>OU342735.1:480775200-483175200 GCA_910589765.1 Avena atlantica | reverse complement strand
AAAATTTATTACTTTGTAACTACTTAATAAATAATAAATATTTAATTAAGTGAAATAATAATGCATGATTATAGTTTTAAATTATATTTGTTATTTTTCTAAGATTTTTGGTATTTTATTTATATTTTCAATATTTTCCATTATTAAAATATGAATATCAAAGTTTTATTACTTATAATTTTTTTATAAAATAATAATTATTTAAATTGTTAACATAATAATGTTTTATAATAGTTTTAAGTTATAGATTTTATTTTTCTACAAATTTTCATATATTATACACATTTTTCTGAATTACAATACAAAAGTTATTAATTAAACAAGATTTAATGATTTTATTTAATTTCTGGAATATTTGGATTTTAATTAATATTGGGTTATCAATTTGCTAAACACAGAATTCCTTTTCATACCAAAACTGAACCTACCCTAGACACTGACTGGTGGGACCTATGCCATGTCATTACTATGTTTTTATTTATTAAATAAACATTATTACAAATTCTAAAATAATAAAAACATGAATATGGCATGAGCGTGATGTCACGCTGACGTCACCTGCGTCTGATCCTCTCTAGTTGATGATCAAGCCTGCGCGTGCGGAGTTGTACCTGGGCTTATTGGAAAGAGGAAGATGCGGCGAGTCTAATAGTGGTGGCGCCACTCGATTTAGGTCGCCGGAGCAAGGTGTACGACAGTGGACGACGGCAGCGATGTTGGGTGCTTGTGGTGGGAGCAAATTAAGGCGAAATACAGAGTACAAGAGGTACTGGAAGAACCAGTGGCTCACCAGGATGCCATTGGTGAGCTTGGGAAGGCTCGGGGTAGCCGGAATCAATGGGAAGGACGGCGGACGGATTTGGGAACGGGGTCTCAATTCGAGCTTCTCGGACTTCACCGGCTTGTGCTGATGGCAGCAATCGACGGAGTCGAACATGGCGAGTCTTCCAAGCATCACGGCGTGGCTCGGGACAGCCGGAAGCGAGCTCTAGCTCGAGCCATGGCGGGTTAGGGTTTCGACAGAAGGGGAATTTGAGAGGAGGAAGGGGATTAGGGTTCTTCGGCGGCGGCGCTGGGATTAAATAGACGGCGTAGAGCGGTGGCGCTCATCTTGGCGCGCGACACGTATTGCAGCGTCGGCGAGCGGCGGCGGAGCTTCCACCGAGCTGCTTTCTCAAGGTAGAAGACGACGGATAGGAGGGACAAAACGGTATCTGTGCCGGGCTTCTGTTGGGCCGTGGTGAAGTGAGTGTAGAAGGTAAGGTGTTGTTGCTGGGCGATAGATAGGGGAGGAGAAGATCTGGGCCGGCCTGCTGCTCGGGCCTGGTTCCTTTTTTATTTTCTTTCTGTTTTATTTATCTATTATCTGTTTTGCTTTTCAAATTTATATTTCCACGTTTGTTTACACTTTTCTTTTTAGAATTTTCTTGTTAAATAACTGTAGCAACAATGAAGTGTATTTAAAATCCTTTTTGTGAGCTTTTATTGAATCTTTTTTATAGTTTATTTATTTTCTTATATAAGTTCCTTTCCTTTAATATTAGTATTTTTTATGAATTCAATTTATATAATATATCAGAAGCCTTTTCAAGGATATACTACTACTGATTTGTGATATGTAGGTGAGAATATAGTTGGTAACTTTAGGGTTTAAGATTTTGTTTCTTATTAAAAAAACTTTCTTTAAGTTATGCTTTATTTATTTATGGATAAATGTGGTTTTATGATATCTATAAAACCATTATAAAAGCCTCATATAATAATTATTTTATATAGTTAATAACTTTAATAGGGTTGTGAATAATGTTTATATAATTTTGGTTATGATGTTACTTATATATTGATAGTCATGATTGGAATAGAAGTTAGAGTTTTGAATTATAAGTATTTACCATGAATTCTGGAAGTTTAAATATTGAAATATCCTTTTATAATTATAAATAAAGGTGAATGGTTGAGACATATTGCCTTTGTGTTTATGAACTTTAATGATAACACCCTTTAAGATAGAAAGTTATTATCTGGTATGTCTTATGAAAAAGATTTGATAAAGATAACTCCTAAGCACCTTTAATTATAATAATTAGGAATAACAAAGATGTGCTTAATTGATTTGCTATAGGAAATATTCCTATAAACCATTGTGGAAACAAGATGATAGATCAATCAGATGAAATGGATTTTATGTTTGGTTAAAGATTTAGGGTTTAGTGTTTTAGCCAGAATTCCTACCTTCCATACTTTAATAATTCTAGACTTCTAATTAAGGAATTCCTTTCCTAGATATACTTCTTCTTCATACCTATCATCATGTGTTAACATGATGAGCTTTACTTCACAAGAATATTCTTATCCACCTTTTATTCTTCTAAATCCATTTATAAATCCAATGAGCTTGACACTAAAGCTTTTTATAATCTTCACCTATTCAGACTTGGTGATATCAACTACTCTGCTGCTGATAATCTTCAATAAAACAAGTGGTTACTTCTAACTACATTCATACTCTTCCTTAATCATCCACCACTAATATTACTCCAGCAGCTATATAAATCAAACTACTGCACCTCAAGTGCTTACTATATTCAAGAAAATATTATTACTTCAATAACTCAATGCTTCAAAGCACAATCTTATTTCTAACATCTTATATCTTCTTGGCTCCAATATCTTATGTTCAACTTCATAATATTAATATGACTTGTCATGGCTAAACTAGGATAACATATCTATACTATGTTTCAATCATGTTTTATCTACCAATGTCACTTATATATGATATAAGCATTCAACCTTGGTGAGTAAGGCATGATCATTATAATCCTTTGATCATTTATGTCTTAGGTTTCCAGTTGGCTAATCAAGGCCTTTAACAATACAACATTACAGTTGTATTGAAATTATCTTCTTAGTATCCCTATTGGATTAAAAAATGTTATTCATTGACTATGCCTAATTAATCCAATAGGATTACTCATTGATAACTATCTTCAATATTCATTCTTGTAATCTTCTTTGTTACCATACAACTATATATTCCCAACAACTCTTCTATCATTCCAGGAGTGAGTTAACTCCATCAATTATCACAATGATCTTATTCTCTTCCAACACTCCCATCCTATGGATGATACCTAAGACCAACATTACCACCTTTCTCTTCTTACTTCTTTCTCTAAAGGTTTTAGAGTGGATGCTATGATAAGGACAAGAGTTGATAGATCAAGAATTGATAGTTTAAGAATTTGTGAATCAATAGTTGATTACTCAACATTGATGAACAATAAATATGAAGATATGATTCAATAGAAATGGTAAAGATTGATATGGATATAAAGATATATGTGAATGATCTTGCCTTGGTTTCTTTCCTACTCAATCTTACAAAAGAATTAATGTTAGGTATTACCATGATACTCGTGGTAAAAATAGATAAAGATAAAATAGGTCAAGAGTTAGTTATTACATTCTTGTTACTTGGGTTATATGCATAGACTGGTATTCATGAGTTATTGTAATGAATACTATGATATGATCACCTAAGGATCAAATATAAATTATTAAGCAAGGTATTAGGGTTTAATTTTATTACATTTGATCTACCCTTAGATCAAATCATTTTTACCCAAAAATAAGGTTTTAGCAAAGGTCATATTGAAACTTATCATGGTCAACTTGATGACCTACTTCAATTCCATCAAGTTGAGAGAAGCTTCAATCACTTTGACAAGTTTTGTTCAAAAGCGCGAAAATTATTTGGATCTTGTATGCATGAATGCAATGCACACATCTGTGTTCAGCTTATTTCTAAGCTCTAATGCTTGGATGTTACAATATCCTAACGTGGATTTTCTATCATCTACATCTCCCGCATAGTCTGCATCCAAATACCCTTTTATCTCAGGGAATCGGTTCTTCTGTATGTTAACATGAGGACTTTTGTGCCTTTTGCATAATGCAATGCCTTTTTTACCATTTTCCAGTGATCTATCCCTGGATTACTTTGAAATCTGCCAAGTACCCCGGTAACAGAAGCTAAGTCAGGGCGTGTACATACTTGAGCATACATCAAGCTTCCGACAGTAGAAGCATATGGGACCGCTTTCATTTGATCGATCTCATATTGGTTCCTGGGACACTGAAAAATCCCAAAATCTATCGCCCTTGACTATAGGAGTAGGCATAGGTGTCACATCCCAATATTTTCCAAATCTTGTAATGTGAGAATAAATGAATAAAATAAAACTTTGTTTGAATTTCAGGGCCAGAAGAAACTCTTTGAATTCAATTGGAACTTCAAACCCATTTTGAATTAAATAAAAATCCTAAGGGGATTTAAAAAGATAAACATTTTAAATAAAGGAAAACAAAATATCTTGGAAATACTATTTTGGATCTTTTTAATAAAAGGATTTGGTTCTCAATTGAAATAAAAGTTTTGTAGATAAAGATTACTTTATAAAGCCCAATTAAACCTTGGCCAAACTTTTGAATTAAAACATTTTGCTTTGAATAAAAATAGCAAAGGTTTGTTAAAATAAATTAATAAGGATTTAATATTCCATTTTATTTAAATAAAAGGTTTTACCATTTTAATTAAAACAGCAAAAACTTATTAAATTAATTTAAATAAGTTTTCCAAATATTTTATATTCACAAATAAAGCCTACTGAAGTTTGGTTTTATTTTAGATTTCAAAATAAATATCTCAATAAAACAAATCCTATTGGATTTAATAATGAAAGTCTATTATATTTAATTAATAATGGACACTAAAATAAAAGGTTATTTTGTTTTAAAAAAAATTTCCAAATATTCTATATTTCCCCAAATAAAACCTACTGATTTGGTTTTGAAAATATTTAGGTTTCAAATAAAGATTTTATTAATAAAATCAAACTCTACTTGATTTAATAACTAAGGCCCATGTTATTTTAAACAAGTATTTCAAGTATCTTATAATTTCAAATAAAACCTACTAATTTGGATTTGAAAGTGTTTGGAATTCAAATGAGGATTTTATTGAATAAATCAAATCATGTTAAATAAATAAAGGTCCATTTTATTTAATTAAAGAATGGATCAATAAAATTATTATTTTATTTTATTTTATTTTGGGCTTTTGTCCATGTTACTGAACAGAACTAAATTCAATATTACAAAGTTTGGTGTTGTTTGAATTGTTTGATTGATGTTTGAATGTTTGGGAATTTCAAAACAGAATTCAGAAAATAGAAATAGAAAAGAATTAAGAAAACAGAAAAAAATAAGACATGGCCGACCCAACCCAGGCAGCCCAATAGGCCCAGCAACAGCCCAGCTTCTTTCCCCGAAGAAAACGTTTGGCACCAATTTTCTTACCCACAGAACCAATGACTGGTGGACCTCCCCCTCGTTTCTTTTCCCCACTGACCAGTGGACCCCTTTCCACTGTTCTCCTTCCCCACCCGCACGACCCCTTCTCGCCGGCCGTTGCAGGCTTGATTCCGCGGATTCAATACGCCTTAATGAGGCCACCATTAATCGCCTTGACCATGCGCGTTAAAACCCCAGCGTCTTCTCCTCCGTTCCCCTCAGACGCCAACCTCTTTCCGCCACCAGGCTGTTGCCATTTCCTTCTGCACCGCCGCCGTCTCCGACGAGCTAAACTTTCAATTCCGGCCATACCCTGCCTCTCCCTGCCTTCCCAAGCAAGCAGACAAGTTCCCCATATCCTGGCAAACCCCCTCGAAGTTCCAACTCGCTCGCGCGTGCCTCCCAGCGTTGGCAACATCGACGACCTGCAGCACCGCCGTCTGTCTCCTTCTCCGACGACGATTACCAGGTGCACTAGACCGCCCCGTCACTTCTCGATCACGCACATAGCATCGTCTTGGTCCTGCGCATCTGACCGCACCTTCATTTTGCCTTAGGGCGACCTCCAGCGATGTCCTCGACCTCGACCGCGTGCGTCCGTCGCCAGAACTAACTCCAGCGAAGAATTCTGCCCGTCCCCGTGCGCCCCTCCACCAACCAGTAGCACGTTGAGCATCAGCGTTGCATTGCTAACCTGGTGAGCATCCTCCCCCTCTTCTTCGCGTCCTATTTCGCTAGCGCCGCCGCCAACTAGCCGCTCGCCGTCGACCTAGCGCCGCCAGTTCTTGGCCAGGCAGTAGCAGCCGTCCGATACAGATCCGAGGCACACGATTGAATGAATTATCGAAAGGGTACGAGTGAACCTGCGCCGCACGATACGCTTCAGATCCTGCGGTCCACGTTGTCGATCCGGCCGAACCGGTACCGCCCAATGAAATCGTGACGCGTGGACATGTTTTGATTTAAAAACAGATTTGAATCTCTTCTAGATTCAATTTTCAAACCTTTGTAACTTTCAAACCACACGTCCAAATTTTACAAATTTTATATCAATGAATTCAGGAGAACAATCCCTAGCCAACCATGGCCTTAGTTTAACAAATAGTAGCTGTTAGCTTGTTTGAAATTGCAGAAACATTTGTATGCTTGTTAAGAATGTAAAAATTGTTTTAAATTGAATTTAGGGTTAAAATCTTTGGCAATTGGATTGATTTGAACCTACTGACCCTAGGAAACACTTTGTGGACACAAAAATGTATTTGGAGAAATTAAGAAATGATTCTTTAATTTAAAACCATTTCTAGTCAAATAGAAATGTAATTTATTTATTGAAAATAATTTTAAAGTAAAACCTTTGCAAATTGATTTGTTGTGACCTTACTGACCCTAGTAACCAACCCTTGGTGTTAAAAATGATTATGGAAAGATTTAGGTTGGATTACTTGACTTAGTCATTTTCTAGCCAAATAAAAAGAATGGTTTTTGTTATAAAAATGTTTATGAAAAGAAAACTTTAAGGAAATGTTTTGGACCAAACCTACTGACCTAAAAACACCAAGTTTTGCAAAGTAGCAACTCATTTGGTCTCATTTGGTGAACAACTTAAGTGTTTTGCCTTAATAAAAACATTTTTCACCACATGAAATGATAAATGGATTTAAAATAGTTTTTGGACAAAACCCTCTTGCTAATGACTTTGCCACTTTGGTAAATGACCAATTTGGATCTTACAAAGTTTAGAAACCCCATAGAGACCCCTTTGCAAAATAAAACTATCTTGTGCATGCTCCCATGCATGACTTAGATTCCATTACTTTGTGTGTGTGAAGAATTGTTTGTTTGACTTTGGTTTGGAATGTGAATTGAATTTGTGTTTGCTTGATTGATCTGTAGTGAAGTGTGAGACTAGCAAGATCAAGGAGTGAACTACCATTCCCTTCCAAAAGGCAAGTGATGCTCATACTCTTTGTCCCATTACTTTCTTTATGCATTAGTGATTTTGCTAAGTAAAACTTGCATGGAAATTTTGCTAAGTATAGATCTTACTATAGGAAAACCTAGTAGATGAATCCTTAGTAGGACTTCCTAAATTAAGATTCCTATTACTACCAAGCTTAGCCTAGCTAATAGAAAACATGGGTGGAAAATATATTCACACTATGGAAAAATATTCTAGGTCTGAGGACTTATGTTTTGTTTAATAAAACAACTAAGTTAATGAATCCCCTGGGTGGAATGGGCTTGCTTGGTGGAGATTGGTTGAGTGGTTCACAAGGTCATAGACTTGACTTGTGTATCTCACTTATGGAATGCCACCCAGGAAATAAAGAGATTTGAGATGTCAAATGTTGAGAAGCTTCAAGTGCAACCACTTGGCAATATGGGCTCTGCCATGATCATATAGGTTGCAAGAACTTAGCCATATGGACAGTGGGTGGTAATGTTTGATAGGTTGGAGCGCGTCCATTTTGGTCTAAGGGAAGGCTTCTGAAAGATCTTGTCTTGGGAAACCAAGTCTTGTGGGGAAAGTGCACCACCTCTGCAGAGTGTAAAATCTAAGTACTTAGCCATGTCCCTGGTAAAGGACAATTTGAGCATCAAGACATGGAAGCAATCAAGAATCTCATCGTTCCAATTTCTAAATTAAAATCTTATGGATTGAACAAGGGTTGTTTAAATTCTTCAATCATTGATGGAGAGATGGCTTGGTACAAGGATCTTGAAATCTTTGACTGAGAAAAATGATTTGGTCAAGCAAAAACTTAGTATTTTCAAAATGTTAAGGAAAAATCTATTTTGAGCAATGCAAGCCTAAGCTCCACTTAGCCAAATGCATATAGATGATAGATTCCACTATACTACCATAGTATCACTTGCCAATACAATTCAAATGTATTGACCCTTGTGGGTGTAACTTGTATGTTGCAGGTTTGATTGTTTTTAGTGAAGATTGATTGATTAGGATTACAAAGTCTACAACCAACATCTGCCTGTGGCACTTTGAAGATGAAGGACCCATGCTTATAGTTATTCCGCTGCAATGTAATATAATAGCCAAATGAGCTATGTAAGATGTAATAATATTATGTTATTCCTGGTTATAAAGCTATATTATGACCTTTGTTTCTTGATATTACATCTTAACTGTGGATGCTAGCTATTGATCCAGGGACTAGCATTGTAAACACAGGAGGCTCTATCTTATTAAAGATTGGGACCTCTACAATAGGATTACTCACATGCATACTATACTTCTTCAGAATCTTCTCGAAGTATGCCTTCTGCGATAGCCCTAAAACCCCCTTTTCTCTATCTCGGAGAATTTCAATTCCTAGAACGAATGAAGCTTCACCAAGATCTTTCATATCAAAGTTCGAGGACAAGAACTTCTTTGTCTCCAATAGTAGATAACATCACTACTAGCGAGTAGAATGTCATCCACATACAGGATAAGGAAAATGAATTTCCCATTCTTGAACTTTGCATATACACAATTGTCCTCCTCATTCTCATCGAACGCAAACTTTCTTATTGTTTCATGGAACTTTAAGTACCATTGCCTGGAGGCCTATTTTAATCCATAAATGGATTTCTTCAGACGACATCTCATACATTCTTTTCCTTCCACGAAAAAACCCTTGGGTTGTGTCGTGTAAACTTTTTCTTCCAAGTCTCCATTTAGGAATGCCATCTTTACATCCATATGATGCAATTATAAATTATAGTGTGCCACTAATGCCATTATTGAAAGTGTAAGATGGTTAACCTAGAGGGGGTGAATAGGTTTCTACAAAATTCTTTATAATCTTTTGCAAGTTTTAGGCTTTGCGGAATATAAGTGAGCCTAAATTCAAACTAGGTGAGGAAACCTAGATGAAGAACAAGATACTTCAAGCTCGAAGGCTATCACAAGGTAAACAACACAAGTAAGAGATCGGTTAAGGAATAACCTAAGCACGCGGAGACGAAGATGTATTCCCGTGTTCACCACCTTTGGGAAGGGGGCTACGTCGCATTGGAGAGGTGTGAGGTTCCACGAAGGATTCCTCACGCGCCACAAAGGCTCACCTTCTTCTCCGATCCTATCCCACGAAGGAATAGCTCACTTACTCGTGGTAGACTTTAAGGTAGTCTCCAAACCCTCACAAACTTTCCATAGAGCAAATCACAAGCCGAATGCCTCCAGGCGACCCTAGCCGCCTAGGGTTTCCCACAAACCCAAGAGTAACAAGCTAACTCGATGAACTCAAGGGGTAATTAACTTTGGCTTGGTGGAAACGTAGATCGGGACCTCCTCTTACTTTCTACCAAAGGGATTTGGATTTGGTTGGGTAGAATGGGAGATCCTCAAGCTTTTGTGTTTCAACAATGGGGGAGAGAGAGAGCTTCAAGAACTGAAATGTTATCTCAAGTTCCTAACCTCTCAGTGGAGAAGAAAGGGCTATATATAGTGTGAGTGGAAAAAGAGCCGTTTGGGGGTTCCTGCGACAGAACCGGCAATAAGTCCGGTCGAACCGAGTTGCTCGCCGGAATTTCCGGCGATAGCTTCGGTCGACCGGATCCCATGCCGGAATTTTCGGCGGCGACCGAAATTATCGGCGCACAACCGAAAGGCTATGCAATAAGCCATATCGGCCTACACCGAAAATTTCCGGCGGCGACCGGAAATTCTGGCGACAGCACCGGCGCCGCCGTCGCTTTTGCCGATTTCGCAGTAACCTCTTCTGACTCATTTTTCAAGGCTGTTTTCTCTCTTTCCTCGAACGGGTGTGTGTGGGTGGATGATGAGAGGCATATATGGTGTAGAACATCCCCAAAGAGAACATCAAGATCACCCCTCTTAATAGTGCGGTGTTTCCTATTTGACTCAAGAGTAAATAAGAGAAAATAATAAACAACGCCACCGGCTCTCCATAAAGAAACGAATGGGGGGGTAACCCATCACCTATCACCAACAACCTGCGGATTCTCACCTGTAGAGAAGCTAATAGAAACATTATTCCATTCTCTAGCTCCGATGTCATAGTTAACCAAAACACTAGATAAGGGCTATTTGCCCTTTCAATCTCCCCCTTTTTGGTTAACGATGACAAACCGAGCTAGAGTAAAAATATGATATTATGGTACGATTATATCTAGCACATAAGAGCAAGCACATAGTGATAGGAAATCCAAGTACAATAAGAGAACTGCAAAGTTGTACAAACACACACACAAATGGTTCGATAGAGCAAATAAAAGCACAAGCCCATGAGAGACAAACGAGCAAAGTAGGGCTTGTGCAAGAGGCAAATCATGAAAGAAGTGACTCTACTCTTTCTCCCCCTTTGGCATCGAGACCAAAAAGGAAGAAACGAGCGGAGAGACCGATCTAGCCACCGAAGTTGTCCTCTTCGTCATCATCATAGGCTTCTTACTCCTCTTCTTCTTCATCGTTACCCTCCTCTTCGTCCTTTCCCTCATCATCATCGTCATCCCCTGTAGATGTAGCACGGCGCTGAGAGGAACTGGAAGTGGCAAACCCGGGGAACATAGATGGATCAAAACCCCTAAGCATGTCCTCATCCAGCGGAGGCTTCTCAAAGTTGACATAAGGGACAGGAGCAAGAGCATTGCCCAAATCTGGCACTGGTCGACCATGCTCTGCCAAGAAGGCATTGTGCTTCCTCCTGTTTTCCTAACTGAGCTCCAAAGTACGGTGGGCAACATCATAGGAGGAGCGACACATATCCCATAAGCTGTTGAAGAACCGGGCAAGACCTTTCTTGCGAGGAAGAGCACGGGGAAGGTCCCTACGAGAGCGCGAGCCACTAGCAGACAAAGGATCATGAGCATGCTTGGTACGGCGTTCAGATGGCATCATCTGAGGGAGCTCCACACGAGAGCCCCGATGATGTAAGGTGAAATCCTCCATATCTTCACGCGGACCTTTGGGGATAGAAGCTACAGGAACGGTGGCCTCAATCAGACGCTGAACATACTGACAGAAATTGGGAGTCATGCGCTTCTCAATGGACCGATGAATCTCACAGTAGATGAAATCACACACAATGATCTTCCGGAGGCGATGAGGCTCATAGTAGTACAACAGATTCTTGTGGTGACCGCGGACATCAACAGCATCACCAACCTTTCTCACCAGATTGTAGCAAAAGAACCGATCAAGCACCATATAGTAGTAGTACATGCCTGATAAGCTGGGAGGTTGATGGCTGGGGTCAGTGGGATAGCAGAAAAGGAGCTGGTTGTCACTGAAAGCCTTCTCAGAATGAATGCAGAAGCCAGAGACACGGTCAGGAGGGTAACCCAGGGCATGATAGAAAGCATCAAAGGAAGCCGAGTACGGCTTGGTGCCGGTCATCCAAGTGACAGTGCGAGCCTCATCAGTGTGAAAGTAAGCAGTGCAGAAGAGCTGGCGAATGATATCTGGCATGAGCTTGACCTTGATAGTAGCAATAGCAAAGACATCCATCTGCTTCAGGGCCACATCCACATGCTCGAAATCGGAGGAGAGGTAGTGAGCATAGTGGTCCTCATTGAGATACTTGGGAGGAACAAAGAAACCCCGCTTCATACGAGTTGGCTCATTATAAAAGTCATCCCAAAAGCACTTCTGAGTGTCAGTCTAGAACATCTTGTCAGCCCCTTGATAAGTGCGGTTGGGAAAGCGGTACATATTCTGTCTCCTTAAGTCCCGCCACTAATTCACATTAATATCCGAAGCAGTATTGTAGTTGGGAGGAACTTCTTCTTTAGTAGGACCAAGATTGGACTTGCCCTTCATAGCGGATCTTCTAGCAGAGGCTTTCTTCTTCTGGCCACTTGCAGATCCAGAACCCCCTGTGAGAGCAGCTTTGTCGAGTTGACGCTGAGTGAGGCGAGGAGGAGGCTGAATAGTAAGCTTTCTCTTTTTGCCGGTGATCGGGCTCAAAGTCGCTGTGGTCAGACTCTGCACAAGAAGCACACAAGAACGCAAGGCAAAGAAGAACAAATGAGTGTATATGCCATAGAAGAGCTCACAAGAGCACATAATGAATGTTGGGCAAGCACATGGATAGAAAAACAGGCGAAAGAAAATTTCGACGCCAGGTCCGGCGGAACCGACCCTGTCGCCGGAATGATCGGCGACGGTTCCAACGAACCGAAAGCTCGACCGGAAATTCCGGTGAGCATGTCGGTCGACCGGGATGGTGGCCGGAAATTCCGGTGGCAGTTTCGGCTCGACCGGGCCTGGGACCGAAAAACTAGGGCAATCGACAGTGATACTATCCATGACTTAGTACTTGCACAAAAAACATCATGAGGGAGAATAGTGGGTGAAACAAATGTGATGATAGCCTAGTTACTCTACTAGGACGATACAGAGAACTAATGGAGCACAAGTGACCATGAAGGCTAGGGTTTCACCACCAATAAGAAAGGAAATGAAGAGAGGAAAGAGCAAAAATACCCTTGGATGCCGAAGAAGAAGCCATGCCCCCTCCCTTGCCAAGGATGGGCATGAATAAAGCACCACACGATAAAGTGGGGAAGCACTCTCCGATCTCCCAATGCGGGCAAGGAGAGAGCAAAACCTTCAGTGAAAAGACTTGTAGAGGCCTGATCTACAACTTGGTGGACTGGGGAGGGAGTTGGATGGAGGGAAGGGCCTATGGGGGTGGGGAAGCTTGGGGCGGCGTCCATGGAGGAGTGGAGGGCGTGGGGAAGAAAGAAAGGAATAGGATGGAACGACCCCACGCGCGGGCTATAAATACCCCCCTAAAAATTCGGCAATAAGTCCGGTCGGACCGGTGCCCACGCCGGAATTTCCGGCGAGAACATCGGCGAACCGACCTTCTGACCGGAAATTCCGGTGGCGACCGAAATTTTTGGCAGAGAACCGAAAACACGTACTGTAAGGGTTTTTGGGCTGCTGCCGGAATTTTCGGCGATCGCCAGAATTTTTGGTCATCTGGCCGGCGAACCGGAATTTTTGCCGAAAAATTTCTGAAGACTTTTTTTGTTTGATGTTTTGGAGATGAAACATTGTGAGAAATCGTATGAGCATATACACAAGATTCAAATGAAGACCAGAAAGAGCACTATCCATATGGCAAGGTCATGAAGAAACAAAAAAACGAAGAGCAACCATGGACAAAGGATTTAGCTTGAAGCAACAATGCACTCAATACACAAAACCGACCATTTGGCGGAGGATTTCTCCCCCTATGTTTAAGCACACATGTCATGGCGCCTCAAAGATAGATGCTTGGACCCATATCATGACACGAGATCAATTTATGTTGCACACATAGGTAAGCATCAAACCAAGATATGGTAAGATGACCATCCCTACATGTGCTGCGCAACTAGTCTACATAGCATGTTAAGAGCAAGAATATAGTGCAAGAAGCAAATCAATACAAGTTTTGGGGATCTAGGATACTGAGTTCTCGCCTCAACATGACAAACCGGGCTTCATCCAAAGGCTTCATGAAGATATCGGCCAATTGGAACATCGTACCCACATGAGTGAGATTGATATCACCATTTGCCACATGGTCACGTAGGAAGTGGTGGCGAATGTCAATGTGTTTGGTGCGGCAATGTTGGACGGGGTTGTTGGTGATCTTTATTGCGCTTTCATTGTCACATAGAAGAGGCACCGTACCAAGAGACACACCATAGTCTTTCAAGGTTTGCCTCATCCATAACAATTGAGCACAACAAGATGCCGCAAATATGTAGTTGTCTTTGGTGGTGGATAGGACTGTGGAGTTTTGTTTCTTGGAAGACCAACTCACTAACGACCGGCAAATAAATTGGCAAGCCCCGAAGGTTGATTTCCGGTCCACCTTATCACCTGCCCAATCGGCATCCGAATAGCCAACAAGATCAAAGGTTGACCCCTTTGGATACCAAAGCCTGAGAGTAGGAGTGTTAACAAGGTACCTAAAAATCCGTTTGACCACCATCAAGTGGAACTCCTTGGGAGCGGATTGAAAACAAGCACACATTCCAACACTTAACATGATATCTGGCCTAGAAGCACAAAGGTAGAGCAAGGAGCCAATCATAGAACAATATACCTCTTGATCCACGTCCTTCTCACCTACTCCAAGGCCAAGTTGTCCATTTAGTGGCATGGGTGTCTTCATGGGATTAGCCTTGGCTATCTCGAACTTATTGAGCATATCCTTAATGTACTTCTCTTGAGAGATGAAAGTGTCGTGAGGAAGTTGCTTTATGATGAAGCCTAGAAATAACTTCAACTCCCCCATCATGGACATCCTAAATTTCATAGTCATCAACTCGGCAAAATCTTTGTTATGAGATTTGTTAGTTCCACCAAAGATAATATCATCAACATAGATTTGAACAATAAATAATCCACCACCTTTAACCCGTTTGGTGAAAAGGGTGGAATCGACCTTACCCACACTAAACCCATCCATGAGTAGAAAATCCCTAAGGTGCTCATACCAAGCACGAGGAGCTTGCTTTAGTCCGTAGAGAGCCTTATGGAGTAGATACACATGGTGGGATAGCTTGTGTTTTCGAAACCCGGGGGTTGAGCTACATATGCAACCTCTTTTAAGGGACCATTAAGAAATGCACTTTTCACATCCATTTGATAAAGCTTGAAGTTATGGAAATATGCATAAGCAAGCAAGAGACGAATAGCTTCAAGACGAGCAACAGGCGCAAAGGTGTCCTCATAGTCAATACCTTCTATTTGGGATACCCTTGCGCCACTAACCTTGCTTTGTTTCTTGTGATGACCCCGTAATCAGCTTGCTTGTTCTTGAACACCCACTTGGTCCCAATGACATTGATGTGATGATCTTTAGGCCTCTCCACTAGAGACCAAACTTCATTGCGGGTGAAACACTCGAGTTCTTCTTGCATGGCAATGACCCAATCCGGATCCTCCAAAGCCTCGTGAACCTTAAGGGGATCAAAGCTGGACACAAAGGCATGATGCCCACAAAAGGTTGTGAGGTTCTTCTTCCTAGCACGGGTCTCGATCCTTCTTGATATGCTTCCAAGGATATTGTTGACTTGAAGTCCACTTGCAATGGAGGCGGCCTTAATCTTATGAATTGTGCCTTCATGATCAACAAATTCATCTTTTGAGGGGCCTTGGTCATTGACACCATCTTGAGCTTGGCCTTGAGATGGAGGTTGATCTTCTAATTGGTCTTGCTCAAGGGTTTGAGGGCTTGATTCTTGTTCTCCAGGTTTGCATGGTATCTTGAGTGAGATGTTGATCTTGTGATGCATTTGATGGCTCAACTTGGGTAGAGCTTGGCTCTTCTTGAGTTGAGCTTGATTCTCCCCCATCATCTTGTTGAACATGAATGTGAGACTCGTTGGGCAAGATGTGCCCAATACCCATCAACTTGATGACTTGAGAAGAATCACCATCACCTACATCACGAGAAGAAACTTGCCCCTCATGGGGGCCATTATTCTCCAAAAACTCCACGTCATAAGATACTTCAACACAACCATTGGTCTTGTTGTAGTATATATAGGCATGAGAGTTTTCCACATAACCAACAAATATACCCTCTATAGTTCTAGATTCGAATTTACTGAGCTTTTCCTTTTTATTCTTGATAAGGCACTCGCATCCAAAGACACGGAAGTAGTTGACATTGGGTTCTTACTTGTGAGAATCTCGTATGGATTCATGTCAAAGGGAGCTCGGAGGAAGAGCCGGCTCGTGTAGTGGACCGCGGTGGCAATATCTTCTCCCCAAAAATTGTGAGGGGACTTGAATTCACTCAACATTGTTCTTGCCATCTCAATGATTGTCCGGTTCTTCCTTTCAACAACACCATTTTGTTGAGGGGTATAAGGAGCTGAGAATTCATGCTTGATCCCCTCATCTTCAACAAATTCTTGCATGGTGTAGTTATTGAACTCGGTGCCGTTGTCAGTTCTTATGGTCTTGATCTCCACTCCATGAGTGCGTTGAGCTTGCTTGGCGAAGATCATGAATTCCTTGAAGGTCTCATCCTTCGTCTTGAGAAGAAAGACCCAAGTATACCTTGAGTAATAATCAACAATGACAAGACCATATCTTCTTCCACCAAGGGAGTCATATGTCGATGGCCCGAAGAGATCCAAATGGAGCAGCTCCAAGGGTCTTGACGTGGCCACCTTGGTAACGGAAGGATGATGCTTCCCAATTTGCTTTCCTGAAATGCAAGCACTACACACACGATAGTTCTCAAAGGAGATACCGGTTAGTCCAATAATATGTTCACCCTTTAGGAGTAGATTGAGATTTCTCATGTTGACATGGCCTAGGCGACGATGCCAAAGCCATCCCTTGTCAGCCTTGGCCATTAGACATGTAGGAAGAGATTGGCTCTCTTTCGAGAGGTCGACCACATAAAGGTCGTCTTCCACGTGTCCAATGAGAACCAAGCTGAGATCATCACCCCTAAAGACCTTCACAAAAGTTCTAGAGAAATAGGAGTCATAGCCGGCATCCGCGAGATGTTTAATAGAAAGCAAGTTGTAACAAGGTTTTCAACATGTAAGAAAGTCTCTAGAGTCAAAACCTTGGAGATTACCAACTTACCATAACATAGTACCTTTCCTTTAGAGTTATCTCCAAAAGTGATGATTGACATTGAGTTGACATCGTGAATGAATTGGTCAAGCCCACTCCTACCTCCGTCATGTGATTGGTGCATCCACTATCAAACACCCATTTTGATAGAGCGAAGGCATAACTCTACAAAATTAATTCTTTGATTTAGGAACCCATTGAGTAATGGGTCCCCTAGCATTAGCAACAAGATCCTTAGGTACCCAAATTGAGTACCACCTATAAGCATAACCATTTCGAGGGCCAACATATTTGGCATATACATCTCCTTGAGTGCCCTTACATAGCACATAGGAAGGATTAGACTTTCCCGCATACTTGTGATTGGGATTTCCCCTCATGGCTCCCCCATTCACCACATTCCTTTTGACTTGGTCAACCACCTTGTCACCTTCTTTTACAAAGTTTTATCTTCTTTGGTGGAATGGCATTGCTCGTGTTGTTCTTTGGATCAAAACCAACACCTTCCTTGGAAATTATCGTCTTTTGATGGGATAAAATCTCATCTAGGATCTTTCCCTTGGAGGTAAGTGCACAGCTCTCTTTCTCAAGTTGCTCTTTCAACTTCTTATTTTCCTCAATGAGGTGAGCTTGATCAAAGGTAGAGTTAGAGGTACAAGAATCATTTTCAACAATAATTGAATTCAATGTACCAAGATCCTTCTCATAGGACACCTGAAGTTGATCATGGTTCTCTCCAAGTTTTATGAGCTCACTCTTGACAAGCAAACTAGCCTTCTCAAGGTGCTCAAGGTCCTTGGTAATAGAAGCATGAGCAACTTCAAGCTCTTTCTTTGAGGCATCAAGCTCTTGGGACAATGAGTTAGCCCTATCAATAGTGTCCATGTCTTTTGCTTTATCAATTTCAAAAATTTCAATTTGTAGTTTAAGAAAAGAATTGGTATTCTTTTCCTCACAAAGCTCTTGCTCAAGAAGATTGAATCTTTGTTTCTCATAATCAATATGAGATTCCAAGCTATCAATGGCCTCATCATGTGAGCTAACAAGTTCCATTAATTGCTTGACTCTAGCACGAGCAATGGGAGGAAGAGACTTCATGATAGCATACATTTCTTTTATATATTCTTCACCAAATTCATCACTATCACTATCACTATCACTATCACTATCATGATCACTCTCAAGATCATCCAAGACACTAGATAGGGATGGAGGAGAGACAATTACCTTGGAGCTTCTTGCCATAAGACAAGAACCGGTGATCTTGGGAATAGGAGAACTCTCGATGTAGTCCTTGGAGTAGTCGTAGGTGAGAGGTGAACCGGGTTCGACATATGCCAAACCGGTCACACCCACCACTTTATCCTTATCCCCACACTCCACGTCGGACTCGTCCTCGGAGCTTCTTGCCATGAGGCAAGTGGCGGTGACCTTGGGAGTAGGAGAGTCGTCGGTGTAGTCCTTGGTGTAATCATAGGTGAAGAGAGACCCGGGTTTGGCAAACGCCAAACCGGCCACTCCAACCACCTTCTCTTCATCCTCATCCTCCTTGTCGGATATGTATTCTTGTCCTAGGAAGCCCTTACCATCACGCCTATTGTTCCTCTTGTATCTTTCATTGATGGTGTTGGGCTTCAATCTTGGTTTAGCACCTTCTTCATACTTAGGCTTGTCAAGCCTCTTCTCATATGGACACTTGTCGGCAAAATGGGTCGACTCATCACAATTGTAGCACGTCCTCTTCTTCTCACTTGATCCCATTGAACTTCTCCTTCTTCGGAACTTCATGTTCTTGGTGAAGAGAGAAAGTTGAGAGAGCATATCATCAACTCCATCAACAGCGCTTTCTTCATCACTAGCAACATCTTCTTGCACATGCTTGGCCTTTAATGCTAGAGAGTGGGAAGACCCAATAGCACGGTTGATCTCCTTGATCTTTTGCCCTTCATCCGCCAAGTTATCCGTGGCAACTAGATAAGAGACTAGATCATCATGAGTGAATTGATTAGCTCTATCAAGGAGTTGCAAGTTCAAGGCAAGCTTCTTGTCGGTGACCACGATCATGGAGACAATCTTGGACTTGATAAGTTCATCATTCAAATTGAATCCATCATCATACTTCTCACACCCTAGGCCACCAATCTTCACTCGGAGGGCAACAAGTCTCTTGTATGCTTCAGCGATAGTATCACCATCATGGTTCATGAACATGTTCATCTCTGACTTGGCGGCTTCATACTTGGATTTTTGGATAAGAGAGGTTCCCTCTTGGAGAATGACAATCCTACCCCAAAGATCCTTTGTGGTGGCGATGTCGCTGACTTGATCATGGAGAGTGCGGTGAATGGCACTCCTTATCTTGTCACAAGCCACAGTCGTAGTACTCTCCCAGGGTGAGGTTGTTGGGATCATGA
Source organism: Avena atlantica (assembly GCA_910589765.1). Lineage (NCBI taxonomy): Eukaryota > Viridiplantae > Streptophyta > Magnoliopsida > Poales > Poaceae > Avena > Avena atlantica. The sequence goes on along the minus strand of OU342735.1, from coordinate 483,155,865 downwards.
GGGTGGAAACCGGTGCATACAATCTCCCAAAGCTCAACGCCGCATCTGCGAAGATGATATTCCATAGAAGCTTTCCAATGAGAGAAATGAGTTCCATCATAATGAGGTGCAGGACCCGAACCATTAATATGAGGCATGATGTTCTTTTGCTTAGGATAAACATAAGGGATTTGATTAGGGGGCGTGGAAGTTTTTGACGAGCCGCCCTCATGAGCATACTCGGCATCCTTATCCTTTTCGGTGTCCATTGGTCTCCCTTGAGGTACTACCAATGGATTACCAAGAAAAGCCCCATCGCCAATTGCCTTAAGTTGTCCTTCTAGGTAACTCATTCGAACAAGGAGATCGGAATCTGCCTTGGCCTTTTCAAGGGCACCCTTGGCTAAGATGTCACGAAGCTCCTTGACCGAATAAGTCTTTTCCTCCTCATCATCGGAGAAAACCATCTTTTCTCTTAGGCAGTAAAGCCCTTAAAAGAGCCCTTGGCTCTGATACCAATTGAAAGTGTAAGATGGTTAACCTAGAGGGGGGTGAATAGGTTTCTAAAAAATTCTTTATAATCTTTTGCAAGTTTTAGGCTTTGCGGAATATAAGTGATCCTAAATGCAAACTAGGTGAGGCAACCTAGATGAAGAACAAGATACTTCAAGGTCAAAGGCTATCACAAGGTAAACAACACAAGCAAGAGATCGGTTAAGGAATAACCGAATCACGCGGAGACGAAGATGTATTCTCGTGTTCACCACCTTTGTGAAGGGGGATACGTCACGTTGGAGAGGTGTGAGGTTCCACGAAGGATCCCTCACGCGCCACAAAGGCTCACCTTCTTCTCCGAGCCTATCCCACGAAGGAATAGCTCACTTACTCGTGGTAGACTTTAAGGTAGTCTCCAAACCCTCACAAACTTTCCACGGAGCAAATCACAATATGAATGCCTCCGGGCGACCCTAGCCGCCTAGGGTTTCCCACAAACCCAAGAGTAACAAGCTAACTCGATGAACTCAAGGGGGAATGAACTTTGGCTTGGTGGAAACGTAGATCGGGACCTCCTCTTCTTTTATACCAAAGGGATTTGGATTTGGTTGGGTAGAATGGGAGATCCTCAAGCTTTTGTGTTTCAACAATGGGGGAGAGAGAGAGCTTCAAGAAATGAAATGTTAGCTCAAGTGCCTAACCTCTCAGTGGAGAAGAAAGGGGGTATATATAGTGTGAGTGGAAAAAGAGCCGTTTGGGGGTTCCTGCGACAGAACCGGCAATAAGTCCGGTTGGACCGAGTTGCTCGCCGGAATTTTCGGCGATAGCTCTAGTCCACCGGACCCCACACCGGAATTTTCGGCGGCGACCGAAATTATCAGCGCACAACCGAAAGGCTATGCAGTAAGCCATATCGGCGTACACCGAGAATTTCCGGCGGCGACCGGAAATTCCGGTGACAGCACCGGCGCCGCCGGCGCTTTTGCCGATTTCGCAGTAACCTCTTTTGACTCATTTTTCAAGGTTGTTTTCTCTCTTTCCTCGAAAGGGTGTGTGTGGGTGGATGATGAGAGGCATATATGGTGTAGAACATCCCCAAAGAGCACATCGAGATCACCCCTCTTAATAGTGCGGTGTTTCCTATTTGACTCAAGAGTAAATAAGATAAAATAATAAACAACGCCACCGGCTCTACATAAAGAAACGAATGGGGGTCACCCATCACCTATCACCAACAACCTGCGGATTCTCACCTGTAGAGAAGCTAATAGAAACATTAGTCCATTCTCTAGCTCCGATTTCATATTTAACCAAAACACTAGATAAGGGATATTTGCCCTTTCAATTATGATTCTAAAAGAATCCTTACTTGAGACTGGAGAAAATGTCTCATTGTAATCTATTCCTTCTCTTTGGGGGAAGCCTTTAGCAAAAAGTCGTGCTTTATATCTTTCAATATTCCCTCTAGAGTCACATTTTGTTTTGTAGACCCATTTACAGCCTACTTTTTTTTGGCTCCTTTAGGAATTTCTTCTAAATCCCAGACTTTGTTGTTACTCATGGATCTCATTTCATCTTCCATGGCTTCAAACCACTTCGATGAGTGAGCACTTTTAATGGCTTCTTCAAATATGGTGGGATCACCCTCCATTTGAACTTCTTCACTGACATAGATTTCAAAATCATTAGGAATAGCTGGCTTTCTAGTTCTTTGAGACCTTCTAAGGGTCTCGCCATCTGGCACATTCTCTGTGTGGGGCTGTTGTAGCTCTCCCTCATGTGTGGTAATAGGGTCTTCATTTTCATTCGTTGTTTCCATATGAGAACTAACAACAGGTGTCACATTGACATTGTCCTGTGTCGGTGCAGCAGCAGCAGGTATCAAGAAAAATGGTTCCTGAATCATCGGAGTGGGTGCATGCACCCGCTTCTCCTCAAGGTTGATTTCTCGGGATACCGTGCTCCCCCTGATCATCTGATCCTCCAGAAACACATCGTGTCTCATTTCTACAAACTTAGTAATTCTATCTAGACAATAGAAACGATAACCTTTTGACTTGTCTGAATAGCCAATGAAATGGCAACTTACTGTTTTAGGATCAAACTTCCCAAGGTTTGGGTTGAAGAGTTTGACCTCAGCTGGATAGCCTCACACTCGCAAATAATTGAGTGAAGGTTCGCGACTAGTCCATAACTCATATGGTGTTTTAGACACCGACTTACTGGGAACTCGATTAAGTGTGTGAATGGTGGTTTTTAATGCCTCCATCCACAAACCAACCGGTAAGGTGGAGTAACTTAACATGCTTCTCACCATATCCATCAAGGTACGATTACGTCTTTCAGCTACTCCATTCTGCTGAGGCTCGCCCGGTGTTGAATACTGGGTGACTATACCATGTTCCTGTAGAAACCTTGCAAAAGGTCCAGGAACTTGGCCACATGGGGTATGCCGACCGTAGTATTCGCCTCCACGGTCGGACCTTACTACTTTAATCTTTAAACTAAGCTGATTCTCAACTTCAGCTTTAAATATCTTGAATTTATCCAACATTTCTGAACGTTCTTTAATTGGATAACCGTAACGCAAATAATCATCCGTGAATGTTATGAAGGAGTCATAGCCATCCACAGATGTCACAGGAAACGGACCTCATATGTCTGTATGAATTATTTTTAAAACTCATGTGCTTCTTTTGGCGCCCTTCTTAATATTCTTTACAAACTTTCCTTTAATGCAATCGATGCATTGCTCTAAATTTGAAAACTCTAGAGGCGGTAGAATTGATTCTTTTACTAAGAATTCTATTCTCCCCCCTCGAAATATGGCCTAAACGACAATGCCATAATTTTGAAGAGACATCATCAATTCTTTTCCTCTTATTATTTCCATTCAGTGATGACGAGGCATTCTCAATCTCAGTGCTTAATGCATTCACATTCTCACAAAGTGATAGCAAATAAAGCTTGTCTTGTCTGAAGGCAAGACCAACAATCTTATTATTAAACTTGATCTTACATTGTCCATCACCAAAATGGCAAGCAAAACCACAATCATCTAAGTGTGATACACTTATTAAGTTTTGATGCAAAGAGGGTACATAAAGCACATCTACTAGTAAAACTACAAAGCCATTAGCTAACTCTAATGGGAGGTCTCCAATGGCTTCGACTTCAACTTGAGTGTCGTTTGCAACTTTAATACTTCTTTCTCCTCTTTGCAGGGTCCTTCTCATACGGAATCCCTGTAATGAATTTGCAACATGAACAATCGCACCTGAGTCAATCCACCAAGTAGATTTTGCATAACTTAAAAATAAGGATTTGATACGTCGTCAGAAACATATCTATAATTTTTGATGTTCCATGCTTGTTTAGTATCTACTTTGCTTTGCTTTGTCTACACTTTGATGTGCTTTTATATGTTTTCTGGTACTAACCTATTAACAAGATGCCACAGTGCCAGTTGCCTGTTTTCTTATGTTTCTGGTTCCAGAAAGGCAGAAAATCAATATTCTTGGAATTGGACGGGACAAAAGCCAAAGTCAATATTTTACCGTGGGGAACACAGAGCCAGAATACGAGGCGGGGGGGAGGCACCAGGGTAAAATGAATGTCTAGTATTGCATTGTTATGCCTTGCTCAGTCTTGTCAATTTCCTTGCTGCAAATTGTTTACCCAGCATGCCATGTTTGTTTATCTAAGGAGAACACCTCTAGTGAACTATGGACCCCGGTCCAATCTTTACCATTGATACATCTTCCACTGTTACCGTTTACTTACTGCAAACCACTATTACCTTCTACACCATATAGTTAATCCTTTGTTACAACAACCGGTGAGCTTGACAACCTCACTGTTCATTGGGGCAAAGTCTTGAGTTTGTGTTGTGCAGGTCTCCAAGTTGCTAGCAACACCTATGAGTCGTTTCCTTCCTCCTACTGGTTCGATAACCTCAGTTTCTTACTGAGGGAAAACTTGCTGCTGTGCTCATCACACCTTGCTCTTGGGGTCTCCCAACGAGGCGTCAATAACACGCAACAGGATTCATCAACAAAAGTAATTAAATCCTCACCATTCCTGCACATATGCTTCAGAAAAGCCACACAGTCACTCATGTAGTGGCCCTTCTGCTTGCACCACCTGCAGGTGTCCTTGTCCACCTCCTGCACCTGGTGATCATGAGCCTTTCCATGCGGCTTAGAAGAAGAGGGATGCCCTTGAGGTTTCCCTTGTGGCTTGGAACCCTGAAAGTTCCTCTTCTTGGTTCGTCAAAGAACATGTGGGCCCCCATGTGTGGTTTTGGTAATTAATGACAATCTTTATGGACTAATGTGTGTATTAAGTTGCACTTGTAGGATTTGTCCATTGGCCTCGCTTGGAGCATGTGTTGGCTTCAAGGTCAATGAAATGAGAAGAAGATATGTTGTGGAAGCTCAAAATGCGCCATCTCTAGAAGATATCATTTTTGTTGCTTGTCATCCTTGGTGATCATGGATCGATGATGAGGAATCAAGAAAGGCGTTCCATCTTGAGAAGGTCAAGTTCGTCTACATCTAGCTCGAGTGGAATGCTCAAGGCAAAGGTATAATCTTAATAGGTTTTCCCTTTTGCCGGTCCCATGTTGTGTGTGGGAGACCGGGTTTAGGATAGATAACATTACTATCAAGAGGAGCTCTCGAATGAGTAACTCGATCACATTGTTTGAAGAGAGTTCAAAACTTTGCATCCTTGCATCACCATATTTGATTGTTATTTGGTCTTATCCATGTGAGGATTTAGATCTTGTGGTAATATCCATAACAAGCTCTTGTTGCGATTTTGTATCTTGTTGCGATTTTGATCTATGCGATTTTTCGGGTTCTCACCAAGTGAGGTATCTCACATTATTATACTTGATACATTCTCACTTGGTTATAGCAAATATTTTTCGGAAGCTCATGTCGTCCTCTTTCCAACACAATTGGAATCGGGTCGATCGGAGTTACCAATCAAAAGTTATAGCGGTTTGAATATCTGCGTATTTGGTTTGAAAAATAAAAAGAAAAGGTATCTGCTCTCTGGGCCGAGTGGTAGTACCGCCCAGGCAGGCTGGTACTACCGCCCGCCCCTGTGCGCCTCCCTACTTGGCTCTGCCCTGCGCGGTAGCTGCATCCGGCTGTATCGGTTCTACCCGGTAGTACTGCCCAGGTAGGCCGATACTACCGGCCAGCCCAGGATCGCACTGCCCAATTCTCTTCCTGCCCAGCTTCCTCCTTGTTGGCCGCCACTTGGGCCCTGCACGCGATGGCAGCCCATCTTGCCTCCTGCGTGCGACTCGCTAGTTGCCGCCGATCCTCCCGTGCGCGCGTCCGCGTCGCTAGCGCTGCTTGCTGGCTTGCTTCCTTGCTAGCTAGGCTACTTTTCATGGGCCTGGCATGGCTGGGTGGCTGGGTCCGGTAGTACCGGGCCTCAGTGGTACTACCGGCCCAGTCTAGCTGAAAAGGCCCCAACGGGCAGAAATTTAGTGGCCATATATATTGCCCCTCTTTCTCTTTTATTTGGTTGCTCCTTTTCCCTCTTTATTCAAGCTTTGCCCTATTGCTTTTGACACATCTCTTGCTTGATTTCTTCCTCCCCATCCAATGATTCTTGCACACATTTGAGAGGAAGATTGAGGGGATCTAGATCTACAATTTGATCAAGACATATCATATCTTTGTGAGTGTATCTTTGGGATCTAGATCTTGGGGGATTTTGTGTCCCTTTCTTGTTCCACCAATAGCTTTAATAGCTTTGTTGGAACTTGAGAGTGAGGGATTAGAGCACCTTTGTGGTGTTCTTGCCATTTGCATTCGGTGCATCGGTTTGAGTTCTCCCCGAAGGATTTGGTGAGTGAAAGTTGAGAAGCTTTTTACTCTTGGGTTCTTGGAACCCTAGACGGTTTGTTATGTTGCAGGTGTGTGGATTACTTGGGTCCTCCAATTAAGTTGTGGAGATTCCCCAATCTTGTTTGTTGGGAGCCTCCAATTAAGTTATGGAGAAGTGCCCCAACCTTGTGAGAGGTTTCGGTTTGCCACCGACAAGTGCACCGATAGTGGAAGTGTGGATCGATCCCGTTGGAGTGAGATTCAACGGAGAATAAGGGAGGCCTTTTGTGGCATAGGTGGTTAGATACCACCCCCTCTCCAAACGATACGTACTCCATGTTGGGAGGAACTCGGTAAAATATCGTCGTCCCTACGTGCCTCGGTTATCTCTATACCCGAGCTCTTACTTATGCACTTTACTTTGTGATAGCCTTCGTTCTTGAAGTATATATCTTGCTATCACATAGTTGTTTGTCTTGCTTAGCATAAGTTGTTGGTGCACATAGGTGAACCCTAGATTGTTCTAGGTTTTGTGCTTAACAAAGTAAACGATAGTTTTATTCCACCTTTGTTGAGCCACTCTCGGAAAAGTTTTAATCGCCTATTCACCCCCCTCTAGGCGACATTTGTATCCTTTCAGTTGGGCTTAGGTAGTTTACGGAATCACCAGATTGCCGCTTAAGCCTCTCTTCTTCGTGTACGCACATGGACATCATCTGCTCAATGCCCCACTTTTCTGGCTATGCGTTGTAGTTCACAGCAAACGCTTCAAATTGATTTGGCAGTGAGGCAACAATCATATGGATAATGAACTCGTCTGGAAGCTCCATGCCCATGGGCTTAAGCTTGGAAGACATGTTGCTCATTCACAATATGTGATCCCTTACTCCACCACCAGTGTATCTTGTAGTAACAAGTTTCTTAATGAGAGAGCTTGCATAGGCCTTTGAAGACCTAGTAAACTGACTCTCTACCTTTTTTAGGTACTCACTGGCAATGATACACTCTGGGATTACTTCCCTTATTTCTTCCATAATGGAGCTCTTAATCACCATCAAGCACTTTCTGTTGGACGAGTCCCACTTTGCACGATCAAGGTCGTACTTCATTCTTATTGGTGCATGGTCATGGATCCTTTTGTTGAAATCAACTTCACTTTCTTTTTCACCCCTCACGGGGTGGACAGGTTTTATGGGACAAGTCTCGATGAGTGCCAAGTCGAGGTCAATCAGAGCCAGCCCCATCTCAATCTTCTCTCGCCATGAGCCATAGTTCCCTCCATTGATGGGATCAATAGCCGAGATGAAACTCATAGGATTGCCTGAAAGCAAAATATCATCAAAATGAGTTAATTCAACGTTGGTTAAATTAAAGCATAAAACTTCTCAATATTAATTCTACATCATCGTTGGGCAGAAATAGAACTAATAGTGATGAAACTGACTATTCATAGTGAAAATTTTACTAACAATCGTTGGTCATCAAATAAAATCATCACTCTTAAAAAATTAATTCTCACTTTATTGCATTTAAGCAATTACTTTTGACTAATTGCAGCGGAAGAATGAATAAAAAAATCATCAACTTTTCATCTTTATAGAAACTTTACTGTTACTTTATCATTTTTCTACACAAAATTTTGTTGGATAATTTTGCCATAGAAAAACTGTGTGAAAAACTATAAAAAAATAGATAAATAAATATGCTAAAAAGAACTTCTATAAAAATAAAACAGAAAAATGGGCAATGTACTACGCCTGGGCGAGAAACAACGGCCCACGGCCTACTGTGCGCACGCTCGCGGCCTTGCTAATGGGCCAGGGTCGGCCCACAGCCTAACCTGGGGCGCACCCCGCGTGTCGCTTCATCCTGGCCGCTCCATCGCTCCAAACCTAGATCAGACGGCCATGCGTGTCCCTCGCTGGAACAAAACGGCATGCGCCCGACCCACCTAGAAACCCTAGCTCATTTCCCCCTTCCCACTCTTTGTCTCGTTCTAGCTCTCTGGCGGCGGCGCAGTGCCCCGCGGCAGGAGAGGTGAGGTGACCTCGCCGGCGGCGAGAAACCCCTCCCTTCCTCGCGAGCCCCTTCTCCTTTCTTTCTCTTTGCCCGTCCACCATCCCCCACCCCGCAAGAAGTGGTGCAAAGAAGGAGACGACAAAGAATGGCGGCATCCCCTGCCCCCTTTGCCGGCTGTGCGCCCACCCGGTGGGCGCACCGCCGTCAAGCGATGAAGTGGCGGCGCCCTTTCCCGGCGGTGGCCGGTCTTTCCTTTTGGACTTTGATCTGTTTTTTGTCGGGGTTTCTTTTTCTTTTTATTCGGTTCGAAGTAAGCGAGAAAAACGGGGCTTTTCTATGGGATTTGAGGATCTTTGCCTTTGCTTTCTTTCGATTCTAGATTGATTTGATCCAGGGAAACAGGATCTGGGGCTTGGGGGTTCTTTGCTTTCTTTACCCCATATGGGGTTATGTTCTTCTTCCTGACCTCGGCTTGTCGATGCATCGGAATCGAGAGGAACGGCGCGGCCTCGCGGTGGTGCTTCTGGAAACCCCTAGCCCCTTCTTTTCTTTTTGGATTTCTACTACCTCAACTAGATCAACAAGACTATCTAGCTCTGATACCATTGTTTGGTCTATTAGGATCGCTAGGCGTCAATCTAGTGAGTATGTGAGAGAGAATCATAACGTCAGCCTTGGTGGTTGACGAGGAGCTCGCCATCGAGCTCAACGGAGTGGTGGCGGCAGTGAGGTGGGCTGTTCCCGCCGCTGCAGCGCTGGCCAGATCGGTGGCTCTAGGGTTTAGGGTTTTTGGTGGCGTGAGTGGGCACGATGAACCTCTGCGTGTGTGCCCCGCCCCCCACCTCTTTATATGTGTTGCGCGATAGGGGCCCACCAACGATAGCGACGTTGGGCGCCCCCGATCAGGGCGCGAGACCAAGTCGTTCAGCCGTTGGGCTGAACCGTGAGGAGATCATACTAACAGTTTTGGCTCAAAAAAGAATGATGGGAGCAAATATGGAAGGCTATGAAGGCATGGGGGGCATGAAAGGAATGTGTGCACATATGGGTGGATATGTAGAGATGGGAGTCATTGGAGGGATGAGGGAACCTCCAAGTGGCCATGGAGGCAGGGAAATGTCTCCAACTAGCTATGGAGGCATAGGACCACCTCCAACTACCTATGGAACCATGGGAGCACCTCCAAGTGGCTACGGGGACATGGGAATGCCTCCAACTACCTATGGAACCTTGGGAGAAACTCCAAGTGGCTATGGAGGTGTGGGAGGGATGAGTACTCCTCCGGGTGGCTATGGAGGAATGAGTGGCTTCGTACCACCTCCGGGTGGACTAATGGCTTCCATCGTATATCCCATGCCTACTATGGGTGATACCATGGTTCGCCCCAACACTGTTTAGTTTCGAATGATGATGAAGTCCAAGATGAAGATGGTAACAAGATGAGTGATGATTGATGTGTTCACTTGAATTCTATTTTATGTTAAATTTGGTTGTGTCAAATTATGCTTTGCTTTTGAACTATGCCATGTATTTGAGCTATACTATGTTGGACAAGTGATGATGTTGATGTATTTGAGCACCTCCATAGCGACCTTCGACAACAACTATGCCGCGCTGACCTGAGCCAGCTAAAACATCTTACATTTTGAACCGAAAGGGCTATGTTTTAGTTGTCATTCTTTCAGATATGATAGGCTGTGCTACTTCAGACACCTAGTGATGAGAGCAGACAGCTTATTATCCTTAATTAATATGATCAAGGTGGTTCACTCGGTTCTTTGGCGCAACGGTGCTTGTCGCAGGGATCGGAGGGACACCATTCTTTGCGTATTAGGTTGCGCCATAGGAGATGCCCTAAGCGCTTCTGTATATTGATTTCAGTCTGTCTAGTCCAAGAAAACTGTCACAATTTAATGTTAAAGTGGTGCTCTCGATCACGTTGTCCGTGTCCTAGCAACGCCAAATAGTTGGATTTAACCGTATTTACACTAGTCACAATAGAGAGTATCATATAGTAGTATCATATATATGATACTAGTATATAATACCATCTTCACAATACACGTATTATGTAGTAGTATCATAGTCTTAGTGTATTTATTGTTTTTTAAAATCTCAATGTAAAATTGTGTACAAGATTTATTTGAGATCAATTTTTCTAGTTTCACGTGTTATGATACTGTATCTACCTATAATACCAATACAACAACTTTTATTATTAATTATAGTGACACATAAACATTTTGCATGCATACAGTGCATGATACTACCTATGATATCCCCATTGGGGCTAGTCTTAAGGCTAGTCATAGTGCTAAGTAACTAAGACTAGTAACTTGCACTATCTTCATAGTGGGTGATAACATATGTATGATGTCATGCAAGATCTAATTAATTAGATTATAGACTCATATGATCTTGGTATGTGTGATGTTATGATAAACTAGCTACCTTCCTCTCTTTCTTTATTAATTATCATGTCATGTCATCAATTTGTTTAGTTGGCATTGCATGCATATGCATGTTACTACTACCTCTATCCCAGTTTATAAGACTTAAGCGTATACCTAGGTCGTTCGCATGAGCTATATAATATGAATTATATAATATAAAAATTATATCATTAGAAAATATAACATTTGAGGTTTCTAATAGTACAGTTTTTATCTTATATACCTCATGCTAAATTGGTTAATTTATCGACCTAGAAATACGTGTAGGTCTTATAAACCGAGACGGAGGGAGTACCTAACTTACTCTCACTATGATAGCCTAAGAAACACCACTTCTTTACAATGAACGTGGGTTGGCTACAGGCGCACACACTGGATCGCTTCACACCACACTGCGACAAATGTCAGACCGGCATCCACCCCTTGGTCGAGCGTGGGGACGGCGTACACTTTCAACGTTGCACCAAGTTTGTAATACTTTCTCCGTAAACTTTTCATTTAGGAAGAGAGGTAGTAACAATTTAGAGGAGGTAAAAAGTATGAAAAACTTTTCGATCAGGACAAGCTGTTGCCAACTAAGTGACAGCTAGGAAGGTAACCACTTGAAAACTTACCGTGCGTATACTAATAAACGCGCTGAAATGTTAAAACTATAGAAGTGTCGGCCTATGTCCGAACTCAGCAGCTGTAATTTTTTAACATGTTGAATAAGTGGTTAGCGCATGCGCGACGCAACGCGGCAGACGATGGAGCTTTGCACAAAGAGAGAACGCAAGGGAACGTGCCTCAAAGTCGTGATTAAGATGACTTCACGGAGAAATTTCCTCACCTGTAGATGCAGAACGATCTTGACAATTCCATTGAGTAAGAACCAAACGGAGGATTTTATAGCCACGCATAAAACAAAGTCTTATTCATTTTCTGTTCGATCAGCTTACCACATGGAGTGGAAGCACCAGTTTGGATCCAGAATAAGGATAGTAGATGGACAGGGTTCTTCATGCGGTAATAAAGTCTAGGGACAGGTCTAGAAACTCCAAGTCCCGGGAAAGGTTAAAATTTTCATTTGAAAGGCATTACATGGGCTTATTACAGGTATGGCGATCTTGGCTTCTAAACATACTACTAAAGTATTTGCACAATGTCCAGTATGCCAGGCGGGGCCAAAAGATATTAGACATATCCTATTTACTTGCGGGCACGCTTGTAAAGTCTGGAAAACTTTGGGCCTCAAAGAGTTCATCGTAAAAGCCTTGACTACCGAATTCTTGGGGTCGTCAGGAGGACCTGATCACCAGCCCTAAACAACTGCGACCTGTTCTGGGTCTGCTTAATCTTAGAGAATCAATTGCAGTGGCTTGTTGGTACTTTTTTTTTTCGAAAAGTGGAGCAAAGCTCCGACCTCTGTATCCTAGGATGCACACAACCTTTATTAAGATCCAAATGGTATCATCAAAGTATTACAGTTCAGTGATTAGATAGGGTTGATACATATTCGTGATCAGACCTGTTCTGGGTCTGTTTGATCTTAGGGAATCAATTGCGGTGGCTTCTTGGTACATATAGTGGCAGAGGAGAGAATTTGCTATCGGGCAAGTAGCTAATCCTATTCGGACTGCTTTTGCAATTAATGCTTTAATAGCTAATTACATACACGCGGCCTGATCATAGTTAGTTGAACGTGATATCACATGGGAGAAGCCGGCTTCAGGTTGTCTGAAACTGAATATTGACGCGGCCTTTCATTCAGGTGGTTCAGGTGCAGTTGGAGTGATTCTTCACAATGATCGTGGTGATGCAATTGCAGGTTATGTGTGCCCTCTTGATCGACTGTTGAATGCCACAATGGTGGAGGCTTTTGCTTTGCAGAAGGGTTTGCAATTCTTGAAAGGCTTGGGAGTTTCTAAAGTGATCATTGAATCATATTCCCTGGAGTTAATTCAATCTTGCAATGCTGTTATTGAAGTTTGGAGTCCTCACTCGGCAATTTTGGTTGAATGCTTCATGATGGCTTCCAAGTTCAATTTTATCGAGTTCAAACACTGTCGGCAAGATGCAAACCAAGTGGCACACCATTTAGCTAAATTCTCCTTTTCTAATAAATCTATAGTGACTTGGGATGGAGAACCCCAGGGTTTTATTTTGCCTTATGTAATCAACTAGCAAAAGTGTCTGTGCGTTGCACCGGGAAAAATAGATACCTAGACAATCTAGCAAATCATCCATGAACATAAGCATGACTAAAAAAATTAGATTGCAAACCCCTCGTTGTACCGATTTGTAATACCACATATTTGTAATGATCTTAATTACTACATCTCTAGGACATATCAAAAATCAAAATAAACATATAGCAAAGCTTGGATATAATCTTAAGCAAAGTGTGTGATCTGCATATTAATCATACGGCAGCACTCACAAAAATGAATTAGTGTTCAAAAGGAGAAAATACTGAAATAGACTGAGATATTGGTCAAATTTTGAATAGAATAAAAAACAATAAGAGATTTGACGAACCCAAACAATGATGACGCATAAGCCCGCCCATCTAAGTAAGCTTGTAAAAAACAACTAAACCTAGGAATACCCCCTATATGAAGAAGCATCAAATTGTGGGCACTACTCAAAACAACCTCAAAAGGCCAATTGATAATAGCAGAAGAGTTGGATGTGAAACGTCCCATGATATTCTCTGTGTAGCCTTGCAATTCCAAATCAATCACATGGAATATATCAAATAATTGGTGTAAACTATATGATTTTAATAAAATATAATTATGTTCTATAAACACAAAAGCATAGCCAAACCTCAAGAGCATATGAAATTGCAGGTATAGCAAAAATATCCCCACCAATCATCTTTAGTTCGAAATCCTGTTTTTCTAACATAAATTTTGAAGAGAGTAAAAAAGTGAGGCTGTCAATGGAATAGCTTCACCAAACAGAGAAAAATAATGCATTGAGAAAAAACAAATCGAATAAAAATAGAACACGCACAAGAAGGTTACTTTTTTTTTAGTTCAAACACAGTCGGTAAGATGCAAGCATACCAAGTAGCGCACCATTTAGCTAAATTCCCCTTTTCTAGTAAATCTGTAGTGACTTGGGAAGGAGTACCCCAGGGTTTTATTTTGCCTTAATGCCTTATGTAATCAATGATGTAACTTTGTTGGCTATGCAATAAAATGCGACGGATGGCTTTACCCCTAAAAAAAGATGACTTCATCCTTCAGTGATGACCTCTGTCGGATGTTTATTACTTTTGGGAAATTATAGTTAGTCGGATGCTGTCCTCCAGCTAACAAATAGCCGGTGCATGCCTAGCAGCTTATCCAATATACACTAAGTTAATCGAGTCGGCATTAACTTAAGAAAGCTGAAGCCTGGCGATGGGGAGGAATGGACGGCGCCTCACCCTGGCGCCGGGGGGCCTGCCGTCGCCGGCGCGGTCGTCGGGTGGCTCGTCTGGTTCTAGGTTTCAGTGTCTTGGGTCGGACTCCGACTCCGACGGGGCTGCTGGGGCGGACGTTCGTGTGGCGCTCGAGGCCCTCGAGGACGTCGACGGGGACCTGGGTTGGACGTCGGTGTCGCGCCGGCGTCGGAAGACAGGGGAGGAGCTCAAGCAGGCTTTCTGGGAAGAGGTCGGCTTCCCCACCAAGGCGTCAAGGTTTTGGGAACGGAAATCGGAGTCCCCTCCGGGTGAGCTCTGTTCGCCGGCGGTGGGCGCTGATCGCTGCAGGTCGTCTTCACCGGCGTGTCGTGGCGGTGGTGATTCTACTCCGGGTTGGCGTATTCGCGCGGTCCACATGTGAAGCCGTGGCGTGGCCCTCTGCCACCGCGCCGGAGGTCCTCGCCACCGATCCTGGGAGATCTGATCGCTGCGAAGATGGCATCTGCTGATCCAATTGTTCCGCCATCTGCTGAGCTGGACAAGTCGGGTGGGCCCGTGTTTGTTTTTTCCTGGTAAGCGGTGTCAAGAAGGGTTTGGAGGGCGAGGGTTTCCGCGTCAGATCGCTCGCTTCTGTCTTCGTCGTGTTTGCCTCAGCCCCCGTCGCCGCCCCCTTCGACGCCTATTGGCGGATCTTCCTCGTCCGCAACGCCAACTTCGTCTTCGCCCAGGTCGCGGGGATCCTACGCCCAGGTGGTCCTTGCCACCATGTCTCACCAGCCTGGTGCAGTTCCTGCTGGCCCCAACGCGCCCAGGGGACCTCCACCTCCGCAGGGTCTTGCTGTTCCTGCTGGCCCCAACGCGCCCAGGGGACCTACACCTCCGCAGGGTCTTGCTGTTCCTGCTGGCCCCAACGCGCCCAGGGGACCTACACCTGCGCGGGAACCTGGGGTTGTTGCTGGTCCTGCTGCTGGGACGCCGAGACCTCCTGCTCCTGGGCCTTTCGGCGCTCCTTCGCTTCCGGGGATGGCCGGGAACGGCGCTGGTTTTGGCGGGCAGCACGTCTACAACCATGGTTCTGCTCCGTTTTCGGGTATGCCGGGGATGCCTCAGCCGGGAGCTGCACAGATGCGGGGACCTTACTCTTTTGCTCCGCCTGCAAATTATAATTATATGCCACCTCCGGTTCAGCATCGTCCGCTATAGCCTCCATATCGAGGTCCGCCAGTTGGTGTTGGGGGGATGCCTTTACAGCATGTGTCTGGTGGGCCAATGCAAGATAATCACTTTGTGGTCGGAGTGGGTGCACCCGCTTCTCAGACGGCCCCCAAGAGGAAGAAGAAGAAGAAGAAGAAGAAGAAGAAGCAGCCACAGGTTCCTGATCAGGGGACGGTCGTCACCTCAGGTCCATGCTGGTGGACACTTGCAGCAGCCGTCGGTACAGTATGCTCAGCCACAGATGCAGCCTCTGGGAGCTTCTGGTGATCCTTTTCCGGTTCAGGGTCAGCAGTTACAGTATCAGTATGATATGCAGGGTCAGCAGATTCATGGTATGTGTGCTCCAACGCCGGTGGCCGCTTCTACTCAGCCATCTGTTACTACTCCGCAGGTATCTTCTGTTATTGGGGTAAGAAGCCTGGCAAGTTCGTTCGGTGCTGGAAGTGTGCGGTTAATACCCATGCCACCAAGGATTGCAAGGCGGTCCACTATTGTTACATTTGTGATTGCACGACACATCCCACTCTGAGGTGCCCAGTGCTTAAGCAGTCGCGCTTAACCCCGTATATGGCTGGGATTGGCAATGATCAGACTCTGTTCACCCAGATTCCGGATGCTGTGACTCGGGATCATCTTGCGCATAGTAAGACCCCTATTGCTCTGGTACGCGTTTCTGGCCCGATGGTTTCAGCGGAGGTCGTTCAGAGACAAATTGCCAGGCGGTGTCAGGTGCAGGTTCAGTGGAAGTGGGAGGAGGTGCCACATGGAGATTCAGCCTTCTTAGTGAGCTTCCCGACTTTTGAGGATTTGGACAGGGTGGATGGAATCCTGATGACTGTTCCGCTCAGTACCGCTCAGTTGACCTTCTCGGTTTACATGATGGAGGAGGTGCCGCATAAGCTTGAGATGCAGCAGGTTTGGCTACATGTGGAGGGAGTGCCCCATATTTTGCGTTCCTTTCAGGGCTTTTGGGCTGTTGGAGGACTCATGGGGAACACGCTTGATGTGGATCTGATCAGCATGCGGAAGCGGGGGGTCGTCCGTATTCTCGTGGAGATGTTTGATACGAAGGTTTTTCTTAAGGCGAAGGATTCACTTGGTCACTTTATTGTGTCAGATGCCGTGGTCAAGCATAAGGTATTTGAGTTTTGCTTCCGTATTGAACCTGAGGGTTATATTCCGGAACCAGAGTTTGTTCCTTTCTTGTGGAGAAAAGGAGATGATGATGCGGATGATGAGGCTAATGGGAAGCATTTTGAGGATGCTATGGATACTTCTGAGGCTGCTGCTACCACTCAAGGGGTGGGTTCTGGATCTTCCTCGGCTGTGCAGGGGACTTCTGCGCCTTCTTCTACCAGTCAGGGGGTGCAGAGGGTGCTTGCGGTCACCCCTTTTAATGCTAATCCTGTAGGGTTTGCAGCATAGAAAACAAAAAAATTCCTACGATGGGAACATCTATGTACCAAGATCTATCTACTAGATACAAACAACGGGTGGATATACATCCATAGAATACATACCCTCGAAGACCGAATAGCGTTAACGAGGTTGTACTCGTGGATGATGTAGACGAACGCTTGCCGATCTCAAGATCGTGATGAAGTCCATCTGGTCCAGCCGGTCCAGCACGATCAAGTCCAACACCTCAAAGCAGTGGTGCATCCGTGATCGCACACACGTACGGGTACCCCGACAACCTCCGCGCCCTCGCTCCAGTGAAGCAGCGGAAGCAACAAATCCTTCCAGAAAAAGCCACCGAGAACATGTATCTCGCTGATCCGAGACCATGGGGAAATTCTAAAGGGGGGAGAGAGATCCTTCGCGAGGAGGTGTGCTTTGAGAGGAGGAGAGGGGGGCCTTTTATAGGGGAGAGGGGGCACCCAAGGGGCATGGCGCCCAGCCATGGGGCTGCCCCCACCTCTTCCACATTCATGTGGGTGGAGCTCCCACTCAAAATGAAAAGCCTCCACTCCCATTAAAAAGCCTCCACTCAAAAATCCACTCACATGCATTAAATTTCCACCAAATTTAATGCAAGCTCTCATTTAAATAAAACTCTTTTATTTATTTATTCAGAATTTTTTTAATTACTTTAATTAATAAACATTTACATAAAACCCCTTACAACATTTCAATTTCACATGCAGAACCAGTTTCAGCAATTTCAACCGAAACAGTTTCGGTGTCTAGTGAAATAAATTCCTGCGCTTTCCTTTTCTTTTTCTGGCATATAATTTGCTCCGAATGGTGTCGGTATCCCTTAAGTTTGTCACCCTACGGTTCGCGAATAATGCGGACATGATCGAGACCCTTCTCCGATCAATAATCAGTAGCGGGACCTGGAGATCCATACTGACTCCCACACATTCAACGATGACTTTTGTGATCGTGTGAACCTTTTATGCTAGTATCTTAATCCCTTTGTTTCATGATATATTACATGTCCGAGATTCGATCATCGGTATCTCCATACCTAGTTTGATCTCGTTACCGACATGCACTCTTTTCTCGTTCTCGTGATATAACATTCTAGTGATCAAATCACTTGCTTGCAAGCTAATCAATGTGATATCACCGAGAGGGCCCAGAGTATATCTATCCGTCATCGGGATGAACAAATTCCACTCTTGATCCATGGGTCTCAACATAACACTTTAGTAGTTCTGAAGCCATCTTTATAATCACCCAGTTACGGTGTGACGTTTGATGTCATCGAGAAACTCTTCCGGTGTTAGTGATTGACATGATCTCATGGTCTAAGGATTAGGATCACTTCGTAAGTTGTTATAGCAATATAAACTCAATGACTTTGATCGTAATGCTATACTTCGGATGAATGTTCATCACATGATTACACTAATGTTGTGACCTCGTTATTAACAACATCCAATGTCCATGATCAGGAAACTTTGATCATCATGTTAATCAACGAGCTAGTTTATAAGAGAGGCATAACTAGGAACTTCCTTTTTGTTTATTAAACACACATGTATTAACGTTTCCGTATTAATACAATTATAGCATGTAAAATAAACATTTATCATAAATAAGGAATACGGTAATAACCACTTTATTATTGCCTCTCGGGCATATTCCCTTCAAATCCGGTTACTCCACGAGGTCGTCAACTTCTGGATGCTCTTCCTTTGGATTCCCCTCTTCGCGGGAAGGGTTCTACTTAGGCGCCTCGCATTTCTCAGGCTCAGTTATAGGAGGCTCTTCGCTCGGTTTACATTCCTGCTCGGCGGTCTTGCCCAGCTTCGCCAGCGAGGTCCAGAACACATATTTTGGGCAGAGCTATTCCTGTTTCCACTCCTGTTCTTGTGGAGGTGGTTCCTTCGGTGTGTTCGCGGAAGCTGACCCAGGAGGGGTCGGCTGACCGCGATGTTCGTGACCAGCTTCATGATGCTGTTATGCTTGGTCCGACCCAGGCGGGGTTGGCCGACCATGACGACGAGGATGACCGTGTCCCCCTGGTCAGGGAGGACCTGGGGTCGTCTCACCCACCTTGGTGGATCAGGAGACTCCGGCAGGTGATGTGGCCGACTAGATCTAGGATTTCTTCGCCAGTCGATGTGCTGGTGAGTGGCACAGCCTTCAGGCGGAGCGCGTTTCATGGAGTCGATGCCTCTGGGGCGTCTGCGACTGATGAGGACTCCATGATCAAGGCCATGCGACGTAAGGCGGAGAGGAACTTAGATTCGCCAGGTATAATGAGTTCTCTGAAGTCTTTTTTGTCCTTTTCTACTCCTGTTATGTCTTCTAAGCTAGCCAATGTTGGAATTAGTTTGGGTAGATATGTACAGGAAGTTTCTTTTTCTGCTAATGCTTTGCGACACATGGAGGTTGACCGTCTAACGGTTACTCCTAAGGTCGGTGTTTTTCCTGATATTTCACTAATTGAGGAAGAGGAGTTGCATGCCACAGTAGATGGTCAACTCATTTCTCACTTAGTTGGTGAAGTATCGGAGGTGGACTTTGATGAGACCGGGCTTGCCTCTATGTATGAGTTGAAAGCTTCTGGTCGAAAATCAAAGAGCCAGCGGTCACGAAAGAGATCCCGTGTATCCAAATCTTCTATAGTTTCTCAATGAATGGAATGTTTTCAAATAGCAGAGGTCTTCGGGACTTGGCTAATCATTTATTCTTTGTTGATTGTGTGAGAGATTATAATTTGGTTTTTCTGGGTATTTCTGAGTCTGGTAGGCGGGATTTTTCACAAGCCCTACTCAATCGCCTTTCTGGTGGAGTGGACTTTACGTGGATATCACGTCCGCCGCGCGGTCGATCTGGGGGGATCCTGTTAGGCGTCAGAGATGAGACTATGGAAGTTTTAGCTAGTTCGGTGGGAGATTTTTTTATAAAACTCCATATCCGTACCAAGGCTGACAATTCCACATGGTCTTTAGTCGCCGTATATGGGGCCGCTCAGGATGTTTATAAGGCTGACTTTTTGCGTGAGCTTGTGAATTTGGCAAAGGATAATCCATATCCTATTCTTATAGGAGGGGATTTTAATTTGCTCAGATTTCCTCACGAGAAGAGTCGGGGCCGGTTCGATGAACATTGGCCTTTTCTGTTCAATGCTGTTATAGACTGAAAGAACATTTCTTAATCCCTAGTGTTTTGTGTGTTAGATAACAATACCAAGGATCATTTAATGTGTGTTGAAGTGTTGCAGCTCAGAAATCTACCTTTGGGGGCGGATAATCCGGCCCCACCAGGGGCGGATAATCCGCCCCTCCCTCTGCCCAAGCAAGCGCAAGCCCCAGAAGGGGGGGCGGAACATTGGCCGGACTTTCTGGCTAGGCCGGATAATCCGCCCCCTAGGGGGGCGGATAATCCGCCCCTCCTGCTCTTCGCCAAGGCGCAAGCCCCAGAGAGGGGGCGGAGTTTTGGTCGGACTTTCCGGCTACGCCGGATAATCCGCCCCACAGGGGGGCCGGATAATCCGCCCCCCAAGATCTTCTCCAAGTTTCACCAAGGCGCAAGCCCCAGAGAGGGGGCGGAGTTTCCCCCGGAGATTCCGCCCTTGGGGTGGAGTTTTCCTTGGGGGCGGATAATCCGCCCCAAGTGGGGGGCGGATAATCCGCCCCCAAAGTTGTGCAACGGCCAGATCTGGGGAGGGGGTATTTAAGCCAGCAATCCCCCTCCTGCCAGAACTCTTGATTCATCTCGAAAAAGAACAGATCAGATCTCAAAACTTCATACAAGAGTGCTCCACCTAGATCCATCCAAAGGCCCCATCCCTTTGGGAATCGAAGGAGGAGAACTCGACCTTCATCATCAGCAATCAAGCGCTTCATCTCCTCTCCATTCATTTGGAGAACCTCCGATCTAGTATTTCTTGCAAAGATCTAGATCCTTGTTTTTGTTTATATTGATAAACCTTGTTTTTGTGACAGCTTGTTGTCATCCCGGGAGCCCCCAATTCGGTTGTGGGTGTGTGCCCCAATAGTGTTGTAAAAGGCACCGGTTCCCGCCTCGAAGGGATCCAATAGTGGAGAAGGTGGATCAGGCCTCTCGTGGCGAGATCCATCGGAGAATAGGGTGAGGCCTATTGTGGTGTGGTGGTCTTAGAACCGCCCACCCCTCCAACGCAGATGTACTTCCCTTAACAAGGAAGGAACTACGGTAAAACAAATCCCTGTGTCTCCGCGTGCTCCACTACGGTTTCCTCGCTCCTCTTTTACGTGCTTAGTAGTTAGGGTTACATATAGGGAAATTCTCGTAGTTGCATATCTAGAGAATTTACTTTGTTTCAAGCCTAAAATTGAAAAAGTATTATAAAATTGGTTAGCACCTATTCACCCCCCCCTCTAGGTGCCCATACGATCCATTTCAATTGGTATCAGAGCCTCGGTTCTTATTTCGGGCTTAACAGCCTAAGAGAAGTATGGGTTCCAAGGGAGATGGGAGTGATGCTCCGGAGGTAGTCACCATGAACGATCTCAAGACGTTGGAAACAACCTTGGTGAGTTCTATGGAGGCTAAGATGGAAGAGATGCGTCTCTCCACATCCGCAGCATCACCTCCATCTAACTCTGAGGATACCACTCCGCAATCCAAGGAAACGGGTAAAACTGTTTCCAAAGATAACGAAGTGGTAGGTGATGATACAAGTAATAGCTCCTCCTCGAAAAAGGATAGCGGTAAGGATGGATACAATGAGGTTTCTCATGTGTATTCCCCTGATCCGCCTATTCCTCACCCACATATACATAATAGGGGTGATCCACCCAAACTGTCAGCTTCTACTTTCTCTCAATGGCAATTTTTGATGAAATCTCATGTGTGCAGTTCCTCCATAGAGTTGTGGAAGATCATCGAAAATGGTCTTCACGTTGGAAATCCTAACAATCTCACAAGGAGAGAAGTGGTCGATAGCCAACTCAATGCTACGGCTCTACACATGATACAGCTTGGTGTGGGAGATAAAGACATGCCACACATTCAGCATCTTAGCACAGCTAAAGAAGCTTGGGATGCTCTCACCGAGCTCTTGATCGGAAATG
The DNA here is from genome assembly GCA_910589765.1 of Avena atlantica. Taxonomy (NCBI): domain Eukaryota; kingdom Viridiplantae; phylum Streptophyta; class Magnoliopsida; order Poales; family Poaceae; genus Avena; species Avena atlantica. The sequence continues at coordinate 483,133,949 of OU342735.1, read as the reverse complement.
AAAGTATGAGAAGGAATAGATATGATGCCTTGAGCAATGAAGCTGAAGGATTTTATATGCTGGATGGAGAAGACCACGAGGACATGTATAGGAGGCTCAAGGCAATAGCTACTACCTTCAGAAACCACGGCGCGGCATATGTTGATGATGCTTGGATCAAGCGCAAGTATGTCAGTGCTCTTATGCCATTTGAGCCCACAGATTTGAAAATTCTCCAAGGTAGGCATAATTATCACCTCATGTCATCCAATGACGTAATGCAAGAAATGGCCGCATTCAAAGTGGCTGCCAAGAATGCCGAAGATGCTCGTGCTCGAGCTATGGGGATGCAAAAGGGGGTCAACATGGCTTTGAAGACTAGTGTGATTGATCATGATGAATATGCGGTAGAAGGCCTGGACTGTCCCGAAGATATAAAAAGGATCCACGGACAATACTTGGCTCTTTATGCAAGAAACTTTTGGAAAGATCCAGCCAAGGCTAAAGCTGAACTAGATCGCAAAAGTGGAGCCTATGGAAGAAAAGAAAATGGTCCCAAGCTGAGAACATGCTTTAATTGTGGTGACCGGTTGCACTTCGTAGCTGAGTGTCCATATCAAAGTAGAGAGGATAATGGAGGAAGACTCATTTTCAAGGACAAATCAAAAGCTCCACGTAAGAAACAGTTTGTAAAGAAAAATGCTCCTTTCAAGAAGCAACCAAAGATTGTTCTAGTAGCTCAAGAAGAATATTCATCGGGGAGTGAAGATGAGGACGAGGACGATAGCTCTCAAGAGGTGGCTGCTATAGCCACCACATCTACATCAACATCACTCTTCGACTCTCCAAACGAAAACAGCATCAACAATAATCCTACTTGTCTCATGGCAAGAAGCTCCGAGGGCTATGCTTCCGGTGGGTCGAAATGGGTGCTGGATAGTGGCTGCACTAGTCATATGACCGGAAGCAAGGAGATCATCACGGAGATGCGTCCAAATCTTGATAATATCACAGTCTCCTATGGTGATAAGTCTAAATCTCAGGTATTGGGTCTTGGCAAGGTTGTGGTTGCCCACGATATCTCTCTCGTGGACGTCATGCTTGTTGAGACCCTTGGCTATAATCTTCTTTCTGTTCGTGCCCTTGGCAAGATGGGTTTTGCTATTTTTATCGATGATGATTTGGTGGTACTCTTATGGAGCAAGTCTCTAAAGGTCGCTTTCGTTGGATACGTCGAAAATGACCTGTATGTGGTGGACTTCTCGGGGAAAACCACTTCGGGTCCGATGTGTCTATTCGGAAAGGCCGACGTGGGCTGGCTATGGCATCGCCGTTTAGCCCATGTCAACATGAGAACTTTGCAAAGTCTCCAAAAGGGTGGCCACATTCTTGGACTAAAAGACAATGTCTCTTTTGCAAAGATCGTGTTTGCAGGGCCTGTGTTGAAGGAAAAATGCATGATTCTCCCCACAAGAGGAAGACTATTGTGTCATCGAAGAGGATCTTGGAATTACTCCATGTGGATTTATTTGGACCTCCTTCTCATGCAAGTCTTGGTGGGAAGAAATATTGCTTGGTCATCGTCGATGATTACTCAAGATATACATGGGTATATTTCTTCAAGCTGAATAGTGAGAATCAACAAACTGTCATCGACTTTGCCAATGAAGTTCAACGTCAACACAATGTCCCCATCTTGGCAATTAGAAGTGACAACGGCACAGAATTCAAGAACTACACTTTAAATGAGTTTCTTAGCGAAGAGGGGATTAGACACCAATATTCCGCTGCGTACACCCCTCCACAAAATGGTGTAGTCGAGAGGAAGAACCGGACTTTGATGGATATGGCAAGATCTATGCTAGCTGAATTTAAGTCTCCTTATAATTTTTGGGCTGAAGCCATATCCACTGCTTGTCACTCATCAAACCGGCTTTACCTTCGGAAGATCTTGTACAAGACCCCATATGAAATACTTACCGGCAACAAACCTAACATCTCATACTTCAGGGTATTCGGGTGTAAGTGTTTCTTTCTTATTAAAGGTGTCCGTTTGTCAAAATTTGAATCCAAGGCTTTAGAGGGTATACTTGTTGGTTACGGTGCCGAATCCCACACTTATAGAGTCTACAACAAGCTCACTGGGATTGTTGTAGAATCTTGTAGTGTGGAGTTCGATGAGAATAACGGCTCTTTTGTAGGGCAAGTTGATGTTTGTGATGCAGATGTTGAAATACCCCAAGATGCCATAAGAAGAATGGCGTGGGATTTTTCCGCCCCATTGAGGAACCCCTTGTGGCGGATCGGGAAGGACAATGCTGCACTCAAGTGGAGCCCTCATCTTCACAAGATCAACAAGCTCCTACTGTTGGAGAAAATCCTGCACCAACACCACAATCTGCTGAAGACCATCTGTCCCCTGGACAAGCTGGTAGTCCCAGGCCGGACTATCCGCCCCCTCCAAGGGGCGGACAATCCGCCCCTGGCACTCCAACTTGTTCCAGAGGATCCGAAGGAGAAGTCAACAACTCTGAAGCTCCCAGGCCGGATTCTCCGGCCCCCGAGGGCGGATTATCCGGCCCTGGGTCTCCAACGCTAGTCAGACTTTCTCAGGAAGATGGTTCTGGTACTTCACCGCCCAGGCCGGATAGTCCGGCCCCTCCAAGGGGCGGATTATCCGGGCCTGAAGAAAATATTCAGCAACAATCTTCTGACAGTACCGGTGACCAAGATCAAGGGCAAGGCTGTAATCAAGACAAGGATACAACAATTGAATCCACTTCTTCAAGAAACAATAAGGATATTGAGGCTCGTCGCAAGGCTCGTGCTGATCGTAACCTTGAACTAAGAGGTCACACTCTTGACAAGGTAGTTGGTGATCTACGACGAAGGGTATCCACTCGAAGAGAGCTTGCTAGCTTCTGTGATCATCAAGCTCACATTTCCATGGTTGAACCAAAGAAGGTTTTTGATGCTCTTGAAGACCCCGATTGGGTTGTTGCAGTGCATGAAGAATTAAACAACTTCGATCGCAACAAAGTGTGGAAGCTCGTAGAAAAGCCAAAGGATTGCCGCAATGTTATCGGCACCAAGTGGATCTTCAAGAACAAACAGGATGAAAATGGCATTGTTGTGAGGAATAAAGCACGACTCGTGGCTCAAGGATTCTCTCAAGTAGAAGGGATTGATTTTGGCGAGACCTACGCTCCTGTGGCTCGCCTTGAGTCCATCCGTATCCTTCTTGCATATGCAGCTCATCATAATTTTAAATTACAACAAATGGATGTTAAGAGCGCTTTCCTTAATGGTCCTCTACATGAGTTAGTATACGTCAAGCAGCCCCCGGGGTTTGAGGACCCCGAATTTCCGAACCATGTCTACAAACTCGATAAGGCGCTCTATGGCCTTAAACAAGCCCCACGTGCGTGGTATGAGCACCTTAAAGAGCTTTTGCTAGACCGTGGATTCGAAGTTGGGCAAATCGATCCCACTCTTTTTACTAAGAAGGTCAATGGGGAGATTTTTGTATGCCAACTCTATGTAGATGACATTATTTTTGGCTCTACTAACCAAGCTTTTAACGATGAATTTTCAAAGCTTATGACTGACAAGTTTGAGATGTCCATGATGGGTGAGCTCAGGTTCTTTCTTGGATTTGAAATCAAACAACTTAGAGAGGGAACCTTTATTAATCAAGCTAAATACATCCGAGACATGCTCAAAAGGTTCAAGATGACGGATCTCAATGGCGTTGCTACCCCAATGCAAACAAAGTGTCATCTTGAGCTCAATCCCAAGGGTAAAGATATGGATCAAAAGGTATACCGATCCATGATCGGCTCTCTCCTTTACCTCTGCGCATCTAGGCCCGATATCGTGTTAAGTGTAGGAGTGTGTGCAAGGTACCAAGCCGCTCCTAAAGAAAGCCACTTAGTGGCGGTCAAGCGAATCTTCCGATATTTGGTCCATTCCCCAAATTTTGGGTTATGGTATCCCAAGGGTTCAAGTTTCTCTCTGTGTGGTTACACCGATTCAGATTGGGCTGGTGACAAAGATGATAGGAAATCAACCTCTGGTGCATGCCAATTCTTGGGCAGGTCTCTAGTGTGTTGGTCATCAAAGAAACAGAATTGTATTTCACTCTCAACCGCCGAAGCTGAATATGTTGCTGCTGCAAGTGCGTGTACTCAATTGTTATGGATGAGGCAAACTTTAAAGGAATATGGTGTCAATTGTGACAAAGTGCCTCTTTTATGCGACAATGAAAGTGCTATCAAAATTTCTTACAATCCTGTGCAGCATACAAGAACAAAACATATAGAGATTCGCAACCACTTTATTCGGGATCATGTTGCTCGTGGAGATATTGCTCTGTCCTTTGTGAGCACGAAGAACCAACTTGCTGATATTTTCACGAAGCCCCTCGATGAAGCAAGATTTTGTTATTTGCGGAATGAGCTAAATATCGTAGATTCAAGGAGCTTGGCTTGACTATTCTTGCACACTCACTTGCTCTTATTCATGTATTTGGTTTAGATGCGGGCATAGACATAGGGGGAGTGTGGTCCTAATTGATTGGGCCAACCCTCCCCCCATCATGCCGAAAGCAAGTAAAATCATTTCCCTTAATATCATTTTGTGATATGTGGGTCATCGATGAGCATTGGTTTTGAACTCAAGATACATCTTCGCGGTGTCATGCCATGCGCTCCAACATGGTGGCTTCGGCCACCGCCCTCTTCCTCGAGAAGAGTTGGTTTTTCATGGGTATTGACATTCACAAGGGCCAATATGAGGCGTACCGCAGGGATCATGAGAGGGATCACACGCAGCAGCTTATCCTCCACCATGTCTCAGGTGCCACTGGCAATCCACCTCCACCCACTGCTCCGGATCCGTACGCTCAGTGGAACACTTTAGGGATCAACTATGGCGAGCTCGAGAGTTGTCTCTTTCCTCCTCCACCGAGGGCACCCACTCCTCCAGCTGATGACGATGATGATGAGTATGACGAAGAGGAAGGGGACGAGCATGACTACGACGAGGATGAGGTGGAGTGATCTCCAGGGACGTTAGCATCGCTCTTCTTCCTTTTTGGCGGTTCGATGCCAAAGGGGGAGAAGTAGTTCTATTAGGTCTCGTGGATTTGCAAGGGTCGGGCACAAGCTTTTCATTTTTAGTCGTTTTTCATTTGCTTGCTTGTGCCTTTTCTAGCGTGAACTTGTTTGCTATTTGTGGTTGTTTGTGTAAGACTATGTCGTACTCCACAGTTTGGTACTATGTTTGGTATTCATGGACTTCTGGATTTATCTATCATGGACTCCATGGAATTCTGGAATTATGGAGCATATTTGATGACATATGGATTCATGGAACTTTCTATGTATGCCGTGGCTATAGATTCCGGTGGTATGACTTTTCTCTCCAAACCTTAAAAGTAGTGTTCTACCTAGTGTGTGTATTTGTATTCAAATGCAAATCTTAAATATGCACACATCTAGGGGGAGCGTCTTTCATTATCTAAGGTGGCACTTGCCGGTCTCTTTGCAAATCCTAGTATTGTCATCTAACACCAAAAAGGGGGAGATTGAAAGAACATTTCTTAATCCCTAGTGTTTTGTGTGTTAGATAACAATACCAAGGATCATTTAATGTGTGTTGAAGTGTTGCAGCTCAGAAATCTACCTTTGGGGGCGGATAATCCGGCCCCACCAGGGGCGAATAATCCGCCCCTCCCTCTGCCCAAGCAAGCGCAAGCCCCAGAAGGGGGGGGGCGGAACATTGGCCGGACTTTACGGCCAGGCCGGATAATCCGCCCCCCAGGGGGGCGGATAATCCGCCCCTCTTGCTCTTCGCCAAGGCGCAAGACCCAGAGAGGGGGCGGAGTTTTGGCCGGACTTTCCGGCTACGCCGGATAATCCGCCCCCCAAGATCTTCTCCAAGTTTCACCAAGGCGCAAGCCCCAGAGAGGGGGCGGAGTTTCCCCCGGAGATTCCGCCCTTGGGGCGGAGTTTTCCTTGGGGGCGGATAATCCGCACCAAGTGGGGGCGGATAATCCGCCCCCAAAGTTGTGCAACGGCCAGATCTGGGGAGGGGGTATTTAAGCCAGCAATCCCCCTCCTGCCAGAACTCTTGATTCATCTCGAAAAAGAACAGATTAGATCTCAAAACTTCATACAAGAGTGCTCCACCTAGATCCATCCAAAGGCCCCATCCCTTTGGGAATCGAAGGAGGAGAACTCGACCTTCATCATCAGCAATCAAGCGCTTCATCTCCTCTCCATTCATTTGGAGAACCTCCGATCTAGTATTTCTTGCAAAGATCTAGATCCTTGTTTTTGTTTATATTGATAAACCTTGTTTTTGTGACAGCTTGTTGTCATCCCGGGAGCCCCCAATTCGGTTGTGGGTGTGTGCCCCGATAGTGTTGTAAAAGGCACCGGTTCCCGCCTCGAAGGGATCCAATAGTGGAGAAGGTGGATCAGGCCTCTCGTGGCGAGATCCATCGGAGAATAGGGTGAGGCCTATTGTGGCGTGGTGGTCTTAGAACCGCCCACCCCTCCAACGCAGATGTACTTCCCTTAACAAGGAAGGAACTGCGGTAAAACAAATCCCTGTGTCTCCGCGTGCTCCACTACGGTTTCCTCGCTCCTCTTTTACGTGCTTAGTAGTTAGGGTTACATATAGGGAAATTCTCGTAGTTGCATATCTAGAGAATTTACTTTGTGTCAAGCCTAAAATTGAAAAAGTATTATAAAATTGGTTAGCACCTATTCACCCCCCCTCTAGGTGCCCATACGATCCATTTCAAGCTTCTGGTCGAAAATCAAAGAGCCAGCGGTCACGAAAGAGATCCCGTGTATCCAAATCTTCTATAGTTTCTCAATGAATGGAATGTTTTCAAATAGCAGAGGTCTTCGGGACTTGGCTAAACATTTATTCTTTGTTGATTGTGTGAGAGATTATAATTTGGTTTTTCTGGGTATTTCTGAGTCTGGTAGGCGGGATTTTTCACAAGCCCTACTCAATCGCCTTTCTGGTGGAGTGGACTTTACGTGGATATCACGTCCACCGCGCGGTCGATCTGGGGGGATCCTGTTAGGCGTCAGAGATGAGACTATGGAAGTTTTAGCTAGTTCGGTGGGAGATTTTTTTATAAAACTCCATATCCGTACCAAGGCTGACAATTTCACATGGTCTTTAGTCGCCGTATATGGGGCCGCTCAGGATGTTTATAAGGCTGACTTTTTGCGTGAGCTTGTGAATTTGGCAAAGGATAATCCATATCCTATTCTTATAGGAGGGGATTTTAATTTGCTCAGATTTCCTCACGAGAAGAGTCGGGGCCGGTTCGATGAACATTGGCCTTTTTTGTTCAATGCTGTTATAGACAGTCTGGACTTGATAGAGGTTACAATGTTAGGAAGGCAATTTACATGGGTTAATAGTCTTCCGGAGCCAACATACGAAAAACTAGATAGAGTGCTTGTGGATACTGACTGGGAACAAAAGTTCCCTATGGTAACTGTTCGCGCTCTAGAACGTATCGAGGCTTTGTCGGATCATGCTCCTTTACTTTTATCTTTTGGATTACCGCCACGAAAGTTTGCGAATGAGTTTAAATTTGAACTCGGTTGGATGATCCGTGATGGTTTTTATGAGATGGTTAAGGATATTTGGGAAAAACCGGTCGGTGGCCAAACGCCTATTCTTCGATGGAATAATAAAATGCGTACTTTACGCAGATTCCTTCGGGGCTGGGCCAGGCACACAGCTGGTAACCTAAAAACCGAAAAAATACGCCTTACATCTATAATTGATGACTTAGAAGCTACCGCAGAAGTCAGGCCATTAACTGCACAGGAAATTGAGCTCAAAAGCCAATCGAATGCGGAGATAGCCCGACTTCTGCGTGAGGAGGAACTCAAGTGGTACCAACGCTCTAAAGCAAAATTCATACTGGAAGGAGATGCGAATACTAGGTACTTCCATGTTGTTGCCAATGGCAAGCATAAGAAGAAACTTATTCATTCTCTGATTCAGGATAAAGGTATGATTGAGGGACAGGAGCATCTGAAGTCATATATCACTACTTATTATAAATCCTTGTTTGGGGCCCCAGAGGAGAATTCGTTCTCTATGGATGAGTCCCAAACGTCAGATATCCCTCAGGTTTCTGATGAAGAAAACAACTTTCTAACTGCCTCATATACCGAGGAAGAGGTCAAGAAATCAGTTTTTCAAATGGAACATAACAAAGCACCAGGACCTGATGGCTTCCCAGCGGAATTTTACCAAAAATTCTGGGATGTTTTAAGGAGGATCTGATGAATTTGTTTGGGTTTTTACAAATCGGACAATTGGATCTCTTTAGACTTAACTTTGGAAATATAATTTTACTGCATAAGGTTAACAATGCAGAACGTATACAACAGTATCGTCCAATCTGCTTACTTAATGTTAGCTTTAAGATTTTACGAAGGTTGTCACGATTAGACTAAATTCAGTTGCTGAAAATGTTGTTAGACCGTCTTAAACCGCGTTCATGCAAGGAAGAAATATCCTAGATGGTGTTATAATTTTGCATGAAACAATCCATGAACTACACTCAAAAAAATTAAATGGTGTATTATTCAAGATTGACTTTGAGAAGGCATATGACAAAGTTAAATGGTCTTTCCTCCAGCAAAATCTCCGCATGAAAGGTTTTTCTGAGGAGTGGCGCTCTCTTATTCAGTCGTTTGTGTCTGGGGGTAGTGTTGTCACTAAAGTAAATGAAGATACTAGCAAATACTTCCAAACTAAGAAAGGACTGAGACAAGGGGATCCACTATCGCCTTTACTATTTAATATAGTGGCTGATATGTTGGCTATCCTTATTGAGAGAGCTAAGGCTGATGGTCAAATTGAAGGAGTGGTTCCACATCTTATTGATGGTGGACTTTCTATTCTTCAATACGCCGATGATATAATTCTTTTTATGGAACATGATCTGGAGAAGGCTAAGAATCTGAAATTGATATTATCAGCATTCGAGCAGCTATCCGGGCTTAAAATAAACTTTCATAAGAGTTATTTGTATTGTTTTGGCGAGGCCCAAAACGAGGCTCACCTATATGCTGAACTTTTCGGCTGTGGTCAGGGCCAGTTTCCAATCAATTATTTGGGAATACCGATTCATTATCGGCGTCTCACAATTGCTGAATGGAAATATGTTGAGGAAAGGTTACATAAACATCTTAATAGTTGGAAAGGTAAATTGTTATCCCTTGGTGGAAGACTAGTACTCATAAATTCAGTACTCACTAACATGGTACTGTATATGATCTCGTTCTTCCAATTGCCTAAAGGGGTCTTGACCAAAGTGGATTATTTCCGTTCAAGATTTTTTTGGCAAGGGGATAGTGAGAAAAAGAAATATCGACTGGCCAGATGGAATGTGGTTTGCCGCCCGAAGGAATTTGGTGGACTGGGCATACATGATATGCAAGTCAAAAACACTGCACTCCTGGACAAATGGCTTTTTAAACTACTTACAGAAGATGGTGTTTGGCAAACCATATTATGGAGGAAATATGTGGGGTCCAAGGCTGTGTCTCAAGTGGTTTGGAAACCCGGTGATTCACATTTTTGGGCGGGTCTTATGGCCACCAAGAAGCATTTCTTTCGTTTTGGTGCTTTCGAGATTAAAGATGGATCACAGATTAGGTTTTGGGAAGATACATGGCTTGGCCAATCTACTCTTCGCGAACAATATCCGGCTCTATATTCGATTGTTAGACATAAAGGGGATACAATTTCCACGGTGTTGGAAGATTATCCTCCTAATGTGTCTTTCAAAAGAAGTCTCATCGGTCCTCGACTGGTATCTTGGAATAATCTACTATTACGATTATCCAGAATACAATTATCGGACGGTGTTGATGTGTTCAAATGGAAATTACTAGAAAGTGGTAAATTTTCTGTTGGCTCACTATACAAAGCCTTGATCCAACCTGATATCCCAGTCGATGTTAATGATAATAATAAAATTTGGAATATGAAAATACCCCTTAAGACGAAGATATTCGCTTGGTATTTACGGAAAGGGGTAATTCTAACAAAAGTTAATCTTGCAAAGAGGAATTGGCATGGAAGTACACAATGTGTTTTTTGTCATCAAGATGAGACAATTCGTCATTTATTCTTCCATTGTAAATTTGCTCGCTCTATATGGTCATTCATCCAAATAGCTTCTGGTTTATCTCTGCCACGTTCTGTAACCAATGTTTTGGATAATTGGTTGTATGGAATTGTTGATAAGTACAGAACTTTGTTTAGGGTAGGAGCGCTTGCCATTATATGGTCGCTATGGCTATGTAGAAATGACAAGATTTTTAATAACATTGTGTCTTCTCCTCTACAGGTTATCTATCGAGCCACGGCTATCCTTCGTTCATGGAAGATTCTCCGACGTTTCGAGTTCTGCGACTTATTTATGGAGGGATGTAGGCGATTGGAGGACACGGCGAGGGATATTTTTTCTCAACATGGATGACCACGTGATTTGAGGATTGATCTGTCTTAGATACTAGTCATTTATTTTTGTAGTGTGTAATATTTGTATACTTTTTACCTTAGCTCTGTCGGTCGTGTGACTGTGTGCATCTTGGTTATGCAGAGGCTGGATGTAAACATTATCTTTAATAAATGCGCCCTTTTCCAAAAAAAAATTAACTTAAGAAATCCAAAAGATGCCAGCGTCATGCAGCTCCAAGCCTCCAATCAGCACAATATATAATGTACGTATGCAGTCATCATGTGTATGTAGATCGTTAGAAGGATATGGACCTCGCTCAAGTTTGCTCACTGGTATTTACACCAAAATCAATTTATGTACACTTCGTTCGTACCACACACACAACAAATAAACGAACAACCCGCACAAATTTCCTCAAGTTTTCTTTACACACAAACACTAATCTGTAAATTTTTCATGCAAGAGTAATGCATGATGTACTGAAACCACGCCGGAAAGGCGGAAACTTGCGTGTTCTAGCACATGGGCAAATCAGCCGGCGGCGGAGGGAGCATGGAGTCGGGCGTCGTTCCGTTCTCCACCGCAAACACCATGGCGAGGCCCATCGGAACGTGCGCGTCCAGGTGGCAGTGAAAGAACCACATGCCTGCATCAAAGCCCATAAAAGTTAGCCCATTAACTGGCAGCGAAAGCCCAGATAGTGTTTCAGCCCACAAACAAAGAGGACAGGACAGTACCGGGATTGTTGGCGCGGAAGCGGACGACGGCCCAGCTGCCGGTCGGCACGGCGATGGTGTTGCGAGACACGGGGTCGACTAGGTTGTAGGCGCTGGTGTTGCCCGTGGTGAAGGTGCCGAGCCCCTGCGCCAGCACGAAGAAGTTGAAGCCATGGAGGTGGATGGGGTGGTTCTCCGCCGGGAAGGCGAGTGGGTTCTGGAGCACGATCTCCACCGTGGAGTTGTACGGCAGGCTCCTCACTTTGGTCCCCTCGACCATCGCCGTGCCGTTGGGCGGCACGCCGTCCGGGAAGTCGGCCGTGTACACTCCTCCGGGGTTCCCGTTGTACTGCGCCTCCAGGAGCGACGTCCCCGTCGGCAGACGAAACGATACGCCGTTCATCGCCGCCGCGAAGGAGTTCCCGGCGCAGCTGGTCTGCGTCGCGTCGCACGGCAGCTGGCCGAGCCCCAGCTCGATGGTCATGTTCACGTCCACCGGCGACGGGACCTCCATGGCCACGCCCCTCAGCCCGAAGTAGAAGGCATTGGCCGTCGTCGTGTCGGAGCTGTTCGGCATGGTGGGCATGGCGGGCTTCGCGGTTGCCGACGTGCCGTTGTAGAGCAGGATGGCCGTGGCGGTGGAGTTGTCGTTGGAGGTGTCCATGGTGGACGGAGAAATCGTGTCGTGCGGCTGCACCGCCATGTAGTAGCTCCCCGGTCTGGCGTCCGTGAAGATGAGCGCGTCCACGGTGTTCCCCGGCGCCAGCACGAGCGTGTCCGTGGTGTAGTTGGCGGTGTAGCACGCGTCCACGGCCACCACCGTGAAGTTGTGCCCGGCCACCTTGAAGAAGAGGTGCGTGTTGAGGGCGGCGTTGATGACCCGGAGCAGCACCGTCGTGTTGGGTTGCACCACCGCCGTAAACGTCTCATCTACAGAATTCACAGAAATTTTCAGCTACGGTAACTGTCAAAATTCATCAGTAAAAAGAATTCACCAGATCAAGAACATACATACTTGCGCACTTGTACAGTTGGCCGGTAAGACCGTTAACGGTGTAGGCGTCTGACCGGACAGGACGCTGGCCGGACATGACGGCGTCCTTCTCGACGTCGACGGCATTCCGGCTCCACCACTCGCCTGTGCACCAGACCTCATCCACAATCAGGATACGCCAAACTCCATCAATCGAACAATGGACAGGAAGGGGATCGGTGTTATTACCAAGTACGACAGGGACTTCTTGGTCGGGCGCAGGGAAGGGGTAGGAGGAGCCATTCTTGGGCCTGATGATGAAGGGGCCGTACACGGTGGCGCGCAGAAAGGATGAGTGTGCGTGCCACCACAGCGTGCCTTCCTGGCCGGTGACGTTAAACCGGTATGTGTAGGAGCTGTTCGGCTGGATGGGGCACTGCGTCACCATGCTCGGCCCGTCCGCCCATGGCGTCAGTAACTGCATTATGCCATGCCTGCAGAGTTCAAGCATTGTCAGAGTCGAGTGGGCAGAGGGCAAAATCTCAACAGACTACTAATTGATTACTTCAATGGTCCCTGGCGGAAGCGGAGGAGCGTCCCTGGCGGTTTGAATTTTGAACTGCGCCGCGCGGCGCTTCCCCGGCCGGCGCGTCGGCGTCCTCGCCGCCATGCCTTGGCCCTCCTCCCCCGTCCCGGCTGGTCGGAGGCGATGGTCGTGCTCCGGCCGGCGGAGGGCCGCCTCGTGCTCCTCTCCAAGGCCGGCGTGGTCATCGACGCCCGAGATCGCCGCCACGCCGAGTTCATCCGGCAGGGGGCGTCCCTATCCTTCCCCGCCCACGCGGTGAGGGTCGGTTGCCGCGTCCCCTCGCCGCCGGCGGCGGAGCGACGGCCAGCGTCCCCTCCTCCCGTGAGGGCCCCCGTCCCTCCTCCCCCCCCCCCCCCCCCCCGGCCGTTGGACCCGACGGTGGTGGCGGCGCTGGCCAACCTTCAAGGGCAAGCTTGGGACGACGTCGAGGAGGATGCGGGGCAGGGAGCTACCCTGTTTGGTGTGCGCGTCGCCGGCGAGGACTCCGATGGGGAACGCGGGGTGCCGACCCCGAGGTGCGCCTCCTCTCTCCTGCGCCCCTCCCTGGCTGACTTCTTCCCACTGGTGCTGGCTGCTTCCACGCGGCCTCGCCGGAGGAGGGTGTCCCAGCCGCTGCGGCCCCTGGCAGCGCCGCAGCAGGGAGTGGGTGGGGTGGGGAGAGGACCCAGGCGGGCTGCCCCTGGTGCGGAATGGGCTGCAGGTGGGTGTCTTCCCTGGATGGCTCGTGGGCCTCGGCCCACGGGAAATCTGGCCAGGTCGCCCCCCCTGGCAGACCCGATCCATGTCAGCCCATGTGGCCAGGCCCACTGGACCTCGGCCCGCTGCCCCCGCGTCAAGTGCGGGTCGTGCCCTAGTGGCGGACCTTGTTGTCGAAGGTCCCGTGTCCACCGCCGCCACTCCCGACGTCCTCGCCCCTGACGCGCGCGTCCCCCCGCCTCGCCAGCTCCCGTCGACGCCGCCGTCCCGGTCCTTCCTCGAGGTGCTCATGGCGCCTCGCCGCCCCCGGAGCCCCTCGCCTCCTCCCGCGGCGACTCTCCCCCTCGCCGTCACCCCTCCCCCCCCCCCCCCCCCCCCCCCGCGTCCGGCCCCTCCCCGTCGACGCCCCCCGGCGCGGGGCCTGTCCTCTGCCTACCGCCCCCAGGGCCGCCGCTCCTCGCCCCCGCCCCGTCGTTCCCCGCCTCCGCCACGGGCGCAAGACCCGAGACATGGCTCCCGCTCCCCGCCCCGCGCTCGTCTCCGCTTGGAGGACCCACCCCGGTCGCCTCCACCCGTCCCGGAGGCGTGCCTCCGCGAGGAGGCCCTGCTCGCCATGCGGTCCAGGGACGTGCTGCCTGCCTCCCGCACCTCCCACAGTCGGGCGGACGCACCGTCTTGGCGCGCGGATAGGGACCATCCGCCTCCTGCTCCGGTTGTGGCGCCGACTGCGGGTCAGCGACAGTCCGGCGAGATCGATAACCCCGCGCCCCCCAAGAAGAAGAAGCGCAAGAGCAAGAAGAAGCGCAAGACCCCGGCCGCGCCTCCCGCGGTGGACCCTGCCCCTGGCCTCCTGGGTGCCCGCCCTGGGCCCCCCTAGCACTTGGGGGCATCCCCGCCCGTCGCCGGGAGACCCTGGAGTACTACGGCCATGGCGTGGATGGTGGATTCTACTTCATCGACATGGGGGGCGTCCCCATGACCGTCCTGGAGACCTTGCCCATGGTGAAGGTCCTCTCGGCTCAAGACCCTCCGATCTCGGTTGAGGTAACGGAGGGCCTCATCTAGGAGGAGCTGCGGGCGGTCCTCCCCCGCCACGAATGGCCGGTTCGTCGCGTCTCCGAGTCCAAGTTCGCAGTCTCCTTTCCCTCGGTGGCGATTCTCCGCATGTGCGCGTGTGGCACCTCCTTCACCCTCCCTCTACACCAGCTGCAGGTCTCCATCCAGCCCTCTTCGGCCGCTCCGGAGACGGTTGCCACGCTCTCGGAGGTGTGGGTACGTCTCCACGGACTACCGTCTGAGGCCAGGACCCCTATTGTGGTGGACCTCGTGGCTCAGACGGTGGGCAAGCTCACCGAGGTGGATGTGGGCTCTATGTCCGGCCTCGCTCCGGTCCGTCTGCGTCTGCTCTGCCCCGACCCCTCGGTCTTCCCGGTCTCCCTTCCGCGGGTCTTCTTCGACCGGGTGGGCCGGGACCTCTTGGTGGATCTGGACGAGGAGGGCACCTCTGCGCCGAGTCCCCCGCCCCCTCCCCCGGGGTCCCCCGCTGACGAGGGCGACGGTGGCAGGGACACTGAGGCCCGGGTCTCGGACGACAGTGACACCGGGACGGATCCGGATTCGCCGCTGGCCACCGACGCCTCCCCGTCTCCACTGCCACCCCCTCAGAGTGGGACCTCTGGGGGCCCTGTGGCTCGCTCCCTGGTGTTCGACGGCCTGGAGGGTGGCCCCCTCGTCGAGGATCGTCGTCATCTATCGCTGAGTGCTCCGGCCAAGGTGGCCCCGGTGGACCTCCCTCGTTGCTTCCGTCCTAACCCCCCCGTCGCCGCTCGAGATCGACATCGCCCAGTACGGCTCCAACCTCTCCCTGGTGCTGGCGCCGTCTCCGGGCCCTCCCTCTCAGTCTCCCGCCACTAAGACCTCGGGTAGCGTGGGGCTGGTAGTCTGTGCCCCACCTTCCCCGCGCTTGCCGGGGGTGGTGTGCTACTCCCTCGCCCCCGACACTCCTGACCCGACGACCGTGGTGGGTGCTACCTCTGACTCTGACTCCCAGACTGCCTCTTCCAAGCTCCGCCGAGCCAGGGGCCCCCACCCACCGCCCTCTCCGCCTTCCCATCACAGCTCTCGGCTGGCTGATGCCAGGACAGGCATGTCTGGGCCGGAGCCGACGGTGGCAGAGCGGGCCGCTCGTCGTGTCGCGACCAGGGAAGAGCTCTCAGGTACTTCCTCCACTCCTTCCTCTTCCGTCCCTACTGACCCCGGTCCGTCCGGTATTCCTGGTTCTGCTTTCTGTGTTCTCTCAGAGGTATCCCTCGCCCACCTGGGCGAGGTTGCGGAGGACTGCGGGATAGTCTTTCGCGGCGAGAAGGGGCCGCGCCTTGAGCAGCTTGCGGCCATTCAGGAACGAGAGGAGTATGCGGGTGCGATCGCTGCGGCCCGGGCGCGTGACGCCCGGGAGCGGGAACGCGCCCAGATCCTTACTGAGGCTAGGTCCGCGGGACCCGTCCCCGGTGAGGACCCCCTCCGGTGCCTGGTGTGCGGGCGGTACCCCTAGGATATGACCCCCCGGTTAGGTCTCGGGGGCGACCCCCCAAGGCTGCTCCGCTCCGCTCCCCTGCATGTCGTGCGCGCTCGGTCCCCGCTAAGGGGACCCCCCGGGCTTGAGGTCCACTATGGACCTCCTGCGGGCCTTTCGGGTGTTCATCTGGAACATTCGGGGGTTCGGGCATGAGGGTCGCCGTCTCCAGATCAAGGAATACATCCGCCTGGAAGCGCCGGATATTGTCGGCCTGCAGGAGACGATTCGCCAGGATTTCTCCATCGCGGAGTTGGAGGCCCTGAGCCGTTGCAGATTCTCTTGGTCATGGCTTCCGGCCTCGGGCCACTCTGGAGGTATTCTCCTTGGTGTCAAGGAGGATACCTTTGAGGTTGAGGATATGGACCGTGGCGAATTCTTTGTGAGCATGACGCTCACCCATAGACAATCTCGCTTCCGCTGGGAGATGATTATTGTCTATGGCCCTGCGGACCATCGGAGGTCCGCTGTCTTCTTGCAGGAGCTCAAGTCGAAAGTGGAACGGACAGGGTTACCGGTGGTGATTGCCGGGGATTTCAACCTTATCCGCTCCGCTGACGACAAGAGCTCGGCAAATGTGGACCTCCCTAGGATGCGACTGTTCAATGACTGTATTGCGATCTCGCCCTCCGCGAAATTACTCGGGTGGGTGCTAGATTCACATGGACGAACAAGCAGCTGGATCCGGTTCGGTGCGTCCTGGACAGGGTCTTTGTGTCGGTCGACTGGGAGGTGGCCTTTCCCCTATGCTCGTTGAAGGCTGTCACGCGGATTAGATCTGACCATACGCCCCTCCTTCTCTCCTCCGGAGGGGGCCGCCCTCCAAGGCTCAACCGCTTCCACTTTGAGTCCTTTTGGCTTCAGAAGCAGGGATTCGTGGAGGCGGTCCGAGCCAAATGGCTTGCGGCGACAGCCACCCCCTCGTGCTTATTGTGCGGTGGATGTCTGGCACCACTGTGTTAGATTGACACGCCAATTCATGAGGGGCTGGGGGCCAACGTGGGGGCTGCGCTCAGGGCACAAAAGGACACCATCTTGAGCGAGATCCAGGCCTTGGATCGGGAAGCCGATCTTTTAGGCCTCTCTGCCGAGGCCTGGTCTCATAGGTACTCCCTTGAGACCTCCATCATGGAGATCTATAAGGGAGAGGAGGCGTTCTGGCGACAACGGAGTCGCCATAATTGGACTGTCCAGGGGGAGTCGAACACTGCCTACTTCCATGCCATCGCTAATGGCAGGAGGAGGCGGTGCTCGGTCCCTTGCCTCTGGGAGGGGGACTCCCTTCTGGATTCCCCCCAGGCTCTGTCCTCCCATATTTATGCATTCTACAAGGATCTCTTCTCTTCGTCACCCTCGTCGGGCCTTTCCTTGGTTTCTGACTTTTGGTCGGGAGGGGCCTTAGTCACCCCTGCAGAGAATGTGGACCTCACCCGTCCATTTCTCCCGGGGGAGGTGGCTGAGGCCCTGAAAGCCATGAAGGCTGGCTCGACTCCTGGTCCTGATGGGCTGCCGGTGAGCTTCTTCCAGACCTTCTGGGAGCATCTCCAGCCGGTCATCCTGCCGATGTTTCGGTAGTTCTTCACCGGGACGTTAGTCATGTCCCGGCTGAACTTTGGTGTAATTACTCTGATTCCCAAGGTGGAGGGGGCCACGGATATTCGCCAATTTCGCCCGATCACGGTCATTAATGTCATCGAGCGGCTCTTTGCGAAAGTTTGTGTCATCCGACTTGCCCCGGTCATGGAGATACTCACGCACCCCCTCCAGTTTGCGTTCCTTAAGGAACGCCTCATTCATGACGATGTGCTCTCACTTCATGAGATCATTCATGAGGTCAAAGCACAACGTCAGAAAGGGGTCTTCCTGAAGCTGGACTTCCAGAAAGCCTATGACCGTCTGGATTGGGCTTTCTTGAGGTTAGTTTTGGAGAGGAGGGGCTTTGACGACCGCATGATATGCTGGATCATGCAATTCGTGATGAGCGGGAGGACAGCGATCAACATCAATGGCGAGATTGGCCCCTTTTTTGTCCCTTCTTGCGGGGTTCGACAAGGGGACCCGATCTCCCCTCTCCTGTTTAACGCTGATGTTGATGCCCTGGCAGAGATCTTGGATAGAGCCAAGACCGCTGGCCACATCTCTGGTGTGGAAGGGCACCTTATTCCTGGACGGGGCGTCTCCCACCTCCAATATGCGGACGACACGATGATCATGGCGCAGGGATCAGATCTGGACATCATCAACCTGAAATTCCTTCTCCTCTTCTTTGAAGACATGTCAGGGTTAAATATCAATTTTGACAAGAGTGAAGTGGTGGTGCTGGGGTACTCGGATGAGGAGCGCCAACGCATTGCTGACAACCTCAACTGCAGGCTGGCCGATTTCCCCATCTCTTATTTGGGGATGCCCCTTCGGGAGACGCGAGTGCTGATCCGGGACCTGTCACCCTTGGTCACGAGGGTGCGCTCGAGGGAGGAACCCTGGCGAGCGCGACTCACGACTAAGGGTAGCAAGACGATTCTAATCAACTCCTGTCTCTCGAGCCTACCTATGTACCAGATGGGGTTGTACTTGCTCCCCAAGGGGACCCATGCCGACTTCGCCAAGGAGTTGTCTAGGTTCTTTTGGGAAGCTAGGGACGGCCACCAGAAGTACCATATGGTGAAATGGGCGGACGTCTGCACCCCCAAATCCCTTGGGGGCATTGGTATTCTAGACTCTCGCCGCTTCAATCTCGCCCTGATGCTGAAGTGGGTCTGGCGCATTCTTCGGGACGAGGGAGGCCTTTGGATGCAGCTCATTAAGGCCAAGTACCTCCGTGACCGTCCACTCTTGGCTTGCGATCGCCGGGAGGGCTCCCAATTCTGGCGTGCCATCCAGGAGATCAAGCATTTCATTGGGTTGGGCATTGACTTCACCGTTGGGAATGGTCAGGGTTGCCGATTCTGGCTGGACCCGTGGCTTTCCCAGATCCCGTTGGGGGTCCAGTTTCCTGCCATCTTTGCTATCTCCGCTGCCCCGTCGGCCCTCACGGCCGAGGCTTTCATCGGGGATCGCTGGAACCTCCTTTTCCGCCGTGCCTTCAGCTTGACTGAGGCAGCGGAGTTCCGGCAGCTTATGGCTTCTCTCCCTGCTGCTCTGCCAGGCGTCCCCGACGCGGTCTCCTGGAGGCTCCTCCCCTCCGGTGAGTTCTCGGTTGGCTCGGCTTACCGGGCCCTCTTCCAGGGCCCAGAGCTGAGGTGTACGGCCACTTTCTGGAAAGCCCCCCTCCCTCTTAGTATTCGCATCTTTGTTTGGCAGTTGTTGCGCGACAGGTTGCCTTCCGGTGTGGAGGTGGCCAAGCGCAATGGCCTCGGCACAGGCCGGTGCCCCCTATGTGGGACCCCGGAGACGTGCGCCCACATTTTCTTCTCGTGTTCGGCGGCCCAGTTCCTTTGGAGCTTTGTCAGGGAGGCCCTTGGGCCGGCCTGGCAGGCTCAGGATCTGGGGGAGTTTCTCCAGTCCCAGGCCACTAGGGCCGGGCGCGGCCGTCGCCTCTTTTGGCTTGTGTTTGTGGCCATCGCTTGGACTCTCTGGAATATCCGGAACAAGATGGTGATTGAGAAGATCTACCCCACGCGCGCTTCTAACTCTATTTTTGCTTTTCTTGCTTTCATTCAGCAGTGGTCTCCTCTGGTGCGCCAGCGTGATCGGGCCGACTTCGACACCACTCTTCGGGCCCTGCGGTCGGCATCACTTCCCTTCTTGGCGCCCCCGCCCCCTTCACTGCCGCTCGAGTCGCCTGGTGGTCGCTAGCGCTTGCTCTGGCCTCCGGGCCGTTTTTTGCCTTTTCTCTTGGGCGCTTTTGTGCTGTTGCTCCAGCTTCTTTTCTTTGTCCCTTTGGCTGCGGCCGGTTGCGTTGTTGTACCGACTGAACGGATGTTGCTTTATTTATAAAGCGGGCGAAAGCCTGATTCGAGAGTGGGCAGCGGGCAGACCCAATAGAGTGTCAAGTGGGATCCCACCAAAATTCCAGTTTTAGTTCATTTGCCAAAATCAAGTTCAAATTTTGAGAAAATTTTTACACTAGATTTTAGCAAATGAACTAGAAGTGGATTTTGGTGGGATTCCACTTGACACCCTAAGAGCTAAGAATTATTCAAAACCTGAACAAACAGTGTATTTCAATGCTAATGACTCTATTTTTTTTATCGAATTATCATCATATTAGGCTTGCCGGCCCGCCAGAAGCCTGAGCACGTGCTCCGGGCTTAGGGAGGGTTGGGTCTGCTTATGCGAGTGGGTACTGCTGAACCTGCACTGAGATTGTTTTTGCAAAGACAGTGTCATGAAGATTTGTGGCTCCCGAGCACCAATGCTCTCTTTATTTGAAAAATTCAAAATTTGTATATTTGAGTTTCAAAAAAATGTGAATTTCCCTAGGGATACGCATACATGGTCAGAATACCCCTGGCAAGTTTTAGTAGAAAACCCGTTTTGATTTGTGCTATAGAGAGAAAAAACAAAATTTCTGACAATACATAGGAGAAAAAGGTGTCATTTCTAATATAAATTTATCTTTATTGTATTTACCAAAATACAATGTATTTTTTCCAAAACTTTTACCGGGTCATCGGAATGTGTTTCTATGTTCACGTATTCTTCAGATTTTTTTTGCCCACCAGAAGTCGGTATTTGAAAATTTTGAAATAGCGAGAGCACTGGTGCTGTGGAGCTACAAGCAATTTTCGGTTGATTTATTCCTTCCTACGTACTTGTAACCAGGATTGGTCGCCTGTACCCTGTACACTTGTCTATCATTAAGATGAGATCACATACAGTTAACAGATATCTGTCGGCACTCGGCAGGTAAGGTGCCATTTTCAGAGCGTTCTCTTTCCGCTTATAGATATGCGTACGGGTGCTCAAAATAATAAGACAATCTAATCCGAGAAACTAAACTACCTGTCAGGCTGACACCTCGAGGATCCTGCGAACTAGCTAGATGACAGCGTGTCTCACGCCATCATACAAGTTACAGACGGTTCCTCCATGTCTCTCAGGAAGAAGAAAGTTTCAGATAGACTGGAATTTAGCTCTTTATAGTGGAACTGTAGAAGTACAGGGACTTACCAGTGGACGGTTAAGTTGTATGGTGACCTGTTGATGACATCGACGACGACCTCGTCCCCTTTGAACACATCTATCGTTGGGCCTGGCAGTTGGCCGTTCACCGCGATAATGTCGGTGCTGTTGCACAGCTGATTGATTTGCATGCTTTGCACCTGTTAACAGTATTTCAGGGGGACAGGTCGTCAGCCAAGGGCTACTGTATTACATGCCGGTGGGCGAAATAGTTCGGGGCATATACAATCAAAATAAGAACTCGCTCGGTCCTAAAAAGAATGTTGCAGAATTGTCTAAATTTGCATGTATTTATAATTTAAATATGTCTATATACATATAAATTAGACAAATTAGCGACACGCTTTTCACAACGGAGGGAGTATATATATAGAACACTCGTGACAAAAAATATCAAGTTGATATGTATTTTACGGCGCATAAATTCTCTTGTTTCACATTCAACACGTAAGTTGATTCTGAATCCCCCGATAACCAGTATAAATAAACACACAGTAGTATATACTTATAGCCTACGCACACATGGGCATTCATGGCCAAGTTCATCTTGTTGTGAGAAGCTTCTATAGTATATGAACTTCTGATAAACTGAATGATTAAATCTAGCTAGGGCGGATGGAAAGGAGAAAGAGATAAGTACTGTGAACGTGTAGTTTGCGGTCGCCGCGTCGGCCACCGAGCTGGCAAGAAGAAGCCCGAGCGCCAGCCACAAAAGCTGCGCCATGGAAGAAGACCGAGGTTGAAGAGGCTTCATCAGCGGCCGTGTCAGAGAGGGAAAAGGCAAAATCTTCCTTTGGTGATCGTGGGCGGGCAACATGTATAGCTTAGTCTTCATGAAGCACGATAAGTATATGTACTACAGGGATGCTTTTGGCAGTCCTACAAGAATCACTTGCGTAGCTCTGTCCAACTGGCATATTTGCCTCTTTTTCGAAAAATATTTGTGATCACGACATAAAGAGGAATAATAGCTTCTAGCGATGTCGCCCATTCACACGCATATAATCTTAGATGTTACTGACAAAAGTTGTTTTATGTGGCTTTGCCGACTGGTAGAGAAAATCTTATTCCACTCACTGTCTGGCCGACTAACCTTTTTATACCTGGCTAGCTTTGTTTGCAGCATCAAAATCCTGGACTGTCCAGAGACAAAGAGCTCCGTCAAATGATCTTTCTTGGCTAAAAGATATGCCGACGCGTACCCAAAAAAAAAGCCGTTTTCATCTGTAGCATTCAGGAGTTTTTACTTTTGGGCACATGATATACACATTTCTGACGAACTATCATGTCAGCATACGTCGGGTTAGATGTGCAATAAGCCCATGATCTGAAGTTGTTATCATCCGGACAATAATTTGGTACTGTATGACATTCTGTTAGGCCTGCAAGTAGCCTGGTCCTAAACTTGCAGTAGCTGAATCAAGAAAGCTCTTCCATTGATACATATTCCGTATGCTTAACACAATGCAGACAAATAGAGGATTATATCACAAGTCACGCTTTCGAGCTTCGAAGCAACAAAACCATCTTTTCTGTTGCAGGGAGGTCCAAATTGGTAACGCGAATCGTCTAGATAAGCAACCAGCAAATATCTAGCATAAAATGATCAGAAAGAGAAAATGACCAAAAAAGCATCAATTGGTAGGTTTTCGAGGAAAATGATCACGCGGTAGGGTTTCTATGGGAAGCCCTGGAGGGAGAATAGAAATTATAGCTGGTATTTGCTAAATTGCCTTAATAGCCGAAGAGATCGTCCATGGCTCTTTGGCGGTGATTTTAATGAGATTGTTGATATAACATGGAATATTTTGGTGCCAATTATAGGGTGGAATGGATGATGAATGGCTTTACTGATAATTGTTGATTCTTGGATCTCGGTTTCCAAGGTGTCCCTTACACATGGGATAATAGACAAGATGGTGAGGCTAATGTGAAGTTAGACTCGTCCATATGCTAGCTTCTAGCTTGCTCCATGCATATTTCGAGACTACGGTGAGGCATATGCCATCACCAAAGTCAGATCATTGTATATTGATATCTCGTCTTCGGAAGGTGCAGAAACAAGAGGAAGGGGCATCATTTGTTCATATATGAAAATTCTTGCAATAGGGATGAAACATATGAATAAACGGCTGTTGCCAAATGGTCCAAACAGGATGGATCCGCACCGGGTCTGCTTGGTGTTGTTGAGAAGGGTGAATGCATGCAGAATTGTATGTGTGACCGGAGGAAATATAAATTTGGTAGTGTAAGAAAAAGGCCCTCTCATATAATTTTTCATATCATCATTAGGGTAATATCTCATTTGTTGTTTGCTGATGATAGTATGGTGTTCTTAAAAGCAGATATCATAAGTGCTAGAAGGCTGGAAGAGGTTTTATCTATGGTTTTTCTAGACTCAGACCGGTCTGATTTTGGCAAAACCCGGCGGGCTGACAGGAGCCATTGATCTCGCATCCAACGGTTTCGAACAATCTCGCGCCGGCCGCGCGGTTGGTTGCCCCGTATCAATGCGGCACACCTGATCCCTTTTCCCTATTCACCTGGGGCCCCACTCGTCATCCTCTCCACCCCTCCCACTTCCCCCTCCCACTTCTCCCGACCGTTTCGGGAATCACGGTGCTCTCTCTCCTCTTCTTCTCCTCCGGCGATTTGAAGGCGAATACTGCAGTTACCGTTGGTTGCTCGTCGATTCTGCTCTCCAATGTCGTCGCCGACGCGTCTACTCCCTCCAGGTGTGCTCGCAAGTTCTCACCTCCTCCTCCAGTTTCTATCCTCCGCTGCTCCCACCCTTATCCTCTGTCATTCTCTGTTTTCCGGCGGTTCCATTTCATCGGGTTTGTTGTTAGGGTTGATTCATGTAGGTCCTGCGGATTATGTTCGTGTGTAAGTTGTAAGTTCTATTGCATGCGTTTTTGCCCTGTAATTTTGTCTGGCTCCTGCATGCATAGGGTTTGAAATGCTGCCTCTGATCCCCTTTGAGTAATGTTGCCTTGTCAGATCTGCTGCGTTTTGCTGTAGTTTTGATGTTCAGATGATGTTGAAGGGTTTCACAGCATAGTAAATCAAAAAAATTCTACGGATGCGAACGGGAAAGCCAAGATCTAATCTAGGAGATGCAATCAACGAGAGGGATAGATGAGATCTTCATACCCTTGAAGAAATCGCACAGCGGAACATTCAACAGAACGTGGTTGATGTAGTCGTACTAGCCTTCTCCTCCTCGCGATCCAATCCTATCCAACGCCGCAAGTGGCGACGCCTCCGAGAGATGCACACGTACGGCACCGCGACGTCTCCTCCTTCCTCGGTCCAGCAAGTGGGGTGGAGAGATAGATTGGATCTACAACACGACGCCGTGGTGCAAAGGTGGAGAGTTTCTGCGGCAGGGCTTCACCTACGCGCAGTCGGGAGAGAGAGAGAGAGAGAGAGAGAGAGAGAGAGAGAGAGAGAGAGAGAGAGAGAGAGAGGAGGGCAGCAGTATGGCGGCTAGGGTTTTTTTGGGGTGGGGGGAGGGTGCGCCCCCTGCCCACCTTATATAGGGGGCTGGCCGGCCCCCCTTGCCCCTCCTCCAATCCCTAGGGCCAGCGGCCACAAGGGTGGAGTCGGGGGCAAGTCTCCCCCCCCTCTTCTAGAAGATCCCCTAGGGTTTTGGCCGGCTGGGCCTATGGGGCCTTGTGCCCCTGGCCCAATGCGGCCAGGGCACTCCCTCATAGGCCCACGCCCCCCTCCAACAAGTGGGGCCACGTTGGTCCCACTACGGAAGCTTCTAGAACCTTCCGGTACAATATCGAACATTCCGAAACAATTCCGAAATCCAAAAAACTGCTTTCCTTTACATGAATCTTATTCTCCGGACCATTCCAGAACCTCTCGTGATGTCCTGGATCTCATCCGAGACTCCGAACAAAAACTCACAAACCAATTATCCATTCTATCCTAGCGTCGAGGCACGTTAAGTGTGTGACCATACGGGTTCGAGAATATGCGGACATGATCTTCTATCAATAATCAACAGCGGGATCTAGAAACTCATATTGACTCCCACATATTCATCGATGATCATATCGGATGAACCACGATGCCAGGATTCAATTAATCCAATATATATTCCCTTCGTCACACGATATTTTACTTGCCCGAGATTCGATCATTGGTATCAGCATACCTAGTTCAATCTCGTTCACAGCAAGTACTTTACTCGTTCCATAATCCGATATCACATTGTGATTAACTCCTTAACCACGTGCTTGCAAGCGGTGTTGATATCGATTACCGAGTGGGCCCAAAGTATATCTCTCCGACTTGGGAGGCACAAATCCCATCTCGATACATACAACCCAACAAGTACTTTCCGATCACCTGAGAGACACCTTTATGATCACACTCTCATAGGATGACGTTTGATGACCTCAAAGCTTTCTTCCGATACCAGGGAGTTGCATTATCTCACGGTCTAAGGAATACAATATTTGACATAAGAAAAAGCTTCGCAAAGATGAACACAATGACACAATCTAATTGCTCTGCTTGATTTGGGTTTGTCCATCATATCATTCTCCCAGTGATATGATCTCATTATTAATCGACAACTCATGTCTATGGTTAGGAAACCTTAACCATCATTAATCAATGAGCTAGTCCATAGAGGTGTACTAGGGACACGGTGTTGTTCATAAACCACACAAGTATCAAAGTTTCCGCTTAATACAATTCTAGCATGGAATATAAACTTTATCATGAACAAGAATTATAACAATAACATCTTTATTATTGCCTCTAGGGCATAATTCCAACAGTCTCCCACTTGCACTAGAGTCAATAATCTAGTTTACATCTGGTAACAATCTAACACCCATGGCATTAAGGTGCTGATCATGTTTTGCTCGTGGAAGAGGTTTAGTCAACGGATCTGCGACATTCAGATCCGTGTTTACTTTGCTAATCTTCAGATCTCCATCTATTATATAATCTCGAATTATATGAAATCGGCGGTTGATGTGCTTGGTCTTTGGACGATATCTTGCTTCCTTAGCCAGTGCTATGGCACCAATGTTGTCGCACAATATCTCCAGTGGGTCCAAGGCACTTGGAACCACACCAAGCTCACTGATGAAGTTCCTGATCCAAACTCCTTCACTTGACGCTTCCGCAGCAGCCATGTATTCCGATTCTACTGTAGATCCCGCGATCACGCTTTGCTTGCATCTTCTCCATCTCACAGCTCCTCCATTCAAAATATAAACGTATCCTGTCTGAGATTTAGAATCATCCGGGTCGGTGTCTGTAACTACCTCGGTGAATTACGCTCCTAGATACAAGCCTGGATGAGCGGAAATGGTTGAAATAGTACGGTGGGGCCCAAAAGCCACTCACGGGTAGACCTTTCGGCCGTCCCAACCATTTCCATTCATCGGGACAAGTACGGGCGGCGTAATCGGCAGGCGAAGGGATCAACTACATACACAAATGACTATGTATGCAAGCCACCATACAATAGTACATCAGAGCCATTCTATCTAGAAAGAAAGGAAATATAGCAACGCCATACGGCAAGATTCAAATGACCTAGATAGATATAATAGTTTAGGATATCTCCTCATACATCACACATCAGAGTATCAGGCGGAAGCGGCAAACAAGATCCGAGTACGGATAAGAAGCAAATCGTCATAAGATGCCCCATAAATAAGCAACATCCCGCCCACAGATCTCACGGATCCCCGTTCCCGGAATCTCTACACCGAACGATCGTTGCCCACATCATCAGCCTCCTCCACCCAGTATCCGTCTTGCGAGGGTACCTGTTCATCTGAACCAATAATTTATCGTGTGAGACCCTAGGGGTACTCAGCAAGTCTTTATGCCTCTAAAGGGGACACAACCTGGGGTGACGCAATTGCAGCAAAAGATAAACCCTAACAGTTCTATAGATACTCGCTAACCATCCGCCTAACCAAAGATAGACGGATGTCCGTGATTTAATGACAACAGTTATAACAGTAATATCCACAGATCCATCCTCCTCCTCGCTTACCAACGAGGAAGCATACGAATAACCCCCCATCCGTTGGCAATTTTATTAACCATTCCATGAGTGTTGCACTATTTACTAGTCAATTACTTAGTCAAATTAAAAGCGGTACTTTAGTTATGCTTGTCTATGATCGAGAAACTGTGCTCCAAGTCGTCCATAACCGCGGACACGGCTTTCAGAAAGTTTTACCCTGCAGGGGTGCACAAATAGCAACACACACTCGATCAACCTCGGAAAAACCAAATCAAAACCCAACGAGGCCTTCACGACAAAGCAATCACAGGATTCAGAAATATTTCAGGGGGCCACCCCATTGAGTAGACCCGCAACGAAGTTAGCTGACTCCGAGACGGACTCAAGGTTTGCGACAATGGCTGTAAACGACCGGGAACCCGAAAGTGTGACTGGGCTTGTCGATACCGCGAAAACATTCCGCTTACCTAAACAGTACAGTGTGCTCCTCGCACAATCGTAATAAAGCAGTAAAGCATGGCATAAGTACAGGATAGTAAATAAAACCTCAAACTAGTTTGTGGCCCCAAGAAATAAGACGGAATCAAGCTCTGGATCAGGGGGGTCCCATAATCCTCCCGGATGTGGATAGCGTGAATAATCAAGGAACAGGAATCAAGTACTCGGGGTCCTACGGGACACAAGTGAGCAGGAAAAACCAAATAGCAGATATTGCTCACCGGTGCCACTTTCATTAGTTATCCGATTACTACTCAGGTTAAGTTGTTTAGGTACCTCGTTATCCATCAGACACTCACAAACCCTACACATGATGTCCTATGACTCGCATGGCTCAAACAACTCCTGTAGTAATGGCTCATGGGATGGAGGAACAAGCTTGGTGGGGTTTAAAAGTAAAGGTTATGCAATACTTGGGATTCAGTTTAATGCAATCGCGACTCAGTGATGCAAGAATAAGATAGAGGCAATAGGTAATGTATGTATGCAAGCATGTGGTAGTGCTTGCCTGGCAACTCAGTTGAAGCGAGAGACGGATCTGGGTAGTGCTCCTGGTTCTCTTGATATATCCCCTGCTCAGTGTCTATTCGAAGAAGAACCAAACAAACAAGGGCCAACATAAATAAAGTGCACCAGCATAGGAATAAAATGTGTCAAGCAAACAATCATGCCATGATGAATGATGCACAAGTTGCATGGAAATAATGTAGCATGGCATGGGTGAGGTGTAGAATACAAGAAATAACATTTTTATTGAGTTTTGGTCACATTTTATTGTCATATTAGTTGCTGTATACTATATATTTATATGATGCATGCTGCAATTTAAGTCATGGATAGCATAAACAGAAAGGTCTCGTCGAGCTGATCATTTTAAACATATCATTTGTTAAATTTGGAGTTATAGAACTAAAGTTATTAAATAAATAAGGAAAAGGGCATTTTATGTAATTATATTCAACTTGGAAAATAAAGTTCTCAAAAGAAATTGTGGATAGCATATTTGAATTCCTCACATTTTTCTGATTCAAATTCATATATTATTTGTTGAATTTGGATTTATAATTTAAAAATTATTTTAAAACAGAATTGAAATTTGAATTTTAAACTAATTTGAATAGTTAAATTTGAACAGATATGCAGGAAACCTATTGTCACCCAGACAGATCCAGCCACGCCCAATGACGGGTGGGGCCAGAGCTGGCTCAGGCCACATGCGCACCGAGAACCTTTTATACCGCGGCTGCTGCCAGCCACCGAGGCTGACGAGTGGGGTCAGTGGCTCGCGGGCCCACGTGCCAGCGGGGAAGCGGTGGAGGCTGACAGGAGGGTGGTTGAGGGACCGCGGGTTGATTGGGGCGTTTGTCGGGAGCCTTTTTGCAAAAAGGCAGAGACGCAGACAGGTGGGGCCTAAGGGACGCGGGCAGCGCAAACGAAAAAGTGGGGGGGGGGGTTAGGGGAAAGTACCACGCGGTACTGTTTTTCTCCTTGCTCTGCGTCTGGCGCGCGCGGTGCGCGGCGTGGCGAGGCTGGGCGTCGAACCCGCGACGTAGGCGCGTGCGCAGAGGGGCAGGGCCACTGCGCTGGTGTGAGGCTGGTGTCTGGAGGGCGGGCGCGGCCTAGATAAAGCTCTAGACGGCGCGGGAGCGAGCGGACGCGCGCGGCCGCCGGTGCACCGAGTGTGCTCGACGGAACGCTCGCCGCCGGCAGGAAACGAGGAAGGGCAGGAGCTTGTCTAGGAGGCTCGGGGACTCACCGCGGGGCCGCTGGCATGGTCGACGAGGCTCGGGGAGGTCACGATCGTCGGCGAGGCTGGCGCCGGCGAAGCTAGGGTTTGCGTCGGCTCGCGTCGGTGTCCAGCGCTCCTGGGCCTTCTCCTCCGCGTTGGCGTGTCTAGGGCGAAGCAGGGGTTCCTCGTGGTCTTCCCCGACAGCCTGAAACGCCACGCCTCCGGCTGGTGTGGCTAGGGGAGGTGGAGGCCGACGGTGGACGCCGTTGGTGGTAGACGGTGGCGAGGGAGGGAGAGGAAAAAGGGCAGGCGAGGCAGGGCCTCTGGGGAGATCTGGGAGAGGCCAGAGGTTGGGAGGGAGGTAGATAAGGACGGGGTGAGGTGGGGATGGCGTGGGGGAGGGGAAGGTGGCTTCGGCCACCTTTTTCCTTTTCTCCTTCACGTGCTCGGCATGGGCCAGGGTAGGGTAGCTAGGCAGGGAGGGTGGGCTGCCAGGTGGGCCAAGGAGGAGGGAGCTCGGGGGTGGGCAGGTCAGGCAGAGAGCAAGAGAAAAGAAGAGGGGGAGGCTCGGCTAGGGTTAGATGGGTTTGGGTGGAGAGATAGAAGAGAGTAGATGGAGGTGGGGCAGGGGAGGTGGATGTGGACAAGCAGGTGAGAGGGAGAGAGAGGCCGAGAGAGAGAGAGGGGAAGGCTTGGGGTCTAGGTAGGAGAGGGGTATGGTGATTAGGGTTTAGAAAGAGGGTGAGATGAGAGGGGAAAAGTGTAATTAGGACTAGTTTAGATGAGGTGATTAGGTTTAGGATTTAAGCTAGTTAGAGAGAGGCTCTAGGGTTGGGGAGAGGAAAAGAGGAAGGGGTGGAGTAGAGATAGGTTGAACAAACCAACACAGAGTGACAAAGAGAGGAGTGAGGAAAAGGTCTAGATGTGGAGTGAGAGAGAGAGGATGAGGTTTAGATTCTGAGAGTGACGAGGGAGGAGATGGAAAAGAGAGAGTGAGATAGAGAGTCAAATTGAATAAAGCTGTGAGACAGGTGCCATGATAGCAATGCATGCTACTAGTACAATGCAACAGAAGGAGATGGAGAGAGATGAGAGAATGACCCACTCCAAGAATTTCATATAGATCCAAAAGACTTAGATGTGGTGGTTCTGCATGGCCCATGCAAATAATAAATGCCATGTATTCATATTGTGAAAACAACAAATAAAATCACATGGCATTATTCCATGCATTCCCAAAAGGTGGAATAAGGCCAAGCAAAAAGGGACTAGTATTGGATCCACCCAACCCACATGAGCTAGGTAAACTCAAATAAATGCCAGCTCATATTAATTGGATGGTGGAATTATAAGGTGGTGAAGAAAAGGTGGTGGAGTCAATAAAAGATATGCCCCCAACTCATCTTGGGCATTTGAACAATATATCAAGATCCAACTACAATATCAAGAGGCAAATACAATTAGCAATGCATATGAGATAAGAACCAAAACTCAAGGGTTTTGTATGATGCTCAAATGCAAGGTGGCATGATGACATGAGCATGATAATGATGATGCAACAATTATATGTAGGAAGTGGCCATTATATTACTAGATCAAGTAGTATACAAATGTTAGACAATTGGGATGCTACAACTCTCCCCCACTAAACAGGAATCTCGCCCCGAGATTCTAGGAAGAAGAAGAAGACACAAAGAGGGTAGGATAGTTGGCACGGAGTTCATCTTCACGCTCCCAAGTGGCTTCATCAACGGAATGGTGCTACCACTGCACCTTGCAGAACTTGATGGACTTGTTGCGAGTCCTTCTTTCTGCGATCTCAAGGATTTTTGTGGGGTGTTCTTGATAAGACAGGTCTTCTTGGAGATCGATAAGCTCATGATCCACGGTCCTGCCGGGATCTTTGAAGCACTTCCTGAGTTGAGAGATGTGGAAAACATCATGGACTTTGAGTTTCTCCGGGAGCTCAAGAGCATAAGCAACTTCTCCTCTTCTTCCACGAATTTTGAATGGACCGATGTATCTAGGAGCCAGCTTTCCTTTGATACCAAAGCGGTGTGTGCCTATCATGGGAGTGACACGAAGGTAAACGAGATCACCAGGGGCATACACCATGTCCGTGTGCTTCCTGTCATAATTGCTCTTCTGGCGACTTTGAGCAATCTTCAGATTCTCAAGAATGATATGCACCTTCTCCTCCGCTTGAGTTACAATGTCAGGGCCGAACCATATTCTTTCTCCTGCACCTGACCAACCAATCGGAGTTCTGCACTTGCGGCCATAGAGAGCCTCAAATGGTGCCATCTTCAGACTTTTCTGGAAGCTGTTGTTGTAAGAGAATTCAGCATAAGGAAGACATTCTTCCCACTTCATGCCAAAAGAGATGACACAAGCACGAAGCATATCCTCCAGAATCTGGTTGATCCTTTCAACTTGTCCTTGCGACTGAGGGTGGTAAACAGTGCTGAAGTTCAACTTTGTTCCCAAAGCATTTTGGAAACTTTCCCACAACTTGGAAGTGAAGATGCTCCCACGGTCTGAACTGATCTCAAGCGGAACCCCATACAGAGAGACAATTCTGTTGATATAGAGCTCAGCCAACTGAATTCCAGAAATTGTTTCCTTGACGGGGAAGAAGTGAGCCACTTTAGAGAGTCTGTCAATGACAACAAAGATTGCATTGTTGCCCTTCTGCGACCTTGGAAAACCAGTGATGAAGTCCATCTCTACTTTCTCTCTCATTCCATTCCGGGGGTTTCAATGGCTGTAGAAGACCGAAAGGTTTCTGATGGACAGCTTTCACTCTGCGGCAGACATCACACTCCGAGACATACTTGGCACAATATCGTTTCAAACCAGGCCACCAATATTGTGTTTTCAAGTCCATGTACATCTTTGTGCTGCCAGGGTGGATAGATAGAACAGAATCGTGCGCCTCCTTGAGAACTTGCTCTCTCAAACCCGGATAGTTCGGAACAAACATCCGGTGTTCAAAGAAAAGCGTGCCTTGATCATCGACGTGGAAGGACTCATACTTCGGAAGCTGAAGTTTGGAGATGATCTTTTTTGGTGTGCGGATCACCAAGCTGACGAGAGCGAATCTTTTCTTCCAAGAGAGGAGTAGCCAGAAGGTTCAGGAGATGCCCTTGTTCCACAATTTCCAGGTTGAGCTGACGGAATTCCTCGCACAAGAGAGGCTGTTGCTCTTCCATCATGAGGTTGTTGACATAAGCTTTGCGGCTGAGAGCATCAGCCATGACATTAGCTTTGCCCGGAGTGTAGTTGATGGTCAAATCAAAATCATTGATTGCTTCAATCCATCTCCTCTGCCGAAGGTTGAGATCCGGCTGAGTGAAGATATACTTCAAACTCTTGTGGTTAGAAAAGATCTCACAACGGTTGCCAAGCAAGTAGTGCCTCCATAGCTTCAAAGCAAAGACAACTGCTGCGAGCTCGAGGTCATGTGTGGGATAGTTGATCTCATGCATCTTCAACTGTCGAGAGGCATAAGCAACCACTTGTTTATCTTGCATAAGGACCGCACCCAATCCTTGCAAAGAGGCGTCACAGAATATCTGGAAAGGCTTAGATGTATCCGGAGGAACCAAGACTGGTGTGGAAGTGAGCTTCTCTTTGAGTGTCTCAAAGCTTGCTTGACATGCGGGAGTCCAAAGGTATTTCTTGCCTTTCTTGAGGAGATCGGTAAGAGGCTTCGCTATCTTCGAGAAGTTCTGAACGAAGCGACGGCAATAACTAGCCAAACCAAGGAAACTCCGCACTTCTTTGACATTTACAGGAGGAAGCCATTCAACAATTGTCTTCACAGTTTCCGGGTTGACTGCAATGCCCTTGGCAGAGATGACATGACCAAGATAGGTTACTTGAGGCAGCCAAAACTCACACTTTGAGAACTTTGCATACAAGCGGTTCTCACGAAGCTTGTTTAGGACACACCGAAGGTGTTCTTCATGCTCTTCCTTTGACTTGGAATAGACTAGGATGTCATCCAGATAGACCACAACGAACTTATCAAGGTACTCCATGAAAACCGAGTTCATAAGCCTCGAGAAGGTAGCAGGTGCGTTTGTAAGACCGAAAGACATGATCGTGTACTCATACAGGCCATAGCGGGTGGTGAAAGCTGTTTTAGGAACATCTTCCTTGCGAATCTTGATTTGGTGATAACCACTTCTCAAGTCCAGCTTAGAGAACACCACAGCTCCAGCTAGCTGATCGAAGAGATCATTAATCCGCGGAAGGGGATATTTGTTCTTGATGGTTTTAGCATTGAGAGCCCGATAGTCAACGCATAGTCTATCAGTCTTGTCACGCTTCTTCACAAAGATTGTTGGGCTACCCCAAGAAGAAGTACTGTGTTGAATGAAACCCAACTTCTCTTGTTCATCAAGTTGACGTTTGAGTTCAGCCAACTCAGCAGGACCCATTTTATAAGGCCGCTTGGAGATAGGAGTCGTTCCAGGTTCAAGCTCAATTATAAACTCAACCTCACGATCCGGAGGCATACCCGGCAACTCTTCAGGAAAAACATCTGGGAACTCACAGACCACCGGTACACTCTGAATATCTTCCATAGCATCATCATTCAGAGACGCCAAAGAGAAAAGCTGGATAGCAGGAGTCAAACTTGGAGAAAAGACTATATGGCCTTCAGGAATCTTCAGAGAAACCGAGCGTTCAGCACAATCAATCACAGCTGCATTTGCTGTCAACCAATCCATGCCCAAGATGACATCAATGTCAGAACTGCCCAGAACAATTAAGGAAGCCGAGAAAGAAGAGCCACCAATCTCAATTTGATTGCCATGGCTGATTTTTGATGCTACCATATTTGCTCCAGGAGAAAGGACCATTAACCGCTTAAGAAGAGGATCCGCCGCTAACCCATTGTCACTTGCAAACTTGATAGAAACAAAAGAATGCGATGCACCAGAATCAAACAAAACTCGTGCAGGGACTGAGTTAACAGATAGCATACCCATCACAACTCCAGGTGCATGCTCAGCTTGAGCGGCGTTGACACAGTTGGCACGAGCAACAGTAGACCCGGGCTTGGTGTTGATGTTGAGAGCCCGAGGTGGTGGTGCACGAACCAAAGGAGAGCTTGCCGCAGATCTTGGAGGGGGTGGAGGAAGAACTTTTTTTTTCAACGGACAGTTCCAGTTCAGATGCCCAGGGTCTCCACACGTGAAACAAGCACCAGGTGGACGTGGAGCAACGTAGCCAGGGACTCCGCCAGGCGCTCCAGGGTAGTGGTGGTTGTAGCCCCTGGGAGCAGCAGTGATGAAGTTTGGTGGCCTTGACGCGTAGCTTGCAGGTCTTGGTGGAGCCGGGAGCGACGGTGGGGTGTTAGGAACCCAGACACGCCGCTTAGAAGGAGCTGACATAGCTGAAGAGCTTGGTGCATCACGGTTGTGTTTCTTTGACTCCTCAAACACTTGCCTACTTGCTTCCTCCTGCAGAGTTGTGTGCTGAAGTTCCAGAAAAGACGCCGGCCTTGCATGTGTGATTGCATATTTGATCGATGCATTGAGCCCTTGCCTGAACCTCTTTTGCTTCTTCTTGTCATCGGAGATCTCATCGCCACCATAACGAGAAAGATTCATGAAGTTCCTGATGTAGGTGTTGACATTATCATTTCCCTGCTTAAGGTTGAGAAAAGCTTCCTTCATCCTCTCCATGACAATTTTTGACAGATACCGCTCTTTGAACGCTGCAGTGAACCGTTCCCAAGTAGGCTGAAAACCAGCACAGTTTGCCTTCAGGTAATTCTCCCACCAGATAGCGGCATCTCCCTTCAGAAGGTGAGTAGCACACTTTACCCACTCTTGCTCAGGAACATCAGCAGTCTCGAGTAGCCTTGACATCTCACGCAACCAATCATCCGCATCCAGTGGTCGATCAGAAACATCAAATTGGCGAGGGTTGAATTTCAGGAAGCTTTTGATGTCTCCTCGCTTGGAAGGTGGAGGTAGTGGAGCAAAATCATTCCTCTGAACACTTTCCTCAAAGCGCTGTTGGTTCTGCTGCATTGCTGCCAAGGCATTGGCGATGTTTGATAACGCGGAGCCCAGTTCAGGTGGTATGTCCTCATCAGAACGGCGTGGTGGAGCCATCCTGTGATTGATATAAAACACAAGTCAGTACTATAATGGAGAATAATAATAATCCAAAATAGTACCAAGATGGAATTAACCAAGATTAAAGGATACAATTTACTAAGATGATATTAAAATATCAACAAAGTTCAAGCACCTAGAAGATATTAAGCATATCGCACATGACTGAAAAGGAGTGTGGTACACAAATATATCAAAGAAAAAAATTTCCACAAATTTCGGCATTAAAATACCAATAGATGCGCAAAATTACTTAACGAATCAATATTAGTGACTCTACCAATTCAATATACAAAAGCGAATGATAACAGTAGTGGTATGGTCGCGACTCCATCCCGCACTCAAATCATTACTCCGCACATGAACAAGTGGAACACCTATCCTAACCCCTTCTTCTCACGATGAACCTAAAGATTGGTAACTACGGAAAAGAACACCCCAAACAAGATAATGTCGGATAACAAAGAGTAAGACAGATCGCGGCGGTATACAACGAATCAGATAGATCGCGTCGGTTTGCAAAAGCCTGTCGGTATGGAATGTACCAACAGTTGATAACCAAAGGCTGATTAGATAACAACTTGGATGCAACAGATAGACAAGGAATTACACACACACACACACAAACACACAACCTATGGTACTACGGAAACCCAGAACACGTGAATCCTAGTTTGAATTTTTAAGAAGAGGATTGAAAACGTTACACTTCCTTACCAGAAAAGGGTGGGTGGGTGGGTAAGAAGAAAAGTGGAAGCAGTCCTACTCTCACGTTTTGTTTTTCCCTAGTATACATAACTACCAAAAATATTTGCTAGACTGACAACGACCGTTTAGCTGAAACCCTGAAGGGCGGGATGGCTCTGATACCAATTGTAACTACCTCGATGAATTACGCTCCTAGATACAAGCCTGGATGAGCGGAAATGGTTGAAATAGTACGGTGGGGCCCAAAAGCCACTCACGGGTACACCTTTCGGCCGTCCCAACCATTTCCATTCATCGGGACAAGTACGGGCGGCGTAATCGGCAGGCGAAGGGATCAACTACATACACAAATGACTATGTATGCAAGCCACCATACAATAGTACATCAGATCCATTCCATCTAGAAAGAAAGGAAATATAGCAATGCCATACGACAAGATTCAAATGACCTAGATAGATATAATAGTTTAGGATATCTCCTCATACATCACACATCAGAGTATCAGGCGGAAGCGGCAAACAAGATCCGAGTACGGATAAGAAGCAAATCGGCATAAGATGCCCCATAAATAAGCAACATCCCGCCCACAGATCTCACGGATCCCCGTTCCCGGAATCTCTACACCGAACGATCGTTGCCCACATCATCAGCCTCCTCCACCCAGTATCCGTCTTGCGAGGGTACCTGTTCATCTGAACCAATAATTTATCGTGTGAGACCCTAGGGGTACTCAGCAAGTCTTTATGCCTCTAAAGGGGACACAACCTGGGGTGACGCAATTGCAGCAAAAGATAAACCCTAACAGTTCTATAGATACTCGCTAACCATCCGCCTAACCAAAGATAGACGGATGTCCGTGATTTAATGACAACAGTTATAACAGTAATATCCACAGATCCATCCTCCTCCTCGCTTACCAACGAGGAAGCATACGAAACAACCCCCATCCGTTGGCAATTTTATTAACCATTCTGAGTGTTGCACTATTTACTAGTCAATTACTTAGTCAAATAAAAGCGGTACTTTAGTTATGCTTGTCTATGATCGAGAAACTGTGCTCCAAGTCGTCCATAACCGCGGACACGGCTTTCAGAAAGTTTTACCCTGTAGGGGTGCACAAATAGCAACACACACTCGATCAACCTCGGAAAAACCAAATCAAAACCCAACGAGGCCTTCACGACAAAGCAATCACAGGATTCAGAAATATTTCAGGGGGGCACCCCATTGAGTAGACCCGCAACGAAGTTAGCTGACTCCGAGACGGACTCAAGGTTTGCGACAATGGCTGTAAACGACCGGGAACCCGAAAGTGTGACTGGGCTTGTCGATACCGCGAAAACATTCCGCTTACCTAAACAGTACAGTGTGCTCCTCGCACAATCGTAATAAAGCAGTAAAGCATGGCATAAGTACAGGATAGTAAATAAAACCTCAAACTAGTTTGTGGCCCCAAGAAATAAGACGGAATCAAGCTCTGGCTCAGGGGGGTCCCATAAGCCTCTCGGATGTGGATAGCGCGAATAATCAAGGAACATGAATCAAGTACTCGGGGTCCTACGGGACACAAGTGAGCAGGAAAAACCAAATAGCAGATATTGCTCACCGGTGCCACTTTCATTAGTTATCCCATTACTACTCAGGTTAAGTTGTTTAGGTACCTCGTTATCCATCAGACACTCACAAACCCTACACATGCTGTCCTACGACTCGCATGGCTCAAACAACTCCTGTAGTAATGGCTCATGGGATGGAGGAACAAGCTTGGTGGGGTTTAAAAGTAAAGGCTATGCAATACTTGGGATTCAGTTTAATGCAATCGCGACTCAATGATGCAAGAATAAGATAGAGGCAATAGGTACTGGATGTATGCAAGCATGTGGTAGTTCTTGTCTGGCAACTCAGTTGAAGCGAGAGACGGATCTGGGTAGTGCTCCTGGTTCTCTTGATATATCCCCTGATCAGTGTCTATTCGAAGAAGAACCAAACAAACAAGGGCCAACATAAATAAAGTGCACCAGCATAGGAATAAAATGTGTCAAGCAAACAATCATGCCATGATGAATGATGCACAAGTTGCATGGCAATAATGTAGCATGGCATGGGTGAGGTGTAGAATACAAGAAATAACATTTTTATTGAGTTTTGGTCACATTTTATTGTCATATTAGTTGCTGTATACTATATATTTATATGATGCATGCTGCAATTTATGGATAGCATAAGTAGAAAGGTCTCGTCGAGATGATCATTTTAGACATATCATTTGTTAAATTTGGAGTTATAGAACTAAAGTTATTAAATTAATAAGGAAAAGGGCATTTTATGTAATTATATTCAACTTGGAAAATAAAGTGCTCAAAATAAATTGTGGATAGCATATTTGAATTCCTCACATTTTTCTGATTCAAATTCATATATTATTTGTTGAATTTGGATTTATAATTTAAAAGTTATTTTAAAACAGAATTGAAATTTGAATTTTAAACTAATTTGAATAGTTAAATTTGAACAGATATGCAGGAAACCTATTGTCACCCAGACAGATCCAGCCACGCCCAATGACGGGTGGGGCCAGAGCTGGCTCAGGCCACATGCGCACCGAGAACCTTTTATACCGCGGCTGCTGCCAGCCACCGAGGCTGACGAGTGGGGTCAGTGGCTCGCGGGCCCACGTGCCAGCGGGGAAGCGGTGGAGGCTGACAGGAGGGTGGTTGAGGGACCGCGGGTTGATTGGGGCATTTGTCGGGAGCCTTTTTGCAAAAAGGCAGAGACGCAGACAGGTGGGGCCTGAGGGACGCGGGCAGCGCAAACGAAAAAGGGGGGGGGGTTTAGGGGAAAGTACCACGCGGTACTGTTTTTCTCCTTGCTCTGCGTCTGGCGCGCGCGGTGCGCGGCATGGCGAGGCTGGGCGTCGAACCCGCGACGTAGGCGCGTGCGCAGAGGGGCAGGGCCACTGCGCTGGTGTGAGGCTGGTGTCTGGAGGGCGGGCGCGGCCTAGATAAAGCTCTAGACGGCGCGGGAGCGAGCGGACGCGCGCGGCCGCCGGTGCACCGAGTGTGCTCGACGGAACGCTCGCCGCCGGCAGGAAACGAGGAAGGGCAGGAGCTTGTCTAGGAGGCTCGGGGACTCACCGCGGGGCCGTTGGCGTGGTCGACGAGGCTCGGGAGGTCACGATCATCGGCGAGGCTGGCGCCGGCGAAGCTAGGGTTTGCGTCGGCTCGCGTCGGTGTCCAGCGCTCCTGGGCCTTCTCCTCCGCGTTGGCGTGTCCAGGGCGAAGCAGGGGTTCCTCGTGGTCTTCCCCGACAGCCTGAAACGCCACGCCTCCGGCTGGTGTGGCTAGGGGAGGTGGAGGCCGACGGTGGACGCCGTTGGTGGTAGACGGTGGCGAGGGAGGGAGAGGAAAAAGGGCAGGCGAGGCAGGGCCTCTGGGGAGATCTGGGAGAGGCCAGAGGTTGGGAGGGAGGTAGATAAGGACGGGGTGAGGTGGGGAGGGGAAGGTGGCTTCGGCCACCTTTTTCCTTTTCTCCTTCACGTGCTCGGCATGGGCCAGGGTAGGGTAGCTAGGCAGGGAGGATGGGGCTGCCAGGTGGGCCAAGGAGGAGGGAGCTCGGGGTGGGCAGGTCTGGCAGAGAGAGAGAGCAAGAAAAGAGAGGGGGAAGCTCGACTAGGGTTAGATGGGTTTGGGTGGAGAGAGAGAAGAGAGTAGATGGAGGTGGGGCCAGGGAGAGGTGGATGTGGACAAGCATGGTGAGAGGGAGAGAGAGGCCGAGAGAGAGAGAGGGGAAGGCTTGGGGTCTAGGTAGGAGAGGGGTATGGTGATTAGGGTTTAGAAGAGAGGGTGAGATGAGAGGGGAAAAGTGTAATTAGGACTAGTTTAGATGAGGTGATTAGGTTTAGGATTTAAGCTAGGTTAGAGAGAGGCTAGGGTTTTGGGGAGAGGAAAAGAGGAAGGGGGTGGAGTAGAAGATAGGATTTGAACAAAACCAACACAAGAGTGACAAAAGAGAGGAGTGAGGAAAAGGTCTAGATACTTGCATGCCTCTAGCTAGATCAAGCAAAAGAAGGAGAGGGAGAGAGATGAGAGAATGACCCACTCCAAGAATTTCATATAGAATCCAAAAGACTTAGATGTGGTGGTTCTGCATGGCCCATGCAAATAATAAATGCCATGTATTCATATTGTGAAAAACAACATAAAATCACATGGCATTATTCCATGCATTCCCAAAAGGTGGAATAAGGCCAAGCAAAAAGGGACTAGTATTGGATCCACCCAACCCACATGAGCTAGGTAAACTCAAATAAATGCCAGCTCATATTAATTGGATGGTGGAATTATAAGGTGGTGAAGAAAAGGTGGTGGAGTCAATAAAAGATATGCCCCCAACTCATCTTGGGCATTTGAACAATATATCAAGATCCAACTACAATATCAAGAGGCAAATACAATTAGCAATGCATATGAGATAAGAACCAAAACTCAAGGGTTTTTGTATGATGCTCAAATGCAAGGTGGCATGATGACATGAGCATGATATGATGATGATGCAACAATTATATGTAGGAAGTGGCCATTATATTACTAGATCAAGTAGCATTACAAATGTTAGACAATTGGGATGCTACAGTGTCGAAACTAGCGTCGACGTAACCTTTTACGACAAGCTGCTCATCACCTCCATAGACCAAGAACATTTCTTTAGTCCTATTTAAATACTTTAGGATGTTCTTTACGGCTGTCCAGTGTTCCACTCCTGAATCACTTTGGTATCTGCTCGTCAAACTAAGAGCATTGGACACATCCGGTCTAGTACACATCATGGCATACATGATAGAACCTATGGCCGAGGCATAAGGAACTTTGCTCATGGTTTCTCTGTCGTTTACCGTAGCTGGACACTGAGCCTTGCTCAATATCTTACCTGACAACATGGGCACTGAACCTTTCTTTGCCTTATCCATTCTGAACCTTTTCAGATCTTTGTCAAGATATGTACTTTGGCTTAAAGCTATTAGGCGTCTTTGTCTATCTCTATAGATTTTGATGCCTAATATATAAGCAGCTTCTCCTAGGTCTTTCATTGAAAAACATTTATTCAAATAACTCTTCACATCGTTAAGCATACCAATGTCATTTCCAATAATCAATATGTCATCCACATATAGTACTAGAAATATCACTGAGCTCCCACTCACTTTCTTGTAGATACAAGCTTCGTAGCAATTTGGAACAAATCCAAAGCTCTTGATCACTTGATCAAAACGAAGGTTCCAACTCCGAGATGCTTGCTTCAGTATATAAATAGAACGCTGAAGTTTGCACACCTTATCAGCATCCTTAGGATCGACAAAACCTCCGGGTTGCATCATATACAACTCTTCATCAATGTTGCCATTGAGGAACGCATTATTGACATCCATCTGCCATATTTCATAATCATGAAACGCAGCAATTGCTAATAAGATCCGAATGGACTTAAACATCACTACGGAGAGAAAGTCTCATCGTAGTCAACACCTTGAACTTGTCGAAAACCTTTCGCGACAAGTCGAGCTTTATAGACAGTAACATTACCATCCGCGTCCATTTTCTTCTTGAAAATCCATTTGCACTCAACGGCCTTTCGGTCGCTAGGATGGTCCACCAAAGTCCATAATTGGTTTTCGCTCATGGATCCCAATTTGGATTTCATGGCCTCTAGCCATTTCTCAGAGTCTGGGCTCATCATTGCTTCCTCATAGTTCGTAGGTTCACTGTTGTCTACCAACAAGATGGTTAAGACAGGGTTACCGTACCACTCAGGAGGGGAACGTGACCTTGTAGACCTACGACGTTCAGTAGTAGCATCGTCCAAAGCTTCATGATCCTCGTCATTAGCTTCCTCTATTCTTGGTGCAGACGACACTAGAACAATTTCAGGTGCTGCGCTACTCTCCAACTCAAGAGAAGGTTCAATAACCTTGTCTAGCTCTACTTTCCTCCCACTCACTTCTTCCGAGAGAAACTCCTTCTCAAGAAAGGATCCGTTCTTTGCGACAAACACTTTGCCTTCGGATCTGTGGTAGAAGGTATACCCAATCGTTTCCTTAGGGTATCCTATGAAGATGCATTTCTCCGCTTTGGATTCGAGCTTGTCCCGCATCAACTTCTTGACGTAAGCTTCGCATCCCCAAACTTTAAGAAACGACAACTTAGGTTTAGCACCAAACCATAGTTCATACGGTGTCGTCTCAACAGATTTAGATGGTGCCCTATTGAAAGGATCGTATGGGCACCTAGAGGGGGGGGTGAATAGGTGCTACTTCAAATTTTACTCTTTTTCAAATTAGGGTCTGACAAGAAAGGGAAATTCTCTAGAATATGCAACTAT
Source organism: Avena atlantica (assembly GCA_910589765.1). Taxonomy (NCBI): domain Eukaryota; kingdom Viridiplantae; phylum Streptophyta; class Magnoliopsida; order Poales; family Poaceae; genus Avena; species Avena atlantica. Next base: position 483,091,326 of record OU342735.1, on the reverse strand, counting down.
GGTGAATTTACCTATATGTCAATCAAGCACAAACTAACACAACACTAAGCAAGAACAAGTAAGTAAAGTGCGGTAAAGGATAAAAGTAACCAAGGGAGTGGACGCGGAGACACAAGGATTTGTTTCCCGTAGATCCTTCCTTTTGAGGGGAAGTACGTCTACGTTTGGAGAGGGGGTGGTTTCAAACCACCAACGCCACGAGAGGCCTCCCTTGTTCTCCGATGAACCTCACCCCAACGGGCTCGATTCACCTTGCACTATATCGGCAACCTTCGAGGTGGAAGCCGACACCTTTACAACAAGTTCGGGGCACACATCCACAACTAAATTGGAGGCTCCCAAATACAAGCAAGCTGTCAAGACAAATCAAAGACAAGCTTGTAAGAACCAAATCAAAGTTAGGGTTTCCAAAGAAACACTAGAGCTTGGGGTCCCTCAAGTGAATGAGGGGGAAATGAAGATCTCTCTTAGTGAAGATGTAAATCAAGGCCTCCTCCTTCGATTCTCCAAAGATCAATGACTTTGGATGGTTGGATGAAGAGATCTTGTAGATTTGGTGGCTCTAATGGGGTTGGTGTTCTTGAGCAGCTCGAACAACTGGAGGAAGAAGATAAGGGTCCCTTTTTATAGGCAGCCCCCTCCACGAACCATTTTCTGACCGTTGTAGAAAAGTCAGACCGGAGACCCCGGTCTGGAGACCGGAGACTCCGGTCTACACCAGAGACTCCGGCCAATCTCCGGACCAGCCTCCGGACTGCCCTTCTGACTGACCTAGGACAATCTTGCCCCAGCAACACCGGAGACTCCGGTCCTCCAACACCGGAGACTCCGGACTGAACAAAGTCCGGAGACTCCGGAGTAACCTCCGGTGCAGCCTCCGGACCCCTAGTCAGAATGTCCCAGCCAGATTCTGGGAGACACCACCGGAGCCAGAACCGGAAACTCTGGACCACACCAGAGACTCCGGTATTGACAGACCAGAGACTCCGGTCTGGAGTTTCCAGAATAGTGGCATATGAATGTGGTCTTTTCCCAAGAGTGAGGGTGTTGTTTATCTATGATAATACCAACCCGTGGACAACAACAAACTGTAAAATGATCTACTTGTTGTTAATGAACACCAAAAGTGATTATGACAATAAATGCCCTTTCAATCTCCCCCTTTTTGGTGTTCGATGACAACAAGTGATTTGCATGGAATAGCATATAAATGTGGCTCCCCTGACTATGTGCAGCAAGATAATGAAGTAAATCATTTAAGGAAGATAGTATCAATGATAGCACACATAGATCTCACATGAGTTACAATAGGTGGTGCACATAAGCACATAGTCATAGACACACATAGGAACAACAAATAAAGTTCAAGTTCGAATATCCAAATAAAAGGCAAATAAAGGCAGATAGTCGCAAATCCCAAATCCCATGCAAACAAACCGATGAGAATGTCTTCTCCCCCTTTGGCATCGAAACGCCGAAAAAGGGAAAAGACCTAAACTAGCGTCCCAACAACTCAGTAGTCATCGTCATCCTCGTCATCCTCATCCTCCTCATCCTCCTCCTGGTCACCATCATCCTGATCATAGTCATCATCATCGTCTTCAGGGATAGCAGGCCCTTTGCCGTGAGGGCGAGAAGAGGAAGTACCCTGGTATCCAAACCCCGAGGTGACATCAGCAAACGTCTTCCAGTCCACCAGACTATCCTGTTGGGCATTCCATGCCCCAAATGAGAGAGTGTGATCAGACTCTGTGGATTGTTGAGCCCCATGCTCATCATTGTATTCATCTTCACCTTCCTCAGTATCCGCAGCACCCTGGTCCTTGATCTCTTTGAGAATCTTCTCAATGCGGCGGTTGCTTTGGTAGGATGCATGCTGCTGCTTGTGAATGTCGACGTTCATGCAATAGTGGGTCCTCTCCCAAAAGCTGGCCTTCTTGACCCTCTCATGCACATAGTCTCGAGTCATAGTAGGCATAGGGGCATTGGAGGCATTCTTCCTCCAAACTCTAGGTGGTGAGGGAGCCCTCTCCGTCTCAATCTCCTCATCATCATCATTCCCATAGCAACACCTTGGCAGGCCCCATGCGCCCCTTCTGCTGCAGAGAGACCAGAGTGTGCTCAGTGAGGTGTGGTGGTATGCCATGTGGAGAATCATGCTGCTGAGAGTTGATGAGCCTCATAACCAAGGGTGCATATGGAGGATATTTCTTGTAAAGAGTGGCATGGAACATCTCGAAAATGAAGTCCATCACATCAATAGGTGCAGCATCAGCCTCAGGTCCAGCATTGAAGGTCCGGTGAGTATGGTACAAGAGGTTGACAAGCCCACCCCTGATAGCATCATCATTTCCAGCACTTGGAGCAATAGTGTGACGTAAAATCCTCAGCATAAGGTTGTAGAGGGTCTTAAGTCTCTTGGAACCCCCCATAACACCATCATCATATAGAGGTGCCAGCTTCATCTTGTTCTCACCCAAAGCTGCCGAGTGCATGCGCAGTCCCACAGGAGTGGATACTCCATGGAAGGTCTCAAAAATGACATTGGCAAAGTCATGAAATGTAGCCGAGCAGCAATTGGTGCCAGTCATCCACACCATGGTCCTGTCAACGTCAGTCCCAAACACAACTGTGGCATAGAACTACTGGACAAGATGGACACTGTAGTCTTCACGCAGCCACATCAAGTTGTAGAGACCTAGCTTCTCACAGATCCACAGGGCATCATTGAAGTAAGGGCTCTGGCGCATTTGCTCAGCACTCATAAACTTCTGAGGGCAGACAGGTGATCTGATGATTACACCATACACATCCTTCATGAACACAGCCTGTTCTTTCCTGCAGTAACGTGGGTCCTCACTGGTACGAGGGAGTGCATAGAAATCTATCTTTATCAGCTCACGGTACTCCTCTTTAGACATCTTGGCTAGGGACTGGAGGTTGTCATACTTGGCCCACTTGGCACGTTCCTCCCGTTCAGCCCTCTCCTGATCCCTCTTCATGTAAGCTACATCACGTGCCCGCTGTTTCCGGTTAGACAGAGGCACGATAAACTGACCCTGAGCTTCATCATAGCGAGGATTTCCCCTTTGGGACTTGGCCTTGGTACGACGAGGACGACTAGAACCATCACCTGTGAATAGCAGTGAGGGAGATAGCATGTAGATGAGTATATATGTCCCAAATATGCAGTGCAAGAGCTTTGATGCATTTCTGGACTAATTTGATTCACCCAACACCAGAGTCTCCGCACCTGATACCGGAGTCTCCGGCTCATACCGGAGTCTCCGGCCTGGACCGGAGTCTCCGGACCTAAGTCCGGAGTCTTCGGTCAGGAGGCTCGGGTATGAGATGGGAAGACGCTGGTGAGGGTGAATCTAGTAGATCGGGCAATGCAACAAGGCTAAAGTACTAGAGTGCACGCAAACAAGTGATTCCAATGGACAAATCAGCAACAATCCTCAAAAACACATCTAGAGATGAACCCTAGGAGAAAAATGGAGGAGAGGTACCAGATCTGTCCATGGGATCAATTCCTTCGGTGGGAATGACCCAATGGAGGAGAGGGGAAGGTTGGCCGGCGGCACGGCGGATCCCGGGGGCTTATTGACCTCCGGGGAGGATTTTTGGAAGAGGGGGCGACGGGGTTGGAGGTAGGGGACGGGGTGAATAATGGTGAACTGTTTTCCCAGTTCACCCCGACCCCCCACTTTAAGTCACAGAAACCGTCTGGACCGGAGACTCCGGCCTACACCGGAGACTCCAGTGTTTGTACACCGGAGACTCCGGTCCTCCTCGACCAAAAGTTCCAGGAAAGGTGTTTAGGGACATATATGAGAGTTAGATGGTTTTTAAGATAGGGAAAGGGCTTGGGTTGAGACATCAAACTGTGAAGAACCAACAAGAACCATAGGGATTCAAAAAAATGTTCAGAGAAGCTCCAAGAGACTAGAATCAAGCAAATGACAAACATGAGTAAGTGCCAACCTCTCAAATGAGAGAGGGCGGTGGCCTAGGCCACCATATTTGAGTATACTTGGCTTGGCACCACGAAGATATATCTTGGGTCCATTACCAAAACTCATCATTAAGCTCACATATCACTAAATGATATTAAAAGGAATGATTTTGATTGCTTTGGGCATAATGGGGGAGGGTTGGTCCAATCAATTAGGATCGCACTCCCCCTATATCCATGCCTACACCTAAACAAAATATGATATGAAACATAGGTGAGAGTGCAAGAATATCAAGTCAAGCTCCTTGAATCTATGATATTTAGTTCATTCCTCAAGTAGCAAAACCTTGCTTCATCAAGTGGCTTCGTGAAGATATCGGCAAGTTGATCCTTGGTTGATACATATGATAGATCAATATCACCTCGAGCAACATGATCTCTAATGAAGTGATGGCGAATCTCAATATGCTTTGTCCTTGTGTGATCCACTGGGTTGTAGGCAATCTTGATGGCACTTTCATTGTCACATAGAAGAGGCACTTTTTCACAATGGACACCATATTCCTTTAAAGTTTGCCTCATCCATAGCAATTGAGTGCAAGCACTAGCAGCTGCCACATACTCGGCTTCGGTGGTGGAGAGAGATATACAATTTTGCTTCTTGGAAGACCAACATACCAAGGACCTACCAAGGAATTGTCAAGCCCCGGATGTTGATTTTCTATCATCCTTGTCACCCGCCCAATCCAAATCCGTGTATCCACAAAGAGCAAATGTTGAGCCTTGAGGATACCAAAGACCATAAAATGGGGTATGAACCAAATATCGAAAGATTCTCTTGACCGGCATTAAATGGATTTCTTTAGGAGCCGCTTGATATCTTGCACACACACCTACACTCAACACAATATCGGGTCTAGATGCACAAAGGTAAAGCAAAGAACCAATCATAGACCGGTATACCTTTTGATCCACATATTTACCATTTGGATTTTGTTCTAGATGAGTCTTTGTAGCCATGGGAGTAGGAGCTCCATTTAAATCTTGCATTTTTAATCTCTTGAGCATATCTTGAGTATACTTGGCTTGATTGAAGAATTTCCCTCCTCTAACTTGCTTGATCTCAAAGCCAAGAAATACTCTCAACTCTCCCATCAAACACATCCGGAACCTACTAGTCATAAGCTTTGAGAATTCATCATTAAAAGCTTTGTTAGATGAGCCAAAGATAATATCATCAACATATATTTGGCATACAAAAAGCTCCCCATTGACCCTCTTAGTAAAAAGAGTGGGATCGATTTTCCCAACCTCAAAGCCACGGTGAAACAATAACTCTCTAAGGTGCTCATACCACGTGCGTGGGGCTTGCTTGAGCCCATAGAGCGCCTTATCAAGTTTGTAGACATGGTTTGGGAAGTTTGGGTCCTCAAATCCCGGGGGTTGCTTAACATATACCAATTCATTTAATGGACCATAAAGAAATGCACTTTCTACATCAATTTGTTGCAACTTAAAGTTATGATGTGCCGCATAAGCAAGAAGGATACGGATGGACTCAAGGCGAGCCATGGGTGCATAAGTCTCTCCATAATTAATGCCTTCAATTTGAGAATACCCTTGTGCAACCAATCTAGCCTTGTTCCTTACTATAATTCCATGCTCATCTTGCTTGTTCTTGAATATCCACTTTGTTCCAATAACATTGCGGCAATCCTTTGGCTTCTCAACTAACTTCCATACTTTGTTTCTCTCAAAGTTGTTGATCTCTTTATGCATAGCATCTAACCAATCCGAATCTTCAAGAGCTTCCCACACTTTCTTTGGTTCAATCATGGAGATGTGAGCTTGGTGTTCAATAAACCTCTTCAATTGTTCTCTTGTGGAAATACCTTTCCTTAGATCACCAACTACATTTTGTAGAGTGTGATCTCTTATTTCCAACATTCTTTCCTTTCTAGCTTCGCGACGAGCGTGGATCTCCGTGTTGTTTCTTGGAGGACCCTCTTCATCATTCTGATCCTAGTCTTGACCATCATCTTGACCTTGATCATCATTGGAGTCATCCTCTACATTGGGAGGCAAAGATTAACCTTGGTCTTGATCAAGTGCACTTCTAGCGTCAATTTGAGCTTGTCTCAAAGCAGCTTGTACGGATCTTCCTTGACAAATTGACTTGGCACCACTTGACAATCCGTCGAATGGACCAAGCCCCCCTTGACTGGAGTTGACACTTTGATCACCATGTTGAGGGTCCACATCTTGTATTTGGCTTGAGTCAATGTCCTCTTCGGTGGATGGAGCATGTTGAGGTTGTGAAGATGAGGGCTCCACTTGAGTGGAGCATAGTTCTTCTCGATCCGCCATAAGGGGTTCCTCAACGGGGCGGATATATCCCACACCCATTCTTCCTATGGCATCCTGAGGCATTTCATCATCTGCATCACAAGCATCAACACGCCCCCCTTCGGGACCATCATATTCTTCGAAGGTCACACTACAAGATTCTATGACGGCTCCGGAGAGCTTATCATTGATTCTATAAGTGTGAGATTCGAGACCATAGCCAACAAAAATACACTCTAATGCTTCAGACTCGAATTTAGACAAACGAACACCTTTTATGAGATAGAAACACTTACAACCGAACACCCAGAAGTAAGATATGTTGGGCTTGTTACCGGTAAGAATTTCATATGGAGTCTTGTTGATTTCTTTGCGGAGGTAGAGCCGGTTTGAAGCATGGCAAGCAGTGGAAATGGCTTCGGCCCAAAATTTGTATGGAGATTTAAACTCCGCCAACATGGTCCTAGCCATCTCAATAAGAGTCCGGTTCTTCCTTTCGGCCACGCCATTTTGTTGAGAGGTGTATGCAGTGGAATATTGATGTTTAATCCCCTCATCACTAAGGAAATCATTCAAGGTGTAGTTCTTGAACTCGGTGCCGTTGTCACTTCTAATGATCAACACGGGAACATTGTATTGCCTTTGGACCAAATTGATGAAGTCGATGAAGGTCTTTTGAGTTTCACTCTTCAATTTGAAGAAATAAACCCAAGAGTATCTTGAAAAGTCATCAACAATCACCAAGCAATATTTCTTCCCACCAAGACTTGCATGAGATGGAGGACCAAAGAGGTCCACGTGAAGGAGCTCCAAGATCTTGGTGGACTTGATGCGGTTCTTAGGCTTATGAGGAGCATCATGCATCTTCCCTAGAACACATGCCCTGCAAACACGATCTTTGGCAAAGGAAACATTTTATTTTAGTCCAACAATATGGCCCTCCTTGTGGAGACTTTGCAAAGTTCTCATATTGACATGGGCCAGTCGGCGATGCCATAACCAACCCACATCGGCCTTTCCGAATAAGCACATCGCACTTGTAGTGGCTTGCCCCGAAAAGTCCACCACATACAAGTCATGTTCGACATACCCAACGAAAGCGACCTTAAGATACTTGCTCCACATGAGGACCACAAGATTATTATGTATAAAGACGGAAAAACCCATCTTTCCAAGAGCATAGACTGAAAGTAAATTGTACCCAAGGGTCTCAACAAGCATGACGTTCACGAGTGTAATGTCATGAGCAACCACAACTTTTCCAAAACCCATTACATTAGACTTTGACTTGTCGGCATATGTCATGGTGATTTGATCATCATTTGGCTTTAAGTCCTTGACAGTAGACAAGCTTCCGGTCATATGACTTATGCAACCACTATCAAGCACCCACTTTGACCCTCCGGAAGCATAAGTCTACAAAAGATCAAGCTAATTTTTAGGTACCCATTTTTCAATGGGTCCTCTTTTGTTAGCAACAAGGATCTTGGGAACCCAAATAGACCAAGCAATATAACCATCATAAGGGCCAACATATTGTGCATACACATCACCATAATAATCACGCATTAGAACATAGTGAGGGTTAGCACTTCCCGCAAAATCATCATGAGACATAGTTTTACCACTTGTGGTCTTACTCTCCACAATGGTCTTGTTGGTCTCTTGTGCGAGCTTGTCCTTCTTCTTCTTATTGTTCTTCTTCTTGGTTTTGGAAACAAAACCAATGCCCCCTTTATCACCACTAGACCTTTGCTTACTCAAAAGATCATCAATAGACTTGTTTCCTTGTGGAAATGTGGCCTTAGCAAGCTCCCCCTTAAACCTAGCATTCTCTTCAAGAATAGTTGTACTACTAGATGGAATGAAGTTACTAGGTGAAGGAATATTGGCCAATTGAGTTTGAATCATTTCATGGGACTTTGTGAGTGACAAGAGTTCACTCTCCAAAGCCTTGTGGGCCTTGTTAACCAACCTAAAGTCCTCGGCAAGTTTTTCATGAACCACACCAAACTCAATCTTGTCCTTTTTAGCACTTTTGTATTTAGCAATAGCATGATCATGCTCTTTGATGAGTTTGTTAACAATATTGTCATTGGCCTCATCAAGCCCTTCAACTTTTAACTCAAGTGATAACCTAGTTTCTTGTTCTTCTTCTAGAGCATTGTTTAAAGCCTCTAGCTCAATCATGTGTTCATGCCCAAGTTTACATCTTACATCTAGAAGCTCTTGAGTATGTGAAACTTGATCTAGGATGTTTTCAAAGTGTAACTTAGCATCTCCTTCTAGGTTAGTCATAAACTCATCAAAGGCAATTAATTCCTTTTTAACATCAAGAGACATCTCATCATCAAGTTCATCATTATCTAAGGGAGTAGAGTGGGATGATGAGGATACCTCTGTTCCTCTTGCCATAAGGCAAGTGACATTCTTGGTGGGAGAGTTCTCATTTGGAGAATCAAAGAGTGAGAATGTCGGAGTAGAGGTGGTGGCTAGAGCAGCCACACCATGCGAAGTTTCCTCTTCATCATCTTCATTGCCGGAGAAGTATTCTTCATGAGTGATCAAGACAATTTCTCCCGACTTCTGGTTGATGGGATTCTTCTTGATGAAAGGTTTCTTGTAAGGTGCCTTGAGATTCTTCTTCAACACAAGCTTACCCCCATGAATTTCTCTCTTTTCATAGGGACAACTTGCTACAAAGTGATAGCGGTCACCACAATTGAAGCAAGTTCTCAATCTCGTTGTATTTTCTCTTTTCCCATTTGGGTTGCTTTTTCTTTGCATTTCCAACTTGGCCTTGGCGGGGTTCTTCCAAAAGTTCTTTGCATAGAAGGCCATATATTGACTATGAGCAATCTTGACTTCATCGGGGTGGTCCATGGAAGGCCCTTCATCACTATCATCTTCATCCCCATGGTCCACAACTTTGGCCTTTAACGCAACATTGACAACATTGCTCATACCAAGAGCACGGGCATCTTTGGCATTCTTGGCGGCAACCTTGAAAGCGGCCATCTCTTACATAACTTCATTAGAGGTCATGAGATGGTAGTTGTGTCTTCCTTGTAGACTCTTGAAGTCGGTGGGCTCAAAAGGCATGAGTGCACTCACATGTTTCCTTTTTATCCATGCATCATCCACATGTGAGGCACCCACATTTCTAAAGGCGGCGGCGGTGGTCTTGAGCCTTCGGTACATGTCTTCATGATCTTCACCTTCTTTCATGTAGAAGCCTTCGACTTCATTGCTTAGAGCATCATATCGGTTCCTCCTCATACTCTCATTTCCAACAAAAAACACAGTGAGAGCATCCCAAGCTTCCTTGGCAATGCTAAAGTGCTTAATGTGTGGGTAATCCTTTGTTCCCAGTCCTTATTGAATCATATGCAAAGCAGTGGCATTGAGTTGACTATTGACAATCTCTCTTCTTGTCAAGTTGTTTGGATCCCCAATAAAGAGTCCATGCTCGATGATGTTTCATAGTTCAATGCAAGAGCTGCGAACATGAGTTCTCATTAGTGATTGCCATTGAGCAAAAGTAGCAGACTCTTCTAGCTTAGGTGGGTCACCTCTATTATACACATGAGGGTGAGGGATGGGAGGATCGTGAGAGTACCAAGAATCACGGTGCTCACCCTACCACCATACCCTCGGGGGATACCGAAGTATTCGCTTTAGGTACAACGGATGGTAAATCCTCTTGAGGAGATGGGGGTGATGAGCCATCTTTGTCTTTAAGAAGTTGCTCAAGCATCTTCTTGACTTCGTTGACCAAGGAAGAGCTCAATCTCGTTTCCAAGTTTCTAAGATCTTCCATGGTCACCGGGGTCGGCTCACTACCACCATCCCCTTCTTGGCTACCCATATTCTCTTAGGCGGTAAAGCCAAAATAAAGAGCCGAGGCCCTGATACCAATTGAAAGGATCGTATGGGCACCTAGAGGGGGGGTGAATAGGTGCTACTTCAAATTTTACTCTTTTTCAAATTAGGGTTTGACAAGAAAGGTAAATTCTCTAGAATATGCAACTATGGTGAATTTACCTATATGTCAATCAAGCACAAACTAACACAACACTAAGCAAGAACAAGTAATTAAAGTGCGGTAAAGGATACAAGTAACCAAGGGAGTGGATGCGGAGACACAAGGATTTGTTTCCCGTAGTTCCTTCCTTTTGAGGGGAAGTACGTCTACGTTTGGAGAGGGGGTGGTTTCAAACCAGCAACGCCACGAGAGGCCTCCCTTGTTCTCCGATGAACCTCGCCCCAACGGGCTCGATTCACCTTCCACTATATCGGCAACCTTCGAGGTGGAAGCTGGCACCTTTACAACAAGTTCGGGGCACACATCCACAACTGAATTGGAGGCTCCCAAATACAAACAAGTTGTTAAGACAAATCGAAGACAAGCTTGTAAGAACCAAATCAAAGTTAGGGTTTCCAAAGAAACACTAGAGCTTGGGGGCCCTCAAGTGAATGAGGGGGAAATGAAGATCTCTCTTGGTGAAGATGTAAATCAAGGCCTCCTCCTTCGATTCTCCAAAGATCAATGACTTTGGATGGTTGGATGAAGAGATCTTGTAGATTTGGTGGCTCTAATGGGGTTGGTGTTCTTGAGCAGCTCGAGCAACTGGAGGAAGAAGATAAGGGTCCCTTTTTATAGGCATCCCCCTCCACGAACCGTTTTCTGGCCGTTGTTGAAAAGTCAAACCGGAGACTCCGGTGTACACCGGAGACTCCGGCCAATCTCCGGACCAGCCTCCGGACTGCCCTTCTGACTGACCAGGCCAATCTTGCCCCCAGCAACACCGGAGACTCCGGTCCTCCAACACCGGAGACTCCGGACTGAACAAAGTCCGGAGACTCCGGAGTAACCTCCGGTGCAGCCTCCGGACCCCTAGTCAGAATGTCCCAGCCAGATTCTGGGAGACACCATCGGAGCCAAAACCGGAAACTCCGGACCACACCGGAGACTTCGGTCTTGACAGACCGGAGACTCCGGTCTGGAGTTTCCAGAACAGTGGCATATGAATGTGGTCTTTTTCCAAGAGTGAGGGTGCTGTTTATCTATGATAATACCAACCTGTGGACAACAACAAACTGTAAAATGATCTACTTGTTGTTAACGAACACCAAAAGTGATTATGACGATAAATGCCCTTTCACCTATTTAATGTGAATGCAGCGGTTTCTAATGCATAACCCCAAAATGATAACGACAAATCTGTAAGAGACATCATCGATCGCACCATATCCAATAGAGTTCGATTCCAGCATTCAGACACACCATTGTGCTGTGGTGTTCTGGGTGGCGTGAGTTGTGAAACGATTCCGCTTGCTTTAAGATGCGTGAGAAAATCATAACTCAAATATTCACCTCCACGATCGGATCGTAGAAATTTAATTTTCCTGTTACGATGGTTTTCCACTTCGTTCTGAAATTCTTTGAACTTTTTAAACGTTTCAGATTTATGTTTCATTAAAGAGATATACCCATATCTACTTAAGTCATCAGTAAAAGTGAGAAAATAGCGATATCCACCGCGCGTCGAAACACTCATTGGTCTGCATACATCGGTATGTATGATTTCCAACAAGTCCGTTGCTTGCTCCATTATTCCGGAGAACGGGGTTTTGATCATCTTGCCCATGAGGCACGGCTCGCACGTGTCAAATGATTCAAAATCAAGAGACTCCAAAAGTCCATCAGAATGGAGTTTCTTCATGCGTTTTACACCAATATGACCTATACGGCAGTGCCACAAATAAGTTGAATTGTCACTATCTAATTTGCATCTCTTAGCCTCAATGTTATGGATGTGTGTTTCATTGCTTTCGAGATTCAGGAGAAATAAACCATTCATAGCAGGTGCATGACCATAAAAGATGTTACTCATATAAATAGAACAACCATTATTCTTCGATTTAAATGAATAACGTCTTTCAATAAACACGATCCAGATATGATGTTCATGCTCAACGCAGGCACATAATAACATTTATTAAGGTTAAAACTAATCCCGAAGGTAAAACTAAGGAGAGCGTGCCGACGACCATCACAACAACTCTTGATCCGTTGCCAACGCGCATCGTCACCTCATCCCTCGCTAGCCGCCGTCTATTTCGTAGCTCCTGTTTCGAGTTACAAATATTAGCAACTGAACCAGTATCAAATACCCAGGCACTACAACGAGCGCTAGTAAGATAAACATCAATAACATGTATATCAAATATACCTTTAATGGTGCCAACCTTCTTGTCCGCTAAGTACTTCGGACAGTTGCGCTTCCAGTGACCCTTGTCCTTGCAATAGAAGCACTTTGTGTCCGGCTTAGGTCCAGACTTGAGCTTCTTCTCAGCAGGGGCAACGCGCTTGCCGCTGCCTTTCTTGAAGGACTTCTTTGTGCCTTTACCTTTCTTAAAGCTAGGGGGCTTGTTGACCATCAACACATGATTATCTTTCTTGATATCCACCTCCGCAGCTTTCAGCTTAGCGAAGAGCTCAGTGATCGTATCAGTGAAACCAATCTGATTGTGAGTAACTACAAAACCTTTGTAGCTAGGAGGGAGTGATTGCAGAACTCTATCAATCTTGATCTCTTCTGGAATCTTGCAGTCCAGTTGCTCAAGACGTTGAGTGTAGCCCGACATCTTAATGGCGTGCTCACTAACGGAACTCCCTTCCTCCATCTTGCAGTTAAAGAATTTCTTAGAGATCTCATATCTCTCAGAACGGGCCTGAGTCTAAAACATGGTTTTCAGTTCCTCAAGAATCTCAAAGGGCCCGGCGAACTCCTCAAAACGATTTTGAAGGTCTGATTCCATAGCAAACAACATGGTGCTTTTAATCACACCATAATCATCTTTGCCCGATTGATAAACAACTTTTTCATCAGCCGGCGCATCTACAGCAGGGGCGTCACCTAGCGCTTTCTCAAGGACATAGTCCTATTGTCCGCCAGCGAGAATGATTCTCAGATTGCGGAACCAGTTGGTGAAGTTAGACCCATTGTTCTTAAGCTTTTCTTTCTCAGCAAAAACGTTGAAGTTGAAGTTGGACTTAGCCATTTGATCTACAAAATTTGCAAGTACAATTTAGACTATGTTCATGATAACTAGTTCAACTTAATAAAATTACTAGATGAACTCCCACTAAATTAAACATCCCTCAAGTTGTTTAGTGAACATGATCCAAATTCACCACACCTAATCCGATCTTAAGAGAAGAGATGTGGTTTCAATGGTGGACAACAAAGTGTCGATCATATCATTCATATGACTCATGCTTAACCTTTTGGTTTGTGTGTTTCGAGGCCATGTCTGTACATGCTAGGTTCATCAAGTCAAACCCAAGTATTTACGCGTGTGCAAAACTGGCTTACACCCGTTGTATGTGAACGTAGAGTTTATAGCACCCGATCATCACGAGATGCTTGAACACGACGAACTTTCGCAATGGTGCATACATGGGGAGAACACAATTTTATCTTGATCTTTAAGTGAGGAATCATCTTATAATGCTACCGTCGCGATCTAAGCATAATAAGATACATAAAAGGATAAACATCACATGCATATAATTTTATGTGACATGGTATAGCCAATATCCACGCAATGATCTCCATCTTGTGCGTGCCAGCATGATCTCCATCACTCCACCATGATTTCCTCCACCACAAATAGTAACTACAACTATTGCTAACTACTTAGCGATAAAGTAAAGCATAATAAGCTATCCTGCCGGTTGTGTACTCATCGACATGCAAGTCATGAAATATTACAAAACATGATCATTGCATACAACATACACATCATATCTTGGGCCATACCATATCACAGAAACACTCCCTGCAAAAACAAGTTAGACGCCTCTACTTTGTTGTTGCATGTTTTACATGGCTTATGGGAGTAACAAGCTAAGAACGATTCTTACCTACGGAAAGCCACAATGGTGATATTATGGTTGCCAACATCCGGTGTAAATCCCATGACAACTATAGTGAGAGAAACTGGCATCCAACAGCCGCATGTGTGGAACAAGCCACACGTCAAGTGCGGAGCCGGTCTCGCGAACGAGGTCGCGTAAAGTTGGCCTGGACCGCTTCAATCTCACTATCGCGCGTCATAAGAAGTACACAACAAGAGGCTTGCAACAGAAAACATCAACGCCAGCAACAATCATGTTGCGTTCTACTCGTGAAACACATCTACGCATAGATCTAGCTCTGATACCACTAAAGGGTTTCGCAGCATAGTAAATCAAAAAAAAATCTATGGATGCGAACGGGAAAGCCAAGATCTAATCTAGGATATGCAATCAACGAGAGGGATAGATGAGATCTTCATACCCTTGAAGAAATCGCACAGCGGAACGTTCAACAGAACATGGTTGATGTAGTCATACTAGCCTACTCCTCCTCGCGATCCGATCCGATCCAACGCCGCAAGTGGTGACGCCTCCGAGAGATGCACACGTACGGCACTGCAACGTCTTCTCCTTCCTCGGTCCAGCAAGTGGTGTGGAGAGATAGATTGGATCTACAACACGACGGCGTGGTGCAAAGGTGGAGAGTTTCTGCGGCAGGGCTTCGCCTACGCGCAGTCGGGAGAGAGAGAGGAGGGCAGCAGTATGGCGGCTAGGATTTTTTTGGGGTGGGGGGAGGGTGCGCCCCCTGTCCACCTTATATAGGGGGCTAGCCGGCCCCCCTTTCCCCTCCTCCAAGCCCTAGGGCCGGCGGCCACAAGGGTGGAGTGGGGGCAAGTCTTCCCTCCCCCTTCTAGAAGATCCCCTAGGGTTTTGGCCGGCTGGGCCTATAGGGCCTTGTGCCCCTGACCCAATGCATCCAGGGCACTCCCTCGTAGGCCCACGCCCCCCTCCGACAAGTGGGGCCACGTTGGTCCCACTCCAGAAGCTTCTAGAACCTTCTGGTACAATACCGAACATTCCGAAACAATTCTGAAATCCAAAAAACTGCTTTCCTTTATATGAAACTTATTCTCCGGACCATTCCGAAACCTCTCGTGATTTCCTGGATCTCATCCGAGACTCCGAACAAAAACTCACAAACCAATTATACATTCTATCCTAGCGTCGAGGCACGTTAAGTGTGTGACCCTACGGGTTCGAGAATATGCGGACATGATCTTCTATCAATAATCAACAGCGGGATCTGGAAACCCATATTGACTCCCACATATTCATCGATGATCATATCGGATGAACCACGATGCCAGGATTCAATTAATCCCATATATATATTCCCTTCGTCACACGATATTTTACTTGCCCGAGATTCGATCGTTGGTATCAGCATACCTAGTTCAATATCGTCCACAGCAAGTACTTTACTCGTTCCGTAATCCGATATCACTTTGTGATTAACTCCTTAACCACGTGCTTGCAAGCGGTGTTGATATCGATTACCGAGTGGGCCCGAAGTATATCTCTCCGACTTGGGAGGGACAAATCCCATCTCGATACATACAACCCAACAAGTACTTTCCGATCACCTGAGAGACACCTTTATGATCACCCTCTCATAGGATGACGTTTGATGACCTCAAAGCTTTCTTCCGATAACAGGGGGTTGCATTATCTCATGGTCTAAGGAATACAATATTTGACATAAGAAAAAGCTTCGCAAAGATGAACACGATGACACGATCTAATTGCTCTGCTTGATTTGGGTCTATCCATCATATCATTCTCCCAATGATATGATCTCATTATTAATCGACAACTCATGTCTATGGTTAGGAAACCTTAACCATCATTAATCAATGAGCTAGTCCATAGAGGCGTACTAGGGACACGGTGTTGTTCATAAACCACACAAGTATCAAAGTTTCTGCTTAATACAATTCTAGCATGCAATATAAACTTTATCATGAACAAGAATTATAATAATAACATCTTTATTATTGCCTCTAGGGCATAATTCCAACAGATGTGATCATGTGTGTTGTCCCCCCCATTGTCTAATGGGGATTTTGAACATTTTGGCTGATAACAACAGATCTATGCATGGGTAACAACTGTTGTATGTATGGGTAACAGTGGGATATGATCCCTTGATAACCTCAAAAATATGCATGGATAACATTGGACAGGATCTGTTGATAACAGAAGTAAAGTGTTCTGTGCTAATTTTTTTAATCATGTGTATTTTGAGCAAAATGCATGATAGTGTGTGTGTTTTGACATGGATAACTAGTGTTATGTTGGTATGATAATATCATGGTCTAATGGGTATTTTGAACATTTTGGCTGATAACAACAGATCTATGCATGGGTTACAACTGTTGTATGTATGGGTAACAGTGGGATATGATCCCTTGATAACCTCAAAAATATGCATGGGTAACATTGGACAGGATCTGTTGATAACAGAAGTACTAAAGTGTTATTAGCTAAAAAAATTAATCATGTGTATTTTGATCAAAATGCATGATAATGTTTGTGTATTGACATGGATAACTAGTGTTATGTTGGTATGATAACATCATGGTCTAATGGGGATTCTAAACATTATTGCTTGATAACAACAGATCTATGCATGGGTTACAACTGTTGTATGTATGGGTAACAGTGGGATATGATCCCTTGATAACCTCAAAAATATGCATGGGTAACATTGGACAGGATCTGTTGATAACAGAAGTACTAAAGTGTTATTAGCTAAAAAAATTAATCATGTGTATTTTGATCAAAATGCATGATAATATTTGTGTATTGACATGGATAACTAGTGTTATGTTGGTATGATAACATCATGGTCTAATGAGGATTCTAAACATTATTGCTTGATAACAACAGATATAGCCATGGGTAATAAATGATGTATCTATGGGTAACAGTGGTATATGATCCCTTGATAACATCAAAAAATGTGCATGAGTAACATTGGACAGGATATGTTGATAACAGCAGTTGTAAACTGTTATGTGGTAAAAAATTATTCATTTCTATTTTTGAGCAAAATGCATGATAATGTGTGTGTTTTGACATGGATAACTAGTGTTATGTTGGTATGATAACATTAGCTTATTATCATGGGTAATTTGTGTTCTGTTTGCATGATAATATTAGGTTATTATGATTGATAACTTATGTACTGATGGTATTGTTTTATTTTTTTCTATGAATTCTAGTGTATCATTATGGTTTAGTTTTGTATTTATTTTTTCATTTTAAATTGTTTTTAGTTGCCACGATGCCAAGGAAACGGAAGGCTGCTGATAATGTTGTTGAGGGTGAAAAACAACCTGCCCGTAAACGTAACCGGGCATCTCCTTCTGCCGTGACCGGTTTACTGGATTTTCTATCGAATGATCATAAGGCAGCAATTGAATCAATGGAGTTTGATAGTTTGTTAGATATCAAGTGTTCATCACTGCACGACGCAATTATGACTTGGTTTGCTAGTTTATATGACAATCATACACGTGAATTTGTTATGCCGGGTCGAGGAAGGATACCCCTCAACAAGGATAGTGTATTCAGATGTTTGGGTTTGCCGCTTGGTGAAAAGCCGGTTCCTTATTATGCTGATGCGGAAATTCATGGTGCTCTTTCCCCTGCTCTTTTTCCTGATGATTCTGGCACGCCTTTGAGAACTCGAGTTTTCGAAATTTTGAAGGATATGACTTCATCTGGAGATGAGTTCAAGCAAGTATATGTGATGTACATTGTGTCTACACTTTTATCACCCACCACCCGGAACCGTGTTTGCCACAAGTGCTACCCTATCATGGTAAGTTTTGGGTGTAATGTCTGTTCATTTTCAATATATGAGTTTGGCTGATAACTTATATGTTTTTGTGTTGATAACTTTCTGTTTGTTTGTGATGATAACTTGTGTGTTTACATTTTTTTATGTTTCTATGGTGATGTGTAATATATGTGCAAGTTTTGATGTTATGTTGATAGTTTCTTTTTGATTCTATAATTTCAACACAACATTGGAAATGTGTCCAAGTTCCAGTGGTGCAAGTTTGTTGCTGACCAGCTGCATGAGGAGCTTTCTAGTGGTAGTCATACGCAGGCTTGCCTTTTTCTGTTGCAGGTACACGTTGCTGTTTTTATATTGTGTGAATACTACTTTCTATATTGAAATTTGTTTTATGTTTTAGTTGGTGTATTTATTGTATTCCTTGTCTGTTTTTTAATTTGTTTTCTTTGCAGCTGCTTTATGTTGACTCACTAGATGTTAGTCGTTTGGATATTGATTTGCCGGAAGGGCGTTATGCTGTGAACATATGGTCAAGAGAGTTAATTGATGAAGTGTTGATTGCTGATCTGCAGAATGATGGGAATGCATATGGAAATCTTGAGGTGTGTAATATATTTTGTAGCATTTGTGTTTTTATGTTGTTGATAACTTTTTATGTTTAACTGTTGGTAACATGTTGTATGTCTGTTTGATTACATTGAGTATAAATAGTGGGTAACTTATGTGTTTATTGGATGGTAACATGTAGGTTATCATGTTATTAAGTTGGGTAATCTGTAGAAAACTGGTTGATCACATTTGCTAATTCTGTATTTGTTTCTTTGTGCAGTTGAAGCCTCAGTATGGCATGAGCTTTGGTCTTTTTGGTGGCGTGCAAGGGTTTAACAAATGGTTTGACACTTGTGCAAACCCTAGTTGTTCAAATGAGGTGATATTTTTATCATTTTGAAATTGTACTTATATTTTTATTGTCATGTTACTTTTGTTTGCTTCTTGTTTTGGTAATGTTCTTGTTGTTTCCTTTCTTTTTATTTGTGCAGCAAAAGTCGCGGATAGCAAATCTTGTTGGCAGTTTTGCATCCGGTATTTTTGGGTTAATGAGTAACCTTGTGCAAGGCTTGACGGCGGTGCAAGGCAATGCTGGTGCTGAAATGGCAAAACAGTTTACTGCCCAGTTTGGTGGTCAACTTGCAACGCAGCCCATTGGAGGAATATTCATGGGTGGAGCTAGCTCAGGTGGTGCCCGTGGTGCTACCTCAAGTGGTGTCCGTGGAGCTAGGCTTACTTGTTCTATCACTCGTGGAAGGAATGTTCCACGCACTAATGAAGTCTTGTCTCCTATTCTTCCTAGTGATAATACAATTCTAAGGGATTCAGACAGCAGCAGTTCTGACAGCAGTGGAGATGATGATGCTGAACGGTTTGTCCGTGCTGACAGGAAGGGTAAGGGTGTTGTTGGTGGTCGTGCTGGTGGTTCTTCCAATCTCCAGCTATCTTTGACTTTCTCGGATTCTAATTAAGAGCACAATAATAGTCCAGGATCAAGATCACCTGATGATCGTCATATGTCACCACCGGAAGCTAGGTCACCTGTTGTAGATCTGTGTCACCACCGGAAGCTAGGTCACCTATTGTAGATCCTGTGTCACCTGTAAACCGGGTGACTGATACTCCTATTGTGGAAAAAAAAACTATTCGTGTGTATGAAAGGTCTAGGAAGAAGAAGTCACGTCCGGTTGAGGATGTTGATAATGTGATCAATTCGTGTACTATTGAAGATATTGATAATGAGATCAAGTCTCTTGTCTACAGAGATTTGGGCCTTACTCCTGCCATGATGTGGGCTGCTGTTTCAGATAGGTATGAGTGGGCATAATTATTTATCTCATTCATTGGATAACTTTACTACCTTAGTGTTGATAACTGTATCATTTTCATATGTAACTTGTTTTAGTTAATGTGGGTAACCTTTATTTTTTATGTTGATAACTGTATATTGATAACTGTATCGTTTGTTATCCGATAACTTTTTTATGTTTATTATGATAACTGTATCACTTTTCATCTGATAACTTCTTTATGTTTATACTAATAAATGTAGCATTTCTCTCATGATAACTTCTTTATGTTATTGTTGATAACTGTAGCATTTCTCACATGATAACTTTTTTATGTTAGTGTTTATAACTGTAGCATTTATCACTGGATAACTATAGTATATTTCATCTGATAACTTGTTTATGTTCATGTTGGTAACTTTTCTGTTTTCTGTTTATTATGTTCTGATTTTTTGTTTTTTGTTGGCAATTATTTATTACAGCAAGAAATTACCGAAGAAGGCATCGGTGCCTGCTACAAGGTCTTCACCACGGTTGGCAAAACAGCGTTCTGCAGATGAAGGCACATCTGTTATAGATGTTGATGCATCCTCTCCTATTCCTTCGCCTAGTCGTGTTGAAGGACATTCTAATGTTGTTGCAACTCCTGATGTTGTGGATGCGCCTGTTTTGAATGTTGAAGAGGTTATATCTGGTGGAGAAACATGTGGCAATGGTGGTGCTTCCAAAGACGTTGTTGTGACGAGTGCACCTGCTACAGTTGTAGTAGGATTATCTGTTGATGTGGCAATGGATGTATCTGAACCAGTCTCGAGAGCTGTAGTGATTATGCATACCATTGATCAGCCTGTTAGCAGCAACTTTGTAAATATCATGGCAAACGAGACGGATAACATCACGGAAGTTGCTGATGCCACTAGAGATGCCCCTCATGTTGATGCCAATGTTGATGATGCCCCTCAAGTTGATGCCAATGTTGATGCAGGTGCAAGTGGTTTTGTTTGTCCTAATGGTGTTGTTCTTGTTCCTGCATCATCGCTGTTCACCAACATTGCAGCAGGTTCTACTTCGGTTGATGTTGCTGCAAGTCCTGCTGTTTGCTCGCTTGAAGATCCATCAACCCAAGGTGAGAGTGAAAAGGATCCTTCTGTCTTGGATGATAGTACCCAAGAAGATGTACAACCTGTTTTATCTACTCCTTTGGTTCCTGCGTCTAGTCTTTTCGACCCCCTTATTAGGAGGCAGTCTAGTGTGCTCAAGACATCTGCTGGTCCTTAGAGTGGTGATGGAATTTTTGAAGCTGAAGTCACTGTTATAAAGAAAGCAAAATTGGTTGCTCGTGATGGAAAGCTGAGTCTTGCTACTGGGATACCATTGCATGTTTATAGGGATGTTGTGTCGTATTCTGTGCCTGATGCGGATCCTCTTGTTTCTCCTATTGTTGGTCCCCGTGTAGAGCCTGCTCGTACTGTTAGTGTCTCTGTGCAGCCTGCTGCTACTGCTAGTGCACCTGCGCAGTCTGCGCAGCCTGCTCCTGCTCAGCCTGATCTTCGTATTGTTGCACAAGGTGATTCTAGTGTTGTCCCTGTTTCTCATCACATTTCTGCTGATCCCGGTGATTTATTCCATGTTTTTTAAGCAGAAGATGTTCTTCCTTTGTCTTGGGCACCTTCTCCCAGCACTGGTACACACTTTCACCCTGATAACTTTATATATATGCCCTGGATCACCTTTATATATTAGTGCTGATAAATGTGTCTTATTTATGTTGGTAACCTAAATTGTTTTTTGTTTTTCAAAGTTTTAAAATGCTTGCAACTTTATTATATATTTGTCTTATATGATTTTTTTGTAATGTAAAACTTTATTCTCTTAATTATGATTTATTTCATAGTGTATGATGTGTCTTTATCATTTTGTGCATTTTTGGTTTGTACTGATAACTTTATTTATATGCCCTTGATCACTTTTATATACCAGTGATGATAACTTTAGCTTATTTATGTTGGTAACCTACACTGTTTTTATGCTGATTACTTTTAGTAACAAATTATATGATATTAACAATTTTTTGTTTTGTCCCTTTTTCTTCTTGTCTTTCTTTTGGGACATATTCTATGCAGTTGTTAACTTATTGAACTTACCGAAAACGGGTGGTGATAAAAATGAGGGTGCAGACAGATGTAGTTAAATGTCCCTTTTGGATAAGAAAATTGAAGATCATCGTTGCGATGGCTGTTTTGGGGCTTAGGTTTCAAACTTGAAAATCATGATTCAGTTTCATGGCTATTTGGATCTGTTTTATGACAGTCGTAGTTAAAATTAGGTTTCAACTTATAGAAACTTTTATTTTGTGATATGTCGTTGATGGAACAATTTGTGCTGTAATTTTTATGACTCTATGTTTGTGTGTTGTAATTAAACTACCTTTTATTATTTTATATATGTTATGTTTTTTATTTTTTTCTTTATGGTGATAAACATGTGGTTTTCTTTCTTTTTCCACGTGGGTTCTACCATTTCTATCCTTTTTCATTTGGACATTTCCTTTGTCCGTTCTTTATTCTTTTTGTAGTGTATCAACAAAAAGTTGATTGTAATTGCAAAAAGGCAGTAAATGATGAAAATGTAGTTATTTCTCTTGATGATCTGTTGGATGAAAAGATTGGTTATCAAGCTGTTCGGAGTTTTACGAAAGATACCAAACAGTTAAACCAGACTAGTTGTTCCGTTCCAGGTATCTAAACAAAATTGTTTAGTTACTATTTATGTATTTGAATGTATATTTTTTATGAGTTGTACTAATTTTTTTTTGTTATAGTTGTTCCTGATTATTCTACTCCTGGTATCAGTTCTGCTCTTCCAGTTGCTGTTGCTGGTAGTCTTACACCTGCGACGCGGCTGCGTACTGTTAGACTTATTCATCCTGCCAAGTATCTTCTTCCTCCGTTCTCCTATATTAAGACAACTGCAGAATAAGATACATTGTATAAAAAGATTATCATACACACGCGTGATGCGAATAAGTCAAAGATTAAAAAGTATGTACATGTTTTTTTTATAATATTCAATCCTTTTTAGTATTGTCTGTTGGTAACGTTTAAATGCTACCATTGGTCACTTCTAATGTTTCATGCTTGATAACTTGACTTTATATGTTATCTGGTTGATAAGTTGTAGTATTACTGGTGGGTCACTTATAGTATTTTAGTGGATAAATCTTAGTTTAAAAGTGGATAACTTGGATTTTTTCTTTGTTGTTAGTTGTATACTAACCTGTATTACTACTTGTGTATCATTTTATTCTTCTAGTTGCTGAACTTTATGGTTTTCATTGTGGATCATTTTTAATTTTTAGGGTTGATAACTTTACCTTTTTATTTGTACCTTGATGATAAGTTGTACTAATACTGTTTGGTCAGTACTAGTTTTGTTTGGTAACTCTTTTATCGTTATTTCATTGGATAAGTTGAACTTTTTTTTGTAATGGTTTGATAACTTGTATTACTACAGGTTGATTACTTGCACTGTTTGTTGGTGATAACTACTGGTTTTCATAGTGGATAACTTGTATTCTAATCATTAATTTTTTTGCAGCACATCAATTTGTAACATTGATCCAATGTGGGTGACAACTAGTGATTTTGCTGAAAGTGTGATGCCATATGGCGAGCTTTCTAACAATATGTGTGATCTTGCTATTTCTGCAATGTAAGATAATTGTCCATCCAACAAGATAATTTTTCCTTATATTGTTACTAAATATCTGTTGAAGGGAAGATTCACTCCAAATCTTGTTCGGAGGTCGATCAGGAGAGATGCTAACTATAAACTGAGCCACAAACATATGGTATGTTGTCTAATTTGTTTATTTTTATTTTTATGATATGCAATTGATAAGTTTATGCATAGTGTATGATAACCATTGCTTATGTTGTGTTGATAACTCTTTCATTTCTGTCTGGATAACCACTGTTTTTTCTACACGTGTTTTTTCTGTAGCTTTGCTTTGCTGTCCTTCAGGAGCTAGGGACTAAAAAGGACCCTTTGGGCCATTGGTACATGCTTTCTGTTAATATGCCTGCCAAAAGGTTTGGGATTCTTGACTCGCTCCGTGGTGAAGCTAATGTAGAAATGATTGAACATGCGACCAAACTAATGGAAGCAATAAAGAAAATGTATATCATCAATTATTCTGATTCTAGAAGACAGATTGAAGATTTGATTTGATGCATGTCCCTGTTCCGAGTCAAGTTGACAGGTTAGTTGGCCGGTTAGATTTGTACGCATGTAATTTTATTTTGTTTTTGTATAATCATTGATACTATGTTTGTTTATTCACTGTTTATTTTTTTCAGCACTGATTGTGGGTTCTTCATGCTTAAGAACCTTGAATTGTGGAATGGAAGCGTTGTGCCTTGTATTTCTCAAGATATGATGTCGGGAAATAAGAAAAAGATGACTTATTTTTGGTTGAACCATCCTCGTAATGTTCTTCTTAATTGGAGGTCACTTTTGGAAGAAAATAAGTTCTGAGGTATATTTTTCCCAAGTTTATCCATACTTTTACATGTTTGTTATCCATACTCTTAAATGTTTGTTATCATGTCATATTTATGTTAGTTATCCACATTGTGTTTAATAAATTACCCACCTTATACGGGGTTTTTGTATATATGAGTGTTTTTTATGCTTTCTTTCTAGTGTCAATTCTGTTTGATAATTTTTCTATTAATTTGTTTGTGGTATAATTTCAACACATAGTTATGGATAAATGTACTTTTTATTTGCCTGATAACTTCTTTTAGTATGCATGGATAACTGTTGTGTTCGTTGGTTGATAACTTGTAGTCATATGTCTGGATAACTTCTGTTTTTAAATAGTATATTAATGTTTAGTGTTTGGTAACTTTTTATATATACGCATTGATAACTGTAGATTTAACCAGTGGCTAACCTTTTATTTTTGTATGCATTGATAAGTGGTGCGTTATGTGATGGATAACTTGTACTCATATGCATGGATAACTTATGTGTTATCTTGTGGATATTTTGTACTCATATGCATGGATAACTTGAAAACCACAGAATGTACAGCATGAACTATCATATATAGAAACAACAAATATATCGTTATCATTTTGTGTTACATAAACATTCTAGATTTGATATCCTAGGAGCTTCAACCTTTCCTGGCATTTGCGGATGGTGTGACCTTCTGCACCGTAGTGGCTGCATTTCTTTGATTTCTTTGTAGCAAGGTCTAGTGGATTTTTGTTTGCTATTTGTCGTGGTCTCCCTTTGGTTACTGACTTCTCTGGGTTCTGAATGTGCTTTGTTGATGACATGTGAGATCCTGATGTGCTTGTTGTTTGAAATGCTGCATAGTTGCTTGTTGACTATGCCCTGTTTGGTGGGGCAGTTATCGAAGGTGTCACGCTTGCTTCGTTTGGAGCACTAGACGATGGCATAGTAATCGCTTCATTTTCGGCCTCTCTTTTATTCTTCTCTTCTCTTCTTGCTATCACATCTAGCTCTTGTTTCATTTCCTTCAAGTGTTTCCTGATGATTTTTCTTCCATCATCTGTCATTACTCCTATCTTTGCAGCTCTGGCAAACTCTTGTCTGAATGATGCAAACACCATCATATTTCTTGAGTCTTTAGGCATCTCTTTCTTCCCTTGTTTTTGTTTGTCATGTGGTTCAGCTAGGTTAGTTTCCGCGTCCAATGTCCACCTTTTCAGTATGTACATTTCTGGGATTTGATGGACTTTTATATGCGTCATCACTTTTATAATGTGGCAGCATAGCATACCATCACGATCGAATTTGCAGCAGTTGCATTCATATGTTCCTTGTTCCCAGTTTGCAAATACCCTATAACTTTTATAACCATAGTGTGGAACCGGTATCCCTGTTATGCTTAGTTCAAATTGGTATCTGTTGAGGTGGTCGCATTGGTATGACATGCTCTTTCGCATTTCGCTCTGAAACCTGAAGAAGATTTTCCTTGTGTATGATTTTGCCATTTGTCTCTCCATAATGCTTCCACACCACCACTCCGGGTCTGTCAAAGCTGTATCACACTCTGCCTTTAGCTCAGCATTGTAAATCTTTTATTTTACTAACATGTATTGTTGTACAAACTCATAAATGGAGTTGCTTGGTTTGACATAACGCTTGAGCACTGCATTGAACCCTTCGCTTCTTGCTGTAGTCTGAAGGAATGGGAAAAAGTCATGCATAAAGTACGCTGGTACCCAAACCTTTCTTTGTTCCCACAGTGAGAACGAATCCACATTGTCACGGACATTATGAGTATTTATCATATGCATCCAAGCCTCCTGAAATTCCCCGGGTGACAAGCTGTTTTTCACACATGCATTGAAAGCGTCGAGCAGCTCTAGGTGGTTGGCCATGAATGTACCTATTTTCTCAGTTGCATTCTGGATGACGTGCCATCTGCAATTCCTGTGAGTTGCATCCGGGAAAACATCGCTCATAGAACCAGCCATGGCAGCGTCTTGATCTGTTATTATATTTTTTGGTGCTAAGACGTCCATTGCCAGTTTGAACATTTTGAACAGCCACACAAAGTTGTCCTTGAGCTCTCGACGCACGAACCCGCATCCAAACTGAACCGATAGTCCATGGTTGTTTATCCCAATAAATAGAGCGCATGGTAGTTTATATCGGTTCGTTAGGTAGGTAGTGTCAAACGATATGCAATCGTTGTATCCAGACTTCTATGCTCTTCGTGATGCCCCGTCTACCCAAAACAGGTTCTCAACCCGGTCGTCTTCATCAAGTGTAAATTTGTAGAAGAAATCTGGATCTTCTGCCTTCATCTTTTCGAAGTATGCCAAGGTGTCTTGCATGTCGTGGTGATTGTTTTCACTGCGAAAAGAAGCCCTTAGGTTCACCACGTCTTTTTATATGTATGGCACATCATTCAGACTGCCGTAGAAACTTGCCATCAGTTGCATCTGTCGGCATGTTTCGATGTTGCATGCATGAAGCATCCGCAAGAACACCTTTTCTTCTGCTGGTATGTTTCGGTGTGAACGCAAGAACCTTGTTAATGAAGGTTTTATTATCAGGGGATGGTTTTGATCATCCGATGAATGCTGAACATACCACCATGCATCCTTTCTCTTTACATACAAGTGTGTTGTGCACCCAGTCCTTGGATGTGTATTTTTTTTCCTCTTCTTGACACATGATTTTGGGTTCTGGGTGTCTTCCTTTTCTTCGTGAGGTTTACCAGCTTTTGTGCACACAAGATATGCCTTGTTTAGCTCATTTCTTGTGTCTTTTCTTGATCAATCTATCCTTATTCTGAAACCCTTCCGCTGTGAATATGTCCTGTAGTGTTCTCTAGCTGATTTAAAACTGTCAAAGCGCATTCCATTTGTTGGTGGTTGCGGTGTGGAATGTACTTCATCTCTTGCAACATTATTTTCTGCATTATTCTCCCCATCCTCATTTGAATCTGCTGTGTGTACTGTTGTTTCTTCGATTGTCCCACCCGTTGTTGTTTCTTGTGCAGCTTGTTCAACTATAGTATACATGCAGTCATTGTCAGTATGTTCTTCAATTTGGACATCACCTGTTATGCAAATAAACACAAGTTATCATTTCTGTTTTTTTTGCAGGAATGGGTATATATAATGAGAAGTCATGGATAACACCAGTTATAATAGGTGGGTAACTTTTTATACTAGCAAGTATTATGTGAACATGTCATCTATTTTTTATAATGGTCTACATCGATAAGTTGTACTCATAGTTATGGATAACTTCTGCATATAGGCATGGTTAACTGTAGCTTTAACTAGTGGATAACTTGTACTTATGTTCCTGGGTAACTATATTTTTAGCTAGTGATAACTTCTACTCATGTTGCTGGATAACTATTCTAGTATGTAAGCATGTTTAACTGTAGTATAATATAGTGGATAACTTCTTTATATAAGCATGGATAAGTTCTGTTTTAGCTAGTTGATAATTTGTGCAATTAAGCATATACTGCTCATATGTATGTATAACTGTAAGCATGGATAACTTCTGCTCATATGCATGTATAACTGCAGTTTTAGATAGTGGATAACTTATGTTCTATATGGTGGGTAACTTATGCATATAAGCATGGATAACGTATGTTCTATCTTGTTGATAACCTGTGCATGCAAGCATGGATAACTTATGTTAAAATACTGCTGGATAAGTTGATTGCATATAATCATCATACCTTCGTTTATAACTTGCATGATAGCATTTGTTTGTGAACCATCAGCATGGCCTTCTTCTATTTCTTGATCTGGTTCTGCATTTAGGTCAATATCCATGGTTTAGCTAGTTGATAACATATGGGTGTAAGCATGGATAACTTTTGTTCTAGCTAGTTGATAACTTCTGCTTTTGTAAGCATGTATAACTTCTGTTTTAGCTAGTTAATAACATATGGATGTAAGCATGAATAACTTCTATTCTAGCTAGTTGATAACATATGGATGTAAGCATGGATAACTTTTGCATGCAAGCATGGATAACTTATGTTCTATCTTGTTGATAACCTCTGCATGCAATCATGGATAACTTATGTTAAAATACTGCTGGATTGCATATAATCATCATACCTTCATTTACAGCATGTATAACTTCTGTTTTAGCTAGTTGATAACATATGGATGTAAGCATGGATATCTTCTGTTCTAACTAGTTGATAACATATGGATGTAAGCATGGATAACTTATGTTAAAATACTGCTGGATTGCATATAATCATCATACCTTCATTTACAACTTGCACGATAGCATTTGTGTGTGAACCATCAGCATTGTCTTCTTCTATTTCTTGATCTGGTTCTGCATTTAGGCCGATATCCATGGTTTCGGATCTGTTCAACCAAAATATTCATGATGTTATAAGATTTAGTTGTTAGGATAAAGCAATTAATAGGAAATCATGTCTACTTAGTTGTTAGTTGTCCTGAATTAGATGTTTTTAATACAGGGATCAACATATACTGTCAATGAAGCTTAGGATGATTGGTTTCTTATAGTTTGAACAAGATTGGACATATGTCAGATGCAAAACTGAGGAGTAGTTATAGATGACTTGTCTCTTGTTTAGATCCATGTTGTGCAGCAGTATATTTTCATATTGAGAACAATATAGAGATGTTTCTACCAAAATCCTGGTGATTTGAAGAGATGATTTTGAAAAGTACCTGCTGTTTTTGCCTGTGTGTTCGTTTTTTTGCTTTTCAGTACCAGGGCACTGGGAAATGGCGTGAAGGTGGATCTTCAATGGCGATTTTCAGTAGCAGGGCGCTAGAGGATGAAGGCGAGATGGGCAGGTGAGCAATCGGGGGAGGGTAAAACGCTAGATCTGGGGGGATTTTGTTTTCTTTCTGGTTTTTACTTGGAGAGGAAGATGGTCCAGCCAGGTTTCCTTTTTTGGACCTGGTCACACCATCGGTGTGGGAGGGGGCGCGCGCGGGGCGACGCGGGGTCGTTGTCGGAACACGGGGTCGCTGTCGGAAGCGCCCGCCAGATTTGATCATTTTCAGGGCGTCCGCCGGGTAGGCGCGTCCTTTATCTATTTATGTTAGAGGAGCTAGATCACATTATCAAGGATGGAGTCCAAATTTGGTTTTCGTACGGTGGAAAAGAACCCTTGTTTAAATGAGTAATTCAGGCTTTACCAATCTACTCTAGGAGTTGCTTAAAACTCACTAACGCTTCGTTTGGATGTTCATATTGGCAGGCTAGACATTATATTGGGTTGAATATCCAATATCCAGTATATTGATATTGAGCTGGAATGCCAATATTTATGTTTGGATGTTTTAAATATTCAGAAGAGAAGTAGATATTGAGATTGAATGCCAAATTCTGTTCGGATAGCCAAACTGATGAATTCTAGCTCTAGATGACTGACATCAGTGTACTAAAATATATACGTGTAAAAAATATATGCAACAATCACAACATTGTAGCACTCGCAACACGGAAAAAACAACAATACATACCAACAAAAAAATCTCGAAATAGTTTGACAATAACATAACATCGAGTTCCATGCATAATCCATTGCCACGTCCAGATAATATAAGTCACCAACACACACTAACATGGTGTCATACACAATATTATAAGTTCTTATAATAGAAAGCATAAGCAGAATCGAGTATTTTAGAACACAATACGGAAATGCGATATGGATCAAGGCAACATCAGCAGCCATTCCTTCCTAAACTCCATGGGAAGCTCCATAAGTGCAAGAAATGAACGCTCACTATGGATTAGCTTCCCATAAGCTCGCAACTTGTCGGTATGAGAGAACTCGGGTATGGCATTCAGTGCTGCAAGTATCACGGAAGGAGGAGTAACTTGGGGCATTTGCAATGGCTCAGTTGACTTCATTGCATCATTGAAAGACGTCTTTACCTCTCCAAGCATGCATAAAATTGCTTCACTAGTACGTGGCTTTTTTGGCGGTGGACCAACGGAATGAGAAGAGTTGTCATTGGCTTCCGGTCCTGGTTGTAAATTCTCAGTTACAGTCTCAGTACCCGTCCTAGCACCTTGACCGGTGGCATGGTCTTTTGAGTAAATGGTACAGATCTCATTCCAATTGTGGATTACTTTGTTCTTGTAGATAGCTGCTTTTTCATTAGCCTGCAAACACATACAAAGTAAATTTACATTGGTGAATTACAAAAAGTAGAATGAGCAAGTGACATGCATGTACCTCCACATATCTGTCCCACACTTCATCACTCTCAAGCAATAAAACATTCTTTTCCCAATCCCAGCCAAATCCACTTTGTGCAAGAATTTTGCTAACAATCTCGTAGTGCTTGTCAAAAGTTTTGCACCTTGATACGATTTTTTCCTTTGTGACATCCACCTCACACTTGTCACGAACATTTTGTATAGCATTACGGTACACATGTGACTTCCATCCATTTTGGGCACGATCACCATTGTTGTGATGCTCAATAAGCACATCTAACAAGGCACGGTCCATCTCTGGAGTCCATTGCACGTAATTTCTGCTGTACTTCTTTCCGTTTGCTTCCTCCATGGACCTACACAATTAAACAGAAACCATAGGTAGACAAAATGCATTAACAACAATAGTAAGACCCATAGAAAAAGAAGAACGATCGTATCTTATATATGTATTATAATTTTTTTGTCGGTATAATGTTTGTACAAACGTAATATCTAGCTAAATTACACATCCTACTCCACATCTAGGTCTGTATGGGCAAGCACGTATTCAGCAAACATGTCAGCGGCAAATTGATTTCTGAAGTTCTTCCACGCATTAGTGACTCTAACAGTTGTAATGTAACCAGCGCCATCTTCAGCCTCAATTGGCTGAGCTGCTATTTCGGCATCCACCTCCTCCAACAATAGGTCGTCCATAATGTACTGCCTATCTCTTGTATAGTTGTGCAACACGCAACACGCACTAATAATTTGAATCTGCAAACATATTAGTTCATAGTTAGCATATGTGTTATTTCCTCTTTGTTCAAATACGATATGGACATAGGTTACCTGGTCCTCTATGTTAAAAAAACTCGGAGAACGTAAGATGGCCCACTTTTTCTTCCACAGCCCAAAAGTTCTCTCTACCACATTTCTAGCACGAGCGTGACGTAAGTTATATAACTCTTTGTCTGTTTTGGGCCGTTGTGCACTAGTTACCCACTCTTTCAAGTGATACCGAGTGGATCTGAATGGAGTAAGAAATCCAGGTCCATTGGTGTAACCGGCATCGGCTAAGTAATATTTTCCTATGGTCAAGGAAGCAATTAAGTTAGCTAAGATCAAAAGCAAATACAAACAAAATGTCAAGAGAAAGAGTAGTACCAACAGGTACAGCAAATGCATCTTGGCGACTTGTTCTCATTGCATCACGTAGGACTCTTGAGTCAGAAGCTGAACCTTCCCAGCCAGGCAATACATAAAGAAATTTCATGTTCCAGTCAACAACACCCAACACGTTAGTGGTGATGGCTTGTTTTCTATTTCTATACCGTCCTTGGTCAGTCACATTAACACAAACATCAATATGGCAACCATCTAATGCTCCAAGGGCATCTCCGAACCACTTCCATTTGTGATCATTGGGAGGCTGAACTGAAGGATCTGGCAACTTAATGAACTCCCCAAGGAGAGATAAAATTGCCTTTAACACCTCCCCAAAGTGTGTGCTAATAGTAGATAATGATCTCTTGTACTGCCCTCGCAACAACCTCATTTTTAGACCATGACCAACTACAAGCAAGAACATGGCAACCTTCTCTTCAACCGCAACATAGACACTATCACGTAAACCACACTTCTCACGCAACATAGCGCATAAATCATGAAAATTTCTTTTTGTTAGACGGAGTTGATCATAGCATGCAACTTCAGCGCCATCATACATATCTTTCAGCAAGTACTTTCTAAGAGAGTGGTTATGCTCATCATCAGTAAAGCTCCCTAAGTCCCTCGGTCGCCTCTGCATATTAACATATGCCATTGCAAGAAGAGTGGATTCAAAGTATTGTTTCATCAACACAATCCTTCTCCGCTTTCTTCTTTTGTTTTCTTCGGTGATGTAAGAAACCAATTTTAATTCTTCGGACATGTTGCAACTACAATGTACATCAATTTTATTAGCAAGGAATGCAATTTGTAGTGTAACAATATTTCAGAAATTTTTACAGCTAGCACTATCACACATCAATTAATTCTGCAAACCACTGCATTAACCAATAAACCAGGAGCACATTACGCACAGGGGCGAAGCTAGAGCAGAATTTTATTGGGTTCAACTATGTTACTCACTCCTACCCATATTAATTGACTCAACTTTGTCTAAATACGGATGCATCTAGACTAGATACTTAACTAGATTCATATAAATTTAGACAAACTTGAGGTCAATTAATATGGGCCGGAGGGAGTACTCATTGTGTACTCTTCCACTAATAAGCAACTTGAAAGACTAATTCACTGACGAGTGGATGAATTTTCTTGGGTTCAGCTGAACAACCCAACGCTTCTATGCTAGCTCCGCCGCTGATTACGTACAACATCAAGAGAGCACCTAATCAAAATAATACGGAGATAGGATTGGGGCAGACGTCCTAGCTCAGGTGAGGGGTCGGGTTCCAGTGAAACAAACCTGGATGGAAGACGAAGCTTGGATGATTAGTTCTCTGGACGTCGGAGCGCCAATCGCCGCCACCCTGCAGAGAATAGAGAGCTCAATCAGGTGGAAGAGATATAACGAACAAGAGAAGGATTGATTCCTGTAGGAGGGAGGGAGGGAAGCAGCGTCGTTCCCGGCCAGAGAAGGATGACGGGAGGGCAGTGGCATCGTTCCCAGCCAGAGAAAGATCACAGGAGGATGAGATGGTGGAGTACCTGCCGCCGCCGCCTAGGTATCTGTCGTGAT
Source organism: Avena atlantica (assembly GCA_910589765.1). Taxonomy (NCBI): domain Eukaryota; kingdom Viridiplantae; phylum Streptophyta; class Magnoliopsida; order Poales; family Poaceae; genus Avena; species Avena atlantica. The sequence goes on along the minus strand of OU342735.1, from coordinate 483,057,981 downwards.
GGGAGGACGAGACGCGTGTTCGCGAGGGCAGACGGTTCTGGGAGGGCGCGGGCCGAATATGTAGATGATGTCGAGCCTAACCCCTCGACATCGGTCCTCTAGATTTTTGCCGTCCACGGCGTCAGGTAGATATCGAGGCCCAATATTCTCCAATCAATACAGAGCACATCCGAACAACAGGAAATCGTGTATTCGGGGCTGAGCCCTCCCGAATATCCAATACACAGGCTCAATGTCAACATCCGAACGAAGCGTAAGGGGTTGTGCTCTAAATTAAATATGATTATGTCTAAATATTGGTGACATAAATCACTTGATAAGCGAGGGATGCATTGGCAGTCATGGGATAATATTGTAGTTCAACAATGTGTTGGAGGTTTGGGTTTCCGAGATTTTGAATGTTTCAAATATGATATGCTTGTAGCATGGCGTCTACTGTAAAATCCAAATAGTCTTTGTGCTCATGTACTTAAGGGGAGATATTACCCTAATGATGATATTCTATCAGTGGGGTGTCCAAAAAGTGCATCAAGAACATCGAGGCAATCATAGTTGGTCGTGATGTGCTTCATAGAGACTTAACTAAACAAGTTGAAAATGTCCACTCGACGTCCATGTGGAATGATAAGTGTATTCTAGGAATATCATCTTATATTATGATGGTGGTACCAGACTTGATTGGCACTACAAGAAGCTGGGATGAGGTTAAAAGCAGGAAATATCTTTTTGTTGTCGATGCTGAAGCAGTTATGTGTATCAAGAGACCTAGAGGTGGTTTTGATGATATATGGTCTTGGGTTAAAGAAAAGTCTGGAATCTATTTAGTTAGATCATCCTACGGAATGCTAGTCATAAATTCTAGTATGAATTCAGATGTGGCTTGGTTGCTCGGGTGCTGAGGGTGGCAGGGTGTGGAAGGAACTTTGGAAATTCGTTGTTATTATAAAAATCAGAGTTTTCTAGTGTCGTGTCGTGAAGGTTTTTCTACCCTGCTATAGGGAACTAGCAAGGAGACATGTTATGAATCCGACTTCTTGCAAGCTATGTGGGAGTGTAGAAGAAACACTATTACATGCATCAACTGATTGTGATCATGCCAAGATTTTTGGTCAGCCCTGGAGAAACAACATGATGTTTCCCTTCCTCAGCTTCATCCAAGGGGTTGGGCATCTGATCTCACAATAAATGATGTTGTTTCAAATAATGATAAGACGGTATGTATTACCTTGATGTAGTGTATATGGACAAGTATTGTTCCTGGAGAGGAACATTTTCAACCACTTCAGTCAGTGCAACTTGTGGAAGAATTAGTGTCAATTATTGAATATCCCCTAAGTTCCCCATCTTCAAGTACTATCAGACCCTCATGGAATCCGCCTCCTATAAATTGTTTTTCTATAAATATTGATGTCTCTCTTGATCTATCAAATAGAGTGGCCGAGTCTGGCTATGTTATCAATGATAGTGATGGAAATCTGGTGAGGGTGGTTGTTCTTGCCATATTTATGTTGATGACCCTTTCATCTATAAACTTATGGGATGTAGGGATGGCTTGGAGGTGGCTTCGCGGCGTCCACTGACCCGGGTCATAATTACAAATAGACTATGCAAATTTGGTCTTAATTTGGCATGATGCCACACAAGTGCGAACTGATGGTGTCCACATACTAAATGAACTCAAGGCTACAAATAGAATCTCCCAAGCTTTCATTTTCAATTTTCTATATTTAAACCGCTCTGTAAGTTTTGGAGAACATGTATGTTCGAAACAAGCTCTCACCATAGATCTATATGTTTTGATATAATACCCGGTTTCTTGTTTAGGACCAACCACGCAGATAAAGGAAATTGCACGTAAAAAAAAGAATCATGTGATAGGTTGACCGTGCAAGTCTAACTTGACGAGATAGTGCTCTAACGTACATAGAAATAAATAGGGCAAGAGTTCAGAAAATCGTTGCCATACTATTGAGTTTTGGCCCATTTCCAGTTTTGCTTAGTTTATTAGGCCATTTGTAGTACAAAGACGTTGCGGAAATTTAGTGATATGTGTTTTCTTTATGTATTGTAGTGTTTTGGCTATGGTTATTTTTGCCATGTACCCATCTTAATAATTAATATGAACGATATAGAGGACAATTTTTTTAACCTCTAGTTCGAAAAAATTAATGCATTTGTGGTCTATATACTAGTTACAAATATACGACACAAATACCATTGTAAGATGAAACAATGTACTTTCAAGTGTTTTTTTAGTTGGTTGCCTAAAACGTCGGAAGAAAGGCCCTTTCATCGTTGTCCCATCTTGAAAAAACAAAATATACATTTGAAAAGTCTTTAGTTGCAACTATCTACAACTAGAAAATCATAATTGTAGCATAACAGTTGCAGCCCCACTTGGGGTTAGAAAATCCTAGTTGCAACCCTAATTACAACTAGAATATCCCAGCTTCAAACTAGAATATATCGGTTGCACCCATTTCAACTAGAAAATCACAGTTGTAACCCCATTTGCAACTGGAAAATCTCAGTTGCAAACTTACATGTAACTGGACTCGATTGTAACCCCACTTAGTTGAAAAGTCTAAATTGCAACTCCCACACTGTCACAAATCATGAAAAATTCCAATGGTTTCGGAATCAACTGAGCTCTAACTTCAATCTAGGTCGATCAAGAATTAGTAGAACACATTAAAATATAAAAATAGTACAAACAACAAAGGAATAAAAACTTACAAAAATTACTTTTTTAATATTGACAATGATTTTAGTACACTGAAAATAATGTATTTATAACTTTATTAAAATAATACTACGATAAAACAAAAAATGTCAAGATAAAGAATGTCAACATGAAGATAAGACTATCATTTTTTCTCTACATAGCATGTCGTCTTATTTAATTGGTTATGCACAAAATAATAAGAATAAAATAAAACAAAAAACATGGAGAAAATATCGTAGCAGCACGTCTTGATTGGTATGCACGGCATGAAGATAAGATTATCATCCTTGCTCTATCCCAAAGCTTAAGGCTTATATTTGTTTTTACAAAAATCAAACTATGTAAAGTTTGACCATCGTCGAAGACCTAGGTTTCCACCGATATATAAACCCCTTGTAAGCCGCCGGTTGAGATGAGTTGCATCTGTGAAATCCCCGACTTTTGTAAACACTCCTCGATATAGTGAAGTTTCGCTGGCTGGCGCCCGTGGTTTTTTCCTCTCTTTGTTGGAGAGATTTTTCCACGTTAAATCTGTGTCCCCTTGCTGTGTTTTTCGTTTTCGTTCTTCGTTATCTTCTTGTCGCAATTGTAACAAGTGGTATCAGAGCCTCAGGTTCTAATCTAGGGTTTGCGACATGTCGTCATTGAAGTTCGATCTACCACAGCTGGACTACACCACAAGATTCTCCTTGTGGCAGGTGAAGATGCGGGCGATTCTCGCCCAAACTTCTGATCTGGATGAAGCGCTGGATGGATTCGGTGAAAAGGATGCTAAGACCTGGTCCGCCGAAGAGAAGCGGAAGGACCGTAAGGCTTTATCTTTGATTCAACTTCATCTGTCCAATAATATTTTGCAGGAAGTACTAGAGATGAAATCTGCTGCTGCCCTATGGGAAAAACTAGAAACGATCTGTGTGTCAAAGGATCTAACCAGTAAGATGAACGTGAAGATGAAGTTGTTCTCGCACAGGCTGCAAGAAGGTGGATCGGTAATGAATCACATATCTGTTTTTAAAGAGATTGTTTCAGACTTGCAGTCTATGGAGGTAAAATATGATGATGAGGATTTAGCTCTTCTACTCTTATGCTCGTTGCCTAGTTCCTATACACATTTTCGTGATACAATATTGTTGATCCATGATGAACTAACCCTTGCCGAAGTACATGACGCCCTCAAACAGAGGGAAAAGATGAAAACTATGGTAGGGTCAGATGGGACATCATCCAAGGCTGAGGCTCTGCAGGTTTGCGGCAGGACCGAGCAGAGATACAACAACTATGGCAACAGAGATAAGAGCAAGGACGGTAGAAGTCGTTCAAAGTCCAAGGGAAAGGATAAATTCTGCAGGTATTGTAAGAAATCTAATCATGTTATTGATGATTGTTGGAAGTTACAGAATAAGGAGAAAAGAAACGGAACTTACCAACCGAAAGATAGGTCTGAAGGTTCTGGTAAGGATGATGTTGTTTCTGATAGTTCTGATGGTGAATGCTTAGCTGTTTTTGCTGCTTGTGCTTCTCATGATGATGAATGGATACTTGATACTGCATGTTCGTTTCATATTTGCTGTAACAAAGATTGGTTCAGTTCATATGAGTCTGTGCAGACTGGAGATTTTGTGCGTGTGGGGAATGACAACCCATGCCATATCGTTGGTGTTGGATCTGTTAAGATTAGGACACATGATGGTGTGACACGCACGTTGAGTGAGGTGAAACACATACCAAGCATGGCCAGAAATTTGATATCCCTGAGTACCATGGACGTTGATGGATACAAGTATTCCGGTGGGCATCGAGTTCTGAAGGTATCAAAAGGTTCTCTTATTCACATGATAGGTGATATGAATTATGCTAAATTATATGTTCTTAGAGGTAGCACTTTGCCTGGTATTGCTGCTGCTGTTACTTCTAATGATTCTGATGATTGTGGTAAAACACATCTATGGCATATGCGTCTTGGGCATATGAGCAAACAAGGCATGGCATAGTTGGTCAAGAGAGAGCTGATTGATGGTTGCAACTTGAGTAAGTCTGAGTTCTGTGAGCACTGCATCTTTGGTAAGCATAAAAGAGTTAAATTCAATGCTTCCGTTCATATCACCAAATGCATATTAGATTATGTGCATGCTGATGTATGGGGTCCGTCCCGTAAGACTTCTATTGGTGGTGCTAATTATATGCTTACTATTATTGATGATTACTCAAGAAAAGTGTGGCCTTATTTTCTGAAGCATAAATCTGATGTTTTTGATGCTTTTAAGAAGTGGAAAGTTATGGTTGAAAAACAGACTGAGAAGAAGGTAAAGGTACTACGTACTGACAATGGTATGGAATTCTGTTCTAATGAGTTCGAGGAGTTTTGCAGTAACGATGGCATGATTAGGCATCACACTATCCCATATACTCCTCAGCAGAATGGCGTGGCAGAGCGCATGAACACAACCATCATCTCGAGGGCTCGTTGTATGTTGTCTAATGCAGGTATGCATAGGCGTTTCTAGGCTGAAGCAGCCAACACAGCGTGTTACCTCATCAACAGGTCACCTTCTATTCCACTTGAGAAGAAAACTCCCATTGAGGTATGGTCAGGTTCGCCTGCTGATTATTCATAGTTGAGAGTTTTTGGCTGCACTGCATATGCTCATGTTGATAATGGAAAGTTAGAGCCTAGGGCTGTTAAGTGCATATTCTTTGGTTATGATTCAGGAGTTAAAGCATATAAACTATAGAATCCTGAAACTAAAAAGATTTTGCTAAGTAGAAACGTTGTTTTCAATGAGTCTGTTATGTATCATGATAGCTTGCCATCAGATACCTCTCCTGTTGCTGTTGGAGAGGAGAGAGTTAATGTGCAGGTGGAGAACCTGCAGAAAACTGTTGATAATGATGCTATCGTTGAAGATACACACGAGGAAAACATTGATGATATTGTTGTTCAGCACTCACCTACTGTTTTGCAGCAGCCACATGAGTCCATTGCTGTTGATAGACCGAGGCGTAACTGTGGTCCTCGTCCTCGTTTAATTGAAGAGTGTAATCTTGTACATTATGCTTTAAGTTGTGCTGAACAGGTGGAGAACGATTCTGAACCTGCTACATATAATGAAGCCATTGCATCCGTTGACCGCGAGAAGTGGGTTTCTGCTATGCAAGAAGAGATGCAATCGCTTGAGAAAAATGGCACATGGGATGTTGTGCGCTTGCCTAAACAAAAGAAGACGGTCCGCTGCAAGTGGATCTTCAAGAAAAAGGAAGGTCTATCTCCCAAAGAGCCTTCAAGGTACAGGGCAAGGTTAGTAGCAAAAGGGTTCAGCCAGATTCCAGGTATTGATTACAATGATGTGTTCTCTCCAGTTGTGAAGCATAGTTCCATTCGTACTTTCTTTAGTATTGTGGCTATGCGTGATCTTGAGCTTGAGCAGTTAGATGTCAAGACTGCTTTTCTGCATGGAGAGCTTGATGAGGAAATATACATGGACCAACCAGAAGGGTTCATAGTGCCTGGTAAAGAGGATTTTGTGTGCAAATTAAATAAGTATCTTTATGGCTTAAAGCAATCTCCAAGACAGTGGTATAAAAGGTTTGATTCATTTATGATCTCACATGGTTTTGAGAGGTCTAAATATGATAGTAGTGTTTATATCAAGTTTGTTGATGGGTCACCTATATACTTGCTGCTATATGTTGATGATATGTTAATTGCTGCCAAGGGCATGAAAGAAATCACTACTTTGAAGGCACACCTAAGTAGTGAGTTTGAGATGAAGGATCTTGGTGCTGCTAAGAAGATCTTAGGTATGGAGATTACCCGAGATAGAAAATCTGGTTTGTTATTTCTTAGTCAGCAAAGTTACATTAAGAAAGTTCTTCATCGTTTTAATATGGATGGTGCCAACTCAGTTAGTACTCCTATTGCTCCTCATTTTAAATTGTCAGTTTCTCAATGTCCTACTACCGATGAAGAGTTTGAGTACATGTCAAAGGTGCCATATTCTAGTGTTGTTGGTTCTTTGATGTATGCCATGGTTTGTTCTCGTCTTGATTTATCATATGCTATGAGTTTGATAAGTAGATACATGGCTAATCTTGGTAAAGAACATTGGAAGGCTGTTTAGTGGGTTTTCAGGTACCTTCTTGGCACTTCCAATGCTTGTTTGAAGTCTAGCAGGACCGGTGAGGGACTCGTTGGCTATGTGGATTCAGATTTTGCTGCTGATTTGGATAAGAGAAGATCCCTCACAGGTTATGTGTTTAATGTTGGTGGTTGTGCTGTTAGCTGGAAGGCTACATTGCAGGCTGTTGTTGCACAATCTACTACTGAAGCTGAATACATGGCTATTGCTGAAGCTTGCAAAGAATCTGTTTGGTTGAAAGGTTTGTTTGCTGAGCTTTGTGGAGATGATTCTTGCATTACTTTGTTTTGTGACAGTCAAAGTGCCATATACCTTACAAAAGATCAGATGTTCCATGAGAGAACTAAGAACATTGATGTCAAGTACCATTTTGTTAGAGACATTGTTGCTCAAGGTAAATTAAAGGTATGCAAGATCAGCACTCATGATAATCCTGCTGATATGATGACTAAACATGTTCTTGTTGCTAAGTTGCTCGAACTTAGTTGGTTTAACTGATTAGCCCAAGTGGCTATTGGCGCCGAAAGTATTTGCTTTGTTTGTTCAGGAAGATGGTTGTTGTTGATGCTACAAGGAGGAATTTGTCTCAAGATAGAGTTTGTTATATGTTGATCCAAATTCTACAAAGTATAGGCCAATTTCTGACGAGTGGAACGATGCCCGTCGCCGGAGGCTTAGGCCGAGTGTAACGAGTCTGAAGTTGGCCCACACGAACCTTCCTGTAAGATCTAACGGCTGTACAGTCGACCAAGAATGAAAATCAACAAATCTGCCTTCATATAATAAACCAAAGGAGAAAAGCCCTAGCTAACAAAAGGAAAAGTAGGTCCAACCATGAGCCCAAGAAGAAGCAGATATAGATAAACGCTTTGTCTTTGTCGTTCATCTCCACCTGATCTAGTGGCGCCACCACGAGCGGGGTCCTCCGCCGCTTCAGGGCGCTCGGGAGGAGAGAGATGGGGGACCTTTGCTTCAGGGGGCGGCGGCGGGGGCGGCGGCTCCTGGTGCCTCCTCTTAGGACCGGGCTTGCACATGGGCAGATCATCCGGCGGCGGAGGGAGCATGGAACCAGGCGTCGTTCCGTTCTCCACCGCAAATACCATGCCGAGGCCCATGGGGACGTGCGCGTCCAGGTGGCAGTGAAAGAACCACATTCCTGCGTCAAAGCCCGAAATTATCACCGTTATTTTTCGCGCATGAGCTGGGCTTAGAATGCCCAAATAATCTGGACCGGAAGTACGGTACCTGGATTGTTAGCGAGGAAGCGGATGACGACCCAACCCCCGGTGGGCACGGCGATGGTGTTGCGCGCCACGGGGTCGACGAGGTTGTAGGCGCTGGTGTTCCCCGGTGTAAAGGTACCGAGCCCCTGCGCCAGCACGAAGAAGTTGAAGCCGTGGAGGTGGATCGGGTGGTTCTCCGCCGGCACGGCCAACGGGTTCTGGAGCACGATCTCCACCGTCGAGTTGAACGGCAGGCTCCTCACTTTCGTGCCCTCGACCATCGCCGTGCCGTTGGGCGGCACGCCGTCCGGAAAGTCGGTCGTGTACACTCCCGTGTGGTTACCGTTAAACTGCGCCTCCAGCAGCGATATCTCCGTCGGGGCGCGGAAGGACACGCCGTTCATGGCCGCCGCGAAGGAGTTCCCCGTGCAGCTGGTCTGTGTCGTGTCGCACGGCAGCTGGCCGAGCCCCAGCTCGATGGTCATGCTCACGTCCACCGGCGACGGGACCACTGCGGCAACGCCCCTCAGCCCAAAGTAGAAGTCGTTGGCCGTCGTCGTGTCGGAGCTGTTCGGCATGGTGGGCATGGCGGGCGTCGCCGTGGCCGGCATGCCGTTGTACAGCAGGATGGCCGTGGCGGTGGAGTCGTCCTCGGAGATGGCCAGCGTGGCCGGGGACAGCGTTTCGTGCGGCTGCACCGCCATGTAGTAGCTCCCCGGCGTGGCGCCCGTGAAGACGAGCGCGTCCACGGTGTTGCCCGGCGCCAGCACGAGCGTGTCCGTGCTGTAGCTGGCGGTGTAGCACGCGTCGACGGCCACCACCGTGAAGTTGTGTCCGGCCACCTTGAAGAAGAGGTGCGTGTTGAGCGCGGCGTTGATGACCCGGAGCAGCACCGTCGTGTTGGGCTGCACCACCGCCGTGAACGTCTCATCTACAGAATCATCAAATGTCACCTACAGTAAGTAACTGTCAAAATCATCACTTGAAAATAAATCAGCATTTTTCAAGCACATACTTGCGCATTGGTACAGTTGGCCGGTAAGACCGTTGACGGTGTAGGCGTCGGATTCGACAGGGCGCTGGCCGGACATGACGGCGTCCTTCTCGACGTCGACGACATTCCGGCTCCACCACTCGCCTGTGCACGCACCAGACCTCATCCACAATCAGGATAAGCCAAATCCCCATCAATTGAACAATGGACAGGAAGGGGATATGCCAAATTACCAAGTACGACAGGGACTTCTTGGTCGGGCACGGGGAAGGGGTAGGCAGCGCCGCTCCTTGGCCTGATGATGAAGGGGCCGTACACGGTGGCGCGCAGGAAGGAGGAGTGGGCGTGCCACCACAGCGTGCCCTCATGCCCGGCGACGCTGAACCGATACGTGTAGGAGCTGTTGGGCTGGATCGGGCACTGCGTCACCATGCTCGGCCCGTCCGCCCATGGCGTCAGTAGCTGCATTATGCCATGCCTGCAAATGTTCAGTTCAAACATGGCAGAAGACTGAGACAGTTATTTTTTCAGAGACTGAAGTGTAAACCGTTGATTTCATTCCTTCCTAGTAAAATGATTTTTTAGCTACTTCCTGTGTGAACTTTTTTTTGTTACATTCCATTGTGAACTTGTAACTAGACTAAGTCGTATGAAGTATGAACTCTGCACACTTGTCAAGCATTAAGATGAGCTCACGGACAGTTAACGGCTACTCTCGGGAGGTAGGGTGTCATTTTCAGAACATTTCCCTTTCGGCCTACAGATATGGGTACGGCAGCTAAAAATATTCAGACAAACTAATCCGAGAAACTAAACTGCATAGCAGACTGACACCTCAAGGGATTCTGTGAACCAGCTAGATGACAGCAGGTCTCCCACGCCATATTCGACAAGCTACAAACGGCTAGACGATTCTCGAAAACATCGACCCTGTGAATCAGTCAGTCTTTCAGAGACTGGTCTAGCTGGAGCACAGGGACTTACCAGTGGATGGTTAGGTTGTACGGCGACGCGTTGATGACCTCGACGACGACCTCGTCCCCTTCGAACACATCTATCGTTGGCCCTGGCAGTTGGCCGTTCACCGCGATAATGTCAGTGCTGTTGCACAGCTGATTGATTCGCATGCTCTGCACCTGATAACAGTGTTTGCAGAGGAATAATGTCAATTCCATACTTACGACTATCCTGCTATATATGGGCATGGCAAAGTTAATCTCTAGTGTTGTGAGACCCTTCTGTAGTTCTGTTCTATGAACTTCAGATGAACTGAATGGTTAAAGCAAGCTCAAATAGACGGAGAGAAGATAAGAGATAAGTACTGTGAAGGTGTAGTTTGCAGTCGCCGCGTCGGCCGCCGAGCTGGCGAGAAGAAGCCCGAGCGCCAGCCACAAAAGCTGCGGCGCCATGGAAGAACGCCGAGGTCGAGCTCGAAGACGATTCATCCGCGATGCCCTGTCAGAGAAGGAAAGGCAAATCTTCCGTGGTGCTCCTGCCCGGGCAACTTGCATAGCTTTTCTACGAAGCACGATAAGTATATATACTGCAGGGGTGCTTTTGGCACTCCTTGAGGAATCACCTCACTTGGGTCCAACTGGCATATTATATTTGTTCTCTTTTTTCAACGAAAAAGAAATCGGGATCGCGACATAAAACGAATAATAGCTTCTAGCGATGTCGCACGCTCACACGCTCATAATCTAGGTGTTCCTGACCTGAATTGTTTTGTATGCTCCCTTTGTCGACTGGTAGAGACGTGTTTTTGCCACTCGACCACTATCTGGCTAATCAACCTGTTCGTGGCGAGCTTTGATTTAAGGAATTCGTGGTCTATCTGAAGAGCGCCGTCCAATGAACTTTTCCTGGCTAGCATATGCCGACACGTCCCCAGAAAATGCCGCTTTCATCCGAAGCAATCAGGAGTTTTACTTTTGGACACAAGATATACTATTTTCAGGAGTTTTACTTTTGGACACAAAGAGAGATAATATTTTCTGACGAACTATCATGTTAGCGTACGTCAGGATAGGATTTGCAGTAAGCCAGTGATCTGAATGGAGTTGTTATCATCTACTCCGTAGACAATATTTTGGTCCGACATTCAATTTAGGCCAGCAAGCTGAATCCAGAGAGCCCTTGAATTGATACATGCATATTCCGTCAGAACTATGCTTAGCACAATGCAGACAAAGAAGATGGTTATATCCACAAGCTATGCCTTCCAACTTCTAAGCAACAAACTCCCCCTCTCCTGCTGTAGGGCTGGTCCCAATTCGATCACGGGACAACACTAGTCCAAGTCATCTAGATAAGCAACCCAGCGCAACATCTAGCAGCACATAAGATGACACTGAAAGTGAAAATGACCTGAAGATCATCATGCGTGTGGCGGGTTTTCGAGGAAAACAATCATGTGGTAGGTTTGATCCTGCGAGCCTATCTTGACGAGATAACGCTCTGATGTACATACATAGGGGCAAGAATTCATGGAAAGCGCACAGTGTTTATCTTGTGTTTTTCGATTTGAAAGTACGCCCGGCCCGGGAGCACCCGGGCGGTCCAGCCAACAAAGAACGGATTTGATTCTGAAGGGCATGGCCGCGACGGGGACTTGCTACCTAATGCGAAGGCTATCCGCCGTGTCAGCAGGTCGGCGTAGTTGCCTTGCCTGGACCAGCGGGAAGGAAGACGTGTTTGCTCACCGGATACACATCGACAGACATCATCTGGTATTTGTCGTCGGGAGCACAGGAGCAGCAGTACGTGTTCAGGGATTGCTTACGGCCTGAATCATACGACATGTGACAGAATAGTCTACAGAATACAGATGGAATGTGGCCATGGATACACGTAACACTTGGTGCCATCATCCCCAAGTAGAATTGCTTGCCCAAGGATTGCGTGTTAGTTTATGGAATTAATGTTCCTATTCTCGACCCTACTTTAGGCTGGTCCTAGTGGTAGTATCATACTACTAGTATCATGCATATGATACTAGTGCATGATATTATGTCTCTAGTGCATTGTATCATATAGTAGTATCATAAGAGTGCTACATTTATTAATTTGTAGAATCTCTATGTAAAATGTGTGTACAAGATTTACTTGCAATTATGATTTCTAGCTTTACGTGCTATGATACGGTATCTACCTATGATACACTAACCACCTCTCTCTTCATTAATTATGGCGCCACGTCAGATTTTTGCTAAGTTGGCATGCATGATACACCTTATGTTACTAGCACTAGGATCAGCCTTAATTGGTCCAAAGATGCCAGGTAGCTGCAACATGTCATTTGGGCGCGTAAGGCGAATTCAATTCTGTAGATGCAAATGGTGGAAAGGTGGGTGCTCGAGTTTAAGTAAGCCTGTGCATATATGGTTTGGCCAGTTTGACTGGTTTGGGCTGTTCAAAATTTTGCACTAGTTTTAAAGTTTAAATTAAATTTGTGAATGAAATTGAAATAGGGAATTTTTGGCCGGTTTGCGCAGTTTGAACAGTTTTACTTTTTTTGCAAAGGCTTAAGTTTAGGGTTTACCTACTAGTGCATCTTCGAAAATCTAACAAAGCACCCTCCACCTCAATATAAGACATTTTGGCAAGTTTTTTTAACTTGCTAAAACGCCTTATATCGTGGGATGGGGGGAGTAGATGTGCATGGCTGATGTAGCGCTAGAACCGAGAGAAAATCTTGCGGAAGTAGTTAAATAAACCCAACTCAATCACTCCACCTTGCATACACATTCTCCTTAATTATTTTGGAGTAGTGTATGAATATATTATTAGATTTAGTAGTGCTTCTCTACTGAAAGTAGGTCTCACATACACACATACCACATGTACATATCAACAAGGATATGCGTCTAGAATTGAAACACATAAGAAATAAATGCCCGAGTCCAACATAGTTCTCACTTAAACACTCCGTCTCGTGTGTAAATGTGATCATCATATTTGCAATCCATGTGTATAAAATCATACAACCCACAAATCCACCACCCCGTGAGCTGGATGATTTTTCTTCGTTTTAGAAGTATAATTTTACTTGTACTGAGTAGTCTACCGATGAATGTACAAAATTATTTAGCTTTTGTATATGTTGAGCATCACAAGTAGAGAACAAATTACTCCCTCCGATCCATATTACTTGACTTGGATATGTCAAAATTTAGATGGATCTATATACTAAATAGTAGTAGATTCATTTAAATCTAGACAAATCCAAGTCAACTAATATGGGTCGGAGGGAGTACCATTAAGTTCCTGAGTTGATGAATGTGCTAGGCTTCCTTATCTTCCTCAAAGTCGGTGCAATATATTTTTATGTCTTGATTGTTTACAATAACTATGATTTGTAGTAGGTTGATGTTGTCCAATAACGCGATTGCGCTTTAGTAATGGCATTGTCCACACAGATAAAAAAGTGGTTTATTTGCACCTACCTTGGCTTGGTATTATTTTTGTTTTAGCTGCCAACATAATTTTTGGGGGTGAGATATACTAATTTTTCGATCAAATAGGAATAATACAAAATTTTGACCTATAAAGAATATATGACTAACATGAAAAAATCATTAGCTCATCACCCACTCAATGCCAACGAGAATTAATGTCGGAAAATAATGGAGAGGCATGAAGCTATGGTGGTTCGTCTCCCAAGTGGTGATTCTAGTGGCTAGGGTTTCATTATTAAGTCAATTCTAGGTTGGTTCGCGGATATAGTGTTTCTTTAATTTGTGCATATGGCGATCCGAGAACAGTAATAGTTGGAGGAAGAGAGTGGTATCAACCAATTGCTCGATGATGTCTAAAGATGGGTCCTGAAATCCTAGGCCAATATGATTTGAAATAATATTGCTCTAAACCACAACTTATTGCAAGGATGTACTCCCTTCGTCCAGAAATAGCTGACTTGAGTTCGTCTAGATTCGAATGTATCTAGACGTATTTTAGTGTATAGATATACTCGAATCTAGACAAGCCCAAGTCAGTTATTTCTGGACGGAGGGAGTACACGTTTGACTATTGCCACTACATGGATATTAATTTATAGGTTTTTAATAAATGGCAATGGTCTCGAGGTAGCTTATGTATGCTGCTTTTTAATGTTCTGTGAGAAAGCATTAAATATACCATAGCAAGCAAACACCATATAGAATTATATGAGCATCATCTATTTTTAGACATGGTTTGGTAACTGGATCAAAATCCTAAATCCACCTCAACCCTCTTAATCCACCAGATCAAATAAGTACAACCTATTCATGTACTTACTAAGGATGGCAATGGACAGGGTATGAGCAGGGTAGAGTAATACCATACTCATACCCGTGTAGTCAATGGGTAGAAAACTTTACACATACCCATACCCGCGGGTATAAATTTTTACCCATGCCCATACTCGGCGGGTACCCGTACCGTTGGATACCCAACGGGTAGATCCAATAGTACACAAGTTATTCACAATTTTACATTAATCAATATTATATTTGACAAAACAATAAGTATCTCTACTCAATAATAGGTAAACGAGTACATGACAATTATCAAAGTTTAGAAATCGTCATTTCATACTTTCCCCTGGGTACTCGGCCACATAGGTTGAAACTCTACATATAAGTTTTACAAGTCGGCTTAAATGGACAGAGTATGGGTATACCCACGGGTATAACCCTATACCCGTGCCCGTATCTGTGACTTAACGGGCATAATATGGGTATTGCCCATGGTTATAAAAGTATGCCCATACCCTACCCAAGCGGGTACGGTACCCGCGGGTACACGTACCCATGGGTAAAATTTCCATCCTTAGTACTTACCTTGGCCACCACTTTTGTATCTCTAATGCTTTCGCGTTTCTAGTAGATGTAGTTGACAAAAGATCAAACATTCTTTCAATAGCATTCTCCCCTGTATCTCCTAAGCACTCTTAAGCCTTTTGACCAACCTCACATTTGGATTCGCTATCACCTATGTCTTTTCACTAGCTCTAGTTTGACACAAAACTCACCTTCAACTTAAAAAATGGGATCACATATCAAAACTCGTATTTCTAGGGTAACAAATCTGGGTTTGAGTCGCATCACATAGGACCTACAAGAACGAGGAGATCATCTGGAGGATTAAATATGTCAAATACAAGGGGTGAGTAGGCGAATGGAATTTTTCAGCAATATGTTGATATTTGGAATGTGTGGATGTAAATTTTCAGTAGGACACAACTATGTGAGTCCTATATGACAACATTACTCTAACAAAGAAGGTAAATATGCTAACAAATGCTATACTAAACTAATCACAAGAAAACAAGAGGAAATATATAACCAAAGTGTGTGAGACATGATGACACAATGATGTATCCTAAAGTTCAAGTACTTGGGAGACACTCCAATCTCCATGGGATATAAGGTGGCAAAAAACCACATTAGCAAAAAGACTAGCATTCTTCTCCATGATTTTTTTCCACAAAATGTTAGCTTCTCCACTAATGTTTTACCTTGAAGCAATCTTTGGTTTTTGACTCCAGCCGTCTAGGGTTTCCTACTAACCCTAGATTAACAAGTTTCATAAGAACTTCAAGGAGAATCAAGTTTGGTCGGTCGTGGAAGATTGGTAGGGTTTCCCACTAACCCTACCTTTTGTTGGAATTATGCCCTAGAGGCAATAATAAAGATGTTATTATTATAATTCTTGTTCATGATAAAGTTTATATTCCATGCTAGAATTGTATTAAGCGGAAGCTTTGATACTTGTGTGGTTTATGAACAACACCGTGTCCCTAGTATGCCTCTATGGACTAGCTCATTGATTAATGATGGTTAAGGTTTCCTAACCATAGACATGAGTTGTCGATTAATAATGAGATCATATCATTGGGAGAATGATATGATGGACACACCCAAATTAAGTAGAGCAATTAGATCGTGTCATCGTGTTCATCTTTGCGAAGCTTTTCTTATGTCAAATATTGTATTCCTTAGACCATGAGATAATGCAACTCCCTGGTATCAGAAGAAAGCTTTGAGGTCATCAAACGTCATCCTATGAGAGGGTGATCATAAAGGTGTCTCTCAGGTGATCGGAAAGTACTTGTTGGGTTGTATGTATCGAGATGGGATTTGTCCCTTCCAAGTCGGAGAGATATACTTCGGGCCCACTCGGTAATCGATACCAACACCGCTTGCAAGCACGTGGTTAAGGAGTTAATCACAAAGTGATTTCGGATTATGGAACGAGTAAAGTACTTGCTGTGAACGAGATTGAACTAGGTATGCCGATGCCGACGATCGAATCTCGGGCAAGTAAAATGTCGCGTGACGAAGGAAATATGTATATGGGATTAATTGAATCCTGGCATCGTGGTTCATCTGATATGATCATTGATGAGTATGTGGGAGTCAATATGGGTTTCCAGACCCCGTTGTTGATTATTGATAGAAGATCATGTCTGCATATTCTCGAACCCGCAGGGTCACACACTTAACGTGTCTCGACGCTAGGATAGAATGGATAATTGGTTTATGAGTTTTTGTTCGGAGTCTCGGATGGGATCCAGGACATCACGAGAGGTTCCGGAATGGTCCGAAGAATAAGGTTCATATAAGGCAAAGTAGTTTTTGGAGTTTGGAATTGTTTCGGATTGTTCGGTATTGTACCGGAAGCTTCTAGAACCTTCCGGAGTGGGACCAACGTGGACCCACTTGTCGGGAGGGGGCGTGGGCCTACGAGGGAGTTCCCTGGCCGCATTGGGCCAGGGGCACAAGGCCCCATAGGCCCAGCCGGCCAAGCCCTAGGGAAACCCTAAGGAGAGCTTCTAGAAGGAGGGGGGAAACTTGCCCCCCACTCCTCCCCCTTGGCCGCCGGCCCTAGGCCTAGAGGAGGGGCAAGGGGAAGCCGCCCACCCCTCTATATAAAGAGGGCTGGGGGCGCACCCTCCCTCCCACACCTCCTCAAGCCCTAGCCGCCCTGCTGCCCTCCTCTCTCTCTCCCTCCCGACTGCGCGTAGGCGAAGCCCTGCCGCGGAAACTCTCCACCGTTTGCACCACGCCGTCGTGTTGTAGATCCAACCTATCTCTCCACCCCACTTGCTGGAGCGAGGAAGGATGAGACGTCGAGGTTCCGTACGTGTGCATATCTCGGAGGCATCGCCACTTGCGGTGCTGGATCGAATCGGGTCGCGGGGAGGAGAAGAGAGTACGACTACATCAACCACGTTCCGTCGAACGTTCCGCTGTGCGAATCTTCAAGGGTATGAAGATCTCATCTATCCCCCCTCGTTGTTTTCATCTCCTAGATTATATCTTGGCTTCCCCGTTCGCATCCGTAGAAATTTATTGATTTACTATGTTGCGAAACCCTTCAGTGGTATCAGAGCTAGATCTATGTGTAGATGTGTTTCACGAGTAGAACGCAACATGCTTGTTGCGGGCGTTGATGTTTTATGTTGCAAGCCTATTGTTTGTGTACTTCTTATGACGCGGGATAGTGAGATCGAAGCGGTCCAGACCAACTTTACGCAACCTCGTTCGCGAGACCGGCTCCGCACTTGACGTGTGGCTTGTTCCACACATGCGGCTGTTGGATGCCAGTTTCTCTCACTATAGTTATCATGGGATTTACACCGTATGTTGCCAACCATAATATCACCGTTGTGGCTTTCCGTAGGTAACAATCGTTCTTAGCTTGTTACTCCCATAAGCCACGTAAAACATGCAACAACAAAGTAGAGGCGTCTAACTTGTTTTTGCAGGGAGTGTTTCTGTGATATGGTATGGCCCAAGATGTGATGTGTATGTTGTATGCAATGATTATGTTTTGTAATGTTTCACGACTTGCATGTCGATGAGTACACAACCGCCAGGAGCCATATGGTTGTCTTTATAATTGTGTATGACCTGTGTGTCAACTTCTTATACGCCATGTAATAGCTTTACTTTATCGCTAAGTAGTTAGCAATAGTTGTAGTTACTATTCGTGGTGGAGGCAATCATGGTGGAGTGATGGAGATCATGCAGGCACGCACAAGATGGAGAACATTGCGCGGAGATTGGCTATACCATGTCACATAAAATTATATGCATGTGATGTTTATCCTTTTATGTATCTTATTATGCTTAGATCGCGACGGTAGCATTATAAGATGATTCCTCACTTAAAGATCAAGATAAAACTGTGTTCTCCCCATGTATGCACTGTTGCAAAAGTGCGTCGTGTTCAAGCATCACGTGATGATCGGGTGCTATAAACTCTACGTTCACATACAACGGGTGCAAGCCAGTTTTGCACACGCGGAAATACTTGGGTTTGACTTGACGAGCCTAGCATGTACAGACATGGCCTCGGAACACATGAACCGAAAGGTTAAGCATGAGTCATATGAATGATATGATCGACACTTTGTTGTCCACCATTGAAACCACATCTCTTCTCGTGAAGATCGGATTAGGTGTGGTGAATTTGGATCGTGTTCACTAAGCAACTTGAGGGATGTTGAATTTAGTGGGAGTTCATCTAGTAATATGATTAAGTTGAACTATTTATCATGAACATAGTCTAAATTGTACTTGCAAATTTTGTAGATCAAATGGCTAAGTCCAACTTCAACTTCAACGTTTTTGCTGAGAAAGAAAAGCTTAAGAACAATGGGTCTAACTTCACCAACTGGTTCCGCAATCTGAGAATCATTCTCTCTGGCGGACAAAAGGACTATGTCCTTGAGAAAGCTCTAGGTGACGCCCTTGCTGTAGATGTGTCGGATGATGAGAAAGCTATTTATCAGTCGTGCAAAGATGATTATGGTGTGATTAAGAGCACCATGTTATTTTCTATGGAATCGGACCTTCAAAATCATTTTGCAGATTTCCCCAGGCCCTTTGAGATCCTTGAGGAACTGAAAACTATGTTTCAGACTCAGGCCCATTCTGAGAGATATGAGATCTCTGAGAAATTCTTTAACTGCAAGATGGAGGAAGGGAGTTCCGTTAGTGAGCATGCCATTAAGATGTCGGGCTACACTCAACGCCTTGAGCAACTGGACTGCAAGATTCCAGAGGATCTCAAGATTGAAAGAGTTCTGCAATCACCCCCTCCTAGCTATAAAGGTTTTGTAGTTACTCATAATCAGATTGGTTCCACTGATACGATCACCGAGCTCTTCGCTAAGCTGAAAGCTGCGGAGGTGGACATCAAGAAATATAATCATGTGTTGATGGTCAACAAGCCCCCCAGCTTTAAGAAAGGTAAGGGTGCAAAGAAGCCCTTCAAGAAGGGCAGCGGCAAGCGCGTTGCCCCTGCAAAGAAGAATCTCAAGTCTGGACCTAAGCCGGACACTGAGTGCTTCTATTGCAAGGACAAGGGTCACTGGAAGCGCAACTGCCCGAAGTACTTAGCGGACAAGAAGGCTGGCACCATCAAAGGTATATTTGATATACATGTTATTGATGTTTTCCTTACTAGCCCTCATTATAGTGCCTGGGTATTTGATACTGGTTCAGTTGCTAATATTTGTAACTCGAAACAGGAGCTACGGAATAGACGGCGGCTAGCGAGGGATGAGGTGACGATGCGCGTTGGCAACGGATCAAGAGTTGATGTGATGGTCGTCGGCACGCTCTCCTTAGTTTTACCTTCGGGATTAGTTTTAAACCTCAATAAATGTTATTATGTGCCTGCGTTGAGCATGAACATTATATCTGGATCGTGTTTATTGCAAGACGGTTATTCATTCAAATCGGAGAATAATGGTTGTTCTATTTATATGAGTAACATCTTTTATGGTCATGCACCTGCTATGAATGGTTTATTTCTTCTGAATCTCGAAAGAGATGAAACACACATCCATAACATTGAGGCTAAGAGATGCAAGGTAGATAGTGAAAATAATACTTATTTGTGGCACTGCCGTCTAGGTCATATTGGTGCAAAACGCATGAAGAAACTCCATTCTGATGGACTTTTGGAGTCTCTTGATTTTGAATCATTTGACACGTGCGAGCCGTGCCTCATGGGCAAGATGATCAAAACCCCGTTCTCCGGAATGATGGAGCGAGCAACGGACTTGTTGGAAATCATACATACCGATGTATGCGGACCAATGAGTGTTTCGACGCGCGGTGGATATCGCTATTTTCTCACTTTTACTGATGACTTAAATAGATATGGGTATATCTGTTTAATAAAACATAAATCTGAAACGTTTGAAAAGTTCAAAGAATTTCAGAATGAAGTGGAAAACCATCGTAACAGAAAAATTAAATTTCTACGATCCGATCGTGGAGGTGAATATTTGAGTTATGATTTTCTCACGCATCTTAAAGCAAGCGGAATAGTTTCGCAACTCACGCCACTCGGAACACCACAGCGCAATGGTGTGTCTGAACGCCGGAATCGAACTCTATTAGATATGGTGAGATCAATGATGTCTCTTACAGATTTGCCGTTATCATTTTGGGGTTATGCATTAGAAACCGCTGCATTCACTTTAAATAGGGCACCATCTAAATCCGTTGAGACGACACCGTATGAACTGTGGTTTGGTGCTAAACCTAAGTTGTCGTTTCTTAAAGTTTGGGGATGCGAAGCTTACGTCAAGAAGTTGATGTCAGAAAAGCTCGAACCCAAAGCGGAGAAATGCGTCTTCATAGGATACCCTAAGGAAACTATTGGGTATACCTTCTATCACAGATCTGAAGGCAAAGTGTTTGTCGCAAAGAACAGATCCTTTCTTGAGAAGGAGTTTCTCTCGAAAGAAGTGAGTGGGAGGAAAGTAGAGCTAGACGAGGTTATTGAACCTTCTCTTGAGTTGGAGAGTAGCGCATCGCCTAAAATTGTTCCAGTGTCGTCTGCACCAACAATAGAGGAAGCTAATGACAAGGATCATGAAGCTTCGGACGATGCTACTACTAAACGTCGCAGGTCGACAAGGTCGCGTGCCCCTCCTGAGTGGTACGGCAACCCTGTCTTAACTGTCTTGTTAGTAGATGACAGTGAACCTGCGAACTAGGAGGAAGCGATGATGAGCCCAGACTCTGAGACATGGCTAGAGGCCATGAAATCCGAATTGGGATCCATGAGCGAAAACCAAGTATGGACTTTGGTGGACCCTCCTAGCGACCGAAAGGCCGTTGAGTTCAAATGGATATTCAAGAAGAAAACGGACGTGGACGGTAATGTTACTGTCTATAAAGCACGGCTTGTCGCAAAAGGTTTTCGACAAGTTCAAGGTGTTGACTACGATGAGACTTTCTCTCCCGTAGCGATGTTTAAGTCCATTCGGATTTTATTAGCAATTGTTGCGTTTCATGATTATGAAATATGGCAGATGGATGTCAAGACTGCGTTCCTCAATGGCAACATTGATGAAGAGTTGTATATGATGCAAACCGAAGGTTTTGTCAATCCTAAGGATGCTAATAAAGTGTGCAAACTTCAGCGTTCCATTTATGGACTGGAGCAAGCATCTCGGAGTTGGAACCTTCGTTTTGATCAAGTGATCAAGAGCTTTGGATTTGTTCCAAATTGCCATGAAGCTTGTATCTACAAGAAAGTGAGTGGGATCTCAGTGACATTCCTAGTACTATATGTGGATGACATATTGATTATTGGAAATTACACTGACATGCTTAACGATGTGAAGAGTTATTTGAATAAATGTTTTTCAATGAAAGACCTATGGGAAGATGCTTATATATTGGGCATCAAAATCTATAGAGATAAACAAAGACGCCTGATAGCTTTAAGCCAAAGTACATACCTAGACAAGGTTCTGAAAAGGTTCATAATGGATAAGGCAAAGAAAGGTTCAGTGCCTATGTTATCAGGTAAGATATTGAGCAAGGCTCAGTGTCCAGCTATGGTAAACGATAGAGAAGCTATGAGCAAAGTGCCTTATGCCTCGGCCATAGGTTCTATCATGTATTCCATGCTGTGTACTAGACCGGATGTGTCCAATGCTCTTAGTTTGACGAGTAGATACCAAAGTGATCCAGGAGTGGAACACTGGACAGCCGTGAAGAACATCCTAAAGTACTTAAATAGGACTAAAGAAATGTTCTTAGTCTATGGAGGTGATGAACAGCTCGTCGTAAAAGTTTACGTCGATGCTAGTTCCGACACCGACAAGGATGATTCTAAATCTCAGACAGGATACGTTTATATTTCGAATGGAGGAGCTGTGAGCTGGAGAAGCTGCAAGCAAAGCGTGATCGCGGGATCTACAGTAGAAGCGGAATACATGGCTGCTGCAGAAGCGTCAAGTGAAGGAGTTTGGATCAGGAACTTCATCACTGAGCTTGGTGTGGTTCCAAGTGCCTTGGACCCACTGGAGATATTGTGTGACAACACTGGCGCCATAGCACTGGCTAAGGAACCAAGATATCATCCAAAGACCAAGCATATCAACCGCAAGTTTCATATAATTCGATATTATATAACAGATGGAGATCTGAAGATTAGCAAAGTACATACGGATCTGAATGTCGCAGACCCGTTTACTAAACCTCTTCCACGAGCAAAACATGATCAGCACCTTAGTGCCATGGGTGTTAGATTGTTGCCAGATGTAAACTAGATTATTGACTCTAGTCCAAGTGGGGGACTGTTGGAATTATGCCCTAGAGGCAATAATAAAGATGTTATCATTATAATTCTTGTTCATGATGAAGTTTATATTCCATTCTAGAATTGTATTAAGCGGAAACTTTGATACTTGTCTGGTTTATGAACAACACTGTGTCCCTAGTACGCCTCTATGGACTAGCTCATTGATTAATGATGGTTAAGGTTTCCTAACCATAGACATGAGTTGTCGATTAATAATGAGATCATATCATTGGGAGAATGATATGATGTACAAACCCAAATTAAGCAGAGCAATTAGATCGTGTCATCGTGTTCATCTTTGCGAAGCTTTTCTTATGTCAAATATTGTATTCCTTAGACCATGAGATAATGCAACTCCCTGGTATCGGAAGAAAGCTTTGAGGTCATCAAACGTCATCCTATGAGAGGGTGATCATAAAGGTGTCTCTCAGGTGATCGGAAAGTACTTGTTGGGTTGTATGTATCGAGATGGGATTTGTCCCTCCCAAGTCGGAGAGATATACTTCGGGCCCACTCGGTAATCGATATCAACACCACTTGCAAGCACGTGGTTAAGGAGTTAATCACAAAGTGATTTCGGATTATGGAATGAGTAAAGTACTTGCTGTGAACGAGATTGAACTAGGTATGCCGATGCCGACAATCGAATCTTGGGCAAGTAAAATGTCGCGTGGCGAAGGGAATATATATATATGGGATTAATTGAATCTTGGCATCGTGGTTCATCCGATATGATAATCGATGAGTATGTGGGAGTCAATATGGGTTTCCAGACCCCGCTGTTGATTATTGATAAAAGATCATGTCTGCATATTCTCGAACCCGCAGGGTCACACACTTAACATGTCTCGACGCTAGGATAGAATGGATAATTGGTTTATGAGTTTTTGTTCGGAGTCTCGGATGGGATCCAGGACATCACGAGAGGTTCCGGAATGGTCCAGAGAATAAGATTCATACAAGGCAAAGCAGTTTTTGGAGTTCGGAATTGTTTCGGATTATTCGGTATTGTACCGTAAGCTTCTAGAACCTTCTAGAGTGGGAGCAACGTGGCCCCACTTTTCGGGAGGGGGCGTGGGCCTACGATGGAGTGCCTTGGCTGCATTGGTCCAGGGGCACAAGGCCCCATAGGCTCAGCCGGCCAAGCCCTAGGGAAACCCTAGGGAGAGCTTCTAGAAGGAGGGGGAAACTTGCCCCCACTCCTCCCCCTTGGTCGCCGGCCCTAGGCTTGGAGGAGGGGCAAGGGGCAGCCTCCCACCCCTCTATATAAAGAGGGCTGGGGGCGCACCCTTCCCCCACACCTCCTCAAGCCCTAGCCGCCCTGCTGCCCTCCTCTCTCTCTCCCTCCCGACTGCGCGTAGGCGAAGCCCTGCCGCAGAAACTCTCCACCGTTTGCACCACGCCGTCGTGTTGTAGATCCAACCTATCTCTCCACCCCACTTGTTTTACCGAGGAAGGAGGAGATGTTGAGGTGTCGTACATGTGCATCTCTCAGAGGCATCGCCACTTGCGGTGTTGGATCGGATCGGATCGCGAGGAGGAGAAGCGAGTACGACTACATCAACCACGTTCCGTCGAATGTTCCGCTGTGCGAATCTTCAAGGGTATGAAGATCTCATCTATCCCCCTCGTTGTTTGCATCTCCTAGATTAGATCTTGGCCTCCCCATTCGCATCCGTAGAATTTTTTTGATTTACTATGCTGCGAAACCCTTCACCTTTTTGGCTTTCACTTGGATTGTTTGCGATCTAGGATTTTCATAGATCTTTGACCCCTAGACTTGTATTTTTCTTACTCTTTTTAGTAAAATTTTCTTACAATTCCAGAATAACAAGAAGTGCATAAATTAAAATACACAATCTTCTTTTCAACTTTTTGCTTAGGAGGGTCTCAGGCCATCGTTACTTTATTTCTATGGTAGTAATACATGTTCATACATCTTATGAATACAATTACTCTCTCATTAACATCCAAACCCACATAGTGTCCCTTTCAAGTTTCAACCTCCTAATCCTCGCCCATTAGCACATGTGTGTTACTATTTTGAAAATATATTTTTCTATTCTAAAACTAAATGTTGCTAGTATCTTATAGTAAAGTTGTGTAATTAAAAACTCTTTAGAAGGTGGAAAATTGAGTATCTAAATTAAGGATGGCAATTTTTGTAGGGGTTCGTAGCATGGAAAAACAAAAAATTTCTGCCGCATGAACACACAATCAAGATCTAATCTATGATCAAGCCAAGATCTATCTACTAGATTGTAGCAACGAGTCTATAGAGTACTAACCCTCGAAGATCCAAAGCGGTTAACGAGAGCAGATTCTCGTGGATGATGTAGTCGTACACTCCCGATCTCAAGATCGCGCAGACTATCCTTCCGGCGCTGCGTTCCGGCAGCACTTCCGCAGTCGGTCACACGTTCGGTACTCGATGAAGACCTTCCTCTCCCTTGTTCTAGCAGGCAGCGAAGGTTGTAGCACTCTCCTCGTGATTCCGGCAGCACGATGGCGTGGTACCGAAAGTAGAGGGGAGATCTCGCAGGGCTTCGCCTTAAGCCGGAGCGAGTATGGTGGACTATGAGAGAGCCTCGGTGATCTAGGGTTTAGACGCCCCAAGGAGGAGGGTCTAGAGCCGGCGGCTAGGGATTGGAGGTGCCCAAGTCGGCGGCTAGGGGAGAAACCCTAGGCGGCGGCTAGGGTTAGGTTTAGAGGGGGCAATCTTATGTGTCTAGGAGGGGAGCCCTGCCCCTCCTTATATAGGTGGAGGGAGGCGCCGGCCAAGGGGAGGGAGTCCCTCCCCAACTCGGATCCCTAGTGGGCCGGCGGTGGAGGAGGAACTCCTCCCCAACTTGGTTTCCCACTTCTTCTCCACTTTCCAAAATAGCCGTTTGACTTTTTCAAATTGGCGTTTGACTTTTCAAACTAGGATTTGATTAAACCCTTTATTTTGTACAGCGATGACACCTAGTACATGATGTAATCATTCCAACTTGCAATGACACATTCATGTACCCTTCCCCTCTGGAGTGCCGGACATTCCGGAACCTTCTAGAACATTCCCGATGAAAACACCGGAATCATTCCCCAACTCCGAAACAGGACTTTCCTTATATGAATCTTATTCTCCGGACCATTCCGGATCTCCTCGTGATATCCCGGATCCCATCCGAGACTCCGAACAACATTCGGTCTCTTACTCATCATTCCATAACTACTCAACAACATCGAATCCTTAAGTGTGTCTCCCTACGGTTCGTGAATTATGCGGACATGATCGAGACACTTCTCCGATCAATAACCAATAGAGGAATCTGGAAATTCATATGGCTCCCACATATTTCTACGATTACTTTGCGATCGAATGAACCACTTACATACGATACCAATTTCCCTTTGTCTCACGATAGTTTACTTATCCGAGGTTTTGATCGTCGGTATCTCTGCATACCTAGTTTAACCTCGTTACTGATAAGTATTCTTTTCTCGTTCCCATGATATGTGATCCCTTGTGAACCAGTCACATGCTTGCAAGCTAATTGGATGACATTCCACCGAGAGGGCCCAGAGTATATCTATCCGTCATATGGATGGACAAATCCCACTCTTGATCCATGTGCCTCAACCCATACTTTCCAAACACTCAATGCCACCTTTATAGCCACCCAGTTACGGTGTGGTGTTTGATGTCATCAAAGCATCCTTCTGGTGATGGTGATTAACATGATCTCATGGTCGAAGGAATTAGGTTACTATGTATCAGAAAGCTTATAGCAAATGAACTATATTAAATGACTTGATCTTTATGCTACGCTTACTATAGGAGTATGTCCATCACATCATTCTCCTAATGATATGACCCTGCTGTTAATAACATCTCTATGTTCATGATCAGGAAACCATGATCATATATTAACCAACAAGCTAGTTTAACAAGAGGCTTTACTAGGGACTCTTTTATGTTTACAAATCACACAAGTATTAATGTTTCCTGTTAATAAAATTATAGCATGGTATGTAAACATTTATCATAAGTATGAAGATATGATAATAACCACTTTATTATTGCCTCTTGGGCATATCTCCAACAGTCTCCCACTTGCACTAGAGTCAATAATCTAGTTTCAAACCTTTGTGTATTCAACACCTATGGCTTTCCGGTGTTGTATGTACACGATTGCTAGTGGTCAACTGATCTCCGGATCTGACATTTCCAGGTCCGTGTGTAATTATGTCTTTGCGTCTCTACGCATCATTCATTCTCTAATGAGATGGATTCGTACAAATTTGGTCCTTTGGTGTGACCTTTAGTTCTTTGGGGTTAAAACATGTTGACAATATTGTCATACAATATATCTTCATAGTACTATCCCACTGTGAACTACACCTGGTTTGATAACAAACTACTTGACACAAATGCCCTCTTTAGCTGCTATTATAGCAGTCATATACTTAGCCTTTTGTTGTAGTATCTGTCACAATGTCTTAACTTTGGAACTCATCCAAATCCATTATGGAACTTACTTTCCATCATATTGTGCCACCCTTAGTTTAGATTGAGATAAACTTAATTTGTACTTTGTGACAAAACTAGTATCAATGTAATTCATTTACAATGAACTAACCATCTATTTGTCAATTCTACAAATAATATACTCTTAGTTCTTCCAAAATATCATAAGAATATCCTTACTATTGCCCAATGATCAACTTATGAATCATTCTGGTATATGCTCATAACATTTAGAGTATAGGACATATCTGGATTTGTACATATCACAGTATGATTGATATAAATACTCTTTGTGATTTCATACATCAAGTATCAATCTATACTTGAATCTTTGTTTCACTTACCCTGTGTCAATACACTTGAATATATCATCAATATTGAACTCATTCAATACATCATCTATGTACTTTCGGCACAACCATATTAGCGTCTATTGATGCCAAATATTTGGGTTTTGCCTAAGTCTTTCATCAGGATGAAATTCTTAATACGTGTTAATAAAATATACATCTTTTCCAATCAACAATATGTCCTCCACATAATGTATTAGAAATATGTCTTAGCGCTCCCACTTAATTTCTTGTAAATGCAAGCATCTTCATTGTCTCTGATGAAATTAAACTCTTTTAACAGTTTCATCATAGTGAAGATTCCAACTCCGCTATGCTTACTTCAACCATTGAAGTTTGCATATGCATTTAGCATCGTTTGAATTAACAAAACCCTTTGGACCGTGTCATGCACACGTCCTAGGTAACCCTTCTCATAGAAGAACTTGTTTTGTTTATCCAACACATAACATAATTATATGTCGTGGTTGCTACATTAATCCGTCTAGACTAAATATCGCTTATGAAAGATCAAAATCTTGTCATAGTCAACCTTTGAACATTGTTGTGAACTCTTTCCCAACATGTCGACCATTTCATAGATGTGAAACATCCATGCCTATTTCTTTATAGATCCAAACACAACTGTAACGTCTTACACCTTTCTCGAGGGTCCTTCAAGTTCAAAACTTGATTTTTCGTGTATGAAACTATCACGGATTTTATGGCTTCAAGCCATTTTACGGAGTCAGGGCCCATCATCGCTTCTTTGCATGTAGTACGTTCATTATTCTCAAATAATGATTCAACCCTCAAATCTTGGTATTTGATTGTTTACTCGACCTACTTGGTTCAATAGAAAACTTTGACCTTCGTAACCACAACCTTTGAGGCACGTGAGCCATGAGCATTGTTGCTGCCTCCGGAACACTTTTCGGCGCTGCGCAACTCTACACATATAGTTAAGGTTCTTTTAACCTTATCAAAGTTCTATTGTCCTCCCACTTAACTTTTCACGAAAAATTCTTTCTCAAAGAAACTTGACGTTCTAAACGACAAACACTTTTGTCTCCGGTGTTAGGGAGGAATACTTAACAAAGACAGGTTCATCCGACTTTGGTTGCAAACATCTTTCTTATGCATAGCATACCAATGTTTAAGAAAGGACAACTTGGGTTTTATCCCAAACCATAACTTTATATGGTGTCAATTCAACGGTTTATGATGGAGCTCTTTTCAGTGGAAAAACGGTAATCTCTAAAGATTTTAATCTTTAAAATATAATGGCAGTTTTATGAATTACACCTTTGATCTTCCCATGTCAAACAAGGTTTAATTACATATCTCGAACGCTCCATACTCTTATGGTGTTTCGGGAAATGTAAATCCACGGAACGATTCCTTAAATCTTAGGTATTATGCTAAACTTGTAACTCAAATATCTTCTGTTATGATCTTATCATAAACTATTTATATTCTTGTTACAATGATTTTGCACTTCATCTTGAAAATCTTTGAACTTTTCAAATGTTTCATACTTTATCCTTATTAAGTAAATATTCATATATTCACTCAAATTTTCGGAGAAAGCATATGAAGTTGAAATCCATCGCTCTTGACTACACATAATGAACTTCATACAACCATATGTACAAGTTCCAATAAGCTAGTCATTCGTTCCCTTTTGGCCTATGAACGAAGTTTTAATTATCTCTAGGAAAGTTTAACAAGCGTCATTTGATCAAAAATCAAAAGACTCCAAAATTCCATCCATATGGAGTTTCTCCATGTCTTCTTTCCAATATAATTTAAACGGCGATGTCACTTCCTAAGTGATCTTTCAATCAATTTGTCTTTCGACATTTTTAGCACTAGTTTTATGGATGTGATTTATCCAACGAGATTTGTGAATCATCCATCTTTTATGGATTACGGCAATTATTTGAACAACCCTTTTATTCTCATAATACTTGATAAAACAAATCTTGAAGGCAAGCTTTGATGTTTAACGAGCAACACAATAACCCTTTATTTGTTCTCGATGAACATCATCACATATTCTTTTGCTAGTTACTTAGGCCATTGTAGTTCATGAATTCTGTTGTTTCGTATGACGATTCATACCAACAAATTCAGTATCAAATACTTAAGAACCACATTGTTTAATAAGCAAAGAATATAGCCATAACATGTATATCATCTATATACTTAAACTGAACTATTCTAGTCTTTTCTTTTCTGCCATATATTTATGAGATTCTCTTTCAGTATTTCTTTTCTGTTTGAAAGAATCTATCAATATCAATAGTGGAGCCATATACATGACACATAGTCCAAAGCGTGTATAGTTAAATACCAATGTCTTTGGACTTGCACTTTGAAGTAGATCACCATTATCAAATGTTTGGTGTTCTTTCAAATTCCTTTATTTAGTAATCTCTGTTGGAGATATGCCCTAGAGGCAATAATAAATGTAGTTATTATTATATCTTTGTGTTTATGATAAATGTTTACATTCATGCTATAATAGTATTAACAAGGAAACATTAATACTTGTGTGATTTGTAAACTTAATTTGAAGTCCCTAGTATAGTCTCTATTCTTCACTAGCTTGTTGGTTGATTAATGATTGTGGTTTCCCTATCATGAACATTGAGATGTTATCAACAACAAGATCATATCGTTAGGAGAATGATATGGTGGACATACTCCTATAGATAAGCGTAGCATAAAGATCAAGTCATTTCAATAGTTCAATTGCTATATGCTTTCTGATACATAGTAACCTAATTCCTTCGACCATGAGATCATGCATATCACCTTTACCGGATGGATGCTTTGATGACATCAAACACCACACCGTAACTGGGTGGTTATAAAGGTGGCATTGAGTGTTCGGAAAGTATTGGTTGAAACACATGGATCAAGAGTGGGATTTGTCCATCCATATGACGGATAGATATACTCTGGGCCCTCTCGGTGGAATGTCATCCAATTAGCTTGCAAGCATGTGACTGGCTCACAAGGGATCACATATCACGGGAACGAGAAAAGAGTACTTATCGGTAACGAGGTTGAACTAGGTATGCAGAGATACCGACGATCATAACCTCGGATAAGTAAACTATCGTGAGACAAAGGGAATTTGGTATCGTATGTAAGTGGTTCATTCGATCGCAAAGTAATCGTAGAAATATGTGGGAGCCATATGAATTTCCAGATTCCTCTATTGGTTATTGTTCGGAGAAGTGTCTCGATCATGTCCGCATAATTCACGAACCGTAGGGAGACACACTTAAGAATTCGACGTTGTTTGAGTAGTTATGGTATTATGAGAAAGAGACCGAATGTCGTTCGGAGTCTCGGATGGCATCCGGTATATCACGAGGTGATCCGGAATGGTCCGGAGAATAAGATTCATATAAGGAAAGTCCCGTTTCGGAGTTCGGGAATGATTCCGGTGTTTTCATCGGGAATGTTCTAGAAGGTTCCGGATTGTCCAGCACTCCGGGGGGGGAGGGTACATGAATGTGTCATTACATATTGAATGATTGCATCATGTACTAAGTGTTCTTGCTGTTCCAAATAAAGGATTAAATTGAATCCTAAAACAGAAAAGTCAAATGGCCAGTTTAAAAGTCAAACGGCTAAAACAAGAAACTGTGGGAAACAAGCAAGAGGTGGTTGGAACCGACTTGGGGGAGGAGTCCCTCCAAGCCGGCGCGCCAACCAAGGCCGACTTGGGGAGGGACTCCCCTTCCCTTGGCCGCCCCTCCCACCTATAAAAGGAGGGGCATGGCCTCCTCCTCTAGACACACAAGTTCCTATCCTCTAATCTCCGGTTTAGAGCCGTTTTGGTTTAGAGCTTCTAATTGCTCTAGCCTGCGGTTTAGAGCCTTCTAATTGGTGTGTATAATCTCTAGACCACTAATAGCTCTCTCTATCTCATACTCCACCATACTCGCTCCGGCTTAAGGCGAAGCCCTGCGGGATCTCCCCTCTACTTCCGGTACCATGCCGTTGTGCTGCCGGAATCACGAGGAGAGTGCTACAACCTCCGCTGCCTGCTGGAACAAGGGAGAGGAAGGTCTTCGTCGAGTACCGAACGTGTGACCGACTGCAGAAGCGCTGCCAGAACGCAGCGCCGGAAGGATCGTCTACACGATCTTGAGATCGGGAAGAGTACGACTACATCACCCACGAGAATCCGCTCTCGTTAAACACTTTTGAATCTTCGAGGGTAAGTTATTCCATCGACTCGTTGCTACAATCTAGTAGATAGATCTTGGCTTGTTTGTTTGTATGCGATAGAAATTTTTTGTTTTCCATGCTACGAACCCCTACAATCTCTTGGTGTAGTAAACATTTTACCTACATCAAATATTCACCCTCATCATGGAATTGTCCATGATCAAGCTACTTTTAGCTTGTACCGGTGAATCGCGAGTATAATGTTGCTCTCCAAAACCTTTTGGAGGATTAGGACAACTAGTGTCTCCAACCTTTTGCAAATTCTCATCAAATATGAGAACATGACTTTTGCCATATTATACTCTATCATGTTGTAACCAAAACTTCGTTTCAGATATCACAATATCTTCCACACATCATGGTTTCTGAAACAACTCTTTCAGATCCTAGATAACCTTGATATTAAGACAATCCTTTGAATATCAAGAATCATGGAGACAAACATGATACTCATACACTAACTCTTGGAATTGTCACTCTTGTTTTAATACCAATTATTAAACTTCATGGAGTAACCGGAGCTTACTGAAAGTTTGCAATAGGACTTTTAAACTTTATATTAACACTTCAAAAACAATACGATGCCAGTTCATAAAGTAATCAACCAGAATTCTATAGTTCTATCATCTCAATTAAAACTAAGCGCAAGGTGGTAAACGGATGCCAATGACTACAACAACTATGCAAATTCACTTTGATTTAATTTATGATAAATAGTGTTCAACTTTTAACCATATTGCCATTGAACTCCCACTCAAAACAATATCCCTCACATTGTTTTAGTGATCACACGAACCAAATCCACCACATCAAAACCGATCATCACGAGAGTTGATGTAGCTTCAATGGCGAACAATCAACATGTTCATCATATCTACTATATGACTCATGCTTTACCTTTCGGTGATCCGTGTTCCGAGACCATGTCTGTACATGCTAGGCTCGTCAAGATCAAACCTTAGCTTCCGCATGAGCAAATCTGGCTTGCTCACGTTGTATACACTCGCAGAATCTAACACACCTGATCATCACGTGGTGCTTCGAAACAACAAGCTTTAGCAACGGTGCTAACTAAGGGTGAACACTTTATGACTTGAAATTGTGTGCTTGAGGGATCATCTTATAATGCTACCATCGTAAACTAAGCAATACAAGATGCATAAAAGGATTAACATCACATGCAATTCATAATATGTGATATGATATGGCCTTTCTTATTTGTGCTTCCGATCTCCATCTTCAAGCACGAACATGATCTCCATCATCACCGGCATTGCATCAAGGTCAATGACGCTGCTCCATGGTTGTCGTCCACCAGCTTCAACTATTACAACTACTTTGAATAGACACACGGGTCTTAACAGAAATTAAAGACAACCATATGGCTCCTTCCGGTTGCCAACTTACAATAAGGAACATTGCATACATCATATATAATCACAATCATGGCCATATCACATCACAACACACCCCTGCAAAACAAAGTTAGACGCCTCTAATTTTCTTTGCATGTTTTACGTGGTTTGGGGCTTTCAATAAGTGTCGTTCTAACTTACGAACAAGAACCACAACATTGATACTAGTATTGTCTATCACCAGTTGTAAATTGAATCTTAACTATGTTGGGAGAAACAGGCACCCGCAAAGCCACTTATGCAATACAAGTTGCATGTCAAGCGTGGAGCAAGTCTCATGAACGATGTCATGTAAGGTTAGCCCGGGCTGCTTCATCCCACCATCCCGCAAGATGCAAAGTACACAATAAGTAATCGACAACAAAAGCATAAACGCCCACAATGACCATTGTGTTCTACTCGTGCAACAGATCTACATATAGACACGGCTCTGATACCACTGTAGGGGTTCGTAGCATGGAAAAATAAAAAATTTCTACCGCATGAACACACAGTCAAGATCTAATCTATGATCAAGCCAAGATCTATCTACTAGATTGTAGCAACGAGTCTATAGAGTACTAACCCTCGAATATCCAAAGCGGTTAACGAGAGCAGATTCTCGTGGATGATGTAGTCGTACACTCCCGATCTCAAGATCGTGCAGACTATCCTTCCGGCGCTGCGTTCCGGCAGCGCTTCCGCAGTCGGTCACACGTTCGGTACTCGATGAAGACCTTCATCTCCCTTGTTCCAGCAGGCAGCGGAGGTTGTAGCACTCTCCTCGTGATTCCGGCAGCACGACGGCGTGGTACCGGAAGTAGAGGGGAGATCTCGCAGGGCTTCGCCTTAAGCCGGAGCGAGTATGGTGGACTATGAGAGAGCCTCGGTGATCTAGGGTTTAGACGCACCAAGGAGGAGGGTCTAGAGCCGGCGGCTAGGGCTTGGAGGTGCCCAAGTCGGCGGCTAGGGGAGAAACCCTAGGCGGCGGCAATGGTGGGCGGCGGCGGCTAGGGTTAGGTTTAGAGGGGGCAATCTTATGTGTCTAGGAGGGGAGCCCTGCCCCTCCTTATATAGGTGGAGGGAGGCGCCGGCCAAGGGGAGGGAGTTCCTCCCCAACTCGGATCCCTAGTGGGCCGGCGGTGGAGGAGGAACTCCTCCCCAACTCGGTTTCCCACTTCTTCTCCACTTTCCAAAATAGCCGTTTGACTTTTTCAAATTGGCGTTTGACTTTTCAAACAAGGATTTGATTAAACCCTTTATTTTGTACAGCGATGACACCTAGTACATGATGTAATCATTCCAACTTGCAATGACACATTCATGTACCCTTCCCCTCTGGAGTGCCGGACATTCCGGAACCTTCTAGAACATTCCCGATGAAAACACCGGAATCATTCCCCAACTCCGAAACAGGACTTTCCTTATATGAATCTTATTCTCCGAGCCATTCCGGATCTCCTCATGATATCCCGGATCCCATCCGAGACTCCGAACAACATTCGGTCTCTTACTCATCATTCCATAACTACTCAACAACATCGAATCCTTAAGTGTGTCTCCCTACGGTTCGTGAATTATGCGGACATGATCGAGACACTTCTCCGATAAATAACCAATAGAGGAATCTGGAAATTCATATGGCTCCCACATATTTCTACGATTACTTTGCGATCGAATGAACCACTTACATACGATACCAATTTCCCTTTGTCTCACGATAGTTTACTTATCCGAGGTTTTGATCGTCGGTATCTCTGCATACCTAGTTCAACCTCGTTACTGATAAGTACTCTTTTCTCATTCCCGTGATATGTGATCCCTTGTGAACCAGTCACATGCTTGCAAGCTAATTGGATGACATTCCACCGAGAGGGCCCAGAGTATATAT
The DNA here is from genome assembly GCA_910589765.1 of Avena atlantica. Classification (NCBI taxonomy): domain Eukaryota; kingdom Viridiplantae; phylum Streptophyta; class Magnoliopsida; order Poales; family Poaceae; genus Avena; species Avena atlantica. Next base: position 483,022,926 of record OU342735.1, on the reverse strand, counting down.
ATCCGTCATATGGATGGACAAATCCCACTCTTGATCCATGTGCCTCAACCCATACTTTCCAAACACTCAATGACACCTTTATAGCCACCCAGTTACGGTGTGGTGTTTGATGTCATCAAAGCATCCTTCTGGTGATGGTGATTAACATGATCTCATGGTCGAAGGAATTAGGTTACTATGTATCAGAAAGCTTATAGCAAATGAACTATATTAAATGACTTGATCTTTATGCTACGCTTACTATAGGAGTATGTCCATCACATCATTCTCCTAATGATATGACCCTGTTGTTAATAACATCTCTATGTTCATGATCAGGAAACCATGATCATATATTAACCAACAAGCTAGTTTAACAAGAGGATTTACTAGGGACTCTTTTATGTTTACAAATCACACAAGTATTAATGTTTTCTGTTAATACAATTATAGCATGGTGTGTAAACATTTATCATAAGTATGAAGATATGATAATAACCACTTTATTATTGCCTCTTGGGCATATCTGCAACAATTTTATCTATAGAGATACCTGGTCGGCTGAGTAAGGTTACAAAGGGCTCGTTATGCCCATGGGTTTCACGTGATGGGCACAGATATAGTTTTTGCCCCTTGAAATCCAATGGATACCCGAATAACATGTGAGAGTCACATATTAGTGCGATGTGATTTTTTCCTAGGCCCAACACCCCTATCCTTGAGTCCCAACTCACCCAAAAGACCCTAATAGCTAAGTTTCACTTACTAATCCTATTATCTTAACCCTTAATCGATCTAGCCACACAGCCATTAGCCAGCCGTCGCGACTCCTCGAGACCTCAACTAGACGATATGTTTGACTATTTCCATTATATGGAAATTAATTTATAGGTTTTTAATAAATGGCAATGGTCTCAAGGTAGCTTGTGTATGTTGTTTTTTAATGTTTTGTGTGAAAGAATTAAATATACCATATCAAGCAAAAACCATATAGAATTATATGAGCGTCGTATATTTTTGGACATGGTTTGGTCACTAGATCATTGGCCTAAATCCACCTCAACCCTCTCAATCTCCCAGATCTAATAAGTACAACCTATTCATGTACTTACCTTGCCACCACTTTTGTATCTCTAATGCTTTTACGATTCTAGTATATGTAGTCGACAATGGATTAAACATTCTTTCAATCACATTCTCCCCTCTATCTCCTAAGCACTCTTAAGCCTTTTGACCAACCTCACATTTGTATTTGCTATCGTCGTCAGCTATGTATTTTCACTAGCTCTAGTTTGACACAAAACTCGCCTTCAACTTAAAAATGGGATCACAAATCAAAACTCAAATTTTCAGGGTAAGAAACATGGGTTTGAGTCGCATCACATAGGACCTACAAGAACTAGGAGATCATGTGGAATATTAAATATGTAAAATACAAGGGGTAAGTAGGCAAATACAATTTTCAGCCATATGTTGATTTTTGGAATGTGTGGATGTAAAATTTCACTAATACGCGACTATGTGAGTCCTATATGGCAAGATTACTCTAGCAAGGAAGGTAAACAGGATAACAAATATATACTAAAGTGATCACAAGAAAACAAGATGAAATAAATAACCAAAGTGTGGGAGAACATGATGACACAATGATGTATCCTAGAGTTAAAGTACTTGTGAGAGACTCCAATCTCCATGGGAGATAAGTTGGCAAAGTCCACACCGACACAAAGACTAGCATTCTTCTCAGTGAAATTTTTCCACAAAGTTCTAGCTTCTCCACTAATGGTATACCTTGAATCTATATTTGGTTTTTGACTCTGGCCGTCTAGGGTTTCCCACTAACCCTAGAGTAACAAGTTTCATAAGAAATTCAAGGAGAATCAAATTTGGTCGGTTGTGGGAGATTGGTGGATTATGGGATGACATCTCAAGCTTTTGTAGATCAATATTGGTACTAGGGGAGGCTATCTAATTTTTTGCTGGGGAATAAGGCATCTTATATAGGTCCCCACTCAAATATGCATGTTATTCATTATGCGGATCATTTGGACCAACAAGTTTCACGCTGAATTTCATGCAAATTAGGGATGGGTCTACATAGTTCCATACAAACAGCAACACTCATCCAGATCACCACCCAGATCCTACAAACCAATGCGGAGATACAAGTGTAGTTGTAGTTAGGTACCTTTTTGGCTTTCACTTGGATTTTTTGTGATATAGGATTTTCATAGATATTTGACTCCCACACTTGTATTTTTCTTATACTCTTTTTAGTACATTTTTTCTTGCAACTCAAGAATAACAAGAAGTGCATAAATTAAAATACACAATCTTCTTTTACACTTTTTGGTCGGGCCATCATTACTTTATTTCTGTGGTATTAATACTTGTTTATATATCTTATGAATACAATTATTCTCTCATTAACACCCAAACCCACGGAGTGGAAAATATGCCCTTCAAGCTTCAACCTCCTAATCCTCGCCCACTGCATACAATAGGTACCGACTAAAGAGGTACTAAATGGGATGATCATCGGGACAACCCATTAGCACATGTGTGTTTCTATTTTGAAAATATATTTTATATTCTAAAACTAAATGTTGCTAGTATTTTATAGTAAACTTGTGTAATTAAAATCTCTTTATAAGGTGAAAAAAATGAGTATCTAAATTAAGGAGGGATTTTTTTATATATGGATATACCTGACCAGCTGAGTAAGGTTATGGAGGGCTTGTTGCATCCATGGGTTTCAAGGGACGAACATCCACTATCTCATGGGATGGGCACATATAGAGTTTTTGCCCCTTAAATATTCAACGATACCAAAATGACATGTGAGACTCACATATTAGTGCGACATGGGATTTTTGCCTAGGCCTAGCATCCCTATCCTTGAAGCCCAACTCACCCAAAATACCCACCTAATAGCTAAGTATTACTGGTTATTCCTATTAGCTTAACCCTTAATCGACCTAGCGATGCAACCACCAGCCAACCGCCTCGACTCCTCGAGACCTCGATTAGACGAGACGAGATACTGAGAATGATGCCTCGCTTATTAAATGTTGTTGAAATGTTGTCATGTTGTTGCTATGCTGAATGTTGTTATGTTGATGTACATAGTGCATAAACCAATGGATATCCATGAGACCCGTATATCATATGGATTTGGATCTAGGGTGATTTCCATGCTAGCTCATCACCCACTCAATGCCAACGAGAATTAATGTTGGAACATAATGGAGAGGCATGAAGCTATGGTAGTTCATCTCCCAAGTGGTGATACTAGTGGCTAGGGTTTCACCATTAAGTCAATTCTAGGTTGGTTCATGGACGTAGTGTTTCTTTAATTTGTGCATATGGTGATCCGAGGAGATTAATAGTTGGAGGAAGACAACCAAGTGCTCGACGATGTCTAATGATAGGTCCTAAAATTCTAGGCCAATATGATTCGAAATAATATTTCTCTGAACTATAAATTATTGCAAGGATGTACATGTTTGATTATTGCCATTACATGGAAATTAATTTACATGTTTTTAATAAATAGCAATGGTCTCCAGGTAGCTTGCGTATGCTGCTTTTTAATGTTCTGTGTAAAAGCATTAAATATATCATAGCAAGAAAACACCATATAGAATTATATGAGCGTCATCTATTTTTGGACATGGTTTGGTCACTGGATCAATAGACTAAATCTACCTTAACCCTCTCAATCTCCCAGATTGAATAAGACAACCTATTCATGTACTTACCTTGCCACCACTACTGTATCTCTAATGCTTTCACGGTTATAGTAGTGTAGTTGATAAAAGACCAAACATTCTTTTAATAGCATTTTCCCCTCTCTCTATCTCTCCTAAGCACTCTTAAGCCTTTTGAACAACCTCACATTTGTATTCTCTATCGCTGCCACCTATGTCTTTTCACTAGCTCTAGTTTGACACAAAACTCACCTTCAACTTAAAAATGGGATCACAAAGCAAAACTTGTATTTTTAGGGTAACAAATCTAGTTTTGAGTCGCAGCACATAGGACCTACAAGAACTAGGAGATCGTCTGGAGGATTATATGTTTCAAATACAACGGGTGAGTAGGCGAATACAATATTGTCAGTCATATGTTAATTTTTGGAATGTGTGGATGTAAAATTTCACTAAGACGCGACTATATGATTCCTATATGGCAAGATTACTCTAGCAAGGAAGGTAAATAGGCTAACAAAAATATACTAAAGTGATCAGAAGAAAACACGAGGAAATAAATAACTAAAGTGTGGGAGCACATGATGACACCAAAGTGTGGGAGCACATGATTACACAATCCTAGAGTTAAAGTACTTGGGAGATATTCCAGTATCCATGGGAGATAAGGTGGCAAAGTCCACACCGACACAAAGACTAGCATTCTTCTTAGTGAAATTTTCCACAAAATTCTAGATTCTCCACTAATGGTATACCTTGAAGCAATCTTTGGTTTTTTTTACTCCAACTGTCTAGGGTTTCCCACCAACCCTAGAGTAACAAGCTTCATAAGAATTTCAAGGGGAATCAAAATTTTGGTCGGTTGTGGAAGATTGGTGGGTTGTGGGAGGACATATCAAGCTTTTGTAGATCAATACTGGTACTAGGAGAGGGTGTCTATTTTTTTATTGGGGAATAAGGCGTTATATATAGGTCCCCACTCAAATATGCATGGTATCCTATTCTACGGATCATTTGAACCAACAAGTTTCCCGCGAAAGTTCATACAAATGAAGGATGGGTCTACATAGGTCCATACAAACTACGACACTCATCCAGACCCCACCCAGATCCTTCAGACCAACACGGAAATACAAGTGCAGATGTAGTTAGTTACCTTTTTGGCTTTCACTTGGATATTTTGCGATCTAGGATTTTCATAGATCTTTGACTCCCACACTTGTATTTTTTATACTCTTTTTAGTACATTTTTTCTTACAACTCAAGATAACAAGAAGTGCATGAATTAAAATACACAATATTATTTTCCACTTTTTGCTCGGGGGGGGGGGGGGGGGGGGGGGGGGATCTTATGAATACACCCAAACCTGCATAGTGGCAAATATGCGCTTTCGAGCTTCAACCTCCTAATCATCGCCCTTTGCGTGCAATAGGTACCGACTAAAGAGGTACGAAATGGGTTGGCCATTGGGACGACCATTTAGCACATGTATGTTTCTATTTTGAAAATATATTTTTCTATTCTAAAACTAAATGTTGCTAGTATTTTATAGTAAACATGTGTAATTAAAAACTCTTTATAAGGTGGAAAAATGAGTATCTAAATATATTTCCTATTCTAGAAATAAATGTTGCTAGTATCTTACAGTAAACTTGTGTAATTAAAATCTCTTTGGAAGGTGAAAAAATGAGTATCTAAATTAAGGATGGCAATTTTATGTACAAAGATACTCGACCGACTGAGTAAGGTTACAGGGGGCTTGTTACGTCCATGAGTTTTATGGGACGAACATCCCGCTATCTCATGGGATGAACACATATAGAGTTTTTGCCCCTTGAATATCCAATGAATACCCGAATGACATGTGAGACTCACATATTAGTACGACATGGGATTGTTGCCTAGGTCCAGCATCCCTATCCTTGAGGCCCAGGTCACCCAAACCTAATATCCAAGTATTACTGGCTATTCCTATTAGCTTAACCCTTAATCGACCTAGCCACCAGCCAACCGTCTCGACTCCTTGAGACCTCGACTAGATGAGATGAGATACTAAGACCGTTGCCTTACTTCTGTTGTTGTTATGCTGAATGTTATTTTATTGATGTACATAGTGCGTAAACCAATGCTAATGGATACCTTCGAGTTCGGACTAGAGTGAGGCTAATGAACATGGATCTGAATTTGGATCTAACATATCTGTCCAAAGCTGCTCTGTTGCCATCCTTAATCTAAGTATATTCATGATGTTAAAAAAATGCTCATGTTTATCAAATTAGGTTCATGATATGAAATAGTTGAGTAGAAACAAATATGCGCCATTGTTACTTTATTTTTATGGTATTAATACATGTTCATATCTTATGAATACACCCAAACCCGCATAGTGGCAAATATGCGCTTTCGAGCTTCAACCTCCTAATCATCGCCCTTTGCGTGCAATAGGTACTGACTAAAGAGGTACGAAATGGGTTGGACATTGGGACGACCCATTAGCACATGTATGTTTCTATTTTGAAAATATATTTTTCTATTCTAAAACTAAATGTTGCTAATATTTTATAGTAAACATGTGTAATTAAAATCTCTTTAGAAGGTGGAAAAATGAGTATCTAAATATATTTCCTATTCTAGAACTAAATGTTGCTAGTATCTTATAGTAAACTTGTGTAATTAAAATCTCTTTAGAAGGTGAAAAAATGAGTATCTAAATTAAGGATGGCAATTTTATGTACAGAGATACTCGACCAACTGAGTAAGGTTACAGAGGGCTCGTTACGTCCATGAGTTTTATGGAACGAACATCCTGCTATCTCATGGGATGGACACATATAGAGTTTTTGCCCCTTGAATATCCAATGAACACCCGAATGACATGTGAGACTCATATATTAGTGTGACATGGGATTGTTGCCTAGTTCCAGCATCCCTATCCTTGAGGCCCAGGTCACCCAAACCTAATAGCCAAGTATTACTAGCTATTCCTATTAGCTTAACCCTTAATCGACCTAGCCACCAGCGAACCGTCTCGACTCCTTGAGACCTCGACTAGATGAGATGAGATACTAAGACCGTTGCCTTACTTCTGAAATATTGTTATGCTGAATGTTATTTTGTTGATGTACATAATGCGTAAACCAATGCTAATGGATACCTTCGAGTTCGGACTAGAGTGAGGCTAATGAACATGGATCTGGATTTGGATCTAACATAACTGTCCAAAGCTGCTTTGTTGTCACCCTTAATCTAAGTATATTCATGATGTTTAAAAAATGTTCATATTTATCAAATTAGGTTCATGATACGAAATAGTTGAGTAGAAACAAATATGCGCCATTGTTACTTTATTTCTATGGTATTAATACATGTTCATATATCTTATGAATACACCCAAACCCGCATAGTGGCAAATATGCGCTTTCGAGCTTCAACCTCCTAATCATCGCCCTTTGCGTGCAATAGGTACCGACTAAAGAGGTACGAAATGGGTTGGCCATTGGGACGACCCATTAGCACATGTATGTTTCTATTTTGAAAACATATTTTTCTATTCTAAAACTAAATGTTGCTAGTATTTTATAGTAAACATGTGTAATTAAAATCTCTTTAGAAGGTGGAAAAATGAGTATCTAAATATATTTCCTATTCTAGAACTAAATGTTGCTAGTATCTTATAGTAAACTTGTGTAATTAAAATCTCTTTAGAAGATGAAAAAATGAGTATCTAAATTAAGGATGACAATTTTATGTACAGAGATACTCGACCGACTGAGTAAGGTTATAGAGGGCTCGTTACGTCCATGAGTTTTATGGGACGAACATCCCGCTATCTCATGGGATGGACACATATAGAGTTTTTGACCCTTGAATATCCAATGAACACCCGAATGACATGTGAGCAGTGGCGTAGCTGGGATAGTCAGCAAGCGATGTCAAAATCACAAAGTGTGGTCATTAATCAATTTTTTTAGGGTCAGAACGAGTGTATGTTAGCTGGTTTCTTCAGTGTTTTCAGTTTTTTTGTGTTGCCGCTTGACCACATGTAATAGATGCAGCTCCGCCACTGCATGTGAGACTCACATATTAGTGCGACATGGGATTGTTGCCTAGGTCCAACATCCCTATCCTTGAGGCCCAGGTCACCCAAACCTAATAGCCAAGTATTAGTGGCTATTCCTATTAGCTTAACCCTTAATCGACCTAGCCACCAGCCAACCGTCTCGACTCCTTGAGACCTCGACTAGATGAGATGAGATACTAAGACCGTTGCCTTACTTTTGAAATATTGTTCTGTTGTTGTTATGCTGAATGTTATTTTGTTCATGTACATAGTGCATAAACCAATGCTAATGGATACCTTCGTGTTCGGACTAGAGTGAGGCTAATGAACATGGATCTAGATTTTGATCTAACATATCTGTCCAAAGCTGCTCTATTGCCATCCCTAATCTAAGTATATTCATGATGTTTAAAAAATGTTCATGTTTATCAAATTAGGTTCATGATACAAAATAATTGAGTACAAACAAAAACCATAGAACTATTGTGTGCCATGCATAAACTTGTTTTCTCATAGTACCACCTTTAAGATTTTACCGTATTTTAGAAACTCGCGATACTTATAAAAATGTTTATGTATTTTGGAAAATGTATATCTATCAAAGAAATGTCCATCTATTCATAAAGAATTGTTCATGTTTTCAAGAATAAATTTCCATGTAGTATTTCTTACAAAAAAAATACTACAAATAAAACTTAACTAGTAATTTTAAAAAGGAAATGTAAAGAAATGAAAAATAGAAAAAAAAATGTAATGCCTCACATGAACCTTATTGGGTCGAGTCCGTGACTCTGGACTCTAGAGGGTGTGGCCATGTGGGTGGCGCGTGGAACAAGCGAGGAATAGGATTTGGGCCTTTGAGCCCGGAAAATGATACGCATCGTTCGGGGGATCGAACAAAACGATCCCCCGGGTCGTCGCTCCCTCGCGGACGTAGGGGACCCACCAACACCACGCGTCTCTCTTCCTTATCGCTTCCTATCTCCTCCGTCTCTTTCACAGGCCATGGTAATAATAGCCTCCAGTTCCCACACGCCACTGCAGCTGCCGCCTACGTGCGTCCTCCGGCTATGCGCGCTGCCGCCGCGCGCCGTTCCTGGGAGGTCCCGCTCCTCCTCTCGTACACAGAGGACGACGGCCGCACGTCGGTTCTGCGAGCTCCGTACTGCCCCCGTGTGGTGGTGGTGCCGCCCATGCCGGCTGTCAAACTTACCACATCACCATCGTCTCACGTCCGCCCTCTCCATCTCCGGCCCTCCCCACCTCCGCTCTCTTCATCTCCGGTCCTCCCCACCTCCACCATCTCCATCTCCACCTCCTTCCTCTCTTCATCTCTGGTCCTCCCCACCTTCTCTCACCATCTACACGCGCCGACCGAGGCTGCTACCCACGCCATTTGCCGTTGCTACACGCACTGACCACTGCTGCTGCATGCCTGGGACGTCGCTGCTACATGCTCTGACCGCCGCTGGTACAACGCTGGGCTCTTTCTGCTACACGCTCCATGTCGCCGCTCACCTCTGCTACACGTGATGGCCGCCGCTGCTACACGCGCCCAGCCCCTCTGCTACATGCGCATGCCGCCGTCACTACACGGAGTACTACCGCTTATTCCGCCGCTCACCTCTGCTACAGGTAATGGCTGCCGCTGCTACACGCGATGGGTTCATCTGCTACACGCACGCGCCTCCGTAGCTACGCGCTCTGTGTCGCCTCTGCTACACGTGTCGGCCTTCGCCTCTATATGCTCTGTGCCGCTGCTGCTACACGCCGTCGGCGCCTCTGCTACACGCGCCAGACTCCTCTGCTACACGCGTTGGGTTCATCTGCTACACGCCGTCGGCGCCTCTGCTACACACGCCAGACTCCTCTGCTACATGCGTTGGGTTCATCTGCTACACGCACGCGCCTCCGCAGCTACGCGTTTTATGCCGCCTCTGCTACACGTGTCGGCCTTCGCCTCTATATGCTCTATGCCGCTGTTGCTACACGCCGTTGGCGCCTCTGCTACACGTGCCAGACTCCTCTGCTACACGCGGCAGATTTTTCCAGCAGAGGACGTTGATGTGGTGGGAGCGCGGGTGGCTGTGGTGTGCACCGACGCTGCGTTGCTGCTGGAGGAGAGAGACGGCGACATGTCCTGGAGTGGAGTTCGGAGCAACACCCGTTGCAGCAGTTTGCGGTTTTCCGTCAGCGCGTGGGAATTGGATTTTTTCGTCTGTTGTCGCGTGCCGTGGGAGTGAGAGGACACGTGTCACCCGGGGGAGGCGGGGGATCGAGAGTTTCGATCCCCCGGGGGACGCCTAGCACTCGCCTTTGATCCCTGGACAAGGAGTTTATACCCAGAAAGAAACGCAGAACAGAAAAAATGTTGAGTACCCTAAAAAATAGAGTTGACTTTACTCTCAGGGACCCAATTGACAGCCATAAAACGGCACCCTCCCGGAACACCAGTCTCAGTTTCCCACCGCACCATGTCCTCCGACCCGGCCGTTTCGCCGCAGCCGCTCTCCAACCTACCAACCGCCGCCGACTCCGCCCATTCCCCGTCCCCAGCCGCCGTGCCGGAAGCTCCGGTCCTGCCTCAGCCCCAGCCTCACCATGCTTCTCCGTCCACATTCTCCCCTGTGTCCGACGAGACGGAAGCCCCACTCCATCCCCATCCCAAAGCCCTGCCGAACCACTCTTCGCCGTCGTTCTCCCCTTCCGCCGCCGACGAGGCGCAATCCCCATTCCATCCCCAACCCCAGCCGCACCAACCTTTGCCGTCACCATTCCCCTCCGTGGCCGATGAGATGGAAGCCCCCGTCAATCCCCAACCCCAATCCGAACCGCACCACCCTTCCTCGTCATCCTCCCCTTCCACGGCTGACCAGACGCAATCCCCATTCCATCAACCCCAACCCCAACCCCAACCCCAGCCGCACCACCCTTCGCCATCGCCATTCACCTCCGTGTCCGATGAGACGGAAGCCCCAGTTCAGGCCCAACCCCAACCGTACAACCCTTCGCCGTCGTCCTCCCCTTCCACCGCCGGCCCCGCCGCAACCCAGACCTCGCCGCCACCTCAACCCCAACCGCACCAACCTCCATCATCGTCCTCCCCCTCCACGGCCGAGACGCAATCCCCAGTCCAGCCCCAGCCCCAACCCCAACCGGCCCATTCGTCGCCGCTTCCTTCGGGGGACGACGACGACGTGGTAATCACGGGATCATTCGATGGGGCAGACGGCGCAGCGGCGGCGGATGAGCGAGTGAAGGGGCCGTGGTCGCAGGAGGAGGACGCCCTGCTAACCAATCTGGTGATGATTCACGGGGCCCGGAACTGGACCCTGATTGCGCAAGGGATCGCCGGGCGCTCCGGCAAGTCCTGCCGCCTCCGTTGGTGTAACCAGCTCGACCCTCAAGTCAAGCGCAAGCCCTTCACTGGTACCTTCTTTGTTGGGCCATACACTGCTATCTGTATCCCGTTTCCTATGGGATGTGTAGTCTGTACATAGAACTAACCTGGAACCCTAGAAATTTGTTCATAATGCAGCGTGCTAGAAGCGATGTTTGTTTTTTTGTTAGCGTTACGGAGATGATACATTGTACATTTAATTGCTTATACATATACCTTCTACTTGCTGAAGCTGAATCCATGTTTTTGGTTGCAGAAGAGGAGGACCGAATTATAATGGCGGCTCAAACAGTTCATGGGAACAAGTGGGCATCTATCGCGAAGCTTTTGGTTGGGAGAACTGACAATGCAATAAAAAACCACTGGAATTCTACTTTGAGGCGTCGGTACTGCACTGGTAGCCGATGCGCACGAGGTGCCTCTGTGGAGCGACCTAATACAGAAATGCCCAGGGCTGTTTCAGAAGAACCGTGGCCATTATCGCGTCCTAGTTCCTTCAATGTTATGGAAGTGAAGGAAGCTCCTGTGCAAACGGTGTCTGAAAGCTCTGCTGAGGCATTGCAAATCAGAGTTAATAATAGTTGTAGCACTGAAGTTGTTGATCAGCCACACCTGGTCCGACCAGTTGCTGCGGTTGGTGCTTTCAGACCATACAGTATAGGACCTGCTCAATCAGTGCAAATGGAAAGGTCTAGCTCAACCAAGTTTGTCTCAACCATTCAAGCTTTCACGCCTGAAATTGCTGTTTCCAAGTTTGCTGATACTAAATGCTTTGCTGCGGACGTGCCAAACAAATGTGGGCATGGTTGTGGCAGCACTAAGAAGCGACCTCGTGTTGACTCATTGTTGGGTCCTGAGTTTAATGAGTTTGAAGATCATCCCCCAATTCTGAGCAGTAGTCTTGCTTCGCTGGTATCTGAAATTAGCAGCATTGCCTGGATGAACAGCAGTTTGCAAAGCAGTGGAACTGGCAACTTATTTCAATCTAATCCACCAGCCTGACAAATTAGGAATCGTGTGAGTTGGGATACTGAAATATTGGCAAATGTAATGTTCAGATTTAATCAAGTCACCCAGGATTATAACCCTTGCTTCTGAGATGCATCATCCACATATTTCAAGGCATGTGTCACTTCCAGCTTTTAAGAATATATTTCTATAATTACTTTCAGGTGGTTAGCATCTTCCATTTATACTGCATACATGTATGTAACTGGATGTGATTGTCTCTTTATATATAAGGAGCTGCTAAACCTAGTTGCTTTCCATTTTCGTTTTAAGTGTACCATGTAATGCTGCCAATTATATGCCAATACCAAATATTGGCTTTCTCTCCACATTCCCTTTTTTCCCTTGTATTGGCTGTGAAATTGTTTTTCTCTAGGATGAAGTTATTACAGCGATACGAAACTGAGTAGGTCGTAACACTTATCTTATTTTGAGATGTGTATGCAATGATTTTTCGTCAGGAAGAAAATTAGTAATGTTCCTGCAACGATTTTTGGTCAGAAAGAATAATAGTAATAAATTTGTATTCCTAGAATAAAAAAATTTGTAAAGCCTTGCCGGGTTACACCTTGTGTTCGAAAATAATTGAAATTCCAGGTCCATGCTAAGTCAACTGTTTCTAGGTTTGACCTAATTTATAGAAAAATGTATCAATACAACGACAAATCTATATAGTAAAAAATATATTGCAATGATGAATCTAATAAAACTATAAAACTAAATCGGGGTTGCAGAAGTTGATATATTTTGTCGTGTAAGATAATGACAGTTGGAAGAGAATAAATTTGGTGGTCGTACATGTTAGCATATTTTTGTATAAACATTATCAAACTTAGAGAAATTTGACATAGGACAAACCCAGAACTTTCATTTATTTCGAATGGAGGGGATAGATGCCTTAACGAGACAATCCTATAGATTGTAAAAGTAGCTTGAAACTCTGTGGTGTTGCCTTAATCCTCAACCATGTCTCCTTAGCATACCTTGTTACGTCTCCTTCGCTACCATCCCTCTGGTTGGTGTCCTCGGAACACTAGGCATGAATGTATAAGAGCATCTGAAGTGGATCTCGCAAATCGGCCAAAACCGTAAAATAACTGTTTATTCGTAGTTTTGGTAGAAAAAAGTGCACCGAATAGATCCCGCAAAACAGCCTGTACCACAATTTTCTATACAACTTCCCACAAATCGACCCCAGCGTACCCCACATATACCCAGTACAAGGGGTGAATTTTAGAGTAAACTGCAAACCAAGGGCAAACTGAAGGTTAATTAGTATTATCTTCTGGCATTTTGACCATCAGTAGTTTTAATCTTTTACTCTCTGATTGTAACTGAATAAGTAGATCTCCGTGTTCTGGGGTACTTCGGTTCACTTTTGCTGTAACATGTTAGTCTTTTGTACCTGTACAATTAGTGTTGGTTAACATCGCACCTTTTAGAAGGGATATAAATCTAAAGTGGTGTTGCTAGCAGCAACTGTAGTTTCATGCATCTGTAATGTTGCTGTATAAGTCATCATAATTTGCAATCAGGTTTCTTTCTGTCTCGCTGTTTCTATTACCATCCGTCCTGTAGTGGGCCCGTCAAAAGCTAGGTTAACGTCGTCCAGGTTACTCTTTTAACTGTTGAAGATATAGCCAGGTTCGTTGACTATATTGCAGTTATCGGTTATACGAAGTTGATGACGAAGATGCTTTGGTTATGTCTAATTGGTTAGGACAATCATGGTAGGTGTGTACTTGGTTGGGCTTCCTCCCATCAGTTTGCGCAGTCTGCTTTGCAAATCTTAGGATAAACCAGCACATAATACATCCACGCTTCTCTTGCTTTCAACTTTCCATTTCTGACCATCTGTTGTCCTAGTCTGATCAATTTTATAACTCACAAATGCAAGCTTGCGTACATACCTTGTTTTGCATGAACTCAGTTCTATTTGTCGAAAATTTAACTCTGGTTCAGATTTTAGTGGCAATACCGTTGAACATGACCAGTATTTCTATGGTTTGCCCTCTCTTTGCCTCTCTGTTCTTCCTCTTAGCACCATAGTGATGCTTACCTATACCATTGTTCCTTCTGAGTCCGAGGGATGGGAAACAGTTGTTGCTACTCCTATTTTGTAATATTATTCGTTCGGTGTTATTGCTTATCTCAGATTGTTGTTTTGTACGCGTCTTGGGTGTACATCATTTGGTTTCTTGACCTATTTATGGTGTTCCTCGCGGTTTTAGTTGCTTCTGCCCTAGATATAGGTGCATATAGATTGTTATCGACGAAAAGCTGTATGCTTCCTGGTAGCTATTGTATGTAGTACCTGAGAGTACTTTTGGTGTACAAGTGACTTCTATTTTTCCCCCCTTAGGCACTAAGTTTAGGTTGAGGTTTCATAGGGATTTGGTGTACAAAATGTTTGATGTACAAATTCTAGTTTACAGTGCTAAACCAAGCAAAGCCTATGAACTAGCAATACAGCAGTGCCTGCCTCTTTGTTAATGCATCAGTGGGAGGTCAGACACCTGATCATTTTGTTATATCTGTCTTCAGGTCACATATCAGGCATGGATGATGTTGCTTAAGCCCTGGAGAAAACACATGTGCTCCTGCTTACACACAGGCAGGCCATACAATCTTTTTCAGCATGAAGTTGACGCTTGTCACCAGCTGGTCGGATCCGGGGCCCTACTCTCTCAATTATATGATATGCATGCTGAATTGGTGATATAAAGATTCTGTACCTCGTGTGGGGGTGGACATGGATGCTGATTGGAGGCAAACTCGTTGAATCAAAATTGTTTCTGTGTTGTTATGAGTAGCTGGATTAGGTTCTGTTCTTGCCAGATGACGGGGGCGGACCCAAACGGGAGTAAGAACGGGTTTGCATGTTCGAAGTCAAAATTCAAAGTTCTGAGATGGCTTTGGTATATTTATTATTGAGAAAACAGTTTAATTCTTTGAAATTATAGAAGGAGCACCACCGCTCAAATTTTCATCTGCATCCTGCTTGAGTTGATTTGCCAGTATTCCTGCTTTGCTGTCTGAATGTGTTTTTCCCTTTTTCTAAGACAGCACAGTCGTCCACACGGTCAAGTTTTTACTTTGTGGATAATGCGCAAGTCTTGTGTTGGACTCGCTGAATCGAATGATTGAGCTGTGCATGGGCAGGGCCACGGCGTTGTGCTGCCACTCTGCCAGCCAGACTCGGACGAATGATCATGGCGTTGGTGCTGGTGTTGACGTCCGTCGGTTGGCGATGCCAACCAAGGAGGTCGTAGCATTTTTATTATTTTGAGATGTGTACCCATGATTTTCCCTCTTCACTGGAACGCAATGATTTTCGTCGGAAAGAAAAAGTGGCAATGTTCTACGAAGATCCTTACTTTGTTGTTGTAAGAGCGCAGGCGCCTATACTTCGGCGCTGTAAACATAGTTTTACAAATATGCAAATTAGAAGTAGGCACTATTATTGTCCAAGCCAATTTCACTTCTTTCATGAGATCTTTTTGAAACTCATGATGTGTTTCATTAGAACGAATGGAATGATACGAGGCAATAAACCGGGCAATCCTATGTGCGGACCTCCTCACTTGCACGGGAACATCCATCAATTCGTAGTGGGTATGATCCACATTTTTTCCACGGTCATCCTCTATAATCATGTTATGCACGATGACACAAGCAGTCATGATATGTCAAAGGCACTCTTGGTCCCAAATTCTAGCCGCCCCCTCACAAATGGCAAATTGGGCTTGCAAAATCCCAAATACTCTCTCTACATCTTTCCTAGCCGCCGCTTGTGCAATATAAAATTGGGTTTGTTTCTTACCTCGTGGTTGAATAACCGGCTTCACAAATGGTTGCCACCTTGGATAGACCGCATCAACTTCTCGTGCCCTTCAATCTTTTCTCTCCACAACTTCTGTCTACCGAACAACGATCCTCCTATTTTTGGCTTCTTAATGGCGCGGTATGCCAATAATATGGATATGTTCTCTTCTTCCTCTATATCGTACTCGTCGTCTGATGAATCGTATGATGAACTCTACAAATATACATATGAAATGACTTACTACCTTTTAGCCTAAAATTCGAACAAAAAATGTTGGTGGCCGGTGGAGGCGCATACCTTGCGAGAAAACCGGCGAGCATCTTGGTGGCGCCATGTTGAAAGTAGGCTTGAGGTCGACATGGTCGTCGCTAGAGCGCGCCGCTAGCAAGAGGACGAAGGTGCGGTGTTGTCGGTAGCGCGGGCCTTGTGCCCGTCGGTGGCGATGACGTCGGAGGCGTCGGCTCGAAAACGTTGGGAGGAGGCGCGGGGTGATGTCTACGCACTTCTATTCTTGTAGACAGTTGGTTGGGCCTCCAAGTGCAGAGATTTGTAGAACAGCAGCAAGTTTCCCTTAAGTGGATTACCTAAGGTTTATCGAACTCACGGAGGAAGTGGTCAAAGGTATTCCCTCTCAAGCAACCCTGCAATCAAGATACAAGAAGTCTCTTGTGTCCCCAACACACCCAATACACTTGTCAGGTGCATAGGTGCACTAGTTCGGCGAAGAGATAGTGAAATACAAGTGGTAACGGTGCCAGAAAATAGCTTGACGGTGAGGTAAAGACTAAAGGCAAAATGATGGAAGCAAGCAAACATGCAACAGATGTAGAAGCAAACGGTGTTTCAATGTTTAGAAACAAGGCCTAGGGATCATACTTTCACTAGTGAACACTCTCTTATATAAATATCCTTTTTTCATGATACTACTCTTAACTACTCTCCTGTTGGACATTCTAATCACGGTAGGGCCTTCCCCAATCTAGATAACCCCACACTATCACCTTGAGCGCTAGATGATTCCAACAAACACCACAATTTCATAAAGACATCCAACTCCAAATATAACTCATAACAAATATATATGTAACCTAGCTTAAGTGCCACACACGATGTGCACGCTGTCACTTTCACACACATGGGGAAAAGCAGAGATCTATTAAAGCACTTGAGTAGCAAGGTAGATCTACTTGATTACAAAGCTCATGACCACAACAAGATCATGCATAGAGAGAGATGAACACATAGCTACCGGTAGAGCCCTTAGCCTCGAGGAAGAACTACTCCCTCCTCATCATGACAATCAAGAACGGTGATGGAGATGGTGGTGGAGATCGATGGAGATGGCTCCGGGGGCACTTCCCCGTCCCCACAGGGTGCCGGAACAGAGACTTTTTGTCCCCCGAATCTCCCCTTCGGTGGTGACGGTGCCGCGGTACTTTTCGTGGCTTTTTGGTCCTTTAGGGTTTTCTCCCCGAGGGCTTCTTATAGGCGCAGGAGGCAAGGTCGGTGGAGGTCCAGGGGGCCCACACCCCTATAGGCGCCACTAGGGCTTGCCCGTGCCTGGGGGGTGCGGCCACCCTGGTGCCCTACTCCAACTCTGCTTCGTGACTCTGCTTCGTGGTTCCGTGTTGCTCCGGGAAAAATAATGACTTTGGCTTTTGTCCCATCCAATTCCGAGAATATTGATTTTATGCCTTTTCTGGAACCAAAAACAGAAGAAAACAGGCAACTGACACTGTGACATCTTGTTAATAGGTTAGTCAAGAGAAACATATAAAATACCTCAAAGTGTAGACAAAGCATAAGACAAAAGATACAAAACAAGCATGGAACATCAAAAATTATAGATACGTTTATAACGTATCACGGGGGAGGCTGAACTACGGCGTGGCGGCGAAGTCGAGCGGGGGCGGCGGCGAAATCGATCGGCGCGAGCGAAATCGCTCGGTGGCGGCGCGGGTGGGGAAAAAAGAAGGCGCGGGGTGAAATTTCCTGCCGTTGGAGCTGCACGCGCGTGAAAAACGATGTCGCGCGCTGCAGCGGACGGGTCACTTATGGCGCTCCGGATAGTGCAAAACGCAGCACGGCCAAAAAAATTGCAGCGCCTTCGCGGATAGCACGCTTGCTGGAGAAACGTTTTTAGCTTACGATGTCGTATATTGGCGGTTAATATAGCGCACGACCGATATAGCGCGCCTGTTGGAGATGCTCTAAAGCCAAAGCCTTGCCAGGTTAGCGGTGTCATCTTTAGTCACCTGAAAAGTAGACACTTCATGCTCTGGTTAAGGCACTTTCAAAAGCAGAGTTAGTGTAGGGGTTCGTAGCATGAAAAACAAAAAATTTCTACCGCATGCAAACAAACAAGCCAAGATCTATCTACTAGATTGCAGCAACGAGTCGATAGAGGAACTCACCCTCGAAGATTCCAAAGTGTTTAACGAGAGCAGATTCTCGTGGGTGATGTAGTCATACTCTTGCCGATCTCAAGATCGTGTAGACGATCCTTACGGCGCTGTGTTCCGACAGCGCTTCCGCAGTAGGTCACACGTTCGGTACTCGATGAAGACCTTCCTCTCCCTTGTTCCAGCAGGCAGCGTAGGTTATAGCACTCTCCTCGCGATTCTGGTAGCACGACGGCGTGGTACCAGAAGTAGAGGGGAGATCTCGCAGGGCTTCGCCTTAAGCCGGAGCGAGTATGGTGGACTATGAGAGAGGCCTTGGCGATATAGGGTTTAGAGGCACCAAGGGAGGAGGATAGGCCGGCGGCTAGGGCTTGGGGAGAGCCCCAACTCGGCGTCTAGGGAAAAACCTAGGGCGACGGCGACTTGTGGTGGCCGGCGGATAGGGCTAGGGTTTTGGTGGAGAGAGGTGTAGGCTAGAGGGGGCACCCCTGCCCCTTCTTTTATAGGTGGGAGGGCGCCGGCCAAGGGGAGGGAGTCCTCCCCCCAAGTCGGCCTCCTTGGCCGGCGGGTGGAGGGAGAGGAACTCCTCCCCAAGTAGGTTTCCTACTCTCCCTCCACCAAGCAAAACTGCCGTTTGACTTTTCAAACTAGGATTTGATTTATCCCTTTATTTTGCTCAGCCATGATACCTAGTACATGATGAAACCATTCCACATTGTCATGACACATTCATGTACCCTTCCCCTCCGGAGTGCCGGACCTTCCGAAACCTTCTAGAACATTCCCGATGAAAACACCGGAATCATTCCCCAACTCCGAAACAGGACTTTCCTTATATGAATCTTATTCTCCGGACCATTCCAGATTTCCTCGTGATATCCCGGATCCCATCCGAGACTCCGAACAACATTCAGTCTCTTACTCATCATTCCATAACTACTCAACAACATCGAATCCTTAAGTGTGTCTCCCTACGGTTCGTGAATTATGCGGACATGATCGAGACACTTCTCCGAACAATAACCAATAGAGGAATCTGGAAATTCACATGGCTCCCACATATTTCAACGATTACTTTTCGATCGAATGAACCACTTACATACGATACCAATTTCCCTTTGTCTCACGATAGTTTACTTATCTGAGGTTTTGATCGTCGGTATCTCTGCATACCTAGTTCAACCTCATTACTGATAAGTACTCTTTTCTCGTTCCCGTGATATGTGATCCCTTGTGAGTCAGTCACATGCTTGCAAGATAATTGGATGACATTCCACCGAGAGGGCCCAGAGTATATCTATCCGTCATATGGATGGACAAATCCCACTCT
The DNA here is from genome assembly GCA_910589765.1 of Avena atlantica. NCBI lineage: Eukaryota > Viridiplantae > Streptophyta > Magnoliopsida > Poales > Poaceae > Avena > Avena atlantica. The sequence goes on along the minus strand of OU342735.1, from coordinate 483,003,210 downwards.
TGATCCATGTGTCTCAACCCATACTTTCCGAACACTCAATGCCACATTTATAGCCACCCAGTTACGGTGTGGTGTTTGATGTCATCAAAGCATCCTTCCGGTGATGGTGATAAGCATGATCACATGGTCGAAGGAATTAGGTCACTTTGTATCAGAAAGCTTATAGCAATTGAACTATTAAAATGACTTGATCTTTATGATATGCTTATCTATAGGAGTATGTCCACCATACCATTCTCCTAATGATATGATCTTGTTATTAACAACATCTCAAATGTTCATGATCAAGAAACCATGATCATCTATTAATCAATAAGCTAGTATTAAGAAGAGGCTTTACTAGGGACTCTAATTTAGTTTACAAATCACACAAGTATTAATGTTTTTTGTTAATACTATTATAGCATGAATGTAAACATTTATCATAAACACAAAGATACAATAATAAATACATTTATTATTGCCTCTAGGGCATATCTCCAACTGTCTCCCACTTGCACTAGAGTCAACTAATCTAGATTACATGGTAATATACCGAACACCCATGGCAGTTTGGTGTTGGTCATGTTTTGCCCTCGGGAGAGGTTTAGTCAACGGATCCGCCACATTCAGATCTGTGTGTACTTTGCAAATATTTATGTCACCATCTTTGACATGTTCTCGAATAGCGTGAAAACGTAGCTTGATGTGCTTCAGCTTCTTGTGTGACCTTGGTTCTTGCGCATTGGCTATGGCGCCCATGTTATCACAGTAGATAGACATTGGGTCCAACGCACTTGGAACCACACCGAGCTCTGTAATGAACTCCTTCATACATATCGCTTCTTGTGAAGCCTCCGAGGCAGCTATGTATTCCGATTCAGTTGAAGATCTCGCCACAACTCTTTGCTTTCCACTCCTCCAGCTAACTGCTGCACCATTCAAAGTAAATACGTATCCAGATTGAGATTTAGAATCGTCTGGATCGGTGTTCCAACTAGCACGGTGTAACCATTAACAGCGAGCTGTTCATCACCTTCATAAGAAAGAACCATATCCTTAGTTCTTCTCAAGTACTTAAGGATGTTTTTGACCGTTGTCCAATGATCCACTCCTGGATCACTTTGATATCTGCTAGTCAAACTAACAGCATATGCAATGTCGGGTCTAGTACATAGCATGGCATACATTAGAGATCCTATGGCTGAGGCATAGGGAGTCTTACTCATCCTTTCTCTATCTTCTGCCGTTGCTGGACTTTGAGTTTTACTCAACGTCGTATTGGGCAACATGGGCAAGAACCCTTTCTTGCTATCTTCCATTCCAAACCTCTTTAGAACTTTGTCCAAATATGTACTTTGTGACAATGATATTAGGCGTCTCGATCTATCTCTATAAATCTTTATGCCTAATATGTAAGCTGCTTCGCCAAGATCTTTCATTGAAAAACTATTATTAAAATATTCCTTGATACTATTAAGAAGGTCTACATCATTCCCAATCAACAATATGTCATCTACATATAGTATTAAGAATGCTACAAAGCTCCCACTCACTTTCTTGTAAATACAAGCTTCTCCATAAGTTTGTATAAAACCAAAACTTTTGATTACCTTATCAAAACGGTGATTCCAACTTCGGGATGCTTGCTTTAACCCATATATGGACCGTTGAAGTTTGCATACCTTGTAGGGTTCGCAGCATAGAAAACAATTTTTTTCCTACGATGGGAACAACTATGTACCAAGATCTATCTACTAGATACAAACAACGGGCGGATGTATATCCGTAGAGAACATACCCTTGAAGACCGACAAAGCTTAACGAGTCCAAACTCGTGGTTGATGTAGACGATCTCTTGCCGATCTCAAGATCGAGAGGAAGTCCTAGCGCCGCAAAACAGCAGCGCATCCGTGCTCGCACACACGTTCGAGGCACCGAGCAACCTCCGCCTCCTCGATCCAGCGATGCAGCGGAAGCACAACTCTTTCTTGCCGAATAGCCACCGGGAACATGTATCTCGCTAGTCCGAGACCATGGGGGATAAATTCTAGAGGGGGAGAGAGATCCTTCACGAGGAGGTGTATTGTGAGAGGAGGAGAGGGGGGCCTTTTATAGGAGAGAGGGGGGCACCCAAGGGGCATGGCGCCCAGCCATGGGGCTGCCCCCACCTCTTCCACATTCATGTGGGTGGAGCTCCCACTCAAAATGAAAAGCCTCCACTCCCATTAAAAAGCCTCCACTCAAAAATCCACTCACATGCATTAAATTTCCACCAAATTTAATGCAAGCTCTCATTTAAATAAAACTCTTTTATTTATTTATTCAGAATTTTGTTAATTACTTTAATTAAAAAACATTCACATAAAACCCCTTGCTAGTATTCTATTTCACATGCAGAACCAGTTTCAGCAATTTCAACCGAAACAGTTTCGGTGTCTAGTGAAATAAATTCCTGCGCTTTCCTTTTCTTTTCGGCATGAAACTTTTGCTCCAAATGGATGTCGGTGTCTCTTAAGTGTGTCACCCTACGGTTCGCGAATAATGCGGACATGATCGATACCCCTCTCAGATCAATAATCAGAAGCGGGATCTGGAGACCCATACTGACTCCCACACATTCAACGATGACTTTCTTGTGATCGTCGGAACCTTTTACGCTAGTATCTTAATCCTTTTGTTTCGCGATATATTACATGTCCGAGATTCGATCATCGGTATCTCCATACCTAGTTTGATCTCGTTACCGACATGCACTCTTTTCTCGTTCCCGTGATATAACATTCTAGTGATCAAATCACTTGCTTGCAAGCTAATCAATGTGATATCACCGAGAGGGCCCAGAGCATATCTATCCGCCATCGGGATGAACAAATTCCACTCTCGATCCATGGGCCTCAACATAACACTTTATTAGTTCTGAATCCATCTTTATAATCACCCTGTTACGGTGTGACGTTTGATGTTATCAAGAAACTCTTCCGGTGTTAGTGATTGACATGATCTCATGGTCTAAGGATTAGGATCACTTCGTAAGTTGTTATAGCAATATAAACTCAATGACTTTGATCGTAATGCTATACCTCGGATGAATGTTCATCACACCATTACACTAATGTTGTGATCCCGTTATTAACAACATCCAATGTCCATGATCAGGAAACCTTGATCATCTTGTTAATCAACGAGCAAGTTTATAAGAGAGGCATAACTAGGAACTTTCTGTTTGTTTATTAAACACACATGTATTAACGTTTCCGTATTAATACAATTATAGCATGCAAAATAAACATTTATCATAAACAAGGAATACGATAATAACCACTTTATTATTGCCTCTCGGGCATATTCCCTTCAGTCTCCCACTTGCACTAGAGACAATAATCTAGTTTGAGAACTTTGCGTATTGAACACCTATGGCTTTCTGGTGTTCCATATACGCAATTGCAAGTGGTTAACATAATCTACGGATCTGACGCTTTCAGGTCCGTGCGTATTTGCATGTCTTTGCGTCTTCACGCATCACTCGTTCTCCAATGAGATGGCATTGTATAAATTTGGTCTATCGGTGAGACCTTTAGTTCCTTGGGGTTAAAACACGTCGATACTATTGTCATACAATATATCTTTAGTGTTAGCCCGTTGCGAACCACACCTTAGTTTGATAACAAACTACTTGACACAAATTCCCTCCTTTGCTGCTACTATAGCAGTCATATACTTAGCCTTTTGTTGTAGTATTCGTCACAATGTCTTAATTTTGGAACTCTTCCAAATACATCATGGAATCTCCTTTCCATTATATTGTGCCACCCATAGTTTAAATTGAGATAAACTTAATTTGTATCTTGTGACAAAACTAGTATCAATGTAACGCTTTACAATGAACTATTTGTAATTGTTTGTCACCTCTACACAAATATATTCTTAGTTCTTCCAAAAGATCATAAGAATATCCTCACTATCGTCCAATGATCATTTTATGATTCATTCTGGTATATGCTCATAACACTTAGAGCATAGGACATATCTGGATGTGTACATATCATGGTATGATTGATCAAAACATTCTCGTGATTGCACTCATCAAGTGTCAAAGCACTTGAATCTTGTTTCACTTATCAAGTGTCGATACACTTGAATCTTGATTCAATTCCTTTCCATGCAACAAGAACTGTTTCTTGTCGTTTCTATATTGAACTCCTTCAATATCTCATATATGTACGTTTGGCATAAACATATTAGCGTTACAGTCTATCCACTATAGACATTCATGCTAAATATTCGGGTTTTGCCTAAGTCTTTCATCGAAATGAAATTCTTAACCTTTGTCAATAAAAGATACATCATTTCTAATCAACAAGATGCCCTTCACATAATGTATTAGAAATATGTCTCAGCGCTCCCACTTAATTTCTTGAAAATGCAAGCATCTTCATCGTCTCCAGATGAAAAACTCATTTTTCATCATGGTGAAGATTCCAACTCCGCGATGCTTACTTCAACCATTGAAGTTTGCATGCCCTTTTAGCATCCTTTGAATTTAACAAAACCCTTTGGACCGTGTCATGTACACGTCCTAGGTAACCATTCTATTAGAAGAACTTTGTTTTGTTTATTCATCTACCATATACCAAATTATATGTAGTGGTTGCTACTTTAATCCGTTCAGACTAAATATCGCTATGAAAGATCAAATCTTGTCATAGTCAACTCTTTGAACATTGTCATAAAATACTTTACGACATGTCGAATATTTCATAGATGTGAGACATCCATGTCTGTTTCTTTATAGATCCAAATACGACCGATAGGTTTTTACACCTTTCCGGAGGGTCTTCCAAGTTCAAAACTTGATTTTTCGTGTATGGAACTATCACGGATTTTATGGCTTCAAGCCATTTGACGGAGCCAGGGCCCATCATCGCTTCTTTGCATATAGTCGGTTAATCATTGTCAAACAATGATGATTTACTCTCAAATCTTAGTATTTGATTGTTTATCCGACCGACTTGGTTCAATAAGAACTTAGATCTCCGTTACCACAACCTTTGAGGCACATAAGCTATGAGCATTATGGCAGCCTCCGGAACATTTTCCGGTGCTGCGCAACTCATCACATATAGCTAAGGTTCGTTAACCTTATCAAAGTTCTATTGTCCTCCCACTTAACATTTATGAAAAATTCCTTCTTCAAGAAACTTCACGTTTCAAGCGACAAACCCTTTTGTCCTTGGTGTTATGGAGGAATAACCAATTGTTATTCGAAATAACCTACAAAGACATGCTCATCCGACTTCGGTTGTAAACATCTTACTTATGTTTAGCATACCAAAATTTAAGAAATGACAACTTGGGTTTTACCCCAAACCATAACTTCGATGGTGTCATTTCAACGAATCAAGATGGAGCTCTTTTCAGTGTAAAAGCGGAAGTCTCTAAAGCTTTAATCTTTTAAAACATAATGGCAGTTTTATAAATAACACCTTTGATCCAACCATGTCAAACAAGGTTTCATTACAAATCTCAAACACTCCATATTCCTATGGTGTTTCGGGAGATGTAAATCTAGGTGTTTTGCTAAACTTGTAACTCAAGTAAATCCCTTTTATGATAAAATCATAATTCATTTATTTTTCTTGTTACACTTGTAACTCAAATAAATCCCTTATGATAAAATCATAAACCATTTATTTTTCTTGTTACAATGATTTTTTTCACTTCATCTTGAAAGTCTTTGAAACATTTTTCAAATATTTCATACTTCTTTCTCATTAAGTGAACATTCACTCAAATTTTCAGAGAAAGCATATGAAGTTGAAACCCATCGCTTACGACTATACATAATGGACTACATACATCGATATGTATAAATTCCAATAATTTAGTCGTTCGTTCTTCTTTGGCCTTTGAACGAAGTTTTAATTATCACGTGGAAAGTCTCACAAGCGTCACTTGATCAAATCAAAGACTCCAAAAATCCATGAATATGGAGATTCTTCATGTTTTCTTTCCAATATAATTTAAACAGCGATGTCACTTCATAAGTGATCTTTCACTCATTTGTCTTGCAACATTTTAGCATTAGGTTTTATGGATGTGATTTCTTCAAATAGATTTGTAAATCATCCATCTTATATGGAATACGGTAATTATTTGAACAACCTTTGTTCTTATAATACCTGATTCAAATAACAATTATTAAAACAAATCTTGAAGTCAAGCTTTGATGTCAACGAGAAATACAAACAACGGTTTGTTTGTTTTCGATGAACATCATCACATATTCTCTTGCTAGTTACTTAGGCCATTGTGGTTCATGAATTGTGTCATTCCGTATGAAATTTCATACCAACCAATTCGGTATCCAATACCCAAGAACCACATTGTTTAACAAGCAAAGAATACAACCATAACATGTATATCATCTATATACCTAAATTGGATATTTCCAATCTTTTCTTTTCTGCCAAATATATTTTATAGATTCTCTTTCAGCATTTCCTTTTCCTTTTAAAAGAATTTATCAACATCAAAAGTGGCGCCATATACATGACACCTAGTCCAAAGCGTGTATATAATAATACCTTTGGACTTGCACTTTGAAGTAGATCACCATCATCAAATGATAGGTATTCTTTCAAAATCCATTCTTTAGTAATCTTTTAGTGTAGTAAACATTTTACATACATATTCTATTCACCCTTATCATGACGACTTTCATGATCAAGCTACTGTAGCTTATAAAGGCGAATCATGAGTATAACATTACTTTCCAAAATCCTTTTGGATGATTAGGATGTCTAGCATCTCCAACCTTCGCAAATTCTCATCCAATATGAGAACATATATTATACTCTATCATATTGCAACCAAAACATTGTTTCAGATATCGTTATATCTGCCACACATGATGGTTTCTGAAACAATTCTTTCAGCTCCTAGATAAACTTGATGTTTAAATCAAGAATCATGGAGGCAAACATGATACTTAAGATACTAACACTGGAATTGTTACTCTCGATTTAATACCAATTATTAAATTTCACGGAGTAAATAGAATTTTGCTGAAAGTTTGCAATAGGACTTTAAACTTTAGATTGACACTCAACACAATACGATACCAGTTCGTAAAGTATATATCCAGAATTCTATAGTTCTATTATCTCAATTACAACTATGCATAAGGTGGTGAACGAATGCCAATGACTACAACAAATTATGCAAATTCACTTTGATTTAATTTATGATAAATTGAGTTCTACTAATCCAAATTAGAAATGAACTCCCACTCAAAAACGACATCCCTCGTGTCTTTTTGATGATTACATGAACCAAATCCACTACACCAAGTCCGATCATCACGTGAGTCGGTATAGCTTCAAAGCCGAGCATCCATATGGTCATCATATCAAAACATATGACTCATGCTTAACCTTTCGGTCCGTGTTCCGAGGCCATGTCTGTACATGCTAGGCTCGTCAAGTAAGAACCTTAGTATTCGCGTGTGTAACTGTCTTACACCCGAGATATGCTCGTGGATTCAAGTACACCCGATCATCACGTGATGTCTTGAAGCGACGAAACATTGTCGGTGCATACTTAAGGAAGAACACATTCTTATCTTGATATCTAAATGAGGGATCATCTTATTTTGCTAATAAAACGCCAAACAAGCAATATAAGATGCTATCAAACATCACATGTTTATTAGTGAAATGTTATGGTTCCCGCAGATGATCTCTATCATGTGCATCGTGGTATGATCACTATCATACCTATATGTGTAAATCCAAGGTCTATGGAGTTTACACGCTATGTTTGTTGTAAGAGTATCATCTCATACTTCTACTTACAATACTACCATATCATAACACTAGCCTAGCAACAATCTAAACTAGATGCCTCTAATTTATCCATTGCAAGTTTTACGTGGCTTAGGGCTTTCGAGATAGAACCGTTCTTACCTACGAACATGAACCACAACGAGGATAACCAAATTGTTGACAACTCGTTGCAAATTAGATATTGACTATAGTAGGAGAGACAGACACCCGCTAGCCACTTATGCAAAACTAGTTGCATGTCAAGCGTGGAACAGGTCTCATGTGCGAGGACATGTAAAGTTTGTCCGGGCCGCTTCATCCCACTATGCCACCAATATCCAAAGTACAACTAAGAAGCAATAAAATGATCATCATCGCCCACATACTCATATGTGTACTACCCGTGCAAAGTATCTACGCATAGATCCGGCTCTGATACCACTGTAGGGTTCGCAGCATAGAAAACAAAAATTTTCCTACGATGGAAACAACTATGTACCAAGATCTATCTACTAGATACAAACAACGGGCGGATGTATATCCGTAGAGAACATACCCTTGAAGACCGACAAAGCTTAACGAGTCCAAACTCGTGGTTGATGTAGACGATCTCTTGCCGATCTCAAGATCGAGAGGAAGTCCTAGCACCGCAAAACAGCAGCGCATCCGTGCTCGCACACACGTTCGAGGCACCGAGAAACCTCCGCCTCCTCGCTCCAGCGATGCAGCGGAAGCACAACTCTTTCTTGCCGAATAGCCACCGGGAACATGTATCTCTCTAGTCCGAGACCATGGGGGATAAATTCTAGAGGGGGAGAGAGATCCTTCACGAGGAGGTGTATTGTGAGAGGAGGAGAGGGGGGCCTTTTATAGGAGAGAGGGGGGGGCACCCAAGGGGCATGGCGCCCAGCCATGGGGCTGCCCCCACCTCTTCCACATTCATGTGGGTGGAGCTCCCACTCAAAATGAAAAGCCTCCACTCCCATTAAAAAGCCTCCACTCAAAAATCCACTCACATGCATTAAATTTCCACCAAATTTAATGCAAGCTCTCATTTAAATAAAACTCTTTTATTTATTTATTCAGAATTTTTTTAATTACTTTAATTAACAAACATTCACATAAAACCCCTTGCTAGTATTCTATTTCACATGCAGAACCAGTTTCAGCAATTTCAACCGAAACAGTTTCGGTGTCTAGTGAAATAAATTCCTGCGCTTTCCTTTTCTTTTCGGCATGAAACTTTTGCTCCAAATGGATGTCGGTGTCTCTTAAGTGTGTCACCCTACGGTTCGCGAATAATGCGGACATGATCGAGACCCCTCTCAGATCAATAATCAGAAGCGGGATCTGGAGACCCATACTGACTCCCACACATTCAACGATGACTTTCTTGTGATCGTCAGAACCTTTTACGCTAGTATCTTAATCCTTTTGTTTCGCGATATATTACATGTCCGAGATTCGATCATCGGTATCTCCATACCTAGTTTGATCTCGTTACCGACATGCACTCTTTTCTCGTTCCCGTGATATAACATTCTAGTGATCAAATCACTTGCTTGCAAGCTAATCAATGTGATATCACCGAGAGGGCCCAGAGCATATCTATCCGTCATCGGGATGAACAAATTCCACTCTCGATCCATGGGCCTCAACATAACACTTTATTAGTTCTGAATCCATCTTTATAATCACCCTGTTACGGTGTGACGTTTGATGTTATCAAGAAACTCTTCCGGTGTTAGTGATTGACATGATCTCATGGTCTAAGGATTAGGATCACTTCGTAAGTTGTTATAGCAATATAAACTCAATGACTTTGATCGTAATGCTATACCTCGGATGAATGTTCATCACACCATTACACTAATGTTGTGATCCCGTTATTAACAACATCCAATGTCCATGATCAGGAAACCTTGATCATCTTGTTAATCAACGAGCTAGTTTATAAGAGAGGCATAACTAGGAACTTTCTGTTTGTTTATTAAACACACATGTATTAACGTTTCCGTATTAATACAATTATAGCATGCAAAATAAACATTTATCATAAACAAGGAATACGATAATAACCACTTTATTATTGCCTCTCGGGCATATTCCCTTCATACCTTGTTAGCGTCTTTAGGATTGACAAAACCTTTGGGTTGCATCATATACAACTCTTCATCAATGTCTCCATTGAGGAACGCTGTTTTGACATCCATCTTCCATATTTCATAATCGTAATATGCAGCGATTGCTAACATAATCCTCACAGACTTTAGCTTCGCTACTGGTGAGAAAGTCTCATCGTAGTCAACTCCTTGAATTTGTCGAAACCCTTTTGCGACAAGTCGAGCTTTATAGACAGTAACATTACCATCAGCATCTGTTTTCTTCTTGAAAATTCATTTGTTCTCGACAGCCTTCCGGCCATCCGGTAAGTCCACCAAAGTCCATACTTGGTTTTCGTACATGGATCCAATCTCGGATTTCATGGCCTCTTGCCATTTATTGGAATCTGGGCTCATCATCGCTTCCTCATATGTCGCAGGGTCATCGGTGTTGTCCACCAACATGACACTCATAACGGGATCATACCAATCAGGAGTGGTACGAGTTCTCATTGACCTGCGAGGTTCTGTAGCAACTTCAACCGAAGTTTCATGATCATCATCATTAGCTTCCTCTCTTATTGGTGTAGACGCCACAGGAACTTCTTCTGGTGTTGCACTACTTGCAAGTTCGAGAGAAGGTTCAACAACCTCATCGAGTTCTACTTTCCTTCCAATCACTTTTTTAGAGAGAAATTCTTTCTCTAGAAAGGATCCATTCTTAGCAACAAAGATTTTGCCCTCGGATATATGAAAGAAGGTATACCCAATAGTTTCCTTCGGGTATCCTATGAAGACGCATTTTTCCGCTTTGGGTTCAAGCTTGTCCGGTTGTAACTTCTTTACATAGGCTTCGCAACCCCAAACTTTAAGGAACGACAATTTAGGTTTCTTCCCAAACCATAATTCATACGGTGTCGTTTCAACGGATTTAGATGGTGCCCTATTTAAAGTGAATGCGGCTGTTTCTAATGCATAACCCCAAAATGATAGCGATAAATCTGTAAGTGACATCATAGAACGAACCATATCTAAGAGAGTTCGATTACGACGTTCGGACACACCATTACACTGTGGTGTTCCCGGCGGTGTCAATTGTGAAAGTATTCCGGATTTCTTTAAATGCTCGCCAAACTCGTAACTTAAATATTCACCTCCACGATCAGAACGTAGAAATTTAATCTTCTTGTTACGTTGATTCTCCACCTCACTTTGAAATTCCTTAAACTTCTCGAAAGTTTCGGACTTATGTTTCATGAAATAGATATACCCATATCTACTCAAGTCATCCGTGAAGGTAAGAACATAACGATAACCATCGCGCGATGCTACACTCATTGGACCACACACATGGGTATGTATGATTTCCAATAAGTTCGTAGCTCGCTCCATCATACCAGAAAATGGAGTCTTAGTCATTTTACCCATCAGACATGCTTCGCATCTTTCAAATAATTCGAAATCAAGTCATTCAAGAAGTCCATCGGAATGGAGTTTCTTCATACGCTTCACTCCAATGTGACCAAGACGACAGTGCCACATATAGGTCGAGTTATCGCTCAATTTCAAACGTTTAGCTTCAATGTTATTAATATGTGTATTTCCACTATCGAGATTCAATAAGAATAGACCATCTATCAAAGGTGCATGTGCATAAAACATATTACTCATATAAATCGAACAACCATTATTCTCGGACTTAAACAAGTAACTGTCTCGCAATAAACAAGATCCCGATATAATGTTCATGCTTAACGCATGCACCAAATAACAATTATTTAAGTATAAAACTAATCCCGATGGTAGATGAAGAGGTAGCGTGCCTACCGCGATCACATCAACCTTTGATCCATTTCCAACGCGCATCGTCACCTCGTTCTTCGCTAGCTTCCGTTTATTCTGCAGTACCTGTTTCGAGTTACAAATATGAGCAACCGAACCAGTATCAAATACCCATGCACTACTACGAGTACTAGTGAGATACACATCAATAACATGTATATCGGATATACCTTTATTTTTTATGTTGCCATTCTTCAAATCCGCCAAGTACTTTGGGCAATTCTGCTTCCAGTGACCTTCTCCCTTGCAGTAAAAACACTCAGTATCAGGCTTAGGTCCAACCTTGGTCTTCTTCGCCGGTGCGGCAACTTTCTTACCGCCCTTCTTGAAGTTTCCCTTTTGCTTAGACTTGCCTTTCTTGAATTTGGTGGTCTTATTGACCATCAACACTTGGTGCTATTTCTTGATCTCCACTTCTGCAGATTTCAACATGGAGAAGAGTTCTGGCAACTGCTTGTTCATGCTTTGCATATTGTAGTTAATCACAAAGTTCTTGTAACTTGGTGGCAGTGATTGGAGGACACGGTAAATCCCCAAAGCATTAGGAATCACTATACCCAAACTTTGGAGTTTGTCTGCGTGCCCAGACATCTTAAGCACATGCTCACTAACGGAGCTGCCCTCTTCCATCTTGTAGTTAAAGAACTTTTCAGAAGCCTCATAACTCTCAAGTGCCGCATGAGTCTCAAATATCAATTTGAGTTCACGGAAAATATCATGTGGGTCATGGTTCTCAAACCTTTTCTGAAGCTCCGATTCCAAAAACCGTGGAGTACTGATTCTTCCGGGCGAGGTAAACGTTTTTTACTTCATTGGTAGCATCAGCTGCAGGCGGGTCACCTACCGGTGCATCCAGCACATAGGTCAAATTACCAGCATTGAGGACAATCCTCAAATTGCGAAACCAATCCGTGAAGTTGCTTCCATTGTTTTTCAACTTTTCTTTCTCTAGGAACGCATTAAAATTGATGGTAGGGGCCGCCATTGATCTACAACATATTTGCAATAGTTTAGACTAAGTTTATGACAAATTGAGTCCTAATTAATAGTTAAATTAATCTAGGTGAATTCCCACTCAAAACAATAGCCCTCACATTGTTTTAATGATCACACAAACCAAATCCACCACATCAAAACCGATCATCACAAGAGTTGATGTAGCTTCAATGGCGAACAATCGACATGTTCATCATATCTACTATATGATTCATGCTTTACCTTTTGGTGATCCGTGTTCCGAGACCATGTATGTACATGCTAGGCTCGTCAAGATAAAACCTTAGCTTCCGCATGAGCAAATCTGGCTTGCTCACGTTGTATACACTTGCAGAATCTAACACACCCGATCATCACGTGGTGCTTCAAAACAACAAGCTTTAGCAACGGTGCTTACTAAGGATGAACACTTTAAAACTTGAAATTTGTGTGCTTGAGGGATCATCTTATAATGCTACTGTTGTTAACTAAGCAATACAAGATGCATAAAGGATTAACATCACATGCAATTCATAATATGTGATATGATATGGCCTTTCTTCTTTGTGCTTCCGATCTCCATCTTCAAGCACGAACATGATCTCCATCATCACCGGCATTGCATCAAGGTCAATGACGTCGCTCCATGGTTGTCGTCCACCAGCTTCAACTATTACAACTACTTTGAATAGACACGCGAGTCTTAATAGAATTTAAAGACAACCATATGGCTCCGGCCGGTTGCCAACTTACAATAAGGATCATTGCATACATCAAATATAATCACAATCATGTCCATATCACATCACATCACACCCCTGCAAAACAAAGTTAGACGCCTCTAATTTTCTTTGCATATTTTACGTGGTTTGGGGCTTTCAATAAATGTCGATCTAACTTACGAACAAGAACTACAACGTTGATGTTTGAACTATCAAGTGCCCGTTGTAAATTGGATCTATACTATAATGGGATAGACAGACACCCGCAAAGCCACTTATGCAATACAAGTTGCATGTTGAGCGTGGAGCAAGTCTCATGAACGATGTCATGTAAGGTTAGCCCGGGCCGCTTCATCCCATCATACCGCAAGATGCAAAGTACAAAATAAGCAATTGATAATAAAAGCACCACCGTCCACAATGACCATTGTGTTCTACTCGTGCAACAGATCTACATATAGACACGACTCTAATACCACTCTAGGGGTTCGTAGCATGGAAAACAAAAAATTTCTACCGCATGCAAACAAACAAGCCAAGATCTATCTACTAGATTGCAGCAACGAGTCGATAGAGGAACTCACCCTCGAAGATTCCAAAGTGTTTAACGAGAGCAGATTCTCGTGGGTGATGTAGTCGTACTCTTGCCGATCTCAAGATCGTGTAGACGATCCTTACGGCGCTGCGTTCCGGCAGCGCTTCCGCAGTCGGTCACACGTTCGGTACTCGATGAAGACCTTCCTCTCCCTTGTTCCAGCAGGCAGCGGAGGTTGTAGCACTCTCCTCGCGATTCTGGCAGCACGACGACGTGGTACCGGAAGTAGAGGGGAGATCTCGTAGGGCTTCGCCTTAAGCCGGAGCGAGTATGGTGGACTATGAGAGAGGCCTTGGCGATATAGGGTTTAGAGGCACCAAGGGAGGAGGCTAGGCCGACAGCTAGGGCTTGGGGAGAGCCCCAACTCGGCGGCTAGGGAAAAACATAGGGCGGCGGCGACTTGTGGTGGCCGGCGGATAGGGCTAGGGTTTTGGTGGAGAGAGGTGTACGCTAGAGGGGGCACCCCTGCCCCTTATTTTATAGGTGGGAGGGCGCCGGCCAAGGGGAGGGAGTCCTCCCCCCAAGTCGGCCTCCTTGGCCGGTGGGTGGAGGGAGAGGAACTCCTCCCCAAGTAGGTTTCCTACTCTCCCTCCACCAAGCAAAACTGTCGTTTGACTTTTCAAACTAGGATTTGATTTATACCTTTATTTTGCTCAGCCATGATACCTAGTACATGATGAAACCATTCCACATTGTCATGACACATTCATGTACCCTTCCCCTCCGGAGTGCCGGACCTTCCGGAACCTTCTAGAACATTCCCGATGAAAACACCGGAATCATTCCCCAACTCCAAAATAGGACTTTCCTTATATGAATATTATTCTCCGGACCATTCCGGATTTCCTCGTGATATCCCGGATCCCTTCCGAGACTCCGAACAACATTCAGTCTCTTACTCATCATTCCATAACTACTCAACAACATTGAATCCTTAAGTGTGTCTCCCTACGGTTCGTGAATTATGCGGACATGATCGAGACACTTCTCCGAACAATAACCAATAGAGGAATCTGGAAATTCATATGGCTCCCACATATTTCAACAATTACATTGCGATCGAATGAACCACTTACATACGATACCAATTTCCCTTTGTCTCACGATAGTTTACTTATCCGAGGTTTTGATCGTCGGTATCTCTGCATACCTAGTTCAACCTCGTTACTGATAATTACTCTTCTCTCGTTCCCGTGATATGTGATCCCTTGTGAGCCAGTCACATGCTTGCAAGCTAATTGGATGACATTCCACCGAGAGGGCCCAGAGTATATCTATCCGTCATATGGATGGACAAATCCCACTCTTGATCCATGTGTCTCAACCCATACTTTCCGAACACTTAATGCCACCTTTAAAGCCACCCAGTTACGGTGTGGTGTTTGATGTCATCAAAAGCATCCTTCCGGTGATGGTGATAAGCATGATCTCATGGTCGAAGGAATTAGGTTACTATGTATCAAAAAGCTTATAGCAATTGAACTATTAAAATGACTTGATCTTTATGCTATGATTATCTATAGGAGTATGTCCACCATACCATTCTCCTAATGATATGATCTTGTTATTAACAACATCTCAAATGTTCATGATCAAGAAACCATGATCATCTATTAATCAACAAGCTAGTATTAAGAAGAGGCTTTACTAGGGACTCTAATTTAGTTTACAAATCACACAAGTATTAATGTTTCTTGTTAATACTATTATAGCATGAATGTAAACATTTATCATAAACACAAAGATATAATAATAACTATATTTATTATTGCCTCTAGGGCATATCTCCAACAGTTAGTTGTTACTTTTTATTTCTATATGTAGTATATAGTTGACAACAAATAACTAGTACCTCCATGGGTAAATAAACAACGTCCTAGAGTACGTGTGGTCAAAGATTTCTACTTTTAACTCATATGTACCAAAACATATTTTGTTTTATCATGTAAAACTCACTGGTTAGATAATATATAGCAGTAGCTATTTCCATGATATAGCAAAATGTTGTTAGTTGTATAAATTTTTACCAAAGTCAAATAGTATAAAATTGACCCAGTTGATTGAAAAAATATCAACATATACAATAGTAAATAGACCTAATATGAAAATATGTTTCTTGATGCATCTATGGTATTTTTAATATTGATAATGTTTCTATGAACTTGGTCAAAATTTACATTGTTTTACTTTCTACAAAATTTATACACCTCGTAAAAGAAATAAAGTACATTCCTAACACACTTCCCCCTCTCCCCTCCCTAGCTGCTTTGAGAGTCATGGGCGAAAGTTTGGGTCGCTCCCGTCTATCGTCAGAATAGCAGATGAGAGGCGGAGGGGGGGGGGAGGGGTGGGGCGGGGTAGTTTTAGGTTGTATAACTAGTAGTAGGTTTAGGGTTTTGCATGGTGCCATGTGTAGGGTTCGCAGCATAGAAAACAAAAATTTTCCTACGATGTGAACTATATACCAAGATCTATATACTAGATACAAACAACGGGCGGATGTATATCCGTAGAGAACATACCCTTGAAGACCGACAAAGCTTAACGAGTTCAACTCGTGGTTGATGTAGACGATCTCTTGCCGATCTCAAGATCGAGAGGAAGTCCTAGCGCCGCAAATCAGCAGCGCATCCGTGCTCGCACACACGTTCGAGGCACCAAGAAACCTCCGCCTCCTCGCTCCAGCGATGCAGCGGAAGCACAACTCTTTCTTGCCGAATAGCCACCGGGAACATGTATCTCGCTAGTCCGAGACCATGGGGGATAAATTCTAGAGGGGGAGAGAGATCCTTCACGAGGAGGTGCGTAAGACAAGTGAGGAGGAGGGGCTCCTTTTATAGGAGGAGGGGGGGGACCCCAAGGGGGTGGCCGGCGCATGGGGGCTGCCCCCTTGCCCTCCCCTCTTCATGTGGGTGGACACTCCACTCACAAAACTCCTCTAAATTCCCTCCACTCAAAAATCCCATTAAATTTCCACCAAATTTAATGCAAACTCTCATTAAATAAAACTCTTTTATTTTATTCAGAATTTTGTCAATTACTTTAATGACAAACATTCACAAATAACCCCTTGCTAGAATTCTATTTCACATGCATAACCACTTTATGCAATTTCACCCGAAAACCTGTTTCGGTATCTAGTGAAATAAATTCCTGCGCTTGTTCATTCTTTCGGCATGAAACATTTGCTCCAATTGGATGTCGGTGTCTCTTAAGTGTGTCACCCTACGGTTCATGAATAATGTGGACATGATCGAGACCCCTCTCGGATCAATAATCAGAATCGGGATCTGGAGACCCATACTGACTCCCACACATTCAACGATGACTTTCTTGTGATCGTCGGAACCTTTTACGCTAGTATCTTAATCCCTTTGTTTCACGATATATTACATGTCCGAGATTCGATCATCGGTATCTCCATACCTAGTTTGATCTCGTTACCGACATGCACTCTTTTCTCGTTCCTGTGATATAACATTCTAGTGATCAAATCACTTGCTTGCAAGCTAATCAATGTGATATCACCGAGAGGGCCCAGAGTATATCTATCCGTCATCGGGATGAACAAATTCCACTCTCGATCTATGAGCCTCAACATAACACTTTATTAGTTCTGAATCCATCTTTATAATCACCCTGTTACGGTGTGACGTTTGATGTTATCAAGAAACTCTTCTGGTGTTAGTGATTGACATGATCTCATGGTCTAAGGATTAGGATCACTTCGTAAGTTGTTATAGCAATATAAACTCAATGACTTTGATCGTAATGCTATACTTCGGATGAATGTTCATCACATCATTACACTAATGTTGTGATCCCGTTATTAACAACATCCAATGTCCATGATCAGGAAACCTTGATCATCTTGTTAATCAACGAGCTAGTTTATGAGAGAGGCATAACTAGGAACTTTCTGTTTGTTTATTAAACACACATGTATTAACGTTTCCGTATTAATACAATTATAG
This sequence comes from Avena atlantica, assembly GCA_910589765.1. Lineage (NCBI taxonomy): Eukaryota > Viridiplantae > Streptophyta > Magnoliopsida > Poales > Poaceae > Avena > Avena atlantica. The sequence continues at coordinate 482,985,195 of OU342735.1, read as the reverse complement.
CATGCAAAATAAACATCTATCATATACTTGGAATACACATAATAAACACTTTATTATTGCCTCTCAGGGCATATTCCCTTCAGTCTCCCACTTGCACTAGAGACAATAATCTAGTTACATAGTGATAAATCTAACACCCATTGAGTTCTGGTTATGATCATGTTTTGCTCTAGGGAGAGTTTTAGTCAACGGATCTGCTACATTGAGATCCGTATGTACTTTACAAATGTTTATATCTCCATCCTTGACATGCTCGCGGATGGAGTGAAACCGGCGCTTAATATGCTTGGAATGCTTGTGAGACCTTGGCTCTTTGGCATTGGCAATGGCACCATTGTTTTCACAATAGATCACCATTGGGTCCAACGCGTTTGCCACCACTCCTAGTTCGGATATGAACTCCTTCATCCAAACTGCTTCCTGAGCGCTTCTGAAGCAGCAACATATTCGGCCTCTGTTGTTGATCCCGCTACCACAGGTTGTTTGGAGCTCCTCCAACTAACCGCTCCGCCATTCATGAGAAATACGTATCCGGATTGAGACTTAGAGTCATACGGATCGGTGTCAAAGCTAGCGTCGACATAACACTTAGCGACGAGCTCTTCTTCACCTCCGTATACAAGAAACATATCCTTAGTTCTTCGTAAGTACTTAAGGATATTCTTGACCGCTATCCAGTGTTCTGAACCTGGATCCGATTGGTACCTACTAGTCAAACTAATAGCATGTGCCACATCCGGTCTTGTACATAGCATGGCGTACATTATAGATCCTATGGCTGAAGCATAGGGGACATTGTCCATTATATCTCTTTCTTCCGCCGAAGCCGGACTTTGAGTCTTACTCAATGTCTTGCCTTGCAACATAGGTAAGAACCCCTTCTTACTTCTGTCCATTTTAAACTTCTTTAAAATCTTATCAAGGTATGTACCTTGCGATAGCCCTATTAGGCGCCTAGATCTATCTCTATAGATCTTTATGCCTAATATGTATGACGCTTCACCTCGGTCCTTCATTGAAAATTTGCTGTTTAGATAACTTTTAACACTGTTTAAAAGATCTATATCATTTCCGATCAATAATATGTCATCCACATATAATATCAGAAATGCCACATTGCTCCCACTCACTTTCTTGTAAATACAAGCTTCTCCATAAGTTTGGACAAATCCAAACTCTTTGATCACCTCATCAAAGCGGAGATTCCAACTTCGTGATGCTTGCTTCAATCCATAGATGGATCGCTGAAGCTTGCACACCTTGTTAGCATCCTTAGGATCGACAAAACCCTTTGGTTGTATCATATACAACTCTTCTTCAATATTACCATTGAGAAACGCGGTTTTGACATTCATCTGCCATATCTCATAATCGAAATATGCAGCAATTGCTAACATAATCCTAACTGAATTTAGCATCGCTACGGGAGAGAAAGTCTCATCGTAGTCAACTCCTTGAATTTGTCGAAACCCCTTTGCGACAAGTCGAGCTTTATAGACGGTCACATTACCATCAGCATCAGTTTTCCTTTTGAAAATCCATTTGTTCTCCACGGCCTTTCGGTCGTGAGGTAATTCCACCAAGTTCCAAACTTGATTTTCATACATGGATTCCATCTCGGATTTCATGGCTTCTAACCATTTGTTGGAATCCGGGCTCATCATCGCTTCTTCATACGTTGCAGGGTCATCATTTTCATCAACCATGAAATTCATGACAGGATTTCCGTACAGCTCGGGAGCTGCACGCGTCCTGTTTGACCTGCGAGGTCCGGTAGTACTCTCTTTCAGAGTTTCATGATCATTATCATTAGTTCCCTCTTCAACAGGTGGAGCCAACTCCGGAACAACTTCCGGCGCTGCGCTACTCGCCATACTTTGAAGAGAAGGTTCCACAACCTCTTCGAGTTCTACCTTCCGACTACTCACACCTTTCGCGAGAAACTCTTTCTCTAGAAAGGATCCATTCTTGGCAACAAAAACCTTGCCCTCGGATCTGTGATAGAAGGAATACCCAATAGTTTCTTTAGGGTATCCTATGAAGACGCATTTTTCCGCTTTGGGTTCGAGTTTATCCGGTTGAAGTTTCTTCACATAAACATCGCATCCCCAAACTTTAAGAAATGACAGCTTAGGTTTGTTTCCAAACCACAATTCATACGGTGTCTTTTCAACGGATTTAGATGGTGCCCGATTTAAAGTGAATGCAGCAGTTTCTAGTGCATAACCCCAAAATGACAATGGCAAGTCCGTCAGAGACATCATAGATCGAACCATATCTAATAAAGTACGATTACGACGTTCCGACACACCATTTCGCTGTGGTGTTCCGGCAGGTGTGAGTTGTGAAACAATTCCACACTCTTTCATGTGAGTGCTAAACTCGTAACTCAGATACTCACCTCCACGGTCGGACCGTAGAAATTTGATCTTTCTATTACGATGATTTTCCACTTCATTCTGAAATTCCTTGAACTTTTCAAAGGTTTCAGACTTGTGTTTCATCAAGTAGATATAACCGTATCTACTCAAATCATCCGTGAAAGTAACAAAATAACGATATCCACCTCGCGCCGACACACTCATTGGACCACATACATCAGAATGTATGATTTCCAATAAATCTGTCGCCCGTTCCATTGAACCGGAAAACGGCGTTCTAGTCATCTTGCCCATAAGGCATGGCTCACATGTATCAAATGATTCATAATCAAGTGATTCCAAAAGTCCATCCGAATGGAGCTTCTTCATGCGTTTAATGCCAATATGACCTAGACGGCAGTGCCACATATATGCGGATATATCATCATTAAGTTTAATCCTTTTAGCATCAACATTATGAATATGTGTAACATTATCATTGAGATCTAACAGAAATAAACCATTCATCATTGGTGCATGACCATAAAAGATTTCATTCATATAAATGGAACAACCATTGTTCTCAGATTTAAATGAATAACCACTTTGCATCAAACATGATCCAGATACAATGTTCATGCTCAGTGCAGGCACCAGATAACATTTATTCAAGTTTATAACTAATCCCGACGGTAAGTGGAGAGGCAGCGTTCCGACGGCGATTACATCAACGTTTGATCCATTGCCGACACGCATCTTGACCTCACCCCTTGCTAGCGGTCGCTTGTTCCGCAGCCCCTGATTCGAGTTACAAATATTAGCAACTGAACCGGTATCAAATACCCAGGTGCTACTGCGAGCACTAGTCAAGTACACATCAATAACATGTATATCATATATACCTTTGTTTGCCTTGCCGGCCTTCTTGTCTGCCAGATACTTGGGGCAGTTGTGCTTCCAGTGGTCAGTCCCCTTACAATAGTAGCACTCGGAATCAGACTTAGGTCCAACTCGGGGTTTCTTTTCAGGCGCGGCAACAGGCTTGCCGCCCTTACTTCCCTTCCGTTTTCCCTTCTTGTCTTTCTTGAAACCAGTGTTCCTATTGATCATCAACACTTGATGTTCCTTTTTGATCTCCACTTCTGCAGTTTTAAGCATTGACAGAAGCTCGGGAGAGACTTCTTCATGCCTTGCATATTATAGTTCATCACGAAGCTCTTATAGCTAGGTGGCAGAGACTGCAGAACACGATGGATGCCTAAGTCAATGGGAATCGTTATTCCCAAGGACACAAGCTTATCGGCGTAACCCGACATCTTGAGTACATGCTCACTAACGGAGTTGTGCTCTTCCATCATGCAGCTAAAGAACTTTTCTGAAGCATTGTAGCTCTCTACAGCAGCATGTGTGTCAAAAATCATTTTCAACTCACCCATTGTATCAAATGCATTGCCGTTTTCGAAACGCTTTCGAAGTTCCGGCTCTAGCCCATACAATATGCCGCAATGAACTAAGTTGTGGTCCTCCTGACGAGTCTGATAGACATTCTTCTCCTCGTCAGGGGCATCATCAAAAGGTGGGGGGCCTAACGGCGCTTCTAGCACATATTGCTTTTGTGCAGCAGAGAGGAGAATCCTCAAATTCATGGCCCATTCAGTAAAGTTGCTACCGTTCGTTGCTAGTTTCTCTTTCTCCATGAACACATTGAAATTAAAAACAGGTGGTACCATCTACAACAGAATTTGTAAAGTTTAGACTAAGTGTATGATAGATCGAGTTCAACTAATCTATATTACGAATGAACTCCCACTCAAAAGCGACATCCCTCGTGTCCTTTTGGTGATTACATGAACCAAATCCACTACACCAAGTCCGATCATCGCGTGAGTCGGTATAGCTTCAAAGGCGAGCATCAAATGGGCATCATATCAACTATATGACTCATGCTTAACCTTTCGGTCTGTGTTCCGAGGCCATGTCTGTACATGCTAGGCTCGCCAAGTTAGAACCTTAGTATTTGCGTGTGTAACTGTTTTACACCCGAAATATGGTCGTGGATCCAAGAACACCCGATCATCACGTGATGTCTTGGAGCGACGAAAACATAATCGGTGCATACTAAAGGAAGAACACATTCTTATCTTGATATTTAAATGAGGGATCATATTATTATGCTAACAAAGCGCTAATAAAGCAATATAAGATGCAACCAAACATCATATGTTTATTAGTGAAATTATATGGTTCCCGCAGATGATCTCTATCATGTGCATCGTGGTATGATCACTATCATACCTATATGTGTAAATCCAAGGTCTATGGATTCTACACGCTATGTGTGCTGTAAGAGTATCATCTCATACTTCTACTTACAACACTACCATATCATAACACTAGCCCAGCAACAATCTAAACTAGACGCCTCTAATTTATCCATTGCAAGTTTTACGTGGCTTAGGGCTTTCGAGATAGAACTGTTCTTACCTACGAACATGAACCACAACGAGGATAATCAAATTGTTGACAACTCGCTTGCAAAATAGATATTGACTATAGTAGGAGAGACAGACACCCGCTAGCCACTTATGCAAACTAGTTGCATGTCAAGCGTGGAACAGGTCTCATGTGCGAGGACATGTAAAGTTTGTCCGGGCCGCTTCATCCCACTATGCCACCAATATCCAAAATCACAACAAAGGAGCAACAACATGATCATCATCGCCCACATACTCATATGTGTACTACCCGTGTAAAGTATCTACGCATAGATCCGGCTCTGATACCACTGTAGGGTTCGCAGCATAGAAAATAAAAATTTTCCTACGATGTGAACTATATACCAAGATCTATATACTAGATACAAACAACAGGCGGATGTATATCCGTAGAGAACATACCCTTAAAGACCGACAAAGCTTAACGAGTTCAACTCGTGGTTGATGTATACGATCTCTTGCCGATCTCAAGATCGAGAGGAAGTCCTAGCGCCGCAAATCAGCAGCGCATCCGTGCTCGCACACACGTTCGAGGCACCGAGCAACCTCCGCCTCCTCGCTCCAGCGATGCAGCGGAAGCACAACTATTTCTTGCCGAATAGCCACCGGGAACATGTATCTCGCTAGTCCGAGACCATGGGGGATAAATTATAGAGGGGGAGAGAGATCCTTCACGAGGAGGTGTGTAAGACAAGTGAGGAGGAGGGGCTCCTTTTATAGGAGGAGGGGGGGACCCCAAGGGGGTGGCCGGTGCATGGGGGCTGCCCCCTTGCCCTCCCCTCTTCATGTGGGTGGACACTCCACTCACAAAACTCCTCTAAATTCCCTCCACTCAAAAGTCCACTCAAAAATCCCATTAAATTTCCACCAAATTTAATGCAAACTCTCATTAAATAAAACTCTTTTATTTTATTCAGAATTTTGTCAATTACTTTAATGACAAACATTCACAAATAACCCCTTGCTAGAATTCTATTTCACATGCATAACCACTTTATGCAATTTCACCCGAAAACCTGTTTCGGTATCTAGTGAAATAAATTCCTGCGCTTGTTCATTCTTTCGGCATGAAACATTTGCTCCAATTGGATGTCGGTGTCTCTTAAGTGTGTCACCCTACGGTTCGTGAATAATGCGGACATGATCGAGACCCCTCTCGGATCAATAATCAGAAGCGGGATCTGGAGACCCATACTGACTCCCACACATTCAACGATGACTTTCTTGTGATCGTCGGAACCTTTTACGCTAGTATCTTAATCCCTTTGTTTCACGATATATTACATGTTCGAGATTCGATCATCGGTATCTCCATACCTAGTTTGATCTCGTTACCGACATGCACTCTTTTCTCGTTCCTGTGATATAACATTCTAGTGATCAAATCACTTGCTTGCAAGCTAATCAATGTGATATCACCGAGAGGGCCCAGAGTATATCTATCCGTCATCGGGATGAACAAATTCCACTCTCGATCTATGAGCCTCAACATAACACTTTATTAGTTCTGAATCCATCTTTATAATCACCCTGTTACGGTGTGATGTTTGATGTTATCAAGAAACTCTTCTGGTGTTAGTGATTGACATGATCTCATGGTCTAAGGATTAGGATCACTTCGTAAGTTGTTATAGCAATATAAACTCAATGACTTTGATCGTAATGCTATACTTCGGATGAATGTTCATCACATCATTACACTAATGTGGTGATCCCGTTATTAACAACATCCAATGTCCATGATCAGGAAACCTTGATCATCTTGTTAATCAACGAGCTAGTTTATGAGAGAGGCATAACTAGGAACTTTTTGTTTGTTTATTAAACACACATGTATTAACGTTTCCGTATTAATACAATTATAGCATGCAAAATAAACATCTATCATATACTTGGAATACACATAATAAACACTTTATTATTGCCTCTCAGGGCATATTCCCTTCACCATGCCTTGGCATTATGTCGGGAGAATCTTGCTAGATCTTGGGAGTCAAATCTGGCGACCGAAAACACTGATGGTGCTCGTCGTGGCGCTCCTGCGGGTGGTGCCAGATGCGGCGAGTCATGGCACCTCTTTCTACTCATCAAATAAGGTATGTGGCTACACTGCTCTGCAGAAGCTCTCTCTCTCTCTCTCTCACTCTCTCTCTCTGGCTGGTCGTGGTGGCGGGAGGAGCTGTTGGGGAGTGGAGCTGCTGGCGACTACTTGGTGGCGACGGCTGGGAAAGCTCGAAGATACATGCAAGGAAAATTTCTGGAGCATATGAACAACAACATCTTTCTGACGGTCGAAGTTCATCGTCCAACTGCTGAACATCATGGACGAAGGGCGGCCGCTCCGAGCTTAGCGCTGGCTTTTTGCTAATGACATCTCCTCTTCCTCTAGGTCGGCGAGCCATCTGGGAGGATCTTCGCGAGATCCGTGGTGGTGTCCATCGGTTCATCGTCTCCAAGTGGTGTCATCCACGGCGAGGTGCAGGCGTCCATGGCAGAATTCTCATCGTCGACGGTGGAGAAGGACCTAATCGCGTTTTGGATCTATATGCAGGGTCCTTTAAAATCCAAGGCCCTATCTTCAAATTTTCGGTTTCTTAGGGCAAGGTGATGTTCAGGGGTCTCTCTATAAAAATTGTACCCACCGTTTCTTAATGCAGCTCCTAGGCCTCACCATTAAAAAAGAGGAACGAGTATTGTTTCTAAGAAACGTTATCATACAAAAATAGACAAATTTGCACCTTCAAGAACATAGTCATGTCTAAAACATTGTGTATTTTATGGAAGTGCTAAACACGAGAGAAAATATTTACATAAGAAAATAATAAATACATAATATGTTTGATATCCTAACAATGTGAGGGTCATTGTGCTACATATATTAACAAGTATTGGTGCCATCTCAAAGCTTTGCGGCTACACATTCCACTCTATTTTCGTTTGAGATATGATATGAAGGCATTTTAGTTAGTTTGTTGCAGATGAGCTTTGTTCATCTTGATTTGGTTAGTTCATATTTACGGTTTAGCTAGTTCTCGATCGATTGAGAACTAGGTAAGAGCTCGCTTGACTCTAGGGCCATTGGATTTGAATCGCAATCCGCTCGCTCTATGAGCTGCAACTAGGTGGCAGTTGTGGTTTTCTAGTTGCAAGTTGCAAGCGTGTTATAACCGAGGATATGTGTTCTTCACCATCAAATTTGCGTCCTGATTCGTATTTTCTTGAAGTTGCAAGTGGATTACAATTGACCGAGAATTAGGGTAAGATTAGTCACTCCCGTCGAAATAGATATTCAAGGTGTAGATAAACTATCACTTGGTTGTGTGCATCAAGCGATATAGAGGTTGCGTATTGACGATTGATCAGCTGATTGTTGAGCTTCGTTGGGAGACCCCAAGAGGAAGGTATGATGAGCACAACGGCAAGTTCTTCCCTTAGTAAGAAACCAAGGTTATCGAACCGGTAGTAGGAAGGAAACGACTCAAAGATGTTGCTATCAACTGGAAATCTGGATAACACAAACTCAAGACTTTGCCCCAACAAACAGTAAGGTTGTCAATCTCATCGGTTTACTAAAAACAAAGGATTAATTGTATGGTGTGAAAAGTAATAGTGGTTTGCATAAAGTAAACAATAACAGTGGAAGATGTATCAATGGTAAAGATTGGACCGAGTTCCACATTTCATTAGAGGTGTTCTCCTTAAGATAAACAAAGATGGCATGCTGGGTAAACAAATTACAGCAGGGCAATTGACAGGACTGAGCAAGGCATAAAAATGGCAATACTAGACATTCATGATCCTATGAGATTCGATTGGGCAATAGAACATCTATGACTAGCAATCCACCTTCAGGTTATCATCCGAACCCCCTCCAGTATTAAGTTGCAAGCAACGGATAACTGCTTTAAGTAAGTAAGATAAACAATCCACTTGTTCCATGAACAAGAGACCGTTGTTTTCTCCCTAATAGCAACAACACATCTACAACCTTAGAGATTTATGTCACTTCCCTTAGATTAAATAGAGGCATGAACCCACTATCGAGCATAAATACTCCCTCTTGGAGTCACTAGCATCTACTTGGCCAAGATAGCTACTATAAACGAAGAGCATGCAAGATCACAAACAACACAAACATGATAGAATCAATAAGACAAAACCATTAATTAATCTGACATAGTAATCTCAATATCCATTGGATCCCCGTAAATACAACATGCATAATTACAAATAGATGATCTTGGTCATGAACGGAGCTCATAAGATCTAAACATGGTAGCACAAAGGAGGAGAGACAACCATCTAGCTACTACATGGACCCGTAGTCCAAGGTGGAACTACTCATTCTTCATACCGAAGGCTGACATGATGAAGAAGAAGGCCTCCGGGATGATCTCCCCTCCGACAGGGTGCGAGGAAGAGCTTCAGATCCTCCCGATCTAGGGACGATGGTGGCGGCGACTATGGATTGTTTCATGGAAGATTGATCAGATACTTAGGGTTTAGGCATCAGGGGTCTTTATATGCGAAGAGGCAAGGCAGGGGCACCCAGGGTGGCCGCACCCTCAGGCGCGCGCCCACCTAGGCCACGCGGCCAGGGGTGTGGCCCCCTGGTGGCTCTTCTCCGTCTCTTACTCTGGCTCCGTGTTCCCCACGGTAAAATATTGACTTTGGCTTTTGTCCCGTCCAATTTCGAAAATATTGATTTTCTGTCTTTTCTAGAACCAAAAACAGAAGAAAACAGACAACTGGCACTATGACATCTTGTTAATAGGTTAGTACTAGAAAACATATAAAAACACCTCATAGTGTAGACAAAGCAAAGCAAAGTAGATACTAAACAAGCATAGAACTTCAAAAATTATAGATAAGTTTTCAACGTATCACATATTATCCTATTTTTTTAAAATGAGCTATCCATCGTCGTATTGATGACAAATACGCCATGAGTAGGTCCTAGATGCATGTAAAGAAAGGGGATGTGAGATGTAAGGATGTCTGAAATAGGGAGCACATAAGTTTACCCAGGTTCAGATACGATTGCGGTGGTCGGATCCTATCTCCTTCCATCTCCACTATAATCGGCAAAGTCAGAGATCACAAAGAGTCGAAGATAGGTTCGCCTATATGAGTTATGATATTGCTTCTACAATAAAGGTTGCCCCTACGCCGACTTACATAGTCATCCGACCTAGGGGTTAGAGGGAGAAACATATCCATCTACAGTACAACTTACAACGTAGTCAGTAACTACTATATCTTTTACTCCAAGTCTTCTAGCTTCAGACTCAAGTCGATAATTATTCTGAGCGTTCTCGTAGTTGGATGGGACTTCATTTGTCTCATTGACTGGACCGCCCGTAGAGCAATAGGCTCTAACCATAAGTGAGTCATCCTAGTTTTCGAGAATGAGTGTTGGCCGTGAGTATACCCGAAAAGTATAACCCGACACTATCGCAACCCCCCAAGTTCATTTAAGATTCACCACTAACTCACATGGTAGTAGGGATTTCTAGCTCCCAAGTTCCGGCGATCCCTTTATTTTAAAATTTAAAATTATTTTTATAACTTATTAGAAATATAAAAACAAATTCTTGTGCACTCAATGAGTATCCTACAAACGAGTAAATTATAAAATTGAAATATTTTGTATTCTGGCTACGACAGAAATGAGAAGGTATGGATTTGGGTATACTGAACCGTTGCAAGTATTTTGCAGAACTCTAAACCAAATTTTATCATTCTTTTGTAGCCTAGAATTAAAAAATAGTGTTAAAATTTTACGTGCTTGTAGTATTGGCTGGGAAAATATCCAGTGAGATCATCTTTCACGTGATACCACTCCTTAGAATTCAAATTTACAAGTGTCTCAAAAGTTACAAAAAATGGTGTGAGTGTTCACAATATGTGTCTTAAATAAACCCTAGAATTTTCAGAACCAAATTTGAAGTGCATACAGAAAAAAAAAAGACAAATTAATATGTGAATAGTCGCTTGTGCTTTTGAATAGTGTCACAACGATGCAGCAAAAGAACGCCGAACGGTTCAATCTAGGCCGCCGCGCTGAAATGAGGTCCGAAGACAACCACGAACCAACAACAAAGGCAACGAAGATCCGCCGACCGGAACACTGTATCTTGACAAGGCAGCCGCACCAGCCGAGCGCCTTATTAAAGCCTGCTTCGCTGTGGACGCCGGGATTCCCTCCCGCCGAATACGGGCACGCCGCCGCGGACCAGTGTCCGGCGGTCAAAACACCTGGCGGCAACCGGCAGCGCTTCTCGCCGCACGGAATCGTGCTGCTGTTTATTTGTGGTCACGTGAAAGATATATAGCCGGAGAGACAGATAGATACAGAACCACCTGGCTGAGCTGACGCGGCGGCGAGATGCATGCACGAACTATCGATCGTGTCCTCAGGAAAGCGGATAAGGCGAGTGAGCGAGCGAGCGAGTGAGAGCGGAGCGGCCGGAAAAGATAGGATCACGACCGTGCATGCACGGCCGAAATATCTCGGGACAAAACAAAGGTGATTCTGCCGCTTCTTCTTCGGTAAAAAGCTTCGTCCCGTCGAGCTCCGGCTGATGGGTAAGTGCCATCTGCAAAGGGTAATGCCTTTTAGGATTAGGCGAGACTGGATATATAGATGCTATCCGGTGCACTGGGAAGGGGCCACGTCGAAACACTGATATTTTTTGGACTGGAAACGCCATGATAGTATATGATTGGAAATTCGCCCGGTCCGAAACAAGTCTACGTGTTCTTTGGCCGCTCCGTGTATTCTTTGGACCGCTCCGTTCGATTTTTGCACGAAGTGGATCGTTAGTGCTGCATGCCGATGTGGCAAGCAGGATTAGTTCACTTGGTTGGAGAATTAAACGTGCAGTACGGTCCTTTTTCTGGAAGGGTTTTATGGGTTCAAATTCTAATGGACACAACACCGCAACATGGGTTTAAATCCAAATACTCCCACCTAAAATATCTTATATTTTAAAACAAAGGGAGTAGACGCGAAATCATTTTCTTTATAGGCATTGTACCGGTTTCTCCTATAGTTTATTTCAAGAGAAAAACATTGTCGCCATTGCGAGACCCACTTTCCCCGCACATTGGATCGTCCTCTCATCTCTAATGCGGTTTCATCGACCAACGCTTGCAAACCAGCGGCCGGTGACATGGCTACCCTTTCTAGTCGTAATCGCAACTCACACCTCTAATGGTATCCTTGCCATTAGGACATGGTGAACATTCCAGGTGGATCTCCTGAGATCCGGCCAGTTTCATGTTTATTGGTATGGTTTTAAGTTTCACTCATCCAATATATGATTCTCATATTTGGTGATAGTTGTTGTTGTGTTGAGATGGTCCTTCAGGGCACACGATGGATTTTTGTATGTCTACTACAACAAGCACACTACTTTCTCAAGCTCGTTCCAATGCTTGTTGTCATTGCTAAGTGGTTCAATAACTTATTTATAATTTTTATTACTCTTGGTGTTCTTCGTTTTATTTTTTATGATTATTAATAAATTGATGAATCTTTTCACAAAAACGGGAGGTCTAGCTCTATTCATTTCTTGCGTGGAAGAACATCACATCTCATTGTCGCCTATCAAAAGCAGTTCTATCTATGGACCCTCCCCCTACAATATAGGTGTGGACAAAGTTGAATTAGGTTGTTTATAAAAAGATAACATAGTTAGAATAAAACTTTAAGATAACATTTAACATCTTAAGTAATTATCCACTATTTTGATAGTATCAAATTAAGGGTTGATCTTTAAAGCTTGCAATATACTCCCTCCTTCTCAGCTTATTAGGCTTACTAGAAATGACGCTGTAATTTAGGTGACCAGGGATTGGCTGCATGCCAATCTCTAGGATTGGTGGGAGTGTTTTAGAAGGCCAACTATTGGACTCATGTCATAGTGGATGTTAATTAGTACTAGATATGAGCCTAACTCTTGGAATTTTTCTAATTTTTTAGTAGCCTAATAAACTGAGAAGGAGGGAGCAGTAGTTTTAATGGTATACGCTGGATTTTTGTTCGGAGTGCATTGATCCTCGTGATTTGTGAAAGTTTCAATCAAGAGTAAATCTCATTTTTACCCCTTGTTTATAATGTTGTGACAATCTTGACCCCATTTAATTTTGTGTGTCATACTTCGCCCTGAATTTTGTGTTAAGGTTCACCGCATTTAACCATTCGACACTTGTTTGCACAACTTAGCTCCACATATCAGGCAACCATAGACATAGAGTCGGAGTCGAAAGAATATTTGATTAAGAGGACCGAATCAACCATAGACATTAGTACTTAAACATGTTTGGATCAAGCCAAGGTTTTGCGAGAAACAGAAAACTTTTGCGCGTGCCCGACTTGGCGTCTCGTGCTCGGTCAACGTCCACCTATCCGATTGAGAGGAAATAGTTAAATGGGGTAAAAACTTCACACACCGTCACAAGTTCGGGGTAAAATGGGGCATATGAAAATAGATGGGGTAAACACTGTTACAGAAGTGCAAAAATAGGGCTAAAAGTGGAATTTATTCTTAATAAATAGATCTTGCTCTCGACTCACTCCCCAAATCTTCTTCATGCCATTCCAAAGGGTTTTAAGGGCCTTTTTAATTTGCAAGATTCCGAAAACGTAGGAACAATGAAAGCACATGAATATGATGGAGTTGCATGTGAAAACCTTAGGATTGTGAAAAGAAGGGAATTTTGGAAAGATGTATGTTTGATTCACATGACATTAAAAATAATACAGTAATCTTAAAAGGCGCAATCAAATCAATTTAAAACAAATGCATAAATAAGAATAGGTCATTATGATGCCACTTACGACATTTGCCTTGTTCTTTGCGCTATCAATGAAAAAAGAGGTTTGAGTGGACTATTGAATTCCGTTGATATCCCTTTGAAACCTAAACCTAAGGCTGGTCCTAGTGGTAGTATCATACTACTAGTATCATGCATATGATACTAGTGCATGATACTATGTCTCTAGTGCATTGTATCATATAGTAGTATCATAGTAGTGGTATATTTATTGATTTGTAGAATCTCTAAGTAAAATGTGTGTGCAAGATTTACTTGCCATTATGATTTCTAGCTTTACGTGCTATGATACGGTATCTACCTATGATACACTAACCACCTCTCTCTTCATTAATTATGGCGCCACATCAGATTTTTGCCAAGTTGGCATGCATGATACACCTTATGATACTAGCACTAGGACCAGCCTAAGGAAAACGCTTTTGACTTTCCTATGACCTATTCCTTATAATCAAATGAATAAATATGAAAGAGAACTTCTCTATTCCCCTCCAAAATTCCAATGAGTCAAAGAGACCCTAACTATTTAATAGTAGTTTTGGAGGACATTGTGTCTATGCATATGCCACATTGCCTCCACATATTCAAAAAACTAGAAAACCAGAAGACCTAGAAGTTTAAGAGAGGATACTGGTTTTTACAATTCAAAAGAAAAATCTTCTACTCCATCTATCATTAAAACGTGGGAAGTAAATTTTGTCAAGAGTGAGATAGTGTAAAATTGCCTAAGTTTTAGAAAAACCATCAATAGGTCTAATAGTATATAGATATAACATGAAGATATATTTTATAATTTATCTAAAAATATTCATATTTTTCTATGCATTTGGTCAAAATTTATGTTTTTTTTTATAAAAATTATGCTTCTTTTGTGGAACGAAAATGACTTTCTTTTTATAGATCATGAGTGGCCAAATAGTTTCCTTCTTGAGAAAAAAGTATTAAGGCATAGATTTCATTGATATTTCTATCAGGCCAATTCATTAACCGTTCTGAAGCAATTTTTGCTGCTCCAAAGTTAAAAATAACAATACGTTACTCTTTTTTTGCGAAAATTCCACCGATCTATTGATAATCATCAACAGCAGTACAAAGAGTCCAAAAAGTAATAAAAATTACAATTAGATACTTGAACTACCTAGCGACGACAATAGACACTAGCGCGAGCCGAAGACGTGCTGTAATATCCCAGCATTTAGGAACTAACGAAGGGTATATTTAGAAATTTGAAATGTTGCATGCATTCATCAGTGAAAATATGGGTACATTTTTTGTCAAATAAAAACCTAAAGTGATCAAGTTTCTTTCATACTTTGAGATTAGGTATAGTCTTGAAGGATGATTGTTATAGACTCTGATATGATCTTTGTGGACTTATGTGTTTTGGGAAATAAAATTTGAATTTAAAACTGGAGTGTTTGAATTATAATTCAAAAGGATTTTTAAATGATGTTTGAATCTTTTATTTAATTAAGAGTTAACCAATAATAACTCAAACTTTATATAAAGAGAGCAATTAAGAATATGAATATTCATTTCATAATTGTATTCAATAAATAAGTTATAAAAATGTAACTTATGAGAATCATCCACAATCTTTACAATAGCAAATAAATAAAGAATAATATTTCTTTATTGATAATAGTACAATCTTTATTACAAAAGAATAAATTAAAGATTACAATTGAATATGAGAGTTATTACAAGTGACTAATCTATAAAGAAAAATAAAAATCCTAAACTAAAGTCTTGATCTTCAAATATGGTTCCTACAAAATAAAAATAAACTTAAAATAAAAAGAAGGTTAGGATTAGAATTGTTTTTACTCTCATAAATTGATAGTGAAGTGCACTGTTCACTTTTTCATCGTTGAGTTTATAAGGGGCAAGTTTCACCAATATGAAAGAATGTATCTTTCATAATTTTAAGCCAAAAGTCAAATCACAGCAAGGAGGAGCAAGTTTCACCAGCCAAGTAGAAGTAATCAGGTGAAAGTAACTTTCAAAAATTCTGAACATATCCACATCTGTGCAACAAGCACACAAGCAGCACACACACACCAAACTGCATGGTGTGTGCTGTCAACACCACATCAGCAGCACAACCAAACAAAACTAGCAACACAGCCGTGGAAAAACCAATCCCCACACCATTTCATTGCTCTTACACACCAAGCACAGCAGCCAGCAGCTAAACCAAGCACAAAGCCAAGCTAGATCAAACCAACCAAAACCCAGGAGTACATCACCAAGATGGTGACATAAGGAGGGGGAAGATCAGGTGGATAGCAAGACCAAGGTCAAGCCATCAGGATCAGGAGATGATGGGCTAGATCAAGGACAAGCCAGGAGCTGGAAATACCAGGGGAGCACAAGATCAAGCACAAGATCAAGCCACCACAACATCAAGTGACAGTGGTGAGTAAATAGACCATCAAATGATCTATCTGTCTAAGATTAGACAAGCATACATGATCTGTATCTTATTCAAACTCTCAGAAAGCACCCAAGTGGGGTGAATCCATCACTGAGGTTTTAAACTCTAAAAGCAATCATAAAAGTATAAGGATCCAACTAAATCTCAGAACAACATCATTGATTTAGTTATCAAGCTATATTTCAATTCAAGAATGAACATAAATAAGATTTAAACTTCTAGGCACATCTCTAAGAAAAGAGTAGCACCTTAGAATTTAATATTATGGATCTATATAAGTTATCAAGCTTACAAGCATCTTTTCCCAACTTTGATTCAAGCAATAGTATCTGGTATCACTACAAGAATTAGTCCATGTGAATCAACAAGATAGAGGTCTAAATCCCTAAACCTCAGACCAACATCATTGGTTCTAGGGACATAAGGAAAGAGGATTTCACTTATCTATCATGCCAAGCCAAATGTTAATCTTGAATGAAACCACACCAAGTAAAAGAATCTAGACTTGTGTGACATACAAGGATGGTGTCACAAGAACAGTTCTAAACCAAGAAAGTTCAGCATCCAATCTTCATAGATACAGTCAACCAGTTATAAATCATTTTCCTGTTCTTAAACACAGGAATCATAAACAGGATATTCATATACATATATGTCTTCACTGTAAGAGACCATATTGATCTCAAACTACACATAAATTCTCAAGCCAATAGTACTAAGACAGTAACTTCATCACACCATACCCACTGTCATTAACCAAGTAATGAAAGTGGTAAGCTATCAAAACCACTAGCCTTACCAAGTAGCGCTTCCAGAACAACTTTGCCATCTAAATCATATGAGATTTAACCATGGAATCATCAGCAGTAAACCACTAGCATCAACCCAGCTAATCATTAGCAATAAGCCACATCTAGCCACCACTTAACAGATTCAGAGATCATCAACACATGATCTAATTCAGCAGTATCTAATCAACAGCAGGGTATGAACCCTAAACAGAACCAAGAACCCTAATCAGGATAAGACAGTAACTAGAAAGATCACTACCAAACATATAGCAGAGGATGACCTAACACATAGCAGCACGAGAGGAAGCACTCACCAAAGGTCATCGCTGGAGAATAGAAGAGGAAGTAGAGGGGCCGACGACCATGGCGGCACGGGGAGCACCCCCAAGGGGGTGATGCGACCCATACATCGCCACGACGGCGACCATAGCCATGCCTAGGGGCGAGGTGAATCACCACGGCGCACGACAGCAGCGGCGTCGCCAGGATCAATGCCAACCCCAAACCCTAGGGTTCGGGACGACATCGATCTGGTCGCAGGAGGGCTCCATGTCCAAATCTAGTTGGACAGGAGGGAAGAGCTGGGTCGACAATCTCTTCCTGCATCACGGTGGCGGCCAGGGTGGTCCACGACGGTGGGAATCGCCGGCGATGACACCACTGACCACGAGGTAGGGAAAGAAGATGGAGAGGGGTGAGCTCGAGAGAGAAGACAGCGAGTGAGTTAGGCTGGGTGGGCCGAAAACCCTTCGGGGTGTTGTTTTGACCTTGCCCTACTGGGCCACAAGGGCCCAATAAACCCAAATGGCCAGCCCAAGTCATTTAGAGTCTATTTTAATAAATAGGAAAAGACCAAAATACCACTGAACTTAATTAAATTCTAGAAAATAAAATAACAGTCCAAAAAATATAAATAAAATATTTTTTGGTTGAACAATAATCCAAACTATCCAAATAAATTAAAAGATAAAATTTTAGATATATAAATTTTATTAAGAATTTTGTAATTTATATATTCCTTATGGAATTTTACAAAAATATTGAAAGATGATAAAAATAAATAAAAAATCACTTTCATTATCTATTAATATTGTAGTATTTTAGAAAAATACTAAACAAATATTTACTAACAATTTTTTATATTTAAGTAATAATTCCTAAAAGAATTATCAAATCAATAAAAGTCAAATAAAAGGGAAATAAAATAAAATAATACAATATTATATTATAAATATTAAAAATTAATAATTCATAAATACGTAATTATTAAAAAGAATTTTTATAATAATGGGGAGAATGCATATCAAGTTAAATGATGCATTACATTACTTTGCATAATCATTTTGCTTCTTTAAATATTTTCCTTACCGGACAATAATGATGTTTTTGTAGACATAGAAGCTCAAGGTCCAGTGCAAGTATCAGACTTCACTACCTTTCCATCACAAGGCAAGTTCATCACTTGCTCATATCCTTTGAAGAGTCTTTAACAAAGTATTTGCAAATTGTGTGTTACCATCTACACTATAGAAAAAGCAAAACAATATTTTCTCAAGATACTAAATCTTAGATATCATCCTAAGTGATGATATGATGGAGCAATAGAACTTAGGGTTCTAATTGCACTAATAATGAACAATTAGGAATTAATAACCCATGACATCAGTGATTCTAGCGCCGTATATTACGCGTTAACCATGAGATTTGGAATGGGACCGAGAAGTCAGTTGTATCCTTTTTCTCTTGTATGGAGGCAAGAAGACCTTAACGTGACGTTGTGATTCCTTGTGTGGATCCAACATATGGGTGGGTACCCTTATGTAACACCCTCAGAATCGGCCCTATGCAAGTTTCAGCGATTCCCGCCAAACCCGCATAGAAACGATTCAAAGGTGCCCACCAGGCACTTTCGTGCGGGTGGAAAACGAAGTAATACCATTACACAATAGTCCACGATGGAACCCACAGAATAGATATATACAACAACGACTCAAAGAGTCAAGAATACATATATACAATACAAAGATCCAAATCACCTTGAAAATGATACAGCGTCCGACTACGGACAAGATGCAAATGGGGCTAAGAGCCCTGAAGAATAACCAATGGCGTCCATAACCCTGCCCAGGCCAAGCCGGAAGGGTAACCCTGCTAACGACGTCGATCTCAAAACCTGCTTAAACAAAGGGGTGCCGACAAAGGGCAAAGGAAAAAGAGAGAGCGGTCAGTACTGAGGCCAGTAGATGGCGAGACTAGAGTTCGGCGGTCCTCGCCTACATAGGTATGGTGGACTGAAGCGGCAGCGGCAGAATGCACTAAACAACATATAGAGACTCGATACAACTGGCGGCTATCAGAGAGGGATAAGAAAGACCTATTCGGAACCAACCTGATGCTACCTTCAAACAAACCCATCCTGGTATTTCCCCCTCGAGACCAAACAAGGAAGTCAACCGAGGAACTCACACAGTTGGCAGTTTTATTTATTCAGTTATCGTTGCAGCAATTACTAGTCAGTATAGATAGTCATCCTGATAAAATAAGCAGTGGGCAGTTTTAGTTAAACATTCTGTTGTAGTTGCAGCACTTACTAGTCAGATACAAGTAGCATGAGATATCCCTAAAACCCAGCAGTTGTTGGTACTTTTATTTAGCCATTCCGTTGTAGTTGCAATACTTACTAGTCAGGTACAATGGTAGCAAGCGACAACCCAAACAAGCAATTGTTGGCAGTTTTATTTAGCCATTCCATTATAGTGAAGCTGATTACTAGTCATTATAAAGTCAAATTTATAGCACTACTTTAGTTATAGTTGTCTATGATCGAGATACTGTGCTCCAAGTCGTCCATAACCGCGGACACGGCTTTCAGAAAGTTTTACCCTGCAGGGGTGCACAAATAGCAACACACACTCGATCAACCTCGGAAAAACCAAATCAAAACCCAACGAGGCCTTCACGACAAAGCAATCACCAGATTCAGAAATATTTCAGGGGGCCACCCCATTAAGTATACCCGCAACGAAGTTAGCTGACTTCGAGACGAACTCAAGGTTTGTGGGGCCGGCTGTAAGCGACTGGGAACCCAAAACTGGGCTTGTCGATACCGCGTAAACGGGTCACGATCCTAAACAGTACAGTGTGCTCCTCGCACAATCGTAAATAAAGCAGTAAAGCATGGCATAAGTACAGGATAGTAAATAAAACCTCAAACTAGTTTGTGGCCCCAAGAAATAAGAATGAATCAAGCTCTGGCTCAGGGGGGTCCCATAATCCTCCCGGATGTGGATAGCGCGAATATTCAAGGAACAGGTATCAAGTACTCGGGGTCCTACGGGACACAAGTGGACGGTTAACAACCAAATAACATCTATTGCCCACCTGTGCCTCTGCTTACCTACTTCAATTTTAGTTGTTAAACAGTAATTAAATTAAACGATAATTGAAGCCATGATCATCTCCAACATTAAACATGCGGCAACACTCCAACAACTGTGGTACTTGACGACACGCAACAGCACTTGAGCAAGCGACTACGACGCGCAGGTCCAACTATCTACCAAACAACAGGTAATAGGAGGTGTCCAAGGCAATATAAGGCTGCAAGGGATAACACGGGCACGAAAACTAGAGCATCGCAACACAGATAGCAATAGATCAACATGAGGGAATAAATACTATAAAAGTAAGATAGGTAGAAAGGGGGAGATACTCGCCTGAAAACATTGCCGAAGGTTCAACCGAAGATCGGGTCGACACTCGCATCAACTCAACGGCCTTATCCGCGAAGAAGCAAAACACTAGAATAAACACTGGATGCACTATTTAATACAACGGCAGAAGATCGGGTATGATGCATGTATGATGTATGACATGGCAAAGATGCGATGCGATTAGGCAATATTAAGCGGAACCGGGGGTCCCGACAATGAAATATGTGGTTCTGGTTATTTAGATACCCCGCAAATTAAATGTTGGCTTAACAGGGCGAAACATGGCATCGGTTCGCTACACACATTTAAATGAGGCCAATATAAGACTAGATTTGCCTGCATATGGGCCCCATATTTAATTTAGGTGAATCGGCATAAGGCCCCCAAACCACAGACAAGTATGCATGCATGAACAATTTAATATGCAACAATTTTATATCATTTATAAAAATAGGCTCAAGAAAGGGTCACACATTAGGGTCGAAGATCTTGGTTCCGGGGGGTTCGGGGTTCGGTCTCAGGGTTTGACGGGGAAACGATGAAGTTCGGACTCGCGATGGCGAACTTTAGTTGATCGGGTACCGGGGTCTTCGGATCTGGGGAGTAGATCTTGTCGCACGACGTCAATGCTTCCGGGAAGGAGAACTTGTCGTTCAGGGTCTCGGGGTCGGACGCCGGGATCGGTCTTCGGATCGAGACGAACTTGGGATCCGTGTAGGAGATCTTGGCGTTCTTTAGGTTCGGGTTCGGGCGCCGGGAGATCTTGATGCTCTGGGAAGGAGGTCTTGGTGTCCGGGAAGGCGATCATGGTCGGGGCTTCGAATCCTTGAGATCGGGGTCTTCAGATCTCGCCGGGAACGGTCTTCGGATTCCGTGAGGGAGTTCTTGGAGTGTCGCGGTTACGTTGTCAGTGGCGATCTTGTTGAATCAGGAAACATACTTGAGTTACTGGCTGTGTCGTCAAGACAAGATGTTGCACGAGGTCTTGGGTCCGGAACACGCAGGAGCTAGGGTAAGCCGATAGAACCTGTCGTGATGTCAACCAAACTGACCAAGACTCTGAGCTCCCGACTAGATGCAAGGGACACAGCCCGCAGGAAAAAAACAAAGAAGGACAGAGGCGGGCGGTGCGATGGCGACAAACTGGTGGTGGCGAGGTGTGCTCTACAGGCAGACAGAGTCACGGCAGACACGGATCCTGGCGGTGACGGCTACTGCAGAGGGAGGAGCGAGCGATGGGGGAGGGTGCGCGACTGCGGCCGGAGGAAGGCCGAGCGGACGGACAGCAGCGGCGAGGTCGCACCGGCCGGAGGAAGCGTCCGCGAAGGGGGGTGCCGGCGGGCAGAGGCGAAGCCATCGGGGGCGACGCGGTTGTAACACCCTCAGAATCGGACCTATGCAAGTTTGGGCAAAATTCGCCAAACCCGCATAGAAACGATTCAAAGGTGCCCACCAGGCACTTTCGTGCGGGTGGAAAACGAAGTAATAACATTACACAACAGTCCTCGATGGGACCCACAGAACAGATATATATAACAGCGACTCAAAGAGCCAAGAATACAGATATAATATACAAAAATCCAAATCACCTTGAAAACGATAGAGCGTCCAGCTACGGACAAGATGCAAATGGGGCTAAGAGCCCTGAAGAATAACCAATGGCGTCCATAACCCTGCCCAGGCCAAGCCGGAAGGGTAACCCTGCTAACGACGTCGATCTCAAAACCTGCTTAAACAAAAAGGGGTGCCGACAAAGGGCAAAGGAAAAAGAGGAGCGTCAGTACTGAGGCCAGTACACGGCGAGGCTAGAATTCGGCGGTCCTCGCCTACATAGGTATGGTGGACTGAAGCGGCAGCGGCAGCATGCACTGAACAACCTATAGAGACTCGATACAACTGGCGGCTATCAGAGAGGGGTGAGAAAGACCTATTCGGATCCAACCTGATACTAGCATCAAACAAACCCATCCTGGCGTTTCCCCCTCGAGACCATCGAGGAAGTCAACCGAGGAACTCACACAGTTGGCAGTTTTACTTATACAGTTATCGTTGCAGCAATTACTAGTCAGGTATAGGTAATCGTCCTGATAAAGTAAGCAGTGGGCCCTTTTAGTTAATCATTCCGTTGTAGTTGCAACAATTACTAATCAGACACAGAGAGCATGATATAAACCCAAAACCCAGCAGTTGTTGGTACTTTTATTCAGCCATTCTGTGGTAGTTGCAATACTTACTAGTCAGGTACAATGGTCGCAAGCGACACTCCAAACAAGCAATTGTGGGCAGTATTAATTAGCCATTCCATTATGGTGAAGCTGATTACTAGTCATTATAAAGTCAAATTTACGGCAATAAACTTTAGTTATGCTTGTCTATGGTCGAGATACTGTGCTCCAAGTCGTCCATAACCGCGGACACGGCTTTCAGAAAGTTTTAACCCGGCCGGGGTGCACAAATAGCAACACACACACGATCAACCTCGGAAAAACCAAAACAAAACCCAACGAGGTCTTCACGACAGAGCAATCACAAGATTCAGAAATATTTCAGGGGGCCACCCCATTGAGTAGATCCGCAACGAAGTAAGCTAGCTCCGAGACGGACTCAAGGTTTGCGTCAATGGCTGTAAGCGACTGGGAACCCGAAAACTCGGGGGTGTCGATACCGCGTAATCACTCCGCTTACCTAAACAGTACAGTGTGCTATCTGTCGCACAATTTAAATACAGAAGAAGCATGGCATAAGTACAGGATAGTAAATAAAACCTCAAACTAGTTTGTGGCCCCAAGAAATAAGACGGAATCAAGCTCTGGCTAAGGGGGCCCATACTCCCCATATGTGGATAGCGCGATAAATCAAGGAACAGGTATCAAGTACTCGGGGTCCTACGGGACACAAGTGGGCGTTCGGAAACCAAATGTTATCTATCACCCACCGATGCCTCTGCTTACTTCAATTTTAGTTGTTAAACAGGAATTAAAGTGAACAATAAGTAAAACTATGATCATCTCCAACATCAACGTGCGGCAATACATCAACAACTGTGGCACTGGACGACACGCAACAACACTTGAGCAAGCGACTACGACGCGCAAGTCCAACTATCTACCAAACAACAGGTAATAGGATGTGTCCAAGGCAATATAAGGCTGCAAGGGATATCACAGGTACGGAAACTAAAGCATCGCAACACAGATAGCAATAGATCAACAGGAGGGAAGTAAATACTATAAAAGTAAGATAGGTAGAAAGGGGAAGATGCTCGCTTGAAAACATTGTCGAAGGTTCAACCGAAGATCGGGGCGAAGCTCACATCAACTCAACGGCCTTATCCGCGAAGAAGCAAAACACTAGAAGAGACATCGGATGCACTATTTAATACAACGGCAGAAGATCGGCATGATGCATGTATGATGCATGGCATGACAAGGTGCGATGCAATTAGGCCAGATTAAGCGGAACCGGGGTCCCGACAATACTTAGATGGTTCAAGTTATTTACCTACCCCGCAATTTAAATGTTGTATTAACATGGCCAAAATATGGTACCGGTTCGCTACATCAATTTAAATGAGGCCAATATAAGGCTAGATTTGCCCGCATATGGGCCCCATATTTAATTATGAGGTGAATCGGCATAAGGCCCCCAAACCACATGAATGCATGCGAGATGACAATTAAATATGCGACAAGTTGTTATGTTATTATAAAATAGGGTGTCGGGAAGGGTTCACACATTAGGGGTCTCGACGATCTTGGGATTCCGGGGTTCGGGGTCGGTCTCAGGGCTCGGATCTGGGGTTCGACGGAAGCGTTCTTGGACTCCGGGATCTAGGGTCTTCGGATCGGGGTGGATCTTGGCGTTCGGGTAGATGAACTTGGCGTGGTGACGGGGCGCATCGGTTGCTTCCGGGTCGGTGCCTGTCTCGGGTCTCGGTACTGGAAGATCTTGGTGTTCTATGCGGTCGATCCTGCCGTTCCGGGATGGAGAACTTGTCGTCCGGGGAAGTACTTGGCGTTCCGGACTCTCGACGAACCTTGGCGTCCGAGAAGAAGATCATGTCGGTCCACAGCGTAGATCTTAGGGAGGTTCGGGTTCCACGGGTTCGGCTCGACAACTAGACTCCGGGAACGGTTCTTGGCGAACTTGGCGTGCCGAGGTTCTCGGTGGGGTCATCCTTCGGTGCCCGGAAGGAGATCTTGTCGATGAGACGAGCTTGGCACTCGGGTTCCGTCTTCGGTTCCCGCTAAGAAGACCTTGGCGTCATGGTGGTCGATGACGAACTTGGATCGACGTCGAAGTTTTCTCCCAAAGATCTTGAGGGTTCCCTCTTGGTTTGCCGAGGCCGATCTTGTGTTGAACTCGGGCGTTCTGGGGACATATGGATGCATGCCCGCTGTCGTCACCGGGGTACACGTCTAACCATCGGGGTCGCGTCGAGGGGGCAGCCGCGTTGACGGTTAGCATCAGCGGCACACACGCGGGCGGAGGAGGCGCTCAAGGTGACCGAGCCCCGGGCGGCGGCGGCGACCTCCGGGGCGAGGGGAGCGGCCTGGACGGCAGCAGCGAACGCGGGCGGCACGCGCTGAGGTGGCCCGGCGGCGGCGAGGCGGGCTCTGGCGGCGGGGGTGGCCGGGGCGCGGCTCGCGGCCGGAGGCGAGGTGTGGGCGATGGTGGCGGTGGAGCGGTGGATGCGAGCAGGGTCGGCGGAGCGGGGCGGGCTCGCGGAGGGCAGGCCGCGGCGGCGGGCAGCGCGCGGAGGCGTCGGGGCGACTGGGGACGCGGGCGCCGGCGGCGAGGAGCTCGTCGGCCGGAGGTGAGGGAGAAGGAGAGCGTCGGGGCAGGCGGGGTCCGGCGAGGCTCTGCTCGGGCGGCTTGGGGAAGGCTCGCGGGCGCGGTCGCTGCGGAGGAAAGGAGGGCCCGGCGGCGCGGCGAGGTCGCTGGGAGGCCGCGGGCGGTGCGCGCCGGGGAGCCTGGCGGCGAGCGGCGGCGGGGGACCAGAGGGGAGGACAGGCGGCGCGCGCGCGGCTCCCTGGGGCCGGCGGGGCGGCGGCAGGTGCCAGAGGCGGCGCGGCGAGGGGAGAGCGGCGGAGGAGGTGGGAGGACGCGGGCGTGCCTCACGCGAGAGAGAGAAGGGAGAAGACAGGGGTCGGCAGGGTGGACCGGGGTGGGGCCGGATGGTGAGGATCCGGTGGGGATCAGATGTGGGGGAAGGCGTGTGCTGTGTGGCGTTGTGTGGTTGTGTGGGGTGGGGTGTGTGTACAGGTGAGGGAGTGGGGGTAGGTGGCAGGTTGCTATTGGTTAGAGGGGGAGAGAGGGGGAGGTGGCAGCGTGGGATTGGGTGGGGTGATGTGGAGGCTGGGTTGGGGTGGATTAGTTGGTAGGTTTAGGAATAAGGGGTGGGACTGGTTGGACCGATTTAAAATCCTGGGGGTGGTCGTTCGGGTCGATCTGGCCCGTTCGACTGCCCCCACTAAGAATAATATGATTTTTTTATTTGTTTTATTAACACCGTTTGCAAACCGATAGCATTCAAACAAAAATAATCCGGAGGCCGGGCTTTGCATTTGAATTAAGATGAGGCGTTTGGAAAACAAATCGGGCGTTGAGAAAATAGTTTTATGCAAACAATGCATGATGATGACGATGCAATGCACAAATTCAACGCGATTTTCTAGTAGTGGTTTTGCGGGATGCCACAATTCGACACCACTAACAATGGATCTCGCCCTCGAGATCCGCCTCATGGTACCGGAAGGGAGGTCGGCGGTCTTGAACCTTCGCGCTTCGTGTAGACCCTCGCGACACCACTAACAAGAGGTCGTTGTCCGTGATCGTCGAGAGAGCACTCCGGAAACAAAAAGGTCGAAGGGAGAGGCATCAGCAAATTAAGCCACCTCTAGCTTCCGTGGAAGGAGTAAAATTGCATCGATCCACCATTCAATGTACATAAGCGAATGATAAGAGTAGTGGTATGGTCGCGACTCCATCCCGCACTCAAAGCATTACTCTGTACTCGAATAGACAGATTATGCAACCAACCCTCGGATTCAGACTGAAGATCTCGACAAGCGAGGTTCGGATCAAAGGAGTGATGCAGACTCTGCATCGGATCTGGCGTAGATGATGTCGTCGCGTCGGAAAACACCGGAAGGCACAAACAAGGAACAAAGAATGATACCACAGCAGACGGATTCATCAGGCAGCTTGAACACCGGACGGTAGAACACCGTTATCAAAGAAGGAAGCGAAACCCTGAAGGTACGACGGAACCCAACCACGAGAAATCCTGGACTCGAAGAAAAGATAAGAGAGCAGATTCAAAACACGTCGAGATAAGAGGAGAATAGCAGAGGGGTAAGGAGTAAAATCAGACCTAATCAGAGCTATCCAACCGATTTTGCAAAATAGTTTTGACACTCTACAGCGGCCGTTAGCTAGGTTATCCTACAGGCTGGACTTGTGGGGTATCGCAACTGCTGAGCTCTGATACCACTCTGTAACACCCTCAGAATCGGACCTATGCAAGTTTGGGCAAAATTCGCCAAACCCGCATAGAAACGATTCAAAGGTGCCCACCAGGCACTTTCGTGCGGGTGGAAAACGAAGTAATAACATTACACAACAGTCCTCGATGGGACCCACAGAACAGATATATATAACAGCGACTCAAAGAGCCAAGAATACAAATATAATATACAAAAATCCAAATCACCTTGAAAACGATAGAGCGTCCAGCTACGGACAAGATGCAAATGGGGCTAAGAGCCCTGAAGAATAACCAATGGCGTCCATAACCCTGCCCAGGCCAAGCCGGAAGGGTAACCCTGCTAACGACGTCGATCTCAAAACCTGCTTAAACAAAAAGGGGTGCCGACAAAGGGCAAAGGAAAAAGAGGAGCGTCAGTACTGAGGCCAGTACACGGCGAGGCTAGAATTCGGCGGTCCTCGCCTACATAGGTATGGTGGACTGAAGCGGCATCGGCAGCATGCACTGAACAACCTATAGAGACTCGATACAACTGGCGGCTATCAGAGAGGGTTGAGAAAGACCTATTCGGATCCAACCTGATACTAGCATCAAACAAACCCATCCTGGCGTTTCCCCCTCGAGACCATCGAGGAAGTCAACCGAGGAACTCACACAGTTGGCAGTTTTACTTATACAGTTATCGTTGCAGCAATTACTAGTCAGGTATAGGTAATCGTCCTGATAAAGTAAGCAGTGGGCCCTTTTAGTTAATCATTCCGTTGTAGTTGCAACAATTACTAATCAGACACAGAGAGCATGATATAAACCCAAAACCCAGCAGTTGTTGGTACTTTTATTCAGCCATTCCGTGGTAGTTGCAATACTTACTAGTCAGGTACAATGGTCGCAAGCGACACTCCAAACAAGCAATTGTGGGCAGTATTAATTAGCCATTCCATTATGGTGAAGCTGATTACTAGTAATTATAAAGTCAAATTTACGGCAATAAACTTTAGTTATGCTTGTCTATGGTCGAGATACTGTGCTCCAAGTCGTCCATAACCGCGGACACGGATTTCAGAAAGTTTTAACCCGGCCGGGGTGCACAAATAGCAACACACACACGATCAACCTCGGAAAAACCAAAACAAAACCCAACGAGGTCTTCACGACAGAGCAATCACAAGATTCAGAAATATTTCAGGGGGCCACCCCATTGAGTAGATCCGCAACGAAGTAAGCTAGCTCCGAGACGGACTCAAGGTTTGCGTCAATGGCTGTAAGCGACTGGGAACCCGAAAACTCGGGGGTGTCGATACCGCGTAATCACTCTGCTTACCTAAACAGTACAGTGTGCTATCTGTCGCACAATTTAAATACAGAAGAAGCATGGCATAAGTACATGATAGTAAATAAAACCTCAAACTAGTTTGTGGCCCCAAGAAATAAGACGGAATCAAGCTCTGGCTAAGGGGGGCCCATACTCCCCATATGTGGATAGCGCGATAAATCAAGGAACAGGTATCAAGTACTCGGGGTCCTACGGGACACAAGTGGGCGTTCGGAAACCAAATGTTATCTATCACCCACCGATGCCTCTGCTTACTTCAATTTTAGTTGTTAAACAGGAATTAAAGTGAACAATAAGTAAAACTATGATCATCTCCAACATCAACGTGCGGCAATACATCAACAACTGTGGCACTGGACGACACGCAACAACACTTGAGCAAGCGACTACGACGCGCAAGTCCAACTATCTACCAAACAACAGGTAATAGGATGTGTCCAAGGCAATATAAGGCTGCAAGGGATATCACAGGTACGGAAACTAAAGCATCGCAACACAGATAGCAATAGATCAACAGGAGGGAAGTAAATACTATAAAAGTAAGATAGGTAGAAAGGGAAGATGCTCGCCTGAAAACATTGTCGAAGGTTCAACCGAAGATCGGGGCGAAGCTCACATCAACTCAACGGCCTTATCCGCGAAGAAGCAAACACTAGAAGAGACATCGGATGCACTATTTAATACAACGGCAGAAGATAGGCATGATGCATGTATGATGCATGGCATGACAAGGTGCGATGCAATTAGGCCAGATTAAGCGGAACCGGGGTCCCGACAATACTTAGATGGTTCAAGTTATTTACCTACCCCGCAATTTAAATGTTGTATTAACATGGCCAAAATATGGTACCGGTTCGCTACATCAATTTAAATGAGGCCAATATAAGGCTAGATTTGCCCTCATATGGGCCCCATATTTAATTATGAGGTGAATCGGCATAAGGCCCCCAAACCACATGAATGCATGCGAGATGACAATTAAATATGCGACAAGTTGTTATGTTATTATAAAATAGGGTGTCGGGAAGGTTTCACACATTAGGGGTCTCGACGATCTTGGGATTCCGGGATTCGGGGTCGGTCTCAGGGCTCGGATCTGGGGTTCGACGGAAGCGTTCTTGGACTCCGGGATCTAGGGTCTTCGGATCGGGGTGGATCTTGGCGTTCGGGTAGATGAACTTGGCGTGGTGACGGGGCGCATCGGTTGCTTCCGGGTCGGTGCCTGTCTCGGGTCTCGGTACTGGAAGATCTTGGTGTTCTATGCGGTCGATCCTGCCGTTCCGGATGGAGAACTTGTCGTCCGGGAAGTACTTGGCGTCCGGACTCTCGACGAACCTTGGCGTCCGAGAAAAAGATCATGTCGGTCCGCAGCGTAGATCTTGGGGAGGTTCGGGTTCCACGGGTTCGGCTCGACAACTAGACTCCGGGAACGGTTCTTGGCGAACTTGGCGTGCCGAGGTTCTCGGTGGGGTCATCCTTCGGTGCCCGGAAGGAGATCTTGTCGATGAGACGAGCTTGGCACTCGGGTTCCGTCTCGGTTCCGCTAAGAAGACCTTGGCGTCATGGTGGTCGATGACGAACTTGGATCGACGTCGAAGTTTTCTCCCGAAGATCTTGAGGGTTCCCTCTTGGTTGCCGAGGCCGATCTTGTGTTGAACTCGGCGTTCTGGGGACAATGGATGCATGCCCGCTGTCGTCACCGGGTACACGTCTAACCATCGGGGTCGCGTCGAGGGGCAGCCGCGTTGACGGTTAGCATCAGCGGCACACACGCGGGCGGAGGAGGCGCTCAAGGCGACCGAGGCCCGGGCGGCGGCGTCGAGCTCCGGGGCGAGGGGAGCGGCCTGGACGGCAGCAGCGAACGCGGGCGGCGCGCGCTGAGGTGGCCCGGCGGCGGCGAGGCGGGCTCTGGCGGCGGGGTGGCCGGGGCGCGGCTCGCGGCCGGAGGCGAGGTGTGGGCGACGATGGCGGTGGAGCGGTGGATGCGAGCAGGGTCGGCGGAGCGGCGGGCTCGCGGAGGGCAGGCCGCGGCGGCGGGCAGCGCGCGGAGGCGTCGGGGCGACTGGGGACGCGGCGCCGGCGGCGAGGAGCTCGTCGGCCGGAGGTGAGGGAGAAGAGAGCGTCGGGGCAGGCGGGGTCCGGCGAGGCTCTGCTCGGGCGGCTTGGGGAAGGCTCGCGGCGCGGTCGCTGCGAGGAAAGGAGGGCCCGGCGGCGCGGCGAGGTCGCTGGGAGGCCGCGGGCGGTGCGCGCCGGGGAGCCTGGCGGCGAGCGGCGGCGGGGGACCAGAGGGGAGGACAGGCGGCGCGCGCGCGGCTCCCTGGGGCCGGCGGGCGGCGGCAGGTGCCAGAGGCGGCGCGGCGAGGGGAGAGCGGCGGAGGAGGAGGACGCGGGCGTGCCTCGCGCGAGAGAGAGAAGGGAGAAGACAGGGGTCGGCAGGGTGGACCGGGGTGGGGCCGGATGGTGAGGATCCGGTGGGGATCAGATGTGGGGAAGGCGTGTGCTTGTGGCGTTGTGTGGTTGTGTGGGGTGGGGTGTGTACAGGAGAAGTGGGGGTAGGTGGTTGCTATTGGTTAGAGGGGGAGAGAGGGGAGGTGGCAGGGGGATTGGGTGGGTGATGTGGAGGCTGGGTTGGGGTGGATTAGTTGGTAGGTTAGAATAAGGGGTGGGACTGGTTGGACCGATTTAAAATCCTGGGGGTGGTCGTTCGGGTCGATCTGGCCCGTTCGACTGCCCCCACTAAGAATAATATAATTTTTTTATTTTTTATTAACAACCGTTTGCAAACCGATAGCATTCAAACAAAAAAATCCGGAGGCCGGCTTTGCATTTGAATTAAGATGAGGCGTTTGGAAAACAAATCGGCCGTTGAGAAAATAGTTTTATGCAAACAATGCATGATGATGACGATGCAATGCACAAATTCAACGCGATTTTCTAGTAGTGGTTTTGCCGGATGCCTCTGTAACACCCTCAGAATCGGCCCTATGCAAGTTTTAGC
This sequence comes from Avena atlantica, assembly GCA_910589765.1. Classification (NCBI taxonomy): domain Eukaryota; kingdom Viridiplantae; phylum Streptophyta; class Magnoliopsida; order Poales; family Poaceae; genus Avena; species Avena atlantica. Next base: position 482,953,737 of record OU342735.1, on the reverse strand, counting down.
GAAACTCGCCAAAACCCGCATAGAAACGATTCGAAGTGCCCACCAGGCACTTTCGTGCGGGTGGAAAACGAAGTAATAACATTACACAACAGTCCTCGATGGAACCCACAGAACAGATACATATAACAGCGACTCAAAGAGCCAAGAATACAGATATAATTTACAAAGATCCAAATCACCTTGAAAAATGATCGAGCGTCCAGCTACGGACAAGATGCAAATGGGGCTAAGAGCCCTGAAGAATAACCAATGGCGTCCATAACCCTGCCCAGGCCAAGCCGGAAGGGTAACCCTGCTAACGGCGTCGATCTCAAACCTGCTTAAACAAAAGGGGTGCCGACAAAGGGCAAAGGAAAAAGAAGGAGCGTCAGTACTGAGGCTAGTACACGGCAAGACTAGAATTCGGCGGTCCTCGCCTACATAGGTATGGTGGACTGAAGCGGCAGCGGCAGCATGCACTAACAACCTATAGAGACTCGATACAACTGGCGGCTATCAGAGAGGGGTGAGAAAAGACCTATTCGGATCCAACCTGATGCTAGCATCAAACAAACCCATCCTGGCGTTCCCCCTCGAGACCAAACGAGGAAGTCAACCGAGGAACTCACACAGTTGGCAGTTTTACTTATTCAGTTATAGTTGCGGCACTTTACTAGTCAGGTTTAGATATCATCCTGATAAAGTAAGCAGTGGGCACTTTAGTTAACCATTCCGTTATAGTGGCAACACTTACTAGTCAAATCGAATAGCGTGAGATAACCCAAAAACCCAGCAATTGTTGTACTTTTATTTAGCCATTCCGTGTAGTGAAGCTGATTACTAGTCAAATCGAATACAAGTCAATTTATAACAGTAAACTTTAGTTATAGTTGTATATGATCAAGCACTATGCTCCAAGTCCCATAACCGCGGACACGGCTTCTCGAAAAGATTTAACCCTGCAGGGGTGCACCAAATATCCACAGGCACTTCGACCCTTTTTGCCAGATCAGTTAACATACTCCCATTGGTATGTCCGCGGGCCTAAGTCACGACGTTCCCAAACCCAAAGCAAGCACGGGGGCCACCCCACCAAGTTTGACACCCGTAACGAGTCGGCCGGTCTCCGAGACGGACTTAGGGTTTGGGTGGACGGCAGTGAGCGACAGCAAATCCCAAACGGGACTGTCGACACGCGAAAACGTGTCCGATCCTAAACAGTACAGGTGCTATATGTCGCACAATTTAAATAAAGCAGTAAAGCATGGCATAAAACCTCAAACTAGCTTGTGGCCCCAGTACAATACTTTGAAATCAGGTAATAATCAATGGGGGGGCCCATATCTCCCCACCTGTGGTTAGCGCGCTCGATCTCGGAACATGTCAAGAACTCGGGGTCCTACGGGACACAAGTGGGCGGTCGGAAACCAAATGTATTATCACCCACCGATGCCTCTGCTTAATTCAATTTTAGTTGTTAAAACAGGAATTAAAGTGAAACAATAATTAAAGCCATGATCATCTCCAACGTCAACATGCGGCAATCCTCCAACATTGTGGTACTGACGACAAGCAAAACACTTGGGCAAGCGACTACGACACGCGGTCCAACTATCTACCAAACAACAGGTAATAGGATGTGTCCAGGCTATATATGGCTGCAAGGAATATCACGGGTACGAAAACTAGAGCATCGCAACACATAGCAAAAGATCAACAGGAGGGAATCAATACTAGAAAAGTAAGATAGGTAGAAAAGGGGAGATGCTCGCCTGAAAACATTGTCGAAGGTTCAACCGAAGATCGGGGCGAAGCTCACATCCACTCAACGCCTTATCCGCGAAGAAGCAAAACACTAGAATAAACACCGGATGCACTATTTAATACAACGGCAGAAGATCGGCATGATGGATGTATGATGTATGACTTGGCAGAGGTGCGATGCAATTAGGTCATATTAAGCGAACCAGGGTCCCGACAATTAATTAGATGGTTCAAGTTGTTTATCTACCCCCAAAATTAAATGTTATATAGCAAGACAATAGATGGCAACGGTTTCGCTACACACATGTTAAAAGAGGCCGATATGAGAATAGATTTGCCCGCATATGGGCCCATATTTAATTATTAGGTGAATCGGCATAAGGCCCCCAAACCACACAAATAATGCATGCGAGATGACAATAAAATATGCAACAAGTTGATCATTTATAAAATAGGTATTCGAGGAAAAGGGTCACACACATTTAGGGTTCGGCAGATCTTGGTTCCGGGGTTCGGGTTCGTCAGGGTCCAGGTCCGGTCTCGGGGTCCAGGTAGGGTTCGATCTTGGCGGAATCGTTCTCCTCGTCTCGGTAACGGGTAGATCTTGCGTTCCGGAAAGAAGTACTTGGCGGTCTTCGACTCCACCCAGGTCAGGGTCGATCTTGTCGTTGCGAAGGTCTTGTCGGGCCGGCGTATCGGGTCGGTCTTGGCGTCCGGAAGCGGTACTTGTCACACCTGTGGTCTTCGGGTGTTATGACGACGATCTTGTTTGTTTCGATGTCGGTGATCTTGGCGTCTTGGCGTCACCGGATGCATGTCGGCGCACTCGGGTCTTGGCGTCCTCGGGGCATAGGGCTTCGAATCGGGAAAACGATCTTGGGGTACCGCGTCTTCGGTGCCGGGATGGAGAACTTGGTGGTTCTGAGAAGTACTTGTCGTCGAGGCCTCATGTAACCTTAGACACACAAACATCACATGGTCGGAGGCGGATGGCAGGGCGGCGGCCGGTTGTCGCAGACCCGCTCGCCCAAGGAGGGACGGCCTGCAGCGACGCGGGACAGAGGTCGCCCGCGACGCGCGTCTCCTGGGCACGCGCGGCCAGGCCGGCGCAGACGGGGGCGCACGGCGACGCGCACGCGGGGCAGGCGGGCTCGAGGCAGGAGGTTTGAGGCGGACGCGGGACCGCGCTCGGGCCGGGCTCGCGTGCTGGAGGGCCGCGGTCGCTGGCGAGCAGGGGCGGGGTCCCTGGCGAGCGGCGGCGCGCTGGAGGACGCTCGCCGGCGGCGGGGACGCGGGCAGGCGACGCTGGGCGATGGAGGGCCCGCTGGGGCGCACCGGCGCGCCGGAGGTTGATGGCGACGGGCGGCGTCCTGGGGACGGGGCAGGCAGCAGCGGGGCGACGGGGCGGGGCGGAGGCGAGGGGAGAAGCTCGCCCGGCGGCGGACGCGGGCCGGGCGCAGCGGCTCGGGGGCACTGGGCGACGCCGGAGGCAGCTGAGGGGCGGGGAGCGGCGCTCGGCGAGGACGGCCCGCGCGGAGAGGAGGGTCGACGCGGCGGGCCGGGAGGTCGGGGCGCGGCCGACGCGCGGCCGGAGGAGACGGCTCGCTGCGGAGGGCGGCGGCGAGGGCTGCACGCGGGCGGAGGGCGAGAGGATGGCCGGCCGGGGACGGAGGCGAGGGGAGAACGGAGGGGAGTGCTGCTGCTGCGGCCGCTGCGAGCCGCCGCGGCGGCGGCGGATGGGGCGTGGGCCAGAGGGGGGCTGAGGGAGGTTGCAGGTGGGAGAGAGACGGTGCGGGCGAGCGGGGTGGGAGGTTGAAGAAGACCAGGGGGAGCGGCGCCAGGCGTGGGACGCGCGGGCGGGGTGGGTCCCAGGCGTGGGGCCAGGGCAGGGGGCTGGGTCGGGTGTGGCCGGCGTGTGAGGGCGTGCGTGCGTGCTGAGTGGTGGGGAGAGAGAGGAGGGAGGGGTGAGAGGGGCCACGTGGCGGGTTGGGGTTGGTGGGGATCTGCGGTGGCTGATGTGGCGTTCCAGGATTGGAGGGGGTGAGGTGGCCAGGGGGTGTGGGTAGGTTTCCGGGTAGCCTTAGGATTTAGAGGTTGGACCGATCTGTTTTATACGGGGGTGGTCGTTCGGGTCAGGTTGGCCCGTTCGACTGCCCCCACTAAAAATAATATAATTTTTATTTGATTTAAACGGGCCGTGTGCAATCCGATAGCGGCCAAAATAATTAATCCGGAGAACCGGGCTTGCATTTGAACGAAGACGAGGCGTTTGGAAAACAAAATAGGTTTTCGAAATTAGTTTTAGGCAAACAATGCATGATGATGACGATGCAATGCACACATTCAACGCGATTTTCTAGTAGTGGTTTTTGCGGGATGCCACAATTCGACACCACTAACAATGGATCTCGCCCTCGAGATCCGCCTCATGGTACCGGAAGGAAGGTCGGCGTTCTCCGTCTTCTCATTTCGTGTAGATCCTCGTGACACCACTAACAAGAGGTCGTTGTCCCTGATCGTCGAGAGAGCACTCCGGAAACAAAAGGTCGAAGGGAGAGGTATCAGCAAATAAAGCCACCTCTAGCTTCCGCGGAAGGAGTAAAATTGCATCGATCCACCATTAAATGTACATAAGCGAATGATAAGAGTAGTGGTATGGTCGCGACTCCATCCCGCACTCAAAGCATTACTATGTACAAGAATAGACAGATTATGCAACCAACTCTCTCGGATTCAGACTGAAGATCTCGACAAGCGAGGTTCGGAAACAAAGAAGTGATGCGGACTCTGCATCGGACCTGGCGTAGATGCTGTCGTTGCGGCAGAAAACACCGGAAGGCGCAAACAAGGGACAAAGAATGATAACACCGTAGACGGATTCCTCAGGCAGCTTGAACACCGGATGATAGAACACCGTTGACAGAGGAGGAAGCGAAACCCTGAAGGTACGACGGAAAACCCACCACAGAAAATCCTGGACTCGAAGAAAAGATAAGAGAGCAGGTTCAAAACACGTCGAGATAAGAGGAGAATAGCAGAGGGGTAAGGAGTAAAATCAGACCTAACCAGAACTATCCAACCGATTTTGAAAAATAGTTTTGACACTCTACTTCGGCCGTTAGCTAGGTTATCCTACAGGCTGGACTTGTGGGGTATCGCAACTTCTGAGCTCTGATACCACTCTGTAACACCCTCAGAATCGGCCCTATGCAAGTTTTAGCGAAACTCGCCAAACCCGCATAGAAACGATTCGAAGGTGCCCACCAGGCACTTTCGTGCGGGTGGAAAACGAAGTAATAACATTACACAACAGTCCTCGATGGAACCCACAGAACAGATACATATAACAGCGACTCAAAGAGCCAAGAATACAGATATAATTTACAAAGATCCAAATCACCTTGAAAATGATCGAGCGTCCAGCTACGGACAAGATGCAAATGGGGCTAAGAGCCCTGAAGAATAACCAATGGCGTCCATAACCCTGCCCAGGCCAAGCCGGAAGGGTAACCCTGCTAACAGCGTCGATCTCAAACCTGCTTAAACAAAAGGGGTGCCGACAAAGGGCAAAGGAAAAAGAAGGAGCGTCAGTACTGAGGCCAGTACACGGCGAGACTAGAATTCGGCGGTCCTCGCCTACATAGGTATGGTGGACTGAAGCGGCAGCGGCAGCATGCACTAAACAACCTATAGAGACTCGATACAACTGGCGGCTATCAGAGAGGGGTGAGAAAGACCTATTCGGATCCAACCTGATGCTAGCATCAAACAAACCCATCCTGGCGTTTCCCCCTGAGACCAAACGAGGAAGTCCAACCGAGGAACTCACACAGTTGGTAGTTTTACTTATTCAGTTATAGTTGCGGCACTTTACTAGTCAGGTTTAGATAATCATCCTGATAAAGTAAGCAGTGGGCACTTTTAGTTAACCATTCCGTTATAGTGGCAACACTTACTAGTCAAATCGAATAGCGTGAGATAACCCAAAAACCCAGCAATTGTTGGTACTTTTATTTAGCCATTCCGTTGTAGTGAAGCTGATTACTAGTCAAATCGAATACAAGTCAATTTATAACAGTAAACTTTAGTTATAGTTTATATGATCAAGCACTGTGCTCCAAGTCGTCCATAACCGCGGACACGGCTTCTCGAAAAGATTTAACCCTGCAGGGGTGCACCAAAGTATCCACAGGCACTTCGACCCTTTTTGCCAGATCAGTTAACATACTCCCATTGGTATGTCGGCGGGGCCTAAGTCACGACGTTCCCAGACCCAAAGCAAGCACGGGGGGCCACCCCACCAAGTCGACACCCGTAACGAAGTCGGCCGGTCTCCAAGACGGACTTAGGGTTTGGGTGGACGGCAGTGAGCGACAGCAAATCCCCAAACGGGGACTGTCGACACCGCGAAAACGTGTCCGATCCTAAACAGTACAGGTGCTTATATGTCGCATATTAAATAAAGCAGTAAAGCATGGCATAAACCTCAAACTAGTTTGTGGCCCCCAGTACAATACTTTGAAATCAGGTAATAATCAATGGGGGGCCCATATCTCCCCACCTGTGGTTAGCGCGCTCGATCTCGGAACAGGTGTCAAGAACTCGGGGTCCTACGGGACACAAGTGGGCGGTCGGAAACCAAATGTTATCTATCACCCACCGATGCCTCTGCTTAATTCAATTTTAGTTGTTAAACAGGAATTAAAGTGAAACAATAATTAAAGCCATGATCATCTCCAACGTCAACATGCGGCAATCCTCCAACAATTGTGGTACTTGACGACAAGCAAAACACTTGGGCAAGCGACTACGACACGCGGGTCCAACTATCTACCAAACAACAGGTAATAGGATGTGTCCCAGGCTATATATGGCTGCAAGGAATATCACGGGTACGAAAACTAGAGCATCGCAACACAGATAGCAAAGATCAACAGGAGGGAATCAATACTAGAAAAGTAAGATAGGTAGAAAGGGGGAGATGCTCGCCTGAAAACATTGTCGAAGGTTCAACCGAAGATCGGGGCGAAGCTCACATCCACTCAACGGCCTTATCCGCGAAGAAGCAAAACACTAGAATAAACAACCGGATGCACTATTTAATACAACGGCAGAAGATCGGCATGATGCATGTATGATGTATGACTTGGCAGAGGTGCGATGCAATTAGGTCATATTAAGCGGAACCAGGGTCCCGACAATTAATTAGATGGTTCAAGTTGTTTATCTACCCCGCAAATTAAATGTTATATAGCAAGACAATAGATGGCAACGGTTCGCTACACATGTTTAAAAGAGGCCGATATGAGAATAGATTTGCCCGCATATGGGCCCCATATTTAATTATTAGGTGAATCGGCATAAGGCCCCCAAACCACACAAATATGCATGCGAGATGACAATTAAATATGCAACAAGTTGATATCATTTATAAAATAGGGTATCGAGGAAAAGGGTCACACATTTAGGGTTCGGCAGATCTTGGTTTCCGGGGTTCGGGGTTCGACAGGGTCCAGGGTCCGGTCTCGGGGTCCAGGGTTAGGGTTCGATCTTGGCGGAATCGTTCTCTCGTTCTCGGTAACGGGGTAGATCTTGCGTTCCGGAAAGAAGTACTTGGCGGTCTTCGACTCCACCTAGGTCGGGGTCGATCTTGTCGTTGCGAAGGTCTTGTCGGGCCGGCGTATCGGGTCGGTCTTGGCGTCCGGGAAGCGGTACTTGTCACACCTGTGGTCTTCGGGTGTTATGACGACGATCTTGTTGTTTCGATGTCGGTGATCTTGGCGTCTTGGCGTCACGGATGCATGTCGGCGCACTCGGTCTTGGCGTCCTCGGGGCATAGGGCTTCGAATCGGGGAAAACGATCTTGGGGTACCGCGTCTTCGGTTGCCGGATGGAGAACTTGGTGGTTTTGAGGAAGTACTTGTCGTCGAGGCCTCATGTAACCTTCGACACACAAACATCACATGGTCGGAGGCGGATGGCAGGGCGGCGGCCGGTTGTCGCAGACCCGCTCGCCCAAGGAGGGACGGCCTGCAGCGACGCGGGATAGAGGTCGCCTGCGACGGCGCGTCTCCTGGGCACGCGCGGCCAGGCCGGCGCAGACGGGGGCGCACGCGACGCGCACGCGGGGCAGGCGGCTCGAGGCAGGAGGGTTGAGGCGGACGCGGGACGCGCTCGGGCCGGGCTCGCGTGCTGGAGGGCCGCGGTCGCTGGCGAGCAGGGGCGGGGTCCTGGCGAGCGGCGGCGCGCTGGAGGACGCTCGCCGGCGGCGGGACGCGGGCAGGCGACACTGGCGACGGAGGGGCCGCTGGGGCGCCGGCGCGCCGGAGGTTGATGGCGACGGGCGGCGTCCTGGGGACGGGGCAGGCAGCAGCGGGGCGACGGGCCGGAGGAGGGGAGAAGCTCGCCCGGCGGCGGACGCGGGCCGGGCGCAGCGGCGGGGGCACTGGGCGACGCCGGAGGCAGCTGAGGGGCGGGGAGGCGGCGCTCGGCGAGGACGGCCTGCGCGAGAGAAGGGTCGACGCGGCGGGGCCGGGAGGTCGGGGCGCGGTCGGACGCGCGGCCGGAGGGAGACGGCTCGCTGCGGAGGGGCGGCGGCGAGGGCTGCACGCGGGCGGAGGGCGAGAGGAGGCCGGCCGTGGACGAAGGCGAGGGGAGGACGGAGGGGAGTGCTGCTGCTGGCGGCCTGCGGGCGTCCGTCCGGCGGCGGCGGCGATGGGGCGTGGCCAGAGGGGGGCTGAGGGAGGTTGCAGGTGGGAGGGAGAGACGGTGCGGGCGAGCGGGGTGGGAGGTTGAAGAAGACCAGGGGAGCGGCGCCAGGCGTGGGACGCGCGGGCGGGGTGGGTCCCAGGCGTGGGGCCAGGGCAGGGGGCTGGGTCGGGTGTGGCCGGCGTGTGAGGGCGTGCGTGCGTGCTGAGTGTGGGAGAGAGAGGAGGGAGGGTGAGAGGGTCCACGTGGCGGGTTGGGGTTGGTGGGGATCTGCGGTGGCTGATGTGGCGTTCCAGGATTGGAGGGGTGAGGTGGCCAGGGGGTGTGGGTAGGTTTCCGGGTAGCCTTAGGATTTAGAGGTTGGACCGATCTGTTTTATACGGGGGTGGTCGTTCGGGTCGGGTTGGCCCGTTCGACTGCCCCCACTAAAAATAATATAATTTTTATTTGATTTAAACGGGCCGTGTGCAATCCGATAGTGGCCAAAATAATTATTCCGGAGAACCGGGCTTGCATTTGAACGAAGACGAAGCGTTTGGAAAACAAAATAGGTTTTCGAAATTAGTTTTAGGCAAACAATGCATGATGATGACGATGCAATGCACACATTCAACGCGATTTTCTAGTAGTGGTTTTGCGGGATGCCACAAACTCAACGGCCTTATCCGCGAAGAAGCAAAACACTAGAAGAGACATCGGATGCACTATTTAATACAACGGCAGAAGATCGGCATGATGCATGTATGATGCATGGCATGACAAGGTGCGATGCAATTAGGCCAGATTAAGCGGAACCGGGGTCCCGACAATACTTAGATGGTTCAAGTTATTTACCTACCCCGCAATTTAAATGTTGTATTAACATGGCCAAAATATGGTACCGGTTCGCTACATCAATTTAAATGAGGCCAATATAAGGCTAGATTTGCCCGCATATGGGCCCCATATTTAATTATGAGGTGAATCGGCATAAGGCCCCCAAACCACATGAATGCATGCGAGATGACAATTAAATATGCGACAAGTTGTTATGTTATTATAAAATAGGGTGTCGGGAAGGGTTCACACATTAGGGGTCTCGACGATCTTGGGATTCCGGGGTTCGGGGTCGGTCTCAGGGCTCGGATCTGGGGTTCGACGGAAGCGTTCTTGGACTCCGGGATCTAGGGTCTTCGGATCGGGGTGGATCTTGGCGTTCGGGTAGATGAACTTGGCGTGGTGACGGGGCGCATCGGTTGCTTCCGGGTCGGTGCCTGTCTCGGGTCTCGGTACTGGAAGATCTTGGTGTTCTATGCGGTCGATCCTGCCGTTCCGGGATGGAGAACTTGTCGTCCGGGGAAGTACTTGGCGTTCCGGACTCTCGACGAACCTTGGCGTCCGAGAAGAAGATCATGTCGGTCCACAGCGTAGATCTTAGGGAGGTTCGGGTTCCACGGGTTCGGCTCGACAACTAGACTCCGGGAACGGTTCTTGGCGAACTTGGCGTGCCGAGGTTCTCGGTGGGGTCATCCTTCGGTGCCCGGAAGGAGATCTTGTCGATGAGACGAGCTTGGCACTCGGGTTCCGTCTTCGGTTCCCGCTAAGAAGACCTTGGCGTCATGGTGGTCGATGACGAACTTGGATCGACGTCGAAGTTTTCTCCCGAAGATCTTGAGGGTTCCCTCTTGGTTTGCCGAGGCCGATCTTGTGTTGAACTCGGGGGTTCTGGGGACATATGGATGCATGCCCGCTGTCGTCACCGGGGTACACGTCTAACCATCGGGGTCGCGTCGAGGGGGCAGCAGCATTGACGGTTAGCATCAGCGGCACACACGCGGGAGGAGGAGGCGCTCAAGGCGACCGAGCCCCGGGCGGCGGCGTCGAGCTCCGGGGCGAGGGGAGCGGCCTGGACGGCAGCAGCGAACGCGGGCAGCGCGCGCTGAGGTGGCCCGGCGGCGGCGAGGCGGGCTCTGGCGGCGGGGGTGGCCGGGGCGCGGCTCGCGGCCGGAGGCGAGGTGTGGGCGACGGTGGCGGTGGAGCGGTGGATGCGAGCAGGGTCGGCGGAGCGGGGCGGGCTCGCGGAGGGCAGGCCGCGGCGGCGGGCAGCGCGCGGAGGCGTCGGGGCGACTGGGGACGCGGGCGCCGGCGGCGAGGAGCTCGTCGGCCGGAGGTGAGGGAGAAGGAGAGCGTCGGGGCAGGCGGGGTCCGGCGAGGCTCTGCTCGGGCGGCTTGGGGAAGGCTCGCGGGCGCGGTCGCTGCGGAGGAAAGGAGGGCCCGGCGGCGCGGCGAGGTCGCTGGGAGGCCGCGGGCGGTGCGCGCCGGGGAGCCTGGCGGCGAGCGGCGGCGGGGGACCAGAGGGGAGGACAGGCGGCGCGCGCGCGGCTCCCTGGGGCCGGCGGGGCGGCGGCAGGTGCCAAAGGCGGCGCAGCGAGGGGAGAGCGGCAGAGGAGGTGGGAGGACGCGGGCGTGCCTCGCGCGAGAGAGAGAAGGGAGAAGACAGGGGTCGGCAGGGTGGACCGGGGTGGGGCCGGATGGTGAGGATCCGGTGGGGATCAGATGTGGGGGAAGGCGTGTGCTGTGTGGCGTTGTGGGTTGTGTGGGGTGGGGTGTGGGTACAGGTGAGGGGTGGGGGGTAGGTGGCAGGTTGCTATTGGTTAGAGGGGGAGAGAGGGGAGGTGGCAGCGTGGGATTGGGTGGGTGATGTGGGAGGCTGGGTTGGGGTGGATTAGTTGGTAGGTTTAGGAATAAGGGGTGGGACTGGTTGGACCGATTTAAAATCCTGGGGGTGGTCGTTCGGGTCGATCTGGCCCGTTCGACTGCCCCCACTAAGAATAATATAATTTTTTTATTTGTTTTATTAACACCGTTTGCAAACCGATAGCATTCAAACAAAAATAATCCGGAGGCCGGGCTTTGCATTTGAATTAAGATGAGGCGTTTGGAAAACAAATCGGGCGTTGAGAAAATAGTTTTATGCAAACAATGCATGATGATGACGATGCAATGCACAAATTCAACGCGATTTTATAGTAGTGGTTTTGCGGGATGCCACAGCGGTCGAGGCCTGCAGCAGAGGAGGCCGGACGGGGCGGCGCTGCTCAGGGGGATGGGCGGAGGTGACGGCGGCCGGGGCGACATGCGGCCAGAGGAGCTCGGCGGCGGGATCCTGCGGCTAGAGGAGGAGGCGGCCAGGGGAACGGCGGCGGGCGCCCGGCGAGGATGGCGGCCGAGCTTGACAGCGGCGACGTCGCGGGCCAGTGGCCACCGGATGGGGCCGACGAGCGCGATGGCGGCCAGGGAGGTGTCGCCGACGCGGATGCGGTGCAGGGAGAGGTCGCCGGCGGCCAGCGGGTGGCTGTGGTGGCGGAGCCAGGGAGGGAGCGGCGGTGACTGGCGGAGCTCGGGCTCAGGCGGCGCTCGAGGTGGGAGGCGGGGCCGGGCTCGCGCGGCCAGGAACGCGGCGGGGAGGAGACCGGGGGCGCGCCGGCGGCGGGGTGCCGAGGCCGAGCGGCGGGACACAGAGAAGGGCGAGGCGGGCCGGCGGAGAGGCGGCCGCAGAGGGGGAGGGTCGTGGCGGTGGCTACGGTACCGCGCGTCGGCGGCGGGGAAGAGGTGGGCGGCGGAGCTGGTGGAGGTGGGGGAGCGAGCGAGGGGGGCGGAGGAGCCCGCTGGCGGCGGCGGCTCGCCGAAGGAGGAGAAGTGGCGGGTCGGGCAGAGGGGGAGCGGAAGAGGGAGAGAGGAAGGAGAGAGCGGGGTCTGTGGGGGGTGGGGCCGGGGCGTGGGGCCGGTGGGGCGCGGGCCCAAGGAGGTGGTTGACCAGGGGTGGGTCGGTGTGGGGGGTGAGTGAGGAAGTGGTGGGCCAGAGAGGGTGGGTCCAGGTTGTAAGGGAGAGGGGGTAGGTGGGGGCTAGGTGAGAGAGAGAGAGAGGGGTGTAGGTGGGGCTGTGGATTGTGAGGTGGCTGGGCTGAGGGTGAGGTGGAGGGACGGTGAGGTGGCATGCTGGGGTTGGTGGGTAGACTAGGTTTGGGTAGGAATAGATTAGGGTTTGGGTTTTATCAGTTTGTAAAATATTTATGGTGTTGTCTTGTTTTAAATCTTTTTAGCAAAATAGTTTTTAGGCAATTAATTTAACAGATAATTATAAGACTTATTTTGAAATAAGAGAAGGGTATTTTTAGAAAACAAAAATAGGCTTATTGAAAATAGTTTCAGACATACAAATGCATAATGATGACGATGCAATGCACAAAAACAACGCGATTTTCTAGTAGTGGTTTTGCGGGATGCCACAATTCGACACCACTAACAATGGATCTCGCCCTCGAGATCCGACTCATGGTACCGGAAGGAAGGTCGTCGATCTGCGTCTTCTCGCTTCGTGTAGATCCTCGCGACACCGCTAACAAGGGTTCTTGCTCAGCTTGAAGATGGCGACACCACCAACAAGGATTGTTCCCCATTCGTCGAGGGAGCACTCCGGAGAAACAAAGATGAAGGTAAAGGTCTCAAAAGGGTAAAGTCACCTATAACTTTCGCGGAAGGAGTATAACGGCAATGATTCGCCATCCAAGGTGCAAGAGCGAATGATAAGAGTAGTCGGATGGTGATCAGTCCATCGCGCACCCAAAGCATTACCCTGCACATGAATAGGAAACTATGCAACCAACTCTCAGAATTCAGATTGTAGATCTCGACAAGCGAGGTTCAGAAACAAAGGAGTGATGCAGACTCTGCATCGGATCTGGCATAGATGATGTCGTCGCGTCGGAAAACACCGGAAGGCACAAACAAGGAACAAAGAATGGTACCACAGTAGACGGATTCCTCAGACAGCATGAAGACCAGATGTAGCAACACCGTTACCAAAGGAGGAAGCGAAACCCTGAAGGTACGACGGAACCCAACCACGAGAAAATCCTGGACTTGAAGAGAGAGAAGAGAGCGGATTCAAAACACGCAGAGGTGAGAGGAGAGCAGCAGAGGGGTAAGAAATAAAATCAGACCTAATCAGAACTATCCAACCGATTTTTTTTTTCAAAAATAGTTTTGACACGCTACTTCGGCCGTTAGCTAGGTTATCCTACAGGCTGGACTTGTGGGGTATCGTAACTGCTGAGCTCTGATACCACTCTGTAACACCCTCAGAATCGGCCCTATGCAAGTTTTAGCGATTCCCGCCAAACCCGCATAGAAACGATTCAAAGGTGCCCACCAGGCACTTTCGTGCGGGTGGAAAACGAAGTAATACCATTACACAATAGTCCACGATGGAACCCACAGAACAGATATATACAACAGCGACTCAAAGAGTCAAGAATACAGATATACAATACAAAGATCCAAATCACCTTGAAAATGATACAGCGTCCGACTACGGACAAGATGCAAATGGGGCTAAGAGCCCTGAAGAATAACCAATGGCGTCCATAACCCTGTCCAGGCCAAGCCGAAAGGGTAACCCTGCTAACGACGTCGATCTCAAAACCTGCTTAAACAAAGGGGTGCCGACAAAGGGCAAAGGAAAAAGAGAGAGCGGTCAGTACTGAGGCCAGTACACGGCGAGACTAGAGTTCGGCGGTCCTCGCCTACATAGGTATGGTGGACTGAAGCGGCAGCGGCAGCATGCACTAAACAACCTATAGAGACTCGATACAACTGGCGGCTATCAAAGAGGGATAAGAAAGACCTATTCGGAACCAACCTGATGCTACCTTCAAACAAACCCATCCTGGTATTTCCCCCTCGAGACCAAACGAGGAAGTCAACCGAGGAACTCACACAGTTGGCAGTTTTATTTATTCAGTTATCATTGCAGCAATTACTAGTCAGTATAGATAGTCATCCTGATAAAATAAGCAGTGGGCAGTTTTAGTTAAACATTTCGTTGTAGTTGCAGCACTTACTAGTCAGATACAAGTAGCATGAGATATCCCCAAAATCCAGCAGTTGTTGGTACTTTTATTTGGCCATTCCGTTGTAGTTGCAATACTTACTAGTCAGGTACAATGGTAGCAAGCGACAACCCAAACAAGCAATTGTTGGCAGTTTTATTTAGCCATTCCATTATAGTGAAGCTGATTACTAGTCATTATAAAGTCAAATTTATAGCACTACTTTAGTTATAGTTGTCTATGATCGAGATACTGTGCTCCAAGTTGTCCATAACCGCGGACACGGCTTTCAGAAAGTTTTACCCTGCAGGGGTGCACAAATAGAAACACACACTCGATCAACCTCGGAAAAACCAAATCAAAACCCAACGAGGCCTTCACGACAAAGCAATCACCAGATTCAGAAATATTTCAGGGGGCCACCCCATTAAGTATACCCGCAACGAAGTTAGCTGACTTCGAGACGGACTCAAGGTTTGTGGGGCCGGCTGTAAGCGACTGGGAACCCAAAACTGGGCTTGTCGATACCGCGTAAACGGGTCACGATCCTAAACAGTACAGTGTGCTCCTCGCACAATCGTAAATAAAGCAGTAAAGCATGGCATAAGTACAGGATAGTAAATAAAACCTCAAACTAGTTTGTGGCCCCAAGAAATAAGAATGAATCAAGCTCTGGCTCAGGGGGGTCCCATAATCCTCCCGGATGTGGATAGCGCGAATATTCAAGGAACAGGTATCAAGTACTCGGGGTCCTACGGGACACAAGTGGACGGTTAACAACCAAATAACATCTATTGCCCACCTGTGCCTCTGCTTACCTACTTCAATTTTAGTTGTTAAACAGTAATTAAATTAAACGATAATTGAAGCCATGATCATCTCCAACATTAAACATGCGGCAACACTCCAACAACTGTGGTACTTGACGACACGCAACAGCACTTGAGCAAGCGACTACGACGCGCAGGTCCAACTATCTACCAAACAACAGGTAATAGGAGGTGTCCAAGGCAATATAAGGCTGCAAGGGATAACACGGGCACGAAAACTAGAGCATCGCAACACAGATAGCAATAGATCAACAGGAGGGAATAAATACTATAAAAGTAAGATAGGTAGAAAGGGGGAGATACTCGCCTGAAAACATTGCCGAAGGTTCAACCGAAGATCGGGTCGACACTCGCATCAACTCAACGGCCTTATCCGCGAAGAAGCAAAACACTAGAATAAACACCGGATGCACTATTTAATATAACGGCAGAAGATCGGGCATGATGCATGTATGATGTATGACATGGCAAAGATGCGATGCGATTAGGCAATATTAAGCGGAACCGGGGGTCTCGACAATTAAATATGTGGTTCTGGTTGTTTAGATACCCCGCAAATTAAATGTTGGGTTAACAGGGCGAAACATGGCATCGGTTCACTACACACATTTAAATGAGGCCAATATAAGACTAGATTTGCCCGCATATGGGCCCCATATTTAATTTAGGTGAATCGGCATAAGGCCCCCAAACCACAGACAAGTATGCATGCATGAACAATTTAATATGCAACAATTTTATATCATTTATAAAAATAGGCTCAAGAAAGGGGTCACACATTAGGGTCGAAGATCTTGGTTCCAGGGGGTTCGGGGTTTGGTCTCAGGGTTTGACGGGGAAACGATGAAGTTCGGACTCGCGATGGCGAACTTTAGTAGATCGGGTACCGGGGTCTTCGGATCTGGGGAGTAGATCTTGTCGCACGGCGTCAATGCTTCCGGGAAGGAGAACTTGTCGTTCAGGGTCTCGGGGTCGGACACCGGGATCGGTCTTCGGATCGAGACGAACTTGGGATCCGTGTAGGAGATCTTGGCGTTCTTCAGGTTCGCGTTCGGGCGCCGGGAGATCTTGATGCTCTGGGAAGGAGGTCTTGGTGTCCGGGAAGGCGATCATGGTCGGGGCTTCGAATCCTCGAGATCGGGGTCTTCGGATCTCGACGGGAACGGTCTTCGGATTCTGTGAGGGAGTTCTTGGAGTGTCGCGGTTCCGTTGTCGGTGGCGATCTTGTTGAATCAGGAAACATACTTGCGTTACTGGCTGTGTCGTCAATACAAGATGTTGCACGAGGTCTTGGGTCCGGAACACGCAACAGCTAGGGTAAGCCGATAGAACCTGTCGTGATGTCAACCAAACTGACCAAGACTCTGAGCTCCAGAATAGATGCAAGGGACACAGCCCGCAGGAAAAAAAACAAAGAAGGACAGAGGCGGGCGGTGCGATGGCGACAAACTGGTGGTGGCGAGGTGTGCTCTGCAGGCAGACAGAGTCACGGCAGACAGAGTCACGGCAGACATGGGTCCTGGCGGTGACGGCTACTGTAGAGGGAGGAGCGAGCGATGGGGGAGGGTGCGCGACTGCGGCCGGAGGAAGGCCGAGCGGACGGACAGCAGCGGCGAGGTCGGGCCGGCCGGAGGAAGCGGCCGCGAAGGGGGGTGCCGGCGGGCAGAGGCGAAGCCATCGGGGGCGACGCGGTCGAGGCCTGCAGCAGAGGAGGCCGGACAGGGCGGCGCTGCTCAGGGGGATGGGCGTAGGTGACGGCGGCCGGGGCGACATGCGGCCAGAGGAGCTCGGCGGCGGGATCCTGCAGCCAGAGGAGGAGGCGGCCAGAGGAGCTCGGCGGCGGGATCCTGCAGCCAGAGGAGGAGGCGGCCAGGGGAATGGCGGCGGGCGCCCGGCAAGGATGGCGGACGATCTTGACGACGGCGACGTCGCGGGCCAGTGGCCACCGGATGGGGCCGACGAGCGCGATGGCGGCCAGGGAGGTGTCGCCGGCGCGGATGCGGTGCAGGGAGAGATCGCCGGCGGCCAGCGGGTGGCTGCGGTGGAGGAGCCAGGGAGGGAGCGGTGGTGACTGGCGGAGCTCGGGCTCGGGCGGCGCTCGAGGTGGGAGGTGGGGTCTGGCTTGCGCGGCCAGGAACGCGGCGGGGAGGAGACCGAGGGCGCGCCGGCGGCGGGGTGCCGAGGCCGAGCGGCGGGACGCAGAGGATGGCGAGGCGGGCCGGCAGAGAGGCGGCCGCAGAGGGGGAGGGGCGTGGCGGTGGCTGCGGTACCGCGCGCCGGCGGCGGGGAAGAGGTGGGCGGCGGAGCTGGTGGAGGTGGGGGAGCGAGCGAGGGGGGCGGAGGATCCCGCTGGCGGCGGCGGCTCGCCGGAGGAGGAGAAGTGGCGGGGTCGGGCAGAGGGGGAGCGGAAGAGGGAGAGAGAGGAAGGAGAGAGCGGGGTCTGTGGGGGGTGGGGGTGGGGCCGGGGCGTGGGGCCGGTGGGGCGCGGGCCCAAGGAGGTGGTTGACCAGGGGTGGGTCGGTGTGGGGGGTGAGTGAGGAAGTGGTGGGCCAGAGAGGGTGGGTCCAGGTTATAAGGGAGAGGGGGTAGGTGGGGGCTAGGTGAGAGAGAGAGGGGTGTAGGTGGGGGATGTGGATTGGTGAGGTGGCTGGGCTGAGGGTGAGGTGGAGGGACGGTGAGGTGGCACGCTGGGGTTGGTGGGTAGACTAGGTTTGGGTAGGAATAGATTAGGGTTTGGGTTTTATCAGTTTGTAAAATATTTATGTTGTTGTCTTGTTTTAAATCTTTTTAGCAAAATAGTTTTTAGGCAATTAATTTAACAGATAATTATAAGACTTATTTTGAAATAAGAGAAGGGTATTTTTAGAAAACAAAAATAGGCTTATTGAAAATAGTTTCAGACATACAAATGCATAATGATGACGATGTAATGCACAAAAACAACGCGATTTTCTAGTAGTGGTTTTGCGGGATGCCACACCTTACACCCCACACTTTTGGTGTCTAGATTATCTATGAATGGTGTTTAGGGAGATAGTCCATGTAAATGGTACTAATCCGGGCATCACTAGGTCATAGAGTCTTCGGGAACTCATCGAGGTTTTAGCCTACCCGAAAGGGGGCTTAACGAAGATGAGCTAACCTGAAGGATCGTGCAGACATATGAGGTCGCGGAGAGGGCAATGATTGGCTTGGACCAACTACTGGGCCCCACATCATGGAATTGTGGACGGAAAAGTACGCCCGGTTGTGCAATAAGGAGTTGATCTCTCATGGGAAAAGTAACGCACCTCTGCAGAGTGTAAGAATTGTAACTTGTTACTCCCTGGTCCGGGAAGGAGCTACGAACACGGCAGGAAAGGAACTCCATGAAAGTTCTGGATAACCTGTGAAGGCTGATGGTCATAGATTTTTATAATAAAATCAATCTTTGAAGAAAGATTTACAAAAAATGCATAGTGCCAAGGACTTATAGTCCGAGGTGGTAGTTAGAGCATCAAACTTCCTACCTTGCATATAACAAACTTGTTGGGTAATGTTGTTACTCATCCTTTCCTTTGATCCCTTGCTTATACTCTGAGAATCCCGAAGATACTTGAATGTACGCATCTGAGAGTCAAGAGGAGGTCTTCTATGAAGAGCCCAACTTGTATGGAGCCGTAGAAGGGGAGCACTACGACATCGTCTACGGGGAAGAGTTCCAGGAGTCCGAATAATTACTATAGTTCTAGTAACCACTTGAGCCGAGCATCATGAACAATATATAGCAATAAGTTGTTGAGCTCAATTTGGAGTTTAAGTTTTAAATTTGAAACTTCCACTGAAACACTTATATTTTGGTTTGTAAGTTGAATCCTTTGGAAGTCGTGAACTTCCGGTGTTGTAATAACAATGTGTGCATGTTGTAATATGGACCCGCAATGTTTCTGTTGTACCACTCTGAGGGATGTGATATTTACGGAACGGTGTTCTATGGATGTCATGTCAACGACTATAGTGTACTACACATGTAGTGGTATGCTGGGTCACCGCAGTTGGTATCAGAGCGAATTGCTTTGACCTTAGGTTGGAAACCTAGTAAATGGTATTACTAGTAGGAGAGTGTAGCAACGATAAAGAATTCTCTAAAAGTAATATAATGGGTATTCAAATGAGAATATTTCGTTATATGTTTTAGTGCGATAATTCTTTGTTATGATGCAATATATTATTGGTTACTAATCAAAACTATTTTTCTGATATACAGAGCTATGACACCAAAGTTTCCAAAACAGACTTTGGTAAGGAAAGAGGAGACTCTTGATGATTATCAAGGATCATTCACAGATCAACTTCGTCAACTTTTAAAGATCTTTAGTTGTCCAACTAGAATTCCAGTGAATACTATAACTTACCTTGATGGTCGGATGTTATCCAAGTATCATGTGAGTATCCAACTTCTAGAGGAGCTTGGATTATATCACGATCTACCTATAGGTGAGTGTAGGAGTCACTTAGTAGCATATCATGTTGCTGTTGTGGAGGCGATAGCTAATATCCGGGAGCATAAAGCCAAGGAGTTATAAGGTAGCACATTTTATGTGATACCTCATGATTCTATAGACTCGGAGCCTATACCGGATCATCTTACTTTGGTTAAGAAGCATCCTAAGTTAGCTTCCAAGTTTATGGATATATACCGAACACTCGTTGCGTCTTTTTACAAGACACATCAAGTGATTGTCGAAGATAAAAATGACATGTTAGAGGATCTAACTGATCCGGAAAGAAGGAAGCAGTTAGCAATCCAGTTGGAGAAGGAAGCAAGTAGTAGTAGTGCAACACCTATCTTTAAGGATATACATTTAGATCCTGAATCTTTTATACCATATCCTTATTCACCAAGGCTTGAACCTATACATGATCCTAATATGGATATGAGGTATGCAGTACCACAGGGTTCAGAGGATGGTTCTAATTCAGAACTTCCTATTGCGAATTCTGATGGTTGGAGAAGGGGATCATATGAAGGATCTCATGAACATCAGATGTCCACAGATGGTTCTGACAGTAATGTTGGACAATCTAGCTGGATGGATGTAAGAATTAACCCTAGTAATAGTAGTAGAAATGCCATGTCGATAGATAATCAGGATGAAGAAGAAGATCCTGAAGAGAGAGTGTTTGAATCATCAACATCTTCTCAAAACCTAGGGAATATACATTATCCAGTGTTTAACTATCTTGCCCAAAGGAGCACCTGGGAAGCAGCAGGATCTGCGTATCCTGTTGACAACTCAAGGAATGAAGATCAGGAGATGCAAACGGGAGATAATGTTGAATATGTTTCTGAAGACTTTTCAGCTGAGCTGGAGGGAGTCAATGCGCTCAGGTTGAGTAATGACTCAAGTCCTAACACTTCAGATACTGAGTATGTTCCTTCTGGAAGGTCATTTGTTCCACAAACTGTGCGACGAACGACACGTCATCACGGTTGGACATCAGGCATGTATGATGAGCGTAGTTACTACTAGAAGGAGGCAACTAGTTAGCGATATCAAGTACAATGTATTGTACTCCAAGGAAATAAGATAGTTAGATAAATAAGGTAGTGTCGTGATTATACCTATATGGTATATGTTGTAATGACTTTATATTATTATGATATTATGTATAATATGTGAAATGCATATTTGGATTTTCTTTGGATCTTCATTGTGTGACTAGTTCTGTGCGTAAAGTCGAGCTCAGAACACATGTGCATGATGTAATTATGAGTATTCGCTTTATGTTTCAGGACTAGAGGGTCATGGATACGGGTGTAGAAACCGAAACTGAACAGCAGCGGATGGAACGAGAGGCCAAGGAGAAGGCAGATGTAGATGTAGCAAATCAGGGAGCATTACCACCACCACCAATGAGGCCGTTAATGGAGCAGGACTTTATGCAGTGTATGCAATGATGCAAGAGACCCAGAACAAGTTCATGGAGGAGTTGTTGGGACGAGCAAATCAGAGGGCACCTGAAGGTGGAGGAGTGAGTTTATCTGATTTCCAGAATGCAAGGCCGCTACCTTTTGCATCAGCTCCTGAACCAATGGATGCAGAAGATTGGCTAGAAGATACAGAAACAAACCTGAAGATTGTAGGTTGCAATGATGAGGAGAAATTGAGGTATGCAACTCATCTTCTAACTGGACCTGCAGCATCATGGTGGGAGAATCAGTGGCTATGCAAAAACCAGGAAGGGAGTATACCTGGGAGGAGTTCAAGCAGAAATTCCGTGAATATCATGTTCCGGAAAGTGTTATGGAGTTGAAGCAGGGAGAATTTGAAGAGCTACAGCAGGGATATACTAGTGCTATGAAGTATATCCGGGAGTTTAGTCAACTGTCTCGTTATGCTGAGGAAGAAGTTAACAGGGAGGAAAAGAGGAAGAAGCATTTTCTGCGTGGATTAAATCCATTTGTGAGGATGTAGATGAGGTTGGCTAATAAGCAAACTTATCAGCAGTTGCTGGATGTAGCCATCACTTTCGAAGATGACTACAAGAATGTTCAAGAGGATAGAAGAAAGAGAGCTAAGAAGGAAACCAAGAGAATACAAGTAAGCAATCCCAAGCCCAATCTGGAATTCAAACCTAGGAATAATCCCTATAACAACAACAATTCCAATCGGAGTGCAAATCCAAATGCAAAGAATATTATATGCCACAATTGCAAACTCCAAGAGCTTATGAGCAGGGATTGCCCGAAACCAATAATTGTATGCCATGCTTGTGGTCATAAAGGTCACATAAGGCCAAATTGTCCAAGCAAACCACAAGGAGGTTGGCCGGCTCGAGATGGAAGGCAAGCTAGTGGAGGAAATGGACAACCCAATAAAGGAGGAAATAATGGCAAGAACAACAATGGCAAGAGGAACAGACCTACCGGGAAATTGAACTGTGCAACCCTCGAGGAGGTGGATAATTCGGAGCATGCAGTGATAGGTACGCTCAATATCCTTACCAATCCCGGCAAAGTTCTATTTGATACTGGTGCAACTACTTCATTCATTTCTGAAGAATTCTATGATAAATTCGGGATTAGAAGGGAAACGTTTGAAACTCCTATGACCGTAGTTACGGCAGGGGGAAATGTGACTGTACGCCACATTAAACAAGATCAGGTTATCTCGATCTGTGGTTGTACATATTTCGCAGACCTTTATGTGATTACTTTGAAGGGAATTGCAGTAGTGCTGGGGATGGACTGGATGATGGAACACGGAGCTCAGATAAATTGTGAAGAGAAAACTGTTTCAATAAAAACTCCAAGTGGAGCAAGAATAGTTTACCAAGCAGATAAGCACAGTCATATTATGGTGGATATGCAGTTGAACTCGATGGAAGAGGTCAAATTGGAAGATATTCCTATAGTAAATGAATTTCAAGATGTTTTCCCAGCATAGCTACCGGGAATGCCACCAGATCGGGAGATAGAGTTCAGTATTGATCTAATTCCTGGTACAACACCAATAGCTCAAGCACCATATAAGATGGGACCCAAAGAGTTAAAAGAACTCAAATATCAAATTGATGAGTTAGCCAGAAAAGGATTTATTCAGGAAAGTGTATCTCCATGGGGAACACCAGTAGTCTTTGTGGATAAGAGAGATGGTGGAAGAAGGATGTGTGTGGAGATTATAGAAATCTGAACAACGTTACTATCAAGAATAAGTATCCTTTACCAAGGATCCAAGATTTGTTTGATCAAGTGAAAGGAGCCGGAGTATTTTCAAAGATTGACTTAAGATCCGGATACCATCAAATCAAAATCAAACCGGAAGATGTTCCAAAGACAGCATTTGTCTCAAGATATGGACACCATGAGTATCTGGTAGTACCATTTGGTTTGACCAATGCACCTGCAATATTCATGAATCTGATGAACAAAATCTTCATGCCATATCTGGATAAGTTCGTCATAGTTTTTATTGATGATATTCTGACATATTCCAAGGATAGGGAAGAGCATGTTGAACATTTGAGAATAGCATTGCAGACACTAAGGGAACATAAACTTTATGCTAAGTTTAGTAAGTGCGAATTTTGGCTAGATGAGTTAGAATTCCTCCGCCATGTGATCAGTAAATATGGAATTGTTGTAAATCCATCTAAAGTTCAGTCAGTATTAGAGTGGACTGCACCAACCAATGTGAAGCAAATTCGAGGTTTCTTAGGATGGCTGGTTATTATCGGAGATTCATTGAAGGTTTCTCCAAAATAGCTGGACCAATGACCAAATTGCTAAGAAAGAATACACCATTCAATTGGGATGAGAAGTGTGAAGCAAGTTTTCAGGAGTTGAAGACCAGGTTAACCACAGCTCCAATCTTAGCAGTTCCTAAAACAGGGAAGGACTTCACAGTATACTGTGATGCATCTAAAGAAGGTCTAGGTTGTGTGTTAATGCAAGATCGGAAAGTCATTGCTTATGGTTCAAGACAACTGAAACCACATGAAGTCAACTACCCAACTCATGATTTAGAGTTAGCAGCATTAGTTTTTACGCTAAAAGGATGGAGACATTTTCTATATGGAGCCAGATGTGAGTTATACACTGACCATAAAAGTCTCAAATATTTCTTCACTCAAAAGGAATTGAATATGAGACAGAAGCGTTGGTTGGAACTAATCAAAGATTATGACTTAACAATCAACTATACTCCAGGGAAAGCAAATGTTGTAGCTGATGCTTTAAGCAGAAAGAGTGCAGATATTCAGCCTAACAATAGGGAGCTACCAAAAGAGTTACAAATGGACTTGGAAAGATTAGAGCTTCAATTCATTAGAGCAGAGGTTCTTGGAGGATTAGCTACTATGCAGGTAGTTGTAGAGCAGGACAGTAATCTTAAGCACGAAATTTTCAGGCATCAAGCAGAAGATCCTGTCATTGCTAAAGAAATTCGGAGGATATCTCAAGGGGAAAAAATCAGTTTTTCGCCTTGGAGAATGTGAGTCTTTATGGTTTCAAGACCGTCTTTGTGTTCCAGATGTGACTGAGATTAGAGATGTCATACTTAGAGAAGCACATGAAACACCATATTCTATACATCCAGGAACTACTAAGATGTATATGGATTTGAAAGAACTATTCTGGTAGAATAACATGAAAAGGGACATTGCTAAATATGTATCAGAATGTCATACTTACAAAAGGGTGAAATATGAACATCAAAGTCCAGCAGGACCATTACAACCTTTGGAAATTCCTGAATGGAAGTGGGAAGAAATAGGTATGGAAGTCATCACAGGATTGCCCATGACACCGAAACGGAAGGATATTATATGGGTAATTGTGGACAGACTCACTAAGAGTGCACATTTTATACTGGTAAATCATAAAGATAATGCCGAGAAGTTAGTAACAGATAGTAAGTAAGCATGGAGTGCCCAAAAAGATCATAACTGATAGGGGATCAGTGTTTACTTCAACATTTTGGAAGCAATTGCATGAAGCACTTGGTTCCAAGTTAGATTTCAGCACAACATATCATCCTGAGACAGGAGGTCAAACTGAAAGAACAAATCAAATATTAGAAGACATGTTAAGAGATTGGGAATATCATCTACCATTGGCAGAATTTTCCTACAATAATAGCTATCAGAGTAGTCTGAAGACAGCTCCATATCAGGTTCTGTATGGAAGGAAGTGTAGATCACCAATATGTTGGTATGATCCTAGAAGCAGCAAATAATTTGCGCCAGACTATATTAAAGAAAGACAATATATCATTGATAAGATGAGGGATAGACTGAAAATAGCCTAGAGTAGGCAGAAAAGTTATGCTGATCAAAGTCGAAGATCTTGGCATCCAGAAGTGGGAGATATGGTATATTTGAAAGTAAGTCCAATGAAAGGGGTGAAAAGGTTCGGAGTTAAAGGTAAATTGAGTCCAAGATACACCATACCATTTAAGATATTGAGTCAGAACAGAACTATAGCTTATGCTTTGGAGTTACCATCAAGATTGTCTCAAGTGCATAATGTTTTCCATGTGTCACAACTTCGTAAATGTTTGAAAGTTCCGAATGATGCAATCACACATTAGGAGATAGAACTACAAGCAGACTTGACCTATGTTGAAAAGCCCTGTAAAATTTTGGAAGAAAACTAGAAAAGGTTGAGGAATAGAGCAATCAAGTACTGCAAAGTACAGTGGGAACATCACCCTGAAAGGGAAGCCACGTGGGAGAAAGAAGAAGATTTAAGAACAGCCTATCCAGAACTATTCAGGTACACCTCAACAAACTTTGGGACGAAGTTTAATTTAAGGGGGGAAGTTTGTAACATCCCAACATTTAGGAACTAAAGAAGGGTAGATTTAGGAATTTGGAATGTTGCATGCATTCATCTGTGAAAATATGGGTAAATTTTTTGTCAAATAAAAACCTAAAGTGATCAAAGTTTCTTTCATACTTTGAGATTAGGTATAGTCTTGAAGGATGATTGTTATAGACTCTGATATGATCTTTGTGGACTTATGTGTTTTGGGAAATGAAATTTGAATTTAAAAACTGGAGTGTTTGAATTATAATTCAAAAGGATTTTTAAATGATGTTTGAATCTTTTATTTAATTAAGAGTTAACCAATAATAACTCAAACTTTATATAAAGAGAGCAATTAAGAATATGAATATTCATTTCATAATTGTATTCAATAAATAAGTTACAAAAATGTAACTTATGAGAATCATTCACAATCTTTACAATAGCAAATAAAGAAAGAATAATGTTTCTTTATTGATAATAGTACAATCTTTATTACAAAAGAATAAATTAAAGATTACAATTGAATATGAGAGTTATTACAAGTGACTAATATATAAAGAAAAATAAAAATCCTAAACTAAAGTCTTGATCTTCAAATATGGTTCCTGCAAAATAAAAATAAACTTAAAAGAAAAACAAGGTTAGTATTAGAATTATTTTTACTCTCAGAAGACAGTGAAGTGCACTATTCACTTTTTCATCATTGAGTTTATAAGGGGAAAGTTTCACCAATATGAAAGAATGTATCTTTCATAATTTTAAGCCAAAAGTCAAATCACAGCAAGGAGGGGCAAGTTTCACCAGCCAAGTAGAAGTAATCAGGTGAAAGTAACTTTCAAAAATTCTGAACATATCCACATCTGTGCAACAAGCACACAAGCAGCACACACACACCAAACTGCATGGTGTGTGCTGTCAACACCACATCAGCAGCACAACCAAACAAAACTAGCAACACAGCCATGGGAAAACCAATCCCCATACCATTCCATTGCTCTTACACACCAAGCATAGCAGCCAGTAGCTAAACTAAGCACAAAGCCAAGCTAGATCAAACCAACCAAAACCCAAGAGCACATCACCAAGATGGTGACATAAGGAGGGGGAAGATCAGGTGGATAGCAAGACCAAAGTCAAGCCATCAGGATCAGGAGATGATGGGCTAGATCAAGGACAAGCCAGGATCTGGAAATACCAGGGGAGCAGAAGATCAACCACAAGATCAAGCCACCACAACATCAAGTGACAGTGGTGAGTAAATAGACCATCAAATGATCTATCTGTCTAAGATTAGACAAGCATACATGATCTGTATCTTATTCAAACTCTCAAAAAGCACACAAGTGGGGTGAATCCATCACTGAGGTTTTAAACTCTAAAAGCAATCATAAAAGTATAAGGATCCAACTAAATCTCAGAACAACATCATTGATTTAGTTATCAAGCTATATTTCAATTCAAGAATGAACATAGCTAAGATTTAAACTTCTAGGCACATCTCTAAGAAAAGAGTAGCACCTTAGAATTTAACCTTATGGATCTATATAAGTTATCAAGCTTAAAAGCATCTTTTCCCAACTTTGATTCAAGCAATAGTAGCTGGTATCACTACCAGAATTAGTCCATGTGAATCAACAAGATAGAGGTCTAAATCCCTAAACCTCAGACCAACATCATTGATTCTAGGGACATAAGGAAAGAGGATTTCACTTATCTATCATGCCAAGCCAAATCTTAATCTTGAATGAAACCACACCAAGTAAAAGAATCTATACTTGTGTGCCATACAAGGATGGTGTCACAAGAACAGTTCTAAACCAAGCAAGTTCAGCATCCAATCTTCACAGATACAATCAACCAGTTATAAATCATTTTCCTGTTCTTAAACACATGAATCATAAACAAGATATTCATATACATATATGTCTTCACTGTAAGAGACCATTTTGATCTCAAACTACACATGAATTCTCAAGCCAACAGTACTAAGACAGTAACTTCATCACACCATACACACTCTCATTAACCAAGTAATGACAGTGGTAAGTTATCAAAACCACTAGCCTTACCAAGTAGTGCTTCTAGAACAACTTTACCATCTAAATCATATGAGATTTAACCATGGAATCATCAATAGTAAACCACTAGCATCAACCCAGCTAATCATTAGCAATAAGCCACAACTGGTCGCCACTTAACAGATTCAGAGATCTCAACACATGATCTAATTCATCAGTATCTAATCAACAGTAGGGTATGAACCCTAAACAGAACCAAGAACCCTAATCAGGACAAGACAGTAACCAGAAAGATCATCACCAAACATCTAGCAGAGGATGACCTAACACAGAGAAGCACGAGAGGAGAGGAAGCACTCACCAAAGGTCCTCGTTGGAGAATAGAAGAGGAAGTAGAGGGGCCGACGACCATGGCGACACGGGGAGCACCCCCAAGGGGGCGCTGCGACCAATACAACGCCACGACGACCATAGCCACGCCTAGGGGCAAGGTGAATCACCACGGCGCACGTCAGCAGCGGCGGCGCCAGGATCAACGCCAACCCTAAACCCTAGGGTTCGGGACAACATCGATCTGGTCGCAGGAGGGCTCCATGTCCAAATCCAGTTGGATAGGAGGGAAGAGCAGGGTCGAAAACCTCTTCCTGCATCACGACAGCGTCCAGGGTGATCCACGACGGCGGGAATCGCCGGCGGCGACACCACTGACCACGAGGTCGGGGAAGGAGACGGAGAGGGGTGAGCTCGAGAGAGAAGACAACGAGTGAGTTGGGCTGGGTGGGCCGAAAACCCTTCGGGGTGCTATTTTGACCTTGCCCTACTGGGCCACAAGGGCCCAATAAACCCAAATGGCCAGCCCAAGTCATTTAGAGTCTGTTTTAGTAAATAGGAAAAGATCAAAATACCCGCGAACTTAATTAAATTCTAGAAAATAAAATAAAAGTCCAAAAATTATAAATAAAATATTTTAGATGAACAATAATCCAAACTATCCAAATAAATTAAAATATAAAATTTTAGACATAAATTTATTAAGAATTTTGTAATTTATATATTCCTTATGGAATTTTACAAAATTATTGAAAGATGATAAAAATAAATAAAAAATCACTTTCATTATCTATTAATATTTTAGTATTTTAGATAAATACTAAACAAATATTTACTAACAATTTTTTATATTTAAGTAATAATTATTAAAAGAATTATTTATCAATAAAAGTCAAATAAAAGGGAAATAAAATAAAAGAATACAATATTCTATTATAAATATTAAAAATTAATATTCATAATCCTTAATTATTAAAAAGAACTTTTATAATAATGGGGAGAATGCATATCAAGTTAAATGATGCATTACATTACTTTGCATAATCATTTTGCTTCTTTAAATATTGTCCTTACCGGGCAATAATGATGTTTTTGTAGACATAGAAGCTCAAGGTCCAGTGCAAGCATCAGACTTCACTACCTTGCCATCACAAGGCAAGTTCATCACTTGCTCATATCCTTTGAAGAGTCTTTAACAAAGTATTTGCAAATTGTGTGTTACCATCTACACTATAGAAAGAGCAAAACAATATTTTCTCAAGATACTAAATCTTAGATATCATTCTAAGTGATGATATGATGGAGCAATAGAACTTAGGGTTCTAATTGCACTAATGATGAACAATTAGGAATTAGTAACCCATGACATCAGTGATTCTAGCGTCGTATATTACGCGTTAACCATGTGATTTGGAATGGGACGGAGAAGTCAGCTGTATCCTTTTCCTCTTGTATGGAGGAAAGACGACCTTAACGTGACGTTGTGATTCCTTCTGTGGATCTAACATATGGGTGGGCACCCTTACGCCCCACACTTTTGATGTCTAGATTATCTATGAATGGTGTTTAGGGAGATAGTCCATGTAAATGGTACTAATTTGGGCATCACTAGGTCATAGAGTCTTCGGGAACTCATCAGGGTTTTAGCCTACCCGAAAAGGGGCTTAATGAAGATGAGCTAACCTGAAGGATCGTGCAGACATATGAGGTCGCGGAGAGGGCAGTGATTGGCTTGGACCAACTACTGGGCCCAACATCATGGAATTGTGGACGGGAAAGTACACCCGGTTGTGCAACAAGGAGTTGATCTCTCATGAGAAAAGTAACGCACCTCTGTAGAGTGTAAGAATTGTAACTTGTTACTCCCTGTTCCGGGAAGGAGCTATGAACGCGGCAGGAAAGGAACTCCATGAAAGTTCTGGTCAACCTGTGAAGGCTGATGGTCATAGATTTTTATAATAAAAATAATCTTTGAAGAAAGATTTACAAAAACTGCATAGTGCCAAGGACTTATAGTCCGAGGTGGTAGTTAGAGCATCAAACTTCCCACCTTGCATATAACGAATTTGTTGGGTAACGCTGTTACTCATCCCTTCCTTTGATCCCTTACTTAGACTCTGAGAATCCCGAAGATACTTCAACGTACGCATCTGGGAGTCAAGAGGAGGTCTTCTATGAAGGGCCCAACTTGTATGGAGTCGTAGAAGGGGAGGACTACGACATCGTCTACGGGGAAGAGTTCCAGGAGTCCGAATAATTACTATAGTTCTAGTAACCACTTGAGCCGAGTATCATGAACAATATATAGCAATAAGTTGCTGAGCTCAATTTGGAGTTTAAGTTTTAAATTTGAAACTTCCGCTGAAATACTTATATTTTGGTTTGTAAGTTGAATCTTTTGGAAGTCGTGAACTTCCGGTGTTGTAATAATAATAATGTGTGTATGTTGTAATATGGACCCGCAATGTTTCTGTTGTACCACTCTGAGGGATGTGATATTTACGGAACGTTGTTCTGTGAATGTCATGTCAACGACTATAGTGTACTACACATGCAGTGGTATGCTGGGTCACCGCACGCGCCGTCGTCCTCATCCCTCCATCAACCGGGCAAAGCTTGGCGTAGTAGAGCTTGTTGAAGTAGATAGACGGAAAGTTGGCGTGCTAAGGTCCCAAAGGACCAACGCACTAGAGCAGTGATCCTTGACGATGATGACAATCGTAGATCGGTAGAGACTGATATGAAACTACACAAAACGAACACATAAAACCCACGAGATCCGTTGGACACATGACTCCATGCGCCCTCTGCTGACACTAGACACCACCGGAGCAAGGATAAGACGGGGATGACTTTATTCTGACTTCACCGCCTCACCATTTCGAAAAAAACACTAAAAACAAACACATAAATAACGAAAAAAAAACCTCCGATGAGGGACTGTGGTCCGCCACCACTTCCAAGGCTCTAAATCCACCGAAGACGGAGGCGACCGACGGCATCGCCGACAAGGGATGGAACCCTAGATGGATCTTGTGATCGCCTCACGCCGCCTATCTCAGAGCATCGGGTCAAGTACAGGTTTGGTTAATACATTACTCCTTTGTTCACTAATATAATATATTTTGGTAGAATAATTTATTTTTTTGAAACCTATGTTCGCTTTGATTTTCTCCCATCCCCTCCGGTGCCGAATCCAATATTTCACAAAAAAAATGGCACGACATGTCGACACATGACACGGCCACACGGCCTCCCCCATTTACTACTCCACGATAGAGACTAGGACCTCGGAGGTCGTCGTGACGCAGACACGGACACCATTCCAACTCCGTCGTCTCGTCTTTTCATTTCTTCCCCTCCCCGACAAGCGCAGCAAGTCTTTTCTTTGCCCCTTCTCTGTTCCAGCTCAAGCTCTTTCTCGGCTTTGGAACTTTACATCATATCGCGTCCTCTCTCTCTCTCTCTCTCTCTCTCTCTCTCTCGGTTCACCTGCTGCGCTCTCCAGGTAGCATGGATCAAGAATCCACCTAAAAGCATCCAGCCACCTACTGCCCCGTCGGTAGGAGGAGCATATTTCCAATCTCTGATAGAGCTTGGACTCTACTAGCTCTGGATTCTTCTCGGGTCGCTGCGTCCTCTCGTGATCGGCTGCATTGGTGTTGCGGAGCGGCCGCTCTTCGCCGCTGCTTTGGAGTGGCCTGGAGCTGCGAGAGAGTGGTATTTACTGCTCGCTTTCGGCGTTTCTTGTTTGCTCCCTTCCCTCTTTCGCTTTTGTCGGGATTTGGTACTGGACGAGGAGCAATTTGAGTGATTCGTTTTCCTTTCCTTGGATTGATTGCTCTGTAGGTTTCTACTTGGAGAAAGTAGCGCTCTTTTCGCGTGGGAGCAATGGTGAACGGCGGAGAACAGTCCACGATTCCCGCCGCCACCGAACCGGACGTGGAGCTCGGTCGCCTCGGCGGCGGCAGCGGCGGGAGGCGGCTAGGAGGCGAGAGCTCCGAGGAGGAGGAAGAGGGGAGCCAGCGCTTCTCGGACGCCGAGGACCGGTCATGGCACTCGCGCCAGACCTCCGCCGCCCTCGAGGACCACACCTCGACGTCAGCATCTGCCCGCCC
Source organism: Avena atlantica (assembly GCA_910589765.1). NCBI lineage: Eukaryota > Viridiplantae > Streptophyta > Magnoliopsida > Poales > Poaceae > Avena > Avena atlantica. Next base: position 482,921,826 of record OU342735.1, on the reverse strand, counting down.
CGGCGCCGCCGCAGGGGACGGGGAAGGCGAGGGCGCGGTCGAGCAAGACTCCAGGAAGTCGTGCGTCTCGGAGGGCTCGCTGGACGACGTCGACCTGGAGGCGGGGCCGGCCGAGATCACCAAGGCCAGCCCCGACAAGGACGAGATGAACTGCCGCATCTGCCACCTCGGCCTCGAGAGCGCCGCCGCCGAGTCCGGCGCCGGCATCGTGCTCGGCTGCTCCTGCAAGGACGACCTCTCCTGCGCCCACAAGCAGTGCGCCGAGACATGGTTCAAGATCAGGGGCAACAAGTAAGCCCAGCTGCTCCCACTTCCAAGATTCACCTTTTTTTTGGAACAATCTCGTACTGATTCACTTTCAGAATCACCGTTAGCTGTTAATGTTATACTACAAATCTCAGATATAATTATTGCTGTTGCACGAGTTCGGTAAAACTGCAAACCTGTCATTACTTGTTTAGGATAGATGCCCGCAGAAGATAATATCTGGATGCTTGAACACATGATTGACGAATCTTTAGCAGGAACACATAATATCTGGATGTTAGCTTTATTAAGTAGTGATGAGAAATGACAGGGTAAAGTTGGGCAAGGAAAAAAAGAGCTTAGGAATCCCAGTATGATAGATAAAGTCGGATTCCTTCCTTCGGTTGCCTTTTCCCTGCAGATTCCTGTGTAAATTCTGTTGATGCCCGTGAGTGGAAGTGTTGACCTTTTCTGTTTGATCTGTATGGCAATGCCTTTGTGGAGTGCTATTGCGTCACCTTACACTAATAGAATGTACTTCATGAGAAAACAATCATAATTCACTACTCCAAAATGTGCTTTGAGTGCTCTAAGCCAAAATGTTCAGGATCTTTCTGTTGGGGGAAAGGGGTTTTCCACGGGAGTTTCTCCCACTTCAGGGCTTGTTCGGTTATTCCACTCCTCAAGTGGATTGGGGTGGAACGGAGGGAAATCAAGGGGATTTTGATCTAAAAGGAAATTAATACCCATCAATCCCTGCCATCTCCGGCCAATTCACTTGAAACCGAACAAGGCCTCAAGGTTTTCCCTGGTTTTCCCTGGAAGTTCATTTTACGAACTTGAGAATATCACAAGTGAACCAGAGTTATAAGCAGTACAAGCTGAGCTGCAATAATTCTTTAGCTTCTGTGCTTGTCAAGTTCTCAGAATTTCCTGTTGACCTCTAAAGAATTATGAGCACATTAGGACAATTATGTTTGAGGAGGGGAACGAAATTGAGCACACCAGTTATATAAAACTGAGTTACATATTGTAAGCTGCATACGATGCACCATGCTTCTCATTTTTTTTCATGCTCTTAAAAATCATTATGTGTGCATGTAGAATGGGCATGTCAAAATATCTTGAGAACATGATATTATCTTTAAGCAAGTACTACTACAACGATGTACCTTTCTGAGTTCATAATTCATGGAAAAGATAGCAGCAAGAGTGTGTTTAAATGCCAAGCATCGAAATGGATGTGCAACTTCTTTCTGTTTCAGTACATAACTGAGGGCCTGTTTGGTTCCCGGCCACAATTTGCCAAGCCAAAGTTTGGCTATTTGGTATGTGTTTGGTTCTTGCCACACTTTGGCATTGCGGCACTTTATTATCCATATGGCCCATCTGTCATAGGGTGAATTTTTTGCCAAGTTTTGCCACACTTTGTGGCGTCCAATTTCTCAGCCACACTTAGGCTTGACAAAGTGTGGCCAGGAAACAAACAGGCCCTAGTGAAAGTGAAGCTGTTCTAATTAGGTCCATGTCATTCCTTTTTCCTACAAAACTTGTTCTCTCGTGTGATTTTATTACATGGTCAAATGGTTTGGTTGAAATTGTTAAATGCTAGGTTGATATTTCCCTTTGATAAAAAATTTAGATGAAATTGAATCATGCATTTTTCACTTCATATTGTGTTTGTCCATGAGGCTCTGCTCTCGAATCATTTGCACGTGAAAACAAACGATCTCAAACTATATTCCCTTTTCTCTATCTTCAGGATCTGCGAGATCTGTGGCTCGGCTGCGTGCAACGTGGTAGGTTTCGGCGACGGGGAGTTCATCGAGCAGTGGAACGAGTCGAGCAACTCCGGGGCCACGCAGGCGCCTGGCAACGAGACGCGGAGGTTCTGGCAGGGCCACCGGTTCCTCAACTTCCTCCTGGCCTGCATGGTGTTCGCCTTCGTGATATCCTGGCTCTTCCACTTCAACGTGCCCGGGTGAGCCGAGCATTGTCGCGCGGTCTTCTGAATAAAAAGCTTCAGAGCCATTGTTGGTGGCCGATACGAGGGAGGGAAAAAAACTGAAAACCAAACTGGCATGTGATAATTGGACCGGAAATGCCAGGAGGGCTGGCTGATTGTTGTTGTTGATGAAGCGGGGGTGAAGGATGGTGTGCTGGTTTTGTAGAGCTGTTTGCATCACGCCCTGCAGTGAAGAAGGCAAGGGGGTTGTTCCTTAGAGATTAGTAGGACATTGTGCACCATCATGTAGTACAACTGTATTTGTAATTCGTTGGTGTGGTGGAGGTGTAAGCTAAGCGGATGATGGATGGATCTCGTGCTTGGTTGCTTAGGAGGTAATGTTAGCAAGGTTCAAACAAGTTCTTGTTGATGTTCACTGTTAAAATGTTCTTCATCTTTTTACGTTCAGTGTTGTTCTGCACCGTACGTGTACGTTCGGGGCACCTCACCTGAACCTCTGTCTGAATTTGTGGAGTGTGTTGTTTGAGTATCATCAATCAGAGGTAAGGGGGGACGTAGTGTAGGAGGCAGAGATTTGAAATGGTTTTCCGCAGGGGACCAAACGTGACTGGTACGGAGTTCTGACTTTGGATGATTATGGCAATCGTTGGGCCTGATCTCATGCTCAAGGGACCACATACGTCTTGTTTAAATACTCCTGACGACGCGCCCAGTCGAGAGATCTTGCCAGTTTAAACGACCGAGGTTACAGTATCTTCGAAGAGGAAAGTGGGGAAAGTGCCAAGTTGCTAACACGTTGCGTATATGCCTAGATTGCAGGATTCAAGGAGGGCGCGGTCAACCGAGCCCGAGCAGGGCGGGAATTAGCACGAATCCCAGAAACCGTTTTCTTCAGAACTTGTAGCAGCTCTTTCGCTATTCCTCGCACTCGTCTCGTGCGACAACGGCGGCGAGTCCATCATCGTCGGCATCAGCTGCAGGCCGCACATGTCCTCCGGTGCACACACACCAGTGGCAGGCATGAGCCATCATCGCCGCTGCTGCAGTGCTGCACATGGGCGCAGGTGTAACAACCAGACGATGATGGACGCCCTACTTGCTCCGTCGTGCACGGAACGCCACCGATGCGTGCGCGCCCTTCGTCGCGCTCATTCAGACGGGTGTTTTTCGCTTTACAGCCCCAGCAGAATGTCTGTGATAATGCGCTCTCAGCTCTCTCCCGTGAACCAGGTCACGCGATTCCATCCTCGAGGTAACCCATTCAAAGGAGCCACACGCGTCACGACTTCCTACTACTCCCTCCCTCTGTTTCACAATATTTTACCAAACTGTTTTAAAGCAAAGCCGGGAGAGCCAACCAATAGCATAAAGACAGAAAGCTCATCAACAATTATGTACATGTACATCAAATTTCCCCCCTCTTTTCCGGCTAGATGTTTCTCATACCAATCTGAAAGTCTGTCCGTCACCCTGACATCCATCCACAACGATGAAAATACAGAGCCGATAAATGGGATGCCCAACTACCGCAGCAGCCACGAGATCATGGCTACATCCTTTACAGCGTCGTTGACTACTTCAGAGCCTCGCCTCGCCTCATTCAGTACACACAGTGATCATAGTACAGTGGGATTGCACAACAAGATGCTGCAGAGGGCACACCTGGAACTTCTTGTTCTCCTCGGCAGACTCCCTTGTGGATGTCTGAAAGATCATGTACCGTTGGGATTAGCATCGTTGAGCGCGTGGTTCATGTCCTCGCCGAGCTTTCCGTTCATCTGACCCCGTTGTCGCTGCAACAATCAGGAAAAATATAGATCAGTGAAAGCCGCAAATAAAAACTACATTGCCACTGTCTACAAAGAGAAGTCACCGCATATATGACGATCTGTTAAGCCATAGAAAGGAGCTGTGATTGTTATTCGACTGCAAATGTAGTGAAATATGTAACTGAACTGCAAATATGCACATGAGAAGCCTACAATACCCGATCGGTAGAATCAACGGTGTTCCCATTCAACAACTTATGGAGCTCCTCCTTCAGTTTGCTGTCCTTCTCGGGCTTGTGGACCTCCTCTTCCGACCTGTCATCTTTGTCTTTTGTGCTTACTGGGAGCAAAGATGATCCACTTGTACGGTCTGGCATTTCTGCACCAATTGCAGCAAAGCTTGTCATGAAATGCCATCCTAAATTCGATATGATTCCAAGATACTAAGACGAGGGGTTAGTCCCTGGGAGGTTCTTGTCAATAAAGAATACAACCAGATTGACAGTATACCTGTAGAGAGAGAGGATCAGTTACAAGTAAGGCCGATGCTGCCGCAATATAATCATACGTATCGCTGAAGTGGGGTCTGATCATACCAGGCAACAACAACATCCACGCTGTAGTGCTTGCGAGAAGCAATGATAAGAAGACTTTGGATTATCGCCATCAGCCAAGCAAATAGCTTAATCAACCTAGAGAAAACAAGATCCACCACTTATACTAGAGCATGTGAGCAGGAACGAGCTCGCAAGCCACCTATGCAAAACCAAACGCACGCCTTACAAGCACAAACACCTACAAAGATATTCCAATACCTTTTTGATCCATATTTATGGTATGTACGCACGAAAACAAGAGTGAAGATCATGTGAGACGAAAATATCAGATCACCGCAGCCAAAAAGTATTCCACGAGGAACTGCAAAGAAACCTTTGAAATCAAGAAACCTTTCCACTCGGAACAGTCAATCAACCCAACGAATGAAGGGCTTACAGTTGATCAGGAGCACTTCAAGAACATTATTGGGTGGTGGAAGAGTGGCCAGTTTCGAACCCTATAAAAGCAAAAATAAATGGATTCAGTAGGCCTTCGTGGCAAGCTCTTGCAAGTGATAAGATAGTTCATAAGTGTGCTTTAGCTAAAACGAGACTGATAGTTTAAGGTTACCTCACGACAGTGATAATTTGGACCAGGGAGCTGAGTGGAATAGAATGTAATAATTCGTAAAAACTGTGAAGCCTGAAGGAGAAAAGCATCATTGACTGTAATCTCAAACATTCATATAATCATGGAAGCTAAGAGTTCAGACAACCGTACTTACAACTAAAAATGCAAGCACCCGGCGCCATAGTAGAACAGTGTAGAAACGCTTGCTATGATAAATAAAAGGGTGAAAACTCCACTGCAATACCACGAATAAATTGTCAAAGCTCGTAATAAGCATTATAAGAAAACTAGCATCGGTGAGAAAGTTCTGCTAAAGATGCATAGAGGAGCAAAGCAAAGAGAAAACTCAGGTATAATCCACTGGAAAGAAGTATATTTAATGAAGGTGACATTCTAATATTATAAGGACATGGTGTAACAGCTAACAAATATGACCAAAAGATATTTTTGATGAATTTTGAGATGGCAAATTGAGGAAAAACTTCTGTCACCCGGGTAATTTTTTTCTACAAATTACTTTTACTAAATGAAAGCTCCTCCGACGATTTATAGGATAGCAATTGACTCAGTCATTGTCTAAAAACCTTGAGATCTCACTGACCAATTGTGTAATGTTCACAATCAATCCATATAACCATCGCTTCTATTTATTCTTAATTAGAGTGCCTTCAAAATATATTGGATTCTTCCCAATACTGTTGGTGGTTGTTTTATCCACATTTTAATTCTTCAGACGCCGTCATACCAGGTCAAATTATCAGACATAATAAGAAAAGAAAAAGGACATTGCATTCTGCCTAATCAACAAGCATTGGAGGGAACAAGTCACATACCAACACAAATGTAAGGAAGATGGAAGTGAATACAGTCTCACTAAGATAGCTTTTGTCTTTCCCAAGCTCCTAAAACACAGAAATGACACCAGTGACACAAATAAATCAGCATGAAGTGTTCTTCTCCTTCAAATGATATGAACTTACTTATGAGAAGATGACATACCGGAAGAGCCATAAATCCCAAATCCTGGAGTATTGGTCCGGGCCGATGCAAGTAATGTACTCCTCGAGCAGCCAATCCGTGAACATACTAATTACAGATAAAATATTTCCATGAATCTCCAAACGATCCATAAATGACCAACAAAATATGTCAATGAGTAAAATCTTAGAAGACTGCAGAATAACGCAACCAGATTTTAGTAATTTTTGGGTTCTCTCAAACAGAAAACATGAATAAATTGCAAGGAGAAAAAGTAACTTGTATTAACAGTTGATCACAAAGTACCAAAGGATGTTATTTTTGTGCAATATCCCTCACAAGATTCTGCCATCCATGCTTTGCTTGTTTCTTAATAGTTTACTTTATGGTTTTATTTCAATGTAAAAAACAGGATATGTCTGAGAAGGTTCTTCCATGGATGGATAGAGCATTCCGAGGAAGGTCACTAATAATAGTCTTCAGACCAAAACGTGTAAGAGTTGTGCAATTGGCATGGTTGCGCCTAAAATGGGGGCATCTGGGCATGCTAGGAAACCAGCAACAACACACTGAGAGACAATTTAGCCTAACAACAAATATGAAAATACAATGCGTTTAACCTTGGCACCAGCTCAACCCAAATTTGAACCGCAAGAACTAGCTACGTTTATACTACTTTTTGTGTGAGTTGGCAACTATTGCAGACAACATGTATCATATCCCACAAGCTACTAAGAGTTAATGCTGAATATTACTCTCCATGATGAATTTTGCAGCTAATGTGCACAACACGCAACACATTTTACAAGATGCTAGGTATTAATGCTGCATATACAGAACACACACAACAGAGCAAAATTGAAGGCATGTATCCTTCTCAGGCACCATCCACCAGATTAAAAACACCTTCGACACGGACTGGTGTATAATTTAGCACACTTAGTTCAGCCAACTACACCACAAGACAAATTCATCATAGGATTCGAACTAGTCCCCTAATTGAAAACTCAAGTTAGCAGCAATTATGCATTGCGGGGCTAACCCAAAATGCAAAATAAAAGGGGTGAACCATCCGGGTCATCATATTTTTGGAACACTTATAGGCTCAGAGGACAGCAGTGACAACTAACAAGCACGACCTATAGGCTCGGAGGGGGGAGAATTCAACGAACAAATTGAGAGCTTCACCTGAAACACAAGTCCGGCAAGGAGCAGGCGCCAATTCTCGAAGAGAAGCTGCAGCTCCACCGTCGTCTCCGCGCCCACCTTCCTCCATAGCTGCACAGATAAGAATCTGAGAAAAAATAGCTCAACAAACTTCACCTAGAATAGTACAGTACTATGGGAGCAAACCCCACGGAAACAAACGAATCGAGACCTTGGTTGCCTCGCGCGCGATGTAAATCGCCATGGCCGCAGCTCCCGTTCCGCGTCCTCCGCCTAGAGCTAACACCGGGTGGGTTCACATCCATGCTCCGATCCACACATCACAGCTGGGATCTCGGTATCTCCCGTGGGAATTTCGCTGCCTCGGGACCGCCGCAAGATCGGCGCCGCCGCCGAGTGGACGACAGCCCGAAGTAGCTAAGCTTGGGGCCCGTCGGCGAGGAGAGAGCAGGTGCGCGGACGAATTCTCCGGTGAGGCGACGAGTGGGAGCGGGTGGTAGGCCGCCGATGAGGAGTCACGCGTCGACGGCGTCGACGGTTTGAATCGGGGGATTGGAGGGTGGTGGTCCGCGAAAACGAGGCAGCGAAGTGGGCGTTTTGGTAAAAGTGGTTGGCTTAAGAACAGCTTTAAGGGCCTGTTTGATTCAAAGGATTTGTAAAACACAGGAATAAAAAAATTGTAGAAATAGAATGTTATGACACTTAGAATCCTACAGGAATGAAAAATGCAGGAATCGATAAGATAAGCTGTTTGATTGCACCATAGGAAAAACACAGAAAATTTTATAGGTTTTAGGTATATGTCATAGTTGTCATAGACACATAGGATTTTTTCCAAGAGGTCTCACCTCTTGTTAGAAATCCTATAGGATTGTAGTGTAGGAAAACAATGCATAGGAATTTTGTAGGATTTATTCCTTTGAATCAAACACATTCTATTGGAAAAAATCCTATGGATTGAAATCCTATAGAATTCCTTTAAAAATCCTTTGAATCAAACATGCCCTAAGTAACTGACCACCCTGAGCAGAGTAGTAGACTGTAGAGTCTCCCTTGGTCGCGACACCTTTTTAGTTTCAAAATAAGTATCGCAACCTATTCGTATCCATCTCGTGATATTACATGAAAAAGAATATGAATTACACTAAAGTACTTACTTACACTGGAGCCGAGCTGATGCTCGTATGTTTCGATAAGGATGAATGGGGATTCGGTGCACATGAGCACAGTGATCCCGCTCTTTTAAAAAAATCAAATACTTTTGAGTTTTAAAAAAATATAAAAACAAATCAGGATGTAGCCCATGAACTATATCACTTACGTTTAAAATCTTGATTCGAAATAATGTGTATTTTGAGTTACACAAAAATGATAAAATTGTAGATCTATATATAGCGATTTTAAATCATAAAGAATCACACTTTGTTATTTTTGTGTAGCTCAGAGTATAAAACATTTTAAATTAAGAGTTTGCGTATTTGTGAGATACATCATTAGCAACTTTTAGGATTTTATTTTAAGATTTTTTTGAAACTTATAAGTGTAGTTATAAAAAATATACACAGGAAGCACTAGAGCTTGAGAGTCGGAAGGACTTTCCGGATCACCTTCTCTCAAGGGTGAGAAGGATCACTTTGAATGGCAGAAAGTGTTTAGGTGGTAGTAGGATGGAATCTTTAGAAACTGTCTTTGGCACATGGGCATCGGTGCTTTTATTATTTTTTCAAGTTGAAACTTGTATTTTTGGATCTCCAAAAATTCTAAAAATAAATGCATAACTAGATACATATACCTAGAAACGTTTTATATTAGTGAAGAGAATGGGTACTGGTTTTGTAGTTTAAATGCACTTGATATACTATCCCTTTATCCTAACTTTAGGACTACAAAATAAACAAAAATTAGTGACCCTAGGTATCCTTCCCTAAATGGTGAATAAGGAACATCAAAACCGAGTGTTTCTTTTAACAAAGGACAAAAAGATTGAAGAGTACACTTGTTTTGTTTGTACGCTTAAATACAAGGAGTAGTTGATATGAGTATGTTGTCTAGTTTTGATCTTCAAAAGTATTTCCTGAATTCTAGTTTAGAGTTTGATTTTTAAGTCTAAAAAATAACCTTATAAGCTAAAAAAAGTGAGGTGGTCCATGCGCTTGAACCGTTTGCAAATTATCAATAAAAGTCATCGTTCCTAGGACAATAGAGGAGTCTTTAAAATCATGTAAAATCTAATTCTTTAGAGAAGAGTTTAGCATAATGGACCTGTCCATTTTTCCACATAGACACAAAATATTGATTATTAATTTGAAAGTATGAGGGCTTGATAGGGACTTGTACTTAAAAGGTGTTTATGCATTTAAATAACATAAATAAATCATAAAATCACTTATAAAGAGGTAAGAACTCGCACTTTATATTGGTGTTAAATGATGTGGCACTATATGCATGCTTTGTTTGGTATTTGTTGAATAATCAACGATGTATGGTTGCGCACATAACCGATTGCTAGTTTTCTTCGATAAATGGTTTCTCCTTAAGTATTATACCTGATCTCTGCATAACTAAGATGCACATAGCCGATATAAAGTCCACAGATGCAAAACCAAAAACTAAAATCAGGCGAATTACATTTGATAACAAGAAATTGTAAAAAAATGTAGTACATTGTTGACGATGGTAGTGGTGATGGTATGCCATACTTCTTCCTTTTATAGGTAAGAAAACAAATTTCTTATAGGCAACAAAAGGCCATGGAACTTAATTATCTTTTTTCAAAGGGAAGAAACTCCGGTCTCTGCATAAACCGATGCGTATAACAATTTTAGTTCATATGGCATGCACAAGTAAAAATACTAAGCGATAGGTTTTATGTGAGTGGGTTGGAGCCGTGGCCGGTAGCCCCCTACACGTGACACATGTCCTCAAACACCGGATAAAACATGCTACACCGAATTTTGGTCTCTCTAATATAACCCAGCTCCAGTGGGACAAGGACGATGGCATTGTCTTCGGCTCGTGCTAATGTATCGCTAGTTGATTTAGAGACCTATCTATAAACTTTACTATTGATGTTGGTGTTTATTAATAAATTGACAAAAAATTTGAAAAAAAATGAAGGAAGAAAGATGCTAAAACACACAAGAGAGCTTGCACACCCATTGGGCAGTAATGCAGTCGGCGGCAGGCAAAATGTTGAAACTACGAAAGTGGAGCATACAGTCATAGAATGTGGCCAGGTGTCATGCGAGAACCAATCAATCAATCAAATTCTACCCAAATCTATCACCATCACCTGAACATTATTCCGTGCAAGGTTGGCAGAAAAGGAAGATTTCCGAGCACGCGGAATGCAAAACGATCTGGACGATTGGAAGGGCCACCGTCCTTTCAGGGAACACCGGACACGAGAAAGGAACAGCCCGTTATTTTTTGGAGGAGGAGGAGGAGGAGGAGGAGGAGGAGGAGGAGGAGAAAGAAATGCAAAGATTCGAAGGCGACGTGAGCTGAGCGAGACGGTACTGCTCCACCGAGGAGACGGTCGATCGGCCGGGCCCGGATCCGGATGGAATACGCCGACACCGCGAGCTAGGGTGGCCATGATGCTGCTGCTACGGGACAAGTGGATGACAAGGTGAGCTACGTCTGCGCCTACCGACTGGATGCTAACATGTGCATGTGCTAAGCCAATTAATACGGCATATGCATGACACGAATAATGGGCGATGCTAGTACTAATAATCGCCGGCGCACATGACAAGGGCGTGGGTGACGGAAGTGTGTGAGGGTGGCTTGTACGCGTCCCGGCGCCGGCGGGAGAAGCTTTGCAATTGCAGTCGTGGCGAAGCAAAGGTAAGTGGGCAGACGAACGCGACGAGGCCGCGGTGCTGCCGCGGTACCAGTCTCACCGTGTCTTATTCGGGCCTGACGTAGGCTCCTCTCGTGATGAAAGGCCGCACGTAGCAGTCAGTCGCCGTCGTCCCACGTCATCGGTCTGTACTTTTTTCTGAAAAAAAGTATATATTAATATTACAGGTATACCAATTACATTCAGGGCGGCCTCTGCAACAACGCATATCCTAACGGTCCTACAGATAGACACAGCCTAAAAAAAAAGAATTACAAAAAAATTCCGCTATAGAGAACCAATCCTCAAAGCAACGACAGTGACACCATCAGAACAACACCAGTAATTCTTCACTCCAATAACAACGCCTTCAAAAAGGAAACAGTGCCCAAACACCGTCGTTGCCCGATTAAAAATTATAGGTTTTCATCCTGAAGAACGTACTCGCTCACAAAACAATGCCTTCAACAAGGTCATTGTCAGACACAACCAGTTAAGGCCAGACCTTAAATTTTCACCCTGCAATGTAAGACTAGAAACTCTCCATGTGTTGTCTTCCCGCACCAACTGTCGTTGCAACGAGTCCTAGATCACGCAGCCAGTTCTCCATCGCCACAAGAACAAAAATCACCATTATTACCCTCATATTTTCGCTTTCCTGAGATTCTCCGCATTTGACTTCACCATGGCTCTAAAAATGGCACTTGGTGGGAATAAATAATAGAGCTTCGCAACGCTCCCGCTGAAACCAAACGGTCAGAAGAACAAGGTGCACACGACCGAATACCTTCCGACCCAGCAATCTCCAGGCATGATGCGCCTAAGGGAGTTTGCCGGCGGAGCCTTCCGGAACCCGCCTCTCCAGACCAGATCAACGAGGGCAGACATCAAGCAAATCTTCGTCTTCATGCGAAAGAAATCAAAGGACTACCTTCTTTATAATTAGATCCAACACAGCGATCCCCACACCGTCAGCCGGTTTTCAGAGAACGAATCGAGCAGGCCGACAATCGGTGCCGATGAGCACGTAGGATTAGCACCGCCACTAAGGGCGCGCCATCGCCTCCATCCTGCAGCACCACGTCCGCCGCTTCTCCCAGATCTCGGCCAACGTCGCCCACGGCCCTCGCCGCAACGGTCCAGTAGCCGCCGGCCCCGAGCACGAAACCACCGCTCCACGCAGTCCTCCTCGCCACAACAAGGTAACGCCACCGCGCTGAGCCGGGCCACCTAGCCGGCCGGCGCCGCGCCCCGCGCACGCGCGCCGCCGCCGGTCGTCGATCTTGGCCCGCGCCTAGATCTGACGAACCAGGAGGAAAAGAGGAGCCCCGCCGCCACCGACGCCGAGCGGCTTTGCCGCCGGCGTGTCCCAGTGGCGGCGAGGCGGGAGGAGCGGAAGGGGAGACGGCCCGGCGACGGCGATAGGGTTCCCCCCGGTCGCTCGCACGAGCGACGCGGGAGGAGGAGGGTACATACGGGCATCGGTCTCGTACTTGTTGAGATGTGGACTACGACTCACGATGGTGCAGTGAGGACTGAGGTAGTACATGTCTTCTGCTTTTTTTTTTTTTTGAGGGTTAGTACATGCCTTCTGCTGAAACTATAAATTTTTGTCATCGTCGGTTTCGCTTGGAAGATATACGGGCCACGGTCCCTTTCCTTTCTTTCATTTTTTTTCCTCTTCGGGGTTGATTTGTAGTACTTCGTAAGAGCCCACCAGCGACTGCATTTGATTCGAGCCTGGTCCAATTTAACGTCCGGAGCTCTCCTTGTTGGGCTTGCCACACCGACTAAGGAGGCTTTCAGTTCCAAAAGGTTGATCCTTTGATTCTCAAATAAAAAAAAAACTAATATGTAATGCGGCTTTAGGGTTTTTTTTTTCAAAGATTTTCTTATTTATTTAGGAAATAAATTTCAGTGTGAGTTGTTTGATCTGTAGTATTTGATCCTATAGGAATTTTTCTAAGGAGTAGATCCTACGACTTGGCGACTTTGCCTCTTTAGTTTGGAGGATATTGGAAACACATAAATAGGAAAAACATAGGACACGGTGTTGCAGCTCACGGGTCTAGATGCACCCATTATTAAAAAATATTTTAATACATTTCAAAATGTTAAAAAATCTAGAAACATATTCTAGATGTACATTCGGACATTTTATGTTCTCACACAAAGTTTGGCGAAAACAATATATTTTATGTGACATGTGTAAAAAGACAAAAAAATATCTCGTGAAAAGTCATGTTTGAGCATCGAAATTTGTGTTCTTTAGACGGGAGACAAATGTGTTTCTTTTTTTCGAAAAGTCGTGTATGGGCCCAATTGGATTTTCGTATAATAGAGGTTTTTTGAAAAGTTGTGTGTGAATCATCTTCATATGGCTTCCAATAGGTTATGTCGAGCGCGTTACGGGCAACCTTTCTTCTAGGATGGGAGGGCGTCGAAGTCCTTCCTCGCCGACCCTCTATGATTGTCTTGTTTATGACTAAACTTGTTAATGTGGTGTTGTAGTCATTTTCAATGTTCTCTGAGTGGTTGTGGGTGTGAGTGATGAATTCGTTCGTTCATTAGCATGTGTTTGCAGTTGTGAGTATTCTCTGAGATGGCTATTGTTGTGGATCTTATTTGAGATATTGTCGTGTCATTCGCCAACTCGTCGGTTTGTTAGTAGGTGATGTCGCGTTGGCTAATCTATGAATTGTTTTGTTTCTGAATAAACATTTCAATATGGTGTCATAGTCATTATTTTTGTAGGTGTTGTTGTCTATCATATACTCGATTAAGTTAGATAGGTTGTCGGATTTCTCTTAGTCGCAGCCTTTGAGCTGATTGTACAAAACATGGTTTTTATTTAATGATGCCTCCGGTGTTTGCTAAAAAAGATGCCGTTTCAAAAGGCAAAGAGGAAATCTTACTCTGATTAGCAGACTGGGTTAAGTCTTTCATCTAACTCAGTTTTAGAGGCTTAAGGCTTGAAATAGTTGTTAGCTCTAACTTCTGTAAAATTTATCAAGATATTAATCAAAAAATCACAGCATAGCCCTTGCTGGTCCATCCAAAAAGAAATGCTGTTGTTGTGTGTCGCTGAAACAAAGCCATAATTTGGGCTTCGAGAGTAGGCCAGCTAGAGTAGACGAATATGGATGCTCTGGTTGATGGGCTTGATGGCAGCAGAGCCCAGTAGCTAGTTTAGCGGGACTCGATGAGTCCAGATCTCACCATGTAACAAAGGCCCTGACGTTGTCGTACAAGGGTACTTGGGCCTGAAACCAAATCAGAATCCTCCGTAAAAACAATCTAAGAAAAGGAGGAGAATATAATAATCAGGAAAGGGACACTAGATAACCAGCACGAAAAGGTAGCCTAATACTAATCACCAGCCAGAAAATAAACAGAAAAATCCGTGCACATGCCGCCACCGCGCCGCAGCGGCGCCAGCTGAGACCCGGTGCGAGCGCACTTACTTTTACGCGCCGACCCTTCCACGTGAAGCGATGCCCGCACTTCGCAGCACATAGGCCGCGCTGTGCAAATCGATCTGGGCTCTCAATCTCAAGCAACCATCATACAGAGATCATGGCCAAAACCCTCTTTTAGCTGGACGGACGCACGTAGTACCAATCTATGGACCACGCACCTTGATAAATAAAACCTATCAATGGTTGTACGGATAGGCGGGTCACGGAGCGTGAACAGCAAGCGTGTGCGTGTGCACGCACATGCACGTACACAGTCGCCCGAACCTCCAGCCTCCAGGGTTCCTGGCACCACAGGCAGACGTGAGACGGAGCCGGCACGACCGCCGGCCGAACCGACAATAAAGGCCGCCAGGTGCATGCACCTGAAACTAGTACTAGTAGTGCTGAATTGTAATCCAAGTCTTAATCGAGGAATTCCGGCTGGGGCCCCGACGTGTGCCGGCGACTCAAAGATTAATCAGCATCGCATCGCACCGCTCGCACAGTCGCACATGCGCAGTGCCGTGCGTTGAACCGAGCCGCTCTCGACAGGGCCACCGGCGCCAGTGTGCCCGAGCGCGACAGGTGCTCCTCCGATCCTTCCGGCCGGCGCGCACGTCGATCGTGGCACATGCGTGACGAGGAGGAAGAGGAGATTGGCAAATCCATCGTCGGCAGTGATTGAAGGAAGCCAGATACGAGCACAGCTTGCACAACTTGCGCCGTCGCAAGCACAGACTTGCGCGCGCGGGTGCGTTCACGCCAGCCAGATACGAGCACACATGGCCACGCAACGACGTCGATCTGTTGGCCATGGCATGCCGATCGAAATGCAACCAGCAGGTGCACATCATCGAACCAACCCAGCATCCGCATCCGCATGCCCATCAGGGCGCGCTGTCCTGCCCATGTTGCTGCCGGCGTAGCTTTTAAACTTTTTGTGGCAAACTTGCCGGCGTAGCATGCATGGCATGGCGTGTGTCCTGCGCTAGCACGGCAACATGGAACGCAGCGGTGATCGTACCACTTGCCAACACGCACGAAGCGGCGGCTGTGCCAGGAAATGCGTGATCACGTATTGCCGTTACACGAGCCGTATTAGCACAGTACACCACTGTAAAATAGTATAGTTGTAGCTAGTACAACAATACGAACGCGCAACAGTACGTACTTCCCCTCTGCATAAATGGAAGACGTTTTTTACATGTAGATAGAGGGCTCTTTACGAGCTACGGAACGAAATAGTATAGCACGACTAATTTACACCTGCTCCTACTACACGTAGAGGGGAGGGCTCCTTACGAGCTACTACTAGTACTGGAGTACCGGACATAGCACTAGAGCTACAAGCCTACATGCAGCTACAATGCCTGGTCCAGGCAAGAGGAAACAAGTGTAGATCAAAGGCTAAAAAAAATTTAACTAGTGTCTCAGTACTGTCACCGTAAAACCGAACACTAATTACTATTTTTCTTCCGGTGCTTTGCTCATCTACTGCCCACGTCGGTCCCCTACTCCCCTTCACGGCCGGCCAAACTGGCGTAGACATATAGCCCCGTTATATGAAAGACTCTTGCTACGGTCTACGTTCTGACAGACCAGTTTGAATGGAAGCCAAAACTGCTGGTGAAACAATGGTCAGATGCCAAACAGTGGGCCAAGGTCCAAGGAATCCTAGGAACATAATAACGCGACATAATGCAGACTGTATAGAGTAGTTTCGAACTAGTCGCACGCACGACTAACCTACATCGGCTCCGTACTGGGCTATTTATTTGCGAGCTACGTATTTTAGATCCAAATCCTGTACTACTCCTAGCATTCTCCCTCCCCCGAGCGCAACTAACCACTGCTAGTCTAGATCTACTAACCTAAACTACAATATACGACATGGTCCAAGACAGGAGAGAAACAAGTGTAAAACACAACACTGGTTCTACTTTACCCTCACCGCCGGTCCCCTCGCGGCCACACATACATACTAGGCATAGCCCCGTCCTATCCTCGGAAGGACTCTGCTACAGTCTACAGGACCATCTTGAACGGAAGCAAAGCCAAAACGGGGGATCGGTGTTCCAGGGTACCTCGGATCGGGGCCGCCTTTTTCCACTTTGTCCTCGTTCGTTCATGTGTTCCAACCCTGCCGCAGTTGGAGGGAGATTCAAATCGCCATTGACATTCTTTTTACTACTCTCTCGGCTCAATATTAATGACCTCAAATTTATGTAAATATAGATATATCTAGCCTAAATATTTGACTAGATATATACAAATCTAGATAAAATAAAGACCATTAAATTAGGAGGAAGTAATCTAAACTGAACGCCTTTGACATTTGCACCGACGTATGGCATTTGACCTGTACTCGGATTCAAAAGCAAACTTTTATATTGTGGCTTGCCGCTATTTGACTTGGACATATTCTACTAGTATATTAACTGGAGTACGGCGACACGGGCAGGTAATAATGCCGGCGCAGTGCGACGGCAGGCAGGCCTCCATTTGCGGTGCATACGTAACTCTGTTTTCTTAATTAACTAACAGAGTGTTGCGTGTTGGTTGCCTACGTCTCCACGCATGTGAGATTATGACGTAAGCACGGACCAAATCATCCCAAAACTAATTGCTCACGGGTTGACTATTCCGCATCTCGCAGAGTAAGTACACATCAAAGCCCGCGCATGCCAATTCAAATTTCAAGAATGCTCCCGTGCGCGTCAACCGGCTGAGTCCGAGACCAATCTTCCTCGAAGAAGCGCGCTAGAGGCATTTCGAATTTCTTCCTACGGCTAGCCCGCGGGCCCAGTTGATCCCGTGCACCCACAAACCGGACAATTGTCATCCTGTGAATGAAACAACAACGAAGATGCAGACTAAGTTTTCTGCACAAAAACCTTATATTGCAGAAAAATCAAGTTTAGCACCCGTGCATTTGGTGCACAGATATGCCACTTTCACTAGATACTTTCCCAGTCCCGTCGAGTCCACTCGTATTATGTAGATTCAAAAAGCATAACGCAAAGGGGTATCCCAACGACATTGGTAATATATAGTTGACAATGGTCATCTCGTCACCTCGTATTCTGTATATCGGTGGCCACTTCTCGCGGGCGACCGTAGGGTGACTCCACCACCCCTGAGGCCCCTTTCACTCTCTTCCCTCATATGCAGTCATCAGTGCGGGCCATCGGGCAAAGCCATGGTGGTGCTGGCGGTGGCCCCTCCTCTACCGGCTCATGGTGCCAGCTGCGCGGGGTAGTGAGAGAGGCGGTGGTGTACTGGTGAAGATCCAACCCTAGTTCGTTGATGTGGTGAGGCGAGGCGGTGAACCCTACCGTTGGGACGAAGGTGTGGGCACGACCAAGCAAGGGAGGCGGCAGCTGACAGGGAGCGGCGACGGATATGGCGGAGCGGTCCATGTATCTGTGGTACAACATAGAGGTTTTTTCGGGCGAAAGCCTTGTGCTTTGGCAATACCGTTGGCGATGCATATCATGACCCTCCTGGGGGCATCGCCGTGTTTCCATGCCCACATGAGAGCTTCAAGTGAAAACCCTAGACCGTTGACGTTGGCGATGGCAGCGTGTGGTGTCGTCATTCTCTTGGGGATGCCATCGTAGAGCTCTAGTTCATCTTGGTCTTGATATGTTTACATTGGCGGGCGTGCGCGGATCCTACCTCAGTGCACTTTGGTACCGACGTGGGGCGTTTTTTGCGAATACTTATCCTTGGCACGTGACCTTGTTGTCTTCGGTCCCGGTCCTCGGTGTTTAATGGTTGGATCGGTTCTCCATAGCCTAAGCGAGAGGGCAGGAGGCTCTTTTAGGCGATAGCTTTCTAGGTCCAGGGCAACTCAATCCGGTGATTTCGCGTGGAGGCGTCGTTAGGGAATCTCCATCAGGCCGACCCTTTCGACCACAAGCGGTATGAATCGGTCCGCGTGGACGCCTAGGCGGTGAAAACGCGCCCTAGCAGCCCGACCCATTACTTGTCCAAAAATATGCTGGGCATGCATCGCCGCGTGTGTCCTCTCTCGTCTTCCCGCGTCCTCAAGGGACCCGCTTGGTAGCGACCCAACGAATACTGGTCTCCTACCCAAACACCATCAATGGAGTAGGCTGACTCCTAGCCTGGTCACGTCGCTGACTTCTAGGCTGGCCGCGCTGCTTGATGCCTGTGCTGCATGAGCCGCCCAACGCCTGGGGCTAGCCGCTCGACATCAATGTCGGTGTATCGACCTCCGCGTCGGCATCCAATGCCCTCGCCTTTTTAAACCCTTCCCCACGTCCATCTTCTCCTCACCGCTCTGCTCCTAGCATTCTCCCTCCCCCGAGCGCAACTAACCACACACCCACTATCACGTACTCCGGGCGACACTGGCTTGACGAGTGGGAGGCGCACACCTTGTATGAGGCGAACTATCTGGCGCCTTCGGACTACATCTGCCCCAACAGGTGGGTGCTAAGGAGAGGCAGCTTCCCGATTCCACCAGAGCCACGTGGTGAGGAGCTGCATGCGGTCGTCTGGGCGAAGTGGTTCATGGCACCGCAGCGGTCGGATCTAGGCTGGGATCTTGACAACCTACCCATCTGGGTCAAGTTCTTCTGCAAGTGTCGAGAGAGGAAGGTCGCCTGGTACTATGGCGGTTGTACCCTGCTAGTGGACAACAATAATTAAGGTTGTAGGTTCTGGTGGATCGTGCCGGGCCACATCGTGACCTTCGTCATGGACCACATCATGGCGGGGGACTGCTTGTGCCTCCTACCGCCTCCACCGCCGTCTCTTCCCCTAGCACGACGCCAGTCATCGACCTCAAGAAGGACGATGGTGAGTAGGCGCCGCCGGAGGACGACGAAGGCCGGTGACTAGGTGTCGCCTCCGCCACCACCGCCAGGTCGACCGCGAGAAGCCGTAGTCGTAGCTAGGGTTTATTTTGGTTATGTTTTTTATTTTCAAGTTTGTAAATTACGGGCATGAATGTAATATTTAAGTTTTTTAATGTTTCTGTTTCATGGGGAAAAAATAGGTCACACCGCTCAGGGCAACCCGGCCCTAACTGACAGAGGCTAAATAGCCTGATTGTGCTTGCGGGCCGACCCAAACGGACCGATCTAGACATATTTCGTGTCTGAAATAGATCTGTCCGGTGAAGATGCCGTTACATTATTAGTTGGATGCTTTGGGTGTGTCTCGGAGGGTGTGATCTCTCTGGGTTTTTTTATATCTTTGTTATGCTTTGTAAGAGGGCATCGGCTAGCGAATGGAATAAGTAGGCAATCAAAGAGCACACATGAACTCACACAGCTAGCGTGACAATGAGCCGACACCAATCACCTTACGGGTGGACGTGCCACTCGACACCAGTACACCATCCGGATGTTGGATCTCGGCAACGTGAGAGCCACATGGGCGCCCGTTTGCACCAGCTCGGACGCAACAACCTTTTCCACTGACGTAGACAGCCGAACACCGGCTGTATGGATTGTTTTCCTCGTACAAATCCCAACTATACAATACACCACTCCCGTTCTGGCAAAGCCAAATAAGAAAGGAGGTCACGTGGTTGTAGTTTGGCATCCGATCAAACCTCGTAATGCTATGATTTCCTTCATTAATTTCGAAGGAGACGAAGCTCTAAATACGAGCACTATAAAAAAATAGAGATGGTGGTGTGCGCGCGCGACGTTTCCGGCGCACGATTAGGATTCCATAGCGCAAGAAAAAACACCAAGAAAACTAGCAAAAAAATCAAAATTACCATGGAAAAAATGATAAATATCATGTCAACTTATGTTTAGGTGTGCTCCGAGAAACTAGGGTTAACACGGTTTCTTCTTAGATTTTGAAAAAAATATATATAAAAGAAAACACGGGGCATGGTTACGCTACAAGGAGGGGATGGCGATAAAAGAGGCAATCTTGGTTTCGCGTCACTTGTGGCCGCCGTTGTCGGCGATGATGATGTGATTGTCTAGCCCCTCTGCCTCAGGGAAGGTGTGTTGTCCTCAGTCCAGCCTCTCGGTTTTTCCAAGTTGGTTGTTTTTCTCCTGCGCCAAGGTCTCTTTCATGTCACAGTGCTGCTAAAGAAGTCCATGTCTGTGGTATGATTTGTTACAATTTCATCTAGTTCATTTTATATAGCTAGCAAATTCTGCAGTTGCAATGCCGGTGATGATGAGAATTTATGGGTGGAACAGTGAAGGTCTAGGTTCACGCCGGGCAAAATGAGCGTTCCATGAAGTCCAAAGGCAAGATAAACCAGATGTATTTTTTGTGTTTGAAACACATCTGGATAGAACAAAGGCAGAAAGGTTGATGCGAAAGGCAGAAAGATCCATGAGAGTGATGGTCGTAGTCGGGGGTCTGATGATGATGTGGAGAAATAATCTGAAGGTAGTACAGAAAGGAGTAACCGAGAGATTTATCGATGTAATAATTGATGATGCAATATTTGGAGAGTTGCATTGATTTATGGAGAAACTCAGTGGAATCATAGAGATACTACATGGAATGCATTGAGATCATTGCATCCAAATCTGAGTCTATTATAGGCGATTTTAATGAAATACTCTTCAATTATGAGAAGGAAGGAGGGAGGCAGAGATCACAACGTCAAATGCAGAACTTCCTTGAAGCGCTGACAGATTGTGCTCTCATGGATCTGAGTTATGCGGGGGTCCTATTTACTTGACGAAGAGGTAAGATTGGGGAGAGTCTAGATTGGGTAGTGGTGAATGCGTAGTGGAATACTATGTTCCCAAATGGAGCAATGATCCATCCAGAGATGACCAAATCAGGTCATAGGCCTGTGGTCCTTGATACTGAATATCTTTCGGGAACACACACAAATGGGGATCCACGACCAAAGAAATTTGAAGCTCGATGGATGAAGGAAGATACGGTCGAGGAGATGGTCAAAGTTGCTTGGAAAAGAGCAAAGGAGTGAGGCAATGATCCATCTTTTCAACAGAAAACTAGTGACGTGCATGTTGAGTTGCATGTGTGGGATACAAAGTATTTAAGGTCCTCGCAATAGAACAACCGCTCTAGAAAAACCCTTGAGGTTTTACGTAGAGAAGTTATGATGGACCAATGAATAGTTGCAGAGAACGAGATCATAATGTAAATTGAAAATTTATTGGAACAAGAGATCTAGTGGGTGCAAAGGGCGAGAGCAAATTGGTTGAAGCATGGTGATTGTAATACAACTGCTTTTAACACTTTGCGGCCAACTAAAAAAATAGAAATAGCATAAAAGATTTGAAGGATAAGCATGGAAATTTAAAAGAAGATAGAGAGGAGACGAAGTGGATAGTGCATGACTATTTTGTTAATTTACTCTTGTTGGAAATTAACGCACCAGAAGAAAGTGTTTTTAATGATGTGCAAGAGAGAGTGACGGTGGGCATGTGTCAATCTCTAATGGCACCATTTACCCCAGAGGATGCTCAAAATGCATTGTTTAATATTGGTTGTCTTAAAGCACCAGGTCCATATGGCTTACATGATGTGTTCTATAGGAGGTTCTAGGGGATGCTAAGTGATAACTTGGTGAAGAAAGTTTTGGATGTAGTTAACACGGGTGTAATACCATAGGGATGGAATGATACCACCATTGTATTAATTCCTAAGGTGGATAATCCAGATAATGTGGCACAATTTTGATCGATCGGTTTATGTAATGTTGTGTTTTAGGTGATTTTTTGGCTAATCATCTAAAGGTAATTCTCCGAGAGATTATTGGGGAGTAACAAAGTGCTTTGGTACCTGGGAGGTTAATTACCAACAATATGTTGGTCTTATGAATGTTTACATGCAATCAAGAGGAAGACATTAAAAAAGAGGTATTTGTACAACAAAGTTGGATATGCACAAAGCATCTGTTAGAGTTGAATGTCCCTTTCGTAATATAATGATGGATAAGATGTTCTTTGTATCTAGATGGAGGAACCAGATTTTGGCTGGTGTCTATTCTGTGAGATACAATGTCCATTTTAACTCCATGGAGACATAGGTTTTTACACCGACGAGAGGTATCAAGTGGAGGGACCCCTTATCCCTTACCTTTTTTTGATTGTTGTTGAAGGACTAACAAGTATAATTACAACGATAGAAAGGAGGGGTGATTTAGAAGGGATCAGGGTCTCCCGGAATGTGCCAGTGGTAACTCATTATTATTCATCGATGACTCACTAGTCCTTATGCATGCATATAAGCGTAATGCTGAAGTGCGCAAATCTATTCTTGATGAATATAGTATAGGCTAAGGTCAGAAGGTTAGCGAAAATAAATCTAGTATTTTATTCAGTGCTAATATCAATGTAGAGGTGAAAGCACAAGTCTGTCAAGTGCTAAATACTGTGACTAAATCACTCAATGATTAGTATTTGGGACTTCCAGCCCTAGTGGGGGCTAATCATAGTTATTGCTTTCGCCATCTAGTAAACCGTGTTTGTCAAATCATAAATGGGTGGAAGGAAAAGTTATTACCAATGGGGAAGGTGCTAATCAAAGCCATTGCCCAAGCCATACTAGTTTTTGCGATGACAGTTTTCAAGATTCCAAAAAACATCTGCAAAGGGATCTCTAATGCTATATCACTGTTCTTGTGGGGTGACGACAATGATCACAAATGTACGCATTGGAAGGCATGGTGGAAGTTATGTATTTTTAAAACTAGAGGAGGTTTGGGCTTTAGAGATCTACACTGCTTTAATGTTGCTATATATGCAAAGCTAAGTAGGTATGGAGATTGTTGAGTGAACGATATTCATTATGTGCTAGAGTGATGAGAGCTAAATACTACCACGATGGCAATTTATTATGAGCTACCATTAAGAGTGAAAGATCATTTACTTGGCAGAGTATTCTTGCAGGGTTGGAAAGCCTCAAAAGAGGATGTATATGAAGATTTGGGTATGGTACTCAGATTGATATATGGCAAGATAATTGGATACCAACCAAAAATAACCTACGAGTCCAAATGCTAAGAGGTATACAAAGGTGGCAGATTTGATCAATCCTATAGATGGGATGTGGGATGAAGAGCTTATAATAGATGTTTTTTGGCCGGTAGATAAAATCGTATCCTCAAAATTTCATTGACTCTAGGAAGGGAAGATTTTGTGGCGTGGGCACCATGCAAACAATGGTCTATTCACCATTAGATCAACATACCATGTTGAATGGGACTATCAGTGTAGGAGGACATCAAATAACGTTGAGATTATGGAATGAGATGATACGAATCCTTTATGGAAAACACTATGGAATATATCGGTGCCACATAAAATAAAAAAAATCGGATGGCGAGCCCTTCATGGAATTATTCCGGGGAAGGAAGTGCTACCTAATTGACATATTGGTAATGAGGGGGATGTCTAGTTTGTCGCTCGGGTTGCGAAGATGTTAAACATATTTTGTTCAGTGTGATCGTGCAAAGCCTGTGTGGCAAAGTTTGGGGGCGTGTTATAATATTTTCGAGATCCTAAACACTGATATGTCAGGTTCGGTTATCTTACAGGAAATTCTTTGGAAAGGAGGTAATGTTCCTGAGATCGGTGGCATTTGTATCTCTAGATTGATTATCATAATAGTATCGTATATTTGGTGGGAGAGAAGACAAATAATTCATGGGAAGAGAGTTCAGATGCCAGCAGGGTCTCCAATGTCCATAGTTGTGTTGGTAACAAACTATAAATCGTCCTTTAAGAAACCTAATGCTAAAACAAGAGTGGGATGCTCAAAACCTATTGAAGGGTTCCTAAAGATCAATGTTGAGATGCGGCATATGATGAGGACTCAGGAACAAGTGCAACCCGAGTGGTTATAAGAGATGACAAGAGGTAATGCATACTGACATTTAATCGATTTTTGCACCACGTGGTAGATTTCTCAATGGCTAAAGCATATGCGTTTAGGGAGGGACTATCCCTAGCACAACATATTGGGTGCAAGAAGTTTATTGTTCAACCATATTGCATGCAAGTTGTAGAGACAATGCTAGACGATGGCCTCTCAGCGACATCTTCGACACCAATTTATAATGATTGTTGCATTTTATGGAGTAGTTTTGATCAAGCTAGAATTGAGAATTGTGATAGGGAAGCTAATTTAGTGGCGCATGAGCTTGCTAGAAATGCTTTTCGTTCTGGTTTAAATTGTTTTTGGATCGATGAACCCCCTAGGTTTATTATGCATCTGCTCATGAACGATGTAACTTTGTTTGGAAATCAATAAAGCACGCCGAATGAATTTTCCAAAATAATATAAAAGAAAAAAGAAATATGATCCATTCATCGGGGAGTCGTCCGTCCTCTCCACCCCCACAAAGGCCCATGGCGCGTAGATGTTGGCGTCGTTGGAGTTTCTCGCCATGGTCGAAACAAGTACTATCCACGCAGGCAGCCCAAAGGATTCCCAACCCGGAGAGGAGAGTCGATCACGCGTACACATACGATGTCACAATACCACATGCATGACGAAGACACAACCAAGTCCCCCTAATTGCGCATAGGGAATCCAAACTTGTGTACCTAATCTCATCGCTATCCGATGACACACACACACACATACCACGAAATCATAGGAAAATCTGATGGAGGCCTTATTAAGCATCGCCACCACCACTGCCAAAGGGCCACGGAAAAATCGGAAAGAACCTTAATTGAGCACCGTCGTCTGAAGGGCCCAAGCAATGGACGAGCGAAGAGTTACCTAATGCTCCGAGATAGGGTTCGCTATAGTTTCCACTAGAAGATCCGAGTGTGCGCATATGCTCATGGTAGCAAAGGAGGAGGATGGGGCTCTAGCACTGGGGTTAACGCTAGAACCCTAGATCGCATAGGAGGCGTGGCACGTGGTTCGGTTTAACAACTTTGTGTGCGTTCTCATATGGTTGATTTCCAAGTTGACTACAAAGTAGTGGTTGCTTAGATCATTCATTTTCTTTAACTTTCTGTCAAAAATTTACGTTTGGTGGAAGATATTCTCATTCTCACAGGAATCCTTCGTACTTTTCTGCAACAATAAACAAGAGCCTAAAACATTCGAAAAGCGCTCAAAACATCTATCCCAACTTGTGTACCTAATCTCATCGCTATCCGATGACACACACACACACACACACACACACACACACACACACACACACACACACATACCATGAAATCATAGGAAAATCCGATGGAGGCCTTATTAAGCATCGCCACCACCACTGCCAAAGGGCCACGGAAAATCGAAAAGAACCTTTATTGAGCACCGTCGTCTGAAGGGCCCAAGCAATGGACAAGCGAAGAGTTACCTAATGCTCCGAGATAGGGTTCGCTATAGTTTCCACTAGAAGATCCGAGTCTGCACATATGCTCATGGTAGCAAAGGAGGAGGATGGGGCTCTACCACTGGGGTTAACGGTAGAACCCTAGTTCGCATAGGAGGCGTGGCACGTGGTTCGGTTTAACAACTTTGTGTGCGTTCTCATATGGTTGATTTCCAAGTGGATTACAAAGTAATGGTTGCTTAGATCATTCATTTTTTCTTCAATCGGGGAGTCGATAAGTCAATTCCCGTGGATGTCTACTTGCCGGGCTGCCCACCTAAACCGGAGTTCTGTCAAAAAATTACGTTTGGTGGAAGATATTCTTATTCTCACAGGAATCCCTTCGTACTTTTCTGCAACAATAAACAAGAGCCTAAAACATTCGGAAAGCGCTCAAAACATCTATCCCTCCTCTCAAGAAGTAGGACAAGAATCTAATAAACATCAAAAGAAAAGGTATACCCCGGAAAGGAACAACTGGGCAGGCAATCTGATTTGTCTGATCGCGCCATACCGCTCTCCCTTTTGAACGGATACGTATCCGATTACCATCCCCTTTTTCCAATCGCTCGCAAAGGCATCGCCGGTTAAAGCGAACGGATTTAGCTCGCGGCTCTCGACATCTGTCGCGCCCACTTTCGATCGCTTTGGACGCAAACATGGAACAGAACGAAAGGCTGGGCACGGCACAAGGAACGAAGCCAAACGCCTTGACCCGGTCAGAAGACGGGCACGGCAGCAACGGAACTCGACGCAACAGGACGACAGGATACAGCCATACATACATACATACAGTACAGATACAACAAGGTATACGGGAATCTCCCCCGAAGACGCATCTCACCTCCCACCCTGGCCACGGAACGGCGGCCCGGGGGGACAGGGACCATCGAAGATTCACAACCGGTCGTCCGTCCGTCACCGGAGGATTATTAATGGGAGGACTAGGTGGAGTGGATCTGGGCGACGCATAATTGAGCCGTGAAAATTTAATCGCAGGAGAAAGAAAGATCGGTCGATCGAGCGAACATGCGTCGCTGTCAGCGGGACCATGACACGAGCCGTGGAGATGCAAGATACCGCGGGCCCTGCCAAGGAAGATTCTTTTGGAGGCAGATGGCCCGTTAATTCCAATTGGATCCAAGAGATATAAAGAAAGAAAAAAGAGACCACAAGGTTAAGCAACTGGACGTCACACGGTTTGGACTTTTTGCGGGAGTGCAACCACCCGCTCGCCTATGCTCATCCAACTGGACTGGACGCCCAATCGCACTGCGCTCCTGCCGATAACCACTCCCCCCATTTCTCATGCAAAAAATAATTCCAGGAAAACTAAACGGAATGAAAAAGCAATAGCCTTAAAACGGAGAAGCACCGAACAAACATCACTCATTTTTCCCACTATTATATATATTATAGGAGAGGAGATTCCTTATTCATGAAGCAACCGGGATGCCCAAAAGGATACAAGAGTGAAGTGCGATTGCAACAAAGCTACTAGTAAATCCTAAACCAAACATGGAGCCTCTTATTTTCTTCCTTATTATTATTACAGCGACGTCTTTCCAAACCCGTGACGATATTCTCCCAATCATCACTTACACAGCTACTTAGAACCAGCTACTCATCATTATTCTCCCCCAAATTTGCACACCCCCAACAACCTGCGGATCCCATGGATTTTCTTTCGTTCTCCGATCTGTTCTTCATCCGCATGCATCCGTCCTTCCTTGGCCAGCCAGCCATTCATCCATCCAAAATAACCAATATATCACCACACAAAAGAACACCTAACGCTGATGTTGCTACTGCCCATCCTACCTCTAGCTAACATCTACCTAGCGCTAACAACAATAATAGTTGTAGTAGGAGTAGTAAATAGTATGCTTATATAGATATTATTATAATGGAATCCGTCGAACCGAGGGGCGAGATCAGAAGATTGCATGTTCGCTGACGCAGAGAGAGAGAGAGCAATTTGCATCTCAGTACGTCCACTCCTGTGGCAGATTGACCTCGGACGCCACGGCCACCGGCGGGGAATGCGCGGCGGCGGTGGCATTGACATTTTGCTCGCGCTTATGGCTCGCCTGCATCGCGTTGCTCCGGCTGACCAGTGCTTCTGTCAGGAGAGTTCGAAATTTTTTAAATGGACATTCATAGTCAAGGTTAAAGTAATCATAAGATTACTGCTGTCATTAACTGCATGATGAGAAAGAATCAAATAGATTTACCGTGATCAACGACGAAACCGCCGGGATAGCAAGGGCGGGCGCCGAGGTCCTCCACATTGAGGTTGAGGGCCTGCACGACCCGCGCCGGGAGAAGAACCGTGGAGCAGCCTGGATGGAGAACCACAGGATTTTTAGCCAAAAATGCTTTTGGGGGCGCACCACACAAAAAAAAGGCAGGCAAAAGATGTGTGAGGACGCACTTGGTTTCTTCTTGGGCTCCGCGGGGGCGCCGGCCTGGCGGGGGATGAACACGCCGGTGCCGGTGCACTCGCGCTTGGCTCCGGGAGGGGTGAGGAACACGGCGCGCATGCCGGCGCCCGCGGACGGAGACGGGGGCTGGGTCTTCTGCAGCGGCGGCCAGGCCGACGGGTTCAGCCCGAGCGGCGAGTAGTCGGCGGTAGTGCCCCACGCCATGGCCATGGCCAGCTGCTGGTGCTTCATCACCTGCTGCTGCTTCAGGAGATGGAACTGAAAACCCGAAACACACGCAGCGTCAGAGAACGATATTAATTACCCCAGGAGGAGGAACGACGACACGGCGGTGCATGAGAGGCTGAGGAAACTCACGCGAGCGATTTGGGCCTGCCGCTGGGCGTGCGAGTTGTACTGGTAAGAGGCCTTTGGGGCCGGCAGGAGAGGCGCGGAGGGTTTGGTGGGCACGGGGATGCTGTTGGTGGGCAGGCGGCCAGCCGCCTCGTGCAGCAGGTCCCACGGGTCGGCCGGCTGCTTGTCCAGCGGCGAGGAGGGCGGCGAGCTGACCTGCGAGGCGCCGCCGTTGGGGCTGTCCTCCCCGGAAGCCTGCAGGCCGCAGAGCGTGGACTGCGGAGACCCAGACATGACCTCCTCCTGGAGCGAGCGGCAGAGAAACAAACAGTCAGATGGTTCCAAAGATAAGTGCGCAAAAACAAGAGATCCGAAACCGGGAGAGGCCAAACCTTGGGAACAATGGTACCGTCGCAGTCGAGGCCGGCCACGCGGCGGGAGAGCCCAGCGAGCGGCTCCTCCTCGTCGCTGTCGCTGTTCTTGGCCGCCGCCGCCGCCGCCGCCACGGCCGCCTTCTCGTCGGAGAAGAAGTCGTCGTCGAGGAACTCGTCCGGGAGCCAGAACCCGGCGTCCAACTCCTCCGCCATTTCCGCCCAAGAAACAACAACTTCTGCCGCGGGGATGCAAGCGTGGACGGAACGACCCCCGTACCAGAAGAATATTATAGGGCGACGGAGGCACGGCCAGTAATTGCCGCTCGGGGAAGATATAATTATGCCCGGCGCAGCGCGTACAGGGTGATGGCCGATGGGCGCCCCTCTCTGGGTGGCTGGCTAAATACTGACTGGGCTCCTCTCCTCTGCTTTGCGGGAGGGGAGGGCAGGCAGAGCGCGGAGGAGTATATATTATCTATCTCCCGGACGGGAGGACGGGTGGACGGAGAAAAGCGGCGGGGGGCGAGGGGAGGGGAGGAGGAATGTCAAGGACGGGGAGTCGATGTGGAGGTCAAAGGGATGGATGTGCGGGTGGGTTTATAAAGCGGGGAAGGGTAGGGCATGGCATGGCAGGGTCGCAGGGAGAGACAAAAGTTACCGAGGGTCTTGGATGAACGGTGGTGGTGGCTCCGGCGTGTTTTCTGTGTTCCTCGCGTGGGTGGGTGGTGTTTTAACTTTGGCAGGGTTAAGTATGGTTAAGGGCCTAAATTAAGCACTTTTACCGAGAGTACATCTTTTCGAGATATGTGATGAGAAAATGTATACTACTGTATTAAGTTTTACAGCTCACGCGATATCTTTGGGAGCCTAATTTAATTAGGGTACGTATATGCAAACAAACGCGCATCCGTTTTGGCTGAGCCTGGGACCTGCTACGAAATTTCGTGCGACCTCTTTTAGCGCGGAGACCGTACCACTACACTTTGGCCACATTGCTCCGATTCACATACGGTTTGGGCATGGTGGTCATGCCATCGGCACCCACCCACGACGTGCTGTATATGGCAGCTGAACCAATGTTGACGAAACAGGATATGAACGCGCCCGAAAGTTTTTAGGTTCACAGGGTCTCACTCTCACACCCAGCACCGAATCGGAGGGGCGATCTAGGGGGAGACACGGCGACCGTGACCGTTCACGGAAATTGTTTCACGCGGCGAACGTCGAGCAGCCCCACTTCGGGATATGATTCGGGGAAAGAAAAAAAAAGGCGTCGAGGGATACGTGCAGCGAGCGGGATAGAATTAAGTCGTTGTCGCGTTTGGCGCTGTGGTGGTAGGACGCGAACACGAATCAAAAAGAAGAAGGCCCAGGGTCGTCACGAGACCCGCGTGGAGGGCGTCGTGCTCGTCGGGATCGGCCGTGGTACGTACTGCGCAGACCGCGTCGGAACCGGTGCGTCACGTAACGCGCGGCCCAAAGAAGCGGGGATTCGCTCGGCGAGAGTGGCGCGGCCGAACATTCGCCGGTAACTCTGCAGCGGCTTCGGGGCCGCACCGCGCCCGTAGGACGGCGGCTAACAGCTAACGGAAAAACCGGTAAGGGATCGTCGCGAGAAAAAAATAAACCTCTGTTCATTTCATAAAGTGTCAATGTACTCCAAGTGCCAACCAGGACGCAGTGGCTGCCCCGCGGGCTCATGCGGCCGGTGAGGGTGCCGTGCTGGTGCTGGTTGTGGGGCGCGGAGCTCCAGACTCGGCGTGGTGGCTATGTGGTCCGGGCATGCTTGCGGTGGCGACTCGAGCAGTCTCGGCGGCGGGCGGCGGCGTGGCTCACGTATAGCCAGTGGCAGAGGGATCTAGGCATGGGGATGGTGCTTCCCTTGAGTTCAGTCTAGGATGGGCCCTAGGGCCCGTTCGAGCCTATCGTCGTTACCCCAAATCTGTGGGCCTCGACAGCCAAGGGGGTTGCTGGAGGTCGATCTGGATTCGTTGGGGCTTCCCCCGTTTGGTTGCGGTGGTACTGGGCGCGGTGGCGCCCTGTACTCCCTTGTTGTCGTCCGGTGTCCTCGAAGCTTTTTTCCTCTCATGGCGGTGTCTAGAGTTGGGTACGTTGGGACAGCAGCCTGGGTGGTGAGAGTCCTCGTTGTTGATGGGCGAGCCACTAAAATCAGGTGCTGGTCGGAGACCATGATTGTGAGGATGGTGTGGTGGTCGGCGAGCTGCATGTTGTGGCGGTGGTCCGGTTGTCGTTCGCGATGGTTCGGTTCCCTGTGTTGGTTCGGTTCCCAGGGCTTGTTTGGAGCGTCGGCGCTCCGGTCTGCTATCTTCGGCAAAGCTTGCTTCACGCTCTTCACCCTTGATCTTCTTGGTTGGTTTTGCCATGGTGCTTGAGGTTAGTGGTGAGCAATGTTGGCCGCTCCCCGGTCGTGGTCGGCTTCCGATGCCATTGCCTACACGGGTGGAGTTGCCTCGATGGTTTAGCGTGTTTGGTTCGTTCTAGCGAACTCTGGTCTGACTCTGCATCCCGTCCGTCTTGTGCTCCTCTTTGGTGTAGCTTCTGTAATGGTTATGCCGTTTGCTGCTTTTTTTTTCCGGCCGTAGCTTTTTCGGTAGACCTTATCATGTGTTGGTGTGTGTGTGTGTGGCTCTTTCCATAAGCTGGATGCATCATCATAGATATTTTCCGCTGTTTTAGACGTTTTTTAATATAATTAACTTTTGGCCTTATTATGTTAAAAAAAAATGCCGACGAGGAGTAGAGGCGAAACGTACGTGGCGCCTGCCGAGTGCCGACGTCAGTGATCAGAAGAGAGCGTACACAGGCCAGGGCCAGCCGTCCAAGTATGATTTTATCATCATCATCTTTATACTACTACAGCCGTTGTGTCGTCCAGATACTGGAGGGAGTACGTTGCCGTACCGGACGAGGAGACTCCGATCCCTCGGATTCTTGTGAATCACCGCTGCCCGCCCGAGTGACGTGGCCGTGGGGAGGAAAGAGATTCCGCAACGACTGGCGGGCGGGCACACGCACCTCACAAACAAAAGCAGGTTCGGCCCCACGAACCGGCGCCTTGCTCACGGTCAGGGGCGCCACGATTTTTTTTAATCTGCCACGTTCGGCTCACCTCCCCTGTCTTTTTTTTGGGTCTATCTAAAACTTGTCGCGGCCGCGCGCTTTTTCGGGCGGCAGTTTTGGCGGGGAGACGGAAATAGCGTGACGGGGCGCCATCGTTTCCGCCGGGAGAAAAGAAACGTGGAAGCGAGAGGCCGAGGGCGCCGGGCGGCCCCTTGCTTTTTTCCAAGAATCGTGCGCCGGTTAAGCAGGGGAGAGAGAGAGCAAACGTGGCCGACGTGCAAGGCCGACGGCAGACGTGCGTACCAGCCTTTAAAGTTTAAACCATGTCCAGGCTTATCGCCGGCCGCTTAAACCCTGTGGCTGTACCTGTGCAGATATTCGGACGAGGACTTTTACAATACCCTGAAATTAACATTAGCCCTTCATTTCTTCCCATCTCACGGCTGATCTCAGCTGGTACTCCACCGTGAGGCTAAGAGAGTATCGGCTAATAAAGCTAGGGAGTACCTCAAGTTTAGGGGTAAAATCGCAATCTACACTGTTATTTGTAACTTTATTATCATTCTCCTCATATATTAGACCGGTTGCTACGGAAACCGATTTGATCTTGGTTTCCCCACTAGTTATTCCGCGAACCCTAATCTCCCGTTCGTTGGTACCGGAGGATGGTGGCCACCGTGTGCTAGAGGACGGCGGCCTTTGATCCATGGACCTTCGGAGCGTCGGCCATGGTCACCGACCAGTACGACGCACGCAACAGCCTGATGCTTGGGATCGATCCTTACGTCATATATTTAATACGCACTACAGAAGAGAAAGCTAGATGAAGATTGGCTGACATTTAATCTGTGTTCCATTACGCGATCGATTTTTTTAAAATTCCGGTGCCCATCTCTCATCTCTGCAGTTTTGTGTTTACCAGAACCTTGTAGCCATGGTTTGTTTGATTCGTAACACTGAATGCAAGGAAAAATCGGATGGCGTTGATGGATGTATGGTGACCTCTTGAAAGGGACGGCGGCGGCGGCCTGATGATAGCCGCGAGCAGCGCGGAGCAGTTCACTCGCGACATAGATGCACGGATTGAGTCACGATTAGATCAGACCCACCGAAAAAGACTAAACTACCCTTCTATATGGACGGTCAGATTTAAGTAGTACTCCCACCCATAATTATGGAGTACAAGGGTACCGTAAAAACCCTCTAAAATTGTAGTCTCCTAACGCGAACACATTATTGACCATCAGATTTTGCATCGCACAGTGGTTCGCAACTTTGTTTTCTGATCTGCCACGCTGCAAAGTTGTCAGGGCCCACGATCCTAACAACCCTGCCAATTTATGCATTTGACGCGCCAGCGCGCAGATGATCGAGCGAATGTGAGCTCGCAATTGGAGTCCAACTAGTTACTTTGTTTATTTTCCTTGTAGTCGTATTATAAAAACATAAAAAATAGCGGGCTACCCAGAGGCATAGCTACTCATAAGCATCCATCCGTTGGATTATACTCCTTTCGTTTAGAAATATAAAACATCTCCTTCACAAACCTAAAACATCTTATATTTTCAAACGAAAAGAGTATATAGGGAGCACACAGACACATACATTATTGAATGTGGTCTTAACGGCGACACACAACGGCGTCATACCGGGATCACAAAAATATCCCCATATGAATTTTTGCTATACCCGTTCACGTAGGCTTGCGAGAGTGGTAATACGGCATGGACAATTTGTTTGAATTGCTCGATGGGTGATGGTCGTGGAAGCATGGTGAAAAAAGTTATGATACACAGATAAAACAACATGGACCAGCGCTAGCAAAGATGGAATGGGATAGACAATATATATAATTTTTGCCACTTCCCTCCCTTCCACGCGAGAAGAGTTATATAGGCAATGATTTTGGCGGTACGATGGAGAATCAACAATTTAGCCACCTAAAGTGTGTTCGAACAAAGAATGGCCATGCATAATCTATTGTCGTCGCACGATACAACCCCAAGTCGTCCTACCTTATTTAGTAGGGGACATGTTTCCATACATATGATAACGGGTGGTGGCCGTGGTCGCATGGCTAAAATAAGTCAGGGTATATGGATAGTTTCCTATCGTCTCAATCCATTATGGTCCATGCACCATCGCCATTAGCAAATCGATGGATGCAACGAAGGAGACGGGGCGATGGAATGCGACATTGGATGTGATGGTACGGCAAGGGAAATTCCTTCATGAACATCGTCGCCCATGCCACCAATCAAACGCATCAAGGGAGCAAAGTGCATGTTTTCCAACGGCCCTATCACTATGCGTAGCTATCACTATGGGTAGAAAATCCGGGTCGATGTAAACATTGTGTGATCATTTCACCTCTTCAATAGTAGCATTAGAGGTCAGGACATATAGTTTAGTACGTTATATTAACATAGGTGACTTCCTACATTCATGGAACCAGAAACACAACAATAGAAAAAGGCGAAATGTTTAGATGTTAGTTATTCCTAATAAAATCCCTTGTCGAATCACACGGAAATATGAATTAGGAAAACCCATACAAAAAAAATAGAGAGTATATGTAGGATGGAATTCTATTCAGATTTAACCTCTTGGATGGCATATCGTGTCCACCTAGTATGTTTGTGTCCATGCAGCCAACATGCTGCATATCCTCAGCTTTGTCTGCCCGGCCAACCAGTCTGCACAAAAGTTGGCGCGCAAACATGAACAAATATTGTTATTCACTACATGCGTGCAAGTATGCAACACGGTGGTGGTATCAGCCGGTGACATAGGAGATCTGAATACTCTAAAAAATAAAATGATATTTGGACATGCCTCAAGTCATAATGTTAATCAATACATTGATAGCTTATGTAGTTTAAAATGTTTATATTGTATTCAGAAGTCATATCAATAGATACTTTCAGGAAATACTTTGGTTGTATCAAGTATTTATTTGGTCTTGCTTAAATTATTGGTCAATGCTAGTATATTTTAGAGACCATATTCATATTCTAGAAAAAAAATTGTAAAGTGAACGTCTATTAAACAAACAAGATTAGGTTACTTTGTTTATTTTCCCCTTAGGTGAATTAGGAAAACATTGTGCGATCATTTTTCCTCTTCTAGAATCAAATAGTTCAGTATATTTTATTAACTTTAGGTGATTCCATATATTCATGGAACTAGAAACGCGATAATAGAAAAATGCGAAATGTTTAGATGTCAGCAATTCCAAATAAAATCCCATCTACAGTTACACAAAAAATATGAATTTGGCAAATCCATTAAAAAGGTTATATACAGAGTATACATCTACGATGGAATTTTATTCAGCTTTGACCTCTTGATGACACATTGTGTCCACCCAGTGTGTTTGAGGTCAGAAACGACTACTCAAAGTCATTTAAACTTTTCAATCTCATAGACAAGTTCCTAACAATAGGTATAATTATAAATAATTTGTGACATTAGAAATTACTTGCCAGCCTTATCATGGTTCCAAACCAAAATGAAAATACGTATCAAGAGAAAAATAGTAACACTATGAGTGGATCTAATTCGGAATTCAGTTTGACTAAACAACTATTCTCATACATATTCTTATATATGTTGTTTCATATAACTTCATATCCAAATATTATATTGATATATGCATCATGATAAATGTATGTTATGGCTATGTACTCATTCTAGATGCTTTGACAAATTTAGAAAGTTTTATTGAAGTACATGCAAAAAACAATTCCACGATAGGCTCCTTGTATTTATAGGATTTTTTTGAGGATTACTTTGATAACTTTGAGTAATATTTCAAATTTTAACAGAAATATTGAAGATACTTTTAAAGAGTTTTCTAGAGTAGGGGGCCATTGCCCCCCCCCCCTCCCTTCACCCTAGAAAAGCCAGCGTAAATATGAATCGTTGGAAACACGAACACCAAAGAATTAAGACAAACTACACAAGAGCTTAGTCCAGAGAACGTATTTGGCAAAGGTGTCAATGGATCATGGCATTTGTCTCCACACAGCTAGGAAACTACATATCTCGAGCTTTGTTCTGCCTGGCCAGCCAGTCTACACAAAAAGTTACCAGCAAACATGAACAAATGATGGAGAGAATTCCTTATTTGACAAAACCTCTAAATATGAATTCTTATTTGACACCGATTTTTTTCTCTTCCCTATATGTCATTTGGTATAATTGTTTTTTCCTTATATGACACTTTAGTTTATTTTGAGATCTAACAGTGTTAGGTCCAGTTCTTTTGGCGGCTTCTCCGAGAAGCTGCCCTATCCCCAGCCTTACAGGAAAGCTGGTTCAAAAAAAAATATGAGACTTCCAAAGTGGTTAAGGCCAAACTAATTTGGAAACCTCACACAATTTTAGAATCGGCTTCCCCAGAAAGCTGAGTGTAGTAGCATTAGAGGTCAGAATATATAGTTTAGTATGTTAAGTTAACATAGGTGATTTTCCTACATCCATGGAACTAGAAACACGTCAATAGAAAAAGGTGAAATGTTTAGATGTCAGCGATTCCAAATAAAATCCCTTGCCGAATCACATAGAAATATGAATTTGGCAAATCCATACAAAAAATATCAAATAGGGAGCATACATGTAGGATGGAATTTTATTCAAATTTAACCTCTTGGATGGCACATCGTGTCTATCTAGTGTGTTTGAGGTAAAAAACAACTACTCAAAGTCATTTAAACATTTCAATCTAATAAACAACTCCCTAACAATAGCTAAAAGTATGAATAATTTATGAAGCTAGACATTACTCCCTCCGTTTGGAAATATAAGACGTTTTAGGTTTGTGAAGGAGATGTATCTAGACACCTTTTAGTGTATAGGTTCATAGATTCATTTGAACCTATACACTAAAAGGTGTCTAGATACATCTCCTTCACAAACCTAAAACGTTTTATATTTCCAAACGGAGGGAGTACATGTTAGCCTTGTCTTGGTTTGAAACCAAAATGAAAAAATGTATCATGAAAAATAAATCAATGGCAACTATACGAGTGGACCTAAGTTGGAATACAGTTTGAATAACCTTACATTCCCATACATACTTTTGCATTTGTTATTTCATATAACTTAAGACCTATATGTTATATTGATATATGTGTTGGTAAATTGCTCTTTCCATAGGATTTAAGTGGACATGCCATGACGATTCTATGGGTTTGCTATTCCTACACTTTTTCTATCCTTATTAAATCAAAAGAGTCTTATACATGCATTTCCTGTCTTCATACCAAACAAAATTTCAGGTAAGAACAACATGCGAGCACACGTGGTATATCTTATCAAATGAATGTGACGTGATGTTAGGGGTGTGTGTACCATGGTCTTATAGAGAAAGTCGTACCACAGTAACAAGTTTGACATGTCAATATTTTGTAAGTAGGTTTTGTTATCTCATTGGAGCGCTAATGGAAGCAGCAACGACGTAGCGACCAACAGTTGAGACCCTACGTAGCGACCAATGTTATCTCATTGAAGCAGCAGAAGACTCCCCTACCCCACAAGGATAACTCAAGATTTATATTGAACGCAAGGAGATTGTGCAGTTGTCTACTCTCAGTACCAACATGTGAAAGCATATTACCAAACCTACGGGGTCACACGCTTAAGTGTCTTCAATATGTTAGTGTTTCTTTCATAGATATACGATATTATATTTATTGTATGTTGTTGAGAGAGTTGTCCGGAATAATTTTCGGATACATCAAAATCGCGTCGGAGATACTGAACGAGTTTCGGAGAGAGAACGGAATTGTTCCAATGACATAACCTAAATCCGATAGATGGTTCCGAAGTCACCAAAAGTGTTTTTGAGATTGACCGGAATGGTTCTAAAGTTTTTTTTATGTGATAAACATTTCAAAAAGCTTTCGGTAAATATTAAGGTTCATATACATACGATGTATCGTTCTTTACTTGAAAGAACGGGAGGGAATGAAGACTTTCTATATATGTAATGCATAAATTAAGGAATTAATTTGTACAACATATGGATGCATAAATCAAGGGATTTAATTGGGATAATTAAGGAAAGTTGGGCATCAGTTTTTTAATTGAAGAGGAGATTTTTTCTCAATAGAAAGAGGCGCTAGGGTCCACCATACATCCCATATTGGCGCCAAGCACCTACCCCTTCCACATGTGGAAAAGAGGGCTCACCGGGGTTAGGTTTTCAAATGGGGTGATGGCCAAGGAAATCCCTTGGGGTGGCGGCTGCCCATCCCATATGGCCCTCCTCCAAGCCTACTCTCCTCCTATATAAACCAATGGGATGTCGTCCCATGACACACATTATTCTCCCTCTTGGATCCACCTATCTCTCTCTCTCACACACACATATGTATGCCGGAAGGCTGCATGAACCTCTGGTATTTGTTTGCCCCGAAGGGCGGAGCTCTGTTGGATTGAATGCGATGTATGCGTGGATACTTGTAGAGGGATGATGCTTTGATCCTTTAACAGGAGGCATGCCAACATATTCACCAAGCAACGAATCTCCACTGCAATGTTGGTAAGATCTAGATCCATTCTATATGTGTTTTCTCCATATATAGATCTTGGTGTTTTTCGTAAGATGATTTTTTTCCCTATGTGAATCCCAATATCCAACGCAGAGTGGTTCGGATGCCAACCTTTGTGATGTGCGGGGAGAATAAGTTGATCCTTGGTGTCCCTTGTGGCCTTTGCGGCGCCACACCTCTCTAACAATGAAGTACTTCCCCTAAAAAGGAAGAAACTTCGAGAATACATCTTCATGTCTCTATTGTTGTTTTTCTACCCTTTACTCTTGTATTGTTGCTTATCTTGCTTACTTGATAGTCATATAGGGAAATACATAGTTGCATATCTAGATAATTTACCTTTGTGTCAAGCTTTAATTTGGAAAAGAAGAAAATTTTGGTTAGCTCCTATTCACCCCATCTGGTTGTTGGAGAAGTGCCTAAGAGGCAATAATAAAGAGGTTATTATCATATATTCATGCTTATGATAAATGTTTACATACGATGCTATAATTGTATTAACCGGAAACATTAATACTTGTGTGATTTGTAAACATAAAAGAGTCCCTAGTAAAGCCTCTTGTTAAACTAGCTTGTTGGTTAATATATGATCATGGTTTCCTGATCATGGACATTGAGATGTTATTAACAAAAAGATCATATCATTAGGAGAATGGTGTGATGGACATACTCCTATAGTTAAGCATAGCATAAAGATCAAGTCATTTAATATAGTTCATTTGCTATAAGCTTTCTAATACATAGTAACCTAATTCCTTCGACCATGAGATTGAAGGGAATATGCCCTGAGAGGCAATAATAAAGTGTTTATTATGTGTATTCCAAGTATATGATAGATGTTTATTTTGCATGCTATAATTGTATTAATACGGAAACGTTAATACATGTGTGTTTAATAAACAAACAGAAAGTTCCTAGTTATGCCTCTCTCATAAACTAGCTCGTTGATTAACAAGATGATCAAGGTTTCCTGATCATGGACATTGGATGTTGTTAATAACGGGATCACAACATTAGTGTAATGGTGTGATGAACATTCATCCGAAGTATAGCATTACGATCAAAGTCATTGAGTTTATATTGCTATAACAACTTACGAAGTGATCCTAATCCTTAGACCATGAGATCATGTCAATCACTAACACCGGAAGAGTTTCTTGATAACATCAAACGTCACACCGTAACAGGGTGATTATAAAGATGGATTCAGAACTAATAAAGTGTTATGTTGAGGCTCATGGATCGAGAGTGGAATTTTTTCATCCCGATGACGGATAGATATACTCTGGGCCCTCTCGGTGATATCACATTGATTAGCTTGCAAGCAAGTGATTTGATCACTAGAATGTTATATCACAGGAACGAGAAAAGAGTGCATGTCGGTAACGAGA
Source organism: Avena atlantica (assembly GCA_910589765.1). Lineage (NCBI taxonomy): Eukaryota > Viridiplantae > Streptophyta > Magnoliopsida > Poales > Poaceae > Avena > Avena atlantica. The sequence goes on along the minus strand of OU342735.1, from coordinate 482,881,734 downwards.
TCAAACTAGGTATGGAGATACCGATTATCGAATCTCGGACATGTAATATATCGTGAAACAAAGGGATTAAGATACTAGCGTAAAAGGTTCCGACGATCACAAGAAAGTCATCGTTGAATGTGTGGGAGTCAGTATGGGTCTCCAGATCCCGCTTCTGATTATTGATCCGAGAGGGGTCTCGATCATGTCTGCATTATTCACGAACCGTAGGGTGACACACTTAAGAGACACCGACATCCAATTGGAGCAAATGTTTCATGCCGAAAGAATGAACAAGCGCATGAATTTATTTCACTAGATACCGAAACAGGTTTTCGGGTGAAATGCATAAAGTGGTTATGCATGTGAAATAGAATTATAGCAAGGGGTTATTTGTGAATGTTTGTCATTAAAGTAATTGACAAAATTCTGAATAAAATAAAAGAGTTTTATTTAATGAGAGTTTGCATTAAATTTGGTGGAAATTTAATGGGAATTTGAGTGGACTTTTGAGTGGAGGGATTTTAAAGGGCATTTTGTGAGTGGAGTGTCCACCCACATGAATGAAGGAGGGGAGGGGGAAGCCCCCATGGCCGGCGGCCACCCCCTTGGGTGCCCCCCTCCTCCTATAAAAGGAGCCCCCCTCCTCACTTGTCTCTCACACCTCCTCGTGAAGGATCTCTCTCCCCCTCTAGAATTTATCCCCCATGGTCTCGGACTAGCGAGATACATGTTCCCGGTGGCTATTCGGCAAGAAAGAGTTGTGCTTCCGCTGCATCGCTGGAGCGAGGAGGAGGAGGTTGCTCGGTGCCTCAAACGTGTGTGCGAGCACGGATGCGCTGCTGATTTGCGGCGCTAGGACTTCCTCTCGATCTTGAGATCGGCAGGAGATCGTCTACATCAACCACGAGTTGAACTCATTAAGCTTTGTCGGTCTTCAAGGGTATGTTCTCTACAGATATACATCCGCCCGTTGTTTGTATCTAGTAGATAGATCTTGGTACATAGTTCACATCGTAGGAAATTTTTTGTTTTCTATGCTGTGAACCCTACAGTGGTATCAGAGCCGGATCTATGCGTAGATACTTTTCACGGGTAGTACACATATGAGTATGTGGGCGATGATGATCATGTTGTTGCTCCTTTGTTGTAATTTTGGATATTGGTGGCATAGTGGGATGAAGCGGCCCGGACAAACTTTACATGTCCTCGCACATGAGACCTGGTCCACGCTTGACATGCAACTAGTTTGCATAAGTGGCTAGCGGGTGTCTGTCTCTCCTACTATAGTCAATATCTATTTTGCAAGCGAGTTGTCAACAATTTGATTATCCTCGTTGTGGTTCATGTTCGTAGATAAGAACGGTTCTATCTCGAAAGCCCTAAGCCACGTAAAACTTGCAATGGATAAATTAGAGGCGTCTAGTTTAGATTGTTGTTGGGCTAGTGTTATGATATGGTAGTATTGTAAGTAGAAGTATGAGATGATACTCTTACAACACACATAGCGTGTAAAATCCATAGACCTTGGATTTACACATATAGGTATGATAATGATCATACCACGATGCATATGATAGAGATCATCTGCGGGAACCATATCATTTCACTAATAAACATATGATGTTTTGATAGCATCTTATATTGCTTGTTTAGCGCTTTGTTAGCATAATAAGATGATCCCTCATTTAAATATCAAGATAAGAATGTGTTCTTCCTTTAGTATGCACCGATTATGTTTTCGTCGCTCCAAGACATCACGTGATGATCGGGTGTTCTTGGATCCACGACCATATTTCGGGTGTAAAACAGCTTCACACGCGAATACTAAGGTTCTAACTTGGCGAGCCTAGCATGTACAGACATGGCCTCGGAACACGGACCGAAAGGTTAAGCATGAGTCATATAGTTGATATGATGCCCATTTGATGCTCGCCTTTGAAGCTATACCGACTCACGTGATGATCGGACTTGGTGTAGTGGATTTGGTTCATGTAATCACCAAAAAGGCACGAGGGATGTCGTTTTTGAGTGGGTGTTCATTCGTAATATAGATTAGTTGAACTCAATCTATCATACACTTAGTCTAAACTTTACAAATTCTGTTGTAGATGGCACCACCTGCTTTTAATTTCAATATGTTCATGGAGAAAGAGAAACTAGCAATGAACGGTAGCAACTTTACCGAATGGGCCATGAATTTGAGGATTCTCCTCTCTGCTGCACAAAAGCAATATGTGCTAGAAGCGCCGTTAGGCCCCCCACCTTTAGATGATGCCCCTGACGAGGAGAAGAATGTCTATCAGACTCGTCAGGAGGACCACAACTTAGTTCATTGCGGCATATTGTATGGGCTAGAGCCGGAACTTCGAAAGCGTTTCGAAAACGGCAATGCATTTGATAAAATGGGTGAGTTGAAAATGATTTTCGACACACATGTTGCTGTAGAGAGCTACAACGCTTCAGAAAAGTTCTTTAGCTGCATGATGGAAGAGCACAACTCCGTTAGTGAGCATGTACTCAAGATGTCGGGTTACGCCGATAAGCTTGTGTCCTTGGGAATATCGATTCCCATTGACTTAGGCATCCATCGTACTTTATTAGATATGGTTCGATCTATGATGTCTCTGACGGACTTGCCGTTGTCATTTTGGGGTTATGCACTAGAAACTGCTGCATTCACTTTAAATCGGGCACCATCTAAATCCGTTGAAAAGACACCGTATGAATTGTGGTTTGGAAACAAACCTAAGCTGTCATTTCTTAAAGTTTGGGGATGCGATGTTTATGTGAAAAAACTTCAACCGGATAAACTCGAACCCAAAGCGGAAAAATGCGTCTTCATAGGATACCCTAAAGAAACTATTGGGTATTCCTTCTATCACAGATCCGAGGGCAAGGTTTTTGTTGCCAAGAATGGATCCTTTCTAGAGAAAGAGTTTCTCGCGAAAGGTGTGAGTAGTCGGAAGGTAGAACTCGAAGAGGTTGTGGAACCTTCTCTTCAAAGTATGGCGAGTAGCGCAGCGCCGGAAGTTGTTCCGGAGTTGGCTCCACCTGTTGAAGAGGGAACTAATGATAATGATCATGAAACTCTGAAAGAGAGTACTACCGGACCTCGCAGGTCAAACAGGACGCGTGCAGCTCCCGAGCTGTACGGAAATCCTGTCATGAATTTCATGGTTGATGAAAATGATGACCCTGCAACGTATGAAGAAGCGATGATGAGCCCGGATTCCAACAAATGGTTAGAAGCCATGAAATCCGAGATGGAATCCATGTATGAAAATCAAGTTTGGAACTTGGTGGAATTACCTCACGACCGAAAGGCCGTGGAGAACAAATGGATTTTCAAAAGGAAAACTGATGCTGATGGTAATGTGACCGTCTATAAAGCTCGACTTGTCGCAAAGGGGTTTCGACAAATTCAAGGAGTTGACTACGATGAGACTTTCTCTCCCGTAGCGATGCTAAATTCAGTTAGGATTATGTTAGCAATTGCTGCATATTTCGATTATGAGATATGGCAGATGAATGTCAAAACCGCGTTTCTCAATGGTAATATTGAAGAAGAGTTGTATATGATACAACCAAAGGGTTTTGTCGATCCTAAGGATGCTAACAAGGTGTGCAAGCTTCAGCGATCCATCTATGGATTGAAGCAAGCATCACGAAGTTGGAATCTCCGCTTTGATGAGGTGATCAAAGAGTTTGGATTTGTCCAAACTTATGGAGAAGCTTGTATTTACAAGAAAGTGAGTGGGAGCAATGTGGCATTTCTGATATTATATGTGGATGACATATTATTGATCGGAAATGATATAGATCTTTTAAACAGTGTTAAAAGTTATCTAAACAACAAATTTTCAATGAAGGACCTAGGTGAAGCGTCATACATATTAGGCATAAAGATCTATAGAGATAGATCTAGGCGCCTAATAGGGCTATCGCAAGGTACATACCTTGATAAGATTTTAAAGAAGTTTAAAATGGACGGAAGTAAGAAGGGGTTCTTACCTATGTTGCAAGGCAAGACATTGAGTAAGACTCAAAGTCCGGCTTCGGCGGAAGAAAGAGATATAATGGACAATGTCCCCTATGCTTCAGCCATAGGATCTATAATGTACGCCATGCTATGTACAAGACCGGATGTGGCACATGCTATTAGTTTGACTAGTAGGTACCAATCGGATCCAGGTTCAGAACACTGGATAGCGGTCAAGAATATCCTTAAGTACTTACGAAGAACTAAGGATATGTTTCTTGTATACGGAGGTGAAGAAGAGCTCGTCGCTAAGTGTTATGTCGACGCTAGCTTTGACACCGATCCGGATGACTCTAAGTCTCAATCCGGATACGTATTTCTCATGAATGGCGGAGCGGTTAGTTGGAGGAGCTCCAAACAACCTGTGGTAGCGGGATCAACAACGGAGGCCGAATATGTTGCTGCTTCAGAAGCGCTCAGGAAGCAGTTTGGATGAAGAGTTCATATCCGAACTAGGAGTGGTGGCAAACGCGTTGGACCCAATGGTGATCTATTGTGAAAACAATGGTGCCATTGCCAATGCCAAAGAGCCAAGGTCTCACAAGCATTCCAAGCATATTAAGCGCCGGTTTCACTCCATCCGCGAGCATGTCAAGGATGGAGATATAAACATTTGTAAAGTACATACGGATCTCAATGTAGCAGATCCGTTGACTAAAACTCTCCCTAGAGCAAAACATGATCAACACCAGAACTCAATGGGTGTTAGATTTATCACTATGTAACTAGATTATTGTCTCTAGTGCAAGTGGGAGACTGAAGGGAATATGCCCTGAGAGGCAATAATAAAGTGTTTATTATGTGTATTCCAAGTATATGATAGATGTTTATTTTGCATGCTATAATTGTATTAATACGGAAACGTTAATACATGTGTGTTTAATAAACAAACAGAAAGTTCCTAGTTATGCCTCTCTCATAAACTAGCTCATTGATTAACAAGATGATCAAGGTTTCCTGATCATGGACATTGGATGTTGTTAATAACGGGATCACAACATTAGTGTAATGGTGTGATGAACATTCATCCGAAGTATAGCATTACGATAAAAGTCATTGAGTTTATATTGCTATAACAACTTACGAAGTGATCCTAATCCTTAGACCATGATATCATGTCAATCACTAACACCGGAAGAGTTTCTTGATAACATCAAACGTCACACCGTAACAGGGTGATTATAAAGATGGATTCAGAACTAATAAAGTGTTATGTTGAGGCTCATGGATCGAGAGTGGAATTTGTTCATCCCGATGGCGGATAGATATACTCTGGGCCCTCTCGGTGATATCACATTGATTAGCTTGCAAGCAAGTGATTTGATCACTAGAATGTTATATCACAGGAACGAGAAAAGAGTGCATGTCGGTAACGAGATCAAACTAGGTATGGAGATACCGATGATCGAATCTCGGACATGTAATATATCGTGAAACAAAGGGATTAAGATACTAGCGTAAAAGGTTCCGACGGTCACAAGAAAGTCATCGTTGAATGTGTGGGAGTCAGTATGGGTCTCCAGATCCCGCTTCTGATTATTGATCCGAGATGGGTCTCGATCATGTCCGCATTATTCACGAACCGTAGGGTGACACACTTAAGAGACACCGACATCCAATTGGAGCAAATGTTTCATGCCGAAAGAATGAACAAGCGCAGGAATTTATTTCACTAGATACCGAAACAGGTTTTCGGGTGAAATTGCATAAAGTGGTTATGCATGTGAAATAGAATTCTAGCAAGGGGTTATTTGTGAATGTTTGTCATTAAAGTAATTGACAAAATTCTGAATAAAATAAGAGTTTTATTTAATGAGAGTTTGCATTAAATTTGGTGGAAATTTAATGTGAATTTGAGTGGACTTTTGAGTGGAGGGATTTTAAAGGGCATTTTGTAAGTGGAGTGTCCACCCACATGAATGAAGGAGGGGAGGGGGCATCCCCCATGGCCGGCGGCCACCCCCTTGGGTGACCCCCCTCCTCCTATAAAAGGAGCCCCCCCTCCTCACTTGTCTCTCACACCTCCTCGTGAAGGATCTCTCTCCACCTCTAGAATTTATCCCCCATGGTCTCGGACTAGCGAGATACATGTTCCCGGTGGCTATTCGGCAAGAAAGAGTTGTGCTTCCGCTGCATCGCTGGAGCGAGGAGGCGGAGGTTTCTCGGTGCCTCGAACGTGTGTGCGAGCACGGATGCGCTGCTGATTTGCGGCGCTAGGACTTCCTCTCGATCTTGAGATCGGCAAGAGATAGTCTACATCAACCACGAGTTGAACTCGTTAAGCTTTGTCGGTCTTCAAGGGTATGTTCTCTACGGATATACATCCGCCCGTTGTTTGTATCTAGTAGATAGATCTTGGTATATAGTTCACATCGTAGGAAAAATTTTGTTTTCTATGCTGCGAACCCTACAGAGATCATGTTAATCACCATCACCGGAAGGATGCTTTGATGACATCAAACAACACACCGTAACTGGGTGGCTATAAAGGTGGCATGGAGTGTTTTTCAGAAAGTATCTGTTGAGGCACATGGATCAATAGTGTGATTTGTCCATCCATATGACAGATAGATATACTCTGTCCCTCTCGGTGGAATGTCATCCAATTAGCTTGCAAGCATGTGACTGGATCACAAGGGATCACTTGTCACGGGAACAAGAAAAGAATACTTATCGGTAACGAGGTTGAACTAGGTATGCAAAGATACCGACGATCAGACCTTGGATAAGTAAATATCGCGAGACAAAGGGAAATTGGTTCCGTATGTAAATGGTTCATTCGGTCGCAAAGTAATCGTATAAATATGTGGGAGCCATATGAATTTCCAGATTCCTCTATTGGTTATTGATCAGAGAAGAAGTCTCGATCATGTTTGCATAATTCACGAACCGTAGGGAGACACACTTAAGGATTCAATGTTGTTTAGTAGATATGGAAAGTGAGTAAAGAGACCGAATGTTGTTCGGAGTCTCGGATAGGATCCGGGATATCACGAGGAGATCCGAAATGGTCCGGAGAATAAGATTCATATAAGGAAAGTCCAATTTCGGAGTTCGGAAATGATTTCGGTGTTTTCACCAGAATGTTCTAGAAGGGTCTAGAAGGTTCACCGATCCGGAAGGGGAAGGGTACGTGGATGTTTCATGACAAAGTGGAATGGTTGCATCATGTCCTAGGTCACTTGGCTAGACACTTGGAAGAGAGAAATCAAACTCTAATTTGAAAGTCAAAAGGGCAGTTTGAAAAAGTCAAACTGGGACAATATTTCCAAGTGGAGGGAGAGAAGGATTCTTACCTAGGGAAGGAATCCTCCCTCTCCCTTGGGCCGGCCACATGGAGTGGCGTTGGGGGAGGACTCCCTCCCCCTTGGCGCCTCCCCACCTATAAAAGGAGGGGTAGGGCGCCCCCCTTGGACACATAAGAAACCCTAGGTTGGCCGCCGCCCCCCCTCTCTAGTTGCGGCCAATCTAGATCTCCTCTAAACCGCTACCAACTAGCTAAACCCTAGTTGCTAGCTACCTCTAAACCTCGGCCTATAAAACCTAGATCGTCGGGGCTCCCTCTACTCCACCATACCCTCTCCGGCTTGGGCGAAGCCCTGCGGGATCTCCCCTCTACTTCTGACACCACGCCATCGTGCTGCCGGAATCGCGAGGAGAGAACTACAACCTCCGTTGCCTGCTGGAACAAGGGATAGGAAGGTCTTCATCAAGTACCATACGTGTGACCGACTGTGGAAGCGCTGCCGGAACGCGGCGCCGGAAGGATCGTCTACGCGATCTTGAGATCGGCAAGTGAACGACTACATCACCCACGAGAATCTGCTCTCGTTAACCGCTTTGGATCTTCGAGGGTTAGTACTCTATCAACTTGTTGCACCGATATAGTAGATAGATATTGGCTATATCATAGATTAGATCTTGATTGTGTGTTCATGCGGTAGAAATATTTTGTTTTCCATGCTACGAACCCCTACACTGGACGCTCATACTTGTCGTTTCATTTGGGTCATCAAATATAGCTAATAAACTAGCATGTGAAGTTCTGTTTGGGTGTATATGTCCTATGGTAAAATCGTGTCCGATTGTATTGTTGTTTTTCCCGATCAATGGATCTTCCTGGAGCTTTATACTTATTATGAAATTTTGGTAATATTTTTCATTTTGGACAAGTTATTCAAGTATTAAGTCAACCGAACATCTAAAGTTATAGTACTACCTGAGAATGCATATAATTTTTCCAAATGTCAAACCATGTAATGTTTAACAAAATTTATAGAAAAAACTATTAACAAATACAACAACATATAGGATATTACATGAAAACATATTTAACAATGTATCGAATAAATTGATTTGTCCAACCAACCTAAACCTGGTTTCATGGTTACGATATTGTTTCGCCTCTCCTCTTGCACTAGCGAGGTGGCGGTGATCCAAACCTCCCCTAATCTGCATTGATAAGGGCGATGGTCCCCTCTCTCTCTGCTTGTCGCCCAGGTGGCAGGAGGGATGGGGTCGTTCCTCTATTCTGGTCTAATAGTTAGGGTTATGGTATATCTACTATGGTGCGCAGTTGGGTGGTGGGAGCGGATTCAGGGCAAATAAATCTTCCTCAACTCTACTCTCGCGCCGGTGGTGACCTTCACAGCGACGCTCAGAGTTGATGGCAGAGTGTGCTAGTTGGTCCTTCCGACAACTGCCTTGTCTTTTCGTCGTTCTTCAGATCTAACGATATCAGTTTCTCGGTGTGTCGCTCGCATTTGTTGTTATCCGCGACGGCGCTGGCGACCGGGGTGGGATGGTTTTTCTGGAGCAAGGATGCTGGTCTGGAGGTGGTGGATTTGTTGTTCTTCACTGACTTCGTCGATGAGACACGACGAATCTTGGTCTAAGACAACACAGGGAGGTCCTTAGGTCGACATGTGTCTTGCTGCGTGCAGAAATCCTGTTCATCGACTCACAAAGCCTCATTGATGATGGTGCTTTTTTGATTCTTGCAACGGTGGATGCTCAATGTCTCTTCTGGCGTTCGTCGGTGGCGGTGGAGTTAGGCGGCGACGGTTGGCTTTCGGTGGTTGCATGAAACTCTAAATATCATTTTGTATCTCTCGGTCTCTTAGGATTTCATGCGCAATTTCAGCCTGATATTTTTATCCCGCAAATCCCGGTCTGTCTTTTAGTTCCCACGTGTGTTTCTCACTGTAACTTAAATATTTGATTAATGAAAATCTGTGGTTGCTTTCAAAAATAATTTGATTTGGCATTGTAGAAGAGTTCGTCAAACTTTACATGGTTTAGCTATTAACAAAAGCCGTGTGACTTCTTTTCTATACTCAAGTCTTACTAGAACGTAATTCCTACCAAGTGCTAGTTTCATCACAAACGTAATTCCAGTACTCCAAGTTTCTTACGAGAGCGCCACTTGGCAATGGCTGTAAATGCCGAAATATTCAGGCAGATACCCTCGATGCAATATGCTAGTACTCCCTAGTCCCTACTTGAAGATATGAATCGTGACGGCGCCGCTTTGGGTGCGATGCGACGCGACCGGGCAGAAATCATTGCCACGCTAGTATTCTACCAGCCGGCTAGGCCTCCCGTGTCCCGTGGCGTGCGCAGATGTACTCCGCAGTTGCCGTCCATGGTCGTGAGCCGTGATGGTTCGATGGCCGTCCATGGTTGAGGTCTACGACAGCTCTCACGAATCGAAACGCCCATCCTTGCCAGGCGGAGGCCACGGGCACGCGTGCGTATGGCCAAGTGGGGGATCAGGCTGCAGGCTGCTGACTGCTGTCACGTCGTGCGTATCCGTGTTCCGTGGCCGGCGTGATTGACAAAACAAGACGGCTGCATTGTTATGCGTGCCGGTGACGGCCAACGCCGGCCGTTTTCTGGCCTCACCTAAGTCACCTTGTATTGTCCCGTCGCTGCTGAAAGGTCGGCCAAAGCAAGACTTTGCTTTTTCTGGGCGTCACGACTCTGTTGTCCGCGGCGCCTATGATTAAGAAAAAACAAATCTTCTCTGCCGGCTGTGTCCCTGGGTCAACTTTGGGATAGTGTACATGATGCCGTACAGAAACCGAGCAGAGCAACTCTATACTACAGGTCTAGTGCATTTGAAAATTTTGTACTAGAGCAGTTCAGGTCAACTCCTGGATCATGGAGCCCAGGTCGCACCAGGAGCAGCATCGATCGGCAAGCACAGTCGCATCATCGGCGTCAACGAGAGTTCGGGATGACATATCAGAGCGCTGACTACTACTACGTAGATCGAGCCACGCCGAAAGAACTGTTTGCACATCTCCTGACCTGACGCCCATAGATATGGCTACAAGATCAATGAAATAGTGGTACTCCCTACTAGTAGTACTACCCCACAGTTGGAGTGGAGGACGCCGGTCGGCCGTACGTACTGGAGACGAATGTCCGTGACGTTCGATGCGCCCAAAAGTCAAGAAACCACCGTCCGTCCGTGGATCCGTTGATCGATCGAGCGCTATATTAATTGCTCCTCCAAATATTTTTGTCTGTTATAGTTCAGGGAACTGAACTTTAACGTGTAATTTTTTTTTTGACTGAAACTACGTCAGCCTGAACAATTCCATTCAACCAAACACAGTTACAGGGCTCTCAGCAGAGTTTTAGATGATAGAGGGGGCAAGGCAGACAAGAGGATTCACGGCGGATCATAGATGTTACACCAGGACCTAAGGCCAGAGTCGCAGATCCTCGATGCATCTGCTATGAATAAGGGAGAGAGGTTCATCGATGTTGTTGAACACAAGTGCATTCCTTCGTTTCCAGATGTTCCAGAGGACAGCGATGCATATGGTGGCTGCTGCAGGGCTCGCGGCTCGCGCTGCGGGAGGCCCAGAGCTCAGTGAAGTCTTCGCAACGCTCGTCATCCGTAAGGGGGAAGAGCGCCCAAACCTCCTTATCCCGGGGACAGTTTTGCAAACAAATGATCTAGTTTCTCCGTCTTGACACGTGGGTCAGTCAGCCGTCGCGGAGATCTGGTGGCGAAATCTCCGTTCATTGGTTGGAAGCCGTCGGTGGCGTGCAAGCCAGCAGAAGATCTTGCATTTCAAGGGTGCGTTGCTACCCCAAATCATCGTCACCTGTTCATCTTTTTGCAAATGCCTGAAAGAATTGACATAGAAACCTTTGTTCGATAATTCCTTGTTAGTGAGTCGGCAATTCCGTAGATCAGGGATAGTTGGGCGAAGGGGAACAGAGAGAATATTAGTGAGAGAGAGCTGAGCTGAGCAGCGGCAGTGGTGGTGAGGCGGGGTACGAGGCAATCGGAAAGGCGGTGCGTAAGGATGTGAGCGACTGAAGCATTGGGCCTAGTCGTATGAGAGAAAAGGGCGGGGAAACGGTCACAGAGCGGGGCATCGCCATTCCAAGTGTCAAGCCAGAAGGCCGAGGAAGAGCCACAACCGATAGTGACAAGGGAAACCGATCGGAAAACAGTGAGCCCGACGACAATGCCCTTCCAAACCGGAGTATCCAGGTGGTGGGGGTCTCCGAGGTCTCTGTTGGCAGACCAACCATACATGCGACGAAACCAGCAGGCCCAAGGGGCAGAAGAATCGGAATGAAGCTTGGAGAGGAATTTGGCAAGGAGAGCGGAGTTCTGGGCAGGAATAGAGAGAATGCCAAGGCCGCCCACATCCGTAGGCGTGCAGACATCAGTCCAAGCAACCTTACACTGTCCCCCATTGCAGGTTTCCTCCCCGGTCCATAAGAAGGCACGACGCCTTTTATCAATTGCCTCGATGACACCTGCCGGGAGAAGGCCGGCACTCATAGCATGGGCAATCATGGCGGTGAGAACGGAGTTGACGAGTAGGAGGCGGCCTCGAATAGGAAGGGATCTGCCTCGCCATCCAGAGAGACGCTTGTCGCTTTTGGAAATAAGAGGGGCAAAGTCCAGCATCCGAAGCTTATGAGTAGACAAAGGGAGGCCAAGGTAGGTTTGGGGGAAGGAAGATACGGCACAACCGAAGTTGGAGGCCATCTGAGAGGCTTCGGCAAGCCCAGTTTTGATAGGGACGAAGGTACTTTTATGGAAGTTAATGGTGAGGCCAGTGGCCGAGGAGAAGGCATCCAGGAGGTTTTTCAGGTTTTCTACATGTTGCGGGATGGCCCGGATAATGATGAGAGTATCATCGGCGTACTGGAGAATAGGGCAAGGAAGATCATCAACTAAAGGGTGCAGGAGTAGGCCATCCCTAGAAGCCTAGAGCAGGAGCTGTTGGAGGACATCAGCAACGAGGTTGAAAAGAAAGGGGGATAGAGGGTCGCCTTGGCAAAGCCCCCTGCGGCATTGGATCCACTTCCCGGTAATGCCGTTGAGGAGGACAGCCGTCTCGCTGGTGTGGTTAAGCATTTTTATCCAGGCTCGCCAAAGCTCAGGGAAGCCTTTGGCTAAGAGGATGCGGTCCAAGGCCTCCCAACTGATGGAGTCAAAAGCTTTGCGGAAGTCGAGTTTGAAGACCGCGGCCGGGGCCACGCGCTTATGGCAAGATTGAACAATATCAGCCGTGTAGACGAAAATTTTGGCAATGGAGCACCCGGTTTAACGTGTAAATAATGCCCGTCGACCGGTTTAACGTGTAAATAATGCCCGTCGACTGCCACGTTCGCCTACTACCCAGAATAACAGTATGTTTCAGTCCATGAAATCATTCGGAACCCGAAACAAATCAACCCCGAATCGAATAGGGACCATAATTGCAAACCCGATTAAATGTCTTAATGCACTACTCCATACAGTTTATCATGGAGTAGATTATAAGGATGCATGTCGCTGTAGTGCATCAGTGAACACGTAACATGCTATGATACCTGCTTGTGATGCGTCGGCCCCGATTGGAATCTCAAATCTTCTAGCGGAAGCAAAGAATTATTGAGCCAAGTAGCTTTTCTCCCCCGTTCAAAAAAAAAAGTAGCTTTTCTCCCTTCTCCGCAGTACAATTTTCTGCGCGACAGGGCAAGATCATACTACCCTGGACGACAATGTGATACATGCTGATTTAGTTCCTTTTTTGAAAGCATATTAGGCCAGGAGCTAGCCAGAGCCTCGTTTTAGAGGACGAGCTCCTTGGAGGACTTTATTTTATTTTTTTGAAAAGTTCAAATTTAAAGATTCTGACAATTTCGAAAAAAATATAGGAACGTAGATAATGATTTATAATGTGTGTGCAAAATCGCATATGAAAATAATTTGTATTTTGGCCTCAACAAAAAAGAGAAAATTCCAGCTCTAGACATAAATAATGCAATTTTGAATGAGCCTCCGTTTTCCTCAAATTTGTAATATTTGTATTTTTCATTGTGCATGGTATTTTCTACTAATATTTGGCAAACTTGTATTTCATATTGTTTTCTACACATAGGTATTTTTTTAAAAAAAAATCTGATAATTTTTGAAAAATTTAAAAACAGGCTCGCTAGATTCCGTCCTTGAAACCGATTTTCCGAGGAGCTAGCTACTTATTAGATCATCTCCTCCTAATAGGTGGGAGGAGAGGCGCTCCCCAAAGGTGGCCTACAACAGCGCTAGCAGTGGCTAATAGTGTTTCGCCACTAGTGTCAATAGTCAAAATCTTCGATAATATGTGGATAAGGACCAAGCTAGGACTTTCTTACCATACTTATGACGATGAACATGGGAAGGTAAATCCGCGGTCCGCCTCTCCTCCTACCACTTCCCCACCTTGAGAGTCGCCTGCATGTGCACGGCTGCTCTCCCTCTCCTCTTCGGCGGCTTCGCTAGCCGAAGGAGATGGGGGAGAGGAGTCCGGTGTGTACAACATAGTGGTAGTTGTGTTAGGGTTGTGTCCCGATCTGGCGTGATACCGGTGGAGATTTGGTGGCTGACGTCTATGGACTGTGCTCGACAACCGGGGCCTAGTGTTGCCTCTTGATTTGCGCATCGTAGTGTGTCTCTCTTCTTCTGGACGGCCATGGAGGCGAGGGAGAAGAGGAGCATGGCATGGTGGCTGTCAGATCTGCTGGTGGCGGGGGTTCTCTTTTCGTCCTAGAGTTATGGCGCGGCATTGTGCGATCGTTGACTATCTTATCCGGCGAGCTTCCAAGGTGGAAGACAAAGGAGTGAGATCAGGAGGCGACCCCCTCTTCAATAAGCACTGCTACCTTCGCTGCGGTGGTCTGGTGCCTCTGTTTCTCCCCTCGGTCGGCCTCGTTGACGAGGGAGAGGAGGGCGAAGATCATGTTGTTGTGGTTGTGTGGTGGTGGCTTTGGAGGTCCGTCGAGTTTGCGACCCCGACGAGAGATTCAAAGCGATGTCATGCTTCGGCCGCCGCTATATCTGGCCAGAAGGGTGGCCCTATTTGCGCTATAGAGGTCCCGATTCGGTCTACCTGCTACACCGCAGAGCAATTGAGACTTGCTATTCTGGTCGTCTATGCTATCTTCTTGTCGCTCGTGTGTGTGTGTGTGTGTGTGTGTGTGTGTGTGTGTGTGTGTGTGTGTGTGTGTGTGCGTGTGTGTGTGTGTGTGTGTGTGTGTGTGTGAGAGAGAGAGAGAGAGAGAGAGAGAGAGAGAGAGAGAGTCTTTGATGTTGCTTCCCAGATTCAACATAGAAGATTTTCATGTATAGAATTTGGTGATGCATCCTTGAAATATACAACTCAATTTTATACCTCGGCCTATTCAATTGTTGGTTGAGCCGCTGGCTCTACGTTTGGTTAGGCTGTTTGTGGCCCCTGGAGGGCATAGTTGTAGCCTGCAGGATCTTTCTGTTCGTGCTCTTGATAGACTCCCTAGCAGGCTCCGACTGTATTCTTCTGCTTAGACAGCTTGCTTTTCTCGTAGTTCACAATTTGTGGGTATCTAGGTTGGCGCCGTGGATAATGTTGCATGTTAATCCAAATTCTACAAAGTATAGGACAACTTCTGACGAGTGGAGTGAGGCCCGTCGCCGGAGGCTTGGGCCGAGTGTAAGCCGCCGGTTGGGATGAGTTGCATCTGTGAAATCCCGGCGTTTGTAAACACTCCTCGATATAGTGAAGTTTCGCTGGCTGGCACCCGTGGTTTTTTCCTCTCTTTGTTGGAGAGGTTTTTCACGTTAAATCCGTGTCCCCTTGCTATGATTTCGTTTTCGTTCTTCGTTATTTACTTGTCGTAATTATAACAGAGAAGACCAGGGATATGTTTGCTTTTTCCTCCTTCTTCCAAGGGTCTTTTATTTAAGATGTGTTGACTTATCTGCTATTCCCTGTTTCCAAAGAGTTTCGATGTAATTATGTGCCCACCGCTTAAATCTGCTTTTATTGCGAGAACTGCTGAAATCGAAGTAGTGCACACCAGATCCACCAAATATGTGGATTGTTACCAAGCTAAAACTGAACTTTCTCACGGCGGCTATGACGATGGACATGAAAGGGTAAACCCTACGGTCGGAATAGCCTCGATCGATGGTCAGCTGTCACCGGTCCCATTTGGAAAAATTTAGCTGCCGAGCGTAGTATAGTTGCTAAAACTGCCGAAATCCACCAAATTGGTCCCAGGTTTCTCAGTACGCACGATCAACAAACGCTATTGTATGTGAAGTGCGATTGAAGTCATAATCAAGTCTAAACCTCCGCCACCCGTGTGGTATTATTAGGAGCACCGAACATCGGGAGACCAGCTCCCTTCGGAGCTGTTGCACCTGCAGAGACCGCTCGCCCGTCGTGCGCATCACACTCCACTATCTGGTGACGACAGATGGTGCATGTTTGTCCGGTCCGATCGATCGACTTGTCCCGCAATCAGCCGCTAAACCCACCAAAATCAAGAGGACGAGAGCGCGACATCACAACTAATCCGAACGCTGGTCGTAAAACACATGAAATCATTGGACCGTTTAATTCAGACATACGTACATCGTGCATGCTGATGCGCTTCCAGAAGGCTCGGAGCGAGAGTTAACCCAGCGATTAATCTTAACCGCGGGGAGAAGATGAGCGCCCGCGCGCGGTTGGTGCGAGCCTACCATCCGGCCGGCAACCTAACCGGCGACTGGCGGGCGAAGACGGGCTCGAATGATTGGAGCCTAGCTCTTTTTTTCCGACAGCGACGCCGGCATACATCAAAATATCTATCCTCGGTTGGAACAGCTCGTCCGATCCAAGTGCGGTGACGTTGACCTCACTCCTGAGGGTGAGGATGGGCGGGCGGCCATCGAAGCCACACGATGGCACCGAGCGGCCGTCATTACCTGGGAGTGGTCGGAGACGGATGGGACGGCTCGAGGCTCGTATATCTACTACCACGCTCAACACTTTTTTCATGTACGAAGAAATGTTGGGCGTGTGAAAAGCAGAAAAGTTCGCCTACAAGATTTGCGTCTGAATTTGCCTTTTTCTTGCGGGTGATTGGTGAATCAAGGCTTTCTCGAGTGCAAAACCTGCTCGGTCCATTTTGGATATGGCTGGACTGCACTCCTTAAATCTCGTTCAACTAACAATCTAGATTGGCTCTGATAGTTAACACAATAGGCTCAAAATTAAAACTCGTCTCAACTCGATAAACTCACAAGTAGCTCGTTATAGGTTGAGACCAACAACACATATATATGAAAAACAGTAATTTTGTTACTAATTCACAATAATAGTACTTCTATAATTTCGAAAAACAATATCAACGAAAATTATAGTATCTCTACAACATTACAGGTGCAAGAAGCACTAGCAGTTTGGCTTTAATCTATGCAAAATTTTAATCTCTATATTTGAGTGAGTTTAACAAGCTAAACGTACTCCCTCCGTTCGGAAATATAAGACATTCTAGCTTTGTGAAACGAATGTATCTAGACACATTTTAGGGTATAGGTTCATTTCGAACCTCTACGAACCTATACACTAAAAGACGTCTAGATACACTCGATTCACAAAGCTAAAACGTCTTATATTTCCGAACAGAGGGAGTAGCTCGTTTAACTTGGGTGAATAATAAACGAGTTTAAATCTAAAACTCGTCTTGAGTCGCAAATAAACGAGCTCGTTTTTTCTTCTTCTTTAGCCGAGCTGAGTCTGAGGTTATTATAGTAAAGGGCCGTAATTTGTCCCGCGCGCCGGTGCCTATGGCCCATCATAAACTGTGTGAACCACGGGTAGATTACCGGCCCAGCGAACGCCTCATATATTTCTTCCTTCTCTCTTAAAAAAAAACCTGAATCGATCCAGAGACGAACTGACGACAGGCCCGGCCGCACGAGTCGCCAGGCCGTGATCGCTTCCGCCGCATGGCGCACAATTTTGGTGCAAGTGGCAGGTGCCCCGCGCGCACCGGTGCGTCTCTCATCTCGCGCCAAGCACGGCACTACCACAAGGCGCAGTCGGGATCAGGTGCGCGCAGAGAACGAACGCTGGCGAGACAAGAGTGGAGAGACCGCCCGGCCGCTAACTAGCTAGGTTGACCGGATCGGCCGGACTCGGACGTGCGAGGCGATGGGCGAGCGCAAGATCGGCGTGGCGATGGACTTCTCGGCGAGCAGCAAGAAGGCGCTGCGGTGGGCGGCCGACAACCTCCTCCGCAAGGGCGACATCCTCGTCCTCCTCCACATCCAGCACCGCGGCCGCGCCGAGGCTAAGCACGTCCTCTGGTCGCACTCCGGATCACGTAAGAACACACCGCACGCCCGTACTTCTCCCCCTGTCTTGCACGCGCGTCTTCAGTATCCACTGACCTGTCTGTCCTGCCCGATCCGTCGATCGCAGCGCTGATCCCGCTGGAGGAGCTCAAGGACGCCGCGATACGGCAGCGGTACGACATACCGGAGGACGCCGAGGTGTTCGACATGCTCGACACGGTGGCCCAGGAGAAGGAGGTGCGCTCCTGTTCTTCGCGATTGTTGCTACGCATTGTGTCGTTGATTTTGCCTTCTATTTCTGAAGTTGATGTGATGCTGTTCATCTCATACGCCCGACCGGATCGATCAGTTGTCCGTGGGGCTGAAGCTGTACTGGGGCGATCCGAGGGAGAAGGTGTGCGAGGCGGTGG
The DNA here is from genome assembly GCA_910589765.1 of Avena atlantica. Taxonomy (NCBI): domain Eukaryota; kingdom Viridiplantae; phylum Streptophyta; class Magnoliopsida; order Poales; family Poaceae; genus Avena; species Avena atlantica. Next base: position 482,863,697 of record OU342735.1, on the reverse strand, counting down.
GGGAGCTCGGCCTCGAATCGCTCGTCATGGGCAGCCGCGGTCTCGGCCAGATCCAGAGGTCCATCATAAGCTCTGAAGTGAATCGCTTTTTGAAATCTGTCTAGTCAGAAACACCATTCGTCAGAAAACGCCCCCCCTTGCGTTCTACTCCCTGTGTTTCAAAATACGAGATGTTTTAGGTTTACGAAACAAATGTATCTAGACTACTTTTAGTATATAGGTTCACTAAAGTTTGGAATGAATCTATACACTAAAGCGGCAAGTCTAAATACATTTCCTTAACAAACCTAAAACATCTTATATTTTGAAACGGAAGGAGCACCTGATATATAGAACTAAAACATCATAGTTGTACTTAGCTTGATTCCTTTTTTACCTTTACACTTCTAATTCGCCTGTAGGATTCTTCTGGGAAGTGTGACGAACTACGTCTTGTCGAATGCATCTTGCCCTGTGACCGTCGTCAAGGCAAAATAGTCATCGGTGTTCCAGCAATACGTTTTAGGGCATGTTTGATTTAAAGGATTCTCAAAAGAATTCTATAGGATTCCTATCCATAGGAATTTTTCCAATAGGGTGTGTTTGTTTCAAAGGAATAAATCCTTCAAAACTTCCATGCATGGCTTTTCTACACTATATCCTATAGGATTTCTAACAAGAGGTGAGACCTCTTGGAAAATTTCCTTTGTGTCTATGACAACTATGGCATGTACTTAAACCCTATAAAATTTCCTGCATTTTTTCTACGGTGCAATCAAACAGCTTATCTTATCGATTCCTGCATTTTTCATTCCTATAGGATTCTAAATGTCATGTCATTCTATTCCTACACTTTTCTTATTCCTATGTCTTATAAATCCTTTGAATCAAACAAGCCCTTAGTTTTTTGCAGGAGTACGAATATTCAGTCTGAGGGCAAACATATGACGCATCTTTCATGCCTTTGTTTTTGCCAAAGACTGCATTGTATTTTCATTTGTTTTCTGCAGACTACTTAAATGAGAAACGGGCCATCATTTATTAAAATAGAAGTACGGTCCAGCTCAGTTCAAACGATTTTCATAGAAATTGTGGAAGGTTGTAATCCTTCGAATTTTTCCAGTGACTTGTTTGATCTCTAGGATTGAATCAGAAAAATTAGTCCGCACAAAAATTTATGGACATAGTGTTATTTCATTAGCTCAAGGGTCGTGGAAAGATCCATTTTCTATTCCGATGGTACAAACAAACTTCAGAGACATGTACGGATTAAGTGAGCATACCATTGCAATCACACTTAAGTTTTTGTGTTTTTCAAATCCTCGCAATTAATTGCACGTCCATATATTATCCTTGTTCGATGTGTCTATGAATGAGTTAAAACATTGTCTCCGAATGTAAGATCTTTGGCTATTTTGTGTCAACGCACTGCGAAATTATATTAAAAAATGCTAACGAAATTCATGAAGAACAACCTTTCTTATGGACATATGCATTCTCCTCATGACATTAGTTATTTAAAGATGCATCTGCTCGGTTCAAAATTAAGAAACTGAGTCATGAAGTTATAGTGAGTTAGTCTTAAGTATTTATTAAAAACCTCCCGCTACCTCAAAAAATAAGCCTTGATATTGTAAGTAGGTTAATAGTCTGCTGCCAAGGGGAATAGCAGTCCCCCTTGTGTATGTCGTCCAATGCACAGTCTTGAGATACATGCCAAGCCTACTTAAGAGTACACCTTGTGATGATGGGTGGTTTACTAGTTGTAATAGAGCTAACCTCTGCCACCATGTCATCTCCCAACAACAGTGATACAAGAGCAGGGACAAATTGTGATAGGTTTGTCCTTTAGCTTAGCTAATGGTACACAATTGTACCCTGGAACCACTTGATGCTATCAACAATCTTAGAAATAGAAAAAATGGAGGTGGAAGAGGTTGAGCACATATTTTAACAAAAGAAAACTAAAAAGTACAAATATCTTGGATTGTGTTAATGAGCCAAACAATGAAGTGGATTATACTATTGTGTCCACCTTGAGACCAATATTTCTTTAACAACACTAAAGATTGTAGAGTCGTGGTCTTCTAATTCCTTTTCTTCAAACGGGTATATAGACTCCTTCACTTTACGTTGAATCCCACATTTCATAAGTAAGATGAGGGCATGGGCTATTTGTGTCCATCAAACGTATCATTTCATGGATATGCACGATGCCATTGAAATGTATTCCACATTCATGCATGGATGCACCAGACATAAATTAAAATATATTTGATTTTTCAGTATGTGCAACTTCAACATCATCTTTCTAACTATCGCATACAAGACTAATACCATATTTTGGAGAGGCATTCTTCACTACAACAAATTGACGCAATATAACCACGACCGAGGCAAACTTTGTTTCATAATAGCAATCAAATTCACATGGATAAACATAATAAACATAGAAAACCCCATTTTAATATATCATGGTTCATAATCACATTCATGATTATTGTAGATCATTTTTAATTATGCATTTACATCTTCATTATAGCAACAATACTTTCATCATTTGTTGGTTGGTAAGACTCACGTATACTGTTCTAAGAAATATGCAGAGTAAGCACACTCTTTTCATACCATTGTAGGCTAATTGACGGTTCCTTCCTATGATGATCATTTCCTACGATAATATATTTAGATGGACGGTTATGGGTAAGTCTCATACACGTGTTTTCTCACTTGCAATGTATACAACTTTGCATCGACTTCTATTATGTGTCCTCATAGTATTGAATATGGGTTCCTTAGCTCCAGCAAATTCCCTATTTCATATAGATGAAGCCTATGGTATGCACAGATAAGATAAGAACACACAATATTTGACTATTTATACTAAGCATTTTTATTTATTTGTAGCACATTTTATCACTAAATAACTAGTGTGTTTTTAATTTGATGCAATTTTCGTCATACAATTTGGGCCAATATGATTTTCTATTGTCTGTTGTAGCATTTACCGCATACACATGTTAGTGGATATTACAATATGATGTTCACATTATTCAATTACTTTTATGTTGAAATTTTAAATTTTGGATGGGAACATTAATAAGAGTATTTAGTTGAATTGCAATTCCATTCCAGTCTAAGCAAACTAAAAAAACTAAAAGGAAAGTTGCAGTCATCCATATATTAAAGTTGCATTAGTATGTACTATAGTGTTTTATTATACATGTTTCACCTACTTTAGTATCTTTCAATATCATGGCACATGGATTTTGTATGAACAAATCTAAGTGATATTATCATCAAGCTTCCCCAACTAGAACGTCTAGTGTGTATGAGGTGTCTGTCAAGTTTCCGATGAGTCTATTGTGCTTATTTTCCTCTGTTTAATTTTGACATGTGTGAGGTTTTCTCCTATTATCTTACGGTCCTGTAAAACTTTCGGTTTGGTACTTCTGTTCCTTGGTTGTATATAGCTTTTTTTTGCGAGACTTGGTTGTATGTAGTTAAAATGCCATCCATCAGAAAATCGTGCCTTGCTACAGATTTTGACATGATAAAACTTAAATAGTACTATTTAGTTTTCCCGCAAAACGAACATTCAGTTCGAAACAAAAACTTCCCTATGATGCATTTTCTCTGTCTTAGTCGTCACTATAGAATCGCATCCGTTGTCGGTGGACCTGAATAAAGACTAACTTTACCTGTTCTTTGTTTAGCTATGTTTATCTTTGTACTGTCTATATGCTATAATTACATATGATTGATATGTGAACATGATGTTGCCTTATTCTTAGACAGACAGGTAGGAGAATAGTGATACAGAGGCAGGCACACGGTTTTTCAAGGGGCGGAAATGCGCCCACGATCGCTCCAAAGTTCAGATACCGAAACATGAAGTTCGTTAAAGACATCTGAATTCTACATCAGTAACTTGTGAGAATTATGACCGTATCACCGGACCATCGCTACTTTATTACTACTCCATGACGGAATCTAAGCAGTACACAGAAAATAGAATCATGCATCCTGCGACCATCCTAGTGCTAGACCAAGCTCAAACAGCCAAGTACTCCTAGATAAGAAAACAGAGAATAAACAGCATCATCAAAGTAATAGTACTAAAAAGATCAGATGTAGAGGTGAGCCTACGAGATGACGACGAGCAGCATGAGCAGCAGCCCGTAGATGACGGTGTGGACGACGATGGATAAGAAGCTGGTCTTCATGTTCATGAAGTCGACCGCCCGCTGCCGGCCGGGCATCTGCAGGATCCCTAATTGGTATCAGAGCTAGCACCGCCATGCCCGCCTGGGGGTCTTCCTAGGGGGATGGGGTGTTAGGTACCAAGCGTTGCCGGTGACTTTAGTCCACCTCGCTAGCGGGAGGAGGCCACGACCAGCTTATAAGGGAGAGTTTCCCTCCTCCTTTCAGTCTGGGCTTTTGGGATGGTGTGGGCTCTCTTCTTATTGTTGGGCTGTGAGCGCATGAACGTCCAGAACGTAGGCTGAGTGCTAGGCTGGCCGAGTGGACGCTAACATCTGGTATCAGAGCTAGCGATCGTCATACCTTCCTGAGGGGCTTCTCAGGGGGTGAGATGCTAGGCTGCTATTGACCGGTGAGTGAAAGGATCGTATGGGCACCTAGAGGGGGGGGGGGTGAATAGATGCTACTTCAAATTTTCTTCTTTTTCAAATTAAGGTTTGACAATAAGGTAAATTCTCTAGATAATGCAACTACGGTGAATTTACCTATATGACAAAAATGCAAGGGCTACCACAACACAAAGAAGTAACTAAAAAGTAAGGTGCGGTAAAGGATAGAGGTAACCGAAAAGTGGACACGGAGACACAAGGATTTGTTTCCCGTAGTTCCTTCCTTTTGAGGGGAAGTACGTCTACGTTTGGAGAGGGGGTGGTTTCAAACCACCAACGCCACGAGAGGCCTCCCTTGTTCTCCGATGAATCTCACCCCAATGGGATCGATTCACCTTCCACTATATAGGCAACCTTCAAGGTGGAAGCCGGCACCGTTACAAGTTTGGGGCACACATCCACAACTTAATCGGAGGCTCCCAAATACAAGCAAGCTGTCAAAGCAATCAAAGACAAGCTTGTAAGAACAAAAACAAGAGCTAGGGTTTCCAACAAAACACTAGAGCAAAGGGGCCCTCAATGAAATGAGGGGGAAATGAAGATCTCTTTTGGTGAAGTAGTAGATCGGGGACTCCTCCTTCGATTCCCCAAAGATCAAGGACTTTGGGTGGTTGGATGATGAGATCTTGAGAATTTGAGTGGCTCCAATGGACTCCAATGGTGGGCAATGACTTTAATGAGCTGAGCAGCTTGTCCCAAGGTAGGTGGAGGGGTATTTATACCCCTCCACGAAATAAATGGCCGTTGGAGCATTTAATGACCGGTAGTACCGGTACTCAAGCGGTAGTACCGCTTGCAAGCGGTACTACCGGTCCAGTACCGGACCAAGTACCGGTGGTGACCTTGTTCTTCAGAAATCTTCAGTCTTGGGCGGTACCCCCTTGCGGTACTACCCCCAAGCGGTAGTACCGAAGGTGGTAAGCGGTACTACCGGTTCGAGCGGTAGTACCGGTCCCAAGTACCGCTTGATACTGACCAAACAGAGGGAGGTTGGTGCTAGTCAGTATGCCATGGTACAGACGAGCGGTACGACCGCCTCAAGCGGCAGTACCGCTTGTACCAAGCGGTAATACCGGTTGGGCCGGTAGTGCCGCTTCGTGGTACCGGTGGATACTGACTAGTACGCACCCTTCTCCCTTTTGATCAGTGCCAACCGGTACTAGAACCGGTAGTACCGGTGTCAAGCGGTAGTACCGGTTGCAGGTCCGGTACTACCGGTTGACACAGAAGTTTCTGCAAGGGGAAAATGCTATGCCATGACTTGTGCCTTCTTTTATCAATCCTGTGATAAACTTAGTACATGGTTAAATCGATAAGTGTATTATTATCAAACATCAAAATCCGAGGGATAGAAAAATGCTCTTTCAATCTCCCCCTTTTTGGTGTTTGATGACAATACACTTTTGCAGGATGATTTTAACAATAGGTAAATGAGATTTGTAAAATAGAGAGGAGACTCCCGCTAGATGTGTAGAGACAAATCTCCCCCTCTATTTTACAAACCCAACATGGGTGCACAAGTATGGATACTAGCATTTGAAGACATACCTTTGCACAAAACATGTGATGAGGAATATATAAACAATAGATATTGCATAACATCACAAGATGGATCCACAGAAATAAACCACATAGTCGCATAAGATGGATCCAATCACATAGTTTCACACGACATAAACCACATAGTCTCACACGACATAAACAGATAGTAGTCTCACACATAGAATAGAGAGAAATCGAAGTTCACAAGCAATAAAAGGATCAAAGAAGAGCGAGCTTGTGACTTCCCATGCAACACCCGTGCCTAAAGTGCAACTTCTCCCCCTTTGGCATCAAGACGCCAAAAAGGGACAAGTGCAGAGCTACCGCCCCAAAGGTCAATCATCATACTCCTCCTCCTCCTCCTCCTCCTCCTCCTCATCCTCATACGTAGGTGGGGCGCGGTGCGAGGAAGAGACATCATCGTCCCAACGGCTGTGCTGAGAAATCCACTGATCCTCTGGAGTGATATTGTTCTCGGATCCCTCGGAGATGGTCAACCCTTGAGCAGACATGAGCTCCTTCTGACGAGCACATGCTTTCTTTGCATACACGTGCGCCTCATACATACACTTCTGGTTGTCAACCTGGAAGCAGAAGATCTTCTTGAGCTTGACCTCCATCCTTTTGGCCCAAGAGGTCTTGGCGTTCTTGCGGCGAGAGACCTCAGAGTCAGTGTCATGACCACTGTCAGCATGCTCAGAGTCATCCTCATCCTCCTCACCAAGCGCAGCGCGAGGTTTAGCATGTGCCTTGATCTTGAGTGCCTTTGGCCTGTGCACAACGAGAGAGCGAGAGGAGAGCGTCCTAGCAATGACGAGGCACTTGGACACAATGAGGGCCATAATGTAAGGAGCAAATGGTGGAACCCTCCGAGTGTGTGCGGCAGCAACCATTTCATTCCAAATGAAGTCCACCACATCAAGAGGTTGGCCTGATTCTCTGTTGAGGAAGGTGTTGAACAGCAAGTCAACGGAGAAACCATGTATCTCGTCCTTGTTGCCCGCACGAGGAGCAACAGTCTCACGGAAAATGCGATGGAGGATGTCATATGTGGGGAGAAGATCCTTAATCTTTCTAGCAATCCCACGGCCTCGAATATACAAAGGTCTGAGAACATCCTTTTTGGAGGGATTCTCCCGCATGTGACAGCGGAAACCACAGGGAATGTCCCGGCCGCGGTCCTCATACCCCAAGATGGCAGTAAACTCCGCAAGTGTAGCTTCTTTGACAACACCTTGAGTCATCCAGGTAATCTTCCGATTGCGGCCATTGTGGAAGTGTGCAGTGGCATAAAACTGGCAGATGAGTAGGGGATCATAGTCATGCCGAAACTCCATAATGGGGAGCATGCCAAGGTTTGAGCAGACTTCCTTAGCTTCAGCAAAGTAGTCAGAGTTCTTGTCAAAGTGTCCCATGTCAATCCACTGCTGAGGCATCACCAGCTGGATATTGGTCATAAGAACCTCATGATACACACGCTCTTGGAAGTCATCATAGAAAAGACTGTCTGCCCTTGACGCGCTCCTGCTGTGTGAGTATGCATTGTCCACCCGGAGACCCCTAAAGTCTGCCTCAGAGATGTCAGAGAGTGTCTTTGGCCCAGATGGCCCAGAGCTGAGACTCTTGGTACGCCCAGTGGAAGGTGGGCGAGAGGGAGGGGCTCTGCCACGCCCAGCTGAGCGCTTGGTAACCCCTTCACGACCCCCACGACCACCTCGATTGGTAGGCAACTTGGAACGGCGTCTTGGCTGTGGCAAAACTTCTTCCTCAGACTCAGTATCTTCCTCAACAATCTCATGGTCAGACTTGGAGCGCTTCCGTGCACCCCGAGAACCACCTGCATCTGTGAAAGCACGAGGGAGGATAGCACGGAGATAAGGACATAAGAATCAAGAAGGAAACAACCAAGAGAATCAACAAATTGGGCAGAGCATGGTGGTCAGAGTGGACCGGTACTACCGGACCTGACAACCGGTAGTACCGCTGCAAGCGGTAGTACCGGAAAAAGTTCCGGTACTACCGGTTGAGTGGCACACCAGTTGTCAGATCTGACGGGAACGGGCCAAAATTGACGGGATGAACTGCTAAATAGGCGATTCTACGAGGTAACAAGGAATAATATGGCAGTACAACCTTGCAAGTAGTCAATTTCTCCACAGATCTAAGCCCAAAACCTATATCTAATGGGGAAATCAAACAAGAAGAGGAGGGGCGGTTGTACCGGGATCCATGGCGGTGGAAAGGAGTGGGAGCGTGCCCGGAGGCCGAATCCAAGGAGAATCCGGAGGGAGGAGGGCGCGGTAGGGCTCCAGGGCCTTCAAGAACTCCGGTGGCGGCGCAGGTGAGAGTGGGGGACGTGGGAAATAATGAGGCACCGAGGGGTGCCTCTTCCCACGCGTCCATTATATACCTGGAACTGTCAACCGGTAGTACCGGTTGTTGGAGCGGTACTACCGCTTGGAAGCGGTAGTACCGGTTCTACGACCGGTAGTACCGGTTACCGGTAGGACCGGACATGCGGGCGGTAGTACCGTTCCTGGAGCAGTTTTGTCAGGAGACGACCTGGGAACTTCCCAGGTGCGGTAGTACCGCTCTCACATCCGGTAGTACCGGTCCCATCTGAGTCCAAAGCCAGGGATCAAGGATGATTCTTGTGCGGGAAGAGAGAGGGTTTTCATGAGGGAGTACAGAGGCTTGGGTTAAGACAAGTGAGCTAAGAAGCACATGCACTCTAAAACCAAATGGAGGAAACAAATAAATACCAAACTAGAGTGCATGAGACTAAGAAAGATGAAGACAATTCAAATAGATGGCATTTAAGAGTGAAGACCAAAACAACTAAGTGACAAACATGAGTAAGCACATCAAACCTCTCGATTGAGAGGGGGCGGTGGCCTAGGCCACCATATTTGAGTATACTCGGCTTGGCACCACGAAGATATATCTTGGGTCCATTACCAAAACTCATCATTGAGCTCACATATCACAAAATGATATTAAGAGGAATGATTTTTGTTTAATTTGAGCATAATGGGGGGAGGGATAGTCCAATCAATTAGGACCGCACTCCCCCTATGTCCATGCCTACACCTAAACCAAACATGGGTCGAGTATTAGGTGAGAGTGCAAGATAATCAAGTCAAACTCCTAGAATCTACGATATTTAGTTCATTCCTCAAGTAGCAAAACCTTGCTTCATCAAGTGGCTTCATGAAGATATCGGCAAGTTGATCTTTGGTTGATACATAGGATAGATCAATATCACCTCTAGAAACATGATCTATAATAAAGTGATGTCGAATCTCAATATGCTTTGTCCTTGTGTGATCCACCGGGTTGTATGCAATCTTGATGGCACTTTCATTGTCACATAGAAGAGACACTTTGTCACAATGGACACCGTATTCCTTTAAAGTTTGCCTCATCCATAGCAATTGGGTGCACGCACTAGCATCAGCAACATACTCGGCTTCGGCGGTGGAGAGTGATATACAATTTTGCTTCTTAGAAGACCAACATACCAAGGACCTACCAAGGAATTGGCAAGCCCCGGATGTTGATTTTCTATCATCCTTGTCTCCCGCCCAATCCGAGTCCGTGTATCCACAAAGAGCGAATGTTGAGCCTTGAGGGTACCAAAGACCATAAAATGGGGTATGAACTAAATATCGAAAGATTCTCTTGACCGCCATTAAATGGCTTTCCTTAGGAGCCGCTTGATATCTTGCACACACACCTACACTCAACACAATATCGGGTCTAGATGCACAAAGGTAAAGCAAAGAACCAATCATAGACTGGTATACCTTTTGATCCACATCTTTACCATTTGGATTTTGTTCTAGATGAGTCTTTGTTGCCATGGGAGTAGGGGCTCCATTCAAATCTTGCATTTTGAATCTCTTGAGCATATCTTGAGTATACTTGGCTTGATTGAAGAATGTTCCTCCTCTAACTTGCTTGATCTCAAAGCCAAGGAATACTTTCAACTCCCCCATCAAGGACATCCGGAACCTACTAGTCATAAGCTTTGAGAATTCATCATTAAAAGCTTTGTTAGAAGAGCCAAAGATAATATCATCAACATAGATTTGGCATACAAAAAGCTCCCCATTAACCCTCTTAGTAAAAAGAGTGGGATCGATTTTCCCAACCTCAAAGCCACGGTCAAACAATAACTCTCTAAGGTGCTCATACCACGTGCGTGGGGCTTGCTTGAGCCCATAGAGCGCCTTATCAAGTTTGTAGACATGGTTTGGGAAGTTGGGGTCCTCAAATCCCGGGGGTTGCTTGACATATACCAATTCATTCAAAGGACCATAAAGGAATGCACTTTCTACATCCATTTGTTGCAACTTAAAGTTATGATGTGCCGCATAAGCAATAAGGATACGGATGGACTCAAGGCGAGCCACGGGTGCATAAGTCTCTCCATAATCAATGCCTTCAATTTGGGAATAACCTTGTGCAGCCAATCTAGCCTTGTTCCTTACAATAATCCCATGCTCATCTTGCTTGTTCTTGAATATCCACTTCGTTCCAATAACATTGCGGCAATCCTTTGGCTTCTCAACTAACTTCCATACTTTGTTTCTCTCAAAGTTGTTGAGCTCTTTGTGCATAGATTCTAGCCAATCCGAATCTTCAAGGGCTTCCCACACTTTCTTTGGTTCAATCATGGAACTGTGAGCTTGATATTCACTGAACCTCTTCAATTGTGCTCGTGTGGAAATTCCTTTCCTTAAATCTCCAACAACATTTTGGAGAGTGTGGTCTCTTATTTCCAACATTCTTTCCTTTCTAGCTTCGCGACGAGCGTGGATCTCCTCATTGTTTCTTGGAGGACCCTCTTCATCATTTTGATCCTCGTCTTGACCATCAACTTGACCTTGGTCATTATTGGATTCATTCTCTATATTGGGAGGCACAGATTGACCTTGGTCTTGATCAAGTGTTCTTCTAGCTTCAACTTGAGCACCCCTCAAAACAGCTTGGATGGATCTTCCTTGGCAAATTGACTTGACTCCACTTGACACCCCATCAAATGGACCAAGCTCCCTTTGACTAGAGTTCACACATTGATCACTATGTTGAGGGTCCACATCTTGTCTTTGGCTTGAGTCAACGTCCTCCTCGGTAGATGGAGCATGTTGAGGTTGTGAAGATGAGGGCTCCACTCGAGTGGAGCATAGTTCTTCTTGATCCGCCATAAGGGGTTCCTCAATGGGGCGGATATAACCCACACTCATTCTTCCTATGGCATCCTGAGGCATTTCAACATCTGCATCACAAGCATCAACACGCCCCCCTTGGGGACCATCATATTCTTCGAAGGTCACACTACAAGATTCTATGACGGCTCCGGAGAGCTTGTCATAGATTCTATAAGTGTGAGATTCGAGACCATAGCCAACAAAAATACCCTCTAATGCTTTAGATTCGAATTTAGACAAACGAACACCTTTGATGAGATAGAAACACTTACAACCGAACACCCAGAAATAAGATATGTTGGGCTTGTTACCGGTAAGTATCTCATATGGAGTCTTGTTGATTTTCTTGCGGAGGTAGAGCCGGTTTGAAGCATGGCAAGCGGTGGAGACGGCTTCGGCCCAGAAGTTGTATGGAGATTTAAACTCCGCCAACATGGTCCTAGCCATCTCAATAAGAGTCCGGTTCTTCCTTTCGGCCACACCATTTTGTTGAGGGGTGTATGCGGCGGAATATTGATGCTTAATTCCCTCATCACTAAGGAAGTCATTCAAGTTGTAGTTCTTGAACTCGGTGCCGTTGTCACTTCTTATAATCAACACGAGAACATTGTGTTGCCGTTGAACCAAGTTGATGAAGTCGATAAAAGTCCTTTGAGTTTCACTCTTCAACTTGAAGAAATAAACCCAAGAGTATCTTGAAAAGTCGTCAACAATCACCAAACAATATTTCTTCCCACCAAGACTTGCATGAGATGGAGGACCAAATAGGTCCACATGAAGGAGTTCCAAGATCTTGTTAGACTTGATTTGGTTCGTGGGCTTATGAGGAGCGTCATGCATCTTCCCTAGAACACATGTCCTGCAAACACGATCTTTGGCAAAGGAAACATTTTCTTTTAGTCCAACAATATGGCCCTCTTTATGGAGACTTTGCAAAGTTCTCATATTGACATGGGCTAGTCGGCGGTGCCATAGCCAGCCCACATCGGCCTTTCCGTATAAGCACATCGGACCTGCAGTGGCTTGCCCCGAAAAGTCCACCACATACAAGTCATTTTCGACGTACCCAATGAAAGCGACCTTGAGAGACTTGCTCCACATGAGGACCACAATATCATTATCAATAAAGACGGCAAAGCCCATCTTTCCAAGTGCACGGACAGAAAGTAAATTGTAACCAAGGGTTTCAACAAGCATGACGTTCACGAGTGTAATGTCGTGAGCCACCACTACCTTGCCGAAACCCATTACCGTAGATTTTGACTTGTCGGCATATGTGACGGTGATTTGATCTTCATTTGACACCAAGTCCTTGACAATAGACGAGCTTCCGGTCATATGACAAGTGCAACCACTATCAAGCACCCATTTTGAACCTCCGGAAGCATAGGTCTACAAAAGATCAAGCTAGTTTTTAGGTACCCATTTTTCAATGGGTCCTCTTTTGTTAGCAACAAGGGTCTTGGGAACCCAAATAGACCAAGCAATATAACCATCATATGGACCAACATATTGTGCATACACATCACCATAGTAATCACGCATTAGAACATAGTGAGGGTTAGCACTTCCCGCAAAATCGTCATGAGACATAGTTTTGCCAATTGTGGTCTTACTTCCCACAATGGTCTTGTTGGTCTCTTGTGCGGGCTTGTCCTTCTTCTTCTTGTTGTTCTTCTTCTTTGTTTTGGAGACAAAACCAATGCCCCCTTTATCACCACTACGCCTTTGCTTGCTCAAAAGATCATCAATAGACTTGTTACCTTGTGGAAATGTGGTCTTTGCAAGCTCCCCCTTCAACCTAGCATTCTCTTCAAGGATAGTCGTGCTACTCGATGGAATGAAGTTACTAGGTGAAGGAACATTGGCCAATTGAGTTTGAAGCGTTTCATGGGACTTTGTGAGAGACAAGAGTTCACTCTCCAAGGCTTTGTGGGCCTTGTTAAGCAAGCTAAAGTCCTCGGCAAGTTTTTCATGAACCACACCAAACTCAACCTTGTCCTTTTTAGCTCTTTTGTATTTAGCAATAGCATGATCACGCTCTTTAATGAGTTTGTTAACAATGATGTCATTGGCCTCATCAAGCCCTTCAAGTTTTGACTCAAGGGACAACCTAGTCTCTTGTTCTTCTTCTAGAGCATTGCTTAAAGCCTCTAGTTCAATCATATGTTCATGCCCAAGTTTACATCTAACATCTAGAAGCTCTTGAGTGTGGGAGAGTTGATCTAAGATGTTCCCAAAATGTAGTTTAACATCACCTTCTAGGTTAGTCATGAACTCATCAAAGGCAATTAATTCCTTTTTAACATCAAGAGACATTTCATCATCAATTTCATCATTATCTAATTGAGTAGAGTGGGATGATGAGGATACCTCCGTTCCTCTTGCCATAAGGCAAGTGACGTCCTTGGAGGAAGAGTTCTCATTTGGAGAGTCGAAGAGTGAGAGTGTCGGAGTAGAGGTGGTGGCTAGAGCAGCCATACCATGTGAGGTTTCTTCTTCTTCCTCATCTTCATCATCGTCATTATCGGAGGAGTATTCTTCATGAGTGATCAAGACAATTTCTCCCGATTTCTTGTTGATGGGGTTCTTTTTGATGAAAGGTTTCTTGTAGGGTGCCTTGAGAGTCTTCTTCAACACAAGCTTCCCACCATTATCTTCTCTCTTCTCATAGGGGCAGCTTGCCACAAAGTGGTAGCGGTCACCACAATTGAAGCAAGTTCTCAACCTAGTGGCATTCTCTCTTTTCCCATTTGGATTGCTTCTTCGTTGCATTTCCATCTTGGCCTTGGCGGGATTCTTCCAAAAGTTCTTTGCATAGAAAGCCATATATTGACTATGAGCAATCTTGACATCATCGGGATGGTCCAAGGAGAGGCCTTCATCACTATCATCTTCATCTTCAAAGTTCACAACTTTGTCCTTTAAAGCAACATTGACCACATTGCTCATACCGAGGGCACGAGCACGGGCATCTTTGGCGTTCTTGGCGGCGACCTTGAAAGCGGCCATCTCTTGCATAACTTCGTTTGAGGTCATGAGATGGTAGTTGTGTCTTCCTTGTAAGCTCTTCAAGTCGGTGGGCTCAAAAGGCATGAGTGCACTCACATATTTCCTTTTTATCCATGCATCATCCACATGTGAGGCACCCACATTTCTAAAAGCGGTGGCGGTGGTCTTGAGCCTTCGATACATGTCTTTGTGATCTTCACCTTCTTTCATGTAGAAACCTTCGGCTTCATTGCTTAGAGCATCATATCTATTCCTCCTCATACTCTCATTTCCAACAAACAACACAGTGAGAGCATCCCAAGATTCCTTGGCAATGCTAAAGTGCTCAATGTGTGGATAATCCTTTGTTCCCAATCCTTGTTGAATCATATGCAAAGCAGTGGCATTGAGTTGACTATTGACAACCTCTCTTCTTATCAAGTTGTTTGGATCCCCAATAAAGAGTCCATGCTCGATGATGTTCCATAGTTCAATGCAAGAGCTGCGCATATGAGTTCTCATTAGTGATTGCCATTGAGCAAAAGTAGCAGACTCTTCAAGCTTAGGTGGGTCACCTCTATTGTACACATGAGGGTGAGGGATGGGAGGATCGGGAGAGTACCAAGAATCACGGTGCTCGCCCTTCCCCCCATCAGGTCGTGTGGAGGAATTAGCATTGTCTAGTTTATCCCCTACCACCATACCTTCGGGGGATACCGGAGTATTCCCTTTAGGTGCGGGTGGTAGTTCCTCTTGAGGGGATGGTGGTGATGAGCCATCTTTGTCTTTAAGAAGTTGCTCAAGCATTTTCTTGACTTCGTTGACCAAGGAAGAGCTCAATCTTGTTTCCAAGTTTCTGAGATCTTCCATGGTCACCGGAGTTGACTCACTACCACCATCCCCTTCTTGGCTACCCATATTCTCTTAGGCGGTAAAGCCCGAATAAAGAGCCGAGGCTCTGATACCAATTGAAAGGATCGTATGGGCACCTAGAGGGGTGGTGAATAGGTGCTACTTCAAATTTTCTTCTTTTTCAAATTAAGGTTTGACAATAAGGTAAATTCTCTAGATAATGCAACTACGGTGAATTTACCTATATGACAAAAATGCAAGGGCTACCACAACACAAAGAAGTAACTAGAAAGTAAGGTGCGGTAAAGGATAGAGGTAACCGAAAAGTGGACGCGGAGACACAAGGATTTGTTTCCCGTAGTTACTTCCTTTTGAGGGGAAGTACGTCTACGTTTGGAGAGGGGGTGGTTTCAAACCACCAACGCCACGAGAGGCCTCCCTTGTTCTCCGATGAATCTCACCCCAATGGGATCGATTCACCTTCCACTATATCGGCAACCTTCAAGGTGGAAGCCGGCACCATTACAAGTTTGGGGCACACATCCACAACTTAATCGGAGGCTCCCAAATACAAGCAAGCTGTCAAAGCAATCAAAGACAAGCTTGTAAGAACAAAAACAAGAGCTAGGGTTTCCAACAAAACACTAGAGCAAAGGGGCCCACAATGAAATGAGGGGAAAATGAAGATCTCTTTTGGTGAAGTAGTAGATCGGGGACTCCTCCTTCGATTCCCCAAAGATCAAGGACTTTGGGTGGTTGGATGATGAGATCTTGAGAATTTGACTGGCTCCAATGGACTCCAATGGTGGGCAATGACTTTAATGAGCTGAGCAGCTTGTCCCAAGGTAGGTGGAGGGGTATTTATACCCCTCCACGAAATAAATGGCCGTTGGAGCATTTAATGACCGGTAGTACCTGTACTCAAGCGGTAGTACCGCTTGCAAGCGGTACTACCGCTTGCAAGCGGTACTACCGGTCCAGTACCGGACCAAGTACCGGTGGTGACCTTGTTCTTCAGAAATCTTCAGTCTTGGGCGGTACCCCCTTGCGGTACTACCCCCAAGCGGTAGTACCGGAGGTGGTAAGCGGTACTACCGGTTCGAGCGGTAGTACCGGTCCCAAGTACCGCTTGATACTGACCAAAACAGAGGGAGGTTGGTGCTAGTCAGTATGCCACGGTACAGACGAGCGGTACGACCGCCTCAAGCGGTAGTACCGCTTGTACCAAGCGGTACTACCGGTTGGGCCGGTAGTGCCGCTTCGTGGTACCGGTGGATACTGACTAGTACGCACCCTTCTCCCTTTTGATCAGTGCCAACCGGTACTGGAACCGGTAGTACCGGTGTCAAGCGGTAGTACCGGTTGCAGGTCCGGTACTACCGGTTGACATAGAAGTTTCTGCAAGGGGAAAATGCTATGCCATGACTTGTGCCTTCTTTTATCAATCCTGTGATAAACTTAGTACATGGTTAAATCGATAAGTGTATTGTTATCAAACATCAAAATCCGAGGGATAGAAAAATGCTCTTTCAGTGAGGCTACACGAAGTTTAGTCTCACCTCGCCTACGAGAGGATGCCACACCCAGCATATGTTGAAAATATAAGCAATAATCCATATGATTTAATCCGAATAATAAACTGATAAAACATGATCATACAAACGGTACTAACACCAATTATGCAGATCAACAAAGTAGATGAACAGATTACATCTATAGGAGATAAAACTATCACATCTACACCAAACGCTAGAACAAAGAACTCTAGCATAATCTGAAAAAGACAGTTACGGATCACATACAGTGCAGGCTGAATAGCAGCCGCAGCAGCGTCGCCCATGTTGTGGTTGTCGAAGAGGTCGCTGACGTCTGGGAAGAAGTCGTCGTTCGGGAACTTGTCGTCGGACGACGACGTGCTTGTCAGTAGTCGCGTTTGAGCGCTCCCCAAAAACTTGATCACCCCTCACCCGTACAGGTTCACGAGAGGCGGGGTTCCGGAGGCCTACTGTTCCGATCTGTGGTGCACGCCGCAAGCCGGGATGGAGAAGACGAAAGCGACGGCGCAAGGTTCTGGAGGGTAGGCGCGTGTGTGGATTGATTCGGTGCCGATTAGGTTTAGCCCGGACGCTTATATAGTGCAGGTTAGGAGGATCGTGGGCTCAGCCCACGTCCGAGTCGGTAACAGCCACGTCCATAAAAACTGGAAACAAGCGAGATTCACGCAACCCGCGGCGCGCGCGCGTCGTGACGAGGCGAGGCAGGCGGCGTCGGAGGAGGAGTGCGCGAGGGCTACTCTTCTTGTCACACCTTAGTGAGTGGTGCAACACTCTACTATATAAGGTGGTCCAACTCTCCTTCAACTAGCAATGTGGGACTAAACTTTAGCACCACTAGCACAGCCATATGCTGCCATATACAAGTGGGCCAAAGAGAATTTCAGAATTTTTCTAATGGGCCAACAGCCCAATATACACCAAATTCCAACAATCCCCCACAAAGTCTCATTGGCATATCACATCACTTTTCTTGCAGAACATTGTTTTATATACCGGTGTGTAGTGGAGACTGTTAAGTTTAACCTACACTAGTTAGCAACTTGAATAGTGGACTATGCCTTGAACTACAAGTTTTCTGCGCGCTAGTTTCACACAAAATCTAGACCGGTACAGGGCTACCGTCGGCTTCCCCGCGGTTTGGAGCTTATGCGTCATACTCCGGGGTCTTTCATGAGTTTATTAGAGAGCACCCAACTCTCACGGACTGCGACATTTGACAGTCAGACTCATATAGGTGTGTTCCTCAAGATATGTTCTGCAGGGCAACATCTTCGCTTATAAAAAGCCACTTGGAACACATTAAGATAAATATCAACCTGCCATGCAGAATAAGAGAGTATTGCATCTTTATGGAGATGTAAATATAATATGAGAATACTCTCCTCTCAGTTGACCAAAAGCTTGTCTCCCATCTCTAATTCACGGGATCTCCGATCACATAGAGTGGGTTGCCACTGGCATCAACTCATAGCATGGGTCTCAAACCCATCTCCCTCGATGCATTATCTATCACATTGCGTGATAATCCCTTTGTGAAGGGATCTGCCAGATTTTTAGATGTTTGGATATAGTCCAACGCAATAACTCCGGAGTTTCTCAGTTTCCTGACAGATTTCAATCTCCTCTTCACATGCCTTGATGACTTCATATTATCCTTAGAACTATTTACTTTGACGATCACAGTTTGATTATCACAGTTCATCTGGATGGCGGGTATTGGTTTTTCAACCACAGGTAAGTCCATCAAGAGCTCACGAAGCCACTCTGCTTCAACAGTGGTTGTGTCTAATGTTGTGAGTTCTGCTTCCATTGTTGACCTCGTTAAGATGGTTTGCTTGCAAGACTTCCAGGAAACAGCGCCACCACCAAGTGTAATCAAATAACCACTTGTGGCCTTAATCTCATCTGCATCAGATATCCAGTTTGAATCACTATAACCTTCAAGTACCCGAGGATACCCAGTATAGTGAATACCATAACTCGCAGTGCCTTTCAAATAGCGCAAAACTCTTTCAAGAGCATGCCAATGATCATCTCCAGGATTTGGCACAAATCGACTCAGTTTGCTTACAGCAAAGGAGATGCCAGGTCTAGTAGCGCTGGCTAAATACATGAGCGAGCCAATAATTTGAGAGTATCTCAATTGATCTTTAGCAGTCCTTCGATTCTTTTGAAGTAGCACACTCGGATCATAAGGCGTTGGAGAAGAATTGCAGTCTCTATACCCGAAGCGACTCAATATCTTTTCCACACAGTGAGACTGAAGCAATGTAATCCCACCATTTTCATCCTTTAGTAACTTGATGTTTAATATTACATCAGCCACTCCCAAGTCCTTCATCTCAAAGAAGCGAGATAGGAACTCTTTGACCTCCTCAATAACAGCGAGGTTGGTCCCAAATATCAATATGTCATCAACATAAAGACACATAATAACTCCCTCGCCCCCACCATGGCGATAGTACACACATTTGTCAGCTTCATTTACAATAAAGCCTTCAGCAGTTAAAGTTCTTTAAAACTTCTCGTGCCACTGCTTAGGATCTTGCTTAAGACCATACAAAGACTTCACTAACTTACACACCTTTTCTTCTTTTCCATCTAGTACAAATCCGTCAGGCTGCTCCATATAAATTTCCTCATCTAGCTCTCCATTGAGAAAAGCCTCTTAACGTCCATTTGATGAACGAGAAGACCATGTGAGGCAGCCAAGGAAAGTAGTACTCGAATAGTGGTCAATCTGGCTACAGGTGAGTAGGTATCGAAGAAGTCTTCACCTTCCTTTTGGGTATAACCCTTATCCACAAGACGTGCCTTGTACTTTTCAATAGTACCATCAGGTCTAAGATTTTTCTTGAACACCCACTTACATCCTACAGTTTTGCACCCATAAGGACGATCAGTGACTTCCCAAGTACCATTAGCTAAGATGGAGTCCATCTCGCTTCGGACAACTTCCTTCCAGTAGTCAGCATCTTGAGATGCATAAGCTTCTGAAATGAAGTGGGAGTATCATCCACAAGGTACACAATGAAATCATCACCAAATGACTTTGGAGTCCTTTGTCTCTTGCTCCTTTTGGGAGCTTCATTGTCATCCTCCACAGGATCATCAGAGTGTTCTATCAGCATAGTGGGTTCAGGAATTATAGAAAATTCCTGACTAGATGAACTAGTCATCTCCTAATTTGATGAGCTGGACATACCTTTCATAGGAAAGATGTCCTCAAATAAAGTCGCATCATTCGACTCCATAATTGTACCAACATGCATGTCGGATACCTCAGATTTTACTATCAAAAATCTATAGCCAATGCTATGAAAAGCATATCCCAGAAAAACATAATCAACGGTTTTTGGTCCAAGCTTTCGCTTCTTGGGTATTGGAATATTGACTTTCGCCAAACAACCCCAAGTTCGTAAGTAAGAGAGTTTAAGACTTTTCTTTTCCCATTCCTCAAATGGAGTCATGGTTTTATCCTTTACAGGAACACAGTTTAGGACAGGACACACGGTCATTAGCGCCTCCCCCCACCATTCCTCGGAAAGACCCGATGTATCTAACATGGCGTTAACCAAATCAGTTAGAGTGCGGTTCTTCCTTTCGGCCACCCCATTTGACTGAGGTGAGTAGGGAGGCGTCCTCTCATGTATAATACCATGTTCCATACAGAATAAATCAAATTCGTTTGAAAAGTACTCTCCACCACGATCCGACCTTAGCCGCTTGATTTTAAGATCAAGTTGGTTTTCTGCCTCAGCTTTATAGATTTTGAAGTAGTTCAAAGCTTCATCTTTAGATTTCAGGAGATAAACATAGCAGTATCTAGTGGAGTCATCAATCAACGTCATAAAGTATATTTTTCCACCTTTTGTCAACACACCATTCATCTCACAAAGATTTGAATGTATAAGTTCTAGCGGTGCTAAGTTTCTCGGTTCCGCAGCCGTATGAGACTTGCGGGGTTGCTTTGCTTGCACACAAACTTGGCACTTAGAACCTTTGACAGTGGTAAATTTCGGAATTAAACTCATATTGGCTAGCCGCGTCATGCAACCAAAGTTAATATGACATAGTCGTGAATGCCAAACGTTGGACTCATTATCATTGCAAACATGATTAATAACTTTAGTACATGAGTCTGACAAAGACAAACGGAATAGACCTCCGCACTCATAACCCTTTCTAACAAATTGTACATACTTAGAAATTACAACTTTATTGGACTCAAAGACCAACTTAAAGCCATCTCGACATAAAAGCGATCCGCTGACGAGATTCTTATTGATGGAGGGAACGTGCTGCACATTCTTCAGCCGTACGGTCTTTCCCGAAATAAACTTCATATTTACCATACCAACACCATGAACAGAAGCACGTGAGCCGTTTCCCATCAGCACGGAAGAGGTCCTTGAGACCTGATAAGAGGAAAACATGAAAATATCAGAACATACATGTGTATTAGCACCCGTGTCTATCCACCAATCAGGAGAATGACATACTGAAGGATAGTAGGTAAAATACCGTACCCAGCATCCTTCATCTCAGTATCGTTAATAACAACATTCGCGGTCTTGTTGTTGTTCCCATGTTGACGCTTGTCAAAGCGATTACGGCAGCTAGGAGCTCAATGATCAAGATCACCACAGACATGGCAAGAGCCTTTCCTCTTATCATTTTTCTTCTTGAAGTTGGTTGAGTGCGTGGCCTTGTTCTTGCCATCGAACTTTCCCTTTCCTTCAGTTTTGTTCTTATTTTTAAACTTGTGGGATTGGAAGTTTTTCCTCTGCACTAAATTGGCAGTAGAACCTCCCTCAA
Source organism: Avena atlantica (assembly GCA_910589765.1). NCBI lineage: Eukaryota > Viridiplantae > Streptophyta > Magnoliopsida > Poales > Poaceae > Avena > Avena atlantica. Next base: position 482,842,094 of record OU342735.1, on the reverse strand, counting down.
GTCCTCGAACAGTTTTGTCCTTTGCTCTCGCCTTCTCTTCCACATGAAGAGACCCAATGATATCCGTAACGGAAAACTCTTGTCTCTTATGTTTCAGAGAAGTAGCAAAGTTCCTCCACGAGGGAGGAAGCTTGGCAATAATGCCACCAGCCACAAATTTGTCCGGTAAGGAACATTTGAACTGCTCAATTTCTTTGGCAAGTGATTGTATCTCATGAGCCTACTCAACGACGAAGCGCTCATCAATCATCTTGTAGTCATAGAATTGCTCCATGACATACAACTCAGTGCCAGCGTCCGAGACCCCAAACTTGGCCTCGAGCGCTTCCCACGCGTCCTTGCCATTATCAAATGACATATACGGGTCAACAATGTTGTCCCCAAGAACACTGAACAAAGCCGCCATAAACATGGTATCGGCTTTCTTAAAGTTCGCTTCCTGCTCAGCAGAAAGATCTTCTTCAGGCTTGCCAAGAGTGGCGCTATAACAGTTTAGATTTTCAAACCAGAGAACTGCTCTCTTGCGCCATCTTTTATAGTGCATGCCATCAAAAGGAGGCGGTCTAGTAGCCGTGGATACACCAGTGGAATTCAGTTGCCTACAATCAAGTTTCTGGATTGTTGAAAATATAAGTAATAATCCATATGATTTAATCCGAATAATAAACTGATAAAACATGATCATACAAATGGTACTAAAACCAATTATGCAGATCAACAAAGTAGATGAACAGATTACATCTATAGGAGATAAACCTATCATATCTACACCAAACTCTAGAACAAAGAACTCTAGCATAATCTGAAAAAGACAGTTACGGATCACATACGGTGTAGGCTGAATAGCAGCCGCAGCAGCGTCGCCCATGTTGTGGTTGTCAAAAAGGTCGCTGACGTCCGGGAAGAAGTCGTCGTTCGGGAACTCGTCGTCGGACGACGACGTGGTTGCCAGTAGTCGCGCTTGAGCGCTCCCCAAAAACCTGATCGCCCCTCACCCGTACAGGTTCACGAGAGGCGGGGTTCCGGAGGCCTACTGTCCCGATCTGCGGTGCACGCCGTAAGCCGGGATGGAGAAGACGAAAGCGGCGGCGCAAGGTTCTGGAGGGTAGGCGCGTGTGTGGATTAATTCGGTGCCGATTAGGTTTAGCCCGGACGCTTATATAGTGCAGGTTAGGAGGATCGTGGGCTCAGCCCACGTCCGAGTCGGTAACAGCCACGTCCATAAAAACTAGAAACGACTGTAATTAACGCGTCCGTTAATGACTCATAATCAGTTTTCCCAACCAGCAAAATAAAGCTCGGCTCGGCGAGATTCCCGCAACCCACGGCGCGCGCGTCGTGACGAGGCGTGGCGAGGCGAGGCGGGCGGCGTCGGAGGAGGAGTGCGCGAGGGCTACTCTTCTTGTCACACTTTAGTGAGTGGTGCAACACTCTACTATATAAGATGGTCCAACTCTCCTTCAACTAGAAACGTGAGACTAAACTTTAGCACCACTAGCACAGTCATATGCTGTCATATACAAGTGGGTCAAAGAGAATTTCAGAATTTGTCTAATGCAATATACACTAATTCCAACAGCATATAAGGGAGAGATTCCTTTCTCCCATCAGTCCGGGCTTTTTTGGAATGGAGTGGGCTGTCTTCTTATTATTGGGGCATGAGCGCATGAACGTCCAGAACGTGGGCTGAGTGCTGGGCTGGCCAAGTGGACGCTAACAGATATGCTCATATTTTCTATTTATCAAATCTTTTTCTTTTACCCTTGGCCTTGTTCTAAATCTTCTAGAGAAAAACATGTATTTAGACTACTTCCTCCGATCCATATTAATTGACTTTGATTTGTTAAAATTTAGATGGACCTATATACTAAATAATGTCTAGATTTATTCAAATCTAGATAAATTTGAGTCAATTAATATGGGACAGAGAAAGTATTTCTTTTTCTATTCTAAATCATCCTAATTCTACTCTTTATGGCACCATGTGTGTATCTACTTGTTTTGTGCAAATTTGAAACTATACTCCATCTCAATCTAAGCTAACTATTTCTCTAGTTAATCCCTTCTAATCCTAGATCCGCTGTAACCTCAAAACCCATCGTGTGTGTGCACCATACATGCATGCAAGTGTGTGTAGGTGCATATCCCATGCATAAGTCGGGTGGGTACCTAGCTAGCTTCCCGACCGCCTCCCCTCCATGCACCTGAAACCAGCGCCCTGCACCTCACCCTGTAAGTAGGCATGGGCAGCCCATGGCGCCGCCAGGCCAAATCCACTTAACTTGCTAAACGAACACCCACCAACAGATACAGAATTGTGGCAGAGACTCGCGGCACGCCCACTACCGCTGCCATGCCTCCACACTTCGCATCGAGCCCTCAACGGCTGAAGAAAACTGCCCCCCTTCACTCCTCCTCTCTGCATCGGGCGCCATGGATGGAGGAAACTTGCCCCCTCCGCTCTCCCATGAGTATACTCTGCCTAAGTGCAAAACGTCCATGAGTATCTTCTAATTCAATGAAAATTCCAGAGCATGATTAAATACAAATTCATTCATAACTTTCAAAATATTTTGAAATTCCTAAAACTTTCAAAATGAGAAGTGAATCGTTTCCAAATATGAATTCAAACATATAGTCTGTAAATTCTATTTTTGACCCTAACTATTTAAACCTTTGACTTTTTGCCCTCTTTGAATTAAATTGCATTTAATAATAACTTTTAATTCATATTTTCAAATAATATAAATGATATATGTTTTGTGATCAGAAAATGCTAGAAATATGAATATGCCATCTAAAATAATTTTGGAGCAATTAAAAATTTCGAAATAATTTAAATACTATTAAATGACTATTTCTTAATAAATTCATTGCGTAATTCCGAATTCGACAAATAATATGTCTAAATCAATCAGCACGACGAGCCCTTTTCAACTATGTGTTCCTTGATATCAATTGAAGCATTAATCATATAACTATTAAGTATACAACAAGGTTTATGGAAGTAAAACATGACTAAATAATTAATAGAGATGCTTTATTCTTGTTCATACATCTCACCCTTGCCATGCTATGTTATACCATAAAATTGTACATCATTTGATCATGGCATATCTTGTTTTGCTTGTTACATATGTTTTATATGATTGCGAGAACTTTATTTATTATGGCCCTTGTGTGTTTGGTTTTTATCCGGATAGACGCCGAGCAAGGGAGTCATCAGGAAACTCAGGAGTATTACCTAGATCCCGGTTATACTTCAATTGAGCTATCAGAAAAGCAATTCACCATGCTTGCACTATATATAATACCTATTACATTTATCTTATTCTTGCATCATAAGTCACTTTACGAATTTAATTGCAATCCCAAGTAACTCATAGCCTTTAATTTTAAAACCCACTGAAGATTGTAACCTCAATCCTATCAGCCATTACTACAGGAGTTGTTTGAGCCATGCGAGTCGTAGAACTGCATTTGTAGGGTTTATGCGAGTCTTTAAATAACAAGGTACGTAAACAACTGAATTGTGTAGTAATGGGATAACTAAAAAAAGAAGCACCGGTGGCCAATAGCTGTTATTTGGTTTTTACCCGCTCACTTGTGTCCCATAGGACTCGAGTACTTGATTCTTGTTACTTGAATATCCCACTATCGTATGTGGGACCAAGAATCCCCTTTTCTTGAGCTTGATTCACATCTTATTTCTTCGGGCCACAATTAGTTTGGGGCTTTATTACTATCATGTACTTATGCCATGATTTACTGCTTTATTTACTACTGTTGCTCGAAGAGCGGTTTACTACTGTAATATGTTGGAATAAGAAGTGTTTTCGCATTATCGACAAGCCCAGTCATACTTTTAGGTTTCCAGTCGTTTACAGTCATTGACGCAAACCCTGGGTCCATCTTGGAGCCCGGACGACTTCGTTGCGGGTAGTTTAGTGGGGTGGCATCCTGAAATCATTTTTGAATCTTGTGAATGTTTTGTCATGATGCCTCGTTGCTTTTTTTATTTGGTTCTTCCCGAGGTTGATCGTGTGTGTGTTGCTATTTGTACACCCCTACATGGTAAATCTTTCTAAAATTCGTCTTCGTGGTTATGGATTACTTGGAGTATAGTTTCTCGAGCATAGACAACTATAACTACAGTACCATGTTTAACTTTGACTAAACTGAACTAGTAAATACTAAATAGTGCAGTATCCATGGAATGGTTAATTAAACTGCTAACGAGTATGATGTTCTTCCTCCTTCTCGTTCGGTAAGAGAGAAGGAGGGTGAGCGATGGTTACTTATGTTGATTGTATAATTGTTAGGTACTTAACTGTTGTTTATTTAACGAACGTCCATCTATATCTGGTTAGGCGGATGTTGTAGCGTTTCTTTATAGAAATTGTTTAGCTATTTATATTTCGCTGCAATTGTGTCATCCCTAGGTTAATATCTTTAAATGCATAAAGACTTGTTGAGTACCCCTAGGGTCTCACACCATAAATATTGGTCAGATTGTCAGGGTTATCCACATGAAGGTTACTACATCGACGAGACCGATGTTAGAGGCAACGACCCTCTTGCGTAGAGATTCTAGGGATAGAGATCTCTGAGATCTATGGGTGGGAATGTGCTTTGTTCATGAGAATCTTATGCCAATCTGTCTCTTAATCCGTATTCGGATCTGTGTTTCTACTTCCGCTTGATGCTTTGATGTTTGATGTATGAGGATGTATCCTAAACTATTATATATATCTAGGTATTTAGATATTGCCGTATGTCGTTGCAATATTTTTATTTCTTTTAGATAGTGTGGCTCTCATATACTCTTGTATGTCGCTGGCATACATACTCATTTGTGTATGTTAGACTCGCAAACCAGCTGACTATGTTTGACGCACATGAAGCTATAAACATGAAAGTGGGTGAGATGGTTGGCCGGTAGGGGTGGGCATAATAAACCGAAACAAACACTGAACACCGAAATTGAAATAACCGGGATCGAAACCGAATTAACCGGAAACAACTTCGGTTGGCAGATATGATATAAACCAAATTCAAATAGTTAAATTCGGTTTTGACACTCCATTGACCTAAATAACCAGCAAAACCAAGATATCGACGAAAGATAGAGTGCAGTCCGGCCCGTCTAAACTTGCGGTGCGGTTGGTGCAGTTCGTTGGTACTACATGCTGAGTACGACACGCAAAATCCCAAAGCTACACGTATGAGATTTAATGTCTCCTCGCACTCTAGAAGCCCCATATGCACGTGAGAATGTATGCACACGTCTTGCATTTCTTTTTTTTCCTAGATATGTATGAAGCTGAATGCATGATTGTATGGGTCTGACATTTTATTTTCTCTTACAATTGTACCATTTCGGTTTAAAACCGAATACCTTACCGAATTATCGGTTAACCAAATCATCGGCTAACTAGAAAACCAAAATAATTTCGGTTGTCATTTCGTATTACTCGAATTTTGAAATAAACTGAAAAACCGAACTGAAGTTTTGGTTAAAACCGAATGCCCAGGCCTATTGGCCGGTATCGCGCTCTGCCAATACCACGGCCTGTTGTGTGCTTGCACGACCCCACAGTAGTAACTCATTTTCACTTTTGAGTTATACCGACTTGTGTTTAGAGCGTAGGGTCCGGGGGATTACAATATAGTTGCAGGACAAAAAGTATTACATATTTATACTAAGCATTTTTATTTATTTGTAGCTTGTTTGTCACTAAATTATAAATATTGTTTTTATTTTGATGCAGTTTTCGTTACAATTTTAGCCAATATGATTTTCTATTGTATGTAGTAGCATTTACCACATGTAGGTTACTATGTAAATATTAAAATGTGATGTTCACGTTTCTAAACTATTTTATGTTAAATTTATAAATTTTGGATGGGAATATTAATAATAGTATTTAGTTGAATTGCAATTACATTTTAGGTATTTAGTTGAATTGCAATTCCATTTTAGTCTTAGCAAAGTAAAAAACTAAAAGGAAAGCCGCGGTCATCCATATATTAAAGTGGCATTAATATGTATTATAGTGTTTCATATGTGTTTCACCTATTTTAGTATCTTTCAATATCCTGGTACATGGCTTTTGCATGAACAAATCTAAGTGACATTATCATCGAGCTTCCCCGGGTAGAATATCTAGTATGTATGAGGTGTTTGTCAAGTCCGTTATGGCATTTTTTTAAATAATACGATTTATTTAACAAATTTCATGAATAATACACGAATTTGAGGAATTGCGAATCTAGGCGTCGGTGTTTGAAATACCGACCACACCCTATCGGTCTTTGAAATACCGACCACAACCTATCGGCATTTCAAATACCGACCACATATGTCATCATCTTGTTTTTAACAAAGGAAATAGAGACTAGTCGGTAGTTCAAATTGTTGGAGATATGCCCAAGAGGCAATAATAAAGTGGTTATTATCATATCTTCACACTTATGATAAATGTTTACATACCATGCTATAATTGTATTAAACGGAAACATTAATACTTGTGTGATTTGTAAACTAAAACAAGAGTCCCTAGTAAAGCCTCTTGTTAAACTAGCTTGTTGGTTAATATATGATCATGGTTTCCTGATCATGAACATAGAGATGTTATTAACAACAGGGTCATATCATTAGGAGAATGATGTGATGGACATACTCCTATAGATAAGCGTAGCATAAAGATCAAGTCATTTCATTAGTTCAATTGCTATATGCTTTCTGATACATAGTAACCTAATTCCTTCGACCATGAGATCATGCATATCACCTTTACCGGATGGATGCTTTGATGTCATCAAACACCACACCGTAACAGGGTGGCTATAAAAGTGGCATTGAGTGTTCGGAAAGTATTGGTTGAGACACATGGATCAAGAGTGGGATTTGTCCATCCATATGACGGATAGATATACTCTGGGCCCTCTCGGTGGAATGTCATCCAATTAGCTTGCAAGCATGTGACTGGCTCACAAGGGATCACATATCACGGGAACGAGAAAAGAGTACTTATCGGTAACGAGGTTGAACTAGGTATGCAGAGATACCGACGATCATAACCTCGGATAAGTAAAGTATCGTGAGATAAAGGGAAATTGGTATCGTATGTAAGTGGTTCATTCGATCGCAAAGTAATCGTAGAAATATGTGGGAGCCATATGAATTTCCAGATTCCTCTATTGGTTATTGTTCGGAGAAGTGTCTCGATCATGTCCGCATAATTCACGAACCATAGGGAGACACACTTAAGGATTCGACGTTGTTTGAGTAGTTATGGTATTATGAGAAAGAGACCGAATGTTGTTCGGAGTCTTGGATGGGATCCGGGATATCACGAGGTGATCCGGAATGGTCCGGAGAATAAGATTCATATAAGGAAAGTCCCGTTTCGGAGTTCGGGAATGATTCCGGTGTTTTCATCGGGAATGTTCTAGAAGGTTCCGGATTGTCCGGCACTCCGGGGGGGGAGGGGTACATGAATGTGTCATTACATATTGGAATGATTGCATCATGTACTAAGTGTTCTTGCTGTCCCAAATAAAGGATTAAATTGAATCCCAAAACAGAAAAGTCAAATGTCCAGTTTGAAAGTCAAACTGCCAAAACAAGAAACTGTGGGAAACAAGCAAGAGGAGTTGGAACCAACTTGGAGGAGGAGTCCCACTCCTCCAAGCCGGCGCCAGCCCTAGGCCGAGTTGGGGAGGGACTCCCTCCCTCCCCTGGCGCGCCACCCCCTCCCACCTATATAAGGAGGGGCAGGGCTCCCCTCCTAGAAACAACTTTCACCTCTAGATCTCCGGTTTAGAGCCGTTTTGGTTTAGAGCTTCTAATTGCTTTAGCCAACGGTTTAGAGCCTTCTAATTGGTTTAGAGCCTTCTAATTGGTGTGTCTAATTACTAGACCACTAATATCCTCTCTCATAAGCTCCACCATACTCGCACCGGCTTAAGGCGAAGCCCTGCGGGATTTCCCCTCTACTTCCGGTACCACGCCGTTGTGCTGCCGGAATCGCGAGGAGAGTGCTACAACCTCCGCTGCCTGCTGGAACAAGGGAGAGGAAGGTCTTCGTCGAGTACCGAACGTGTGACCGACTGCGGAAGCGCTGCCGGAACGTGGCGCTGGAAGGATCGTCTACACGATCTTGAGATCGGAAAGAGTACGACTACATCACCCACGAGAATCCGCTCTCGTTAACCGCTTTGGAATCTTCGAGGGTAAGTTATTCCATCGACTCGTTGCTACAATCTAGTAGATAGATCTTGGCTTGTTTGTTTGTATGCGATAGAAATTTTTTGTTTTCCATGCTACGAACCCCTACAGTGGTATCAGAGCCGTGTCTATATGTAGATCTGTTGCACGAGTAGAACACAATGGTCATTGTGGGCGTTGATGCTTTTATTGTCGATTGCTTCTTGTGTACTTTGCGTCTTGCGGTATGTTGGGATGAAGCGGCCCGGGCTAACCTTACATGACATCGTTCATGAGACTTGCTCCACGCTTGACATGCAACTTGTATTGCATAAGTAGCTTTGCGGGTGTCTGTTTCTCCTAGCATAGTATAGATCCAATTCACAACGGGTGATTAACAATACTTGTGTCAACGTTGTGGTTCATGTTCGTAAGTTAGAACGACACTTATAGAAAGCCCCAAACCACGTAAAACATGCAAAGAAAGTAGAGGCGTCTAACTTTGTTTTGCAGGGGTGTGCAGTGATGTGATATGGCCATGATTGTGATTATATTTGATGTATGCAATGTTCCTTATTGTAAGTTGGCAACCGGCAGGAGCCATATGGTTGTCTTTAATTTCTGTTAAGACCCGCGTGTCTATTCAAAGTAGTTGTAATAGTTGAAGCCGGTGGACGACAACCATGGAGCAGCGTCATTGACCTTGATGCAATGCCGGTGATGATAGAGATCATGTTCGTGCTAGAAGATGGAGATCGGAAGCACAATGGAGAAAGGCCATATCATATCACATATTATGAATTGCATGTGATGTTAATCCTTTATGCATCTTGTATTGCTTAGTAGACGACGGTAGCATTATAAGATGATCCCTCATGCACATAAATTTCAAGTCATAAAGTGTTCACCCTTAGTTAGCATCGTTGCTAAAGCTTGTTGTTTCGAAGCACCACGTGATGATCGGGTGTGTTAGATTCTACAAGTGTATACAACGTGGGCAAGCCAGATTTTCTCATGCGGAAACTAAGGTTTGATCTTGACGAGCCTAGCATGTACAGACATGGCCTCAGGAACACGGATTACCGAAAGGTAGAGCATGAGTCATATAGTAGATATGATGAACATGTTGATTGTTCGCCATTGAAGCTATATCAACTCTCGTGATGATCGGTTTTGATGTGGTGGATTTGGTTCCTGTGATCACTAAAACAATGTGAGGGATGTTGTTTTGAGTGGGAGTTCACCTAGATTAATTTAATTATTAATTAGAACTCAATTTATCATAAACTGAATCAAAGTGAATTTGCATAGTTGTTGTAGTCATTGGCATCCGTTTACCACCTTACGCTTAGTTATAACTGAGATGATAGAACTATAGAATTCTGGTTAGTTACTTTACGAACTGGTATCGTATTGTTTTGAAGTGTTAATCTAAAGTTTAAAAGTCCTATTGCAAACTTTCAGTAAGTTCCGGTTACTCCATGAAGTTTAATAATTGGTATTAAAACAAGAGTGACAATTCCAAGTGTTAGTGTATAAGTATCATGTTTGTCTCCATGATTCTTGATATTCAAAGGATTGTCTTAATATCAAGGTTATCTAGGATCTGAAAGAGTTGTTTCAGAAACCATGATGTGTGGAAGATATTGTGATATCTGAAACGAAGTTTTGGTTACAACATGATAGAGTATAATATGGCAAAGTTCATGTTCTCATATTTTGATGAGAATTTGCAAAAGGTTGGAGACACTTGTTGTCCTAATCCTCCAAAAGGTTTTGGATAGCAACATTATACTCATAATTCATCGTTATAAGCTAAAAGTAGCTTGATCATGGACGATTCCATGATAAGGTGAATATTTGATGTAGGTAAAATGTTTACTACACCAAGAGATTACTAAAGAAAGGAATTTGAAAGAACACCAAACATTTGATGATGGTGATCTACTTCAAAGTGCAAGTCCAAAGACATTGGTATTTAACTATACATGTTTTGGACTATGTGTCATATGTATGACTCCACTATTGATGTTGATAGATTCTTTCAAACAGAAAAGGAAATATTGAAAGAGAATCTCATAAATATATGGCAGAAAAGAAAAAGACTAGAATTGTTCAGTTTATGTATATAGATGATATACATGTTATGGCTATATTCTTTGCTTATTAAACAATGTGGTTCTTAAGTATTTGATACTGAATTTGTTGGTGTGAATCGTCATACGAAACAACACAATTCATGAACTACAATGGCCTAAGTAACTAGAAAAGAATATGTGATGATGTTCATCGAGAACAAATAAAGGGTTATTATGTTGCTCGTTAAACATCAAAGCTTGCCTTCAAGATTTGTTTTATCAGGTATTATGAGAACAAAAGGGTTGTTCAAATAATTGTCGTAATCCATAAAAGATGGATGATTCACAAATCTCGTTGGAGAAATCACATCCATAAAACTAGTGCTAAAAATGTCGAAAGACAAATTGATTGAAAGATCACTTAGGAAGTGACATTGCAGTTTAAATTATATTGGAAAGAAAACATGAAGAAACTCCATATGGATGGAATTTTGGAGTCTATTTGATTTTGATCAAATGACACTTGTGAAACTTTCCTAGAGATAATTAAAACTTCGTTCATAGGCCAAAAGGGAACGAATGACTAGCTTATTGGAACTTGTACATATTGTTGTACGAAATCCATTATGTGTAGTCAAGAGCGATGGATTTCAACTTCATATGTTTTCTCCAAAATTTGAGTGAATATATGAATATTTACTTAATAAGGATGAAGTGTGAAATATTTGAAAAGTTCAAAGATTTTCAAGATGAAGTGCAAAATCATTGTAACAAGAATATAAATAGTTTATGATAAAGATCATAAAGGAAGATATTTGAGTTACAAATTTTAGCATAATACCTAAGATTTATGGAATCGTTCCGTGGATTTGCATTTTCCCGAAACACCATAAGAGTATGGAGCGTTCGAGATATGTAAATTAACCTTGTTTGACATGGTAAGATCGAAGGTGTAATTCATAAAACTGCCATTGTATTTTAAAGATTAAAAGCTTTAGAGATTACCGTTTTTCCACTGAAAAGAGCTCCATCATAATCCGTTGAAACGACACCATATGTTATGGTTTGGGATAAAACCCAAGTAGTCCTTTCTTAAACATTGGTATGCTATACATAAGAAAGATGTTTGCAACCAAAGTCGGATGAACCTGTCTTTGTTAAGTATTCCTCCATAACACCAGAGACAAAAGTGTTTGTCGCTTAGAACGTCAAGTTTCTTTGAGAAGGAATTTTTCGTGAAAAGTTAAGTGGGAGGACAATAGAACTTTGATAAGGTTAAAAGAACCTTAGCTATATGTGCAGAGTTGCGCAGCGCCGAAAAGTGTTCCGGAGGCAGCAACAATGCTCATGGCTCACGAGCCTCAAAGGTTGTGGTCACGGAGATCTAAGTTTCTATTGAAACAAGTAGGTCGGGTAAACAATCAAATACCAAGATTTGAGGGTTGAATCATTATTTGAGAATAATGAACCGACTACATGCAAAGAAGCGATGATGAGCCCTGACTCCGTCAAATGGCTTGAAGCCATAAAATCCGTGATAGTTCCATACACGAAAAAAATCAAGTTTTGAACTTGAAGGACCCTCGAGAAAGGTGTAAGACCTTACAGTTGTGTTTGGATCTATAAATAAATAGACATGGATATTGTACATCTATGAAATAGTCGACATGTTGGGAAAGAGTTCACAACAATGTTCAAGGGTTGACTATGACAAGATTTGATCTTTCATAGTGATATTTAGTCTAGACGGATTAATGTAGCAACCACTACATATAATTTTGTTATATGATAGTTGAATAAACAAAACAAGTTCTTCTAATAGAATCGTTACCTAGGACATGTGCATAACACGGTCCATAGGGTTTTGTTAAATCAAAGGATGCTAAAAGCATATGCAAACTTAAATGGTTGAAGTGAGCATCGCGGAGTTGGAATCTTCACAATGATGAAATTGTTAAAAGAGTTTAAATTCATCAAAGACAATGAAGATGCTTGCATTTGCAATAAATTAAGTGGGAGCGCTAAGACATATTTCTAATACATCATGTAGGAGACATATTGTTGATTGGAAATAATGTATCTTTTATTAACACATATTAAGAATTTCATCCTGATGAAAGACTTAGGCAAAACCCAAATATTTGGCATCAATAGACGCTAATATGGTTGTGCCAGAAGTACATAGACGAGATATTGAATGAGTTCAATATATAGAAACTACAAGAAAGGTTCTTGTCGCACAGAAAGGATTGAATAAGTTCAATATTGATGATATATTCAAGTGTATTGACATTTGGTAAGTGAAACAAAGATTCAAGTATAGGTTGATACTTGATGTATGAGATCACAAAAGGTATTTATATCAATCATGCTGTGATGTGTACAAATCCAGATATGTCCTATGCTCTAAATGTTGTGAGCATATACCAGAATGATTCGTAAGATGATCATTGGACAATAGTAAGGATATTCTTATGATCTTTTGGAAGAACTAAGAATATATTGTTTGTAGAAGTGACAAATAGATGGTTAGTTCATTGTAAAAGTACTACATTGATACTAGTTTTGTCACAAAGTACAAATTAAGTTTATCTCAATCTAAAATAAGGGTGGCACAATATAATGGAAAGTAAGTTCCATAATGGATTTGGATGAGTTCCAAAGTTAAGACATTGTGACAGATACTACAACAAAAGGCTAAGTATATGACTGCTATTATAGCAGCTAAAGAGGGCATTTGGGTCAAGTAGTTTGTTATCAAACTAGGTGTAGTTCATAGCGGGATAATATTATGAAGATATATTGTACGACAATATTATCAACATGTTTTAACCCCAAAGAACTGAAGGTCACACCGAAAGACCAAATTTATACAAAGCCATCTCATTAGAGAATGAGTGATGCGTAGAGACGCAAAGACATGCAATTACACACGGACCTGGAAGTGTCAGATCCGGAGATCAGTTGACCACTAGCGAACGTGTACTTACAACACCGGAAAGCCATAGGTGTTATATACACAAAGGTTTGAAACTAGATTATTGACTCTAGTGCAAGTGGGAGACTGTTGGAGATATGCCCAAGAGGCAATAATAAAGTGGTTATTATCATATCTTCACACTTATGATAAATGTTTACATACCATGCTATAATTGTATTAAACGGAAACATTAATACTTGTGTGATTTGTAAACTAAAACAAGAGTCCCTAGTAAAGCCTCTTGTTAAACTAGCTTGTTGGTTAATATATGATCATGGTTTCCTGATCATGAACATAGAGATGTTATTAACAACAGGGTCATATCATTAGGAGAATGATGTGATGGATATACTCCTATAGATAAGCGTAGCATAAAGATCAAGTCATTTCATTAGTTCAATTGCTATATGCTTTCTGATACATAGTAACCTAATTCCTTCGACCATGAGATCATGCATATCACCTTTACCGGATGGATGCTTTGATGTCATCAAACACCACACCGTAACAGGGTGGCTATAAAAGTGGCATTGAGTGTTCGGAAAGTATTGGTTGAGACACATGGATCAAGAGTGGGATTTGTCCATCCATATGACGGATAGATATACTCTGGGCCCTCTCGGTGGAATGTCATCCAATTAGCTTGCAAGCATGTGACTGGCTCACAAGGGATCACATATCACGGGAACGAGAAAAGAGTACTTATCGGTAACGAGGTTGAAACTAGGTATGCAGAGATACCGACGATCATAACCTCGGATAAGTAAAGTATCGTGAGATAAAGGGAAATTGGTATCGTATGTAAGTGGTTCATTCGATCGCAAAGTAATCGTAGAAATATGTGGGAGCCATATGAATTTCAGATTCCTCTATTGGTTATTGTTCGGAGAAGTGTCTCGATCATGTCCGCATAATTCACGAACCGTAGGGAGACACACTTAAGGATTCGACGTTGTTTGAGTAGTTATGGTATTATGAGAAAGAGACCGAATGTTGTTCGGAGTCTCGGATGGGATCCGGGATATCACGAGGTGATCCGGAATGGTCCGGAGAATAAGATTCATATAAGGAAAGTCCCGTTTCGGAGTTCGGGAATGATTCCGGTGTTTTCATCGGGAATGTTCTAGAAGGTTCCGGATTGTCCGGCACTCCGGGGGGGGAGGGGTACATGAATGTGTCATTACATATTGGAATGATTGCATCATGTACTAAGTGTTCTTGCTGTCCCAAATAAAGGATTAAATTGAATCCCAAAACAGAAAGTCAAATGTCCAGTTTGAAAGTCAAACTGCCAAAACAAGAAACTGTGGGAAACAAGCAAGAGGAGTTGGAACCAACTTGGAGGAGGAGTCCCACTCCTCCAAGCCGGCGCCAGCCCTAGGCCGAGTTGGGGAGGGACTCCCTCCCTCCCCTGGCGCGCCACCCCCTCCCACCTATATAAGGAGGGGCAGGGCTCCCCTCCTAGAAACAACTTTCACCTCTAGATCTCCGGTTTAGAGCCGTTTTGGTTTAGAGCTTCTAATTGCTTTAGCCAACGGTTTAGAGCCTTCTAATTGGTTTAGAGCCTTCTAATTGGTGTGTCTAATTACTAGACCACTAATATCCTCTCTCATAAGCTCCACCATACTCGCACCGGCTTAAGGCGAAGCCCTGCGGGATTTCCCCTCTACTTCCGGTACCACGCCGTTGTGCTGCCGGAATCGCGAGGAGAGTGCTACAACCTCCGCTGCCTGCTGGAACAAGGGAGAGGAAGGTCTTCGTCGAGTACCGAACGTGTGACCGACTGCGGAGCGCTGCCGGAACGTGGCGCTGGAAGGATCGTCTACACGATCTTGAGATCGGAAAGAGTACGACTACATCACCCACGAGAATCCGCTCTCGTTAACCGCTTTGGAATCTTCGAGGGTAAGTTATTCCATCGACTCGTTGCTACAATCTAGTAGATAGATCTTGGCTTGTTTGTTTGTATGCGATAGAAAATTTTTGTTTTCCATGCTACGAACCCCTACAGTGGTATCAGAGCCGTGTCTATATGTAGATCTGTTGCACGAGTAGAACACAATGGTCATTGTGGGCGTTGATGCTTTTATTGTCGATTGCTTCTTGTGTACTTTGCATCTTGCGGTATGTTGGGATGAAGCGGCCCGGGCTAACCTTACATGACATCGTTCATGAGACTTGCTCCACGCTTGACATGCAACTTGTATTGCATAAGTGGCTTTGCGGGTGTCTGTTTCTCCTAGCATAGTATAGATCCAATTCACAACGGGTGATTAACAATACTTGTGTCAACGTTGTGGTTCATGTTCGTAAGTTAGAACGACACTTATAGAAAGCCCCAAACCACGTAAAACATGCAAAGAAAGTAGAGGCGTCTAACTTTGTTTTGCAGGGGTGTGCAGTGATGTGATATGGCCATGATTGTGATTATATTTGATGTATGCAATGTTCCTTATTGTAAGTTGGCAACCGGCAGGAGCCATATGGTTGTCTTTAATTTCTGTTAAGACCCGCGTGTCTATTCAAAGTAGTTGTAATAGTTGAAGCCGGTGGACGACAACCATGGAGCAGCGTCATTGACCTTGATGCAATGCCGGTGATGATAGAGATCATGTTCGTGCTAGAAGATGGAGATCGGAAGCACAATGGAGAAAGGCCATATCATATCAC
Source organism: Avena atlantica (assembly GCA_910589765.1). Lineage (NCBI taxonomy): Eukaryota > Viridiplantae > Streptophyta > Magnoliopsida > Poales > Poaceae > Avena > Avena atlantica. Next base: position 482,826,154 of record OU342735.1, on the reverse strand, counting down.
ATATTATGAATTGCATGTGATGTTAATCCTTTATGCATCTTGTATTGCTTAGTAGACGACGGTAGCATTATAAGATGATCCCTCATGCACATAAATTTCAAGTCATAAAGTGTTCACCCTTAGTTAGCACCGTTGCTAAAGCTTGTTGTTTCGAAGCACCACGTGATGATCGGGTGTGTTAGATTCTACAAGTGTATACAACGTGGGCAAGCCAGATTTGCTCATGCGGAAACTAAGGTTTGATCTTGACGAGCCTAGCATGTACAGACATGGCCTCAGGAACACGGATTACCGAAAGGTAGAGCATGAGTTATATAGTAGATATGATGAACATGTTGATTGTTCGCCATTGAAGCTATATCAACTCTCGTGATGATCGGTTTTGATGTGGTGGATTTGGTTCCTGTGATCACTAAAACAATGTGAGGGATGTTGTTTTGAGTGGGAGTTCACCTAGATTAATTTAATTATTAATTAGAACTCAATTTATCATAAACTGAATCAAAGTGAATTTGCATAGTTGTTGTAGTCATTGGCATCCGTTTACCACCTTACGCTTAGTTATAACTGAGATGATAGAACTATAGAATTCTGGTTAGTTACTTTACGAACTGGTATCGTATTGTTTTGAAGTGTTAATCTAAAGTTTAAAAGTCCTATTGCAAACTTTCAGTAAGTTCCGGTTACTCCATGAAGTTTAATAATTGGTATTAAAACAAGAGTGACAATTCCAAGTGTTAGTGTATAAGTATCATGTTTGTCTCCATGATTCTTGATATTCAAAGGATTGTCTTAATATCAAGGTTATCTAGGATCTGAAAGAGTTGTTTCAGAAACCATGATGTGTGGAAGATATTGTGATATCTGAAACGAAGTTTTGGTTACAACATGATAGAGTATAATATGGCAAAGTTCATGTTCTCATATTTTGATGAGAATTTGCAAAAGGTTGGAGACACTTGTTGTCCTAATCCTCCAAAAGGTTTTGGATAGCAACATTATACTCATAATTCATCGTTATAAGCTAAAAGTAGCTTGATCATGGACGATTCCATGATAAGGTGAATATTTGATGTAGGTAAAATGTTTACTACACCAAGAGATTACTAAAGAAAGGAATTTGAAAGAACACCAAACATTTGATGATGGTGATCTACTTCAAAGTGCAAGTCCAAAGACATTGGTATTTAACTATACATGTTTTGGACTATGTGTCATATGTATGACTCCACTATTGATGTTGATAGATTCTTTCAAACAGAAAAGGAAATATTGAAAGAGAATCTCATAAATATATGGCAGAAAAGAAAAAGACTAGAATTGTTCAGTTTATGTATATAGATGATATACATGTTATGGCTATATTCTTTGCTTATTAAACAATGTGGTTCTTAAGTATTTGATACTGAATTTGTTGGTGTGAATCGTCATACGAAACAACACAATTCATGAACTACAATGGCCTAAGTAACTAGAAAAGAATATGTGATGATGTTCATCGAGAACAAATAAAGGGTTATTATGTTGCTCGTTAAACATCAAAGCTTGCCTTCAAGATTTGTTTTATCAGGTATTATGAGAACAAAAGGGTTGTTCAAATAATTGTCGTAATCCATAAAAGATGGATGATTCACAAATCTCGTTGGAGAAATCACATCCATAAAACTAGTGCTAAAAATGTCGAAAGACAAATTGATTGAAAGATCACTTAGGAAGTGACATCGCAGTTTAAATTATATTGGAAAGAAAACATGAAGAAACTCCATATGGATGGAATTTTGGAGTCTATTTGATTTTGATCAAATGACACTTGTGAAACTTTCCTAGAGATAATTAAAACTTCGTTCATAGGCCAAAAGGGAACGAATGACTAGCTTATTGGAACTTGTACATATTGTTGTACGAAATCCATTATGTGTAGTCAAGAGCGATGGATTTCAACTTCATATGTTTTCTCCAAAATTTGAGTGAATATATGAATATTTACTTAATAAGGATGAAGTGTGAAATATTTGAAAAGTTCAAAGATTTTCAAGATGAAGTGCAAAATCATTGTAACAAGAATATAAATAGTTTATGATAAAGATCATAAAGGAAGATATTTGAGTTACAAATTTTAGCATAATACCTAAGATTTATGGAATCGTTCCGTGGATTTGCATTTCCCGAAACACCATAAGAGTATGGAGCGTTCGAGATATGTAAATTAACCTTGTTTGACATGGTAAGATCGAAGGTGTAATTCATAAAACTGCCATTGTATTTTAAAGATTAAAAGCTTTAGAGATTACCGTTTTTCCACTGAAAAGAGCTCCATCATAATCCGTTGAAACGACACCATATGTTATGGTTTGGGATAAAACCCAAGTAGTCCTTTCTTAAACATTGGTATGCTATACATAAGAAAGATGTTTGCAACCAAAGTCGGATGAACCTGTCTTTGTTAAGTATTCCTCCATAACACCAGAGACAAAAGTGTTTGTCGCTTAGAACGTCAAGTTTCTTTGAGAAGGAATTTTTCGTGAAAAGTTAAGTGGGAGGACAATAGAACTTTGATAAGGTTAAAAGAACCTTAGCTATATGTGCAGAGTTGCGCAGCGCCGAAAAGTGTTCCGGAGGCAGCAACAATGCTCATGGCTCACGAGCCTCAAAGGTTGTGGTCACGGAGATCTAAGTTTCTATTGAAACAAGTAGGTCGGGTAAACAATCAAATACCAAGATTTGAGGGTTGAATCATTATTTGAGAATAATGAACCGACTACATGCAAAGAAGCGATGATGAGCCCTGACTCCGTCAAATGGCTTGAAGCCATAAAATCCGTGATAGTTCCATACACGAAAAAAATCAAGTTTTGAACTTGAAGGACCCTCGAGAAAGGTGTAAGACCTTACAGTTGTGTTTGGATCTATAAATAAATAGACATGGATATTGTACATCTATGAAATAGTCGACATGTTGGGAAAGAGTTCACAACAATGTTCAAGGGTTGACTATGACAAGATTTGATCTTTCATAGTGATATTTAGTCTAGACGGATTAATGTAGCAACCACTACATATAATTTTGTTATATGATAGTTGAATAAACAAAACAAGTTCTTCTAATAGAATCGTTACCTAGGACATGTGCATAACACGGTCCATAGGGTTTTGTTAAATCAAAGGATGCTAAAAGCATATGCAAACTTAAATGGTTGAAGTGAGCATCGCGGAGTTGGAATCTTCATAATGATGAAATTGTTAAAAGAGTTTAAATTCATCAGAGACAATGAAGATGCTTGCATTTGCAAGAAATTAAGTGGGAGCGCTAAGACATATTTCTAATACATCATGTAGGAGACATATTGTTGATTGGAAATAATGTATCTTTTATTAACACATATTAAGAATTTCATCCTGATGAAAGACTTAGGCAAAACCCAAATATTTGGCATCAATAGACGCTAATATGGTTGTGCCAGAAGTACATAGACGAGATATTGAATGAGTTCAATATATAGAAACTACAAGAAAGGTTCTTGTCGCACAGAAAGGATTGAATAAGTTCAATATTGATGATATATTCAAGTGTATTGACATTTGGTAAGTGAAACAAAGATTCAAGTATAGGTTGATACTTGATGTATGAGATCACAAAAGGTATTTATATCAATCATGCTGTGATGTGTACAAATCCAGATATGTCCTATGCTCTAAATGTTGTGAGCATATACCAGAATGATTCGTAAGATGATCATTGGAAAATAGTAAGGATATTCTTATGATCTTTTTGGAAGAACTAAGAATATATTGTTTGTAGAAGTGACAAATAGATGGTTAGTTCATTGTAAAAGTACTACATTGATACTAGTTTTGTCACAAAGTACAAATTAAGTTTATCTCAATCTAAAATAAGGGTGGCACAATATAATGGAAAGTAAGTTCCATAATGGATTTGGATGAGTTCCAAAGTTAAGACATTGTGACAGATACTACAACAAAAGGCTAAGTATATGAATGCTATTATAGCAGCTAAAGAGGGTATTTGGGTCAAGTAGTTTGTTATCAAACTAGGTGTAGTTCATAGCGGGATAATATTATGAAGATATATTGTACGACAATATTATCAACATGTTTTAACCCCAAAGAACTGAAGGTCACACCGAAAGACCAAATTTATACAAAGCCATCTCATTAGAGAATGAGTGATGCGTAGAGACGCAAAGACATGCAATTACACACGGACCTGGAAGTGTCAGATCCGGAGATCAGTTGACCACTAGCGAACGTGTACTTACAACACCGGAAAGCCATAGGTGTTATATACACAAAGGTTTGAAACTAGATTATTGACTCTAGTGCAAGTGGGAGACTGTTGGAGATATGCCCAAGAGGCAATAATAAAGTGGTTATTATCATATCTTCACACTTATGATAAATGTTTACATACCATGCTATAATTGTATTAAACGGAAACATTAATACTTGTGTGATTTGTAAACTAAAACAAGAGTCCCTAGTAAAGCCTCTTGTTAAACTAGCTTGTTGGTTAATATATGATCATGGTTTCCTGATCATGAACATAGAGATGTTATTAACAACAGGGTCATATCATTAGGAGAATGATGTGATGGATATACTCCTATAGATAAGCGTAGCATAAAGATCAAGTCATTTCATTAGTTCAATTGCTATATGCTTTCTGATACATAGTAACCTAATTCCTTCGACCATGAGATCATGCATATCACCTTTACCGGATGGATGCTTTGATGTCATCAAACACCACACCGTAACAGGGTGGCTATAAAAGTGGCATTGAGTGTTCGGAAAGTATTGGTTGAGACACATGGATCAAGAGTGGGATTTGTCCATCCATATGACGGATAGATATACTCTGGGCCCTCTCGGTGGAATGTCATCCAATTAGCTTGCAAGCATGTGACTGGCTCACAAGGGATCACATATCACGGGAACGAGAAAAGAGTACTTATCGGTAACGAGGTTGAACTAGGTATGCAGAGATACCGACGATCATAACCTCGGATAAGTAAAGTATCGTGAGATAAAGGGAAATTGGTATCGTATGTAAGTGGTTCATTCGATCGCAAAGTAATCGTAGAAATATGTGGGAGCCATATGAATTTCCAGATTCCTCTATTGGTTATTGTTCGGAGAAGTGTCTCGATCATGTCCGCATAATTCACGAACCGTAGGGAGACACACTTAAGGATTCGACGTTGTTTGAGTAGTTATGGTATTATGAGAAAGAGACCGAATGTTGTTCGGAGTCTCGGATGGGATCCGGGATATCACGAGGTGATCCGGAATGGTCCGGAGAATAAGATTCATATAAGGAAAGTCCCGTTTCGGAGTTCGGGAATGATTCCGGTGTTTTCATCGGGAATGTTCTAGAAGGTTCCGGATTGTCCGGCACTCCGGGGGGGGGAGGGGTACATGAATGTGTCATTACATATTGGAATGATTGCATCATGTACTAAGTGTTCTTGCTGTCCCAAATAAAGGATTAAATTGAATCCCAAAACAGAAAAGTCAAATGTCCAGTTTGAAAGTCAAACTGCCAAAACAAGAAACTGTGGGAAACAAGCAAGAGGAGTTGGAACCAACTTGGAGGAGGAGTCCCACTCCTCCAAGCCGGCGCCAGCCCTAGGCCGAGTTGGGGAGGGACTCCCTCCCTCCCCTGGCGCGCCACCCCCTCCCACCTATATAAGGAGGGGCAGGGCTCCCCTCCTAGAAACAACTTTCACCTCTAGATCTCCGGTTTAGAGCCGTTTTGGTTTAGAGCTTCTAATTGCTTTAGCCAACGGTTTAGAGCCTTCTAATTGGTTTAGAGCCTTCTAATTGGTGTGTCTAATTACTAGACCACTAATATCCTCTCTCATAAGCTCCACCATACTCGCACCGGCTTAAGGCGAAGCCCTGCGGGATTTCCCCTCTACTTCCGGTACCACGCCGTTGTGCTGCCGGAATCGCGAGGAGAGTGCTACAACCTCCGCTGCCTGCTGGAACAAGGGAGAGGAAGGTCTTCGTCGAGTACCGAACGTGTGACCGACTGCGGAAGCGCTGCCGGAACGTGGCGCTGGAAGGATCGTCTACACGATCTTGAGATCGGAAAGAGTACGACTACATCACCCACGAGAATCCGCTCTCGTTAACCGCTTTGGAATCTTCGAGGGTAAGTTATTCCATCGACTCGTTGCTACAATCTAGTAGATAGATCTTGGCTTGTTTGTTTGTATGCGATAGAAAATTTTTGTTTTCCATGCTACGAACCCCTACAGTGGTATCAGAGCCGTGTCTATATGTAGATCTGTTGCACGAGTAGAACACAATGGTCATTGTGGGCGTTGATGCTTTTATTGTCGATTGCTTCTTGTGTACTTTGCATCTTGCGGTATGTTGGGATGAAGCGGCCCGGGCTAACCTTACATGACATCGTTCATGAGACTTGCTCCACGCTTGACATGCAACTTGTATTGCATAAGTGGCTTTGCGGGTGTCTGTTTCTCCTAGCATAGTATAGATCCAATTCACAACGGGTGATTAACAATACTTGTGTCAACGTTGTGGTTCATGTTCGTAAGTTAGAACGACACTTATAGAAAGCCCCAAACCACGTAAAACATGCAAAGAAAGTAGAGGCGTCTAACTTTGTTTTGCAGGGGTGTGCAGTGATGTGATATGGCCATGATTGTGATTATATTTGATGTATGCAATGTTCCTTATTGTAAGTTGGCAACCGGCAGGAGCCATATGGTTGTCTTTAATTTCTGTTAAGACCCGCGTGTCTATTCAAAGTAGTTGTAATAGTTGAAGCCGGTGGACGACAACCATGGAGCAGCGTCATTGACCTTGATGCAATGCCGGTGATGATAGAGATCATGTTCGTGCTAGAAGATGGAGATCGGAAGCACAATGGAGAAAGGCCATATCATATCACATATTATGAATTGCATGTGATGTTAATCCTTTATGCATCTTGTATTGCTTAGTAGACGACGGTAGCATTATAAGATGATCCCTCATGCACATAAATTTCAAGTCATAAAGTGTTCACCCTTAGTTAGCACCGTTGCTAAAGCTTGTTGTTTCGAAGCACCACGTGATGATCGGGTGTGTTAGATTCTACAAGTGTATACAACGTGGGCAAGCCAGATTTGCTCATGCGGAAACTAAGGTTTGATCTTGACGAGCCTAGCATGTACAGACATGGCCTCAGGAACACGGATTACCGAAAGGTAGAGCATGAGTTATATAGTAGATATGATGAACATGTTGATTGTTCGCCATTGAAGCTATATCAACTCTCGTGATGATCGGTTTTGATGTGGTGGATTTGGTTCCTGTGATCACTAAAACAATGTGAGGGATGTTGTTTTGAGTGGGAGTTCACCTAGATTAATTTAATTATTAATTAGAACTCAATTTATCATAAACTGAATCAAAGTGAATTTGCATAGTTGTTGTAGTCATTGGCATCCGTTTACCACCTTACGCTTAGTTATAACTGAGATGATAGAACTATAGAATTCTGGTTAGTTACTTTACGAACTGGTATCGTATTGTTTTGAAGTGTTAATCTAAAGTTTAAAAGTCCTATTGCAAACTTTCAGTAAGTTCCGGTTACTCCATGAAGTTTAATAATTGGTATTAAAACAAGAGTGACAATTCCAAGTGTTAGTGTATAAGTATCATGTTTGTCTCCATGATTCTTGATATTCAAAGGATTGTCTTAATATCAAGGTTATCTAGGATCTGAAAGAGTTGTTTCAGAAACCATGATGTGTGGAAGATATTGTGATATCTGAAACGAAGTTTTGGTTACAACATGATAGAGTATAATATGGCAAAGTTCATGTTCTCATATTTTGATGAGAATTTGCAAAAGGTTGGAGACACTTGTTGTCCTAATCCTCCAAAAGGTTTTGGATAGCAACATTATACTCATAATTCATCGTTATAAGCTAAAAGTAGCTTGATCATGGACGATTCCATGATAAGGTGAATATTTGATGTAGGTAAAATGTTTACTACACCAAGAGATTACTAAAGAAAGGAATTTGAAAGAACACCAAACATTTGATGATGGTGATCTACTTCAAAGTGCAAGTCCAAAGACATTGGTATTTAACTATACATGTTTTGGACTATGTGTCATATGTATGACTCCACTATTGATGTTGATAGATTCTTTCAAACAGAAAAGGAAATATTGAAAGAGAATCTCATAAATATATGGCAGAAAAGAAAAAGACTAGAATTGTTCAGTTTATGTATATAGATGATATACATGTTATGGCTATATTCTTTGCTTATTAAACAATGTGGTTCTTAAGTATTTGATACTGAATTTGTTGGTGTGAATCGTCATACGAAACAACACAATTCATGAACTACAATGGCCTAAGTAACTAGAAAAGAATATGTGATGATGTTCATCGAGAACAAATAAAGGGTTATTATGTTGCTCGTTAAACATCAAAGCTTGCCTTCAAGATTTGTTTTATCAGGTATTATGAGAACAAAAGGGTTGTTCAAATAATTGTCGTAATCCATAAAAGATGGATGATTCACAAATCTCGTTGGAGAAATCACATCCATAAAACTAGTGCTAAAAATGTCGAAAGACAAATTGATTGAAAGATCACTTAGGAAGTGACATCGCAGTTTAAATTATATTGGAAAGAAAACATGAAGAAACTCCATATGGATGGAATTTTGGAGTCTATTTGATTTTGATCAAATGACACTTGTGAAACTTTCCTAGAGATAATTAAAACTTCGTTCATAGGCCAAAAGGGAACGAATGACTAGCTTATTGGAACTTGTACATATTGTTGTACGAAATCCATTATGTGTAGTCAAGAGCGATGGATTTCAACTTCATATGTTTTCTCCAAAATTTGAGTGAATATATGAATATTTACTTAATAAGGATGAAGTGTGAAATATTTGAAAAGTTCAAAGATTTTCAAGATGAAGTGCAAAATCATTGTAACAAGAATATAAATAGTTTATGATAAAGATCATAAAGGAAGATATTTGAGTTACAAATTTTAGCATAATACCTAAGATTTATGGAATCGTTCCGTGGATTTGCATTTTCCCGAAACACCATAAGAGTATGGAGCGTTCGAGATATGTAAATTAACCTTGTTTGACATGGTAAGATCGAAGGTGTAATTCATAAAACTGCCATTGTATTTTAAAGATTAAAAGCTTTAGAGATTACCGTTTTTCCACTGAAAAGAGCTCCATCATAATCCGTTGAAACGACACCATATGTTATGGTTTGGGATAAAACCCAAGTAGTCCTTTCTTAAACATTGGTATGCTATACATAAGAAAGATGTTTGCAACCAAAGTCGGATGAACCTGTCTTTGTTAAGTATTCCTCCATAACACCGGAGACAAAAGTGTTTGTCGCTTAGAACGTCAAGTTTCTTTGAGAAGGAATTTTTCGTGAAAAGTTAAGTGGGAGGACAATAGAACTTTGATAAGGTTAAAAGAACCTTAGCTATATGTGCAGAGTTGCGCAGCGCCGAAAAGTGTTCCGGAGGCAGCAACAATGCTCATGGCTCACGAGCCTCAAAGGTTGTGGTCACGGAGATCTAAGTTTCTATTGAAACAAGTAGGTCGGGTAAACAATCAAATACCAAGATTTGAGGGTTGAATCATTATTTGAGAATAATGAACCGACTACATGCAAAGAAGCGATGATGAGCCCTGACTCCGTCAAATGGCTTGAAGCCATAAAATCTGTGATAGTTCCATACACGAAAAAAATCAAGTTTTGAACTTGAAGGACCCTCGAGAAAGGTGTAAGACCTTACAGTTGTGTTTGGATCTATAAATAAATAGACATGGATATTGTACATCTATGAAATAGTCGACATGTTGGGAAAGAGTTCACAACAATGTTCAAGGGTGACTATGACAAGATTTGATCTTTCATAGTGATATTTAGTCTAGACGGATTAATGTAGCAACCACTACATATAATTTTGTTATATGATAGTTGAATAAACAAAACAAGTTCTTCTAATAGAATCGTTACCTAGGACATGTGCATAACACGGTCCATAGGGTTTTGTTAAATCAAAGGATGCTAAAAGAATATGCAAACTTCAATGGTTGAAGTGAGCATCGCGGAGTTGGAATCTTCACAATGATGAAATTGTTAAAAGAGTTTAAATTCATCAGAGACAATGAAGATGCTTGCATTTGCAAGAAATTAAGTGGGAGCGCTAAGACATATTTCTAATACATCATGTAGGAGACATATTGTTGATTGGAAATAATGTATCTTTTATTAACACATATTAAGAATTTCATCCTGATGAAAGACTTAGGCAAAACCCAAATATTTGGCATCAATAGACGCTAATATGGTTGTGCCAGAAGTACATAGACGAGATATTGAATGAGTTCAATATATAGAAACTACAAGAAAGGTTCTTGTCGCACAGAAAGGATTGAATAAGTTCAATATTGATGATATATTCAAGTGTATTGACATTTGGTAAGTGAAACAAAGATTCAAGTATAGGTTGATACTTGATGTATGAGAGGTATTTATATCAATCATGCTGTGATGTGTACAAATCCAGATATGTCCTATGCTCTAAATGTTGTGAGCATATACCAGAATGATTCGTAAGATGATCATTGGACAATAGTAAGGATATTCTTATGATCTTTTTGGAAGAACTAAGAATATATTGTTTGTAGAAGTGACAAATAGATGGTTAGTTCATTGTAAAAGTACTACATTGATACTAGTTTTGTCACAAAGTACAAATTAAGTTTATCTCAATCTAAAATAAGGGTGGCACAATATAATGGAAAGTAAGTTCCATAATGGATTTGGATGAGTTCCAAAGTTAAGACATTGTGACAGATACTACAACAAAAGGCTAAGTATATGACTGCTATTATAGCAGCTAAAGAGGGCATTTGGGTCAAGTAGTTTGTTATCAAACTAGGTGTAGTTCATAGCGGGATAATATTATGAAGATATATTGTACGACAATATTATCAACATGTTTTAACCCCAAAGAACTGAAGGTCACACCGAAAGACCAAATTTATACAAAGCCATCTCATTAGAGAATGAGTGATGCGTAGAGACGCAAAGACATGCAATTACACACGGACCTGGAAGTGTCAGATCCGGAGATCAGTTGACCACTAGCGAACGTGTACTTACAACACCGGAAAGCCATAGGTGTTATATACACAAAGGTTTGAAACTAGATTATTGACTCTAGTGCAAGTGGGAGACTGTTGGAGATATGCCCAAGAGGCAATAATAAAGTGGTTATTATCATATCTTCACACTTATGATAAATGTTTACATACCATGCTATAATTGTATTAAACGGAAACATTAATACTTGTGTGATTTGTAAACTAAAACAAGAGTCCCTAGTAAAGCCTCTTGTTAAACTAGCTTGTTGGTTAATATATGATCATGGTTTCCTGATCATGAACATAGAGATGTTATTAACAACAGGGTCATATCATTAGGAGAATGATGTGATGGACATACTCCTATAGATAAGCGTAGCATAAAGATCAAGTCATTTCATTAGTTCAATTGCTATATGCTTTCTGATACATAGTAACCTAATTCCTTCGACCATGAGATCATGCATATCACCTTTACCGGATGGATGCTTTGATGTCATCAAACACCACACCGTAACAGGGTGGCTATAAAAGTGGCATTGAGTGTTCGGAAAGTATTGGTTGAGACACATGGATCAAGAGTGGGATTTGTCCATCCATATGACGGATAGATATACTCTGGGCCCTCTCGGTGGAATGTCATCCAATTAGCTTGCAAGCATGTGACTGGCTCACAAGGGATCACATATCACGGGAACGAGAAAAGAGTACTTATCGGTAACGAGGTTGAACTAGGTATGCAGAGATACCGACGATCATAACCTCGGATAAGTAAAGTATCGTGAGATAAAGGGAAATTGGTATCGTATGTAAGTGGTTCATTCGATCGCAAAGTAATCGTAGAAATATGTGGGAGCCATATGAATTTCCAGATTCCTCTATTGGTTATTGTTCGGAGAAGTGTCTCGATCATGTCCGCATAATTCACGAACCGTAGGGAGACACACTTAAGGATTCGACGTTGTTTGAGTAGTTATGGTATTATGAGAAAGAGACCGAATGTTGTTCGGAGTCTCGGATGGGATCCGGGATATCACGAGGTGATCCGGAATGGTCCAGAGAATAAGATTCATATAAGGAAAGTCCCGTTTCAGAGTTCGGGAATGATTCCGGTGTTTTCATCGGGAATGTTCTAGAAGGTTCCGGATTGTCCGGCACTCCGGGGGGGAGGGGTACATGAATGTGTCATTACATATTGGAATGATTGCATCATGTACTAAGTGTTCTTGCTGTCCCAAATAAAGGATTAAATTGAATCCCAAAACAGAAAAGTCAAATGTCCAGTTTGAAAGTCAAACTGCCAAAACAAGAAACTGTGGGAAACAAGCAAGAGGAGTTGGAACCAACTTGGAGGAGGAGTACCACTCCTCCAAGCCGGCGCCAGCCCTAGGCCGAGTTGGGGAGGGACTCCCTCCCTCCCCTGGCGCGCCACCCCCTCCCACCTATATAAGGAGGGGCAGGGCTCCCCTCCTAGAAACAACTTTCACCTCTAGATCTCCGGTTTAGAGCCGTTTTGGTTTAGAGCTTCTAATTGCTTTAGCCAACGGTTTAGAGCCTTCTAATTGGTTTAGAGCCTTCTAATTGGTGTGTCTAATTACTAGACCACTAATAGCCTCTCTCATAAGCTCCACCATACTCGCACCGGCTTAAGGCGAAGCCCTGCGGGATTTCCCCTCTACTTCCGGTACCACGCCGTTGTGCTGCCGGAATCGCGAGGAGAGTGCTACAACCTCCGCTGCCTGCTGGAACAAGGGAGAGGAAGGTCTTCGTCGAGTACCGAACGTGTGACCGACTGCGGAAGCGCTGCCGGAACGTGGCGCTGGAAGGATCGTCTACACGATCTTGAGATCGGAAAGAGTACGACTACATCACCCACGAGAATCCGCTCTCGTTAACCGCTTTGGAATCTTCGAGGGTAAGTTATTCCATCGACTCGTTGCTACAATCTAGTAGATAGATCTTGGCTTGTTTGTTTGTATGCGATAGAAAATTTTTGTTTTCCATGCTACGAACCCCTACACAAATGCCGATAGGTCTAGTCGGTATTTCAAGCACCAACGGGTACTGGTCGGTATTTTAAACACCGACGCCGCGCTAGATTCGCAATTCCTCAAATTCGTGTAATATTCGTGAAATTTGTTAAATAAATCGTATTATTTAAAAAAATTAGCTCTGTTATGAGTCTACTATACTTATTTTCCTCTATTTAATTTTCATATGCATGAGGTTTTCTCCTATTGCCTTACGGCCGTGTAAAACCTTTCGGTTTGGTACTTTTGTTCCTTCTAGTTGTAGCCAAAGTGCCATTCATCAGAAAACCATGCCTGTCTACAGGTGTTAACATGATAAAACTTAAACATTGGGATATCATGCATGTTTGTAAGCAGAGTACTGAAATCGTGCACGAACATGATGTCTTGTTTGGACATGAAACATCCATATCATGCATGTTTGTAAGCAGAAAATGAAAGTCGTTATTTATTATACTCTATTTGATTCTATTTTCTTTTGACAATTTCAGTTTTTCAATTTTTCTTCAGGATTCTTCTGGGAAGTGGGATGGACTACGTGTTGTTCCATTCATCTTCGCCAAGTGACTGTTATGAAGGTAAAATGGTCTTTAGTGTTTCCGATCTGATGCAACTCTGGTGCTTAGTTGACACTACCGAATCACATTGTACACTCATCTGTTGTCCGTCAACTTGAATAAATACCGACTTTCATTTTCTCGGTCTAGCTATGTTATCTCTGAATTGCCCGCAAGCTAGGTGTAATTACATGTTGTTGGTTTCTGAGCATGATACTGTTGTTCTTAGACGGACGGGTAGGAGAATCCAAGAATAGTGATACACAGAAAAGGCACACGGTTTCTCAAGGAGCGGAAATACGCACGAGATCGGACCAATGTTTCGATACTGAAGCATGAAGTCTGTCAAAGACATCACAGGGCCATTGCTACTTTATTACTACCCCATGACGGAAGCTAAGCAGTTACGGACCAAGCTCAAACACTTAGAGTAGAAAAGAAAAACAGAGGATAAAAGCATCAAAGAAAACATCAAGGAAATACTACAACAAGATCAGATATAGAGATGAGCCTGCAAGATGACGACGAACAGCATGAGGAGCAGCCCGGCCGTAGATGACGGTGTGGACGACGATGGACACGAAGCTGGTCTTCATGTTCATGAAGTCGACCGGCCGCTGCCGACCGGGCATCTGCAGGGTCCCTCCCGGGCACAGCAGCGCGAACAGCGTCGATGCTATGATCGCCGGCGCCCAGTCATTCATATCGCGCTACTGCACTACACCGCTCAACCGGCAGCGGCAGGATATCAACAGAGGAAGCAGAGGAATGAGGCAGCCCGAGCGGCGTCGACAAGGGACAGATGAAGAGGGTGACAAGGGAAAAATATGATATTGCCACGGAGATCAGATAATGAGGAGGATGAAAATTAGATCACTGGAACACGAAGTCTGTCAGAGACATCTGCATTCTAAAGCAGTAACTTGTACGAGTAAGAATTATCACTATATCACTGGACCCTTGCCACTTTATTACTACTTCATGACAGAAGCTATGAAGTACGCAGGAAACAGAATCATGCATCCTGTGACCATCCTAGTGCTAGAACAAGCTCAAACAACTGAGTAGATAAGAAAGCAGAGGATAAAAGCATCATCAAGGTAGTACAACAAATATCAGATATAGAGGTGAGCCTGCAACATGACGACGAACAACATGAGCAGCACCCCGTAGATAATGGTGTGGACGACTATGGACACGAAGCTGGTCTTCATGTTCATGAAGTCGACGGGCCGCTGCCGGCCGAGCATCTGCAGGATCCCTCTAGGCCATGGATTATCCGTGTCCATCAAATGTATCATTTCATGGATAGGTATGGTGCCATTGAAATGTATTCCACGTTAATGCACCAGAATTAATTACATTTGATTTTTCAATACATGCACCTTCAACATCATCTTTCTAACTATCACATATGGGACTATGAACCATATTTTGGAGAGCATTTTTACTACAACAAACCACCACACTATAACCACAATCGAGACAAACTTTGTTCCAATAGTAGCAATCAAATTCAAATGGCTAAACTCAATAAACATGCAAAACCGCATACCATGGTTCATAATCACATTCTTCATTCTTTTAGCCTCATGTTTAATTCGTCAAATCCATTCAAGTTCACTGTATCGAATAATACTTCCATCAATTGTTGCTTGTCAACACTCGCATTTACCGTTATAATAAATATATTGAGAGTAGACATGTTCCTTTAAACGTTGTAGGCTTCGGCAGTTCAATCTTATGATAATCGTTTCCTAAAATGATATATTCATGTGGGGTCACGGGTAAGTATCAAACAAGTAGTGTCTCACTTGAAATTTATACGAATTTGTGTTGACTTATATTATGTGTCACAGAGTACTGTATGTGGATTCCTTAGCTTCTGCAAATACCCTTAATTTGTATAGAAGAAGCTTATGGTATGTCCAGATAAGATGAGAACAAGCAACACTATTCTGTTTATGGTATTTATACTAATCATTTTTAGTTATTTGTAGCTCATTTTGTCACTAAATTATAACAAATATTTATTATATTTTGATACAATTTTCTTCATACAATTTTAGCCAATATGGTTCTCCATTGTATGTAGTATCATTTACCAAATGCACATGTTAGTAAATATTAAAATATGATCACGTTTTAAAACTATTTTCTGTTAAATTTTTAAAATTTTGTATGGAAACATTAATAGAAGTATTTAGTTGAATTGCAATTCCATTTTAGTCTAAGCAAAGTAAAAAACTAAAAGGAATGTCGCGGTCATCCATATTAGAGTTGAATTAATATGTATTATAGTGTTTTATAGGTGTTTCACCTATTTAAGTATCTTTTAATATCCTAGTACATAGCTTTTGTATGAACAATTGTAAGTAATATCATAGAACTTCGACCGGTAAAATGTCTCACTAGTCGGAAAAAGCCTAGTGACGGCGTTCGAAAAGGGGGTTCGTTACGTTGAACCCGCATGCCACTAACCTCACGCCACTAGTAGGTCCTGGTGGTGGCGTTTAGACCGAACGCTACCAGTAGTATTTCTATTGGTGGCGTTTACCGTAAGCGCCACCATTACATATCCTAATAGTGGTATTTTATATAAACTTCACCATTATATATCTATTTGTGGCGTTTATTTTATATTAAACGTCACAAGTGAATTTTTGAAAATTAAAAAAAAATGGTGCATCCAATTGAATATTCACACCACAACAATATATATGCATACAAATGGTAGTACACCATTACAGTCAACTACATATAGTTTAACTAGCTAGCTACATAGAAATAGCAACAATAGCTACGAGTACTCGATAGAATTATTCATAGAAATGACAGCAACAAGAATCTCGTCATCTGAAGAAGCGTCACAGTTTGTCGATGATTCAGGGCATAGGTAGTTGAAATAGCTCATGCGATCTTCACAGAGATGGAAGACCAACTTCTCCTAGGCGTCCATCTTATAGGCATTGGCATCTTAGTCCACCTTGGACCATCGAAAAAGGTGCAGTTCGCCTTGTTCGTGACTTGGACCATGTAGGTCGGTGCAGGTCGCTTTAGAGGCAGTAGATCGACCTGAAAATGTCCCTGCTGCCGCAACGGCCAATCGAAATGGTCCAGAAAATTAAGTCTAAACTTTCAGGGTATGTTCTACATACATAATCATAAGAAATCAACAATTAGCATGTAATTCAGTTACAGGGTATATATAGGTTGATTGCTTATGAATGGACAAACCATACTAACTTTACAATCATAAGGGAGCACTGTTACAATCTTTTGGTCCTTGCACTGTTTGTAACCACAATTCTCACACCGATCATCATCCATTATACCTATATATAATCATGCAAACTTAGTTATATAGACCATTTTAACTTAATTAGCATCATAAGTAGCATAATATATCAATATAACACATAAGTAAGATTAGCTAGCATCATATATAAGTAGTACAATAGTAGCATGATAAGTCTATATTAAGAAACAGTATAACTCAACCACCTAGGTTCTCTCACAGCGATTTGATGCCCTCAGCCGTTGGATCAGTTCGTTGGACGCTTGAGATCGTCCCGGGTCGTTGAAAGGTTGCTGGAACGATTTCTCCTCTTCAATTCACGTCAATGGGCTTGCCAACCGGTGTTGGGCTGCTACTCTGCATGCCTAATTGAAATGCATGTGGTTAATCGGGCTGAAAAGATTTTAAATGGGCCAATATATTATTTCCTGTTCAAGTGAGAAAGGCCAAGATTCTTAAAAAAAAGCCAGAAGGCTCGCTGCTTCCTTTTATTTTTGTTAACCCTCACCTTAGCGTCGCCAGTCACCGATTCGACTGCCCTCGCGTGAGCGGCGCCTTGCCGCCGGCCAGCCAAGATCCTCGCGAGGCGACGTGAGCACATGGGTCCTCTTGTTTCCCACGCTCGCTTCCACCATCAGCCCGTCCCACTCGCTAATTTTTTTTAAATAATATATTTTTTTTATTTAATTTCACAAATAATACACGAAATCCAAAAATTACAAATCTAACGGACCGTCGTCCGTTAAAAATACGAAGACGGTGGTTCGTCCTTTGTGAAATTAAATAAAAAATGCATTATTTAAAAAAAATTAGCGTCCCACTCCATGCTCTTCACTAGCAGCATCGAGTTGTTCTTGTTTGGCGCCGGTGCCCGGCGGATGGTGCGTAGGCAGCGTAGTCTACTCTAGACTCTGGTTTTGGGCCTACTCTGGTTGCTTGTTGATTAACTAATGTTTGTATCGCGTACAATGTACAACGCCGTTTTAAAATAGATGTCACAGGTTCTTAAAATTTGAATAAATTTAGACACTATTTAGTATATGAATTCACCTAAATTTTAACAAATCTGTGACATCTATTTTAAGATGAAGAGAGTAATATTTTGTTCCCACGGTGAATGCTAAATTAAATTACATTAATCTAAAGGATCGAAAATTGTGAGTGTGATTAGTTTACTTATTGTCGTGTGCAAAATTTTGCTGAATAAAATCTAGCTGTCAGTAGTATTAGCCGTCAGGTTTCAGTTAAAAGTTCAGGTCTAGATAGATAGATAAGTGGTTTAGACCGTTTCTTTAGGTATAACCTGACTTGTGTGTTTAACCCTGTTTATAGGATCCCCGTTGGTGCATCACTCGATCGTGGAATGGCATGATCGATCCAGTTAGAGTGTAGAGTACACATCACCACTTCGTTGCTTCGTTGAGTATGAAAGGAATACATAATAGCGGCATTCGGTATGCTGCACGAAAACACTTGTCTTTAGTTTCGCCGGTCCTAAGCTCGAACACCAGTGCGATTGCTCAGAAATTTGTAATTCAGAAAAATCAAAATCTCCTTGAGTATGTGTCTTCTGCATGCAGGATTTAGATTGTGATATAGTCAATTATTTCAAGGCTGCACCAACAGAGTTAAAATCTTTGTTAGCACAAAAATATATATTGTGTCTTCCATGTGTGTGGCTTTATGGTATCCGTTGCTTTTGATCCACCGTAGCTCATTTATTATTTACCCTATGACCGAATAGCCATGAACGATGTGTTTTTTTTTTCTTATTGCCGAATAGCTTTGCATCAATTATTTGTCATCGCACTCACAAATGTGTATAGGCAATTTTTTTCTCAGTGACGTGGATACTAATGTTTCATTCTCTTTTTTGTTTATTTGTGCATTAGAAATTTAAGCAAATGTCCCACCTACATTGAGACATTATATGAATTTTGCACATTCTTTTTAAAGACCATAATAATTTAGTCTATTTTCTTTATTATGGACGGGTGTGGCAACGCGCGCTTCTATGGTCTAGTAAGTAGTACGATAAGTAGCATACGACAGTCACATGAGAACATTCTAAACTCTAGTAGACCCAGTGTCAGTGACGTCGTCGTCATCCGAGCGGTCCTAGAAAGAGGACATGCTGCAAGATTCATCCTACCGTGTGCCAGAGGGGCCGGGCTGACCCTGCTGCTGCGTGCCGGAGGGCCGGGCTGACCTTGCCCGCGCTGCTGTCGGCTCTCGCTATGGACCTCGTACTGGACCTCCATCATCTGGGGATCAAGTAGGATATCCCTAACAAAGGGGCCATCCTCCTCGCGACAGTAGCGCGCCAGCTGCCTCTCTGCCTGCCTGTACTCCCTCTCCTCGCCCCTCGTGGTGATCCTCATTCCATCTGGCGCTAACAGATGCGCCACTCGACGCTCATCCTCGAAGTTGAGGACCGCTCTCGCCCCAAAGTGCTGGACCGCGGCACAGTCGTAGACGCAGGCCACCTGCCACGGGCACCTGAAAGTATCTAGTTGGATATTCCTGTAATCCACTATGATTTGAGCTTCCCAAGTCGGGGTCCTCGTGGGTTTTTGGTGAACACCACGAAACTTTGGCTCCGGCTCCGACATGATACTAATTAAGTAGTTAAGTAGCAACATTTCATACAACTGTTAGTCAACATATAAGAAATAAATATATATGTACAATTTCTACATTTATCCCTAATAAAATTATCTAGATTTTCTACTCCTAAAATCATATACATTTGCTACTATATACTAAATCATCTACACTAAATCGTCTAAAATCATCTACACTAAATTGTCTAAAATGATCTACACTAAATCATCTATACTAAATCATCTACACTAAAATCTCCGCGCTCCTTCTTCTCTGATCTTCTCCTTCTCCGATATTCTACTAGTCTCACATTGACATCCATGTCATCTTCCTCTTCTAGGCCGACGTTTAGATCCAGGTCCATCCTCTTACTCTTCTGAAGATCAAGGATCTTCCCGCCTTATGCACCTATATCAATGAGCA
The DNA here is from genome assembly GCA_910589765.1 of Avena atlantica. NCBI lineage: Eukaryota > Viridiplantae > Streptophyta > Magnoliopsida > Poales > Poaceae > Avena > Avena atlantica. The sequence continues at coordinate 482,806,052 of OU342735.1, read as the reverse complement.
ATATTTTTTAGAAGATAGTAGGCAACAATGATAGTAAGCAATATATAATTTTAGTATAAAGATTATGTGTATCCCATCAATTTTTAGAAGATACCCCCGCTGTTTCATAATATAAGATGTTTTAGTTTTGTGAAAGGAGTGCATCTTATATTATGAAACAGAGGGAGTAGTAAGCAACATCTTTTAGAAGATAGGAGACTTGGAATTCAACAATGATAGTAGTATATATGACCATATAGCACATTGGTACTAATATGACCATATAGCAACATATTTATTTTGTGTCATGGAATCAAAACAATTTCGTTTATAAGGTTCAGTTCAATCTGTTGCCTACTTGTGTACTGTATTCCAACTTAACAAATTTCAAATGCGTATGCTGTCTTGTAGTCCCAAGTGTAGTCATGAATTTATTCATCCCGTAACCATTGTGCCACTTATCTGAAATTGAGGTCAAGCTAATCATGCTTTTGTCTTTCAAATATTGTATCTTGACCTTGTATTCTGATTTTAATTAAAGGCACCTTATTATTTGAACTTCTCGATCTGGTACAGTTATTACCTACTAATTGAGAATTTTGGGATATATATGCATCCCTTTATATTGGTGTGAAAATTAAACAAAATGTAGTCTTTTACTGCGCACATCAACATTTGTAGGTATGTACCATCTGGTAGGCCCCATAAACCGGCTTACATTTAGTTAGTTATAGATTGATGTCTAGCATTTCATCAAAATACTAAATATTTGTTGTTGATCTATTATGATGATCTTGTTACTCATGTAGGCCTTTGTTCCCGGTTTGCTCATATCTAACATGTTACATAAACATCGAACTGTTAAAGGTACTATATGGACCTATGGTACTAGAGAATTCAGTTCAGTTCCTAATAACTAAGCTGCAGCACTATTTCTTGATAAGGTACTATAACCTGATAAGCCTGAACTTCGCAAAGAGATGGATATACCAGTTCAGTTCCTGATGACTAAGCTGTAGCACTATTTCCCGATGCAACAAGATGGAAAGACCAGTTCTGGTAATGCCCAAAAGAAAAGAATGATGTTGAATTGCTACTGACTTTAAATTCACTGGTTGTGCTACTGTTTCCACTACTGTTGTATGCTAGTCATTGTCAAACATCATGCTCCTTGAGTCATCTGATGTTTCAATCATCTCTGGATTTTACCTGATATGTCCCTATTTGACCTGAGCGTGCTGGCCATTGTCAATCTTCTCTGATGTCTTGTAGGCTTGTAGGGGAGCTTGTCTCTGGTGGGATCCCTCCGCTAGCGGAAAAGCGCCACTGCACGAGGGAACTTGGAGCCGGCCGGCTGGAGCTTGGACCTGGCGCCCGCGGGAGGACAACTACCTGGCGCCTGCAAGAGGACGGCGCGGAAGAGGGAGGCAGGGTCGACGGAGACGGAGACGACGAGGGACCTCATAGCAGCGGCGACTCTCCCCGAGGACAACGACGGGGAAGGGAATTTGAGCTCCCGACTGTCTTCCTCCCTGCCTCCGCCTCTCCCAAAGAAGACGTCGGGGATCACGGGTGACACCGGGGATCGCGGGCGGGTGATCGCGGGAGGACGCGTGGGATCACGGGCCAAGTGATCGCGGGAGGACGCCGGGGATCGCGGGCCGGGATTTCCAGATTTGAATTTTGAATTTAAACCTAATTGAAGAGATTTGAGTAATTGTGGTTTTTTTTGTAAATTGGGAATTGTACTGTGCCCGTGGCCGTTAATTCGGGCCGGAGGGAGTATTATATTACAGTCTCGTAAAACTTTCGGTTTGGTACTTATGTTCCTTCGAGTTGTGCTTAGTCAAAATGCCATTCGTTATCATCGCAAAAGAAAAAAAATGCCATTTGAGAACCGGCCCTTGCTGCAGGTGTTAGCATTATAAATCTTAAACATCAGGGTATGCATGCATGTTTGTAAGCGGAGAACTGAATTTGTGCACCACCATGATGTTTAGTTAGGACACAAAACATCCAACGAACACGGGCGAGACGATTATACTCCCTCCATCGGTAAATAACTGACTCAGATTGTCTAGATTCGCACATAACATGTTTTAAAAAATTAGGTAAATCCGAGTTATTTATTTTTAGACAGCGAGAATAGTTTTTTATTCATGTGTTGTCTTGCTAGTTTCTGTTTTTTCTTTAAGATTCTTTTGGGAAGTGGGATGAATTACGTTCCCTTTGCCCAGTGACTGTTCTGAAGGCAAAATAGTCTTTAGTGTCTCCGCAAAATGAATGTTCAATTCGAACAAAAAACTTTCCTACGATGCATTTCCTCTGCCTTAGCCGTGACTATGGAATCACATCCATTTTTTTTTTGTTGGTGGACTTGAATGAAGACTAACTTTCCTTGTCCTTTCTTCAACTATGTTATGTATTGTCTGCAAGCTGTAATTACATGTAGTAATTGGTTTGTGAACATGATACTGTTCTATTCTTAGACGGACAGGTAGGAGAATAGTGATACAGACATACGCACACGGTTTTCCAAGGGGCGGAAATACGCTCATGATCGGTCCAACGTTTAGGTACTGAAACATGAAGTCTGTCAAAGACATCTGAATTCTACATCAGTAACTTGTAAAAATTATCACCGGATCACTGGACCATCGCTACTTTATTAGTAGTCCATGACGGACGCTAAGCAGTACACAGGAAATAGAAACATGCATCCTGCGACAATACTAGTGCTAGACCAAAACTCAAACAGCTGAGTAGATAAGAAAACAGAAGAAAAAAAGCATCATCAAAGTATTACAACAGAGATCAGATGTAGAGGTGAGCCTGCAAGATGACGACGAAGAGCATGAGCAGCAGCCCGTAGATGACGGTGTGGACGACGATGGACAAGAAGCTGGTCTTCATGTTCATGAAGTCGACCGCCCGCTGCCGGCCGGGCATCTGCAGGATCCCTCCCGGGCAAAGCAGCGCGAACAGCGCCGATGCTATGATCGCCGGCGCCCAGTCATTCATATCGCCGGCAGGATATCAAGAGATGAAGCAGAGGAGGGAGGCAGCTCGAATGGCGTCGTCAAAAGGACAGAGGAAGAGGGTGACAAGGGAAAAATATGACACAGTAGTGCCCCGGGAGATAAGGAACAGGATGAAAAGTAGAGCATCGGGTGCCGAGCACAATTCCATGGTGGAGAGGGAATCAGTGGGCTGATTGATCGAAGGGGACGCCATGATAAGCATATTAGCATCCAATCAGTACTTTCGGGCATGGAAACGTGGCTTTTGGAGAGGTGGAGTAGGTGTGAGCTATGGGTTATCGCGCACAATTGTACGATCAGGGTTGCTGGGTTTTTCGTGTTTTCATCATTATACTCCCACAAGACCTCAGCCCATCAACGTCGAAATTCAAAGAACAGGGCTATTGTTTTCCTATTGACGAGTTGTCGTATGCCTATAGGGCCGCCTAAAGCATTTAACTGGGCCAGCTAATAATGCTGTCCACTAACACAGTATATTTTTTATGCTTATAAATATCGAAAATAATTATAGTTTAATATTTCATATATGGAAAAGATAAAATCTTTATGCATGTAAAATAATCATCTCTATCTCTATTACCTAAAAAAACATTGCGTTCCTTTTCCTGGCAAGAGGGTTTCGCTCGTCCTTCGTCACACCCCCCTTGGCCGCTCGCATCGATCCCCTTGACACCTCAGATGTGCCGTGATCCTCGCATGCCGGAGAACCCGCCTCCAAATACAAATCAATACCAAATGGTCACAATCGAGTCTTCTCCCTCTCTCTCGTGGCCGCCTCCCGGGGTCAACCAAACGAGTGCCCCTGCACCTACCGGCCTCGATCGCACAAGTGTCGCCGCCCTTGACCTACTCAGCACGCCGCCTGCCCTCCTCCCAACTCGCCGCATCCAATTTTCCCAGTCGATGCGCCGCCGGCCCAAGGGCGTTGTTCTGGTCTGGTGATAGCAGGGGGCGACGCGGATGAGACGCGACTGATACGTTCAAAACGTATCTACTTTTCCGAACACTTTTGCTATTGTTTCTCATCTAAACTTGTGTGATTTGAATACAACTAACACAGACTGACGCTATTTTAGCAGAATTACCTTGGTGTCTAGTTTTTGTACAGAAAATCAACTATCAGGAAAAATCCGAAAAAATATGCCAAAAAATCCTATTTTACCAGAAGACTCACAGAGCCAGAGTACGAGACGGGGTGAGGCCCTGGGGGGCCCACACACCCCAGCCGCGCGGGCTAGGCCTGGCCGTGCCTGGAGGGGGTGTGGCCACCCCAGGCACCCCTTCGGCCTCTCTCTTCGCCTATAAGATGCCTCTTGACCTAAAAACGAAGGAGGGTTCGACGTTTTTCTAGAAAGAGTTCCGTTGCGCCGCCACCACTAGAAACCGCGATTCGGAACCAGAAACTCCGTTCTGGCACACTAGCGGGACAGGGAATTTGGAGAGGATCATCGCCATCGTCATCACCAATGCCTCACCATCAACCATCCATGTTTCCCTCATCCATGAGTGAGTAATCCCCCGCTATAGGCTATGGGGATGGTAGGGATTAGATGAGTTCTATCTTGTAATCGAATAAGATTGTTAGGTCATGGTATCTAGTATCTCTATTAGTGCTATTTGACTTTGTTGCAACTTGTTATGCGTAATGCTTGTCACTAGGGCCCGAGTGCCATGATCTCAGATCTGAACTTATTATTGAATCATTATGATAGTATTGTTTGTGATCTTATTTGCAAGTTGTGTACACATATCATTGTCCGGATCCAAAGGCCCCGAAGTGACAGAAATTGGGACAACCTGAGGGGATGACTATGGTGTGAGGATCACGTGTGTTCACGAAGTGTTAATGCTTTGCTCCGGTGTTCTATTAAAAGGAGTGTCTTAATTGCCAGTAGTTCTCTTGAGGCCCCGCTACAACGGGCTGGAAGGACAAAAGATGTTGTGCAAGTTCTCATTGCGATCACGTATAACTATATTTGAGACACATGCCTAGGATTATTTAGTACTTGGATGCTTATTCTTACTTATCTGCAAATTTCCTAGATCTTAAAGTTACATGTTTAGACGTGTCCATGCAACGCCCGTCCATCCATCCCTATGCCTACCGCGCTCATATCCTACTGTTATTGTTACTATTGCTCTTGTTCTATTGTTGTTACTTTGCTTTTGCTACTACAAAACTGTTGCTACTAATAAACTTTTGTGAGCAAGAACTACTTCCAGGTGCAGCTGAATTGACAACTCAGTTGTTAAGGCTTGCAAGTATTATTTGGCTCCCTTGTGTCGAATTAATAAATTGGGTAATACTACCCATGAAGACTGTTGCGATCTCCTATACTTGTGGGTCATCAAGACTATTTTTTGGCACTGTTGCCGGAGAGCATAGTTTTATTTGTAAGTTCACTTGGATCTATTATTGTTCACTACTATTCCTTTCATCATGGGAAAGTCTCATGATGGAAAGTTTCATATTTTACCATCCACTACAAGAAGAGGTACAGTCCTAAACACCTCCGCTACTCTTGATTCACCGTCTATTATAAGTAAGCTTGTTACACCACCACCACATACACATGCTACACACACTGCTACTACTGCTGAATCTGAAACTGCTTTTGATACTCATGATGTTACTTCTACCGTGCTTGATGCGAGTGGTTCATTAGGTCCTTTCCTAGATGCTACTATGGCTAGACTAGGAAATACTGAAACTCCTAATGAAGACACTATTACACATGTTAGCTCACCTGAGTCTAGAGAGAGATATGATATTAATGATGGTTACATTGAGTTTACTGATGAATTTATTGAAGAGTGCCAAAACACACATGGTACTAGTGCTATTAAGAGCCTCCTAGCGAGACGTACCATTATTCCTAAACCGTCTTATGATCCTAGGTTTGCTACCTCTCCCATAGATATTAAAGATAAAGATTACGATTTATCTCTTGATTTATCCTATATAGACATTGTTGAGAAGGAACCTTCTTGTGGGACTGAAAATGAGAGTGCTGTGGCACATATGAATGACCTTTCCACTATGAGTGCTTTATTGTCTGATGATTTTAAGATGCGCAAGTATTTTTTTACAAAGATCTTTCCTTTTTCCCTAAAAGGAGAAGCTAGAGCTTAGTTTAATAGATTGCCTCTTGGATCCATTGATATCCCTGATTGTTTGATTGCTACTTTCTTCTAGAAATATTTTCCTTCCAGTGCTAGACATGCTGCTTTGCAGAGACTTTTTGATTTTAAACAGAGAGAAAAAGAGAAATTGCCAGAGTCATGGACAAGGTTCTGTGCCTTGATTCATGCACATCTTGGATGTCCATTACCTAAAAATGATCTTCTTGATATTTATTATAATGGACCAACTGATGACTAGGACATACCTAGATAGTTTTGCTGATTGTGTTTCAGGAAAAAACTCCTATAGATGCTGAAGAATTAATGGCCAAAATAAGTGATACGTCATAAATGTATCTATAATTTTTGATGTTCCATTCTTGTTTAGTATCTACTTTGATTTGCTTTGTCTATACTTTGAGGTGTTTTTATATGTTTTCTGAAACTAACCTATTAACAAGTTGCCATAGTGCTAGTTGCCTGTTTTCTTCTGTTTTTGGTTCTAGAAAGGCAGAAAATCAATATTCTCGGAATTGGACGGGACAAAAGCCAAAGTCAATATTTTACCATGGGCAACACGAAGTCCAGAGGAGAGACGGAGGGGCACCCCGATGTAGAAACCCTAAGTACCCGATCAATATTCCACGAAACCGTCTGTAGCCACCGCCACCATCGTCCCTAGATCGGTGGGTATGTGAAGTTCTTCCCGGCACCCTGCCGGATGGGAAATCATCCTGAAGGCCTTCTTCTCCGGTATGAAGCGTGAGTAGTTCCACCTTGGACTATGGGTCCATGTAGTAACTAGATGGTTGTATCTCCTCCTTGTGCTTTCATATATAGATCTTGCGAGATCCGTTCATGATCAAGATCTAATCTATTTGTAATCATGCATGTTGTGTTTGCGGGGATCCGATGGATATTGAGATTATTATGTCCATTTGGTTAATGGTTTTGTCTATATGATTCTATCATGTCTGTGTTGTTTGTGATCTTACATGCTCTCCGTTGTTAGTAGCTATCTTGGCCAAGTAGTTGCTAGTGACTCCAAGATATGCTCGATAGTGGGTTCATGCCTCTAGTTTCCAAGGGAAGTGACAGAAATATCTTCGGTTGTAGATGTGTTGTTGCCACTAGGGAGAAAACAATGGTATCTTGTTCATGGAACAAGTGGATTGTTTACCTTACACACTTTGCTTAAAGCAGTTGTCTGTTGCTTGCAACTTAATACTAGAGGGGGTTCGGATGATAACCTCAAGGTGGACTTCTAGTCATAGATGCAGTTGGATGGCGGTCTATGTATCTTGTTGTATTTTCCAATCGAATCTCATAGGATATTTCTGACTAGTATTGCATTGTTATGCCTGAAGGGAATATGCCCGAGAGGCAATAATAAAGTGGTTATTATCGTATTCCTTATTTATGATAAATGTTTATTTTGCATGCTATAATTGTATTCATACGGAAACGTTAATACATGTGTGTTCAATACACAAAAAGGAAGTTCCTAGTTATGCCTCTCTTATAAACTATCTCGTTGATTAACAAGATGATCAAGGTTTCCTGATCATGGTCATTGGATGTTGTTAATAACGAGGTCACAACATTAATGTAATGATGTGATGAAAATTCATCCGAAGTATAGCATTACGATCAAAGTCATTGAGTTTATATTGCTATAAAAACTTACGAAGTGATCCTAATCCTTAGACCATGAGATCATGTCAATCACTAACACCGGAAGAGTTTCTCGATGACATCAAACGTCACATCGTAACTGGGTGATTATAAAGATGGCTTCAGAACTACTAAAGTGTTATGTTGAGGCTCATAGATTGAGAGTGGAATTTGTTCATCCCGATGACGGATAGATATGCTCTGGGCCCTCTCGGTGATATCACATTAATTAGCTTGCAAGCAAGTGATTTGATCACTAGAATGTTATATCACGGGAACGAGAAAAGAGTGCATGTCGGTAACGAGATCAAACTAGGTATGGAGATACCGATGATCGAATCTCGGACATGTAATATATCGTGAAACAAAGGGATTAAGATACTAGCGTAAAAGGTTCCGACAATCATAGGAAGGTCATCGTTGAATGTGTGGGAGTCAGTATGGATCTCCAGGTCCCACTTCTGATTATTGATCGAAGAAGGGTCTCGATCAAGTCCGCATTAGTCGCGAACCGTAGGGTGTCACACTTAAGGGACACTGGCATCCAATTGGAGCAAAATTTTCATGCCGGAAAGAATAACAAGCGCAGGAATTTATTTCACTAGATACCGAAACTGTTTCGGTTGAAATTGCTGAAACTGGTTCTGCATATGAAATTGAATACTAGCAAGGGGTTTTATGTGAATTTTTGTTAATTAAAGTAATTAACAAAATTCTGAATAAATAAATAAAAGAGTTTTATTTAAATGAGAGCTTGCATTAAATTTGGTGGAAATTTAATGCATGTGAGTGGATTTTTGAGTGGAGGCTCTTTTATGGGAGTGGAGGCTTTTCATTTTGAGTGGGAGCTTCACACACATGAATGTGGGAGAGGTGGGGGCAGCCCCCATGGCTGGGCGCCATGCCCCTTGGGTGCCCCCTCTCCCCTATAAAAGGCCCCCCTCTCATCCTCTCAGAGCACACCTCCTCGTGAAGGATCTCTCCCCCCCTCTAGAATTTATCCCCATGGTTTCGGACTAGCGAGATACATGTTCCCGGTGGATATTAGGCAAGGAAGGGTTGTGCTTCCGTTGCATCGCTGGAGCGAGGAGGCGGAGGTTGCTTGGTGTCTTGTACGTGTGTGCGAGCACGGATGCGCTGCTGTTTTGCGGCGCTATGACTTCCTCTCGATCTTGAGATCGGCAAGAGATCGTCTACATCAACGACGAGTTTGGACTCGTTAAGCTTTGTCGGTCTTCAAGGGTATGTCCTCTATGAATATACATCCGACCGTTGTTTGTATCTAGTAGATAGATCTTGGTACATAGTTCTTATCGTAGGAATTTTTTTGTTTTCTATGCTGTGAACCCTTCAATGTCTTGCTCAGTTCCTGTTAATTGCCCTGCTGTAATTTGTTTACCCTTCATGCCATGTTGTTTATCTAAGGAGAGCACCTCTAGTGAACTATGGACCCCGGTCCAATCTTTGTTGGAGATATGCCCAAGAGGCAATAATAAAGTGGTTATTATCATATCTTCACACTTATGATAAATGTTTACATACCATGCTATAATTGTATTAACCGGAAACATTAATACTTGTGTGATTTGTAAACTAAAATAAGAGTCCCTAGTAAAGCCTCTTGTTAAACTAGCTTGTTGGTTAATATATGATCATGGTTTCCTGATCATGAACATAGAGATGTTATTAACAACAGGATCATATCATTAGGAGAATGATGTGATGGACATACTCGTATAGATAAGCGTAGCATAAACATCAAGTCATTTCAATAGTTCAATTGCTATATGCTTTATGATACATAGTAACCTAATTCCTTCGACCATGAGATCATGCATATCACCTTTACCAGATGGATGCTTTGATGACATCAAACACCACACCGTAACTGGGTGGCTATAAAGGTGGCATTGAGTGTTCAGAAAGTATTGGTTGAAACACATGGATCAAGAGTGGGATTTGTCCATCCATATGACGGATAGATATACTCTGGGCCCTCTCGGTGAAATGTCATCCAATTAGCTTGCAAGCATGTGACTGGCTCACAAGGGATCACATATCACGGGAACGAGAAAAGAGTACTTATCAGTAATGAGGTTGAACTAGGTATGCAGAGATACCGACGATCATAACCTCGGATAAGTAAACTATCGTGAGACAAAGGGAAATTGGTATCGTATGTAAGTGGTTCATTCGATCGCAAAGTAATCGTAGAAATATGTGGGAGCCATATGAATTTCCAGATTCCTCTATTGGTTATTGATCGGAGAAGTGTCTCGATCATGTCCGCATAATTCACGAACCGTAGGGAGACACACTTAAGGATTCGACGTTGTTTGAGTAGTTATGGTATTATGAGAAAGAGACCGAATGTTGTTCGGAGTCTCGGATTGGATCCGGGATATCACAAGGAGATCCGGAATGGTCCGGAGAATAAGATTCATATAAGGAAAGTCCCGTTTCGGAGTTGGGGAATGATTCCGGTGTTTTCATCGGGAATGTTCTAGAAGGTTCCGGAATGTCCGGCACTCCGGGGGGGAAGGGGTACATGAATGTGTCATTGCATATTGGGATGATTGCATCATGTACTAAGTGTTCTCGCTGTTCCAAATAAAGGATTAAATTGATCCTAAACTGAAAAGTCAAACGGCCAGTTTGAAAGTCAAACGGCTAAAACAGGAAAGTGAGGGAAAGAGGAAAGAGGAGGTTGAAACCGACTTGGGGGAGGAGTCCCTCCTCTCCAAGCCGGCGCACCACCCAAGGCCGAGTTGGGGAGGGACTCCCTCCCCTTAGCCGCACCTCCCACCTATAAAAGGAGGGGCAGGGCCCCCTCCTCTAGACACACAAGTTCCTATCCTCTAAATCTAAACCCTAGCCACAGCCTCCGGTTTAGATCCGTTTTGGTTTAGAGCTTCTAATTGCCCTAGCCTTTGGTTTAGAGCCTTCTAATTGGTGTGTCTAATCCCTAGACCACTAAAGCCTCTCTCATACTCCACCATACTCGCTCCGGCTTAAGGCGAAGCCCTGCGAGATCTCCCCTCTACTTCCGGTACCACGCCGTTGTGCTGCCGGAATCGCGAGGAGAGTGCTACAACCTCCGCTGCCTGCTGGAACAAGGGAGAGGAAGGTCTTCGTCGAGTACCGAACGTGTGACCGACTGCGGAAGCGCTGCCGGAACGCAGCGCCGGAAGGATCGTCTACGCGATCTTGAGATCGGAAAGAGTACGACTACATCACCCACGAGAATCTGCTCTCGTTAACCGCTTTGAAATCTTCGAGGGTAAGTTATTCCATCGACTCGTTGCTACAATCTAGTAGATAGATCTTGGCTTGTTTGTTTGTATGCGATAGAAAATTTTTGTTTTCCATGCTACGAACCCCTACAGTGGTATCAGAGCCGTGTCTATATGTAGATCTGTTGCACGAGTAGAACACAATGGTCATTGTGGGCGTTGATGCTTTTATTGTCGATTGCTTCTTGTGTACTTTGCATCTTGCGGTATGTTGGGATGAAGCGGCCCGGGCTAACCTTACATGACATCGTTCATGAGACTTGCTCCACGCTTGACATGCAACTTGTATTGCATAAGTGGCTTTGCGGGTGCCTGTTTCTCCTAGCATAGTTAAGATCCAATTTACAACGGGTGATTAACAATACTAGTATCAATGTTGTGGTTCTTGTTCGTAAGTTAGAACGACACTTATTGAAAGCCCCAAACCATGTAAAATATGCAAATAAAGTAGAGGCGTCTAACTTTGTTTTGCAGGGGTGTGCTGTGATGTGATATGGCCATGATTGTGATTATATATGATGTATGCAATGTTCCTTATTGTAAGTAGGCAACCGGCAGGAGCCATATGGTTGTCTTTAATTTCTGTTAAGACCCGCGTGTCTATTCAAAGTAGTTGTAATAGTTGAAGCCGGTGGACGACAACCATGGAGAAGCATCATTGACCTTGATGCAATGTCGGTGATGATGGAGATCATGTTCGTGCTAGAAGATGGAGATCGGAAGCACAAAGAAGAAAGGCCATATCATATCACATATTATGAATTGCATGTGATGTTAATCCTTTATGCATCTTGTATTGCTTAGTAGACGACGGTAGCATTATAAGATGATCCCTCATGCACATGAATTTCAAGTCATAAAGTGTTCACCCTTAGTTAGCACCGTTGCTAAAGCTTGTTGTTTCGAAGCACCACGTGATGATCGGGTGTGTTAGATTCTGCGAGTGTATACAACGTAAGCAAGCCAGATTTGCTTATGTGGAAGCTAAGGTTGATCTTGACGAGCCTAGCATGTACAGACATGGTCTCGGAACACGGATCACCGAAAGGTAAAGCATGAGTCATATAGTAGATATGATGAACATGTTGATTGTTCGCCATTGAAGCTATATCAACTCTCGTGATGATCGGTTTTGATGTGGTGGATTTGGTTCGTGTGATCACTAAAACAATGTGAGGGATATTGTTTTGAGTGGGAGTTCACCTAGATTAATTTAATTATTAATTAGAACTCAATTTATCATAAACTAAATCAAAGTGAATTTGCATAGTTGTTGTAGTCATTGGCATCCGTTTACCACCTTGCGCTTAGTTATAATTGAGATGATAGAACTATAGAATTCTGGTTAAGTTACTTTACGAACTGGTATCGTATTGTTTTGAAGTGTTAATCTAAAGTTTAAAAGTCCCATTGCAAACTTTCAGTAAGTTTTGATTACTCCATGAAGTTTAATAGTTGGTATTAAATCAAGAGTAACAATTCCAATGTTAGTATATAAGTATCATGTTTGTCTCCATGATTCTTGATATTCAAAGGATTGTCTTAATATCAAGGTTATATAGGATCTGAAAGAGTTGTTTCAGAAACCATGATGTGTGGAAGATATTGTGATATCTGAAACGAAGTATTGGTTACAACATGATAGAGTATAATATGGGAAAAGTCATGTTCTCATATTTGATGAGAATTTGCAAAAGGTTGGAGACACTTGTTGTCCTAATCCTCCAAAAGGTTTTGGAGAGCAACATTATACTCATAATTCATCGTTATAAGCTAAAAGTAGCTTGATCATGGACGATTCCATGATAAGGGTGAATATTTGATGTAGGTAAAATGTTTACTACACCAAGAGATTACTAAAGAAAGGAATTTGAAAGAACACCAAACATTTGATGATGGTAATCTACTTCAAAGTGCAAGTCCAAAGACATTGGTATTTAACTATACACGCTTTGGACTATATGTCATATGTACGACTCCACTATTGATGTTGATAAATTCTTTCAAATAGAAAAGGAAATACTGAAAGAGAATCTCATAAATATATGGCAGAAAAGAAAAGACTAGAATTGTTCAGCTTGAGTATATAGATGATATACGTGTTATGGCTATATTCTTTGCTTATTAAACAATGTGGTTCCTAAGTATTTGATACTGAATTTGTTGGTATGAATCGTCATACGAAACAACACAATTCATGAACTACAATGGCCTAAGTAACTAGCAAAAGAATATGTGATTATGTTTATTGAGAACAAATAAAGGGTTATTGTGTTGCTCGTTAAACATCAAAGCTTGCCTTCAGGATTTGTTTTATCAGGTATTATGAGAACAAAAGGGTTGTTCAAATAATTTCCGTAATCCATAAAAGATGGATGATTCACAAATCTCGTTGGAGAAATCACATCCATAAAGCTAGTGCTAAAAATGTCGAAAGACAAATTGATTGAAAGATCACTTAGGAAGTAACATCGCCGTTTAAATTATATTGGAAAGAAAACATGAAGAAACTCCATGTGGATGGAATTTTGGAGTCTTTTGATTTTGATCAAATGACGCTTGTGAAACTTTCCTAGAGATAATTAAAACTTCGTTCATAGGCCAAAAGGGAACGAATGACTAGCTTATTGGAACTTGTACATATTGTTGTACGAAATCCATTATGTGTAGTCAAGAGCGATGGATTTCAACTTCATATGATTTCTCCGAAAATTTGAGTGAATATATGAATATTTACTTAAAAAGGATGAAGTATGAAATATTTGAAAAGTTCAAAGACTTTCAAGATGAAGTGCAAAATCATTGTAACAAGAATATAAATAGTTTATGATAAGATCATAAAGGAAGATATTTGAGTTACAAGTTTAGCATAATACCTAAGATTTAAGGAATCGTTCCGTGGATTTGCATTTTCCCGAAACACCATAAGAGTATGGAGCGTTCGAGATATGTAATTAAACCTTGTTTGACATGGTAAGATCGAAGGTGTAATTCATAAAAAATGCCATTGTATTTTAAAGATTAAAAGCTTTAGAGATTACCGTTTTTCCACTGAAAAGAGCTCCATCATAATCCGTTGAAATGACACCATATAAAGTTATGGTTTGGGATAAAACCCAAGTTGTCCTTTCTTAAACATTGGTATGCTATGCATAAGAAAGATGTTTGCAACCAAAGTCGGATGAACCTGTCTTTGTATGATATTTCGAATAACTGTTAAGTATTCAACCACAAACACCAGAGACAAAAGTGTTTGTCGCTTAGAACGTCAAGTTTCTTTGGGAAGGAATTTTTCGTGAAAAGTTAAGTGGGAGGACAATAGAACTTTGATAAGGTTAAAAGAACCTTAGCTATATGTGCAAAGTTGCGCAGCGCCGAAAAGTGTTCCGGAGTTAGCAACAATGCTCATGGCTCACGTACCTCAAAGGTTATGGTCGCGGAGATCTAAGGTCCTATTGCAAGTAGCTCGGATAAACAATCGAATACCAAGATTTGAGAGTTAAATCATTATTTGACAATAATGATCCGACTACATGCAAAGAAGCGATGATGAGCCCTGACTCCGTCAAATGGCTTGAAGCCATAAAATCCGTGATAGTTCCATACACGAGAAATCAACTTTTGAACTTGAAGGACCCTCGAGAAAGGTGTAAGACCTTACAGTTGTGTCTGGATCTATAAAGAAATAGACATGGATGTTTTACATCTATGAAATAGTCGACATGTTGGGAAAGAGTTCACAACAATGTTCAAAGGTTGACTATGACAAGATTTGATCTTTCATTAGCGATATTTAGTCTAGACGGATTAATATAGCAACCACTACATATAATTTTGTTATGTGGTAGTTGAATAAACAAAACAAGTTCTTCTAATAGAATTGTTACCTAGGACATGTGCATAACATGGTCCAAAGGGTTTTTGATTCAAGGGATGCTAAAAGCATATGCAAACCTCAATGGTTGAAGTAAGCATTGCGGAGTTGGAATCTTCACCATGATGAAACTGTTAAAGGAGTTTAAATTCGTCGGAGACGATGAAGATACTTGCATTTGCAAGAAATTAAGTGGGAGCGCTAAGACATATTTCTAATACATTATGTGGAAGACATATTGTTGATTGGAAATGATGTATCTTTTATTAACACATATTAAGAATTTCATCTCGATGAAAGGCTTAGGCAAAACCCAAATATTTGGCATCAATAGACGCTAATATGGTTGTGCCGAAAGTACATAGATGATGTATTGAATGAGTTCAATATAGAAACTACAAGAAAGGTTCTTGTCACACAGAAAAGATTGAATAAGTTCAATATTGATGATATATTCAAGTGTAATGACACTGGGTAAGTGAAACAAAGATTCAAGTATAGATTGATACTTGATGTATGAAATCACAAAGAGTATTTATATCAATCATGCTGTAATGTGTACAAATCTAGATATGTTCTATCCTCTAAATGTTATGAGCGTATACCAGAATGATTCATAAGATGATCATTGGACAATAGTAAGGATATTCTTATGATCTTTTGGAAGAACTAAGAGTATATTATTTGTATAAGTGACAAATAGATGGTTAGTTCATTGTAAAAGTACTACATTGATACTAGTTTTGTCACAAAGTACAAATTAAGTTTATCTCAATCTAAACTAAGGGTGGCACAATATAATGGAAAGAAAGTTCCATAATGGATTTGGATGAGTTCCAAAGTTAAGACATTGTGACAGATACTACAACAAAAGGCTAAGTATATGACTGCTATTTTAGCAGCAAAAGAGGGCATTTGTGTCAAGTAGTTTGTTATCAAACTAGGTGTAGTTCACAGTGGGATAATACTATGAAGATATATTGTGCGACAATATTATCAACATGTTTTAACCCCAAAGAGCTAAAGGTCACACCGAAAGACCAAATTTATACAAAGCCATCTCATTAGAGAATGAGTGATGCGTAGAGACGCAAAAACATGCAATTACACACGGACCTGGAAGTGTCAGATCCGGAGATCAGTTGACCACTAGCAATCGTGTACATACAACACCAGAAAGCCATAGGTGTTGAATACACAAAGGTTTGAAACTAGATTATTGACTCTAGTGCAAGTGGGAGACTGTTGGAGATATGCCCAAGAGGCAATAATAAAGTGGTTATTATCATATCTTCACACTTATGATAAATGTTTACATACCATGCTATAATTGTATTAACCGGAAACATTAATACTTGTGTGATTTGTAAACTAAAATAAGAGTCCCTAGTAAAGCCTCTTGTTAAACTAGCTTGTTGGTTAATATATGATCATGGTTTCCTGATCATGAACATAGAGATGTTATTAAAAACAGGATCATATCATTAGGAGAATGATGTGATGGACATACTCCTATAGATAAGCGTAGCATAAAGATCAAGTCATTTCAATAGTTCAATTGCTATATGCTTTCTGATACATAGTAACCTAATTCCTTCGACCATGAGATCATGCATATCACCTTTACCGGATGGATGCTTTGATGACATCAAACACCACACCGTAACTGGGTGGCTATAAAGGTGGCATTGAGTGTTCAGAAAGTATTGGTTGAAACACATGGATCAAGAGTGGGATTTGTCCATCCATATGACGGATAGATATACTCTGGGCCCTCTCGGTGAAATGTCATCCAGTTAGATTGCAAGCATGTGACTGGCTCACAAGGGATCACATATCACGGGAACGAGAAAAGAGTACTTATCAGTAACGAGGTTGAACTAGGTATGCAGAGATACCGACGATCATAACCTCGGATAAGTAAACTATCGTGAGACAAAGGGAAATTGATATCGTATGTAAGTGGTTCATTCGATCGCAAAGTAATCGTAGAAATATGTGGGAGCCATATGAATTTCCAGATTCCTCTATTGGTTATTGATCGGAGAAGTGTCTCGATCATGTCCGCATAATTCACGAACCGTAGGGAGACACACTTAAGGATTCGACGTTGTTTGAGTAGTTATGGTATTATGAGAAAGATACCGAATGTTGTTCGGAGTCTCAGATTGGATCCGGGATATCACAAGGAGATCCGGAATGGTCCGGAGAATAAGATTCATATAAGGAAAGTCCCATTTCGGAGTTGGGGAATGATTCCGGTGTTTTCATCGGGAATGTTCTAGAAGGTTCCGGAATGTCCGGCACTCCGGGGGGGAAGGGGTACATGAATGTGTCATTGCATATTGGGATGATTGCATCATGTACTAAGTGTTCTCGCTGTTCCAAATAAAGGATTAAATTGAATCCTAAACTAAAAAGTCAAACGGCCAGTTTGAAAGTCAAACGGCTAAAACAGGAAAGTGAGGGAAAGAGGAAAGAGGAGGTTGAAACCGACTTGGGGGAGGAGTCCCTCCTCTCCAAGCCGGCGCACCACCCAAGGCCGAGTTGGGGAGGGACTCCCTCCCCTTGGACGCACCTCCCACCTATAAAAGGAGGGGCAGGGCCCCCTCCTCTAGACACACAAGTTCCTATCCTCTAAATCTAAACCCTAGCCACAGCCTCCGGTTTAGAGCCGTTTTGGTTTAGAGCTTCTAATTGCCCTAGCCTTCGGTTTAGAGCCTTCTAATTGGTGTGTCTAATCCCTAGACCACTAAAGCCTCTCTCATACTCCACCATACTCGCTCCGGCTTAAGGCGAAGCCCTGCGAGATCTCCCCTCTACTTCCGGTACCACGCCGTTGTGCTGCCGGAATCGCGAGGAGAGTGCTACAACCTCCGCTGCCTGCTGGAACAAGGGAGAGGAATGTCTTTGTCGAGTACCGAACGTGTGACCGACTGCGGAAGCGCTGCCGGAACGCAGCGCCGGAAGGATCGTCTACGCGATCTTGAGATCGGAAAGAGTACGACTACATCACCCACGAGAATCTGCTCTCGTTAACCGCTTTGGAATCTTCGAGGGTAAGTTATTCCATCGACTCGTTGCTACAATCTAGTAGATAGATCTTGGCTTGTTTGTTTGTATGCGATAGAAAATTTTGTTTTCCATGCTACGAACCCCTAAAATCTTTACCATTGATATATCTTCCACTGTTACCATTTACTTGCTGCAAACCATCATTACCTTCCACACCATACAGTTAATCCTTTGTTACAGCAAACCGGTGAGCTTGACAACCTCACTATTTGTTGGGACAAAGTCTTGAGTTTGTGTTCTGCAGGTTTCCACGTTGCTTGCAACACCTTTGAGACGTTTCCTTCCTCCTTCTGGTTAGATAACCTCGGTCTCTATCGAGGGAAAACTTGTTGCTGTGCTCATCACACCTTGCTCTTGGGGTTTCCAACGAGGTGCACCATGCATCAGCCAACAAGACTTTCTGGCGCCGTTGCCGGGGAGGCTAAGGACGTCTTCACAAGGGGAGTCCTCCAATTCCTCTCTCTTTACTTTGTTTTTAGTTTGCCTAGTTTCTGTTGCTTGGTTTTGTTTTCCTCTTTTTATCAAAAACTCTAAAAAAATAGTTCCTGCTCTAGCTGCTACTGCTATTTTTGGCTTGCCCCACCTTTGCCAAAATGAACTCTGCTGAGAACACCAAGTTATGTGACTTCACTAGCACCAACAACAATGATTTCCTAAGCACTCCTATTGCTCCACCTGCTCCTGATGCTACCTTTTATGAAATTAAGCCTGCTTTGTTGAATCTTGTGATGAGAGAGCAATTTTCTGGTGCTAATTCTGATGATGCTGCTGCCCATCTCAATAGCTTTGTTGAACTTTGTGAGATGCAAAAGTATAAGGATGTAGATGGAGATATTATTAAGCTCAAGCTGTTTCCTTTCTCCTTGAGAGGAAAAGCTAAAGAATGGTTGCTATCTTTGCCTAGAAATAGTATTGATTCTTGGATTAAGTGCAAAGATGCTTTTATTGGAAAGTACTACCCTCCTGCTAAGATTATATCTATGAGAAGTGATATTATGAAATTTAAACAACTTGATGATGAACATGTTGCTCAGGCTTGGGAAAGAATGAAATCTTTGGTTAAGAATTGTCCCACTCATGGACTCACTACTTGGATGATTATCCAGACTTTTTATGTAGGTTTGAACTTCTCTTCAAAAACCTGCTGGATACAGCTGCTGGAGGTACCTTTATGACCATCACTTTGGGTGCTGCAACAAAACTCCTTGATAATATGATGGTTAACTACTCTGAATGGCACACTGAAAGGGATCCACATGGTAAGAAGGTAAATTCTATTAAAGAAACCTCCTCTTTGAGTGATAAGATTGATGTTATTATGGCTATGCTTGTTAATGGTAAAGCTCCTTTAGATCCTAATAATGTTCCCTTAGCCTCTTTGGTTGCTCAAGAAGAGCAAGTTGATGTGAACTTCATTAGAAACAACAATTTCAACAACAATGCCTATAGGAATAATTTTGGTGGTAACAACAATTATAGGCCTTATCCTCCTAATAATGGCAATACATATGGAAGTTCCTACAACAATGCTAGAAGTTCCCCCTCCGAACTTGAAGTCATGATCAAAGACTTTATTAGTAAACAAACCACTTTCAACAAGACTATAGAGGAAAAGATTTTAAATATTGATAAAAATATATCCTGTTTGTCTGAAGCACAGTCTTCCTTGATTAATAAAATGGCTGCTAAACCTGAAACCATGGAAAGTACCTTTGTGCTACTCATGCCATACAAGTTACTATTGATGAAAATGTTAGATTGTTAGCCCAACTTCATGCTAAGTGGGAAAGGGAAGCTGAAATTGATAGAAACAATAGTGTGTGCACTATCACCACCAAACCACAGTCCTGATGCTAGTGATATGCATGTTTCTTTCACCAAACACATTACAGATGCTCTTGTTAAGATTAAGGAAGATAAGTTAAAACACAAAGCTTCTATTCCTAGGAAAGTAGAAGATAGTTGGGAACCTATTATTAATATGCAAGTGAATGACTTTGATCTCAAAGCTTCATGTGATCTTGGTTCTAGTGTCTCTATTATGCCTAGGAAGATTTATGAAATGCTTGATTTGCCACCTTTAGAAGATTGTTATTTGGATGTCACACTTAATGCTAATGCTAAGAAGAAACTCATGGGGATTATTAATGATGTTCTCATTATGGTTAACAATGCTTATGTCCCTTTTGATTTCTATGTTTTGGATGTTGAATACAATGCTTCTTGTCCTATTACTTTGGGAAGACCTTTTCGTAGAACTGTTGGTACCATCATTGGAATGAAAGAAGTCACCATTAAATATCACTTTCCATTCAAGAAAGGTATTGAACACTTCCATATGAGGAGAGATAAGTTGCTGTTTGCTCCTCCTTTAAAAGCAAGTTTGATGTTAATGCTTCTTCATTTGAAAATACTTGATTCTTCTTGCTTCTTGTGCCTAACTTAAAGGCGTTAAAGAAAAGTACTTGTTGGGAGATAACCCAAGAGTTTCCTTGAGTCTTGGAAGTTATTACTTTTTTAATAACCTCTCCTTGTCCTTTTTGTTTGCTTTTTGTGCCAAGAATGGCCTCTAATAAGAGGGAAGTAAGATTTGGGGAGTTGTTATCCCGAAACAGATTTCTGTCCTCCACCATAAAAATTCGTGAGGAGCCTCTGTAACTCGGATTGAGCTGATATTGTACGAATAAATCCCCCAGTATGTTAGATAACTTTCGTTAGTTAAACACTTTTTGATTTGAGCAACAGAAGAGTTTTGAAAAATCGGTTTCTACCTGCTGGTCTGTTTTGACAAATTTCTGCCATTATTTGCATTTGCTTCTTATCGATTTCTTTTTGAGTTCTCTTTCTGGGAATTGAGATTTTTAAAGGAAGTTCCTTCAGTAGCTTGTATTTTTAGTGAAATTTTTGCTGTTCTAAAGCTAAACCTAAGGGTCTATTATCTCCTGAATACACTAATGTTGCTAATGAAGATTGTGTGAAGTTCTGTATGAAGGAAAAATTTCAGGTGTAGAGAGAGAATGATGTAATGAAATGAAGAATGGACAAAAAATCAAGCTTGGGGATGCCACCATGGTGTCACCCCAAGAAATATCCAAGAGGTACAAGCATCAAAGCTTGGGAATGCCCAAGGCATCCCCTTCTTCATCAATAAAAAGCCCAGGTCTGTCTAGACACTTTGTTTTTATTGTTTCATGCACCGTTATGTTGTTCTTGAAGCGTCTTACTTTTTGTTTTATTTGCTTAGTTTGTTTGGTTTGCTTGAGTAAAGTAGTTTGGAACCCCTCTCTCGCTGTGTTATTTCAAATAAGTCGATTGGTGTTGGAAAGGAGCAGAAAGTTCTTGCTTGAAAGTGCAAGAGGAGCTTGCTTGGACTGTGATTTAGACTTTATCATGCCATGCTAGGTGTTGTTTTTTACTTTATGCTTAGTGATTATTGCTGTAGCATGGCTTGCTCCAAGTCATTGGGATTGCTTAGTGCGCCTTGAAAGAATCATGCGTTGTTTTAGCATACAAAAGCATAGTATTGTGGTTTTCTCCTTCGATCTTTGTTTGGGTTGACTTGGCACATGCTCACACCATGTTATGACTATGAACAAGTCACCATAGCCTCTATGATCATTTAGTCCTTGACTTGTAGTACCATTCTATGCTTTTATTAGTAATGTTTTGTCGCTCTGCATGATTATGGCTATTATTGCTCTCTTAGTTGGTTGCTCCCAGTCTTTTGCCAGCCTCCACTTATATGAGTAAGGTTTACTCATGCCTCCAACTCCCAAAAAAACAAATTATTCCAAAGTGTCCACTATAAACTCCTATGCATGGTGTGTTACACCATTCCAAGTATATTCTTGTTTTTCAACTATCTTCCAATTAAAAAGTATTTTGTTATGTGAAAACTTAGTGATTAAAGCCCTCACGAACTTGATGGCACACGTTTTATTCCTTTCCCCTAATAAACTTGAACCATTGTGTCGTCTATGTTGTATATGCTTGCACTTATACATTGGAATTAGCAGAACCATGTTTTCATGGGGAACATTTTCAACATTGCACTTGTACTTTGTACACAGTTGATATCATGCTCTTTTGTCTATGGATGTCACCGGTGTGAAATAAAAAGGAAGCTTATAAGTCCATGGAGTTATGTATTTTGTGTTAGAGAAACGCCTGGGCCGCTAGCCTAAGCCATGCCTAATCATGGTGGAAACTTGCAGCATCACCATAATGAGCTATCTGTGAAGCATCCTCAATAAAAAGCTATGCACATAGTAAATAAAAGATTGCTGAGATTCTCATTGTTCTCTTGCCTTGTCATTTTGGTTATGGGATAGCTCCTATACCATGTGCAAGGGGTACCCCGTTGGCGGTTCTCTATGATACACATGTACTTACTATGACAAGAACTTACAGGTGACTGAAGTTGAGTAGCATGAGGTGTGGCCCTCATATTCAAGGGACATGAGATTGCCAACTTATACTTTGTCAAGCATATACTTCATAGTTTGTTCACTTTAACCTTAACCACTTCAAGATGCTTATGATAGGGGCAATGAGGGCTGAAAGCTAACAAGTACCATAATTTTTGGAAGCTCCTTTTGAAACTTGAAATCCCTGCTTTCCTTTATGAAGGGCCTTTCTTCCACTATTATGTTGAGTCTCCACCTTCTACCTTTAGGCACCGTGAGAGCATAGTGGCCATTCTTAGTTCTATGAGCTGTGTCCAAAAACTTATTGATTGATGCATATTTTTGTATTGCTTGTTCTTGTGCTATTTGATCTAGTCACTCTTATGAACTTTGAACGTGTCCTATGCATTTATTTGCTACTCTATGAGGGACAAGATGATTGCCACTATGCTATGTTTTCTTTATGTGAAACAAACAAACGTTTTTCAATGCATGCTATTCATGATCTTTATTTGTATCTTGTCATGTTGCAACAATAGTTGCTTTGTCTTATTGTTAGAACTCCATCTTTCATGCACATGTTTAGAGTTCTTTGATCCTAGCTTTCAATGCTTGCAAATGGTTTGATCTTTATTGTGAAGGTGCATGTCACCTCAAAAATTATTCTTTTTATCACTTACCTACTCGAGTACGAGCAGGAGTTAAGCTTGGGGATGCTTGACATGTCGGAATCGTATCTATAATTTTTGATGTTCCATGCTTGTTTAGTATCTACCTTGCTTTGCCTTGTCTACAATTTGAGGTGTTTTTATATGTTTTCTGGAACTAAACTATTAACAAGTTGTCACAGTGCCATTTTCCTGTTTTCTTCTGTTTTTAGTTCCCGAAAGGCAGAAAATCAATATTCTCAGAATTAGACGATACAAAAGCCAAAGTCAATATTTTACCGTGGGCAACACGAAGTCCAGAGGAGAGATGGAGGGGCACCACAGGGTGGCCCCACCCCCACCCCCAGGCGCGGCCAAGGCTAGCCCGCGCCTGGGCAGGGTGAGGTCCCCTGGCCGCCTCCCAGCCTCGCCTCTTCGCCTATAAGAAGCCCCCGATGGAGAAACCCCAAGTACCCGATCAATATTCCACGAAACCGTCTGTAGCCGACGCCACCATCATCCCTAGATCAGGGGGATCTGAAGTTCTTCCTGGCACGCTACTAGAGGGGAAATCATCCCGAAGGCCTTCTTCTCCGGTATGAAGCGTGAGTAGTTCCACAATGGACTATGGGTCCATGTAGTAGCTAGATGGTCGTATATCCTCCTTGTGCTTTCATGTGTAGATCTTGTGAGCTCCGTTCATGATCAAGATCTAATCTATTTGCAATCATGCATGTTGTGTTTGCAGGGATCCGATGGATATTGAGATTATTATGTCAGTTTGGTTAATGGTTTTGTCTATATGATTCTATCATGTCTGTGTTGTTTGTGATCTTGCATGCTCTCCGTTGTTAGTAGCTATCTTGGCCAAGTAGTTGCTAGTGACTCCAAGATATGCTCGATAGTGGGTTCATGCCTCTAGTTTCCTAGGGAAGTGATAGAAATCTCTTCGGTTGTAGATGTGTTGTTACCACTAGGGAGAAAACAACGGTCTCTTGTTCATGGAGCAAGTTAATTGTTTACCTTACACACTTTGCTTAAAGCAGTTGTCTGTTGTTTGCAACTTAATACTGGAGGGGGTTCAGATGATAACCTGAAGGTGGACTTCTAGTCATAGATGCAGTTGGATGGCGGTCTATGTATCTTGTTGTATTGCCCAATCGAATCTCATAGGATCTTTCTGACTAGTATTGCATTGTTATGACTTGCTCAGTTCCTCTCAATTTCCCTGCTGTAATTTGTTTACCCTTCATGCCATTTTGTTTATCTAAGGAGAGAACCTCTAGTGAACTATGGACCCCGGTCCAATCTTTACCATTGATACATCTTCGACTGTTAACGTTTACTTACTGCAAACCATCATTACCTTCCACACCATACAATTAATCCTTTGTTACAGCAAACCGGTGAGCTTGGCAACCTCACTGTTCGTTGGGACAAAGTCTTGAGTTTGTGTTGTGCAGGTTTCCACGTTTCTTGCAACACCTCTTTTGGGGTGTCTTTATATATGAAGATGTGAAGAACCTACCTCCTATAGAAGAATTATGTAAGCCAAATTCCCCACTCATCCACTATTGAGGTACACTCTCTCCAACACTTTGATGAAGGTGATGTTCCTTATGGTAAGCCTCCTGATCAATATTTAGAGGAACTTGACACTTTTATATGCAAAAAGGTTATTTTAATAAACAAGTTCAAAATCATTTTTTGGAAAACTCTATAGCTATTAATGAGTTGAAAGATATTGTGGAAAGAACTGCTAATGATGTTAAAATGCTTTGTTAACACTTTCAAATGGTTCAAACCCAAATTGATCAACTTGCTAAGGTATAAAAAGATATGCTAGTTAATGCTTCAGGAGATAAACATGCTTATGGAATTAGAACTAGGAGTGGTATAGCCACTCAAGATCCTTTATATCCGGAAGGACACCCCAAAAGAGTTGAGCAGGATTCTCAACAAGTTGATAATGGTAGTACTCATAAGAGAAAGAAAAAGAAACACAAAAGAGTAGAGGAACCACCTAAACCTGCTATAGATCCTAATAGTATATATGTCTCTGATGTTGAAACTGAAAGTGGTAATGATAAAAATGATGCTCCTAATAGGGAAGAAATTGAAGAAGAACTTGAGAAACACACTAAGAACACTAGGTACACTAAGGAGGATTTTATTGCTAATAAACATGGTAGAGAAAGAGAACCCTGGGTGCAGAAACCTATGCCTTTTCCTAATAAGAAACACAAGTCAAAGGAAGAAGAACACTATAAAAAGTTTTGTCAGTGGATGAAACCTTTATTTTTGCAAATTCCTTTGACTTATGCTATTAAGTTGCCTCCTTATTATAAGTATATGAAGGATATTGTATCTAATAAAAGGAAGATTCCTAATGAGGAAATTTCTACTTTGCTTGCTAATTATTCCTTCGATGGTAAGGTTCCAAAGAAACTTGGTGATCCAGGTATACCTACTATTCCTTGCTCTATTAAGAATAATTATGCTAGAACTGCTTTATGTGATTTGGGAGCTGGAGTTAGTGTTATGCCTTTTTCTCTCTACAAGAGACTCCAGCTAGAAAAGTTGATACCAACTGATATATCTTTGCAAATGGCTGATAAGTCAACTACTATTCCAATTGGTATATGTGAGGATGTTCCTGTTCAAGTGGCTCATAATTGCTTGGTTTTAACTGATTTTGTTGTGCTTGAGATGCCTGAAGATGATAATATGTCTATTATTCTTGGGAGACCTTTTCTTAATACTGCAGGTGCTGTCATAAATTGTAATCAAGGAAAAGTAACTTTCAATATTAATGACAAAGATCATATTATCTATTTCCCAAAGAAGATTGATAAGAGCTATGGCCTGAATTCAATTGAAAATATTTAAGGTATCAAAGTTGGAGAAATATATTGTCCCATTTAATAAGAAAGTTTTGAAACTATTATGATTGGGACTATCGCTATCAAGCTTGAGGTAACATAATCATTTAGTGAAATGCAAAGTTTTGTCTCATATAAGATTGTTTTATTAACAAGACTTGATAAACCTTGTTAACAAAAGGATTTTAATGAACAAAACAATGTTTTCACAAGTGGTTCTACTTGCTCACTTTTATTTTTCTCCATTCTTTCTCTCTAGTTACTTTTAGTTTTGCTAGTTGTTTGCTTGTTAGAGTGTCTTAAAACTTCTGTAGTTTTGGTTTGCTTTTGCTTCTTCTAAAAAAATATTTTTCTGCGAGAAAATCAATTTTCATACTCTGAAAATTGGCCAAAAATAAAGTTTCCCAAAAAATCCCAGAAAATTCATATGATTTTTTTCCTCGAAGAAAGGGGCAGATGGACACCTGGAGTGTCCCAAGGGGACCCCCAGGCCAGCACACCCCCTGGTGGCGTGGCCAGCCCTAGGGGCGCGCCTGGAATGGGTAGGACCCACTTAAGGCCTTCCAAGTTGCCTCCTCCTAGCCACTTTCTTTCTCTCTCCCGAAAAACACCGGAAAACTTTCTCAAGCTCGAGTTCCTACTGTTCTTGCTCCCGATTTTTTATCTCCTTGCTCAGCCCATCTTTGCTGCTGATTTTTGGAGGGATTACTCCTTGGTATGTGCCTCCTCCACTTGTCTAATTAGATTTTTGATTGGTAGATTGTATTTTGAGTATTTTTCTACTATAAGTGTCAGGTTGTGTGAGCTTGCATGCTTGTTCTATGCTTGGAGATTTCATTTTTATGCATGTTTAGCCATCTAGCAAGTTCCTATAGTAGTTCCTCATCAGCTATCAACTTGGAAATCACTTGGTTTGATGTTTGTATATAAATTTCAGAAAAAGGATAATGGACAACCACACCTTTGGAGAAATATTTAAGAGTGATGCACCTAGGAGGACAAGTCCTTCGAGATCATCCTCCCGAGCTAGGCCGTCATACAACAAGGATCTCATTACACTGCGATTTGGCGACGAGGGAGATGAGGGGGATGCGCACCCTTCTACCTTCTCTTGTCCAACTTTCTTGCGGGCTGTAGGGATTCTCAATGATTTTATAACTTTGGTTCGGAAGGTTGGACTAACAATTTATATGCAGGATGAGAGTGTGCAATATGCTGCACTCACTAAAATCTTTGTGGAGCGTTTCTCTTTTTCTAACAGCCCTTTCAAGCCAGATGTGTCTTTCAAAATCTATAACAGTCCATTCTCCATGACATTGAAGAAATTTTGTGAGATCCTGGGTATTGGTACGGCTGGGACAGTGAAGAAGATTCTAGCCCAACCCGCTGATTTGTTGGAGCTCTATCATGGGATAAATAATGATGATGACCGCAGAGCCCATCGGGGAAAGATAAGAAATATTCAACTCTCAGCTATCAGGTATTTTGCTTATTATCTTGTCACTAGTGTTCTTGGTAGGGAGAACACTAGCAATATTTCCAACCATCATTTGGCCTTCCTAGCTGCTACACTCAACAATGGAACCAGGTATAATCTTGGTTCTCTCATTGCTTGTCGTTAGCTGCTAAGGGACCCATTTATGGGGGTATTATTGCTCCACGTGTTGTTGCTGCCCTAAACCTTTCTATTGATCCAAATGATACAGTTTTGGCTCCTCAAAGGCTTGATCTTGCTGCCATGAAAGCACATCACTTTGTTACTGCTAGCTCTACCCTTTATAATTTGGTTTATAGTATGTTGTTTACTGATGGGGAAGA
This sequence comes from Avena atlantica, assembly GCA_910589765.1. NCBI lineage: Eukaryota > Viridiplantae > Streptophyta > Magnoliopsida > Poales > Poaceae > Avena > Avena atlantica. Next base: position 482,778,240 of record OU342735.1, on the reverse strand, counting down.
GAGAGAGATTCCTCTGCCCCAGACCACTTTGTTTTGTATTTCCCAGGGAACTTGGTCGCGCTCCAAGGAGGAGATGGACGAGCAACTATGTATTCGTGGTTTCCACGAACACTACCCGGGGGACATGCCCTCATATGACCCTTCTGTGCACTACACATAAGCATACTCGAGCTCGTACCAGGACGAAGGAGCCTCTTCGTCGTACTACGGAGGTGCGCCATCTTGGTCACCATGGAGTTGAGCCCCACTTAGGCCAAAAGCCTAAGCTTGGGGAGAGGTACACCGACATCACACTCATCTATATATCATGTTTCGTCGGTTCTTTGTATATCCATGTTTCGCTTTTTTTTGGTTTTTGTTTCTGCTTTCCCAAAACACAAAAAAATACCAAAAATATTTTCATTGTTTCTCTTGGCTTGTTGCTTTGCTTTTCAGCTTTGGTTTGCCTTAAGAAAAAATCCAAAAATATTTTGCTTTGTTTTCTTTTGCTTTCTTTGTTTTTGCTTTGTGTGTTTGCTTTAAAAAATCGAAAACACCAAAAATATTTGTTGTTCTTCTTTAATTTCGTGAAGTTCTTTGCAGGGTTTAACAGTCCTCAGTGGAGTTTGGTTCCATGTTATTATTCAAGCCACACAAGTGAAGGGCAATAGTGAAGATTAAGACAACTTGAGGTGTGGTAAGAGGCTGGTAACAAACTCTATTTGTTTTCATTTTTGTACATATACTCATCATTGTGAGCATGCTTAGTCTATTCATGTAAGGTGCATGTTATTTATGGATACTTAGTAGTTCTTGCTTTCTTGTGATTAGCTCCAGCTTGCTAATAGTTTGTAGCATGTCATATGAATGTTTGCTTGCATTGTTCTATTCATAACTTGGTATGACATTGTGGTATCCTCCTCTGAATGTTTCATGTGAATCGACTTGGCACATGCTCACGTATGCATATGACTGAACAATAGTCAGTAAGCCTTGATGATGTATTTTGCCTCAGAGTTCTTGTATCACTTTCATGCCATAATTAATCTTGTTTTGCTGCAAGCATGATTATGACAGTTATTGCTCTCTCGTTTATCGCTCCCTCTCTTTTGCTAGCCTTCACTTGCATTGAGTATGAGCTCTACTTGTGCATCCAACTCCCCAAAACCAATATTGCCAAAGTTTCCACCATACCTACCTACTAGCATCATTTGCTATTTAGTGCATATTCACTATGCCCTGTTTTCTTGCAAATAAAATGTTTGCTTGTTTTGAGAAAGTTAGTTAGTAAAGCTCTCACGAACTTGATGGCACACTTTATTTCTTGCACTTAATAAATCTGAACCATTGTGACTGTCCTTGAGAGTTATATGCTTGCAAATTATAGGTTGGGAATTAGCAGAACCGTGATGTCACAGGGAACGCTTTCAACACATGTAAATATATATACCCCGTTGATATCATGATCATTTGTTTGCGGATATCATCGGTGTGAAATAAAAGGGGAGCTTGTAAGTCCATGGAGTTATGTATATTGTGTTAGAGAAACGCTTGGGCCGCTAGCCTAAGCCATACCTAATCATGGTGGAAACTTGCAGCATCACCATAATGACATCTATGAAGCATTCTTCTTATAAAAAAAGAGAGTTATGAGATTCAGAAAAAGAGTTGAGAAAGAAAAAAAAACACCATATTCCCATGGTAAACAAGAAGATTGATGAGATTCTCATTGTCTGCTTGACTTGTCATTGTGATATGGGAAATCTCCTGTGTCATGTGCAAGGGGTGCTCCATTGGTGGTTCTCTATGATACGCATGTGCTTACTATCACAAGAACTTGCAAGTAACTAAAGTTGAGTAGCATGAGGAGGGGCCCTTGTACTCAAGGGACATGAGATCCCCAACTTATGGTTTGTCAAGCATATAACTAATAGTTGACCTCACTTTCACCTTAATCGTCTAAAGATGCCTATGATAGGGGCAATGAGAGCTCAAAACTAATGAGTACCTTACTTTTAGCATTTGGAAGCCTTTCAAACTTTTCAAAACCTTTTTACTTCCTTGTTGAGTCACCATTTATTCTATGAGCACCTTGTTGAGAGCATAGTTGTCATTCTTGTGTTTTTCTCAAAACTTGGTTAATTATGTCATGACTTTGATGCTTGTATCTCTAATATATTTACTTCTAGTCTTCACTTGAACTTCAGAGGTGCCTTGGCATTTATATTGCGCTCTACAAACAAAGACAAGCAAGATACCACTCTATCATACCTTCTTATAAGCATTGCAATGTTGCTTATATTTATGTTTCATGCTACTTATTATTATTGAGTTGGAATCTCTTCATAGACTGCAATAACTATTGAGTAGACTTAGTCTCATACTTCTTATTATGAATGGTTTAAGTATCTACTCCTGTTCTGAGAATATATACATCATATGAAGCAAATGTGTTCGTGAAAGTTCTTTTATCGCACTCAGTTTTCAACTGAATTGCTTGAGGACAAGCAATAAGCTAAGCTTGGGGGGAGTTGATACGTCCAAAACGTATCTACTTTACCGAACACTTTTTCTATTATTTCTCCTCTAAACTTGTGTGATTTGAATACAACTAACACGAAATAACATTGTTTTCAGCAGAATTACCTTGGTGTCTAGTTTTTGTGTAGAAAATCAACTATCAGGAAAAATCCGGAAAAATATGCCAAAAATCCTATTTCACTAGAAGACTCACGGAGCTAGAGTACGAGACGGAGTGGGGCCGTGGGGGGCCCACACCCCTAGCCGCGCCTGGAGGGGGTGTGGCCACCCCAGGCACCCCCTCGGCCTCTCTCTTCGCTTATAAGATGCCTCTTGACCTAAAAACGAAGGGGGGTTCGACGTTTTCTCGGAAAGAGTTCCGCTGCGCCGCAACCACTAGAAACTGTGATTCGCAACCAGAAACTCCATTTTGGCACCCTGTCGGGACGGGGAATTTGGAGAGGATCATCGCCATTGTCATCACCAACACCTCTCCATCAACCATCCATGTTTCCCTCATCCATGAGTGAGTAATCCCCCACTGTAGGCTATGGGGATGGTAGGAATTGGATGAGTTCTATCTTGTAATCGAATAAGATTGTTAGGGCATGGTGCCTTAGTGCTATTTGACTTTGTTGCAACTTGTTGTGTGTAATGCTTGTCACTAGGGTCCGAGTGCCATGTTCTCATATTTGAATTTATTATTGAATCATTATGATAATATTGTTTGTGATCTTATCTGTAAGTTGTGTACACATATGATTATCCGGATCCAGAGGCCCCAAATTGACAAAAATTGGGACAACCCGAGGGGATGGCTGTGGTGTGAGGATCACGTGTGTTCACAGAGTGTTAATGCTTTGCTCCAGTGCTCTATTAAAAGGAGTGCCTTAATTGCCAGTAGTTTCCTTAAGGCTCTGCTGCAACGGACTGGCAGGACAAAAGATGTTGTGCAAGTTCTCATTGCGAGCACGTATGACTATATTTGGGACACATGCCTAGGATTGTTTAGTACTTGGATGCTTATTCTTACTTATCTGCAAATGCCCTAGATCTTGAAGTTACATGTTTAGACTTGTCCATGCAACGCCCGTCCATCCATCCCTATGCCCATCGCGCTCATATCCTACTATTGATGTTATTGTTACTGTTGCTGTTATTTTGCTTTTGCTACTACAAAACTGTTGCTACTGATAAACTTTTGTGAGAAAGAACTATTTTTAGGTGAAGCTGAATTGACAACTCAGTTGTTAAGGCTTGCAAGTATTCTTTGGCTCTCCTTGTGTCGAATCAATAAATTGGATGATACTACCCGCGAAGACTGTCACGATCCCCTATACTTGTGGGTCATCAGCGACGTCGACCAAATCTCCTCCTCCGCCCGCCGCTTGCACACGCCGTTCTGGTCATCAACATCCTAGATCCGTCCCCACTCACCACTTTCCTTGATCGAGGTACGATCGATCTGTTTGGTTCTGCTCCGATATAATCCACTAATCCATTGCCTTTCAGCTTTCTCTCCTTGCTGTCAGGCTGCCAATGCATCTGGAGAAGAACCCATGTGAAGTTCTCCAATAGCTAGATGAGTCCAGACAAACCCCAAACAACTTTGTTGAAGTTCTACATGTCTTGAAGCCAATTATTTTCGGTGATGCACAAGTGTATGTGCGTCTCCGTGCAGAAGGGACTGCGCACACATCATGCCTACCAACATACTAATCCTGCCTCCTTTGCCTGCTCACTATTTTGTTTGGATCCATCAGCTTCCACTCCAATGCACCGGGAGTAACTGAAGTTTAAACAGGGCAACACTCCAATGCACGAGGGGTAACTAAAATTGGAACGTGCAACACTAATTGTAGGTTTTATTACCTGCAGTTTGGTTATTTTGATGTGCCCATATATATTTTTTAATTACACTTACTCATTGATCTTCAGGTTTGCTTTAGAAGAAAGAGCAGTGCCCATTGAATGAGATTTTTAACTATGGTGGTGTTTCCTCAACCGTTTGGTTTTTTTGTGCTGGTTAGACAAGGTATTCATGCCAGCCAGATTACATGATCAGTTTGTAACTATCTAGAGTTGTTCGATGGTTCGGTGATTATATGTGTTGTAGATTGCATCTTCTTGGATGCTCATTAGGAATACTTTGACAGTTGTCAAGGGGAAGTAAGTTTTGGATCTCTCACTTCACCATCCTTGTAATGACATATGTGAAACTAAGATATCTTATATTTGTTCTGACCTTCTTTGGAAAGCTTTGGTAAGGTGGCATTTAAAAGTATCGATTGCTTATGAAACTCAAGTTGTGGGCGAAGAGGCTTAACCATTCATCGACAGCTCAAAGCGTTAGGATATAATGCATGCCCGTCTATATTCTTCATCTAATATTAATTTGAGAAATGTCTCTGTTAAAATATTCTTCCTTGTATAGGCTAGCAAGCACGTATCTTGAAGTCTGAAGAATCATTTGGCATATTGAAGAAAAAAAGAACGATGTAATCTATTTTTCCCATAACAATCTGTTTTGGAGTTTGAATGCAGTATGCACAAATTCAGTATACTCTTTGGATGTTGGGTGCGCAAATTAAGGTACTGCTGATTGAGTTTCATGTTCATATCATGTGTTTCTATTTCTGTTTATTTGATTTGATTATAGAATAGTAAATCTACTGGTGTCTGCATATATACGCAAATTTAAAATCACGATATTACCTTGGCAGCACAGGTACAAGCATAGTATCATGGAATGAGACTGAGTGTATGTTCATCTCTCTATCAGTAACTTTGTCTCTCTTTCTCTCTTAGTTGCAGGCAGCATAGGCGTGCATGTGGGTTTCACCGATCAAGCGCTATGGGCAGCACCGGTTGCTGGAATATCTGGCTGGTGAGGTGGCTACTGTGGCATCGGAGAACCCACCTCGTAGGACGTGGAAGGGCAGGAGCACCATAGCCGGCACAGGAAGGTAAGCTTATGGAGCTTGCGGTCAGGTGAGCTTAATTTGCATCCATAATTTGACATGGCAATGCCACACATAGCTGTTTAGGCCCATAGTTTATACATTTGCAACTTCGAGAGGCAAAATGTTCCGACATCAGATGTAGAAACTACAAAATGTTAGACCCGTGCTTTATACGCATCCATCTATGCAGCAAGGATTCTTTGGCCGTCGTTAATCATCTATGCATGCACATCCGTTCCAAGGTCGCCGACTGGCAGTGGCTGAACTGCTGCTGAACGGGATTGGCCAGATGTGACGGCGTGAGATGCGGCCTTCTCTCCTTCCTCACCGGTTCTTCTCTCCGTGCGGTGAGGTTAGGAGCGGTAGCTTCGTCGGGCCAATGAAGAGTCGGGCGACAGACGTCAGCGGAGGCAGCTAGCGCGGGCATCGCACCCTCTCTCCTCCCACTCCTATTATCTTTCTGCTTCTTCGTGGGCTAATGCAAGTTTCCAATCGGACTGGGTTCTCTATTAATCATTATGTTTTTTATAAGTGATTTAGCTCTTGTACTAAATCAATAAATCAGGTCTCTGATGAGCAGTACTCAGTCGGAAAATCTCTTACCCTTGGCTAGATCTTCCAGCTCGTGACCTTCATGCTAGCGCTATTGCCTCCTTCATCCTAGCACACCGCAGATGCGCCATACCCGGACTCGCCACTATTACTGCATGTGCCGCTGGGATCTGCGTTGGAGAGGACCGATGCTTGCACCGCACCTTCCCTCTATGCACAGTACATGCCCGTCCCTCTGTGCACCGACGCCGACAGACTAGGGTTTGGGGACACATTGCCAGTCTACACAATTGCAGAAGCGGGCCATTTTTATGTTTGATACTGATGCTTTGATTTATGAAATAATTTCTCTTCTCCAAATTCTTTCAGGTCGATCTATCAAGGCTCATATTTGACAATATATTTTTTACATCTAGCAAGTCACATAAATCGCTTGTTTTGAACCGAGTTAAACTGGCAAAACATAATTCAGTAGCATGCTTCGGTGTGATGTTGGCTGCCTGTCAAAATCGGTTTAGCTTTGAGTCCCTATAAATTAATGAAATATCAGTGGCCACTAAATGTACTGTCCTCTTTGTCGTTACTGTGTTTCTAAATTTAACAATGGTCTGCAACACATAGCAAAAGTCTCTACTGTATATCCAACAGTGAAACACATAGCATGCATGGCACTAACATAACGTTGACACTAGGATTTTTCTCGGGGTGTAACCAAAATTCTACCCAAATGAAACACAATTGGTGGTGGATTCCCTTTTTCTTGATTAACTGCTACAAATAAAAGGGGGCTTTTCATATATTTTTATAATGTATACTCATATTTAATTAGCACATCCTAACTAATGAAATATATTACATATTGATTGGCCAATTACAATAATATGGCGATTTAACTGCAATGGTGTCCCTGTAGTAGTTTATCGTTTGATTTCCATCTACTATGAAATGAAATATTTGGTGTCTCTGTTGTTTGCATGATAGAATTAACTATTGAATTTGGAATTGAATCTTAAAATTGGTTAGAGTGGTCATATGAACATATATAAACGTTTCTGGTCCATTGAACACATGCTTTTCGCTGCATTCAGCGCATATTACATTCTTGGTGTTGGTATGTGGATATGCCACTTACTACATGGATCATTTACTTCATGTATCTCATGAAGTGACCAGCGTGTCTCATTTGCTTGCATATATCTGTACTTGTGATTCTGTTTAAAAATGCATGAAGAAAACTACAAAATGCACTTACATCATTAAATTAGGACAACAATACTAATTCATTCTACTTGTACAGTGTGATAGTGTCATCTTTGTTCAGAAAAGGTATGCAAATATCTACTTGAGACAAGAAGCTTTCTACTAAGTCACGGCTTATACTTTGACAAATATCATGATCCCAGTTGTGGTTTGTATTCATCTCCGGCCTAAAGAAATCATGTTTTCCAATTGTGTAGGCAATCATCGAGTCCTACAAGAGGACGTGGAAACACACTTATTCCAAGGCACCATGCCGCAGAATATGTTGCATGATATAACAAGTAGTCTCGCCATCGCTTCTCTTCAGTGTACAGACGTCAGACCAGTTGTGGATGCAGTTTTCCGATAAACCAAAACTGAATTCTACATGCGGAGAGAGATTTCCTCTATGGTTGTACCATCGGTGGAGTGATGGGCATGTGCATATTGTAATGTAAATTGTTGAGTTCTTTTGCTTAATAGGTAGGGCAAAGTCTATTGCTTAATAGGTAGGGCAAAGACTATAGCAAACCCTTCTCTTTATTTATTAGGGTTTTTTGATTATGGCGGTGTTTTCCCCTTTTCAATATATTTAGTTTGGACATCGGTTATGCTCTGTCATGTTTTATTTTACTTGTTATGTTAATATATAAAATATGCATCCTATATGGTTTGGATTTGATCTAAAATAAAATCTAGATGTTGTTCTTCATAAATGATGTCAGCTCATCTTCCGTCTTTAATGTACGTGGACAAATTTTTGTTATTGCCGTAGTGGAGCACGTCATGGTGGCCATAGGGCAAGCCTGTCGCAAAGTAGAGTTCAACCCACTATAGATTTACCTAGAGCAAAGATGTGAATGAATCCTCTGTAACCGATAAATTTGTTACTCCTTGCATCGAAATATGATGCATGCGATGAATGTAAAGGATAAAGTATTAAGTTTAATAAATTAATGACCTATCTATACTTTTATTATCCCGTAGCAACGCACGGGCATCTTACTAGTTTGTATATATTTAAATAGAAATGATCATATTTTTTCTAAAATATGGTCTTGTATATGAAAGCTAATGTTCAAATATTTAAAAGGAATATCATGTATATGGAAAACATGTTCATATATATAATATAAATGTTTGTGCATTTTTTTTAAAGTATTCATATATTTATAAAAAATGATATTTAAAATGATAAGGAAAAGGAAAATAAAATACTCCCTCCTATCCAAATTAATTGACTTGGATTTTCTTAGATTTGGATATATTTATCACTAAAACATGTCTAGATGCATCCGAATCTAGACAAATCTGAGTCAATTAGTTTGGATCGGAGGGAGTAGAAAAAATGGGAAGTAAAAAAGAAAGAAAAAGACTCATACATCTCACAAAAAATATTTATGGATTTACCTATAAAAAGGGAAAGGGGATTATAACTAATAGTTAGAACACGGGGTTATAAAGTAAACCAAACATATAGAAGAGTGAAAGTGAGAAAAATAAAAATAAAAATAAAGGAAAATAGATAGGAAAAAATGTATGAAGTTTTATTTTGCCTAGATGAAGCTATCTAAAGGCGTGACTGCACTTGCTTCAACAAGTAGAAAATACGATTATCCCTACCTATTGGTGAAAACACTAAACATGAGCAACGACAACAAACAATTCTTGCTGATGTTCATGATGTTTCTTCTTGTCTCTGTTGTCACTCTCAAACATGTGGTTTCTATACATGTCCTTAGAGTATCAGATACAGATTTCTTAGCTCCAGCAATTATCTATTTTCATATAGATGAACCTATGGTAAGCCTAGGTAAGATAAGAAAAATCAACACATTGACTATTTATACTAAGTATTTTTTTCTTATTTGCAGCTTGTTTTCTCACTAAATTATAACTAGTGTTTTTATTTTGATACAGTTTTTGTCATACAATTGTAGTAGCATTTACCACATACACGTAAATATTAAAATATGATGTTCACAAATATTGTTGCATTAATGTTTCAAATTTTGGATGGGAACATTAATAAGAGTATTTTTTGAAAGAAATGCGATAGGAGAAGACCCTATATCTGTGGGGACTTGAACCTGGGTGGCTGAGTTGTACATCTAATTTTCTAACCAACTAGCTTACTTTTTATAAGAGTATTTTGCTTAATTTAAATTCCATTTTAATCTAAGCAAAGTAGAAAAACTAAAAGGAAAGCCGCAGTCATCCATATATTAAAGTGACATTAATATGTATTATAGTGTTTTATACGTGTTTCACCTATTTTAGTATCTTTCCATATCCTGGCACGTGGCTTTTGCATGAACAAATCTAAGTGATATTATCATCGAGCTTCGTCGGATAGAACGTCTAATGTGTTTGTCAAGTCCTGGATGAGTCCATTTTACTTATATTTCTTCTGTTTAATTTTCATATGCGTGAGGTATTCTCCTATTGCCTTACAGCCATGTATTACTTTGGGTTTGGTACTTGTGTTGCTTCTAGTTGTAGTCAAAGTGCCATTCATCAGAAAACCGTGCCTTGCTATCCAGGTACTAACATGATAAAACTTAAATATCGAGATATCATGCATGTTTGTAAGCAGAGAATTGAAATCGTGCACGAACATGATGTTTTGTTTGTACATGAAACATCCATAACACGGACAAGAGGATTATACTCTATTTGATTCTCTTTTTATCTTACTGTTTCAGTTTTCACCTTTTCTCCAGGAAGTGGGATGGACCATGTGTTGTTCCATGCATCTTTGCGCACTGAATGTTGTGAAGACAAAATAGTATTTAGTGTTTCCGCCAAATGAATATTCAATCCGAACAAAAACATTCCGAATGATGTAGCTCCGGTGCTTAGTTGACCACTACCAATCACATTGTACTCTCATCTGTTGTCCGTTAACTTGAATAAACATTGATTTTCATTTTCTCGATTCAACTATGTTATCTCTGAATTGCTCGCAAGCTGTAATTACATGTCGTTGGTTTATGAGCATGATAGGATTATATTCTTAGACGTACATGTAGGAGAATCCGAGAATAGTGATACACAGAAAAGGCACACGGTTATTGGTACTAATTCGCATCCTATCCTAATTACACAAGAGATCCACACGAGCGTACCCCTTCGCCTCCAAGAGAGAGCCATGCGACTAGGTTCCTCACCTCCCGCCGCCGCAGATCTGCCCCGTCTTTGTGGCCTTCGGGCCATGGAAGCACGGTGGATCTCGGACTCTCGGTCCTTGTCGACGGAAGGGCTCTGTTTTCTGCTGTTAGGGTTAAGGTTTGTTAGGGTGGCGCCTCGTTTAATAAAGTGTCCTCGGCTTCAATTCCGTCTCGGCGGTGATGTCAAGAAGCTTGTGGGAGTGGTTTGGTCCTCGAGAACTTCTGGTATCTTCGGATTTTCAAGGAGCTTTATTGGCAGTTCATCATTTTTCTTTATCTCCGGGACGGATGTGGTATTTTTGACCCGTTCGGCGACTTTCTGTCCGCAACCATCAACATCAGGCTGACTCAGGCTGAAGTGGCAGACGGCAGTGGCGGCTCGCCATCGACACGGTCTATAGGTCGAAGATGAAAGGCTTCTTAAGAATTTCGATGTAATTTTCGTTTTTATTGAGATGCTCTGTATTATTCGATGTTTCTTTTATTGTCAGGGTTTTATTCGCAAAACAAAGAAAAGGCACGCGGTTTCTCAAGGAGCCGAAATACGCAATGTTTCTATGCTGAAGCATGAAGTCTGTTAAAGATATCTGAATTCTACAGGTGCAGTAACTTGTAAAATCATCACTGAATCACTGGATGGTGCTACTTTATCACTACTCCATGACGAAAGCTAATCAATTCCGGACCAAAGCTCAAACACGACAGTAAGAAAGAAAACAGAGGATACAAGCTCAAACACGGAGGATGAATTACGTATTATCCCGTGCATCCTTGCCCTGTCTTCAGTGTTTCCGCAAAACTAATCTTCAATTCGAACAAAAACTTCCCTATGATGCATTTCCTCTGCCTTAGTCATCACTACAGAATCGCATCCGTTTGTTTGTTGTCGGTGGACTTGAATAAAGACCTAACTTTCCGTGTTCTCTGTTCAGCTATTTTATCGCTGAATTGTCTGCAAACTGTAATTGCATGTAATTGGTCTGTGAACATAATACTGTTCTATTCTTAGACCGACGGGTAGGAGAACAGTGATACATAGGCAGCAGGCACACGGTTTTTCAAGGGGCTGAAATGCGCCCATGATCGGTCCAAAGTTCAGATACCGAAACATGAAGTTCGTTAAAGACATCTGAATTCTACAGCAGTACGCAAGAAACAGAAACATGCATCGTCATGCGGCCATCCTAGTGCTAGAACAAGCTCAAACAGCCGAGTAGATAAGAAACCAGAGAATAAAAGGCATCATCAAAGTAATACTACTCCCTCTAACCCATATTAGTTGACTTAAATTTGTCTAGATACAAGTGTACCTAGCACTAAAATTTGACTACAACTATAATATGGATTGGAGGGAGTACAACAAAGATCATATGTAGAGGTGAGCCTGCAAGATAACGACGAAGAGCATGAGCAGCAGCCCGTAGACGACGGTGTGGACGACGATGGACAGGAAGCTGGTCTTCATGTTCATGAAGTCGACCGTCCGCTGCCGGCCGGGCATCTGTAGGATCCCTCCCGGGCACAGAACAGCGCCGATGTGATGATCAACGGCGCCCAGTCATTCATATCGCGCTAGAGCACTACACAGCTCAAGCGGCGGCAGGATAATCAAGAGAGGAAGCAGAGGAGGCAGCTCGAGTGGCGTCGTCAAGGGACAGAGGAAGAGGGTGACAAGGGGAAAATATGATACAGTATTGCCCCGGGAGATAAGGAACAGGATGAAAAGTAGAGCATCGGGTTCCCAGCACAATTCCATGGTGGAGAGGGAATCAGTGGACTGATTGATCGAGGGGGACGCCATGATAGCATATTAGCATCCAATCAGTACTTTTGGGCATGGAAACGTGGCTTTTGGAGAGGTGGAGTAGGTGTGAGCTATGGGTTATATCGCGCACAATTGTACGATCAGGGTTGCTGGGCTTTTCGTGTTTTCATCATTATACTCCCACAAGACCTCAGCCCATCAACGTCGAAATTCAAAGAACGGCGCTATTGTTTTCCTATTGACGAGTTGTCGTATGCCTATAGGGCCGCCTAAAGCATTTAACTGGGTCAGCTAATGATGCTCTCCACTAGCACAGTATTTTTTTATGTTTTATATAAATATCGAAAATAATTATAGTTTAATATTTCATATATGGAAAAGACAAAATCTTTATGCATGTAAAATAATTATTTGTATATATTTAAATAGAAATGATCATATTGTTTTCTAAAATATGGTCTTGTATTTAAAAGAAAATGTTCATATATTTAAAAGGAATCTCATGTATATAGAAACATGTTCATATATATAATATAAATGTTTGTGTATTTTTTAGAAAATATTCATCTATTTACAAAAATGACAAGTAAAATAAGAAGGTAAAGGAAAATAAAATAGAAAAGGTAAGTAAAAAAGAAAGGAAGTGAAAATAAAAACTCATAGATCTCACAAAAAATACGCATTTACCTAGGAAAAGGGAAAGAAAAAATGAATATGATTAATAGTTATAACAAGAAGTTATAAGTAACCGAAAAATATATAATAAAAAGTGAAAGTGACAAAAATAAAAATAAAATAAAGGAAACATAGGAAGGAAAAAGATGCTAAGAAGTTTTATTGGGCCTAGATGAAGCAAGCTGAAGGTGTGCATGAATTTGATTCAAACAAGCGAAAAATAGAATTTTCCCTCCCTATGTGCAAAAAACACTAAATATGAGCAATGACAACGAACAAGCTTGAATAATGTTCTTGCTACTTCTTGTCTCTGTTGCAGGAGTAAGAGCGAGAAGATGGATGAAACAAGATTTCGCATTCCAGATGATACTTTGACAAGGACATCTAGATGATGGTGGTGGCATTCCGGCCGGGCATAACCGAACCAAAACCAAAAACGAACCTGAAAAAACCTTACTGCAACAACTGAATTCCCAATATTTTCAGTTTTCTGGTCAGGTTATAGTTAGCAGAATTGCTAACCATAGGGCCCTCGGTTTTTTGGGGTTTAAACATGAAAACCATGGTTTTTACCAAAATTAACCGAACCACTCTCGGCCCAGACGCCCAACAGGCCCAAGTAGTTGCTCTCGGCCTCTCCCTCCTCAATCCGGCATCGCATCACACGACTACTCCACCACGACTCCAGGAGCAGGAGCTAGGAGAGACAGGTGACGCCAAACCCTAGTTCTTCTAGCGGTAGGCACACCTTCCTCCGGCCGCTGGCGACGCTCACCATGACTTCCAGCCGCCGCCGCCCCCATCATCTCCTGTCTCCACTCTCCAGCATCTCCATGGTGACCCGCCGTTTCCGTCTGAAAGTGCAATGGATGTCGCCTAGAGGGGGGTGAATATGCTTTTAAAATATTACAGTTTAGGCTCAAGTAAATGCGGAATAAAACTAACTTTTAATTTATTGAGCACAAAACCTAACCACTAAGTTCACCTAAGTGCATCAACAACCTATGCTAAGCAATACAAGCAACAAGGTGATAGCAAGATATAAATACTTCAAGCACGATGGCTATCACAAAGTAAAGTGCATAAGTAAAGGGATCGGTTGAGAGATAACTGATGGACGCGGAGACAAAGATTTGTTTCCCGAAGTTCACTTCCAAAGAAGCTACGTATCCGTTGGAGAGGTGCGATGGCACAATGCTCTTCGAACGCCACAAATGGCTCACCTCGAGGTGTGGTGGCTCGATGCTAACCCAACGCCACACAAGGCCTCACCCATGATGCGGAAGCACGCAACTCACCGACGCCACAAAAGGCTCACCCTATTCTCCCGAGTGCGCAACACAAAAGGCGGGAACTCTGTCCACTATGGGACGCTTGAGGGCAGTCACCGAACCCGTACAAGATTGGGGCTATCTCCACAACTCAATTGGAGGCTCCCAACAACAAAGCCACAAAAGGCTACAATGCCACAAAAGGCCAACAAAGCCACAAAAGGCTACAAGACCACAAAAGGTTAACAAGACCACAAAAGGTCAGCAATCCTACCACACAACCGTCTAGGGTTCCAAGAACCCAAGAGAAACAATCCCACAAGCTTGAACTCACCGAATCTCCGAGGATAACTCAAACCTATGCACCAAATGCAAGGGCAAGTCCTTCTCTCCCAAATACCAACAAAGCTACAAAAGCTACTGGGGGAATAAGGGAGGAAGAACACAAGAGGAGAACACAAAACTCTCCAAGATCTAGATCCCAATGATTCCTTCACAAAGAAGGGATTTGACTTGGGGGGATTATAGATCTAGATCTCCTCTCACTTTTCCCTAAAAAAGATGTAAGAATCATGGGAGGGAGAGGGAGTAAGAAAGCTCAAATAGGTCAACAATGGTGGGCAAAAACGATCTCAAAAGATGGGTAACCATTGGGGAAGAAGCCCCCCTTAAATAAGACAAGGAAAAACTGACCGTTTGGGCCAGATTCGCGCCCCTCTGGAGATTCCTGGGGAAACTCCGGACCACACCGGAGAATCCAATCCAGTCAGACCGAAGACTCCGGTCTGGAGTTCCCAGAAGCTTGCATATGTTGCAGGGATAATTCCGCAAGTCAAGGGTCCTTTTCACTTTGCACTATATCAACCTGTAGACATTAGCATACTATAAAATGATCTACGAGTTGTTAATAACAAACACCAAAACTGATTAAGACAGTAAATGTCCTTTCACCGGCCCTCTCTGAAATTTCTGTTATACACAGATTCAGGCCATCACATCCCAAAGAAAACCCTCACAAGTGTACCAAAGGACTTGTGTGCAAGATAGATGGCTTAGGGATAGAGAAAGGCTTAGGTTTTGATATCCAAACTGTGACGGTACCACACACCCAAAATTTAAAATGTCAAATCAAATAAAAGCCAAAGTTGTGTGTGTTTTCCATAAGAACACAAGATATGCAAGAAAATCCAAAAGATCCACAAGAAACAAACTCTTCTCAAGGAAGAGGGCGATGGCCGAAGCCACCATGTTGGAATGGATGGTATGATGCCACAAAGATATATCTTGGGTTCATGACCAGTACTCATCAATAAGCTCACATATCGCATAATGATATTAGGAGAAATGGTTTTTCTTGCTTTCAGCATTATGGGGGGAGGGGTAGCCCAATAAATTAGGACCACACCCCTATTTCCATGCCCACAACTAAACCAAATAAAGGAAGAGATATAAGTGAGTATGCAAGGGTAATCAAGCCAAGCTCCTTGAATCCGCGATATTTAGCTCATTCCTCAAGTAATAAAATCTTGCTTCATCAAGTGGCTTCGTGAATATATCTGCAAGTTGGTTCTTTGTGCTCACAAAAGACAAGTCAATATCACCACGAGCAATATGATCCCGAATGAAGTGATTGCGAATCTCAATATGATTTGTTCTTGTATGTTACACCGGGTTGTAAGCAATTTTGATTACACTATCAATATCACGCAAAGAGGCACTTTGTCACAAGTGAAACCATATTCCTTTAGAGTTTGCCTCATCCATAATAATTGAGTGCATGCACTTGCAGTAGCCACATTTTCAGCTTCAGCGGTGGGGAGAGATATACAATTTTGTTTCTTTGAAGACCAACATACCAAAGACCTGCCTAAGAATTGACACGCTCCATAAGTTGATTTACTATCATCCTTGTTGCTAGCCCAATCATAGTCCATATATCCACATAAAGAGAAATTAGATCCCTTGGGATACCATAGACCAAAGTTTGGGGAATGAACCAAATATCGGAAGATTCTCTTGACCGCCACTAAGTGGATTTATTTAGGAGCCTCTTCATACCTTACACACACTCCTGTATTCAACACAGTATCGGGTCTCTGTAAGACCCCACCTTTATAAGGTAATGGTCCCTATGATTGCAATGCTAGTCCCTGGATCAAATGCTAGCATCCATAGTTTAAGATGAAGTACACAGATACAAATGTCGTTTATTACATCTTCATTCCAAAGATAACATAGTATTTACAACTCCATAGCCAAAGGCTAGTACATAGAGTTCACAATCATAAAGGAAATAACTATAAGTCTTCATCTTCATGTGCCACAGGCAAGCATGTTGAATGTAGACTCACAACCCTAATCTCCATCAGAGTAACCTACAACATCATAAGTTACAGCCATAGTGGGTCAATACATTTGGAATTGTATTGTCAAGTGATACCATAGTAGAATAGTAGTATCTATCATCTATATGAATTTGGCTAAGTGTAGCTCAGGCTTGCTTTGCTCAAAATAGGTTTTTCTTATCAGTTGAAAACACTAAGTTTTTGTTTGATGAAAAACTCCCAAGGATCCACCAATAGACATCGGCGAACCTTTAACCCTTGTTCAACCACAAGTTTTTAACTTAGAAATTGGGATGAGGAGATCCTTGATAGCTATAATGCCTTCGATGCTCAAATTGTCCATTGCCGGGGACACATCTAAGTACTTAGGTTTTACCCTCTCGAAAGGTGGTGCACTTTATCCACAATACTCGACATGCACCGAGACGAGACCTTTCAGAAGCCTCCCCTTAGAACACCATGGACGCGTTCCATCCTATCACCCTACCACCAACTGTCCATCTGGCTAAGTTATTGCAACCTATATGATCAAGGTAGAGCCCATAGGCCATGTCGTTGCACTAGAAGCTTCTAAACACTAAGTATCTCAAATCCCTTTGTCCTGGGTGGCTTTCCACAAGAGTGATACACAAGGTAAACCATAGACATGGGCCTTGTGTAACCACTCAACACAAACCATCACCCCATTACACCTAGGTGATTTATTCACTTAGTTGTTTTATTAATCAAACACAAGTCAAATACTTAGCAAAATTTCCATAGAATGTATATAATCCACCCTTGTTTGCTACTATATAGGCTCATGAGAACATAACAAATATCTTAACTTAGAGAAAATTCTACCAAGACTACAACTACTAGGATTTCCCAAGGTATAGCATAGTTTATACTTAGCAAAAATTCCATACAAGCCTACTCAAAATATCACTAGTGCATATTCAAAATAATAGGACAAAATACATGAAGCACCACTTTCCTTGGTAGTTGGGGGAGTAGCAACAATCCTCACACTCACAATCACCACTAGCACCAAAATATACACATAAAATGATAGCACCACATTCAAATTCAAATATTCAAGCAAAAATATATATGAATGCATGCAAATGCAATGTAATGAATTTCTACACTAAACTAGTCAAACCAAACAATACTGAACACAAAACCATCCATTTAAAGTCTAAACAAACTCAAATTTTCTTTAAAATCATTTTCTTAATAATTTATATAGTCAAAATACAAATTAAAACCCACAGTAATGTAGGATTTAATTTTATGAATCTATTGATATATTATTTGCAAAATTTGGACAAACAGAACTAAAGATATGAATTTTACAAGTTTAAATCTCTAATAGATATAAAAACAGATTTTAAAACAAAGTCACAGACACGTGGGCGCATCTAATTGGCCCATACCGCTTTGTGTGGATCGACCAACGCGAGCCATTGGATCTAAGTGACAACGCATGGCCAAATCTGCTTATACCGGTTTGAATAAGTGATCTATTCTACGCCTTTAGATCTAGATCCAATGGTGCTTGATCAAGCGACCACAGATGGGCGGCGCGCGTGGCTACTGCGGTGGCGGTACTACTGGCGGTGCTGCTCTGGCGATTCCAGAGGGGGCTGGGGGAGGTGGTGATGCTTACCAACGTTGCAAGGTCGCGAGGAAGCTCAATGTGGCCTTGGTTCAGACGGGGGCGAGCTGTTGCGGTCGCTGGAACTCGTCGGAGTTGCGGACAGCGTCGGGCTCGTGCAGACGGCGACGGAGGCGACGACCTGGGCCATCCTAGCCCAAAACAAAGGCATCAGGACATGCACATGGACCAGGCGAACAACATTGTTTGAACTAGAGGTCGAGGGGCAGTTGTATCTTACTGGGATTGCTCGTCGGAGATGAGGACGGCGTCGGGTGCTCATGATGTTTGACGAAGCCAACGACGTAGGGGGTTATAGGATGAACAAGTGGTGTTAGAAGGTGTGCAAGGAGCATAGGATCATCATCGTATGAATGAGGGACGGGTGCGAGCATGACACTCACCGGAATAGCTCGTCGGAGGCGCTCGGGCAGTGGCAATGCAAGTCCAATTGCGAGCACCTGGTGGCGATTGGGCGTGGGTGTTTGGGGGAAAATGACCGCGGCGGTGTTGGGATTAAGTAGCCGTCTAGGGCGAGGGAATTATGCAGAGAATCAATGGCAATTAAGCCCGAAATCAACGGGGCAGTGATGGAGGAAACGGCGGTGACGACGGGGTCTGGGGTGCGGGGGTTTAGGGAAGACGAGCTAAGCTGGCGCAGGGCCCAGTGGCAGTGTCAGCGGGGTAGGGGTTGCGCGCGTGAGAGAGAGGCAGAGGGGGAAATGACCCGGGTGGGCTAGATGGGCTGGATCTGGTGCTGGGCCGAAAGGTTGGCGCAGTGTTTATTTTTTTCTTTTAACCTTTTCTTTTTCTGTTTGATTTTCCAGGAATGAATTTGAATCCTTTTTCAAACTTGTTTGAATTCAAACCACTTCTGGATTTTTGTAAAGTGATCCTTGCACTCGTCAAACACATCTGTCCACTCAAAACCACTTTGATCCTTTGAAAAATAAAATAAAACCATGCCTCATAGGATATATAAATAATAGGCATAAAAATGGTTTTATTTCGAGTTTTGGTTTGAAATTTTTTGTGCAAGTCAAATATGCTATGACTACATGAATGCAATGCATGATTTTGTAATTCATGAATTTTGGGACGTTACAAATCTAATCCCCTTAAGATGAATCTCGCCATCGAGATTCAGATTGGCTAGCAAATAGGTGAGGGTGATCTTTCCGAAGGTCATCTTCTCTTTCCCAAGTTGCTTCCTCTTCAGAATGATGGTTCCACTAAACTTTGCAGAATTTGATAGTCTTGGTATGAGTAACTTGTTTGGGATATTCTATATGGGTATCCTCATAGCATGTATCCTATCTGGATAAACCGGGTGGCCCACAGTTGGTAGCATGGCCCATGGCCTGCTAGGCGGCCCAGATAGATGGATCCATAAGGGAGACCCATGCTAGATAAAGGAATGCTACGGAGGAGTCGCTGATGTACCAGGAGCCTTGGAGTGCAAGACACGTTATACCAGTTGTATACCGTGTAAGACTCTATAACCTGTCCGGCTAGGACTTTACCTGTAACCCTAGGACTTGGCGACTATATAAGTCGGGCCTATGGGAGCCTTTAGGGAACGATAAATTAGACATACCAGTCATACCTTGCAAAGCGAACCAATCCCTCTAACTCGGCGTATTGCCATTATAGCGATTTATAGCAGGAGTAGGATTTCGCCACCATCGTGGCATCTGGACCTGAGTAAGCTGTGTTACCTCGTACCCGTCGACCGTCTGCCTTCCTCCATGTCTCTAAACACGCACTGTGAGGACCCCTCCATGGCATACTCATCGGCATTACCATGACAGTTGGCGCCCACCGTGGGGCAACAGGCGCTTCAGTCTCTACATCGGGCAAGGACCAAGATCTTTGCGGGAATCGGCAAAACCGTAGCCATCGGTCGCGTTCTCTTCTCTAGCAACGTTCCGATCATCCCTCCCGATGAGTTCTGGATCCCGACAAAGATGAACCCTACGCGGTGCTCGATCCTCCCCATCAGAGACATCCACCTCTTCATCGGCAAAACCTACTCGGGCACTAGTTCCCTGGGAGTCGGAGGAGCATCAAGACCCGCACGAACCACCTACAGGCAGGATATGTTCGCTGAAGGATCGATGCCGGATCTCTCTTTGGAGTTTTCCGGCAAAGATCGGAAAAATTCAAGGCCCACCCAAACCGCCCCTATGCAGGATATAACGGTGGAAGATCACTGCAAGCCCACCGGCTTCGCCCGTGCATCTAGACAGCAGAGATCCAAGTTCATCAGCGTGGTGACCATCTTCGATCTGGCGCGTTGCATTCAGAGAGAGGGTGAAAAACCCCACGATTACCTTGCCAGGTGGCTCCGTATACGGGCCGACCTGGCGCATTACCCCAATGACGATGCCATGTATCACTTTGTGGAAGGACTGTACCATGTAACACTTCTCCGACATTCGCTAAGGCGGCAGCAGGCTTCAGGACACCTCACTTTCGAAGGCATGGTGCACACCACAACAACTATGTGGAGGCCGAGTAGGCAGCCCAAACAACGCTTGCGCTCATTGACGGCGCCCATCCGCCTCAGTCACCGCCACCACCGCCTCTGGTCGTCGTCGCTGCGCCACCGCCACCGCCTCCGATCGCTGTCGCTGTAGTGACACCACCACCCCCAGTCATCATCGCCGCTGCCGCACCACCACCGCCCATTGTCAAGGAAGCCCCGACACCCTCTGAATCCGTTCTTGACGCGCTCTACGCTGACATCAGCGCTGACTCGGAGGAGATAGACTTCAGTCCAAAGGAGCTAGACTCTACTATGCAGGAGATGGAGGAAGATTTCCAACGCGACGAGCAAGCCGACAAGACCGTCACGTCCCGATAGGTGTTCGTCGCCATTGGGACCGTGATGGAAGAAGACCAACCGGGACAAGCTCCGCCTAAAGCGCTGGACAAGGGGAAGGGACCACCTGTTGCCGCCGACAAGGATTGTGCAAAGGTCATGCCCCCTCCGCCTAACCCAGTGCAGCAGTCGCAGGAACTCAACATTGGTCCGAGTAACAACAACACCGCAAACCCGCCGCCTCCGGCATCTACGTCTGCAGCTGCGCAAATTACTCTGGCTGATAGAGTGATGTACAACAACCTCCTCGTTGAGCCCATGACTGTGGATCATATCCGGAGCATAGTCCAGCTTGACGAGAAGTGCCAGCAGCTGCTGGAGGAAGCACATGCCATCACGAAGCAATGCACTATGTTGGATCGAGATCCGGCAAACGCGCAAAAGTCAATAGAGAAAGCTAGAGCCATGGAGGCGGAGTACAAGACTCTGCTTTAGCAGCAGAAGGATAAGAAAGCTCCAGCTCGCGTCATCAACGATCCTAGTGTGCGGAGAAACCTAGGATGAGCCCCCTCGAAGCCACCACAAGCAAAGCCATACATTGACAGCAAAGGCAGGCATGTGATGCCCACTCCACTTCTTAACCTCGCCGTTGCCAAGACCCTTCTGGAGCAGGATAGCTCACCCACGACTGTGGAGCAGGTCTACGACCTTGTGGCCAAGGCGGTGAAATAGCAGGACAAGGCCACCTCCCAGAGTCTTGAGTCTGACCCAGCATTTTTCCAGTCTAGTCAGCATAAGCTGCCAAGGTATCAATCTCCTCAGGATGTCGGGTCCTTGACGGGATCATCAGAATGAAGACGGAGGGATGCGCGCAACAGGAAGGATTCTATCCCCATATCCTCCAACCATGGAGGCAAAGCTCATCCTCGTCGCCCATCTCCACCGCCCCGATCCCCCCAACATCGCGAAGACCCCAAGGCTCACCATCACACGGAGCGTCGTTCACGCAGCCCATCCCCTGATGGCAAGAAGAAGAAAAGATGCCTGGAGCCATACGACGCACGTTCACGTCTGGACAAGATCCATGAGGCCCGGGAAGGATCATACATGGTACCACGTTGCTTTGGACCTGTGATACAGACCGCAACTTACCCCAAGGGTTTCCGGATTGACAAGAACATCAAGCCCTATGATAGAACCACCAAGCCAGCTACATGGTTGCAGGTCAAGTACCTCCCATTGATGCTGGCGGGCATGGCCCGACAATGGATCGATGACTTGCCAGAGAAGTCCATCTGCAACTGGTTGGACATGCAAGAAGAGTTCACCAAGAACTTCGAGGGTACGTACAAACATCCCTGTATTATTGGTGACCTACAACGGTTCATGCAAGAGAAAGACGAATCATCTCGCGCCTACCTCTCCCGCTGGCTGGATATGAAGAATTCCTGCGTAGGAGTACACGCCCAAACCGCCATGTACTCCTTCATCGATAGGTTGGAAAGGGGTACATTTCTCCGACATACGTTGAAGCGCCTGCAGGACAACCACTAGCTAGATCTCAACCAGATGATCCAGATGGCTAGTGAGTTCACAGCTGCCGCCGACGAAGCTCGCGGCTCCTTGCCGGCAACGACCGTTCGAACTCAGGCTCGGAGGAACAACAACACCAAGCGGAAAAGCAAACCTCCGACATGGTCACCATGACATTTGCAGGATGAGGTGATGGCGAACAGCATGACCGAGGACGGGGGGCTGGTCATGGGCAGCAGCGAGGTAGTGAAACTACCTCGGCAACGCTCCGTGTTCCCCAAACCTACAAGGAGTACCGCAATATTCCGTTCCTCGTACACCTCGACGCCAACGACAAATCCACTCACATCAATCGCCTTTGCAAGTTCGTCAACGACCTCAAGGAGGACCTGGAGTCTGGCTACAAGCAAAGTCGGAAGAATAGACCATGAGGTAAGGGCAAGGGGAAGAAGAAGGATGAGGAGTCCAAGGATTCAAGTGACATGGATGAATATGTTGACCCCAAGCATGCCGCCAAGAGCGATGGCAAGGGCAAGAACCCCTTCGAGAAGAAGGTGGCAGTATTCCACACTTTCCTTGGCACCCCCACTGTCCAACAACAGAAGACCTCCATGAGGATACTGATGGCTACTCTACCCCTAGTTCCCCAGTTCCTGCACTGGTCAGAGATTCCAATTACTTGGGACATGAAGGATCACCCAGAACTCATCCCTACGGAGAAACAATATGCCATGGTCATCAACCCCTTGATTGACGGCAACGAGTTCACCAAATGTATGGTGGATAGTGGAAGCAACATCAACATCCTGTACCTAGATACACTGCACAAGATGAACTTGACAGAGGCAAACCTAAGGCGGACCAGCACCATCTTCCACGGCATAGTTCCTAGTCGGGAGGCTCGGTCCCTTGGGTGCATCACACTTCAGGTCGCTTTTGGCGATGTCAATAATTACCGCCAAGAACGCATGACCTTTGAGGTGGTCCTCTTCAAGAGCGTGTACCACGCCATATTCGGACGCGACATATTCCACGCCTTCATGGCCAAGCCATGCTTCGTCTACAACAAGCTCAAGATACCCGGACCAAACGGTGTCATCACCGTATCCAGAAGCTTTACCAAGGCAAGGGACTGCGAGATTGGAGAAGTAGCCTTTGCAGAAGCTGTCCTCTAGAGTGGAGAATTTAAGGAGATCCAGAGCAAGGTCGATGCCTCGGAGATGCCCGCGTCGAAGAAAAATATTTCTGACTCCGCCCCAGCATTCAAGGCCGCCATCGAGACCAAGCTAGTGGAACTTGTTGTAGGCGATGCCTCCAAGACCACCGCCATTGGGACGAACCTGGACCCTAAATAGGAAAGCACGCTCTTCGAGTTCCTCCGTGATAATAAGGACATCTTTGCCTGGCAACCTGCCAACATGAAAGGTGTACCTAGGGAACTTGTCGAGCACAGCTTGAATATCGATCCAAAATGTAAACCGGTGAAACAACCTCTATGACGCTTCGGTGATGAGAAGAGGCGCGCCATAGGCAAAGAGATAGCTAGGTTACTTAAGGCTAGTTTTATCCGAGAAGTCCTTCACACCGATGGGTGGCCAATCATGTACTTGTCCCCAAAAAGGGAACCAAAGAATTAAGAATGTGTGTTGATTACACCGGCTTGAACAAAGCATGCGCCAAAGATCCGTTTTCTTTGCCTCGCATTGACCAAGTCATTGACTCGACGGCTGGCTCGGAGCTTTTGTGTTTTCTCGATGCATACTCAAGATACCACCAGATTAAGATGAGGAAGTCAGACCAATTGGCCACTTCGTTCACCATAACTTACAGCACGTTTTGCTATGTCACGATGCCCTTTGGGCTAAAAAATGCAGGTGCTACGTACCAGCAGACAATGCAACGTTGCCTACACGATCAAATTGGTCGGAACGTTTACGCCTATGTGGATGATATAGCGGTGATGTCAAAAAGTCAAATGACTTAATCTTCGACTTAAAAGAAACCTTTGATAATCTCCGGAAATACAACATGATGCTTAACCCCAAGAAGTGCGTCTTTGGGGTTCTAGTCGGCAAATTGTTGGGCTTCATCGTTTCCCAGCATGGAATCAAGGTCAACCCAGAAAAAAATCAAAGCCATCCTAAACGTAAATACAACAGCTAACATGTTGTGTTGCAGCAGTTAGTCGGTTCGTCAGCCAACTTGGAGAGAAGGCTCTGTTGCTGTGCAAGTTGCTGAAGAAGACGGACAAATTTACGTGGACGGACGAAGCAGATGCAGCACTAAAGCAGCTAAAGGAGACACTCTCCTCGGCGCCTATCCTTGCAGCACCCAAGCCTGGGGAGCCTATGTTAATTTACATGGCGGCCACAAACCGGGTAATCAACATCGTCGTCGTGGTAGAGCGGAAAGAACCAGGGCATGAGTATGGAGTTCAACAACCAGTTTACTACGTAAGCGAGGTCTTGACGGAGTCCAAGCAGCGTTACCCGCACTACCAAAAGATAGCTTATGGACTGTTCCTTGCTTCTCGGAAGCTAAGGAACTACTTCCAGGATCACCCTATCACAGTTGTCAA
Organism: Avena atlantica; assembly: GCA_910589765.1. Classification (NCBI taxonomy): domain Eukaryota; kingdom Viridiplantae; phylum Streptophyta; class Magnoliopsida; order Poales; family Poaceae; genus Avena; species Avena atlantica. Next base: position 482,753,187 of record OU342735.1, on the reverse strand, counting down.
CAAATCTCCACTATCCGACATCATCAACAACAACGACGCTACAGGAATGGTCCGTAGATGCTCCAGCAAACCCTATAGGGGTAGCATCTGGCACCAATCCGTGATGAAATCCTCCAAGGCTTGTGACTTGATAGCGTCGCGTCTCTTGACGAATCAAAGCTACTCAATGGCTCGGGGCTGGTGTACTGCTACAGTCACCAACCGGGGAAAAGCTACACTACGTTCTGTAGATCCACTTCGAGGTTACGAACAACATGGTGGAGTATGAAGCACTCATTCACGGACTACGCGTAGCCAAGGATATTGGCATCAAGCACATAGTTTGCTGTGGAGATTCCGACTTGGTTGCCCAGCAGGTGGATGGCACCTGGAACACGCGGAACCCTATGATGGCGGCATATCGCGACGAAGTGGATGAGATAGCCAAGAGCTTCTTAGGCTACGAAGTCAAGTATGTCCTAAGGGAGCAAAATGAGGCGGCTGATCTACTATCAAAGCTTGGATCAGGGCGCAAACAAATTCCGCCTGGCGTTTTTCTAGAGCATCTACGGACACCATCCGTGAAGTGAGCGGACATCGACAACCCGGAAAGAGTTGACTCTTTCGTTCACACAGTGACAAAGGTCCCTCCGGCTTGGACAAAACCGTTCATGGATTATCTCGTACACAGAACTTTGCCGGACAACGAATTCGAAAGACGGAAAATAGTACGTCGAGCAAAGGGCTATACCATAATCAATGGACAACTCTACAAAAGAAACACCACTAGTGTATACCATAAGTGTGTTTCCCAGGAAGACGGTATTGAAATCCTTCGCGAGATCCATCTCGGAGATTGCGGGAATCACGCCGCTCCTCGATCGTTGGTCGCTAAAGCCTTCCGGTAAGGATTCTACTGGCTAACCGCGAAGGTGAACACCGACAGGCTGGTTGAGACATGCATGGGATGCCAGTATTATGCCCGACAACCACATGTTCCAGCTAAAGAATTGCGAACAATACTAATAACTTGGTCGTTTGCAGTCTGGGGGCTGGACATGGTTGGTCCGTTGCAGAGGGCACCATGTGGGTTTACACATCTGCTCGTAGCAGTTGATAAATTCACCAAATGGATAGAAGTTAAACCCATTAGAAAGCTTGATGGGGCAATTGCCCTCAGGTTTGTCCGGGATCTAGTGGTGAGATTTGGTCTCCCACATAGCATTATCACCGACAACGGCATCAACTTGTCACTCGGAGAAGTGGAATCTTATTGTTGGGAGAAGGGCATCCGACTTGACCTTGCATCTGTGGCACATCCGTAGTCCAATGGTCAGGTTGACCGAGCCAATGGATTAATTCTATAAGGGATCAAGCCACGTCTTGAGGCACCACTACATAGAGCAGCTAGAGCCTGGCCGGAGGAATTACCATCTGTGCTGTGGAGTTTACGAACTACACCCAACAGATCCACCGGCTACACCCCTTACTTCATGGTATATGGAGCAGAAGCCATCCTGCCTTCCGACATCCTTCACGATTCACCAAGAGTTGCTTCCTACGACGAAGATGATGCTGAAGAATACAGACGCCTAGATGTGGACCTTCTCGAGGAGGAGCGCGTATTGGCATGCCAAAGATCCGCCATCTACCAGCAGAAGCTTCACAGATACCATAGTCGCCGCATTCGGTATCACTCGTTTAAATAGGGGGACCTGATGCTCCAACTTAAGCATAAGAAGTCACACAAATTATCCCCGCCATGGGAAGGACCGTTCATCATAAGCAAGGCACTGCTCAATAGGTCTTACTACCTCGTTGACAATCGTGAAATTGAGGATAGACCAGCGATGATCATAAGCGTAAGCGACATGACCCGGATAATGACTACCCGGAGCTTGATCGGCTAGGGAACATAGCACAGCTACGTCCTTTCTACACTTAGCATTTTTTATCTATTGTGTACCTCTTATATGATCAATGAAATAAAACTCTCTGGTTCACTCATATTTCTGAGTCTTTTACCTCCTTTAGTGTTCATTTTTGGATCGTATAAAACCTTTATGCACAAGCTTTGCATTTGCACTTGTGAAAATTCCGCCTACGGGCGTTAGCTTAATTTTTCTGGTCTACACGTTCTTTATCGTTTTTGTGTGGATTCTGGAGTAGTGACTTTTGGCACTTGTTGTCGGTGATTTTGTGCTTAGGTTTTTGACGGTGCCATTGGGCATCATCACCTGAGCACATGGTTCCAACAACGAGTCTTCCGACTCACGAAAGGTCAAGCATAAAAACCAAAGTAATGGATAAGCCAACACTTGCTTAAAAAATATTTACATGCCGGAACCAGTTCTTGAGTAGCAGGAAAACACAACTATTGTTTTTCCGCCTTAAGTTAACAAGTAGTTTTTTCCGCATACAACATTCCAGAGGAAACAAATATTACATATTGTTTTTTCATTCCTCTGGCGCAGGAGACTTGGAAGCAACGTCGGCGGCGGCAGCAGAGCCATCCTCTTGGAAGTCGGTGGTCCTGAGGGACTCGGAGGAGCTTTGGTCATTGCCGTCAATGATTTCGAGCGACACGAAGATGTTGTGGTCGGCCAACTCGGCAACCCTTGTGTCATAGCCCGAGAGAGATGCCCAGATAGCCTTATGGTCAATCTTCTGGCCTTTATCGTCTATGTCGGGAAGACCTGAGGTTACCACGTTGATGTCGACATCTTCGTAGTGCGTCTTGACCATCGCCAGAGACATCCTTGCGCCAGCCCATGTACATGAAGCTTTCTAGCTTACGATACGCTCAGGGGCTTGGCGTAGGATCTCGGAGTACTTCATCACCGAATCCACCACTTTAATGTTTATCTGGAGGGGCTTGGCTATCTCCTTGGCCTGCTTGACGGTGGTGTTGATGAAGTTGCCGGCGAGAACCATGCATTCCTTTGGCGGAGGAGGTGACTTGGTTAAACCAATAGGAGCTGCAATTCCGACAAAGGAGCACATGAGTTTAATAACACAAAAAGTTCAAAGTACCCATCTTACAGAAGAACAAGACGGAGAATCACTTACCAAAGATGCTCGCCTCAGCCTTATCGTCGGTATGGAAACGACATTGCCTAAGGAGGCTAGATAGAGGTGTGGGAGTGAGCAGGGCGACTACGTCTGCGTCCGCAGCCGGGATTGGATACAAACAAGTGCGGTCAGACACAAGAAGTACCCATGTTCGGAGCCCTCGTGGTGAGATAAAACTCCTACTCCTGTATGTCTGACAGTATATATGGATATAAGCAGGCTACAGATATGCTCCTGGAGTTGTATCGGGAATCCATCTAATCTAGCAGTGTGTATGCGAGCTAACTGCCTGGGAGTGAGCTTCCCAAGTGCTAGTGCTTGTGGCGTGTATGAGCGAGCTCACTCTCAGTGAGCTAGCGATCGATCAAGTGTGGCTCCAAGTGAGTCTGAGAAGGAGTGAGCCTCCCTGGTGCATTATATGGACTGCCCAGGACTGCCCAGCGAACATATGGGGTCCACTCAGCCTAATTCTACTATTTGCTATAGTGCCTGACTATTGCGCTATAGCGTACATGTATGGGTATAGTGCACAGTGAGACTATTTGCTACACTGATACTAGTTATAGTAGAGGTATAGCAGCAGAGGATTTTTTTACAAATATAATCCTCTGTAATTCCCTATCGTTAAAAATACCCTCTCGTGCCGCAAAAGCCAAAAATGCCCTAACGGGAGGCTGAAAAGGCGACACGTGTCACCTCCCGCCACGGGGGGTGGCGGGATGTTCCTTTCGCCTTTGGCGGTGTCGGAATGACGCCGTGGGGCCCACCAGCACGAGTGCAAAGTCGAACCTCCCGCCAGCGCCAAGTCGAACCTCCCCGCTGGCCCGGCCGTGGGGCCCACCTCATCCCGCCATTCCTACTGGCGGAAGGAACATCCCGCCACCCCCTGTGGCGGGAGGAACATCCCGCCACCCCCCGTGGCGGGAGGTGACACGTGTCGCCTTTTCAGCCTCCCGTCAGAGTATTTTTGGCTGTTGCGGCGCGAGGAGGCTATCTTTGGCGATGGCAAATTGCAGAGGGTCGTATTTGTAAAAAAATCGCAGCAGCGCCTTGGTCTTGTCTGTGTATTCTCGTTGTCCTTCTTCTTATCTCTTTGCTGGAATCCAAAGCTTGGGAAGCGGATCAAAGGGAAGCAGCAACTGAGTGATTAGGTAGGACTCCCTCCGTTTTAAAATATAAGATGTTTTAGATTTGTGAAGAGATGCATCTAGACTTGTTTTAGTGTATAAATTCACTTTAAACATGAGTAAATCCACATATTAAAAAAGTCTAGATAAATTTATTTCACAAAGCTAAAACGTCTTATATTTTAAAACGAAGGGAGTAGCAGTCGGATGGCCGGCCATACGGCCATACGCGCGAGTGGCCAGACGACCATGCATCAAAGTGGACAGCCGGCCATGCATGTGACAAAGACCAATCGGCCATGGATTTTTTTTACAAATATGCCTCTCTGCATTTTGGCATTATCAAAAATACCCTCTTGTAAATTCTATTGTTAAAACTACACTGACGGAAGGTGAAAAAACCAACACGTCGCACCTCCCGCCACCGTGCCTGGCGAAGCAAAGATACCGTCACGGGCGCTGGCGGAAGGACCTTCCAGCCACTGGCATTGGCGAGATGTGGTGGGACCGGGTGGCAGGGCTGGCGGGAGGAACGTGTCGCCTTGTCAGCTGGCGGGAGGAACGCGTGTAGGGTTTTCTGTAGTACCGTCCCATCGCTGCTCCCTGAAGTGCATAAAGTACTGCCCATTTATTTTAAAAAGAGTAGAAGGATACGCCTGAAGTGGTAATATTTCTCTCTCCTCTCTTTCTAATAAATAAGAATCCAATCAAGTTCCAAACTGACATATGCAGCTTAATCACCATGCACGGGTACAAATGAGTTGGAAAACCCACCACGATGCGAAGTTTAGAAAACCAAAACGAATAGTATTGCTGGGCGCCTCCTACATAGAGTACACATACGCATGACACGTTGGATGGTTCTTGGAGGATGAGCTGCCGGAGTCTGGATTCTGATGGAAAAGAAGGCGTTTCAGTGCAATTACGCGGAGATCAGAAAAATACAGAAAAAATATGAAAATGTATTATTTTACCAGAAGATGGAGGAAGTCAGAAGGAGGAGCGAAGGGGGGCCACAGGGGCCCCACACCCCCTAGGCGCGGGCCCACCCGAGGCCACGCCTAGGGCAGGTGTGGCCCACCTGCCCGGTCTCCGACTCTCCCCCTTCGCCTATATCTTCCCCACGGAACCCTAACACTTGGGGCACGACCACAAATAGATTTCCGCCACCTCTGGGGGGGGCGGAAAACATCGAGAGAGAAAGATCTCTCCGGAACACAGATTTCTGCCGGGGGAATTCAAGCTAGGCTTCATCGGGTCAGCATCATCATCATCCACACCATCATCTCCACCAGCACCATCATCATCACTCCACCCCGCTGTAACAATTGTGTTGGATATTGCTTTAGTTCTTAGGGGAAACTTTCCCGGTGTTAATTACTATTGTTTTTGATGCTTGTGAGTGGAACCATTGGATTATTGTCTATGTTCAGATTGTTATCCATCACCATATCATCTTTGATCTTGATCCATATGATGTCTTATGAGTAGTTCGTTGTGTTCTTGAGGACATGGGAGAAGTCATGTTGTTAGTAGTGAATCTGTGATGAGTTATTATTCAATGGTTTAGTATTTAAGTTGTGGTGCTATTCTTCTAGTGGTGTCATGTGAATGTCGACTACATGACACTTCACCATTTATGGGCCTAGGGGGATGCATTGTGTATTTGGCTACTAATCGCGGGGTTGCCGGAGTGACAGAAACCTGAACCCCTGTTAAGACACCTTTGGACAAGGGAGTGTAGGATCTCAGAGTTTAAGGCTGTGGTTAGATTTCTATCTTAATTACTTTACTGTAGTTACGTATGTTTGCAGGGGGTTTAATCACAAGTATGTATTAGTCCTAGGAAGGGCGGTATGTTAGCACAGGTTCACCCACACAACACTTACAAACACCAAAGAAGAGTACTCAACTATTTGAAGCGAAAGCACTTGACAGAATTCCCATGTGTCCTCAAGAACATTTGGTCCTTATAAGTATTTCCACCGGCTTGTCCTTTGCTAAGAAAGAATTGGGCCACTTGCTCCATTTTGGTAGACTTTTATTTTGGTAGACTTTTCTTGAACACTTGTGGAGATATTATTTATTGTAAGAAGGAAAAGGTTCATTGTGCTAAATACTATCAATAGAATCTTCTAGATGCTAAGAATGGAAAAGAAGATCCAACGGTTAGCAATGTTTGGATTTACCAGTCTTGATCCAACGGTCCATGTTCAAATTTATCCGTACACTATATAGTTTTATTTTGACTAAAAGGATAAGATAAGAAGTACTATTTAATGCACCGGTCTTTTGAATAAAATTTCTCTCCCGATGTTTGGGAAGCAAGTGAAAATTTTGAAATCGGAAAAGTTGTTACCGCCAAGGACCAAGGACCAAAGTGGTTACCTTCCTATGTACTACTCCTACTCCACACCAACTGTAGGGTTTGCAGCATAAAAAACAAAAAAATTCCTACGATGAGAACAACTATGTACCAAGATCTATCTAGTAGATACAAGCAATGGGCGGATATACATCCGTAGAGAACATACTCTTAAAGACCGACAAAGTTTAACGAGGTTGTACTTGTGGATGATGTAGACGAACGCTTGACGATCTCAAGATTGAGAGGAAGTCCTAGCGCCGCAAATCAGCGGCGCATCCGTGCTCGCACACACGTCCGAGCCACCGAGCAACCTTCGCCTCCTCGCTCTAGCGATGCAGCGAAAACAACAACTTTTTCTTGCCGAAAATCCATAGGGAACATGTATCTCGCTAGTCCGAGACCATGGGGGATAAACTAGAGGGGGAGAGAGATCCTTCATGAGGAGGTGTGAGTGAGAGAGAGGGAGAGGGGCTCCTTTTATAGGAGGAGGGGGGACCCCAAGGGGGTGGCAGGCGCATGGGGCTGCCCCTTTCTCTCCCTCCATTCATGTGGGTTGAAGCTCCACTCACAAAAATGGCCATTCTTTTCTCCACTCAAAATCCCACTCAAAATTCCCATTAAATTTCCACCAAATTTAATGCAATCTCTCTTTAAATAAAACTCCTTATATTTATTAATAATTTTGTCAATTACCATAATGGACAAACATTCACATATAACCCCTTGCTAGTATGTCATTTCACATGCATAAACACTTTCAGCAATTTCACCCGAAAATAGTTTCGGTGTCTAGTGAAATAAATTCTTGTGCTTTGTTAATATTTTTAGCATGAAACTATTTGTTCCAAATGGTGTCGGTGTCTCTTAAGTGTGTCACCCTACGGTTCGCGAATAATGCGGACATGATCGAGACCCCTCTCAGATCGATAATCAAACCTAGAGATCCATACTGACTCCCACACATTCAACGATGACTTTCTTGTGATCGTGAGAACCTTTTACGCTAGAACCTTAATCCCTTTGTTTCGCGATATATTACATGTCCGATATTCGATCATCGCTATCTCCATACCTAGTTTGATCTCGTTACTGACATGTACTCTTTCCTTGTTCCCGTGATGTAACATTCTAGTGATCTAATCACTTGCTTGCAAGCTAATCAATGTAATATCACCGAGAGGGCCCAGAGTATATCTATCCGTCATCGGGATGAACAAATTCCACTCTTGATCCATGGGCCTCAACATAATACTTTAGTAGCACTGAACCCATCTTTATAATCACCCTGTTACGGTGTGACATTTGATGTTATCAAGATACTCTTCCAGTGTTAGTGATTGACATGATCTCATGGTCTAAGGATTAGGATTACTTTGTATTATGTTATAGCAATATAAACTCAATGACTTTGATCGTCATGCTATAATTCGGATGAATGTTCATCACACCATTCCAATAATGTTGTGACCTCGTTATTAACAACATCTAATGTCCATGATCAGGAAACCTTGATCATCTTGTTAATCAATGAGCTAGTTTATAAGAGAGGCATAACTAGGAACTTTCTGTTTTTTTCTTAAACACACATGTATTAACGTTTCCGTATTAATACAATTATAGCATGCAAAATAAACATCTATCATATACTTGGAATATACATAATAACCACTTTATTATTGCCTCTCAGGGCATATTCTCTTCACCAACGTGATTGCCGAACACACTAGAGAAACAGAGCCGCCCTCTTAAGAAAAAGAAAAAAACATAGCCACCATACTGAGGCACACATGCGCAACACCATGTTGTGGACGAGAGAGAGATCAGTCGGGCCTGTGCGTGAGGGGAGAGGGGTGGAGAGATGAGAGGCAGCAAAGGAGAGAGAAAACATACATCCAATTTTTTTGCGTGCATAGGTCCTGAAATTTACTACTAGTAGAGTCATGAGTACCTTGTGTCAGGAACCCATCATAAACTTTGCTCTGACATTGAACCGCCTTCAACTCCTCTTCTCTCTTTGCTGCTGCCCTCTTCCCCTGCCTACGTTTTATTCTCTCTGCATGTACATCACATGGATAGAGGTTAGCATATGTCTAAGAAAAAGAAGTACTGTACTATGAGTAATAAGCTCCACCAGTGTGTAAACGAGATGATTTGTGGGACCCACTAAACTGAAGATGCTAACTTTTTCATAGTAGTTTTATAGCTTGGTCATACACTGCCAAGTAGGCCCATTATTTTCTTTTTTGCTTAGGACATCCTCAATGTGTAAAAAAGCACAACTTAAGGCATATAGCAGTACATTGTGGAGAAAATAAAGTTACCTCAAGCTTGTGGGTTTCCCATAGAGAATAGAAAAATCATTTCCCCTCCCTCCTCTGTCTTGCATGGAGCAATATGACCAAGCTATGTGGGTCCTACCTTGTGGCAAATGTCGAGCTTATACATTGTTGTAATTTTCATAAGCCAGGTGGGTCCTACATTACAGATTCCCTTAGATACTCGTGCTTTGTACTCCCATCTCCACCATGCTAGACTCGATTTTTTTGCGAAATTCATTTAATTGATCTAGTTAGATATGAAACACGATCCACCATATGCCTGAAAACTCCCAGGGTCAACAATGGTTACTACTATAACATCCCAATTTCAGCAACCCTTATTTATTGTCCAAAAGGCAAAAACAGGGGGAACAAAAAAAAATATTGTTAAATGTTGCAATGTTGCTTACTTGTTTGCTTGTATTCATGCAACTGATTATGTATTAGATAAAATACTCCTTACCTCAACCCCGGTTGACAAAACTATTTTACAAAAGCAATGTCTTGGCTCATCTTTCATTTTCTCAAATGTTTTGGCCTTTAAATTTTTTACTAGTTTCTATTAATAAAACTATGGAGAACTATATATGATGTCCTTATGTTTTCAAGACAAAACTTCCAACTACTCTTATCTCTAGGTTTTCTAAAACCTTTCATAAAACCTTTTCATTCTAATCTTGGTACAAATACCAAGAGGTCCTTATCTTACTTCAAAACACAACCTGTTCAAAATACCCATCCTTACCTCAAGCCAGGCTTGATGGTAACCTCAGTGGTAGTTAGTTGCTTAGCAAGATGAGTTGCCCTTATCTATTGTTTGATGAATTGGTTTGATCTGTCTGCTTAGGAGCTAGAATGAGTTGACGATCTCATCCCCTAGGATTAAACCAATAGTTAAGATCACCAATCTTAACCAAGTATCTCCAAGCTTGATCTATCTTAAGTCACCTAAGTGAAACCCTAATCCACTTAACCAGATCAATCCTAAGATAATCCTTTATATTAGCATCCAACTCATGAAAGACCAAATACAATCACGAATCTCCTCTACACAAGCTAACCTTCAACATCATCCACTTGATGGTAAAAATGAACCCTTTCCTCTTCTCCAACTCCTCTCCTTTTCCATACTTGTCAAAATCCATAAAACTACCATATTTGGATTAGTTTGGAATGTAACAACCCTAGTTTTATTAAATGGTAAATAGGGTTTGTTTGTGCATTCATGAGCATCATCATTTTAAATGCATGAAATAAAAAGGTTCCCAAAAACCCTCAACCCTAACTCCCCTCTCTATTTGGAAACCATCAAATGGTTTTAAATATTTTGAAAACCCCCAAAATATTTGGAGCCCAAATGGTTTAAAAAGGGCCCTCAAGTATTTTGAAATATTTGCAAAGCTCTTGTATTTTTGATATATCCAAAATAGATAAAAAAAATGAAAATACAAAGATAAAACAGGAAACATAAATTAGAAAAGGTTTTGTTTAAAAAAAATAGAACCAAGCAGTAGCCCAGGCCGGCCCATTTCCCCATCCCTCTCCTCTCTACAGTGCAGTGCACCCAGCAGCAGCCACCTCGCAAGCTTTGTCGCAGCCCAGCAGTGGCCCAGCTAGCCCGCCAGCGGCCCGATACCGCTTCGGCCTCGAAACCTGTCGTTGTCTTCGTCCCCAACAGAGGAAGCTCCTCACTGTCGCCGCGATCACCGTCCACCACCGCGGACGCGCCAAGATGCGCGCCACCGACGGTCCTGGCACCTATAATACCCCCTTGCCAGCGCTGGCGAACCCTAGACGTGACCCACTTCCCTTCTTCCTCTTCCTCTCTCGCTTCTACGCCTAGGCCAAAACCCTAGCTCATAGTCGTTGGTGAGCCTTGCCGTCTCCGGTCGCCTTAGGAGCTTTGCCTCGCCGTCCTCATCGTCCCTGTGAAGCCATGCAAGCAGGGTAGCGCCCTCCTCGCCGGAATCATCCCCGAACCACCGTCAGCCATCGAGGTTTCCATCGTCGATTCGCCTCTGTCTGGCCGCCCCTTGCTTCCCCAACCCTGGCATCGCGTTTGTGGTGAGCCAATGGTGCTCTAGAACCTCTCCACGCTCTCCCACTCGCTCCCTGTTGTCCTGTTGTCGTGCACCACTGCTTGCCATCGTCGGTCGTTGATGAGTGTAGCATCACTTCGTTGGGAGACCCCAAGCGGAAGGTATGATGTAGTATAGCAGGCAAGTTTCCCTCAGTAAGAAACCGAGGTTATCGAACCAGTAGGAGGAAGGAAACGTCCCAAAGGTGCTGCAAGCAACATGGATACCTGCACAACACAAACTCAAGACTTTGCCCCAACTAATAGTGAGGTTGTTAATCTCACCGGTTGCTGTAACAAAGGATGAACTGTATGGTGTGGAAGGTAATGGTGGTTTGCAGCAAGTAAACAGTAACAGTGGAAGATGTATTAATGGTAAAGATTGGACCGGGGTCCATAGTTCACTAGAGGTGCTCTCCTTAGATAAACGACATGGCATCAAGGGTAAACAAATTATAGCAGGGCAATTGACAGGAACTAAGCAAGACATAAAAATGCAATACTAGTCAGAAATGTACTATGAGATTCGATTGGGCAATACAACAAGATACATAGACCGCCATCCAACTACATCTATGACTAGAAGTCCACCTTCAGGTTATCATCCGAACCCCCTCTAGTATTAAGTTGCAAGCAACAGACAACCGCTTTAAGCAAAGTGTGTAAGGTAAACAATCCACTTGCTCCATGAACAAGAGACCGTTGTTTTCTCCCTAGTGGCAACAGCACATATACAACCGAAGAGATTTCTGTCACTTCCCTTGGAAACTAGGGCATGAACCCACTATCGAGCATAAATACCCCCTCTTGGAGTCACTAGCAACTACTCGGCCAAGATAGCTACTAACAACGGAGAGCATGCAAGATCACAAAAAACACAGACATGATAGAATCATATAAACAAAACCATTAACCAAACTGACATAATAATCTCAATATCCATCGGATCCCTGCAACCACAACATGCATGATTACAAATAGATCAGATCTTGATCATGAACGGAGCTCACAAGATCTATACATGAAAGCACAAGGAGGAGATACAACCATCTAGCCACTACATGGACTTGTAGTCCAAGGTGGAACTACTCACGCTTCATACCGGAGAAGAAGGCCTCCGGGATGATTTCCCCTCCGGCAGGGTGCCAGGAAGAATTTCAGATCCCCATGATCTAGGGACGATGGTGGCGGAGGCTCCAGACGGTTTTGTGGAATATTGATCGGGTGCTTAGGGTTTCTCCATCGGGGGCTTCTTATAGGCGAAGAGGCGAGGCTGGGAGGCGACCAGAGGTCCCACACCCTCCCCAGGCGCGGGCTAGGCTTGACCGCGCCCAGGGGGTTTGGCCGCGCCTCTCTGTCTTGTACTCTGGCTTCGTGTTCCCCATGGTAAAATATTGACTTTCGCTTTTGTCCCGCCCAATTCCGAGAATATTGATTTTCTGCCTTTCTGGAACCAATAACAGAAGAAAACAGGCAACCGGCACTATGGAAACTTGTTAATAGCTTAGTTCTAGAAAATATAGAAAAACACCTCAAAGTGTAGACAAAGCAAAGGAAAGTAGATACTAAACAAGCATGGAACATCAAAAAATATAGATACGTTTCCGACATATCAAGCATCCCCAAGCTTAACTCTTGCTTGTCCTCAAGTAGGTAAGTGATAAAAGAATAATTTTTGAGGTGACATGCACCTTCACAATAAAGATCAAACCATTTGCAAGCATTGAAAGCTAGGATCAAAGAACTATAAACATGTGCATGAAAGATGGAGTTCTAATAGTAAGACAAAGCAATTATTGTTGCAACATGACAAGATACAAACAAAGATCATGAATAGCACGCATTGAAAACGTTTGTTTGTTTCACATACAGAAAACATAGCATAGTGGCAAACAACTTATCCCTCATAGAGTAGCAAATAGATGCATAGGACACCTTCGAAGTTCATAAGAGTGACTAGATCAAATAGCACAAGAACAAGAAATACAACAATATGCATCAATCAATAAGTTTTGGTACGCTGCACATAGAACTAAGAATGGCCACTATGCTCTCTCAATTGTGCCTAAAGGTAGAAGGTGGATACTCAACATAATAGTGGAAGAAAGGCCCTTCATAAAGGGAAGCAGGGATTTCAAGTTTCAAAAAGAGCTTCCAAAAATTATGGTACTTGTTAGCTTTCAGCCCTCATTGCCCCTATCATAAGCATCTTGAAGTGATTAAGGTTAAAGTGAAAAAACTATGGAGTATATGCTTGACAAATTATAAGTTGGCAATCTCAAGTCCCTTGAATATGAGGGCCACACCTCATGCTACTCAACTTTAGTCACCTATAAGTTCTTGTCATAGTAAGTACATGTGTATCATAGAGAACGGACAACGGGGTACCCCTTGCACATGGTACAGGAGCTTTCCCATAACCAAAATGATAAGGCAAGCAGACAATGAGCATCTCAGCGATCTTTTTATTTACTATATGCATAGATTTTTATGAGAATGTTTCACAGATAGCTCACTATGGTGATGCTGCAAGTTTCCACCATGATTAGGAATGGCTTAGGCTAGCGGCCCAAGCGTTTCTCTAACACAAAATACATAACTCCATGGACTAAGAAGCTCCCTTTTTATTTCACACCGGTGACATCCACAGACAAAAGAGCATGATATCAACTGAGTACAAAGTACAAGTGCAATGTTGAAAATGTTCCCCATGACAGCATGGTTCTGCTAATTCCAACGTATAAGTGCAAGCATATACAACATAGACGACACAATGGTTCAAGTTTATTACGGGCAAAGAATAAAAAGTGTGCCATCAAGTTCGTGAGGGCTTTAATCACTAAGTTTTCACATAACAAAATACTTTTTAACTGGAAGATAGATGAAAACAAGAATATACTTAGAATGGTGTAACACACCATGCATAAGATTTTATAGTGGACACTTTGGAATAACTTGGTTTCTTGGGAATTGGAAGCATGAGTAGATATTACTCATACAAGTAGAGGCTAGCAAAAGACTGGGAGCAACCAACTAAGAGAGCAATAATGGCCATAATCATGCAGAGCGACAAAACATTACTAATCAAATCATAGAGTGGTACTACAAGTCAAAGACTAAATGATCATAGAGGCTATGGTGACTTGTTCATAGTCATAACATGGTGTGAGCATGTGCCAAGTCAACCCAAACAAACCTCAAAGGAGAAAACCACAATACTAGCTTTTGTATGCTAAAACAACGCATGGTTTCTTCAAGGCACAATAAGCAATCCCAATGACTTGAATCAAGACATGATACAACAATAATTACTAGGCATAAAGTCAAAACAACACCTATCATGGCATGATAAAGTCTAAGTCACAGTCCAAGCAAGCTCCTCTTGCACTTCCAAGCAAGAACTTTCTACTCCTTTCCAACACCAATCGACTTATTTGAAATAACACAGCGAGAGCGGGGGTCCAAACTACTTACTCAAGTAAACTAAACAAACTAAGCAAAGCAAATGAAAACTAAGATGCTCCAAGAACAACACAACAGTGTATGAAACAATAAAAACGAAGTGTCTAGACAGACCTGAGTTTTTTATTGATGAAGAAGGGGATGCCTTGGGCATCCCCAAGCTTTGACGCTTGTACCTCTTGGATATTTCTTGGGGTTACACCATGGTGGCATCCCCAAGCTTGAGATTTTGTCCATTCTTCATCTCATTACATCATTCTCTCTCTACACCTAATTTTTTCTTCATACAAAACTTCACACAATCTTCATTAGCAACATGAGTGTATTCAAAAGATAATAGACCCTTGGGTTTGGCTTTAGAACAGCAAAAATTTCACTAAAAACACAATTTACTGAAGCAAATTCCTTTAAAAAGCTTAATTCCCAGAAAGAGAACTCAAAAAGAAATCGATAAAAAGAAAATGCAAATAATGGCAGAAATCTGTCAAAATAGACCAGCAGATAGAAACCGGTTTTTTCGAAAATCGTATGTTGCTCAAATAAAAAAGTGTTGAACTAACTAAAGTTATATAACATACTGGGGAATTTATTAGTAAAATAACAGCTCAATCCGAGTTACAGAGACTCCTTATGAATTTTTATGGTGGAGGACAGAAATCTGTTTCAAGACAGCAACTCCCCAAATCTTACTTCCCTCTCATTAGAGGTCATTCTTGGCACAAAAAGGAAACAAAGAGGATAAGGAGAGGTCACTAATGAAGTAATAACTTCCAAGACTCAAGGAAACTCTTGGGTTATCTCCCAACAAGTACTTTTATTTAACGCCTTTAAGTTAGGCACAAGAAGCAAGAAGAATCAAGTATTTTCAAATAAGGAAGCATTAACATCAAACCTTGCTTTTGAAGGAGGAGCAAAAATCAACTTATCTCTCCTCATAGGGAAGTGTTCAATACCTTTCTTGAATGGAAATTGATACTTAATGGTGCCTTCTTTCATATCAATAATGGCACCAAAAATTCTAAGAAAAGGTCTTCCCAAAGTAATAGGACAAGAAGCATTGTATTCAACATCCAAAACATATAAATCAATAGGGACATAAGCATTGTTAACCATAATGAGAACATCATTAATACTTCCCATGAGTTTCTTCTTAGCATTGTCATTAAGTGGGACATCCAAATAAGAATCTTCCAAAGGTGTCAAATCAAGCATTTCATAAATCTTCCTAGGCATAATAGATACACTAGAACCAAGATCACATGAAGCTTTGAGATCAAAGTCATTCACTTGCATATTAATAATGGGTTCCCAACTATCTTCTACTTTCCTAGGAATAGAAGCTTTGTGTTTTAACTTATCTTCCTTAATCTTAACAAGAGCATCTATAATGTGTTTGGTGAAAGCAACATGCATATCACTAGCATCGGGACTTCTAGCAAGCTTTTGCAAGAACATAATCACTTCAGAAATATTGCAACCATCTATATCAAAGTCAAACTTAGAATCACTAGTAGTAGACTCATTAGGCTTAGGAATTGTAGGAGGAATAGGTACTTCTTGTGGTTTAGTGGTGATGGTGCACACACTATTATTTCTATCAATTTCAGCTTCCCTTTCCCACTTAGCATGAAGTTGGGCTAACAATCTAACATTTTCATCAATAGTAACTTGTATGGCATGAGTAGAAGCAAAGGTAATTTCCATGGTTTCAGGTTTAGCATCCATTTTATTAATCAAGGAAGACTGTGCTTCAGACAAAGAGGATATACTTTTCTCAGCACTCAAATTTTTTGACTGTAAACTAGGAATTTCTCTATTCAGATTCTCAAGCTGATGACTAATATTTTTCAAGATAACAGATTGTTCTTCCATAGTTTTAGTGAATATCTTTTTTTTCTCATATTGCATTTGCATAAAGTTTTTAGTGGATCTTTCAACTTCTAGAATCCTCTCTTCACTAGGCATTCCAGATCTACCATAATAAGTATTTCCACTATTAGGAGGATAAGGCCTATAATTGTTGTTACCACCAAAATTATATAGGCATTGTTGTTGAAATTGTTGTTTCTAATGAAGTTCACATCAACTTGCTCTTCTTGAGCAACCAAAGAGGCTAAGGGAACATTATTAGGATCTAAAGGAGCTTTCCCATTAACAAGCATAGCCATAATAACATCAATTTTATCACTCAAAGAGGAGGTTTCTTCAACAAAATTTACCTTCTTACCATGTGGAGCTCTTTAAGTGTGCCATTCAGAGTAGTTAACCATCATATTATCAAGGATTTTTGTTGCAGCACCCAAAGTGATGCCCATAAAGGTACCTCCAGCAGCTGAATCCAACAGGTTTCTTGTAGAGAAGTTCAAACCTGCATAAAAAGTCTGGATAATCATCCAAGCAGTGAGTCCATGAGTGGGAGAATTCTTAACCAAAGATTTCATTCTTTCCCAAGCCAAAGCAACATGTTAATTATCAAGTTGTTTAAATTTAATAATATCACTTCTCATAGATATAATCTTAGCAGGAGGGTAGTACTTTCCAATAAAAGCATCTTTGCACTTAATACAAGAATCAATACTATTTCTTGGCAAAGATAGAAACCATTCTTTATCTTTTCCTCTCAAGGAAAAGGAAAAAGCTTGAGCTTAATAATATCTCCATCTACATCCTTATACTTTTGCATCTCACAAAGTTCAACAAAGCTATTGAGGTGGGCAGTAGCATCATCAGAACTAGCACCAGAAATTGCTCTCTCATCACAAGATTCAACAAAGCAGGCTTAATTTCATAAAAGGTAGCATCAGGAGAGGTGGAGCAATAGGAGTGCTTAGGAAATCATTGTTGTTGGTGCTAGTGAAGTCACACAACTTGGTGTTCTCAGCAGAGTTCATTTTGGCAAAGGTGGGGCAGGCCAAAGACAATAGCAGCAGCAGAGTAGGAACTATTTTTTGTGTTTTTGTATAAAGAAAGCAAACCAAACTAAACTATTTTTTTGGAGTTTTTGATAAAAAGAGGCAAACAAAACCAAGCAAAAGAAACAAAGTAAACTAAAAACAAAGTAAAGAGAAAGGAAGTGGAGGACTCCCCTTGTGAAGACGTCCTTAGCCTCCCCGGCAACGGCGCTAGAAAAAGCCTTGATGAGTGCAGCATCACTTTGTTGGGAGACCCCAAGGGAAGGTATGATGCAGTACAGCAGGCAAGTTTCCCTCAGTAAGAAACCGAGGTTATTGAACCAGTAGGAGGAAGGAAACATCCCAAAGGTGCTGCAAGAAACATGGAGACCTGCACAACACAAACTCAAGACTTTGCCCCAACTAACAGTGAGGTTGTCAATCTCACCGGTTGCTGTAACAAAGGATGAACTGTATGGTGTGGAAGGTAATGGTGGTTTGCAGCAAGTAAACGGTAATAGTGGAAGATGTATCAATGGTAAAGATTGGACCGGGGTCCATAGTTCACTAGAGGTACTCTCCTTAGATAAACAACATGTCATGCAGGGTAAAAAAATTACAGCAAGGCAATTGACAGGAACTGAGCAAGGCATAACAATGCAATACTAGATAGAAAGATCCTATGAGATTCGATTGGGGAATACAACAAGATACATAGACCGCCATCCAACCGCATCTATGACTAGAAGTACACCTTCAGGTTATCATCCGAACCCCCTCCAGTATTAAGTTGCAAGCAACAGACAACTGCGTTAAGCAAAGTGTGTAAGGTAAACAATCCACTTGCTCCATGAACAAGAGACCGTTGTTTTCTCCCTAGTGGCAACAGCACATCTACAACCGAAGAGATTTCTGTCACTTCCCTTGGAAACTAGAGGCATGAATCCACTATCGAGCATAAATACCCCCTTTTGGAGTCACTAGCAACTACTCGGCCAAGATAGCTACTAACAACGGAGAGCATGCAAGATCACGAACAACACAGACATGATAGAATCATATGGACAAAACCATTAACCAAACTGACATAATAATCTCAATATCCATCGGATCCCCACAAACATAACATGCATGATTACAAATAGATCAGATCTTGATCATGAACGGAGCTCACAAGATCTATACATGAAATCACAAGGAGGAGATACAACCATCGAGCTACTACATGGACCCGTAGTCCAAGGTGGAACTACTCACGCTTCATACCGGAGAAGAAGGCCTCCGGGATGACTTCCCCTCCGACAGGGTGCCGGGAAGAACTTCAGATCCCCATGATCTAGGGATGATGGTGGCGGCGGCTACAGACGGTTTCGTGGAATATTGATCGGGTGCTTAGGGTTTTTGCATCGGGGGCTTATTATAGGCGAAGAGGCGAGGCTAGGAGGCGACTAGAGGGCCCACACCCTCCCCAGGCATAGGCCAGGCTTGGCCGTTCCCAGGGGGGGTCTGGCCGCCCTCTGGTGCCTCTCCGTCTCGTACTCTCGTTTCGTGTTCCCCACGGTAAAATATTGACTTCGGCTTTTGTCCCATCCAATTCCGAGAATATTGATTTTTCTGCCTTTCTGGAACCAAAAACAGAAGAAAACAGGCAACTGGCACTGTGGAAACTTGTTAATAGGTTAGTTCCAGAAAAGATATAAAAACACCTCAAAGTGTAGACAAAGCAAATAAAAGTAGATACTAAACATGCATGGAACATCAAAAATTATAGATACGTTTCCGACGTATCACTCGTCGTCATGGAAGTCGCTCCGGCGACCATCTCATGGCGGCGCCGCCACAGTTAGGCTCCCCGCAGAGCGTCACGTCGAGCCAACCCTCTCCCATGCCCCAGCATCGCCTGTAGCGCCAGCCCCGATCTCAACCTAGGAGGAATGGCGTTGATGATGTCACCATGACATCAGGCAAATGCCATTTCTCTTTTTATTTTTGTGTAATTATTTTGTAAATGGTAAATGTATGACAGGTGGGACCAGATTGTCAGATATTTAATCATTTCCAAAACTGTTTTTTGAAATGAATAAATACATGACATGTGGGTCCAGGTTATAAAATAATTTATAAAAGCTAAAATGTTTAATTGATTTAAAAATGATTTAAAATGAATTAAAATTGGGAAAATTCATAACTAATTCATTTTAAATCAGAAAAATAAAAATAATATATCAAAATGTTCAAAATATGAGCTCTAGCTATTTAAGCTATCATCATGCATTGTTAAACAAGTTACATGACAAGTTAATTAGAAGAAGTAAATGTACCCCTCTCATAAGCTTCTGGAGTTTCCCCGAATTAGGGTTTGTAGCCCTCGGGACCCCGATTAAGTTGTCAAGCATGCTTCAGGGGTGTATTTCAATGCAATTTAACTTTTCATATCATCATTCTTGTTTGAGCATTGCATCAATGACATGCGTTGATTGTTTCCTTTCTTTCCGGTATTTGGTTCTTCTCTGGTAGAATAGGATATCGGAATCGAGATCGAGATCGAAGACCGAGATCAACACCATCGAAGCTCGAAGACCAATACTTTACCAACTGTAATCAAGTCAAGTACCAGGTGTCCGAAGACCTACTTAATGGTTATCAACAGACAAAATCGAGCAAAGCCCCACACATGATATAATCCTACGATTTCAAAGTATCTACATTCTTGCCATGTGCATACGATTCTAAAGTCTTTTACCGATAGATAGAGTAATCCTATATGATGCATGTTTTCTTTGTAGCCTATATTACCTGATCCACTGCTCCTAGCATAACTAGGGTTTGGCTTGTGAAGCATTGCTAGAGCTGTTACATCTGTCGTGCTTAGCCATGCTTAGCTGTTATCGCTGGTCCATCCGGTTGATGAATCAGAGCTGCGAATGAACCTAGTATGACAGGATAACATGGTAAGATCAGAGATGAAAGTTAAACATGCTAAGGCTTGTATGGGAGGCCATGGTGTGTTGTGGTTTTTGCAGTCCCATACTTTCCACTACTAGGACCTGAGTTCTTGCCTATGGACCAAGACGAGCGTATAACCACACGGGTGCCTGGAAACCCCCTCGACCAACTAACTTGCCTAGTAGATTCCATGAGTCACATAGTCTGGGCTTTCCATTCGACATATGCATCTTGGTTGTTATTGAATGGAGGTGAAGGAGGTGCATTCATAATAGGTAGGTAAGCGTGGCCGAGAACAAGAGATGCCCGACATCCGTAATCTTGAAACCTGCGCACATCATTAGGGACCAGCTTCGGGACTCGACCCGTTACAGCGGCATCTCCCTAGTGCGTGACTCATGGTCTCGGCGAAAGCAAGGTAAAGGTCGTGTCTAACCACCCTCTGCCGGCCTTCCAAGGAAGAGGGCTATTACTAGTGGCATTAAGAGAAGGTTAGTACGTGTACGTAAAGTTGTACACCGCTACAGGGTTAAATCTTTTTGAAAAGCCGTGTACACGGTTATGGATGACTTTGTGACCGGATTCTAAGATCATAGCGAACTTTAACCTAATCGTAAAACTTGGTGGATCAATGTGTAATTAAGGATGCTTCCTCATGGGAACAAGGGGGTGATCCTAGTTGGTAGGTTTAGCTGATGATGATTCGGTGGATATCAAAAGATGATCAAAGTTAGAGATATCGATCTCTTATCCCCTTTTAAAGTATTATGATTAGTCGAGATTCTTCTCCCTCCTGTTTTAACAACAAAGATGGATTTATGCAAAATAACTCCACCAGCCATAAGTCTTGCGGAGTACACCCTGTACTCACCCTTGCTTCATTGATACTTTTGTAGTAGAGTAAGTGATATCATAGAAGATGAGTTCTCTACGGTATCGACATCGACGAGTAGCTTAGGGTTCCGAGTCGGCAGTCTGGGATCTATGGAATGGACGTCATCGTTATGCTTTAGGGCTCTTAGGCCATTTGTTAAGTTTGCTATACTTAATAGCATAATTTGCCTTCCGTTGTTTGATGTTTGTGGTCAGTGGCCTCTGCTTGTAATATTTTGGTTCTTCGCTCAGTTATGAGCTTGTTGTAATAATTTTTGTGTCGTAGGGTCACTGTTGTGTTACCGATTTTCTCTCTGTACGCTTTCGAGATTAGGTTAGGCTTATGTTCAGACGGTGTTCTGGGATTTGTCTAGCCTTAATCCCGGGGGTGTCACACGGAATCCTTAACTGGATTCAATCTTTGAGACTCCACCTATTTTAACCTATGTGCATTCTTGAGAATGTACTTGAACCATCTTGTAGTACATCATGAGTAATACAAAATACCACTCTTTCCCTTGGCTAAACCCTTCTTGTACCCACTCATCCTTGATGATTTTATAGAAGAAACTGTCCTATTTCTGCAAATCATATCATCATGCCTACTTTACTAGAAGCTCACATCCCTATGCTACCTTACCGTGACCAACTCTTTGCATGGTTATGATCTAATGACCATGTTCTATCAATCCACATTTTACGTGTTCCCATTGGAGCTTTTTGCTTCTTAAACCCACATGGTTTATGAGGCTTCATGATACATCTGTGATGGCAGCCTTAATTTCAACAAAGTTTGCCATCACTTCTAGATCACCTCAAACACAAACAATCCCAACTCTTGTTTCCATGATCATCTATATAACTTGGTATAACTATCCATCTATACCTTGTACCAAGGTGAGCTCTGAGTTCCCTAATCCAACCAAGTTTAGGTGGCACAATTTTTTTTGAAGATTTATGACAGTTAGACCCCTACAGAGGGTCCTACTGCCTCATTAGAATATATATATATATATATATATATATATTACAAAGGGACAAGAGTCCAGTTTGTTACGATTACATCAGCTATAGAACCAATTAGAGCCTAAAGGCTAAATAATTACAAGAGTAGGCATTTTGTCCACCCCATCAGCAAGAGAGAATTAAAGACTATCAACTATGTCTCGGATGAATGGATGTAGAGAATCTTTACTTCTGTGAACTAGCAGAAAAAATTCAGTCTTGAATCTTTGCTTCCAATAGTTCACCATAGGCACAACTCCATTGAACAGAAGGTTACTTATTTCTTTCCAAATACACCGGGATCTAATTAGAAGCACTTCCATGAACATTTTCTTCTGCCAGTTAATTTTTACTCTACTGATTATCTCCAGTCTATCACCATAGCTCTGCTAGAAATAGTTTAGTTCAGCCCAGCAAGAGGTGCTGAAGTCGCAGTGAAACAATATATGCTCAATTGTTTCTTCAGGAGGGTTTTGGCACATGAGATAGTTATAGCCTGAATTAAGATGGAATTTTTTCTTGTCAACATATTTCTAGTGTTGTTGATCCTGTCAGAGAGAAGTAACCAGCCAAATAATTTTAGCTTAGTGGTGCATTTAGATTTCCACAGCCAGGAATAAGCCACATGAGGTTGAAGATCTCTGAATTAATATTTATAGAACTATCTAGAGGTATATTCAGAACCCCATGGATAGGTCCAAGTGTCAGACGAATTCTCCATCAGAACATGAGAAGTATCCTCCTGCAATTTCTTCACTTCATCAAAAGCCTCTGGATACATAGGTAAATGGAATGTATGCATCAGAAAATCATCAGACAGGAAATCCCTAATAGATAAATCCTCAGAGAATGCAATAAGAGAAAGCTCGAGGGAATTTTTAGCATTAATCTGGCCTAGCCAGTCATCCTTCCAAAATAGAGTAGCAGCTGACGAGGTTCGATCTCGTCAATGCCCATTGTTATGAGCTTAGGTTTTGGAGAAGATGGGGATGCTGGAGATCGTGTAACAGTTAATAGACAAGCAACCAGGGTGTCGTGGGAATGGTCACGGCAGATGCTGCAATCGGCAGCGAGTAGTAGAACGAAGGGCAAGGGCGGCCAGCCATCTGCGGTGCGAGATGAGGGCAAAGACACAGGGTTTTACCCAGGTTCGGCCCCCCGGAGGGTAAAGACCTACTCCTGCTAGATTGTATTATGGAGGTGTTTACAATGGGAGAGCTCGGTGGCTAGGAGGCGAGTCGCTTGGGTGTCTTCGGGAACGTGTCTCTACTCACCCCATAGGGAGGTTTATATAGGCTCACCTCCCCTAGGGTTTACATATCTCAACCGATTCGGTTACAGCTCCGGTAATCGTTTAACCTAGTCCGACTGGGCCTATCTACTCGCCTGGGCCTTCAGCTTCCAGTCGCTTGGTACCTTACTGGGCTTCGATCCACTCGCCGTTCTGCAGGCCCACTCGCCAGCCCTTGGGCCAGTCGGAAACGTCCCGCTGAGTATACCCCAGTAGGCGTATCCCCATCAGTAGTCCCCGAGGCCGTCGTTGATTAGACGTAAGTGGCTGCTGGCAGTCGGAGTATACGGCTTCAAAGTAGGCATCCAGTCGAATCGTCGGCGGGCTCCTGTATGAAGGAGAAAATCCGGTGAACCGAGTCGCGTCTTGGGTGAGTCGAGCCAACGGGACGCGGTCGCGGCGAGTGACCTAGCGAGCCGAGTGGCTGGAGTTGGACCGTCAGGCATGGTCAAACTAGCCGTTAAGGTAACTCAACGGTAACTTTTGGCGTAATCATCGCGCGGTAACGGCCCCCCTGATTTGGCGGGTAACTCCCGCTATATAAGAGGAATGGCAGGCAATCGTAGAGCCAACTGCCCACCACTTCTTCCGAGTGCGTGCATTCTCTTTCCTTTGCTCCTTGATCCAATCGGCCCGAAATCCTCCGATCTCCAACCAACCTCTCGGCTATGGCCCTTCCCACCGAACCATGGGGCAGGTCCAAGTGCACGAGGGCGCAGCTGGCCTCCTTCGAGGAGGCCGGAATCCTGCGAGCCGGCTGTTGGCGTATCCCCGCAGCCGGAGAAACTACCCCAAACCCGCGAGAGAGGGAGTTCGTCTGTTTCACCAGTCATCTCGAGCGGGGGTTAGGGTTTCCCACGTCTTTGTTCTTCCGGCGTTTTTGCGCCTACTACGGGATCCAGCCCTCAGATCTGGGTCCCCACAGCATCGAGCAGCTCGCCATCTTCGTGGCGTTCTGCGAGTGCTACTTGGGCTGCCGGCCCTACTTTCCCTTGTGGCAAGATCTGTTCCACGGACGGATCAGCCGCGAGGAGGCAGGCGGCCCAATGCTAGCCGCGGGCGGCCTGACGTTCCAGCTCAAGTCCAAAGCTTCCTTCTTCGATCTGATGCTGCCCGCCAAAGCAGCGAGCGACTGGAAGAAGTCATGGTTCTACGTGACCGAGGCGACTCCGGAGGACGAGGCGGCGATCCCGCGGTACTCGGCCAACCGCTCCGAGCCGCGCCATCTCCAGGTCGGCAAGCTCCCCGACGACCAGCGGATGGTCGTCGACGAGATGCTCCAGGCCATCCGTGGTCTGAAGAAGAGGGGGCTCCAGACGATAAACTTGTACAATTGTTGGCTTGGGCGGCGGCTCGTTCCGCTCGCCCAACGCGACCATTACATGTATCAGTACACGGGCCGGGGAGACTCGACGAAATCCTGCCTCGACGAGTGGAAGCTGGAGGACTATCTCCCAGCGTTGAAGAAGATCACCCAGGCGGTGTACGTGGATGCACAGGCCGGGGTCCCTCCCTACACCGCGAAGCGTCCGGCTCCGACGGTAATTTCTTTATCTTGTTCGCAGTCGCAGCGTATGCAGTCGCGGTAACTCTAACTCTATTTCGTATTCATCACAGCTGTTCCAAGTGGTGGAAGGGTGGCTCCCACCCGCCGATGACGAGAGCCCGGGGCCATCCGCCCAGGATACAAGCGAATCGCCACCCGCGAAGGGCAACGAGGACGACGAGGACGAGTCCGAAGAGGAAATTGCCCCGCTGGTCCGAAAGACCCGTGGGCAACGTCAGCGCGAAATCGAAGCGAGCAGGAGCCTCGAGCATCATGATGATGACGACGAGCTGCCAGAAGCCACCTCGCGCCGCCAGGCCACTCCTTCGAAGAAGAAGAAGAAGGAAAAGGAGGCGAGGGCCCCCCGAGGAGGAAAACAAAGCCGCCGAAGATGGCCTCGCCGCCGCACTCGACGAGCAGCTCCGATGCTCACAGCTCGGCCGGTGACGGCGCGGCCCCGGCGACAACCGCGCTAGATGCGCCGTCTGTGGAAGTGCCGCTGGCCTCGATGCCCCCGCCATTCGCGCCAGCCTCTGGGCTAGGGAAGGCTCCAGCCGTGGCGACTTCGCCTCGCAAGGAGGTTCCAATTGGGGCGGCTTCGCCCCGCGAGGAGGCCCCGGCCGCAGCGGCTCCAGTTCGCGAAGGGGCCCCTGCCGAAGGTATCCCAGAGGCGCCAGCCGCAGCCTCGACGACGAAGAAGCCGTCCGTGTCTTGGGCACGCGACGTCATGGAACTAGGGCTCAGTCGCCGACTGGGACCCGAGCTGGAAAAACCGGCCGGCCTTCGCACAGGGCTACGCTTCATCCCGGTTGCCAAGTGAGCGCACTCGGCCTTCTCTATTTTCTATAGCTGTTTCGATTGTCTTTACTGACTCGACTAATGTGCAGGACCGGAGTGAAAAGGATGGGCCACCCGACCGTGGCCCAGGTACCCTCCACCGCTAGCGAGGAGGATCGTTCCCGTAAGAGAAAGGCAGACGAGGTCGTTGCCTCGGCGGATGGCAATAAGAAGGCCAAGGGCGACGACATCGTCACTGTCTCTGACGACACGGCGGTTGCGCCGGCCGGTCCCGCGGCGGAGGCAGCCGCGTCTACGAAGGAGGGCGTTTCCTTGCCTGGAACGGCGGAGGCGACTTCCTTTGGAGCGGGTGCCTCTATCGCCACCTTCCCTCGCTTCGTGACCAAGGCGGCCGCGGCGAGCGGGGCTGCATCCCCGAGCCTCGCTCCAGGGACCGTCGATGCTGAAGTCGACCAGCGTCGTGGGCATACGCCAGCGTTACTCGCATCCGTGGACGCGATGCAACTTCATGGCATGCTTGGCGCAGCCATCCAGGTATACCCAGTCCCCGAGGATCAGGTCGGTGCTTTGCAGTGGCTTGATTCTTATTATTCTCTCGTCTTTTACTTTCTTATCCAGTCCCCGAGTGCGCACGCGCTAAATTTTAGCGGGGTGGGCACTTGGGAATTTCTTGATCGCCAGTCCCCGAGTGCGCACTCGCTGAATTTCAGCGGGTGGGCACTTAGGAAGTTTCTTGATCGCCAGTCCCCGAGTGTGCACTCGCTGAATTTCAGCGGGTGGGCACTTAGGAAGTTCGTTTTTACTGACTTTTTTGATGATATGCAGGGTCTGCGGCTCGAGTCGGCGGACCGACTGGCCGCGCAACAGCGTGCTGAGAAGGAGCTGACCACAATCCGGGAGGCGAACAAAGAGCTTCAGGCTGTTGCTGCGAAGGCAGAGGAAGCTCGCCAAGAGCTTGTCCCGGCTGGTGAGTTGGAAGCGGCGCGATCTGCTCTGGGCGTTGCTGAACAGCGGGTCGCTGTCCTCGAGCGCGAGCTGCGGGAGGCGAGGGAAGAAGCTAGCTCGGCGGACGGGCGGGCTAAGGCCGCCATTGCAGCCGCGGAGGAGGATCGCAAGGTGTCGGACGCCCTTATTGCTGGGCTTCAGGACGACCACACATCGCTTCAGTGCTTCATCACGGGGCTCGCCCACCCGCTGCTTGGTGAGTGCATCTTCCCTTTCCGTTAGTTGGGGTTTTGCGGTGTCCGTCGCACTCATCATTGTCTCCTTCTCGCAGGTCGCGTTATTGGTATCCAAGAAGAAGCGAGCTCGCTCGACGCGAGGCAGTGCGTAAGCATGCTCGTCGACTCGGCTACGCTGTCGGCGACGTGCATCCGCGCCTACCTTCAAGAAATGTCGCCCACGGAGGTTATTCCCAGCGACCTCGTTGAGGTGTGGGAGTACTTGGAGAAGGCGCCCGCGGTCATTGAGTTCATGACGCGGTCGGCGTTTCGGCGTGGAGCGTCGACAGTGCTGAGCCTTGGACTCGCCCACTTCCCCGAGGATTTCGACCTCGACGATGTGACGAGTGGGTATCCTTCGTCGACCGGCGCGGTGGACCTGTCCGAGGTTCTCAAGTTGCAGGAGCGTGCCGCCGCGTACTCGGAGCGTGTTTGGGCGATGGGCGACCTCCTTCCCTACCAGGAAACGGTCGTCGCGCCGAACGACCCCGAGCCGCCGCATCGTGACTTCAAGGTCGAGCAACCTTTTCGCTCGGCGATGGCGGGTGAGCTGACTACGTATCCGTCAAACCCGTACACCGCGTTCATCCGTAGGCACCGGGATTCTGGCGAGTCGTCGTCGAAGCCTGCAGAATAGGGTAGTTTTGCCTGGATGTGTTAGCAGCAGTTCTGCCATGCGGGCATAATTTGTAATATAAGACAATGCAATATGCGATTGAATGGGACGTCGTGTCCATTTTGCTATTTGTTTGTGTGTTTTGGATTGATTTTGGACGAGTCCCCGAGCGCGTCCGCCCTTTTGTGGGGTTCACCTCGTATATGATGTTTGTCGTTATCATGTGTTTTGTTAGTTTAGTCGACTCGCCCGAGATCGGAGAGCCAGTCGCAAGGAGACTCCCTTGAGTGCTCTGTACTTTACCGTTTTCCCGTACGCGAACGGGGTCGGGTGGCCGAGTCCCCGAGCGTGGTACTAGGTAGTTCTAGGCGCAACTCGAGGGTGGTTGAGGACTCAGCGCGTTGGTGTGAGCGCGTCACTCCTGCCTGGCCCGTGGGGTCAGTCGCGTGGCGAGTCCTGGGCATGCTCTCTTACTTGGCGTTTTCCCTGACCGATCGCGACGAACTGGTATTCAGTCCCCGAGCATGGTACTTAGCTGTTCGAGTCGCTATGCCGAGGATGCGGAGGACCAAGGTCGCTGTGAGAAGCGAGGGCAGTTGTCTTGGTTCGTAAAACCAGTCGAGCTAGGCGACTCCAATGGGGCTCCGGATTGGCGTTTTTCGTGGACGACGCAAGACCTGAAATGACTCAGTGCTCTTACATCCCACTACTTAGCCGTGCCGATCGCTGTACCAAAGGTTGACTTCTGCATTTTAGCATGACGCTGTTATTACGAGTGCGAGTGGCACAAGGCATGGAGAGTAGACGCAATTTGCGGTAGCCGTTTCTTTTATTTCATAGCGACTGGAGAGTACATGTGTGGGGTTCTAGGAGTAGAACTTCCGGAGGAGATTTACATTCCATGGCCGCTTGACGTCGAGTTCGCCGTCCCCGCGAACGTCGATGAGGTAGTAGGCGTCATTGCCGAGTACGCGTCCGATAGCGAACGGGCCTTCCCACGGAGGGGAGAGCTTGTGCATGCCCTTCTTGTCCTGGATGAGGCGTAACACCAGGTCGCCTTCCCGGAAGGTGCGGGTTTTCACCCGTCGGCTGTGGTAGCGGCGGAGTCCTTGCTGGTAAATGGCGGTGCGTGACCGAGCGAGGTCGCGTGCTTCGTCGAGCTGGTCGAGCCCGTCTTGGCGGGCCAGTTCGTTTGCGGCCTCCGTATAGTGGACGACCCGCGGAGAGTCATGTTCGAGGTCGGTGGGCATGACTGCTTCGGCGCCGTAGACCATGAAGAAGGGAGTGAATCCCGTTGATCTGTTAACCGAGGTGCGGATTCCCCAGATGACGGAGGGCAGCTCTTCGACCCAGCATCCAGCGGTGCGCTCGAGTGGTACTTGGAGTCGCGGCTTCAGGCCGTGGAGGATGCTTTGGTTGGCTCGTTCCGCCTGGCCGTTGGATTCCGGGTGGGCGACTGACGTGAGGTCAAGCCGGATGTGGTGCTCTTCGCAAAATTCAGCCATTGCTCCCTTGGCGAAGTTTGTGCTGTTGTCCGTGATGATACTGTTTGGGAACCCGTAGCGATATATGAGCTCGCGTAGGAATTTAGTGGCGGTCTTCCCGTCGCATTTCCGGACTGGCTTGGCCTCCACCCACTTGGTGAATTTGTCGACGGCGACTAGCAGGTGGGTGTAGCCGGAGGGGGCTTTCTTGAAGGGGCCTACCATGTCCATGCCCCATACGGCGAATGGCCAAGTGATGGGGATCGTTTTGAGCGCTGAGCTCGGTACGTGCGTCTGGTTGGCGTACTTCTGGCACCCGGCGCATCGCTGGACGATGTCGACAGCGTCGGCGTGTGCGGTGGGCCAGTAGAAGCCGTGTCGCATAGCTTTGGCGACCAGGGAGCGAGCGGCGGCGTGGTGGCCGCAGTCGCCTGAGTGGATGTCGTGGAGGATTTTCCGTCCTTCAGCTGGCTGGACGCAACGTTGGAACACGCCGGTGACGCTGCGCTTGTGTAGTTCGCCGTCGATGATGGTGTAAGACTTGCATCGGCGGGCGATCATTCGAGCGTTTGTCTCGTCTGCTGGCAGGGTGCCGGTTTCCAGGTAGGCGATGTAGGGCTTGGTCCAGTCGTCTGGCTCGGTGATGAGTGCGACCAAGGCTGCCTCTGGTTGGAGTGGGACTCCGATGTCGATCTCCCTCGGGGGAGAGACTGATGGCTTGGAGATTGTGTCGAGGAACACGCCGGCGGGTGGTGCAAGTCGAGCCGACCCGATGCGAGAGAGGGCGTCGGCCTCCTCGTTTTTTCGCCTGTCGATCCACTCGACAGAGTAGCCGGTGAAGTGGCCGCCCAACTTATCCACCTCTTGGCGGTACGCCGCCATGGTAGGGGAGATGGCGTCGCAGGTGCCGGCGACTTGTCCCGCAACGAGGTCGGAGTCTCCGTAGCATCGGAGGCGATTGACGCTCATCTCCTTTGCGGCTCGCATGCCGTGGAGTAGGGCCTCGTATTCAGCCATGTTGTTGGTGCAGGGCGTGAATTCGAGGCGGAGGATGTAGCGGAGCTTGTCGCCCTTTGGTGAAGTCAGTGCTATCCCCGCTCCTGCACCGTCCGCGTTCTTGGACCCGTCGAAGTGCAGGCTCCAGTAATGGAGGTACGACGGCTTCTCTGGCTGCTGGGACTCCTCCCAGTCGGCGATGAAGTCTGCCAGTGCCTATGACTTAATCGCCCTTCGTGGCTCGTATTTAATGTTGTGGACGCCGATCTCGACGGCCCACTTGGCGACCCGCCCGGTCGCCTCGCGATTGCGGATGATGTCTTGTAGTGGCGCTGAGGAGACGACCGTGATCGGGTGCTCCTGGAAGTAGTGCGGCAGGCGCCGCTGAGCCCTGAAGACCGCGTATACTAGCTTTTGGTACTGTGGGTATCGCTGGCGCGACTCGGTGAGGACCTCGCTGATGTAGTACACCGGCCGCTGGACCGGGCGCTCCTTTCCTTCCTCTGGTCGTTCGACGACCATTACGGCACTGACGACGCGCTCGGACGCCGCGACGTAAACCAGCATAGGCTCTTTGTCAGCGGGTGCGGCGAGTAGTGGTGCGGCGAGTAGCACCTTTTTAAGGTCGCGGAGCGCGTCGTCCGCCTCCTTGTCCCACTGGAAGGTTGGGTTCTTGCGCATCAGGCGGTATAGGGGCATCGCCTTTTCGCCCAGGCGGGGGATGAAGCGACTGAGAGCCGCTACACGCCCGGCCAGCTTCTGGACGTCACGCAGGCACTCGGGTTTGCCGAGCCGGGCGATCGTGTCGATCTTCGTTGGGTTCGCCTCGATCCCTCGTTTGGAGACGACGTACCCTAGTAGTTGTCCGGCGGGTACACCGAAGGTGCACTTGCCTGGGTTGAGCTTTATCTTGTACCTCCGCAGATTGGCGAAGGTCTCGGCCAGGTCGGCGAGTAGGTCGCCTTGGCGAGCGGATTTCACGACCACGTCGTCGATGTAGACGTGGATGTTGCGGCCAATTTGGCTCGCGAGGCATTCTTGCATGCACCGCTGGTAGGTTGCCCCGACGTTTTTGAGGCCGAAGGTCATGGCGGTGTAGCAGAAGGCTCCGAATGGCGTGATGAACGCCGTCTTCTCCTCATCCTCGACAGCCATTTTGATCTGGTTGTACCCGGAGTAGGCGTCGAGGAAACATAGCGACTCCGAACCCGCGGTTGAATCGATTATCTGATCGATCCGCAGGAGGACGAACTGCTCCTTTGGGCAGGCGCTGTTCAGGTTTGTGTAGTCGATACACATTCTCCAGGTCCCGTTTTTCTTCTCGACCAGGACTGGGTTTGCCAGCCACTTGGAGTATTTGATTGGCCGGATGAAGCCGGCAGCGAGTAGACGCTGCACTTCCTCGGCGATTGCTCGACGGCGTTCTTCATTGAAGGGCCGTAGCGACTGCTTGACAGGTCGCACTTTGGGGTCGGCATTTAGTTTGTGCTCAGCGAGCTCCCTAGGGACACCTGGCATGTCGGAGGGTTTCCATGCGAAGATGTCCCTATTCTCACGAAGGAACTCGATGAGCGTGCCTTCCTATGCTGGGCTCATGCCTGTCCCAATCGTCACCGTCTGGCTGGGGTCGCCTGGGACCAGCTCGACGGTGCGGGTGTGCGTCGTGGCCTCAAAGGTTGAGGTGTTTGTGCCCTCTGAGTTGGGCTTCTTGAGTATTGTGGGATCGTCATTGTTGACCCCGCTCGCGTATTTGGCGAGCTCGTCGGCGTGATTAGTTTCTGCCGCGATGACAGCGTCGGCGAGTTCGGCTCCTTTGGCCTCGCATTCGGCGGCCATGTCGGGGTCGCCGTGGATGGTGATGACGCCGCACGGCCCGGGGAGCTTCATTGCGTTGTACGCGTAGTGGGGCGCTGCCATGAATTTAGCGAACGCCTGGCGCCCCAGGACGCAGTGGTAAGGGCTGTCGAAGGGCACCAGCTCGAAGACGATCCGCTCGGTGCGGAAGTTTGCCGGACTGCCGAAAGTGACTGGCAGCGTGACTTTGCCGATCGGATACGCCTTCCGACCGGGGACGATGTCGTGGAACGTGTTGTGGGTTGTCTCGATCATCGACTGCGGGAGCCGTAGCCGCCTGAAGGTGTCGAGGTAGAGGATGTTGATGGAGCTGCCGCCGTCCATCAGTGTCTTGGGGAGCCAGTAGTCGCCAACCTTGGGCTTGACCACCAGGGCGACTCGTCCTGGGTACTCGATGCGTGGCGAGTGGTCTTGCCGGCTCCAGGTGATGGGCTGTTCCGACCAGTTCAGGAACTGGGGGACGTCTGTTTGGGCCACCGCGTTGACGGCGACGGCGCGGGCGATGAGCTTCTTCTCGCGCTTCGTGTTGAAGCCTGTGAAGGTGTGGAGAGAGCCGGCTACTTTGCCGAATTTTCCGCCATTTGGCGGGTCGTTGTCGGTGTCCTCCCGCGCGTGCCGTGCCTTCTCGATTTCCCTGAGGGTGTGGCAGTCGGCGGTGGTGTGCGTCGCGGGCTTTCCTTCCCTGCTGTGGAACGCACATGGTTGGTTAAGGAGGGCCGCGGGATCGAACCTTGGCTTGTTCTTGTAGTTGCCGCCATCGCGCCGTTGCCCTCCGTCGCGGCGGTAGCTCTTGGGCTCGCGTTGTGCGTGCCCAGCGTTGGCGACGAAGTCGACTCGCCCGTCGTTGCGGCGCTTGCCTGTGAGGCGGGTGCCGCTGTAGCGTAGGTCGGTTCGGCGTCCGCCGTCGTTGCCGCCCGTGCGGCGTTGCCCTCCTGACTCGTCGTCGATTTCCTGGTTTGGATCCTCCTCGGCGTACCGTTTGGCGATCTCGAGGAGGTCGGGGATGTTGTCGAGTGTGCGGGCGTGTCGCTTGAGCTTGGCGACTAGGGGCTCCTAGCGGCACGAGGTCTTGAAGCAATGGATCGCGGTGTCCGGGTGGATGCCGACCGCGTTGTACCAGAGCTCTTGCCACCGTTGGACCCAGTTGCGGGTCGACTCGCGGGGTCCCTGGACGCATCGTTCCAGGTCCTCGATGGTGGTGGCGCGGGTGTAGGAGCACTCGAAGTGCCTGACGAAGGCGTCGCGCATTTCCTCCCAGGAGTCGATACTGTCCTGGGGGAGCGTGTTGATCCACTGCCTGCACGTCCCCTCCATCATCAGTGGGAGGTAACGAGCGGCGAGTAGGTCAGTGTGACCCGCGATCCCCATTGCCATGAGGTATGTGTCGAGCCAGACTGCGGGGTCGTACGAGGAGTCGTATTTTTCTATCTCCTTTGGCGCCTTGAAGTTTGGCGGGTACTTCTCGCCTCGGATCATTGGTCCGAAGCACTTAGGCCCGAGTCGACTGAGCGACCCCATGGGCTCGCCATCGCGGCGATTAGTTAGGGTGTGCCGCAAGTCGTCGGGCTGGCGTGCGCGCCAGTTTTGGTTGTTGATGATGTGAGTGCGGGCGTCGATGGGTTGTCCGTTAGTGGCGACGAAGTTGGTCGCCGGCCTGGGATCGTTGGTGGAGAGTGCCGCGTTCGCAGGTCGGTGTTGGAGCTGCAGTGGCACTGGTGGCGGGCAATTGAGGGTGTTTGCCGCCGCTGGGCGGCCGCTTGAGGCCGCTCTGCTTCCCGAGGAACGCGAGTATACTCGACCTTGCGAGTCGGCGCCCGCTTTTTGCTGCTCCACGGCCTTCGCAAGCAGGGCCTTGACGTACTGGATCTGTAAGGCGCCGTCGCCAGTGGCCGTGATGCTATCAGCTGCTGCTCGGCCTGCCACGAGGTTGTCCATTGGGGTGGAGAATAGTGGGAGGCCGTTTGCGTCTCTCTCCCGTGAGGAGACAACTATCCGCGGTTGGTCCCTGGGAGGGGTGCGGTTGGGTGGTGGTGGGGCACCCATCGCCGTTGATCCTAGCGGGGGCCGGGCGCTTCCTCCTGGTGGCGCGTTCTCGCAGATTGCGCGCTCGGCTATGCGGGCCGGGTCGTTTTCATCGTCGAAGTTCAGGGCACGCCCTTGAACGGTGGGGTTCAAGCGTGACCTGATCCGCTGCTGGTGGTAGCGTGACAACTCCTGCGCCGTCACCTGCTCGAGGCGAAATTTTTCGCGCTCGGCCAGCTCTTTGCGTACCGCCTCCGCCAGTTTCAAGCGGAGTTCCTCGACCTCCGTTGCCGTGGCGTTAGGAGGGATTGGGGTGGAGAAAGGATCCTCCGGCGGATCGGTGCCGGTGGCCATGTATGCCGCGGCGTGGCGACTGGCTCCTTCGC
This sequence comes from Avena atlantica, assembly GCA_910589765.1. Lineage (NCBI taxonomy): Eukaryota > Viridiplantae > Streptophyta > Magnoliopsida > Poales > Poaceae > Avena > Avena atlantica. The sequence continues at coordinate 482,718,856 of OU342735.1, read as the reverse complement.
GGAGGTCGGCGGAGTTCTCCGACCCGGAGTCGAATTCGAAGATTCCGAGGATGGAGGGGTCCTTGAAGTCTTCCGCGTTGGAGACCTGAACGATGGAGCCCGCGGATGAGGCCGCGGTGATGGATCCGGCGAGTGACGCCGGGGTCGCCGAGTCGGCATCATCGGTGAGGGCCGCATCTTCTGCGGCCGCTGAGTTCCCGGCCACGTTGCTGTGGGCCGAGTTGTACTCGGAGGCGAGGCGGTGGATCGTGCGAACCTGGCTCTCGGAGAGCCGATCGCGTGGTGGCGACTCGCGGATGCGAGCCGAGTCCTCCGAGACGATGACGTCGGTGAGGCCGACGAAGAGGCTGATCGTGCCGATTGGCAGGATCACGCTGTGCGTGACGGGTCGCGCCGCCGGGACGTAGCTGCTCGGCAAGATCTGGAGCATCTCGCCGATCGCTATCATGCGACCGGTGGCGACCGTCTCGTTGATGGGCAGATTGGATCTCGCCGCAGAACACCGGCCTGGCCCCATGGTGGGCGCCACTGTCGTGGGAATGGTCACGGCAGATGCTGCAATCGGCAGCGAGTAGTAGAACGAAGGGCAAGGGCGGCCAGCCATCTGCGGTGCGAGATGAGGGCAAAGACACAGGGTTTTACCCAGGTTCGGCCCCCCGGAGGGTAAAGACTTACTCCTGCTAGATTGTATTATGGAGGTGTTTACAATGGGCGAGCTCGGCGGCTAGGCGGCGAGTCGCTTGGGTGTCTTCGGGAACGTGTCTCTACTCACCCCATAGGGAGGTTTATATAGGCTCACCTCCCCTAGGGTTTACATATCTCAACCGATTCGGTTACAGCTCCGGTAATCGTTTAACCTAGTCCGACTGGGCCTATCTACTCGCCTGGACCTTCAGCTTCCAGTCGCTTGGTACCTTACTGGGCTTCGATACACTCGCCGTTCTGCAGGCCCACTCGCCAGCCCTTGGGCCAGTCGGAAACGTCCCGCTGAGTATACCCCAGTAGGAGTATCCCCATCACAGGGGACACAAGATTTACCCAGGTTCAGGCAATGGGAATGATGAGATCGAACCTCGTCAATTGGCGTCGTCTATGGGAATTGGGGGCGCTGATTGTGCGATCGTGACGGTCCCAACCAAAGTGATCTACAACTCCTTGGCAACGGAGAGCCACCTCCTCTTCGGCGCCTTCGACTTCACCACGCACTCGCCAGCCACCATGAGGGATTTCGAGCCCTTAGGCGACAGACTCGAAATTCTGTTCGGGAGCTTCTTCTTCCAGGTGGGACAGACTGGTACCCTCCGCCTCCCAGAGCGGGTGCCGCTACCATCCATCAGCCCGCTTCGTGGGCCCCGCAGCCCAGCGTGCTACGCACAACGCTGACAGATGAGTCATATGACATCAGCAGCTGCAACTCAGATCTGTATGGCCCTCCATCAGACAAAGGAACTTACGATTCTGGATCTGAAAGCTACGGCAGTAGCGATCCAACCCGCAGGCTCTATCAGTGCGCTATGGTCCTCCAAGCCGAAGTGGATCAACCACCATGTTCGAGTGCTCACGTACCGCCACCAAATCCACCGCCCAACCCGCAGGTCGGGAATAGGGGAAACGACGGGCAACCGCCCCGCCAGCCGAATGAAGGCGACGCTAACACCTACCAGAAGATCAACCTCAGCGATGACGGATGGCGCCAGGCATGCGAAGCTGTGGCGGGCAACAATATCCTACTTGTGAATGATTCACGGGACTTGTTGATGGCATACCACCTACTCCTCATCGGTGAACACAACCGACAGGTCAAGATGCAAGAAGAGCTCGACATACGCAAGCAGGCGGCTTCGGAGTCAAGCGCACGGCGAGCTGCGCTCTCTGCCGCTGGCGGCTCCAGCTCGCACGGCAACCATGCTAACAAGCATCGCTCTCGCACATAGCACATGGACCCTGCCGAACGACGTGAGGTCACCAAAACCCTCAACACGTCCTTTGTGGCGATGGACGCCAAGAGCGTCGTCATGCTAAAAACACCACATGCTGCAATCATGGTAGCCACCACTTACCTCGCTTCTCATCCGCCTCCGGAGAATGACCCGAAGATGGCCATGCACAAGTCTGCACTAGCCGGACTTGGAATCATCGGAGCTGCGCTCCACGACGAAGCTCCTACGGAGCCAAAAAAGAAGAAAGCTGCGGTCGGATTTGATCGCAGCCCCACGCCCTCATCCGAAGAGGACGAGCATGATCTACCTCGACGACGCAAGAGCCCAAGACATCGCAGCAGCGACTACGATGCTCGAAGTGATCTTGCCCAGCGCAAGGTCGACAAGGCGCGCGCCAAACACGCGTGCTCAACTGAATCCGAGGAATAAGATGACGAAGAACTTTGCGGAGCAGATGCTTCAGCAGATCGTGCGGCGCACTCGGATGCCAAAAAATTTCAAACTCCCTTCGGAGACTCCGAAGTTCGACGGGACACAGGACCCGAAAGCCTGGCTCAACGATCACCTGTCATCCGTCAAGCTGCCAGTGGAAACAGGAACGCCGCCCTACAATGCCTTTAGCTGCAGCTGACAGGCGCAACCCGAATCTGGCTCAGCAGCCTATCTTCAGGCTGCATTCGAAGCTGGGACGAGCTGGCATATAGTTTCATCCGAAACTTTAAGGGCACCAGCAAGAGGCCAGCCTCGATCGAAGAGCTACGAGCCTGCACTCAACGTATGGGCGAATCCATTCGCTCGTACACCTTGCGCTGGTCCAACATCAAGAACTCCACGACACACGTCTCCGAGGAGAGAACGATCGACGACTTCAAGGATGGTGTCAAGCGCCCTGACTTCAAGGAGGAGCTTGGGCCCATCAAGCCTAAGACACTTGACCACCTCATGGACATCGCCAACAGGTGGGCAGACGGTGAGGACTCCCTCCACCGAACACATTCGGATGACGAGGACGACTATAGCCGCAGGCACAAACGCCGTAGCAAGAGAAGGTCGCGCGTCTATGATGACTGCGATGGACCTGACATGGTTGCGCCCGGCTACGCCGACCGTCGCAACGACAACAACCGCAACAACGGAGGATACCGCGGAGGCAACTTCCGCGACGGAGGGAGCCCCACACAAGCATGGCAACGTCGCAACCGCGATGACGAGCCCTCGGCGTACGACAAATTGTCGGGCCCCTGCACCATCCACTTCTACATCGACAAGCAGGATGGCAAAAAGAAGGCTAGACACATGTTGAAGGACTACCGTGAGTTCCAGAAACTCAGCGAAGGCTTCACCCAGATGCGGCGCCAAAGCCTGAACCCTGGGTTCAGACCCGCACCTGCACTAGGTGACATCGCCCACGGAACTCCTCCACCACCCGTGGGGCCTCCGAATCAAGAAATCGCACCCGCACAAAACAACAGCATAAACGGGTACCCAGCGCCAAAGGGGTCCCTGATGATCCAAAAGGGGTGCCCAACAAATAGGGTGCAAAAGAAGATCACCTGCCAAATTAGCCTGGCAATGACTGCTCCGCCTGGCATCCCTGAGTACCTTAGCGGCTCGGAGTCCTGCATCACATTCAGTCGTTCGGATCACCCCCGCCAGATCCCTCGCCCAGGTCATGCCGCCCTGGTGCTCGAGGCGCAGATCGAAGGGTTCGATATGAGCCACGTTTTCATGGACGGCGGTAGCGGCATCAACCTGATGTTCGCTAGCACCCTAGCAGCAATGCGGATCCCGCTGTGCAGCCTAGAACAATCCGACACATCGTCCCAGGGAAAGGCGTATATACCCTGAGAAAAATATGGCTCGATATCATCTTTGGTAAACCTGAAAACTTCAGGTGCGAGCGGCTGGAGTTCGAAGTGGTGGACTGGCCATCACAGTACCACGCCATCCTCGGACGTGTGGCATTCACACGATTTCTGGCAGTACTGCACTACGCGTACCTGCTACTCAAGATGCCAAGACCTAGGGGCATCATCACCGTCCAAGGCAGCTTTACCCGCTCCGACCACTGCGATATAGACTTCAACAGAATCTCCCAGTCGTTTGGTATGCAGGAGGAGCTCACAAGGCTCCGAGAGATAACAGACAACAAGGCACCCCTAGTCTCCAGGAAAAATGCACCTGACATGTCATTCAACTCCACAGTGAACACGAAGAAGGTGCAGGTCCACCCAATGGACGCCTCCAAGACGGCGCTGATTGCCAATGACCTCAACCCCGCATAGAAAAGCACGCTCGGTGAATTCCTCCATGAGCGCTGGGAAATCTTTGCCTGGTGTCCTGCGTACATGCCAGGAGTTCCTAGGGAATTCGCCGAGCATGCACTCAATGTGTTTCTGGATGCCAAGACCGTCAAACAATCCATCCATCGATTGTCCGAGACACGGGTTGAAGCCGTCAGAGTCAAAGTCAACAGACTGCTCGATGCCGACTTCATCCGGAAGATCAAGGAGAGAGAGTGGCTAGCCAACACCGTGCTAGTCCCCAAAAAGGATACGGACATCTTGCGGATGTGTGTGGACTTCATGTGCTCAACAAACATTGTCCCAAGGACCACTTCCCTCTCCCTCAGATCGATCAGATCATCGATTCGACTGCAGGATGTGTGAAACTCTCCTTCCTCGATGCCTACGGAGGCTACAATCAGATTCAGCTAAAGGTCGAAGATTAGGAGAAAACGGCATTCATCACACCGTTCGGAGTGTTTTGCTACAACACAATGCCCTTCGGGCTGAAGAACGTAGGTGACACGTACCAGCGATGCATGCAGGCGTGCCTGAAGAGGTAGATCGGCCGCAACATATAGGTCTATGTCGACGACATAGTCATCAAGACAAGGGAAGCCAATACACTGATCAACGATCTCCACGAGACGTTTGACAACCTCGATCACTACAAGATCAAGTTAAACCCAGAAAAGTTCGCCTTCGGCGTCCCCTCTGGCCAACTACTTGGGTACTTCATCTCCCAACGAGGAATCGAAGCCAACCCAAAGAAAATACGGGTCATACTAACCATGGAGAAGCCGAAGAACATCAAGGGTGTCCAGCAGCTAGTTGGGCGCATCGCGGCGTTGAGCAGATTCATCAGCCGCATGGGTGAGAAGGCTCTGCCTTTCTACCAGATGCTACGCAAGGAAAACAAATTCGAGTGGACACCCGAAGCCGACGACACATTCGAAGATCTGAAGTGAATGCTCTCCACCTCGCCCGTCCTGGTCATGCCAAAGGAACGAGATCCTCTATTGCTATACATAGCAGCCACGCACCAGGTGGTAAATACCTTTCTCGTGGTCGAACAACCCGAAGAAGGAAAGACCCATGGGGTCCAACGCCCAATCTACTACCTCAGCGAGGTACTGACGCCAACAAAACAAAGATACCCTCACTACCAAAAACTCGCCTACGGCGTTTTCATGACGGCTCGTCGGCTGAGCCACTATTTCCAGGAGCATCAGATAATGGTTGTCAATGAGGCGCCACTCTCCAACATCCTGAACAACCCCGAAGCCATGGGACGTGTAGCCCTATGGGGCATCGAGCTATCCCCTCTAGACATCGTCTACGAGCGGCGCAAGGCGATAAAATCCAAGGTCCTACCTGACTTCCTGGTTCATTGGATGGAGCTCCAGCTACCGGACACTTCGGACATGATGCAGTCATGGATAATGCACTTCGACGGCTCCAAGCGCGAAGCTGGAGCAGGAGCTGGCGTCATACTGACGTCCCCGCAGGGCGATAATATGAAATACGTCCTTCGGATGAAATTTCATGCCTCCAACAACAAGGCCAAATACGAGGCCCTCATCCACGGCATGAGGATGGCCAAGATCTGCGGCGCAACGCGCCTAGTCATCTACGGTGACTCGAACCTTATCGTCAGCAGACGATGAACGAGTGCGACGCGCACGCCACCAACATGTTCGCGTATTGCGCGCTCTACAACTCACTCGAAGGAGACTTTGATGGCGGCGAGCTTCAGCATGTTGGAAGGGAAAGCAACAAGGAAGCAGATAGACTCGCCAACATCGGTTCCACTTGCGCACGGGTGCCGTCAGGTGTGTTCCTCGAACAAATCTGTGTGCCCTCTATCAAGAGGAAATTCCCCAAGGTATCACCCGAAGAAGCAGAGCACACAGGGGCCGCGCTACCCGAAGGACAGGAATGTCACATCCCAATTTTTTCCAAATTTTGTAATGTGAAAATAAATAAGCAAAATAAATAATTGTTGAAATTTAGGGTGAAAAGAATTTTTTTTGTTTCTAAATGGAAACATTAAAACCATCTTGAACAAACTTTGAATAATGTTTGAATCCAACTAAATTCAAATCAAATGAAATGCATTCTTCATAAATGCATCTTGAAATTTAACCATTTGGAAAATAAACCAAAACCCTAAAAACCTAATGGAATAAAATCATTTCCAAGATATCCCTAAGACCATGGTTTTTATCCATATAAAAATTTGTCAACAAACATTTGAAAATGATCAAAAATGACAAATAGAAATATTATAAAACCATAGAAATTGGTTTCACTTAATTTGGAGCCATAGATAAAAATCTTTTGAATTTAATAAGATCAGGAAATTGAATTTCCAATGCTAATAAAGCACCTATCTAGAAATCCATACCAAATGGTGAACAAATAATGCTAAAGACATTTAAAAGGATAAAAAAATGTTAAATAAGATTTTACAAATTGGAATCACAAAGTTTGGACCTTTAAATAAAAAGATATGGACTTTATAAGATAAAGAAGAAATAATAAATAAGGACTATTTGATAAGAGCTAAATAAAACTTGGCCAAGACCATAAAAAATGGAATAAACATAATCCAAGTCAAATGAAGTAAATGGATAAATAATGTTGAAATAAAATAATATGACCTTAACCAAATTCTATTCCATTTGATTAAAAACAATTCCCTAATAAGAATGATTAATAAAATCATGGGAAAATAGTAATTGGAATTTACCAAGTGGAATAAAAGTTATTTAATTAACTCAAATGAAATACAAGGATCATTTAAATAAAATTTATGGAATTAAAACCATATTTAATTTCATTGGAATAAAGGCAAATGCCCAATTTAAATGATTAATAAATCATATTAAAAATATTACAAATAATTCAAAGTGAATTACTTCACACCCTATTAAATAAATAAAACCTACTGAATAGGTTTGGTAAAAATATGGATTTCAAATAAAGTTTTAAAACACATTAAAACCTATTTGAAATAAAGACAAATGTCTATTTATAAAATAAATAAAAGAACCTAAAAAGAATAAAAGAATTAATCTAAATTTGACTTTAGAATGTATTATTAATCTGTATTAAAATCTACACAAAGTTTGGTTGAAGTTTGAATTCAAATGGGTGTTTGAAATGATTAAACAAAAATCAAACTGATAAATAGAAAAAGAAAAGGAAAAACTATTTGTACAAAAAAAATGAATCAAAGCCAACCTAGCCCAGCAAGGCCCCGCTGGCCTAGCTAGCCCATCTCCCCCTCCCGCGAGAAAACATTTCGTACCCAGATTCCCACCCGTGCAGTCACTGACCGCTGGCCCCCACCTCCTCTCTTTTTCTCTCGCTGACAATAACGCCCCACCTATCAGTCTTCTCTCCTACCCCGCGACGACCTCGCCCCTCACCTCGCTGCCGTTTCTGGCCGGAATTCAAACGCGTTAATTCGCCTCAATTGCTGGAGTAAACCCCGCCCCGACCATGCACACTTAAGCGCCTCGCTCTCCTTCTCCTTTCCCCCTAGACACCGCTCCCTCTCGGCCACCATGCTGTACCAATTGGCCATTGCCAACCACCTATTCCGATGAAGCTCTCCGGCCAATTCCGGCGCCGTCTGACCACCCTCGCCTCCCCGTGCACGCGAGCCTGCTCCGCATCCCCTGGCGCTTCTCTCTGCACCCTCAGCTCACTCACGCGCGCCTCAGACGCTCGGCAACTTCGAAGTTTGAGCGCCACCGTGAGCCTTCCCAACTTCGGCGATCTTCCTCGGTATGTACTGACCGCCCCCTCCCCTCTAGTTGACACGCGAATTATCCCCAGCATCGTACGCATCTAACTGCACCTCGGTTTTGTCTTAGCACGCACCGTGGCATCGTCTTTGACAAACGACTGCCGCACCCGACGCCAGACACATCTCCGGCGAGGAATTTCGTCTGACCTCGAGCGCCCCTTCACCAAGCAAGGTCACGTTGAGCATCAGCGAAGCACGACGAACCTGGTAATGCCCTCCTCTACCTCCCTTGCTTCCTAAATCGTCGGCTCCGCCGCAGTCTGCCTGCGCCACCGCTCACCGTCATCGCGTGTCGCCAGTCGATGGTCATTTGATCGTCAGCCGTAGGATTTAGATCCAATGCACGCGATAAAACTTAAGCGAAGAGGTATGTTGTGATCTAGACCGTGCGATGCAAAGTAAATCCAACGCTTCACAGCAGCCGATCCGAGCGAAACGGTATGGACGAATCAGAACTCACCACGTGGCCAGTCTGTTTTAATAAAAACCAGAAATGATCTATTGGATGTTCAAGTTTGTAAAATTCATAACTTTTGATCCATACATCCAAAGTTTGCAAATTTTATATCAATAGAATCGGCAAGATAATTTATTTCCAACCATGCACTTTGTTAGTAAATTGCTTCTATTAAATTGGTTGTTTTTGCAGAAACTTGTGTAGGCATAATTTGAATATAAAATTCATTCTAAAATTATTTTTGTGATAAAATCTTTGGAAAATGGATTTTTTTAACCTACTGACCATAGAAACCAACTTATGGATTTAAAATGGTATTTTGAGAAGTTAAAGAATGAATCCTTGAATTAGAACATTTCTAGTCAAGTAAAAATAATGTTTATGTGTTAAAAATGCTTTTGGAGGAAACCCTTTGGGAAATGTTTTGATTTAAACTCTCTGACGCTAAACACAAGGTTTTATGATTGAAAAATATGTTTTGATAAACCCTATAGATTATTACTTTGCTAAAAAAGCATTTTCAACCACATAAAATATGAATTTGGTTTAAAAATGGTTTATAGGTAAAATCTTTTGCAAATGGTTTTGACACCTTTATAAAATGACCAATAGGTGTTTTAGAATATTTATAACCTATTAGAAACCACTTTTCCAAATAAAACAATCTTTAGCATGCTTGCATGCATTGCTTTGTTTCTATTATTTTATGTGATGTTTGCTTGAATGGTAGATTGAATTTTGCTTGCTTGATTGAATTGTAGTGGAATTTGAAGAGTGTGATTATTGAAAGATCAAAGGGTGAACTTATATTCTCTACCAAAAAGGCAAGTGATGCTTCATACTTTGTCCCATTATTTTCACTATGCATTAGTGATATTTCTAAGTAGGACTTGCATGGAATTTTTGCTAAGTATAAACTATGCCATGGGAAATCCTAGTAGATGAAATCTTAGTAGAAGTTTCCTAAGTTAAGATTCCTACTACTATCATGCTTAGCTTAGCTAGAAGAAAACAAGGGTGGAATATATTCATACTATGGAATATTTCTAAGTCAAGGACTTGTGTTTTGTTTAATAAAACAACTAAGTGAATGAATCACCTGGGTGGAATGGAAGGTATGGTTTGTGTTGAGTGGTTACACAAGGCCCATTTCTATGGTTTACCTTGTGTATCTCACTTGTGGACGGCCACCCAGGAACAAAGAGATTTGAGATGTCAAATGTTGAGAAGCTTCAAGTGCAGCCACTTGGCATTATGGGCTCTGCCTGGATCATATAGGTTGCAATAACTTAGCCAAATGGACAGTTGGTGGTAGGGGATGATAGGTTGGAACGCGTCCATTCTGGTCTAAGGGAAGGCTTCTTAAAGTTCTTGTCTTGGTGAAACCAAGTCTTGTGGGGAAAGTGCACCACCTCTGCAGAGTGTAAAATCTAAGTGCTTAGCCATGTCCCTGGTAAAGGACAATTTGAGCATCAAGACATGGAAGCTATCAAGAATCTCCTCATCCCAATTTCTGAGTAAAAACTTGTGGTTGAACAAGGGTTGAAGGATCACCAATTTCTATTGGGAGATGCCTTGGGTGATTTTGATAAGCAAAAACTTAGTGTTTTCAAATGATAAGGAAAATCTATTTTGAGCAAAGCAAGCCTAAGCTCCAGTTAGCCAAATGCATATAGATGATAGACTCCACTATTCTATCATAGTATCACTTGCCAATACAATTCAAATGTATTGACCCTTGTGGTTGTAACTTATTATGTTGCAGGTTTGTTTGATGTTAGTGAAGTGTGTTGATTAGGATTACAAGTCTACAACCAACATGTTTGCCTGTGGCACTTTGAAGATGAAGGACTCCATGCTATAGTTATTTCTGCTGCATTGTAATGAGATGGCCATATGAGCTATGAAGATGTAATAAATTATTTTATTCCTGGTTATAAAGTTGTATTATGACCTTTGTTCTTGATATTACATCTTAACTGTGGATGCTAGATATTGATCCAGAGACTAGCATTGCAATCACATGGATCCTTACCTTTATAAAGGGAGGGATCTTACAAGGAAGGACTCGAAAATCTCGACACAGAGATCGCACTGGTCAACCTAATGCAAGTCATGTCAATCGAAGAAACATGGACACAGCCATACCTTCGGTACCTGATAAACATAGAACTGCCCGATGACCCGACGGATGCCCGGCGCATATCTCGTCGGTCCAAGTCCTTCACCATCATTAATGGTGAGTTGTACAAGCGCATCATTTCGGGTGTACTCCAACGGTGCGTCACCATCGGTGACAGCAAAACCATCCTCCAAGACATCCATGAGGGCATCTGCGTCCATCACGCGGGCAGCCGCGCCCTCGTCGCCAAAGCTCTACGAGTTGGATTGTACTGTCCAACAGCTATGAACGACGCCAAAGACATTGTTCAGAGGTGCAACTACAGCCAGAGGTTTGCAGATAAGCCACACGCACCAGGGTCAGAGCTCAGGCCCATACCCCTGGCCTGGCCCTTCACCCAATGGGGCCTCGACATGATCGACAAACTGCCTAAATCTTCGAAAGGAGTCCACGTCTACCTCCTGGTCGCAGTTGACAAGTTTACCAAGTTGGTCGAAGCCATGTCTGTCACCAACCAAAAGGGCACAACGATAGTCAAGTTCTTCGAGTCCATAGTTTACAGGTTCGGCGTGCCACACAACATCATCACGGACAACGGCTCGAACTTCATCTTCAAAGAATTCCAAGACTTCTGCGAAGGCCTCGGAATCAAGATATCATACGCCTTCATGGCGCATCCGCAAACCAATGGGCAGGTTAAAAAGGCCAACGGCCTCGTAGGCGCTGGCATTAAGAAACGCCTAATCAGCTCACTTGAACGACTTGCGGGAGCCTGGACAGAGGAACTACCCTCCGTCCTCTAGAGCCTCCGCACAACGCCAATCAGCTCAACGGGCTACACGCCATTCTTCATGGTGCATGGAGCCGAAGCCGTGCTACCCGCAGAAGTACGCCATAAGGCCCCACAGGTCATCACCTACAGCGAAGCCGAATCGACGGCCGCACTCGAAGACGTCACCGACACACTCGACGAGGCACGTGACAACGCCGCGGCTCGCTCGACGGTCTACCAGAAGAGCCTCCGCAACTATCACAACCGCCGGCTGCACCCCAGGTCCTTCGTCGAAGGAGACCTCATCCTGCGACTCAAGCAAGAGCGGCACAAAAAAGCTCGAGGCACCCTGGGAAGGACCCTACATCATCACTGAAGTCATCCCAGGTGGCGCCTACCGCCTCAAGGACGTCAAGTCAGGAGTCGCATACTCCAACCCATGGAACGTTGCATTACTGCGACGCTTTTACCCCTAGCCACCTCTTTACTTTCAATAAGGCTACTCCGCCAAGGCTACTCAGCCGAACAATGTACCTCCTCGATTATGATATGAATAAGAGCTAAGTCCTCAGTCCGAAAATCTTTTTTACCTTGCATCTATTTTATGCTACAACATGCTTGGGGGCTACGCCTCACCTCGACTTCGTCGACCGAGACTAACGCATGTAAACCTGAGTAGCTGACTACGCCAGGCTAACGAAAAGAACATGCATACAACAGAAGCACAACGTGCTCACAGAAACAAGATATATACAAAGGGCATAACAAGCCCACTCGAATATATACAAGTTTTACATACATATGTTTGTTTACAGGGCCTATCTGTTCTGAAGAATCATACGTGCCCGATGCTCAAAAAAATCCATGATCTCTTCGGCAACTGCCTCGCCGCTGCGTAATGCAGGCGCATATCCCAAAGGCAACCATCTGGTCGCACGGGCGGCCCATGAGCTACAGCCGCAAGGTCAACATCAGGACGGTGTAGCCGAACAAGGGAAAGGGCGGCCTTCACCCCCGCAACTAGCTGGTGCCACACCAACTCCCTGACATGACCCACATCTCGAAACCTCGCCAGCAAACCCCATAGAGTTGAAGGCGCCTCATCAAGGGGCAACATGACGTACAAAATTGATTCCAGGGAAGCTTTCGCCTGCTTCAGTACCCACGAAACTTGGTGCACACAATCCTGCACCATCGCAAGGACAGTAGCGCGGTTGCGGTCCATCCAGAAAAAGCCTCCGGCTTCCATATCCTGTTGGGTGAGGCAGTTGATCCGAAATGCAACACGCTCTTTCTCCTCCCTTGGGACAAGATTGGCACCTGCAGAACAATCAGAGTAACGTGACACGGAAGAAAAGCGCACTCGAAGACAAGCAACAACTCAAGAAAACTTACATTGCAGCTGTTCGACCAACTGTCGCAGCTCCCCCATTAGATACTCCTCCCTGACGGTAGCTCGCTCCGCCTTCGACTTCCACACATCCACGTGGCCTCGAACGCCAAGGATCTCCTTCTCCAGGTCGCGAACGCGATCACGAAGAAAAACGAGCTTCGACGCATCATCAAGGGATGGTCGCGGCTAAAGGACAGTCGAAGTATCCACGGGAGCCCCACCCGAAGGACCCTAAAGGCAAGCAAGCAAGAGTATGAACAACACACTTCATTTGATAGTAGCTCGAAGCATCATTTATATACATCAAAATCCACTGCGTGGCACAAGGAGAAATTGTTCGGCCAAATATTACAACAACAAAAGAAGATAACTATCCTGAACTACAACAACAGAGCCTAGGCACCCGCATCTGGAGTGGCCTCAGAGCCAGACTGCCTGCTCTTGACCTCCTCCTGCTACTTTGCCGCGTACTCCACCAGAAGGTCAGTGAGCTTTGGCCCATAACGCTTACAGCAGGAGGCGAAGAGAGCGAAAGCTACCTCTGAGCCATCGGCAGCCGTTGGCATCTAGGAGGTGATGTGTAGAAGGTCTAACTCCGCTTCGGATGCCATGGCCATGGCCAACCCCATCGAGGTGCCAAGGCCCTTCTGCTTGCGCTTATAGGCCACAGGCGCATCCTCTGACAGTGCATCTGCCAAAGAATCAACATCCTCAAGGGCAGCGCCCTTGGGAATGATCTCCTTGTAGAAGCACCCAAGGACCTCCTTGGCCTTGGCAAGGGAGCCAGCCGCAGTACTGCAGCGATCTTTGACCGCTGCGGCAGCATCGTCCAGAGCGCTCCCGTGCTCCAAGGCACTGCGATTGGATGCAATGCCCGAAGCATCTGGAGTAAAGAAGGAAAAGCAGGAATCAAATAAAGGCCCGAAGACAGAACAGTCGAAAAACCAATACGAACACAAAGCACTTACCGGAAACTGCCTTGGCAGCAGCCATCAGCTTCTCAGCAAGCTCCTTCTCGCGCGTAGACGCAACAGTTGCAAGCTTCTCCTCACGATCCGAAGCCTCCCGCTGCAATCGCTCCTTGGCCTTGGCAGCAGCATCCAGCTCCTGCTGCAGGCTCCCCTTCGCCTCCATGGCGTCAGCAACCTGTTTCTCCGCGCGACCAAGACTCTTTTGCAGAGCATCCAGTCGGCGAAGAACGGCATTGTTCTCATATGCAAAAAACATCAAGAACAACCATGAGCAACAAAGACTACATTCAGACAACAGACAAGAACAATTGCAACACGCACCTCGAAGTTGTTGCATGCTGGCCTCCAGCGCCAGATGCTGTTGGATAAGAAGGTTGGCGCTGCGCGCAAAAGGCTCCGAGAGGAAACAAAAGAGTCACAGAAAGAACTAGGGGGCTGCGCCGAGAAACGACCAAATATCAAACAACATGACACGAAAAAGGCTCGGGGGCTCCCCCCAGAACACATGGAAAGTAACTTACATGCTCAGACGGGGACTCCGAGGGTCTGGGTGCAGTCTTCTGCATGATGATCACTCGAGCCTCCTATGGAGAGGGGTTCAGAGCATCGCCAGCAGAGGTGGCCACCGTCTGAGAGGGAAGAGCCGACGGCTTCGATTCCCCCATGTTCTCCTGAACGCCCTCACTAGGAGAACCCTCCGAAGAGTTGCTGCAAGCAAAAATATTGATCAAGGCATGAAGAAAAGGTGCACAGACAAAGTGTAAAAAGAAAGCATTCAAAAAATTACTTATGACTCAATGTCGCTCAAGTTAAAGACGGGCAGCGCCTTCTCCTTCTTCTTCTTCTTCTTAGCCGATGATTGCGGCACCATTGCCCGCAGGGGCACAGCCGGAAACGGCGCGGAAGAAGCACCATTGTCCTCACTGTGGCGCAGGAGGAAGGACGAGTCCCTTGGCGTTGGTGGAGTCGAGGCATCCGAAGACTCGCTCGAGCTTCGTGCATGCTTCCGGGTCCTCTCCTCGCTCGCCTCGGGGGCTTCGAGAGTTGGCGACTGCGTCGGCGGAAGTTCGGACTCGAAGTCCACAACCTCGTTCTCCGGCGCAATCGAAAACTTTTCGGGCAGTGGTAGAACCATGCCGGCCACCTTGAACTCCTGCACAGAGAAAACATCAAAGATCAGTACAAGCAATTATAAGGAGAAGCACTCGAAAAAATACAAAACACGCATCTACACCTGCGGAACTAGTTTTGTGGATCTGAAGGGGGGCATCAACGACTTCCCCGGAAGGTCCTCCTCGGGCTTGTACTTCAAGAGCGGCCGAAGAACTTTGTCGAGGTCGCCTCGGGATAACTCCTCGGCTAAGACCCTCGTGTAAGATCCCCCCTTTATAAAGGAAAAGGATCCCTTTGATTGCAATGCTAGTCCCTGGATCAATGCTAGCATCCACAGTTTAAGATGAAGTACATAGATACAAAGGTCATTTATTACAACCATCCCAGAGATAAACATAGTCTTTACAACTCCAAGGCCACAGTCCTAATACAAGAGTTTGAATAAGTAGATAAATAAAAGTCTTCATCTTCATGTGCCACAGGCAAACATGTTAAGTGTAGACTCATGACACCTAATCCTCATTAGAGTAACCTGCAATATCACAAGTTATAGCCACAGTGGGTCAGTACTTTGGAATAGTATTGGCAAGTGATACCTTAGTAAAATTTTAAGTGGAATAGATAATATATGCAATTTGGCTATGTGTAGCTTGGCTTGCTTTGCTCAAAATAGGTTTTCCTATTAGTTGAAATCACTAAGTTTTTCTTTGTCAAAACTTTTCCCAAGGAACCACCAATAGACATTGAGGTCCTTCACCCTTGTTCACCCACAAGTTTTTACTTAGAAATTGGGATGAGGAGATTCTTGATAGCTTCCATGTCTTAATGCTCAAGTTGTCCATTGCCATGGACTTGGCTAAGTACTTAGATTTTTCCATCTGCAGAGGTTGTGCACTTTCCCCACCAGACTTGGTTTCACCAAGACAGGACCTTTCAGAAGCCTTCCCTTAGACCAAATGGACGCGTTCCAACCTATCATCCCACTACCACCATCTGTCCAAATGGCTAAGTTCTAGCAACCTATGTAATCCAGGCAGAGCCCATATTGCCAAGTGGCTGCACTAGAAGCTTCTTAACACTTGGCCTCTAAAATCTCTTTGTTCCTGGGTGGCTTACCACAAGTGAGATACACAAGGTAAACCATAGAAATGGGCCTTGTGTAACCACTCAACATAAACCTTTCCTTCCATTCCACCCAGGTGTTTCATTAACTTAGTTGTTTTATTAGACAAAACACAAGTCCAAAGGACTTAGGAATATTTTCATCATAGCATGTATATATTTCACCAACCCTTGGTTGCTACTGGCTAGGATAAGCATGGCATAGATAGTAACTTAACTTAGAAATTCCCTAGCATTTCTACAACTACTAGGATTTCCCAACATGGAATATAAGAAAAATATAGCATGCACGTTTATCAAAATATTTCTAATGCTTAGTAGAAAACATAGGAATGATAATATTCATGAAGTACCACTTGCCTTGGTAGTTGGAGAGTAGAACTCCTCACAATCACAATCACTAGCACCAGAATCTACACAAAGATTGGTAGCAACAAATTACACACAAAACATATACAATCAAAAATATATGCATGCATGCAAGATGGTATATGATGATTTTTGAAATTCAACCAAGCAAGTAAACAGTACCGATTCACTAACAAGTTAAAAACTTGCCAAACAACCAATATTTATATCCTAAATTATTTCCTAAACTTTTCATATACTCAAATTAGTCCTACACAAGTTTCTGCAAATAAAACCTTTTTAACAGAAGCTAAACATTAAACACATTGCATATTTTGAAAGAGCTTGCTCTCCTGATTCCAACGGTATAAAATTTGTCAAATTATAACGTGGGTATCGAAAGTTATAGCCAAAACAAATTTGAACAATAATCAGATTCAAATTCTGTTTTAAATCTAAACTACTGCCACGCGGCGCTATCCTATTGGCCGGTACCGTTTCACTCGGGATCACACTTCCGCGCCGTCGGATCAAGTTAGATCCAACGCTCCAGATCTAAAGAAAACGGTTCGCTCCAGATCTAATCTAGACCCTACGATACAGAACTAACGGCGGGTGCTGCTCTGACCAAAGAGTGGCGGCGCTAATGGTCGCTGGCGGCGGCGGCGCTTCTGCCGGCGACGCACCGGTGATTCCAGAGGAAGCTAAGGGTCAATCAGTGGCTTACCAGACTCGCCGAAGCACGACGAAGCTCAAGGTGTTGCTGGCGTGGGCGGGGGCGTGCTATAGAGGCTGTTGGGGCTCGTCGGAGTTGGAGGCAGCGTCGGGTTTGCTCGGACGGTGACGAAGGCGACGTTACTGGCCACCCTAGCACAAAACGAGGGTATCAGCGTGTGCACAACGCTCAGGAGAACCTGACAGGGTCAAGTAGAAGGCATGGGGCGGTCGGATTTTACCTCAATCTCTCGCCGGAGTTGGAGACGGCGTCGGATGCTCACGGTGCTCGTCTAAGTCGAAGCTCTGGATCACAAACAGATGGACAAAGGGGATCAGGAGGTGTGCAAGGAAGTTTCGAAGCGGCTCGTATGAACCAGAGGGGAAGGGGCGCATGGGGCTCACCGGAATCGATCGCCAGAGTGAGCTCTGTCTGCGGCGGTGTGAGGTTGATTGCGGGCAGCCTGGTGGCGCTTCTGTCCGGCTTTGTTGGGGAAATGGCCGCGAGGGGGAGAGGTTTATGTAGCCAGAGCTGGGCGTGGAGTTACTCGCGGAATCAATGGGAATCAACGCGGCAGTGACTGCGGCGAGTAACAGCGGAGTGAGAGTTGCAGGCGCGCGTGATTGACGAAGACGACGACGTGGTCATGGGTCCACTTATCAACGAATAAAACAGAGAGGGGGTGGGGTCCTGGCGTCAGCGACTCTGTGGGTGCGTCTGCAAGTGACAGAGAGAGAGGGGACCCGGGTGGGCTAAATGGGCTGCTTCCTTAGTTGGGCTAGATTAGCAGCACCAGCCTTTTTTCCTTTTCTTTATTCCTTTTCTATTTCTGTTTTGATTTTCTGGAATGATCTTCAAATGATTTCAAACTCTATTTGAATTCAAAACTTTTCAGGATTTTTTCAGTGTGTAACATTCATATTTCTGGGCATAAAACCATGTGGTCTCTTTGTATTAGCTTGGTCCCTTTGTTCAAACAAAATAAGCAGTGCTATAGCACATGATTTGATTAAGTTTTGGAAAATGGTTTCTGAATCATATTTGTTTTGTAAAATTTCACCAAACTTCAACAATCAAACACAATAACAAGAGAGCAAGCAAGGCTTGGTTTAAAACAAATAACTCTTCAATTGAGAGTGGCATTAGACTAATAGTTGTTCACATAAAATAATGAGGTCATATGCTCCTGTTTTTGAAGTGTTTTGTTTGAAATGAAAAACATATGATCATGGATGCATGGATGATATGCATAAGTTTGAAACATGATTTTAGGGATGTTACAAATCTAACCCCCTTAAGGTGAATCTCGCCCTCGAGATTCAGATTGGCTAGCAAATAGGTGAGGGTGGTCTTTCCGAAGATCATCTTCTCTTTCCCATGTTGCTTCCTCTTCGGAATGATGATTCCACTGCACTTTGCAGAACTTGATAGTCTTAGTCCTTGTGACTCTTTCTGCAGTCTCAAGAATCTTGATAGGTTTCTCTTCATAAGTGAGATCACTTTCCAGTTGAACCTCCTCCAAAGGTATAGTGTCCTTCAAAGAAGTTTCTTCCATTTCTGGATGACATTTCTTAAGTTGACTCACATGAAACACATTATGAACAGCTGACAGAGATTCCGGCAGTTCAATTTCATAGGAAACTTCTCCTTTACGACTCAAAATCTTGAATGGTCCAACATATCTTGGTGCCAATTTTCCTTTGACTCCGAACCTCTTCACTCCACGAAGTGGTGACACTCTAAGATAAGCTCTATCACCGACTTCGTAGGTGACTTCTCTACGCTTAGGATCTGTGTAGCTTTTATGTCGGGACTGTGCTATCTTCAATCTGTCCTTAACCAACTTGACCTTCTCTTCGGCTTCTTTGATAAGATCTGGTCCGAATAAACTTATTTCTCCCACACCATTCCATAACAATGGGGTGGTACACTTTCTTCCGTAGAGAAACTCAAATGGTGCCATCTCAATACTGGCTTGATAGCTGTTGTTATAAGAAAATTCTGCGTAAGGCAGGCTTTCATCCCAACTGGCTCCATAGTCTAGGGCACATGCCCTCAACATGTCTTCGAGAATCTGATTAGTCCTTTCCGTTTGTCCATCGGTTTGAGGATGAAAAGCAGTACTGAATTCCAACCTCGTTCCCAATGACTCATGTAACTGTCTCCAAAAATGGGAAGTGAATTGAGTTCCCCTATCAGACACAATACTCTTGGGCACTCCATGCAGACATACAATTCTACTCATGTAGATTTTGGCTAACTTAGCACTTGTATAGGTTGTCTTCACGGATATGAAATGAGCCACTTTAGTTAGGCGATCCACTACTACCCAAATAGAATCGTATCCTGACCGGGTCCTTGGTAATCCGGTAATGAAATCCATACCAATCTTGTCCCACTTCCAATCAGGAATAGGTAGTGGTTGAAGCAAACCTGCTGGTTTCTGATGTTCCGCTTTCACTCTACTACACACATCACACAAAGCAATATGTTCGGCGATGTCCTTCTTGAGATTATTCCACCAAAATCTTTCTTTCATGTCCATGTACATTTTGGTGTTACCCGGATGAATGGAATACGGAGAGTTGTGTGCTTCTTGCAAAATCAGTTTCCGCAGCTCCGGGTCTTGTGGAACACAGATACGTTTCCCATGCCATAAAGTACCATGTTCGTCTTCATGGAACCCTTTGGCTTTTCCTTTGTCAATCTTTTCTTTAATCTCTTCGATTTCTTTAACAATCTTCTAGGCTTCTTTGATCTTGTACAACAAAGTGGGTTGAACATCCAAAGTCATGAGATGTCCTTCAGGCACAATCTCCAATCTGAATTTTCTAAATTGGGTACACAGATCATCTGGCAATTCTCCTTTGGTAAGGCCATTCACAAAAACCTTACGACTTAGAGCATCTACTACAACATTTGCTTTACCGGGGTGGTATTGCAAACTTAAGTCGTAGTCCTTGATGAGTTCTAGCCATCTTCTTTGCCTCATATTAATTTCCTTCTGGGTGAATATATACTTCAAACTTTTGTGATCTGTGAACACTTCACAACGCTTTCCCAAAAGATAGTGTCTCCATGTTTTGAGTGCATGGACAACAGAGGCTAACTCTAAATCATGAGTAGGATAGTTTACTTCATGAGTTTTGAGGTGTCTCGAGGCATACGCCACAACTTTTCCTTCTTGCATAAGTACTGCACCCAAACCCTGATGAGATGCATCACAATATACTTGGAAATCTTTTTTCAAATCTGGCAGACACAAGACTGGTACTGTCACAAGTCTCTTCTTCAATTCCTGAAAGCTGAGTTCACAACCTTCCGTCCAAGCAAACTTCTTGTCTTTCTTTAGCAATTCAGTCATAGGCTTAGCAACCTTAGAGAAATTCTCAATGAACCTTCTGTAGTAACCGCTAAGCCAAGGAAACTACGAACTTCTTTCACTGACTTGGGAGATTCCCATTCAGTTACCGCTGAAACCTTAGCAGGATCAACTGCTACACCATCCTTTGTCATAACATGTCCAAGAAATCCAACTTCATTCAACCAGAATTCACACTTGCTGAATTTGGCATAAATTTTATGCTCTCTTAACTTCTCAAGTATCAAACGCAAATGTCCTTCATGCTCTTCTTTGCTCTTGGAGTAGACTAGAAGTCATCGATGAATACGACAACAAACTTGTCAAGGAATTCCATGAACACCTTGTTCATCATATTCATGAAGTATGCTGGAGCATTGGTCAAACCAAAAGGCATTACGATATACTCATATAATCCATACCTTGTAGTGAACGTTGTCTTAGGTATGTCTTGTTCTCTTATCTTGAGTTGAAAATAGCCTGACCGGAGATCAATCTTTGAGAATACACAAGCTCCTTCTAGCTGATCAAACAAGTCATTGATTCTAGGCAAAGGGTATTTGTTCTTGATAGTTACCTCGTTGAGTGAACGGTAATCTATGCATAACCTTTGACTTCTATCTTTCTTCTCCACGAATAAAACTGGGGCTCCCCAAGATTAAGAACTTGGTTGAATAAATCCTTTCTGCAACTGTTCTCCAAGTTGTTTCTTGAGTTCTTTCAGTTCATCAACTGACATCTTATATGGTATCTTTGCTATTGGTCCAGATCCTGGTACCAAATCTATAAGAAACTCCACATCTCTATCTGGTGGCATTCCCGACAATTCTTCCGGAAACACATCCGGATACTCACTCACAATTGGCACACTGTCCATGCTAACCCCCTTAAGAGAATTTAGCTTACTTCCTTTAGATTCAAAGTTGGACTTGAATTTAATCCGTTTTCTTTCCGGGGTTGTGAGTGCAACAGTACGATTAGCACAATCTAGTACTCCTTCATACTTAGCCATCCAATCCATTCCCAATATGACATCCAATCCTTGGGAGTTTAGGATTATCAATTTAACGGGAAACTTATACTTCCCAAATTCTATGACTAGATCATGACATCCTGAATTCACTATCATTTCTCCACCAGGAGAACTTACTTTTATAGGACACCCAATAGTTTCTACCGGCAGTTCATTTATTTCAACAAATGCTCTTGATATGAATGAATGAGATGCACCAGTATCAAAGAGAACAAATGCTGGAACAGAATTGAGTTTGAACTTACCAGCAACAGCATCAGGCTCCTCATAGACCTCCTCCATACTGATGTGGTTCACCTGTCCCTTCTGAAAAGGGTTGGGCTTGTTGGGTCCTTCAACTTTATTTTCTGGGCATTCATTTGCATAATGCCCCATCTTCTTGCACTTGAAGCATTCAACCTGACTTATGTCTTTCTTGACAGGCTGGCTTCCACTTCCACTTCCATTACCACTGCGGTGGCTCTTGTATCCACCCTTGTGGTTATTGTACTTGTCACTGTCATGACTGCGGTGATGCTTGTTGTCATGACGGTTGTGGTTGTGGTGCTTGTTGAATTTCCCATGCTTGTGGGATCCTGAGCTTCCACTGTTATCATAATGGGAACGTTTGTGAGACGATCCCGAGCTGTGCTTGTCTGAGTGCTTTCTCTTCCTGCTTTCAACTTGCTTCATTTTGTTCTCCAGAATAGCAGCCTTGTCACAGAGAGACTGATAAGTGGGAATATATGCCACAGCCAACTACAGGTTCAACTCATCATTCAAGCCTTCAAGAAATTTTTCCTTTCTCTTATCATCGGTGTCAACTTCATCTGGTGCGTAACGTGCCAGATTGTTGAACTCCTCAATATATTCAGCCACTCTACGGTGGCGCTGCTTCAGATTATGGAACTCTTTCTTTTTCAGACTCATCACTCTAGATGAGGTATTAGCAGTGCGAAAGCCATCCTCAAAGATAGCCCATGTCACATCTTCTATGGGAGTGGTGATCTGGAAGTTATCCCACCAAGTGGCGGCTGGTCCTTCCAGCAAATGTGCTGCAAATCTGACCTTTTCAGCATCAGTACAGCCCACGGTTACCAAGTCCTTGTTCACAGAACATAGCCAATCATTGGCCACCATGGGATCAATCGTCCCTGAGAACTTTGCTGGCCTCAATCTCAAGAACCTAGTAAGCATATCAAAACCCGGTGGGTTGTTGTTGTTGTTGTTTTGGTTCTGGATGAACATCGTCATCATCTGCATCAGCTGAGTTTGAGCGGTCATCATTTGCTGCATTTCTGGAGCGATGTTGTTGTTGTTGTTGTTGTTGTTGTTGGGGTTGGGGTTTGCACGACGGGGAGGCATCTGTGGTTTGTTCAAATAGAGATAAGAATGAGATACCCATAGATGCTTTCCTGCACATTACATCACATAAGCAAACACAAGCATGCAACACAAAGATAAAGGTTCAACAATAAGATAACAAGTTCTCAACGTAAAACACACAAGTAGCAAGCCATCCACATGTCGGATGGTCAAATAACAAGTTCTCAAACAACAAGTATGATAGTAAATGACAAATGAGTAGTCAAATCTACTCCTCGGCATCAATCTCCTCCGCGACAAAGGTAAGACCTGCGTTCTCCATCGCGGTCTTGTATTCCTCGACACTAGTGGTCAAGGTCTCTATCTTGGCTTTGAGAGCCCTCTTCTGGGAACGAAGCCTCTCAATCACCGTCTGCTGCTGCTCGAGCTCGAAGTCCTTGGACTGCAGTTCTTTAGTCATGTCCCGGATCTTCTTGTTCCTATCCTAGACACGCTTCTCCTGACTCTTGAACTTCCTGTCCTGGCTCTCGAACTTCGCCTCCATTTCCTTGACTATCTCGTCTTTCTCCGCGAAGAGCTTGTCCTTCTCGCGAAGCTGCACCTGGAGTTCGTCATTGTTGAGCATGACGTTGGTCCTGTCAGTGTCCACGTGCCTAATGAGAGACTCTATGTCCTGGAGGTACAGGCGAATCGGCTCTGCTGTGTCCCTCGAATCGTCCTCGAAGTCGATGGACTCACCATCCTCATCACGTCTATCGAAGACGTGGAAGTGAGTACCTCTAACCTGTCGGGAGTGTCTCCCCAGCAGACGTCCTATCAGATCCTGCATAACTACCTCAAGGCTTCTCTCCTTGTCATCGTGCATGAGCTTGAAGACAATGGCCTCCGTGGTAGGCTCTGTCTGGCGTCCGGGCTGGTTGACCTTGAAGCCCCAGAGATCCTTCCTCTCAAACTTGGTGAGGGGAAGCACCATGATGGTAGGAAGAGGAAGATTGAGCAAAGTAGTAAGCTCAACAATACGAGGACCAAAGCGAGTAACCTGGAACTCCTCAACTGTGATGATGGTAACAGTAGGCATCTATTTATAAGATAGAAAAGTTAGAACAACACAAATCAAGATAAAACAAAAGACAAAAATCACATACATATCCTTGGAAAGCAAAACACACAAGTCATGCATACATGAAACCATTACAACAACCAAGGTTCAATATTATTTTAAAGCAACATTTGGAAAATAAGGTGATAGGTGGTGGTCCAACTAACGAAGTACGTTTACAATCCTATCTCACTGGATCTGTTGGCTAACACAATATTTCTAGAAGCAATCAACCCATCTGTAAGATCCCCCCTTTATAAAGGAAAAGGATCCCTTTGATTGCAATGCTAGTCCCTGGATCAATGCTAGCATCCACAGTTTAAGATGAAGTACATAGATACAAAGGTCATTTATTACAACCATCCCAGAGATAAACATAGTCTTTACAACTCCAAGGCCACAGGCCTAATACAAGAGTTTGAATAAGTAGATAAATAAAAGTCTTCATCTTCATGTGCCACAGGCAAACATGTTAAGTGTAGACTCATGACACCTAATCCTCATTAGAGTAACCTGCAATATCACAAGTTATAGCCACAGTGGGTCAGTACTTTGGAATAGTATTGGCAAGTGATACCTTAGTAAAATTTTAAGTGGAATAGATAATATATGCAATTTGGCTATGTGTAGCTTGGCTTGCTTTGCTCAAAATAGGTTTTCCTATTAGTTGAAATCACTAAGTTTTTCTTTGTCAAAACTTTTCCCAAGGAACCACCAATAGACATTGAGGTCCTTCACCCTTGTTCACCCACAAGTTTTTACTTAGAAATTGGGATGAGGAGATTCTTGATAGCTTCCATGTCTTAATGCTCAAGTTGTCCATTGCCATGGACTTGGCTAAGTACTTAGATTTTTCCATCTGCAGAGGTTGTGCACTTTCCCCACCAGACTTGGTTTCACCAAGACAGGACCTTTCAGAAGCCTTCCCTTAGACCAAATGGACGCGTTCCAACCTATCATCCCACTACCACCATCTGTCCAAATGGCTAAGTTCTAGCAACCTATGTAATCCAGGCAGAGCCCATATTGCCAAGTGGCTGCACTAGAAGCTTCTTAACACTTGGCCTCTAAAATCTCTTTGTTCCTGGGTGGCTTACCACAAGTGAGATACACAAGGTAAACCATAGAAATGGGCCTTGTGTAACCACTCAACATAAACCTTTCCTTCCATTCCACCCAGGTGTTTCATTAACTTAGTTGTTTTATTAGACAAAACACAAGTCCAAAGGACTTAGGAATATTTTCATCATAGCATGTATATATTTCACCAACCCTTGGTTGCTACTGGCTAGGCTAAGCATGGCATAGATAGTAACTTAACTTAGAAATTCCCTAGCATTTCTACAACTACTAGGATTTCCCAACATGGCATATAAGCAAAATATAGCATGCAAGTTTATCAAAATATTTCTAATGCTAAGTAGAAAACATAGGAATGATAATATTCATGAAGTACCACTTGCCTTGGTAGTTGGGAGAGTAGCACTCCTCACAATCACAATCACTAGCACCAAAATTTACACAAAGATTGGTAGCAACAAATTACACACAAAACATATACAATCAAAAATATATGCATGCATGCAATATGGTATATGATGATTTTTGAAATTCAACCAAGCAAGTAAACAGTACTGATTCACTAACAAGTTAAAAACTTGACAAACAACCAATATTTATATCCTAAATTATTTCCTAAACTTTTCATATACTCAAATTAGTCCTACACAAGTTTCTGCAAATAAAACCTTTTTTAACAAAAGCTAAACATTAAACACATTGCATATTTTGAAAGAGCTTGCTCTCCTGATTCCAACGGTATAAAATTTGTCAAATCCTAACGTGGGGATCAAAAGTTATAGCCAAAACAAATTTGAACAATAATCGGATTCAAATTCTGTTTTAAATCTAAACTACTGCCACGCGGAGCTATCCTATTGGCCGGTACCGTTTCACTCAGGATCACGCTTCCGTGCCGTCGGATCAAGTTAGTTCCAACACGCCAGATCTAAAGAAAACGGTTCGCTCCAGATCTAATCTAGACCCTACGATACAGATCTAACGGCGGGTGCTGCTCTGACCAGAGAGTGGCGGCACGAATGGTCGCTGGCGGAGGCGGCGCTTCTGCCGGCGATGCACCGGTGATTCCAGAGGAAGCTAAGGGTCAAGAGGTGGCTTACCAGACTCGCCGAAGCACGACGAAGCTCAAGGTGTTGCTGGCGTGGGCGGGGGCGTGCTGCAGAGGCTGTTGGGGCTCGTCGGAGTTGGAGGCAGCGTCGGGTTTGCTCGAACGGTGAAGAAGGCGACGTTACTGGCCACCCTAGCACAAACCGAGGGTATCAGCGTGTGCACAACGCTCAGGCGAACCTGACAGGGTTAAGTAGAAGGCATGGGGCGGTCGGATTTTACCTCAATCTCTCGCCGGAGTTGGAGATGGCGTCGGATGCTCACGGTGCTCGTCGAAGTCGAAGCTCTGGATCACAAAAGAACGGACAAAGGGGATCAGGAGGTGCGCAAGGAAGTTGCGAAGCGGCTCGTATGAACTAGAGGGGAAGGGGCGCACGGGGCTCACCGGAATCGATCGCCGGAGTGAGCTCTGTCTGCGGCGGTGTGAGGTTGATTGCGGGCAGCCTGGTGGCGCTTATGTCTAGCTTTGTTGGGGGAAATGGCCGCGAGGGGGAGAGGTTTATGTAGCCGGAGCTTGGCGTGGAGTTACTCGCGGAATCAATGGGAATCAACGCGGCAGTGACTGCGGCGAGTAACGGCGGGGTGAGAGTCGCAGGCGCGCATGATTGACGACGACGACGTGGTCACGGGTCCACTTGTCAGCAAATAAAACAGAGAGGGGGTGGGGTCCTGGCGTCAGCGACTCTATGGGTGCGTCTGCGAGTGACAGAGAGAGAGATAGGGGACCCGGGTGGGCTAAATGGGCTGCTTCCTTAGTTGGGCTAGATTAGCAGCGCCAACCTTTTTCCTTTTCTTTATTCCTTTTCTATTTCTGTTTTGATTTTCTGGAATGATCTTCAAATGATTTCAAACTCTATTTGAATTCAAAACTTTTCAGGATTTTTGCAGTTTGTAACATTCATATTTCTGGGCATAAAACCATGTGGTCTCTTTGTATTAGCTTGGTCCCTTTGTTCAAACAAAATAAGCAGTGCTATAGCACATGATTTGATTAAGTTTTGGAAAATGGTTTCTGAATCATATTTGTTTTGTAAAATTTCACTAAACTTCAACAATCAAACATAATAACAAGAGATCAAGCAAGGCTTGGTTTAAAACAAATAAATCTTCAATTGAGAGTGGCATTAGATTAATAGCTGTTCACATAAAATAATGAGCTCATATGCTCCTATTTTTGAAGTGTTTTGTTTGAAATGAAAAACATATGATCATGGATGCATGGATGATATGCATAAGTTTGAAACATGATTTTAGGGATGTTACACCTCGTCGGGTCGTTGCGGCTAGTATAAAGAAACATCGGATGCGCCCTCGCCTAGAGAGGCTACACCCGACATTTGAGGAAGGTGCGGATGATATCCACACCGTTGACCTCTTTCCCAGGCTCCATCTAGAGCGCCTCCACCCGCCGGTAGAGCTCCTCCACCTCTGCCACCTCGCCCTCTAGGATATGGTTCTTCCAGAAACGCTTCGGGACAATCTCCTGGGAGGAGTCGAAGGGAGCAGGGCCAAAGTCTTGCCCGTCCACTGTGGAGTCGCGGATATAAAACCACTTCTTCCGCCAGTACTATATGGACTCATACATAGAAAAAGAAAAGAAGAGAACGGTAGATCGGAGAGACATGATGTAGACGCCAAGCGGGTAGACCCCGCCGGTGCTGGACTGCCTCTTCACGGAATAGAGCTTCCGGAAGAGGCCAAAGTGAGGCTCGATACCGAGCCAGCACTCGCAAAAGGTAATGAAGTAGGCGATGTGGAGAAGAGAATTTGGCGAGAGATGGTGGAGTTGGATGCCATAGAAAAGGAGAAGTCCACGAAGAAAATCATGGATTGGGAGAGAAAGGCCACGGAGAATAAAAGCGATGAACATCACCCAAAACCCTGCGGGTGGACGGGTAATTACCTCATCGCCAAGAAGAGCCGTCGCCTACGCGTCCTGCGGGATCAGTCCCGCATCTCGCAGATTGCGCAGCTCTGCCAGACACGCCTTAGTGCGCCTCCAGCCGCCATCAGTGATGCGTGGCGCACCGACAACCTTCTTGCCAGCGACGGCAGCGCACGAGCCCGCTCCGATGGATGATTTCTTCGACTTCACCATGTTGGAGTATCGTTGACGGCGGTTCACGCACAGAAAGGAAGAAGGGAAAGAACGAAGAATGTCCAGTGCGCGCAAGGAAGAGCTCGCGAACAGGAGCAATGGAGAAAGCAAATGGCAAAGGTGAAAACAAATCACCATTTCCCCCCACGGTTATAGGGATGAAGACGACGAACAGGGACCGTTCATCCAGAAGCCCTAACACTAGGGTCAGATCCAGTCGTCAACGTGTCAACACAGGAATGAACCGTCATCCGCACGCCATCCACTTTGCATGGAAATCGAGGAGACGTCGTAATTATCGACACGTCGCGCATGACTAGTCAACTCCAATTCAGGAAGTGGAACCTGCGCTCGTCCTATCACATCACATCTGGCGCCGCAGACCGTTGAGGTCATCGATTGTCAGCACTGACATCATCAAGCAGCCTAGCAACGACTAGAATTTTGCGACTGATCAAACAAGTACTTCCTCGAATCTATGATTTGAACAAATACTCGGGGGCTACTCCTATCAGGAGCGCTGGCCGCGCACCCAAAAGAAGAATGAAGAACAACAACTCTTGAACTTCGAGTCCTACGTCGAGTCTACGACTCCACTAGAGACTCAGGGGCTACTCCCATAGGGAGGACTGATCAAGCATCCGAAAAAATTGTGTCCTACGGACCTAAAGCTCAATCGACTGAACTAAAGTCTCTGCTCGAGTCTACGACTCGAACAGACACTCGGGGGCTACTCCCATAGGGATCTGGCCGCGCACCCTATGAATTCTTCGACTATGAAACTTTGGATCAAACACAACAAAACCCTTTTTTCTAGCAACTTTGCCCAAATCAATGCTGAAAGAGAAAAATCCTCTTTGGTCACCCGAAACACCTCCGCGGTGATTCAATTTTGGATGTTGTGTCTACGACACAAAGATAAGACCTACAGATACCATCTGGTGGCCTGGTAACCCACCTGACTGCGTCTAAAAGGAAAAAGGCGTGTCAACAGGGACGATGAAAATCCTGACGGACGCGTTAGGTGCATTACTCAAAAACTACTGGGATTCGACACCTGTAAGACCTCAGCAGCCTGGGTCGAATTACACCAGCATTCGTTCCATATTCGAGTCAGGGGACTCGACTTTGAAGAAGATCATGATTTTTTGTCCTATGACAGTTAACTAGCCCTGATCCGTCAGGAGAGTCAGGCACACGCATCAACAATCCCCACGAACTAAAACTATTTCTTGCATTCATGTACAAGATCAAATAGCACCCGAAAGATTGAAGAGTCCTCAGCCGAATCTGCGATTCGACTGAGCACTCGGGGGCTAATGACATGGTTATACCCAACGGGTGCACAATATTAGCATATACGGTCCAGCCCAAGGAAGGCCCACTACAAGAAACACGACCCATGGAGTTTTCGGGTGGCCCAAGCCCATGACAACTTAGGATCTGTAGAGGGAGTGTCCCAACCTTACAACAATATAAGGTGGAGTCCCCTGTGTTTACAATGCTAGTCCCTAGATCAATAGCTAGCATCCACAGTTAAGATGTAATATCAAGAAACAAAGGTCATAATATAACTTTATAACCAGGAATAACATAATTTTATTACATCTTTCATAGCTCATTTGGCTATTACATTACATTGCAGCGGAATAACTATAGTCATGGGGTCCTTCATCTTCAAAGTGCCACAGGCAGATGTTGGTTGTAGACTTTGTAATCCTAATCAATCAATCTTCACTAAAATCAATCAAACCTGCAACATAACAAGTTACTGTTGGAATTATGCCCTAGAGGCAATAATAAAGATGTTATTATTATAATTCTTGTTCATGATAAAGTTTATATTCCATGCTAGAATTGTATTAAGCGGAAACATTAATACTTGTGTGGTTTGTGAACAACACCGTGTCCTTGGTAGGCCTCTAAGGACTAGCTCATTGATCAATGATGGTTAAGGTTTCCTAACCATAGACATGAGTTGTCAATTGATAATGAGATCATATCATTGGGAGAATGATATGATGGACAGACCCAAACTAAGCAAAGCAATTAGATCGTTTCATCGTGTTCATCTTTGCGAAGCTTTTCCTATGTCAAATATTGTATTCCTTAGACCATGAGAGAATGCAACTCCCTGGTACCGGAAGAAAGCTTTGAGGTCATCAAACGTCATCCTATGAGAGGGTGATCATAAAGGTGTCTCTCAGGTGATCGGAAAGTATCTGTTGGGTTGTATGTATCGAGATGGAATTTGTCCCTCCCAAGTCGGAGAGATATACTTCGGGCCCACTCGGTAATCGATATCAACACCGCTTGCAAGCATGTTGTTAAGGAGTTAATCACAAAGTGATATCGGATTACGGAAAGAGTAAAGTACTTGCTGTGAACGAGATTGAACTAGGTATGATGGTACTGACGATCGAATCTCGGGCAAGTAAAATATCGCGAGACGAAGGGAATATATATATGGGATTGATTGAATCCTGGCATCGTGGTTCATCCGATATGATCATCGATGAATGTGTGGGAGTCAATATGGGTGCCCAGACCCCGCTGTTGATTATTGATAGAAGATCATGTCTGCATATTCTTGAACCCGTAGGGTCACACACTTAACGTATCTCGACGCTAGGATAGATTGGATAATTGGTTTATGAATTTTTGTTCGGAGTCTCGGATGGGATCCGGGACATCACGATAGGTTCCGGAATGGTCCGGAGAATAAGATTCATATAAGGCAGTGCAGTTTTTGGAGTTCGGAATTGTTCCGGGTTAATCGGTATTGTACCGGAAGCTTCTAGAACCTTCCGGAAGGGGACCAACGTGGCCCCACCTTCTGGGAGGGGGCATGGGCTTATGAGGGAGTGTCCTGGCCGCATTGGGCCAGAGGCACAATGCCCCATAGGGCCCAGCCGATCCTAAAGAGTTTAAATCGTTTAAACTAGAGATAGGGTTTCTAGAAGAGGGGAGAGTCCATGCCCCCCACTCCTTATCCTTTGGGCTTGGGGGAGGGGCTAGGGCTACGCCCCCCCTCTATATAAAGAGGGGTGGGGGCGCACCAACCCCCTACACCTCTCCTCCAAACCCTAGCCGCCTTGCTAGCTTTCCTCTCTCCCTCCCGACTGTTTGTAGGCGAATCCCTGCTGCAGAAATTCTCCACCATATACACCACGCCGTCGTGTTGTAGATCCAATCTATCTCTCCACCATACTTGCTGGTCCGAGGAAGGAGGAGACGTCGAGGTGCTGCACGTGTGCATCTCACGGAGGCACCGCCACTTGTGGTGCTAGATCGGATCGGATCGCGAGGAGGAGAAGCGAGTACGACTACATCACCCACGTTCCGATGAACGTTCCGCTGTGCGAATCTTCAAGGGTATGAAGATCTAATCCAATCTCTCTTGTTGATTGCATCTCCTAGATTAGATCTTGGCTTTCCCTCTGTTCGCATCCGTAGAAAATTTTGATTTACTATGCCGCGAAACCCTTCAGTGGTATTAGAGCTAGATCTATGCGTAGATGTGTTTCACGAGTAGAACGCAACATGGTTGTTGCGGACGTTGATGTTTTCTGTTGCAAGCCTCTTGTTTGTGTTCTTCTTATGACGCGGGATAGTGAGATTGAAGCGGTCCAGGCCAACCTTACGCGACGTCGTTCGCGAGACCGGCTCCGCACTTGACGTGTGGCTTGTTCCACACATGCGGCTGGTGGATGTCAGTTTCTCTCACTATAGTTGTCATGGGATTAACACCGGAGTTTGGCAACCATAATATCACCGTTGTGGCTTTCCGTAGGTAAGAATCGTTCTTAGCATCTACTCCCATAAGCCACGTAAAACATGCAACAACAAAGTAGAGGCGTCTAACTTGTTTTTGCAGGGAGTGTTTTCTTTGATATGGTATGGCCCAAGATGTGATGTGTATATTGTATGCGATGATCATGTTTTGTAATGTTTCACGACTTGCATGTCGATGAGTACACAACCGGCAGGATCCATATGGTTGTCTTTATAATTGTGTATGACCTGCGAGTCAACTTCTTATACGCCATGTAATAGCTTTACTTTATCGCTAAGTAGTTAGCAATAGTTGTAGTTGCTATTCATGGTGGAGGCAATCATGGTGGAGTGATGGAGATCATGCCGGAACGCACAAGATGGAGATCATTGCGCGAGGATTGGCTATACCATGTCACATAAAGTTATATGCATGTGATGTTTATCCCTTTATGTATCTTATTATGCTTAGATCGCGACGGTAGCATTATAAGATGATTCCTCACTTAAAGATCAAGATAAAAACTGTGTTCTCCCCAAGTATGCACCGTTGCGAAAGTTCGTCGTGTCCAAGCATCACGTGATGATCGGGTGCTATAGACTCTACGCTCACATACAACGGGTGCAAGCCAATTTTGCACACGCAGAAATACTTGGGTCAAGCTTGACGAGCCTAGCATGTACAGACATGGCCTCGGAACACAAGAACCGAAAGGTTAAGCATGAGTCATATGAGTGATATGATCGACACTTTGTTGTCCACCATTGAAACCACATCTCTTCTCGTGATGATCGGATTAGGTGTGGTGAATTTGGATCGTGTTCACTAAACAACTTGAGGGATGTTGAATTTAGTGGGAGTTCATCTAGTAATTTGATTAAATTGAACTATTTATCATGAACATAGTCTAAATTGTACTTGCAAATACTGTAGATCACATGGCCAAGTCCAACTTCAACTTCAACGTTTTTGCTGAGAAGGAAAAGCTTAGAAACAATGGGTCTAACTTCACCAATTGGTTCCGCAATCTAAGAATCATTCTGTCTGGCGGACAAAAGGACTATGTCCTTGGGAAAGCGTTAGGTGACCCCCCTGCTGCAACTGCGCCGGCTGATGAGAAAGCTGTCTATCAGTCGCGCAAAGATGATTATGGTGTGATTAAGAGCACCATGTTGTTTGCTATGGAACCGGAGCTTCAAAATCGTTTTGAAGAGTATCCCGGGCCCTTCGAGATTCTCGAGGAGCTGAAAACCATGTTTCAGACTCAGGCCCGTTCTGAGAGATATGAGATCTCCGAGAAGTTCTTTAACTGCAAGATGGAGGAAGGGAGTTCCGTTAGTGAGCACGCCATAAAGATGTCGGGCTACACTCAACGTCTTGAGCAACTGGAATGCACGATTCCAGAGGAGCTCAAGATTGACAGGGTTCTGCAATCACTCCCTCCCAGCTACAAAAGTTTTGTATTGACTCATAATCAGATTGGTTCCACTGATACGAGCACCGAGCTCTTCGCAAAGCTGAAGGCTGTGGAGGTGGACATCAAGAAGGATAATCATGTGTTGATGGTCAACAAGCCCTCCTTTAAGAAAGGTAAGGGATCAAAGAAGCCCTTCAAGAAGGGCGGCGACAAGCGCAATGCTCCTGCTGAGAAGAAGCTCAAGTCTGGTCCTAAGCCGGACACTGAGTGCTTCTATTGCAAGGACAAGGGTCACTGGAAGCGTAACTGTCCGAAGTACTTAGCGGACAAAAAGGCCGGCACCATCAAAGGTATATTTGATATACATGTTATTGATGTTTTCCTTACTAGCCCTCGTTGTAGTGCCTGGGTATTTGATACCGGTTCAGTTGCTAATATTTGTAACTCGAAACAGGAGCTTCAGAATAGACGGCGGCTTGCGAGGGACGAGGTGATGATGCGCGTTGGCAACGGATCAAGAGTTGATGTGATGGCCGTCGGCACGCTCTCCTTAGTTTTACCTTCGGGATTAGTTTTAAACCTTAATAAGTGTTATTATGTGCCTGCGTTGAGCATGAACATTATTTCTGGATCGTGTTTATTGCAAGACGGTTATTCATTTAAATCGGAGAATAATGGTTGTTCTATTTATACGAGTAACATCTTTTATGGTCATGCACCTCTTGTGAATGGTTTATTTCTTCTAAATCTCGAAAGGGATGAAACACACATCCATAACATTGAGGCTAAGAGATGCAAAGTAGATAGTGATAATACTACTTATTTGTGGCACTGTCGTCTAGGTCATATTGGTGTAAAGCGCATGAAGAAACTCCATTCTGATGGACTTTTGGAGTCTCTTGATTTTGAATCATTTGACACATGCGAACCATGCCTCATGGGCAAGATGATCAAAACCCCGTTCTCCGGTATGATGGAGCGAGCAACGGACTTGTTGGAAATCATACATACCGATGTATGCGGACCGATGAGTGTTTCGACGCGCGGTGGATATCGCTATTTCCTCACTTTTACCGATGACTTAAGTAGATATGGGTATATCTATTTAATGAAACATAAATCTGAAACATTTGAAAAGTTCAAGGAATTTCAGAATGAAGTGGAGAACCATCGTAGCAGAAAGATTTAGTTTCTACGATCCGATCGTGGAGGTGAATATTTGAGTTATGATTTTCTCACGCATCTTAAAGCAAGTGGAATCGTTTCTCAACTCACGCCACCCGCAACACCACAGCGCAATGGTGTGTCTGAACGCCGGAATCAAACCCTATTAGATATGGTCCGATCAATGATGTCTCTTACTGATTTGCCGTTATCATTTTGGGGTTATGCATTAGAAACCGCTGCATTCACTTTAAATAGGGCTCCATCTAAATCCGTTGAGACGACACCGTATGAACTGTGGTTTGGTGCTAAACCTAAGTTGTCGTTTCTTAAAGTTTGGGGATGCGAAGCTTACGTCAAGAAGTTGATGCCGGACAAGCTCAAACTCAAAGCGAAGAAATGTGTCTTCATAGGATACCCTAAGGAAACTATTGGGTATACCTTCTATCACAGAACCGAAGGCAAAGTGTTTGTCGCAAAGAACGGTTCCTTTCTTGAGAAGGAGTTTCTCTCGAAAGAAGTGAGTGGGAGGAAAGTAGAGCTTGACGAGGTTATTGAACCTTCTCTTGAATTGGAGAGTAGCGCAACACCTAAAATTGTTCCAGTGCCGCCTGCACCAACAATAGAGGAAGCTAATGACAAGGATCATGAAGCTTCGGACGATGCTGCTACTGAACGTCGCAGGTCGACAAGGTCGCATGCCCCTCGTGAGTGGTACGGCAACCCTGTCTTGACTGTCTTGTTGGTAGAAGACAGTGAACCTATGAACTATGAGGAAGCGATGATGAGCCCAGACTCTGAGAAATGGCTGGAAGCCATGAAATCTGAATTGGGATCCATGAGCGAAAACCAAGTATGGACTTTGGTGGATCCTCCTAGCGACTGAAAGGCCGTTGAGTGCAAATGGATATTCAAGAAGAAAACGGACGCGGATGGTAATGTTACCGTCTATAAAGCATGGCTTGTCGCAAAAGGTTTTCGACAAGTTCAAGGTGTTGACTACGATGAGACTTTCTCTCCCATAGCGATGTTTAAGTCCATTCAGATTTTATTAGCAATTGCCGCGTTTCATGATTATGAAATATGGCAGATGGATGTCAAGACTGCTTTCCTCAATGGCAACATTGATGAAGAGTTGTATATGATGCAACCCGAAGGTTTTGTCGATTCTAAGGATGCTAGTAAAGTATGCAAACTTCAGCGTTCCATTTATGGACTGAAGCAAGCATCTCGGAGTTGGAACCTTCGTTTTGATCAAGTGATCAAGAGCTTTGGATTTGTTCCAAATTGCTACGAAGCTTGTATCTACAAGAAAGTGAGTGGGAGCTCGGTGACATTTCTGGTACTGTATGTGGATGACATATTGATTATCGGAAATGGCATCAACATGCTTAACGATGTGAAGAGTTATTTGAACAAGTGTTTTTCAATGAAAGACCTAGGTGAAGCTGCTTATATATTGGGCATCAAAATCTATAGAGATAGACAAAGACGCCTGATAGCTTTAAGCCAGAGTACATACCTAGACAAAGTTCTGAAAAGGTTCAGAATGGATAAGGCAAAGAAAGGTTCAGTGCCTATGTTGTCAGGTAAGATATTGAGCAAGGCTCAGTGTCCAGCTACGGTAAATGATAGGGAAGCTATGAGCAAAGTGCCTTATGCCTCGGCCATAGGTTCCATCATGTATGCCATGCTGTGTACTAGACCAGATGTGTCCAATGCTCTTAGTTTGACGAGCAGATATCAAAGTGATCCAGGAGTGGAACACTGGACAACCGTGAAGAACATCCTAAAGTACGTAAATAGAACTAAAGAAATGTTCTTAGTCTATGGGGGTGATGAACAGCTTGTCGTAAAAGGTTACGTCGACGCTAGTTTTGACACCGACAAGGATGATTCCAAATCTCAGACAGGATACGTTTATATTTTGAATGGAGGAGCTGTGAGCTGGAGAAGCTGCAAGCAAAGCGTGATCGCGGGATCTACAGTGGAAGCGGAATACATGGCTGCTGCAGAAGCGTCAAGTGAAGGAGTTTGGATCAGAAACTTCATCACTGAGCTTGGCGTGGTTCCAAGTGCATTGGACCCACTAGAGATATTGTGTGACAACACTGGCGCCATAGCACTCGCTAAGGAACCAAGATATAATCCAAAGACCAAGCATATCAACCGCAGGTTTCATATAATCCGAGATTATATAGCAGATGGAGATCTGAAGATTAGCAAAGTACATACGGATCTGAATGTCGCAGATCCATTGACTAAACCTCTTCCACGTGTAAAACATGATCAACACCTCAGTGCCATGGGTGTGAGATTGTTGCCAGATGTAAACTAGATTATTGACTCTAGTGCAAGTGGGAGACTGTTGGAATTATGCCCTAGAGGCAATAATAAAGATGTTATTATTATAATTCTTGTTCATGATAAAGTTTATATTCCATGCTAGAATTGTATTAAGCGGAAACATTAATACTTGTGTGGTTTGTGAACAACACCGTGTCCCTGGTACGCCTCTAAGGACTAGCTCATTGATCAATGATGGTTAAGGTTTCCTAACCATAGACATGAGTTGTCAATTGATAATGAGATCATATCATTGGGAGAATGATATGATGGACAGACCCAAACTAAGCAAAGCAATTAGATCGTTTCATCGTGTTCATCTTTGCGAAGCTTTTCCTATGTCAAATATTGTATTCCTGAGACCATGAGATAATGCAACTCCCTGGTACCGGAAGAAAGCTTTGAGGTCATCAAACGTCATCCTATGAGAGGGTGATCATAAAGGTGTCTCTCAGGTGATCGGAAAGTATCTGTTGGGTTGTATGTATCGAGATGGAATTTGTCCCTCCCAAGTCGAAGAGATATAATTCGGGCCCACTCGGTAATCGATATCAACACCGCTTGCAAGCATGTGGTTAAGGAGTTAATCACAAAGTGATATCGGATTACGGAAAGAGTAAAGTACTTGCTGTGAACGAGATTGAACTAGGTATGACGGTACTGACGATCGAATCTCGGGCAAGTAAAATATCGCGAGACGAAGGGAATATATATATGGGATTGATTGAATCCTGACATCGTGGTTCATCCGATATGATCATCGATGAATGTGTGGGAGTCAATATGGGTGCCCAGACCCCGCTGTTGATTATTGATAGAAGATCATGTCTGCATATTCTTGAACCCGCAGGGTCACACACTTAACGTATCTCGACGCTAGGATAGATTGGATAATTGGTTTATGAATTTTTGTTCGGAGTCTCGGATGGGATCCGGGACATCACGAGAGGTTCCGGAATGGTCCGTAGAATAAGATTCATATAAGGCAGTGTAGTTTTTGGAGTTCGGAATTGTTCCGGGTTAATCGGTATTGTACCGGAAGCTTCTAGAACCTTCCGGAAGGGTACCAACGTGGCCCCACCTTCCGCGAGGGGGCATGGGCCTATGAGGGAGTGTCCTGGCCGCATTGGGCCAGAGGCACAAGGCCCCATAGGGCCCAGCCGATCCTAGAGAGTTTAAATTGTTTAAACTAGAGATAGGGTTTCTAGAAGAGGGGAGAGTCCATGCCCCCCACTCCTTATCCTTTGGGCTTGGGGGAGGGGCTAGGGCTGCGCCCCCCTCTATATAAAGAGGGGTGGGGGCGCACCAACCCCTTACACCTCTCCTCCAAACCCTAGCCGCCTTGCTAGCTTTCCTCTCTCCCTCCCGACTGTTTGTAGGCGAAGCCCTGCTGCAGATATTCTCCACCATATACACCACGCCGTCGTGTTGTAGATCCAATCTATCTCTCCACCGTACTTGCTGGTCCGAGGAAGGAGGAGACGTCGAGGTGCTGCACGTGTGCATCTCACGGAGGCACCGCCACTTGTGGTGCTAGATCGGATCGGATCGCGAGGAGGAGAAGCGAGTACGACTACATCACCCACGTTCCGACGAACGTTCCGCTGTGCGAATCATCAAGGGTATGAAGATCTAATCCAATCTCTCTTGTTGACTGCATCTCCTAGATTAGATCTTGGCTTTCCCTCTGTTCGCATCCGTAGAAAATTTTGATTTACTATGCCGCGAAACCCTTCAGTTACAGCCACAAGGGTCAATACATTTGAATTGTATTGGCAAGTGATACTATGGTAGTATAGTGGAATCTATCATCTATATGCATTTGGCTAAGTGGAGTTGAGGCTTGCATTGCTCAAAATAGATTTCCTTATCATTTTGAAAATACTAAGTTTTTGTTTTGACAAAATCTTTTCCAAGGCATCTCTCAATCAAAGATTGAAGATTTCAAATAACCCTTGTTCAAACCAAAAGTTTTTAACTTAGAAATTTGAATGATGAGATTCTTGATTGCTTCCATGTCTTGATGCTCAAATTGTCCTTTACCAGGGACATGGCTAAGTACTTAGATTTTACACTCTGCAGAGGTGGTGCACTTTCCCCACAAGACTTGGTTTCCCAAGACAAGATCTTTCAGAAGCCTTCCCTTAGACCAAAATGGACGCGCTCCAACCTATCAAACATTACCACCCACTGTCCATATGGCTAAGTTCTTGCAACCTATATGATCATGGTAGAGCCCATATTGCCAAGTGGTTGCACTTGAAGCTTCTCAACATTTGACATCTCAAATCTCTTTGTTCGTGGGTGGCCATCCACAAGTGAGATACACAAGGTTCACCAGTCCCCTGGCCTTGTGTAACCACTCAACCAAAAACCACCAAGCAATTACCATTCCACCCAGGTGATTCATTAACTTAGTTGTTTTATTAAACAAAACACAAGTCCTCAGACTTAGTATATTTTTCCATAGTGTGAATATATATTCCACCCATGTTTTCTATTATCTAGGCTAAGCTTGATAGTAATAGGAATCTTAACTTAGGAAGATTTCCACTAAGGTTTCATCTACTAGGTTTTTCTATAGCAAGGTTTGTACTTAGCAAAAAAAATTCCATGCAAGTTTACTTAGAGAAAATCACTAATGCATAGTGAAAGTAATGGGACAAAAAGTATGAAGCATCACTTGCCTTTTTGGTAGAGTATGGGTTCACTCCTTGTCCTTGCAACAATCACACTCTTCAAGTCACTACAAATCAATCAAGCAAGGCACAAACTCAATCTACCAATCAAGCAAACAACACATAAAATGACAAAGTCAAAGTAATGCATGCAAGCATGCCAAGCTTTGTTTTGTTTGAAAAAGTGGTTCCTAATGGGTCATAAACATTTTATAACACCTATTGGTCATTTTGTAAAGTGGCAAAGTCATTTGCAAAAGGTTTCACTACAAAAACCATTTTCAAAACAAAGTATCATTTTATGTGGTGTAGAAATATTTTTACTAAGGTATTAATCTATAGGGTTTACCAAATACATTTTCAAATCACAAAACTTGGTGTTTGGGGTTAGAGAGTTTAAAACAAAACATTTCCCAAAGGTTTTCTTCCAAAACCATTTTTAATAAATAACCACATTTCTATTTGACTAGAAATGGTTTTAAATCAAAGAATCATTATTTTGTTTCACAAAATACATTTTTGAAGCCACAAAGTGTTTCCTATGGTCAGTAGGTTCAAAACACAACATTTGCCAAAGATTTTATCCCCAAATTCATTTTTAAACAATTATCACATCCTTAACAAGCATTCAAATGTTTCTGCAAAAACAAACAAGCTAACAGATACTATTTGCTAAAATAAAGGCATGGTTGGCTAGGTTTTGTTCTACTAATTCCAACGACATCAAATTTGTAATTTTTGGACATGTGGATCAAAAGTTACAGGGTTTTCAAATTGCAACTTAAATCTGTTTTTCAAATTCTGTTTTAAACAGAACTGGCCACGCGTCGCCATTTCATTGGTCGATATCGGTTCGGCCGGATCGGCTCTGTGATGCGTTGGATCTAACAGATCGCACGGTTCAGAAAGCGTACCCCTTCGCAGTTAAGTGATTCTATCGTGAGCGTCAGATCTCGATCCTACGGTGCTAGCATGTTTGACCATTTGCGAGCGGCGCCGACGGTGGCTAGCGGCGGCAACGGTCAGGTGGTGGCGGTGCCGGTGATACAGGAAGCTAGAAGAGAGGGGAGGGTGCTCACCGTGATCGCAGGAGGCTGGGGAAGCTCGTCGTGTGGTTGTTGGGGCAAGGGGCGCACGAGGGCAGGAGGAATTCCTCGCCGGAGTTTGGTCTGGCGACGGTTGGCTCTGGTCGAGGTCGAAGACGATGCTACGGGTCACGAGAAGGTAAACCAGAAGCATGGTTAGACGCAGGAGATCACGGAGATGCTGTGTGCGTGAACGAGAAGAAGAGGGGCGGCCGGAAACTACCTGTGGGGCTCGTCGGAGTTGGAGCGGACGGCGGCGTCGTTCAGAGCTTGTTGCAGACGTTGCTCTGGGGCGCCCGCGGTCGTACGAAGGGCACAGGTGGATGCGCCTGGAAGTGGTGAGTGTTCTCGTGTGCTCGGGGAGGCAGGAGGTGGCGAGTGCTGGCCGGAATTGGAGGAGAAAGCTCGTCGGAGACAGAGGTGTTCGGGGAGGAATTGGGGCAGCCTGGGGGCGTGCTTGGGGGAGGAGACAGAGGGGAAACATAGGAGAGTCGTTGGCGTTTAAAGGGGCATGGTTACTGCGAGTAATGGTGGCCGCGTTATGACGAATTCAAGCCGCGAAATCAAAGCAGAAAACAGGGATGAACTGGTCGCTGCGGTGAGGACGATGAACAGGAAGAGTGGGGCATTCCTGTCAGCGAGAAAGGAAGTGAGGGGGAGGGTCCACCAGTCAGTCTCTTTGCGGGGCTGGAAGTGAGTGGAAAACGTTTTGTCATGGGCGAGGGGAGCTGGGCTGTTTGATGGGCTTGTGGACTTGGCCGGCTGGGCTAGGTCCAAATCCTATTTTTTTCTGTCTGCTGGCTTTTTCTTTTTCTATAACTATTTCCTGTTTTGAAATTCAAACAACCAAACATTACTCAAATCAATTCAAACTAACACCACACTTTGAAACTTTGAACTTGGTTCTGTTCAGTAACATAAACCAAAATTTCAAATCCAAAATAATAATTTTTATTTTAGGGTCCATTATTAATTA
Organism: Avena atlantica; assembly: GCA_910589765.1. Taxonomy (NCBI): domain Eukaryota; kingdom Viridiplantae; phylum Streptophyta; class Magnoliopsida; order Poales; family Poaceae; genus Avena; species Avena atlantica. The sequence goes on along the minus strand of OU342735.1, from coordinate 482,677,277 downwards.
AATAAATAGACCATTGTTACTAAAATCAAAATAAGATTTTTTTATTCAAATTCTCCTTTTGAAATCTATTTATTTTCAAAACCAAATCAGTAGGTTTTATTTGAAAATATAAATACTTGGAAACTTATTTTAAATAAATAAAATAAGTTTTGATGTTTTGGAAATAGCAAAACCTTTATTAATAAAACTTGGATATTAAATCCTTATTATTTTATTTAAATGAAGCCTTTACTATTTTTATCAAAACAAAATGTTTTATTTCAAAAGCTTGGCCAAGGTTCAATTTGGCTCTAAAAAATAATCTTTATTTATAAAACTTCTATTTCTTTTGAAAACCAAATCCTTTTATTTAAAGATCAAAAATAGATATTCCCAAAACATTTTATTTTCCTTTAAATGTTTATCTTTATAAATCTCTTTAGGATTTTATTTGATCCAACTTGGTTTGAAGTTCCAATTGAATTCAAAAAGTTTCTACTGGCCCTGAAAATCAACAAAGTTTTATTTTATTCATTTATTTTTCACATAACAAGATTTGGAAAATCTTGGGATGTGACAGGCTACCACCCTTAAAATAAATCTCGTCCCGAGATTTGGGAGGCTAGGGTTACAAGTTGGCTCAAAACAACTAGGGTACTACCACCCTTAAAAAATTTCAAACAAAAATTACATATTGTCCTTCTTGGGATCCTGGGGAAACTTCTCTAGCAAACATTTGCATTGTGTCCTTTGTTTTCACACTTGACTCATGGGCCAAGGTTGAGTTTCTTCATAGGCTTGTTTAACTTGTTCTTCATCTTTTCTGGACAATTGCTTGCATAATTTCCCTTCTCTTTGCAATTGTAACATTGCAACTGGCTTATGTCCTTCTTCTTCTTTTTGGGTCTCTCCAAAGCTAGGAGTTCTTCTAGTTCATGTTCTTCATAGGTGGGAGATCTTTCTCCCTTCTTGGGGCATTGGTCTTCATGCTCCTTGGATGCATGATCTTTGTCTCTAAAAATATTGCTAGCTTGGGTTCCTTCTAGATTAACATCTTTGTCATCCTTGTTGTCAAAGTTTTCTCTCATGTCGATCATTTGGGTAACCAATCCTTGTAACATTTGGGATTGAAGTTTCAAAATCCTTTGTATGGCTGGGTCTAGTCCATTGTTGTTGGCTAAAAGCTGAGTTGTCTCTTGGCTCAATTGGTTTTGGGTTGCTATAAGTTCTCTCATGTTGTCCTCTTAGTTGTTGTTATTGTCATCAACCTTGATGTTGGAGTTTCTTGGAGAAGTCATCTGTTTGGGTTGAATTGGGATTAGAATAGGCAAGATATTTCTAAGGAAATAGTTCTAATCACACACATCACAATTTACACAAGCAATGTGCAAGCAATCACAAACAACTTTTCACTCAATCAACAAGGTTCAAGCACATACTTAGGCAACCGAAAATATTTTTGTTACACCACATAAGTTGGTGTGTTTGAATTTAACTATAAATGGTGGTCCATCTACATGGTTCACTTGTGATCTTTCCTTCCTTCTTGGTTGATTCTACTTGCATGAGATCTTGGTTTCCTTGGAAAAACTTTGGTCACAAAATTTCAAAGTTGATGATGGCTCCTTCTTATTTTGCATTCCCTTTGTCTCCACATCCTGAGTAAAATTTCCTTGTTTCACTTGTAGTCCTTAGTGATATCCAAGTTGGAAGTCCTTGGTGAATATGCTGAAGATGTTGAAGTCATTAGAGTTGAAGAAGTTGAAGTAGTCCTTTGCACATGGTGTAGTCCTTGGCCTTGGGGTAGGTTTTTCCATCAAGTTGAATTAGAAGAGATGTAGAATCAAATCAAAATGGTGGAGGAAAGAGTTTACAAGTGTTTTTGTAAATAAGTTTTTGGAACAAGTACAACTCCTATTTCTCTAAGGGTTTTTGTCCAATCCTAGGTTTACAAATCCTACAGGCAACACAATACTCTGATACCATCTGTAGAGGGAGTGTCCCAACCTTACAACAATATAAGGTGGAGTCCCTGTGTTTACAATGCTAGTCCCTGGATCAATAGCTAGCATCCACAGTTAAGATGTAATATCAAGAAACAAAGGTCATAATATAACTTTATAACTAGGAATAACATAATTTTATTACATCTTTCATAGCTCATTTGGCTATTACATTACATTGCAGCGGAATAACTATAGTCATGGGGTCCTTCATCTTCAAAGTGCCACAGGCAGATGTTGGTTGTAGACTTTGTAATCCTAATCAATCAATCTTCACTAAAATCAATCAAACCTGCAACAAAACAAGTTACAGCCACAAGGGTAAATACATTTGAATTGTATTGGCAAGTGATACTATGGTACTATAGTGGAATCTATCATTTAATGCATTTGGCTAAGTGGAGTTGAGGCTTGCATTGCTCAAAATAGATTTACTTATCATTTTGAAAATACTAAGTTTTTGTTTTGACAAAATCTTTTCCAAGGCATCTCTCAATCAAAGATTGAAGATTTCAAATAACCCTTGTTCAAACCACAAGTTTTTAACTTAGAAATTTGAATGATGAGATTCTTGGTTGCTTCCATGTCTTGATGCTCAAATTGTCCTTTACCAGGGACATGGCTAAGTACTTAGATTTTACACTCTGCAAAGGTGGTGCACTTTCCCCACAAGACTTGGTTTCCCAAGACAAGATCTTTCAGAAGCCTTCCCTTAGACCAAAATGGACGCGCTCCAACCTATCAAACACTACCACCCACTGTCCATATGGCTAAGTTCTTGCAACCTATATGATCATGGCAGAGCCCATATTGCCAAGTGGTTGCACTTGAAGCTTCTCAACATTTGATATCTCAAATCTCTTTGTTCCTGGGTGGCCATCTACAAGTGAGATACACAAGGTTCACCAGTCCCCTGGACTTGTGTAACCACTCAACCAAAAACCACCAAGCAATTACCATTCCACCCAGGTGATTCATTAACTTAGTTGTTTTATTAAACAAAACACAAGTCCTCAGACTTAGTATATTTTTCCATAGTGTGAATATATATTCCACCCATGTTTTCTATTAGCTAGGCTAAGCTTGATAGTAATAGGAATCTTAACTTAGGAAGATTTCCACTAAGGTTTCATCTACTAGGTTTTCCTATAGCAAGGTTTGTACTTAGCAAAAAAAATTCCATGCAAGTTTACTTAGAGAAAATCACTAATGCATAGTGAAAGTAATGGGACAAAAAGTATGAAGCATCACTTGCCTTTTTGGTAGAGTATGGGTTCACTCCTTGTCCTTGCAACAATCACACTCTTCAAGTCACTACAAATCAATCAAGCAAGGCACAAACTCAATCTACCAATCAAGCAAACAACACATAAAATGACAAAGTCAAAGTAATGCATGCAAGCATGCCAAGCTTTGTTTTGTTTGAAAAAGTGGTTCCTAATGGGTCATAAACATTTTATAACACCTATTGGTCATTTTGTAAAGTGGCAAAGTCATTTGCAAAAGGTTTCACTACAAAAACCATTTTCAAAACAAAGTATCATTTTATGTGGTGTAGAAATATTTTTACTAAGGTATTAACCTATAGGGTTTACCAAATACATTTTCAAATCACAAAACTTGGTGTTTGGGGTTAGAGAGTTTAAAACAAAACATTTCCCAAAGGTTTTCTTCCAAAACCATTTTTAATAAATAACCACATTTCTATTTGACTAGAAATGGTTTTAAATCAAAGAATCATTATTTTGTTCAAAAAGCGTACCCCTTCGCAGTTAAGTGATTCTATCGTGAGCGTCAGATCTCGATACTACGGTGCTAGCATGTTTGACCATTTGCGGGCGGCGCCGACGGTCAGGTGGTGGCGGTGCCGGTGATACAGGAAGCTAGAAGAGAGGGGAGGGTGCTCACCGTGATCGCAGGAGGCTGGGGAAGCTCGTCGTGTGGTCGTTGGGGCAAGGGGCGCACGAGGGCAGGACGAATTCCTCGCCGGAGTTTGGTCTGGCGACGGTTGGCTCTGGTCGAGGTCGAAGACAATGCTACGGGTCACGAGAAGGCAAACCAGAAGCATGGTTAGACGCAGGATATCACAGAGATGCTGTGTGCGTGAACGAGAAGAAGAGGGGCGGCCGAAAACTACCTGTGGGGCTCGTCGGAGTTGGAGCGGACGGCGGCGTCGTTCAGAGCTTGTTGCAGACGTTGCTCTGGGGCGCCCGCGGTCGTACGAAGGGCACAGGTGGATGCGCCTGGAAGTGGTGAGCGTGCTCGTGTGCTCGGGGAGGCAGGAGGTGGCGAGTGCTGGCCGGAATTGGAGGAGAAAGCTCGTCGGAGACAGAGGTGTTCGGGGAGGAATTGGGGCGGCCTGGGGGCGTGCTTGGGGGAGGAGACAGAGGGGAAACATAGGAGAGTCGTTGGCGTTTAAAGGGGCATGGTTACTACGAGTAATGGTGGCCGCGTTATGACGAATTCAAGCCGCGAAATCAAAGCAGAAAACAGGGATGAACTGGTCGCTGCGGTGAGGACGATGAACAGGAAGAGTGGGGCATTCCTGTCAGCGAGAAAGGAAGTGAGGGGGAGGGTCCACCAGTCAGTCTCTTTGCGGGGCTGGAAGTGAGTGGAAAACGTTTTGTCATGGGCGAGGGGAGCTGGGCTGTTTGATGGGCTTGTGGACTTGGCCGGCTGGGCTAGGTCCAAATCCTATTTTTTTCTGTCTGCTGGCTTTTTCTTTTTCTATAACTATTTCCTGTTTTGAAATTCAAACAACCAAACATTACTCAAATCAATTCAAACTAACACCACACTTTGAAACTTTGAACTTGGTTCTGTTCAGTAACATAAACCAAAATTTCAAATCCAAAATAATAATTTTTATTTTAGGGTCCATTATTAATTAAATAAATAGACCATTGTTACTAAAATCAAAATAAGATTTTTTTATTCAAATTCTCCTTTTGAAATCTATTTATTTTCAAAACCAAATCAGTAGGTTTTATTTGAAAATATAAATACTTGGAAACTTATTTTAAATAAATAAAATAAGTTTTGATGTTTTGGAAATAGCAAAACCTTTATTAATAAAACTTGGATATTAAATCCTTATTATTTTATTTAAATGAATCCTTTACTATTTTTATCAAAACAAAATGTTTTATTTCAAAAGCTTGGCCAAGGTTCAATTTGGCGCTAAAAAATAATCTTTATTTATAAAACTTCTATTTCTTTTGAAAACCAAATCCTTTTATTTAAAGATCAAAAATAGATATTCCCAAAACATTTTATTTTCCTTTAAATGTTTATCTTTATAAATCTTTTTAGGATTTTATTTGATCCAACTTGGTTTGAAGTTCCAATTGAATTCAAAAAGTTTCTACTGGCCCTGAAAATCAACAAATTTTTATTTTATTCATTTATTTTTCACATAACAAGATTTGGAAAATCTTGGGATGTGACAGGATCCTTGGAGAACAAGACTAGAATAGATAAAATATTCAAAGGGTCAAACCCTAATTTGTAACCGACTCGACCTTGTGCCCGGGACCAACCTATCTATATAAAGGCTAGGAGGGCACGTCGAGGAGGGTCTCTCTCTCACCACATACACACCTCCACGCCAGATTACGTCTGTGCACCCCTGTACTTTTCGGTTCAACCGTAATCAAGAGCAGACAAGCAGGAGTAGGGTTTTCCCTCCGAGGGCCTGAACCTGGGTAAATCTCGTGTCCCCTGGTTGCTTGTATGTTAACCGTTACACGATATCCAACATCCCCATCTTCTCCAAAACCCAAGCTCATAACAATGGGAATTGACGAGATCGAACCTCGTCAGCAAAACCATTACCAATAGCACTAGAAGCAATCCCCCTGAATATGGAAATTAACTTAATCACATCTTTCTACCAAAAGAATCCACAAGGGTCACAAGCATGAGGAATCTTATCTATATAGTATGGATTTCATAATAGTTGAACCCAAGGAGTGTCCACTCTATTATAAAATTTATGCAAATATTTTAGCAACGGGCCTTGATTTTGAACTTTAAGGTTCAGAATTCCCACCCCTCCTTTATTATTTGGCCTGCATACCAAGTCCCAAGCAACCAGAGAATTTTGTTTCTCGGTTCCATCTTGTTTTTTCTTGACCCAAAGAGAATGCCTTCTATTTTTTCCACATGTTCTAGGATTTTAGGTTGTAATTGCAGAGAACAAATAGGAAATGTGGCAACAGAAGTCAAAAGAGAATTAATTAGTGTAACTCTTCCACTGTAAGACATGAGCATAACTGTAGCAGAGACCCTTCTTTCTATTCTGTCCACCAAAGGCATCATATCTTGCATAGTGGGCTTAGTAGTACCCAGAGGCAACCCTAAATAAGTAAAGGGCATTGTTGCTATACTGAAACCAGGTTGATTTGCAGCAGCAGGGGCATTCACACTGATATTGATGGGTATCAGAAAATATTTGTGGAAATTTATACATAACCCTGTAAACTAAGCATATTTATGTAGAATCTCCTTCATAATATCAATTTGCTGTGGGCAATCTTGCATAATAATTAGTGTATCGTCTGCATATTGAACAACATGGAAATCCATCCCAAAATCAGGAGAGAAAGGGGCTCTGATCAGCCCCTCTCTGAAGGCTTTATTTATAGCAGATTGAAGAAGATCTGCAGCTAACACAAAAATAAGAGGAGAGAGTGTATCACCTTGACTCACTCCTCTCTTATAGTGGAGTTGTCTGCTAGGCACCCCATTCAGCAATACTGCTGATTTTCCAGAGCTAAAAATAATATTAATCCATTGGAGCCACTTCTCATCAAACCCCATTTGTCTCATAATTTTTATCATGGCTGCATGATAAATTTATGTAACACCCTCAGAATCGGACCTATGCAAGTTTTAGCGAAACTCGCCAAACCCGCATAGAAACGATTCAAAGGTGCCCACCAGGCACTTTCGTGCGGGTGGAAAACGAAGTAATAACATTACACAACAGTCCTCGATGGGACCCACAGAACAGATATATATAACAGCGACTCCATGAGTCAAGAATACAGATATAATATACAAAGACCCAAATCACCTTGAAAACCATAGAGCGTCCAGCTACGGACAAGATGCAAATGGGCTAAGAGCCCTGAAGAATATCCAATGGCGTCCATAACCCTGCCCAGGCCAAGCCGGAAGGGTAACCCTGCTAACGGCGTCGATCTCAAAACCTGCTTAAACAAAAGGGGTGCCGACAAAGGGCAAAGGAAAAAGAGGAGCGTCAGTACTGAGGCCAGTACACGGCGAGTCTAGAATTCAGCGGTCCTCGCCTACATAGATATGGTGGACTGAAGGGGCAGCGGAAGCATGCACTAAACAACCTATAGGGACTCGATACAACTGGTGGTTATCAGAGAGGGGTGAGAATGACCTATCCGGATCCAACCTGAAGCTAACACCAAACAAACCCATCCTTGTGTTTCCCCCTCGAGACCAAACGAGGAAGTCAACCGAGGAACTCACACAGTTGGCAGTTTTATTTATTCAGTTATCGTTGCGGCAATTACTAGTCAGGTGTAGATAATTGTCCTGATTAAAGAAGCAGTGGGCCCTTTTAGTTATTCATTCCGTTGTAGTTGCAACACTTACTAATCAGATACAAATAGCATGAGATAACCCGAAACCCAGCAGTTGTTGGTGCTTTTATTCAGCCATTCCGTTGTAGTTGCAATACTTACTAGTCAGGTACAATGGTCGCAAGCGACAATCCAAACAAGCAATTGTGGGCAGTATTATTTAGCCATTCCGTTATAGTGAAGCTGATTACTAGTCATTATAAAGTCAAATTTAGAGCAATAAACTTTAGTTATGCTTGTCTATGGTCGAGATACTGTGCTCCAAGTCGTCCATATCCGCGGACACGGCTTTCAGAAAGTTTTACCCGGCCGGGGTGCACCAATAGCAACACACGCTCGATCAACCTCGGAAAAACCAAATCAAAACCCAACGAGGCTTTCACGACTGAACAATCACAGGATTCAGAAATATTTCAGGCGGCCACCCCTTAAAGTAGAACCCGCAACGAAGTTAGCTGACTTCGAGACGGACTTAAGGTTTGTGGGGCCGGCGGTAAACGACTGGGAACCCGAAAGTGTGGCTGGGCTTGTCGATACCGCGAAAACGGGTCACAATTCCTAAACAGTACAATGTGCTCCTCGCACAAACGTAAATACAGAAGTAGCATGGCATAAGTATAGGATAGTAAATAAAACCTCAAACTAGTTTGTGGCCCCAAGAAATAAGACTGAATCAAGCTCTGGCTCAGGGGGGTCCCATATACCTCCCGGATGTGGATAGCGCGATAAATCAAGGAACATGTATCAAGTACTCGGGGTCTTACGGGACACAAGTGGGCGTTCGGAAACCAAATATTATCTATCACCCACCGATGCCTCTGCTTACTTCAATTTTAGTTGTTAAACAGGAATTAAAGTGAACAATAAGTAAAACTATGCTCATCTCCAACATCAACATGCGGCAATACTCCAACAACTGTGGCATTTGACAACACGTAACAGCACTTGAGCGAGCGACTACGACGCGCAAGTCCAACTATCTACCAAACAACAGGTAATAGGATGTGTCCAAGGAAATATAGGGCTGCACGGTAGACCACGGGTACGGAAACTAAAGCATCGCAACACAAATAGCAATAGATCAACAGGAGGGAATAAATACTATAAAAGTAAGATAGGTAGAAAGGGGGAGATGCTCGCCTGAGAAACATTGCCGAAGTTTCAACCGAAGATCGGGGCGAAGCTCACATCAACTCAACGGCCTTATCCGCGAAGAAGCAAAACACTAGAATAAACACCGGATGCCATATTTAATGCTACGGCAAAAGATCGGCATGAAGCATGCATGATGTATGGCATGGCAAAGATGCGATGCAAGTAGGTCAGTATTAAGCGGAACCAGGGTCCCGACAATTAATTAGGTGGTTCAAGTTATTTGTCTACCCCGCAAATTAAATGTTGTCTTAGCATGGCAAAAGATAGCAACGGTTCGCTACACCAATTTAAATGAGGCCAATATAAGGCTAGATTTGCCCGCATATGGGCCCCATATTTAATTATAAGGTGAATCGTCATAAGGCCCCCAAACCACATTATAAGATGCATGCGAGTATGGCAATTAATATGCAACAAGTTGTTATTATGTTATAAAATAGGGTTTCGGGAAGGGGTGCACACTTTAGAGGGTTCTCGACGGACTTGAGGTTCCGGGGGATTCGGGGTTCGGGGTCGGTCTCGGGGTCCAGGGTTCGACGAAAACGTTCTCGGATAACAGAGGTAGGTCTTGTCGCACGAGCGTCAATGCTTCCAGGAAGGAGAACTTGGGGTGGCGTCGAGGCGCATCGGATTCGTTCTGGTCGGTGTCGTTCTTGTCGTTGCGAAGATCTTGTCGGGTCCGCAGTCATCGGGTCGTGTCGTTCCACGGCGGAGATCTTGGTGTTCCGGGTCTCGGCGTCTTGGAATCCGAGAGGAAGTACTTGGCGATTCCGAGGGTCTCGACGAGCTTGGCGTCCTTGTCAGAGTTCTCGGGTGCCGAAGTCGGTCTTGGGTTTGGCGCCGGTGGATCTTGGCGTTTCAGCTTCAATTGTCGGTGTGGACTTGAAACCGGCACGGGGTGTCATTCTCATGTCATCTCCAAGCACACCACCATCAGACAACAACGGCCGGCAAGCACATGGACGGGGACGGAGCCCGGGCGCGGCTGTTCGTGGCGTGGTTGGAACTTGGCGACGGCGAAGGCCATCTGCCCATCTCCCTCCCCTCCGTGGTTCACGTCTTGGTGCCTCTCCCGCGGCAGCAGCTCCCTCTAGCGGAAGAACAGAGGCCCTCCATGGCCAACACGGTCGGGGTCGGGGAGATGCTCACCGGCGACGGCGGCGCTCGAGGAGAGGGAAGGCCGGCAGGTCGACGGCGAGGGGATCCTGGCGGCTGCGCCCGCTCTGCAGCAAGGACGGCGCGCACGGTTGGGGCGGGCCGGAGGAGGGGTCCCGGGAGGCGGCGGGAGCTCCGGTGACGGCAGGCCGCGAGAAGATGCTCGGCTCGGCGGCGGCGGAGGTTGCAGAGAGGTGGGGCGGGGGCAGACCGCGGCGGCGGGGCGAGGGGAGGTTCCCAGGGGCGGCAGGGACGCGGCGGTGCCCGCTGGAGCAGGGGAGAAGGGCGGACGACTGCGAGCTGGGTGGGGCGGCGAGAGGCGCTGGAGGGGAGGAGGGCCAAGCGGCGGGGCGGCGACGAGGCTGCAGGGCGCACGCGGGGCCGGAGGCGGGGACGAGGCGCGCGTGGGGAAGAGGGGTGGATGGGGACGACGGGGGGGCGAGGCCGGTGAGGTGAGCGAGGGGGTTCCGGCGAGGGGGGTCCAGCGAGGGGGTCCGGTGGGCTAGAGGAAGGAGAGAGGAGCGGCTACCGGCGGGGAGGGCGAGCGGCTAGGGTGGAGCGGCGCAGAGGCCCAGGGAGAGCAGGTCGGGAGGAGGAAGAAGGGGACGCGGGGAGGAGAGAGAGACGGGGCCGCGCGGTGGGGGTGGGTCCCAGGCGGGTCCCGCGGGACAGGGGGAGAGGTGGGAGTGTGTGGCTGTGTGGCAGGGTGTGTTGGCGTGTGGGTGGGGTGTGTGTGGCCCTGTGTGTGTTGGTGGGGTGTGGATGAGTGGGGGGGGGTTGGGTTTAGTCTAGGTGGCAAAAGGGGATTGGGTGAGGGAGAGAGAGGGTTGAGGTGGCGCGACGGGGTTGGCCGGGGTGAGGTGGAGGCTGGGTGTGGGTAGGTAGATTGGTAGGTTTAGGATTTGGGTGTACCGGTTGGTTAGACCGATTTGAAAATGGGGGTGGTCGTTCGGGTCATTCAGCCCGTTCGACTGCCCCACTGAAAATAATATAATAATTTTATTTGTTTTAAATGCACCGGTTGCAACCCGATAGCAGACAAAGAGAATAATCCAGAGCCCCGGGGTTTGGCGTTTGAATGAAGATGGGGCGTTTTAGAAAACAAAACGGGCTTTGCGAAATAGTTTTAAGCAAACAATGCATGATGATGACGATGCAATGCACAAATTCAACGCGATTTTCTAGTAGTGATTTTTGCGGGATGCCACAATTCGACACCACTAACAATGGATCTCGCCCTCGAGATCCGCCTCATGGTACCGGAAGGAAGGTCGGCGGTCTGCATCTTCTCGCTTCATGTGGATCCTCGCGATACCACTAACAAGAGGTCGTTGTTCGTGATCGTCGAGAGAACACTCCGGAACAAAAGGTCGAAGGTAGAGGTATCAACAATAAAGCCACCTCTAACTTCCGGTGGAAAGAGAGGACCGCTGCATTCTCATCCACTTCAATGTACAAAAGCGAATAGAAGGGGTAGTCGGCATGGGGGCCAATCCATCATGCACCCAAACTATTACTCCGCACAATCAGTAGAAAAGAGTGCAACCATTCTCGGAATCAGACTGAAGATGTCGACAAACGAGGTTCGGAAACAAAGGAGTGATGCAGACTCTGCATCAGATCTGGCGTAGATGATGTCGTCACGTCAGAGAAGTCCGGAAGGCACACACAAGGAACAAAGAATGGTACCACATACGAAGGATTCCTCGGATAGCATGAAGACCATATGTAGCATCACAGTTATCAGAGGGGGAAGCGAAACCCTGAAGGTACGACGGAACCCAACCACGAGAAATCCTGGACTCGAAGAGCGAGAAGAGAGCGGATTCAAAACACGTCGGGATAAGAGGGGAATAGCAGAGGGGTAAGGAGTAAAATCAGACCTAATCAGAACTATCCAACCGATTTGCAAAATAGTTTTGACACTCTACTGCGGCCGTTAGCTAGGTTATCCTACAGGCTGGACTTGTGGGGTATCGCAACTGCTGAGCTCTGATACCACTCTGTAACACCCTCAGAATCGGACCTATGCAAGTTTTAGCGAAACTCGCCATAACCCACATAGAAACGATTCAAAGGTGCCCACCAGGCACTTTCGTGCGGGTGGAAAACGAAGTAATAACATTACACAACAGTCCTCGATGGGACCCACAGAACAGATATATATAACAGCGACTCCATGAGTCAAGAATACAGATATAATATACAAAGACCCAAATCACCTTGAAAACCATAGAGCGTCCAGCTACGGACAAGATGCAAATGGGCTAAGAGCCCTGAAGAATATCCAATGGCGTCCATAACCCTGCCCAGGCCAAGCCGAAAGGGTAACCCTGCTAACGGCGTCGATCTCAAAACCTGCTTAAACAAAAGGGGTGCCGACAAAGGGCAAAGGAAAAAGAGGAGCGTCAGTACTGAGGCCAGTACACGGCGAGTCTAGAATTCGGCGGTCCTCGCCTACATAGATATGGTGGACTGAAGCGGCAGCGGAACCATGCACTAAACAACCTATAGAGACTCGATACAACTGGTGGTTATCAGAGAGGGGTGAGAATGACCTATCCGGATCCAACCTGAAGCTAACACCAAACAAACCCATCCTTGTGTTTCCCCCTCGAGACCAAACGAGGAAGTCAACCGAGGAACTCACACAGTTGACAGTTTTATTTATTCAGTTATCGTTGCGGCAATTACTAGTCAGGTGCAGATAATTGTCCTGATTAAAGAAGCAGTGGGCCCTTTTAGTTATTCATTCCGTTGTAGTTGCAACACTTACTAATCAGATACAAATAGCATGAGATAACCCGAAACCCAGCAGTTGTTGGTGCTTTTATTCAGCCATTCCGTTGTAGTTGCAATACTTACTAGTCAGGTACAATGGTCGCAAGCGACAATCCAAACAAGCAATTGTGGGCAGTATTATTTAGCCATTCCGTTATAGTGAAGCTGATTACTAGTCATTATAAAGTCAAATTTAGAGCAATAAACTTTAGTTATGCTTGTCTATGGTCGAGATACTGTGCTCCAAGTCGTCCATATCCGCGGACACGGCTTTCAGAAAGTTTTACCCGGCCGGGGTGCACCAATAGCAACACACGCTCGATCAACCTCGGAAAAACCAAATCAAAACCCAACGAGGCTTTCACGACTGAACAATCACAGGATTCAGAAATATTTCAGGCGGCCACCCCTTAAAGTAGAACCCGCAACGAAGTTAGCTGACTTCGAGACGGACTTAAGGTTTGTGGGGCCGGCGGTAAACGACTGGGAACCCGAAAGTGTGGCTGGGCTTGTCGATACCGCGAAAACGGGTCACAATTCCTAAACAGTACAGTGTGCTCCTCGCACAAACGTAAATACAGAAGTAGCATGGCATAAGTATAGGATAGTAAATAAAACCTCAAACTAGTTTGTGGCCCCAAGAAATAAGACTGAATCAAGCTCTGGCTCAGGGGGGTCCCATATACCTCCCGGATGTGGATAGCGCGATAAATCAAGGAACAGGTATCAAGTACTCGGGGTCTTACGGGACACAAGTGGGCGTTCGGAAACCAAATATTATCTATCACCCACCGATGCCTCTGCTTACTTCAATTTTAGTTGTTAAACAGGAATTAAAGTGAACAATAAGTAAAACTATGCTCATCTCCAACATCAACATGCGGCAATACTCCAACAACTGTGGCATTTGACAACACGTAACAACACTTGAGCGAGCGACTACGACGCGCAAGTCCAACTATCTACCAAACAACAGGTAATAGGATGTGTCCAAGGCAATATAGGGCTGCACGGTAGACCACGGGTACGGAAACTAAAGCATCGCAACACAGATAGCAATAGATCAACAGGAGGGAATAAATACTATAAAAGTAAGATAGGTAGAAAGGGGGAGATGCTCGCCTGAGAAACATTGCCGAAGGTTCAACCGAAGATCGGGGCGAAGCTCACATCAACTCAACGGCCTTATCCGCGAAGAAGCAAAACACTAGAATAAACACCGGATGCCATATTTAATGCTACGGCAAAAGATCGGCATGAAGCATGCATGATGTATGGCATGGCAAAGATGCGATGCAAGTAGGCCAGTATTAAGCGGAACCGGGGTCCCGACAATTAATTAGGTGGTTCAAGTTATTTGTCTACCCCACAAATTAAATGTTGTCTTAGCATGGCAAAAGATAGCAACGGTTCGCTACACCAATTTAAATGAGGCCAATATAAGGCTAGATTTGCCCGCATATGGGCCCCATATTTAATTATAAGGTGAATCGGCATAAGGCCCCCAAACCACATGATAAGATGCATGCGAGTATGGCAATTAATATGCAACAAGTTGTTATTATGTTATAAAATAGGGTTTCGGGAAGGGGTGCACACTTTAGAGGGTTCTCGACGGACTTGAGGTTCCGGGGGGTTCGGGGTTCGGGGTCGGTCTCGGGGTCCAGGGTTCGACGAAAACGTTCTCGGATAACAGAGGTAGGTCTTGTCGCACGAGCGTCAATGCTTCCGGGAAGGAGAACTTGGGGTGGCGTCGAGGCGCATCGGATTCGTTCTGGTCGGTGTCGTTCTTGTCGTTGCGAAGATCTTGTCGGGTCCGCGGTCATCGGGTCGTGTCGTTCCACGGCGGAGATCTTGGTGTTCCGGGTCTTGGCGTCTTGGAATCCGAGAGGAAGTACTTGGCGATTCCGAGGGTCTCGACGAGCTTGGCGTCCTTGTCAGAGTTCTCGGGTGCCGAAGTCGGTCTTGGGTTTGGCGCCGGTGGATCTTGGCGTTTCAGCTTCACTTGTCGGTGTGGACTTGAAACCGGCACGGGGTGTCGTTCTCATGTCATCTCCAAGCACACCGCCATCAGACAACAATGGCCGGCAAGCACATGGACGGGGACGGAGCCCGGGCGCGGCTGTTCGTGGCGTGGTTGGAACTTGGCGACGGCGAAGGCCATCTGCCCATCTCCCTCCCCTCCGTGGCTCACGTCTTGGTGCCTCTCCCGCGACAGCAGCTCCCTCTAGCGGCAGAACAGAGGCCCTCCATGGCCAACACGGTCGGGGTCGGGTAGATGCTCGCCGGCGACGGCGGCGCTCGAGGAGAGGGAAGGCCGGCAGGCCGGCAGGTCGACGGCGAGGGGATCCTGGCGGCTGCGCCCGCTCTGCAGCAAGGACGGCGCGCGCGGTTGGGGCGGGCCGGAGGAGGGGTCCCGGGAGGCGGCGGGAGCTCCGGTGACGGCAGGCCGCGAGAAGAGGCTCGGCTCGGCGGCAGCGGAGGTTGCAAAGAGGTGGGGCGGGGGCAGACCGCGGCGGCGGGGCGAGGGGAGGTTCCCAGGGGCGGCAGGGACGCGGCGGTGCCCGCCGGAGCAGGGGAGAAGGGCGGACGACTGCGAGCTGGGTGGGGCGGCGAGAGGCGCTGGAGGGGAGGAGGGCCAAGCGGCGGGGCGGCGACGAGGCTGCAGGGCGCACGCGGGGCCGGAGGCGGGGACGAGGCGCGCGTGGGGAAGAGGGGTGGATGGGGACGACGGGGGGGCGAGGCCGGTGAGGCGAGCGAGGGGGTTCCGGCGAGGGGGGTCCGGCGAGGGGGTCCGGTGGGCTAGAGGAAGGAGAGAGGAGCGGCTACCGGCGGGGAGGGCGAGCGGCTAGGGTGGAGCGGCGCAGAGGCCCAGGGAGAGCAGGTTGGGAGGAGGAAGAAGGGGACGCGGGGAGGAGAGAGAGACGGGGCCGCGCGGTGGGGGTGGGTCCCAGGCGGGTCCCGCGGGACAGGGGGGAGAGGTGGGAGTGTGTGGCTGTGTGGCAGGGTGTGTTGGCGTGTGGGTGGGGTGTGTGTGGCCCTGTGTGTGTTGGTGGGGTGTGGATGAGTGGGGGGGGGTTGGGTTTAGTCTAGGTGGCAAAAGGGGATTGGGTGAGGGAGAGAGAGGGTTGAGGTGGCGCGACGGGGTTGGCCGGGGTGAGGTGGAGGCTGGGTGTGGGTAGGTAGATTGGTAGGTTTAGGATTTGGGTGTACCGGTTGGTTAGACCGATTTGAAAATGGGGGTGGTCGTTCGGGTCATTTGGCCCGTTCGACTGCCCCACTAAAAATAATATAATAATTTTATTTGTTTTAAATGCACCGGTTGCAACCCGATAGCAGACAAAGAGAATAATCCGGAGCCCCGGGGTTTGGCGTTTGAATGAAGATGGGGCGTTTTAGAAAACAAAACGGGATTTGCGAAATAGTTTTAAGCAAACAATGCATGATGATGACGATGCAATGCACAAATTCAACGCGATTTTCTAGTAGTGATTTTTGCGGGATGCCACAATTTAGTCAAAAGCCTTGGCAAAATCCAATTTCATCAGAATAATTTCTTGTCTAGATGTTTCACATTGATGTAAGAACTCAAAATCCCAAGCAAAACAATCTTGGTGTAGGGTTTGCAACATAGAAAAAAAAATCGTACGATGGGAACAACTATGTACCAAGATCTATCTACTAGATACAAGCAACGAGCGGATATACATCCGTAGAGAACATAACCTTGAAGACCGATAAAGCTTAACGAGGTTGTACTCGTGGATGATGTAGACGAACGCTTTCCGATCTCAAGATCGAGAGGAAGTCCTAGCGCCACAAAACAGTGGAGCATCCGTGCTCGCACACACGTCCGAGGCACCGAGCAACCTCCACCTCCTCGCTCCAGCAATGCAGCAAAAGAAACAACTCTTTCTTGCTGAAAATCCACCAGGAACACGTATCTCGCTAGTCCAAGACCATGGGGGATAAACTAGAGGGGGAGAGAGATCCTTCAGGAGGAGGTGTGAGTGAGAAGTGAGAGGAGGGGATCCTTATATAGGGGAGGAGGGAAGCCCAAGGGGGCATGGCCGCCGGCCATGGAGGGTGCCCCCACCTGTCCCTCATTCATGTGGTGGAAGCTCCAGTCACAAAATAGCCCCTTCATTTCTCCACTCAAAATCCCACTCAAAAATCCCATTAAATTTCCACCAAATTTATTGCAATCTCCCCTTAAATAAAACTCCTTTTATTTATTTAGAATTTTGTCAATTACCTTAATGAAAAACATTCACATATAACCCCTTTCTAGTATTTCATTTCATATGCAGAAACAGTTCCTGCAATTTCACCCGAAAACGGTTTCGGTGTCTAGTGAAATAAATTCCTGCGCTTTGTTGTTCTTTTCAGCATGAAACTATTTGTTCCAAATGGTGTCGGTGTCTCTTAAGTGTGTCACCCTACGATTCGCGAATAATGCGGACATGATCGAGACCCCTCTCAGATCAATAATTAGAAGCGGGACCTGGAGATCCATACTGACTCCCACACATTCAACGATGACTTTCTTCTGATCGTGAGAACCTTTTACGCTAGAATCTTAATCCCTTTGTCTCGTGATATATTACATGTCCGAGATTCGATCATCGGTATCTCCATACCTAGTTTAATCTCGTTACTGACATGTACTCTTTTCTTGTTCCCGTGATGTAACATTCTAGTGATCAAATCACTTGCTTGCAAGCTAATTAATGTGATATCACCGAGAGGGCCTAGAGTATATCTATCTGTCATCGGGATGAACAAATTTTACTCTTGATCCATGAGCGTCAACATAACACTTTAGTAGCACTGAACCCATCTTTATAATCACCATGTTATGGTGTGACATTTGATGTTATCAAGATACTCTTCCAGTGTTAGTGATTGACATGATCTCATGGTCTAAGGATTAGGATTACTTCGTATGATGTTATAGCAATATAAACTCAATGACTGCTATACTTCGGATGAATGTTCATCACACCATTCCAATAATATTGTGACCTCATTATTAACAACATCCAATGTCCATGATCAGGAAACCTTGATCATCTTGTTAATCAATGAGCTAGTTTATAAGAGAGGCATAACTAGGAACTTTCTGTTTGTTTATTAAACACACATGTATTAGTGTTTCCGTATTAATACAATTATAGCATGCAAAATAAACATCTATCATATACTTGGAATATACATAATAACCACTTTATTATTGCCTCTTAGGGCATATTCCCTTCACTTGGATTGTCCTACCCTTCAAGAAGCCATATTGATTTTGGTGGACAATTTTCAACATAATATTTGGCAGCCTATTGATTTTGGTGGACAATTAGCCAAGAGTTTAGTGAAAAATTTCAGAACACAATTCAGTAATGTAATGAGTCTGTAATCATTTAATCCTTCTAGAGAAGTAACTTTAGGAATTAGAGTGATATGCCCCATGTTAATGCTCTCTAAATTTAGAGTACCCTCATAGAATTCAAAACACAACTGGTATATGTATTCTTTAATTATTGGCCTACAACTTTTGAGGAAATTTGCATTAAATCCATCAGGGCCAGGGGCCTTATCATTTGGCATTTCTTTAATGACTGCATAAATTTCTTGTGTAGTAAAAGGGATAGATAAATCTTCCATACCAGGACTGGGCTGGATCATTAAATACAAGTCAAAAAGCATGGGAGGATTAGTAGTAGAACCAATTATCTCCTTATAAGTTTGATAAATAATCTTTTCCTTGTATGCATGTTCAATCACAACAGAGACATCAAAAAGAGTTAAGGAGGCAATTGAATTTTTCCTATGCCTTTCAGTAGCAATAAACTGGAAAAACTTGGTGTTTTCATCACCCAACTTAGTCCATATAATTGTGCATATTTTTTCCAGTAGGCATTTTTCTATTCTAATAATCTGGCCAAGTGCAGTTTCAAGATGCTCCTGAAGTCCATTTCCTGACAGAACACACCTCTTCTATCTTCCAGCTTGTCCAATTCAACAACTGCTTTATTAGTATTTTCAATGCAAACCTTCAACTTTGAAATTGATTTGCTGCAGAACTTGAGATCATATCTTAATATTTTGAATTTGGCATTAAGATTAGCTACACTATTAACTTTATGGGTGGGTTTATTCCAACTATTAGCAATTGTCTTCATAAACCTAGGATGAGCAATCCAGAATGACTCAAATATAAAGATTTTACTATATTCGTTTGAATTGTGACAATGCAAGGAGTATGGTCTGAAGTTGGTTTTCCTTGAGTTGTAACTTGAGTAGCAGGATATGAAGATGTCCAATGAAGGGAAGGGAAGAACCAATCAAGCTGCTCAAGTAGAGGATTACTTTGCATATTACTCCATGTGTATTTCCTCCCTTTAATGGGCAGTTCAGTAAGTTTTTGAGCATG
The DNA here is from genome assembly GCA_910589765.1 of Avena atlantica. Classification (NCBI taxonomy): domain Eukaryota; kingdom Viridiplantae; phylum Streptophyta; class Magnoliopsida; order Poales; family Poaceae; genus Avena; species Avena atlantica. The sequence continues at coordinate 482,658,159 of OU342735.1, read as the reverse complement.
AATGAAATAATTAAAGAGCAGCATATCATTGACATAACCACCAGGCTTATTCCTATTCTTAGGTGATCGAATAAAATTAAAATCACCCATGAGCAACCAGTCTTCATCTGGAGGAATATTCAAATCAAATAGCCACTAAATATAAAAATTTCTCATATCCCCTTGACATGGACCATAAATGTTAACTAGTGTCCAAGATTGTGCTAGTTGTGCGGATGTGAAATACACATAAATAGCAAAGGATTCACAGTGCATAACTAGTCTAGTAAAAACTAAACTATCCCAAATAATTACCAGCCCACCAGAGGCCCCATTAGCAGGAATACACACATAATCATCAAACCTTCTAGGGCAACAAGATTTAATAAAATCCATGTCAAAGTCTGATTTCTTTGTTTCCTGAAGACAAATAATAGAACACCCACTAATATTAATAGCATTCATCAAAGAAAGCTATTTAGACTTATGGTTCAACCCACGAATATTCCAACATAACACAATCCACTTTTTCAAAATATGCATAATAAAAATATAATAAAACTAGGAAATGATCTTGCCCTCCCACTTCTCCTTCTTAGAAGCCATAAGCTTCTGACGTGACAGTTCTTCAGGAGGCACACCACAGATATTGATGCCAATTGCTTGGATGACTGGAATTGGTGTAGGCTCAATATCTTTAGATGCATTGTTCACCACCTCCTCTTCTTCCTCTTCAATCTCAGTGATGACTACAGAGGGCACCTTTCTTGGCTTCACCTTGCTCTTGATGGGTTTAGTATCATATACACCTTTGTTATTAAAGCCTTTATACTTGTTGTTCCTGGCACTCCTCCTCACCTGAACAGTGCATGTAGGTGTGTCATTATCCATGACCAGTGTAACATCACTAAAATCATGTTTTCAAAGTTTGCATATCATCCATGCATGCATAATCATTTAGGGATCAATTTCAAAGTCATTTCAAAAACATAAGCATATGGGTGCTTATTATTTTATGTAAACAAGCATTGATTCAATGCTACTCTCTAGAAAGAGAATTTTTGTTTCAAACCAAGGATTGTTTGATCATGAGATGGTGTGGTTGAGTTCCAAGATTGGACAAAATTTTCCAAATCAAATAATGGTTTTAAAACCATTTTCAAATCTTTATCAAATCTTGTGCTAAGGCACTGTTCATTTTAAATTTTCAAAGGAACCAAACTAGTCCAGTGAGACAACATGGTTTTATACTCAAAATTATCCAGGTTTCACTTTATTAAAGTCCAGAAAGTTTTGGAATTCAAATGCTTTTGAATTTATTTGAAAAGGATTCCTAAAAATTGATTTAGAAAAAGAAAAAGAGATAAGAAACAGAACTGGGCCTGGCGCCACTTATTCAGCCCAACAGCCAAAGCAGCCCACCTGGGCCACTCCTCTCTCTCCCTTTCCCCATCCGTGCAGAACCTATCCCCCAGCCACTGATCGATGGGGCCCGTCCATGTCATCATCATCTTCCCCAAATCCCGCGCAAGAACACGTCGCCGCTGAACCATTGATAGTGCGGCGTAATTGCCATTGATTCAGCAAGCGTTTCCTGCCGAGCCTCTGCCTACTTAAACCTCTCTGCATCGCGAGTCTTTCCCCTCACTTGTCGCACTCTCTCCGCCACCGGGCTGCCCAGAATTCAGTCTGCAAAGCCGCTGCCCGAGCAACTCCGGCGAGACATTGCGGTGAGCTCCGTCCACCCCACTCTGTCTTGTTCACGCTAGCATGATTCCCTTGCTCACGCGACTCATGTCATGCCTTTGTTTTGTCTGCTCGTGACCTAGGTCGACGGATTCGACAACCACCGCAAGTGATCGACGCCTCTCTCATCTCCGGTGAGAAATCACGGTAATCCGCAAGCGCCCCTTGCCCTCTCCTCGATACTATCATGTTCGACATGACCTTGCGCACCTCCTGATACATCTGGTTAGTGCTAGGGCGGTTCAAATCTTCGGCAACTTCGACGCCTGCAAGCACCCGACTCCGCGCACAACTCCGACGAGCCCCAGCGACCACCACGGTGCGCCCCTGTCCCTCCCTCGACCACCTCGAGCACCGCAGCAACCACGCGAACCCAGTAAGCATCCCCACTCCTCCCCGTGCAACCTAAATCGCCGGCAACGTCTCTGACAGAGTGCCGCCTCCGTGCCACCGTCGCCAGCGCCGCCAATCCTTGGTCGTTTGATCGGCAACCGTTAGATCTAGATCTAACGCGTGAGATAGAATCACTTAACGAAGCGGTATGTTTAGATCTGGACCGTACACAGTCACTTTAATCCAAGGCTCTTATCGATCGATCCATGCGAACCGGTACGAGCCAATCAGAAGCTGCCGCGTGTCCTGTGATTAGATTTAAAAACAGAATTTAGATCTATTAGTGATTTAAACTTGTAAAATTCATAACTTTTGATCCCCACGTTCAAATTTTGCAAATTTTATATCATTGGAATGAGGAGAGAAAATCCTATCTATTTATGCAATGTGTTTAATGTTTTGCCTCTGTAAAAATAGTTGTTTATGCAGAAACATTTATAGGAATAATTTGAGTATAGAAATTATATGAAAAATGATTTAAAGATCAAATAAAGTTTATTTGGTTTGTTTTGGACTTGTTCATGATCAGTACTGTTTACTTGTCTTGTTGGTGTAGAAAATCATCACATGGCATTTTGCATGCATTCATATATTTTTGTTTGTATAAATTGTTATGTGATTTTGGTGCCATTATTTTATGTGTAGATTTTGGTGCTAATAGTGATTATGGTTGTGAAGATTGTTGCAACTCCCCAAACTACCAAGGCAAGTGGTGCTTCATGTTTTCATTCCTATATTTTTACCTATGCATTAGAAATATTTTGTTTAGGACTTGCATGAATATTTTGCTAAGTATCTATATGCTATGCTTGGGAAATCCTAGTAGTTGTAGTAATATTAGAATTTCCTCTAAGTTATTATACTTGCCTTTGCCATGCTTAGCCTAGCTAGTAGCAACCATGGGTGGTTTATATATTCATGCTATGTGAAATATTTCCAAGTCATTGACTTGTGTTTTTGCTTAATAAAACAACTAAGTGAATAAAACACCTGGGTGGAATGGAAAGAATGGTTTGTGTTGAGTGGTTACACAAGGCCCATTTATATGGTTTACCTTGTGTATCTCACTTGTGGAAAGCCACCAAGGAACAAAGGGATTTGAGATGACAAATGTTAAGAAGCTTCTAGTGCAGCCACATGGCAATATGGGCTCTGTCTGGATCATATAGGTTGCAATAACTTAGCCATTTGGACAGTTGGTGGTAGTGGGATGATAGTTTGGAACGCGTCCATTTGGTCTAAGGGAAGGCTTCTGAAAGGTCATGTCTTGGTGAAAATCAAGTCTTGTGGGGAAAGTGCACAACCACTGCAGATGGAAGAATCTAAGTACTTAGCCATGTCCCTAGTATTGGACAACTTGAGCATCAAGACATGGAAGCTATCAAGAATCTCCTCATCCCAATTTTCTAAGTTAAAACTTGTGGTTGAACAAGGGTGAAGGTTCACCAATTTCTATTGGTGATTCCTTGGGAAAGTTTTGTCAAAGAAAGACTTAGTGTTTTCAACTAATAGGTAAAAACTATTTTGAGCAAAGCAATCCTAAGCTACACTTAGCCAAATTCATGTAGTAACTAGATGCTAATATTTTACTAAGGTATCACTTGCCAATACTATTCCAATGTATTGACCCACTGTGGCTGTAACTTGTGATGTTGCAGGTTATTCTGATGATGATTAGGGGTTATGAGTCTACACTCAACATGCTTGCCTGTGGCACATGAATATGAAGACTTATTTATCTTATTCTATATTTGAACTCTTGTATTAGTCCTATGGCCATGGAGTTTGTAAAATACTATGTTTGTGTCTGGAATGATATGTAATAATGACCTTTGTTTTTGTGTACTTCATCTTAAACTGTGGATGCTAGCATTGATCCAGGGACTAGCATTGCAATCACAGGGATCCTTACCTTTATAAAGGGAGGGATCTTACAGATGGTATCAGAGCACTGTGTTGCCTGTAGGATTATAACCCTAGAATTGGAAACCACTCAGGAAAAAATTCAACAATTTCCACACTTGTCTTTTCTTCTCGTAAACTTTTCTAATATTCTTTCTCATCTCTATTTGTAGATGGACTCCATCAACGAAGCTGTGAGGAAAGGACCACTCATGACTATGACCTTGGAGTGTGAGACAGAATTCCCCAAGTCCCTCAAGGACCTCATGGTTGCCATGGGAATACATGGTGCAGCTGTGTACAAAGGTTTCCCGTGACGGATGAAGGAGTAGAGTACTGGTGGGTGCAACTTCACTTGTACAAAAACAAGGAAGACAACCACAAGGAATCAGGATTCTATATGGTCACCAACTCAGTGGTGCACACCACATTCTTTGACTCTGCAAGAGATGCAGCTTGGAGGGTCATCGAGGAGCTTGGTGATAGACTCAAGTGCAGAATGCTTAACACCCAAAATGACCTTAGGGAAGAAAAGAAGTATACCCAAGAGTTAGAGGCTACCAACCAGCGGTTAAGAAAAGACATCATAGACTTAGCAATGGAGTCATGTGACCAGGATCGACAGATTGCCTCTAGGGATGCCCTGTTAGCCAACTTGGCAAGTGAGATGGGATTGTAATGTACTTCGCTAGTTGGACCACCACACTTATCATTTTATTTACAAAAAATGTTGTCTAAAATAAGTTGAACCTTGGATGCTTGTAATGGATTTTATGTATGCCATGACTTGTGTGTTTTTCAATGTTATGCTTGTGATGCTTTGTCTTGTGATTTTATTATTATTGATGTTGATTCTAACTTTTTCTATCTTATAAAGTAGATGCCTAATGTTACTATCAGCACGGCTGAAGAGTGCAAGGGAACTCGTTGGCACTCGTCTTATTGAGCTCACTAGTGTGATCAATCTTCCGCTTCCTAGCATCATGGTGCTTTCCCTCACCAAGTTTGAGAGGAAGGACCTTTGGGGCTTCAAGGTTAATCAGCCAGGACGCCAGACTGAGCCTACCACGGAGGCAATCATCTTCAAGTTAATGCACGACGATAGGGAGAGAGGCCTAGAGGTAGTCATGTAGGATTTACTTGGGCGTCTTTTAGGGAGACATTCTCGGGAGCTTAGATGTACTCACTTCCACGCCTTCGGGAGACGCGACGAGGATGGTGAGGCTATTGAGTTCGAGGATGCTGCTAGAGAGACGGCAGAGCCGATTCGTCTATACCTCCAGGACCTAGAGGTTCTTCTTAGGCACCTAGATACTGATAGGACCAACGTTATGCTTAGCAATGACGAGCTCCAGGTGCAGCTTCGTGAGAAGGACAAGCTCTTCGTGGAGCAAGATGAGATAGTCAAGGAAATAGAGGCCAAGTTTGAGAGTCAGGATAGAAAGTTCAAGAGTCCAGAGAAAAGAGTCTAAGATAGGAACAAGAGGATTCGAGAGATGACTGTAGAACTAGAGGCCAAGGACTTTGAGCTCGAGCATCAGCAGGGTGTGATTGAGATACTTCGTTCACAGAAGAGGGCTCTCAAAGCCAAAGTAGAGGCCTTGACTACCAATGTCGAGGAATACAAGACCACTATGGAGAATGCAGGTCTTACACTTGTTGATGAGGAGGTTGATGCAGAGGAGTAGTGATGACTACTCATTTATCTTTTATTTACCATGCTTATGATTATTGAGTCACAATGACCATCAAACATGTGGATGGCTTGCTATTGGTGTGTTTTCTTTTCAAACTTGTTGTTATGTCGTTGAACTTTATGTCATTTTGATGCTTGTTTGGTGATTGTCAATGTGATGAATTGTGCATGTTAATCATATATGGGTATCTTATTCTTATCCTTATTGAAAACCACAGATACCTCCTCGACGTGCCAACCCCAACCCGAACAACAACAATGTCACCCCCGAGATGCAACAGCTGATGACAGCACAGGCACAACTGATGCAAATGATGACCACTTTCATGCAGAATCAGAATAACAACAACAACAATAATAACAACAACAACAACAACAAAAACAACAATTAGAACAATCCGCCAGGATTTGACATGCTCACCAGATTCTTAAGACTGAGGCCAGAAAAGTTCACAGGAACTACTGATCCCATGGTGGACAATGATTGGCTACGTGCAGTGAACAAGGATTTGGTGACTGTTGGCTGTACTGATGAGGAGAAAGTCAGGTTTGCAGCACACTTGTTGGAAGGACCAGCATCTACTTGGTGGGATAACTTCCAGATCACCACTCCCATTGAGGATGTGACATGGCCTATCTTTGAATATGGTTTCTGTACAGCTCACATCTCATCCAAAGTGATGAGTTTGAAGAAGAAGGAGTTCCATAACTTGAAGCAGCGCCACCGCAGCGTGGCTGAATATATTGAGGAGTTCAACAATCTGGCGCGTTATGCACCGGATGAAGTTGACACTAATGCCAAGAGGAAGAAGAAGTTCCTCGAAGGACTGAACGATGAACTGAATCTACAGTTAGCTGTGGCCTATGTCCCCACTTATCAATCTCTGTGTGACAAGGCTACCATCTTGGAGAGCAAGATTAAACAAGTTGAAAGCAGGAAGAGAAAACACTCTGACAAGCACAACTCGGGATCGTCTCACAAGCGTTCCCATTATGATGATGGTGGGAGTTCTGGATCCCACAAGCATGGAAATTACAACAGCCACGACAACCACAACTGCCATCATGACAACAAGCATCACCGTAGTCATGATAATGATAAGTACAAGAATCATAAGGGTGGATATAAGAGCCACCACCATGGAAGTGGAAGTGGTGGTGGAAGCCAGCCTGTCAAGAAGGATATCAGTCAGGTTGAATGCTTCAAGTGCAAGAAGCTGGGGTATTATGCAAATGAATGCCCAGAAAAGAAAGTTGAAGGACCCAACAAGCCCAACCCTTTCCAGAAGTCATAGGTGAACCACATCAATGTGGAAGAGATCTATGAGGAACCTGATGCTGTTGCTGCTAAGTTCAAACTCAATTCTGTCCCAACATTTGTTCTCTTTGATACCGGTGCATCACATTCATTCATATCAAGAGCATTTGTTGAAAGAAATGAACTACCAGTAGAAACTATTGGGTGTCCTATAAAAGTTAGTTCTCCTGGTGGAGAAATGATAGTGAACTCAGGATGTCATGATCTAGTCATAGAGTTTGGGAAGTATAAGTTTCCCGCTAATATGATAATCCTAAATTCCCAAGGATTGGATGTCATTCTGGGAATGGACTGGATGACTAAGCACAAGGGAGTGCTAGATTGTGCAAATCATACTCTCACACTCACAACCCCGGAAAATAGAAGGATTAGATTCAAGACTAACTTTGAATCAAAAGGAGGTAAGCTAAATTCTCTTAAGGGGATTAGCATAGACAGTGTGCCAATTGTGAGTGAATATCCGAATGTGTTTCTGGAAGAATTGTCGGGAATGCCACCAGATAGAGATGTGGAATTTCTGATTGATTTGCTACCAGGATCAGGACCCATAGCAAAGAGACCATACAAGATGTCAGTTGATGAGTTGAAAGAACTCAAGAAACAACTTGGAGAACAGTTGCAGAAAGGATTTATTCAACCAAGTTCTTCATCCTGGGGAGCACCAGTTTTGTTTGTGGAAAAGAAATATAGAAGTCAAAGGTTACGCATAGATTACCGTTCACTCAATGAGGTGACTATCAAGAACAAATACCCTTTGCCAAGAATCAATGACTTGTTTGATCAGTTAGAAGGATCCTATGTGTTCTCAAAGATTGATCTCCGATCAGGTTATTTCCAGCTCAAGATAAGAGAACAAGACATACCTAAGACAACTTTCACCACTAGGTATGGATTGTATGAGTACACCGTAATGCCATTTGGTTTGACCAATGCACCGGCTTATTTCATGAATATGATGAACAAAGTGTTCATGGAGTTCCTTGACAAGTTTGTGGTCGTATTCATCGATGACATTTTGATCTACTCCAAGAGCAAAGAAGAGCATGAAGGACATTTGCGTTTGATACTTGAGAAACTTAGAGAGCATAAGCTGTATGCAAAATTCAGCAAGTGTGAAATTTGGTTAAATGAAGTTGGATTTCTTGGACACGTTGTGTCAGGAGATGGTGTAGCAGTTGATCCCACTAAAGTGTTAGCTGTAACTGAATGGGAATCTCCAAAGTCAGTAAAAGAGGTTCATAATTTCCTTGGCTTGGCAGGATACTACAGAAGGTTCATTGAGAATTTCTCCAAGGTAGCTAAGCCAATGACGGAGTTACTAAAGAAAGACAAGAAGTTTGCTTGGTCTGAAGGATGTGAACTCAGTTTTCAAGAATTGAAGAAGAGACTAGTGACAGCACTAGTCCTATGTCTGCCAGATTTGGAGAAAGATTTCCAAGTATATTGTGATGCATCTCATCATGGATTAGGTGTAGTTCTAATGCAAGAAGGGAAAGTTGTGGATTATGCCTCGAGACAACTCAAAACTCATGAGGTAAATTACCCAACTCATGATTTGGAGTTAGCCTCTGTTGTCCATGCACTCAAAACATGGAGACACTATCTTTTGGGAAAACAATGTGAAGTGTTCACAGATCACAAAAGTTTGAAGTATATCTTCACTCAGAAAGAAATCAACATGAGACAAAGAAGATGGCTAGAACTCATCAAAGACTATGACTTGAGTTTGCAATACCACCCCGGTAAAGCAAATGTTGTAGCAGATGCTCTAAGCCGTAAGGTATTTGTGAATGGCCTTACTAAGGGAGAATTGCCAGATGATCTGTGTGCTCAATTTAGAGATCTCAGATTGGAGATTGTGCCTGAAGGACATCTTATGTCATTGGATGTGCAACCCACTTTGTTGGACAAAATCAAGGAATCCCAAAAGACAGACAAGGAAATTGAAGAGAATAAGGAAAAGATTGGCAAAGGAAAAGCCAAAGGATTCCATGAAGACGAACAGGGTACCTTATGGTATGGAAAACGTATCTGTGTTCCACAAGATCCGGAGCTTCGGAAACTGATTTTACAAGAAACACACAACTCACCATATTCCATTCATCCAGGTAACACCAAAATGTACATGGATATGAAGGAAAGATTTTGGTGGAATAATCTCAAGAAGGACATCGCCGAGCATATTGCTTTGTGTGATGTATGTAGTAGAGTGAAAGCGGAACATCAGAAACCAGCAGGATTGCTACAACCACTACCTATTCCTGATTGGAAGTGGGACAAGATCGGCATTGGTTTCATCACTGGATTGCCAAGGACCAGGTCAGGATATGATTATATTTGGGTAGTAGTGGATCGCCTAACTAAGGTGGCTCATTTTATACCCGTGAAGACAACCTATACAAGTGCTAAGTTAGCCAAAATCTATGTGAGTAGGATTGTATGCCTGCATGGAGTACCCAAGAGTATTGTGTCTGATAGGGGAACTCAATTCACTTCTCATTTTTGGAGGCAACTACATGAATCATTGGGAACGAGGTTGGAATTCAGTACTGCTTTTCATCCTCAGACTGATGGACAAACAAAAAGGACCAACCAGATTCTTGAAGATATGTTGAGAGCATGTGCTCTAGACTATGGAGCCAGTTGGGATGAAAGTCTGGCTTACGCAAAATTCTCTTACAATAACAGCTATCAAGCCAGTATTGAGATGGCACCATTTGAGTTTCTCTATCGGAGAAAGTGTACCACCCCATTGTTATGGAATGGTGTGGGAGAAAGAAATCTGTTCGGACTAGAACTAATCAAAGAGGCTGAAGAGAAAGTCAAGCTAGTTAAGGACAGATTGAAGATAGCACAGTCCCGACAGAAGAGCTACGCAGATCCTAAGCATAGAGAAGTCACCTATGAAGTGGGTGATAGATCTTATCTTAGAGTGTCACCACTTCGTGGAGTGAAGAGATTTGGAGTCAAAGGAAAATTGGCCCCAAGATATGTTGGACCATTCAAGATTCTGAGTCGTAAAGGAGAAGTAGCTTATGAGATTGAAGTGCCAGAATCATTGTCTGCCGTTCACAATGTGTTTCATGTGAGTCAGCTTAAGAAATGACATCCAGAGATGGAAGAGACTTCTTTGAAGGATACCATACCTTTGGAGGAGGTTCAATTGGAAAGTGATCTCACTTATGAGGAAAAACCTATCAAGATTATTGAGAATACAGAAAGAGTTACTCAGACTAAGACTATCAAGTTCTGCAAAGTCCAATGGAACCATCATTCCGAAGAAGAAGCAACATGGAGTTTGTAAAAGACTATGTTTGTCTCTGGAATGATATGTAATAATGACCTTTGTTTCTGTGTACTTCATCTTAAACTGTGGATGCTAGCATTGATCCAGGGACTAGCATTGCAATCACAGGGATCCTTACCTTTATAAAGGGAGGGATCTTACAACCAGAAAGTCCAGCTGAACAGGTGAAATCATTCCTTTCTTCCTCTTTTATCCTACTACCACAGAATTATTGTAGGAAGACTCCATACCAAAATCATATCTAGCCTGTATTTTAGAGGGGCCCTCTGTCAGGTACATTTTTCTAGCAGTGCTCCTATTTTGCCACAGCGAAAAAGGTTTAGTGACAAATTAACAAACCACTGCAGCATGCATATCCAAGTTAACACTAAAGAAAAAAGTGTTGTCTAGAGCCAGCTTAGACAAGCCAGAATAGAGAATAATAGATTTCCCCATCTTGAACTGTAGAAACAACCTTTCATTCATCTCCTCAAAATTATCAGCTTGGAAGGCAACCTTACCAACAATAGCAATGGAAGAATTGTTTGATGAAATTTCCATCAGAGATTTATCTTCATTTGCAGCCAGCTCTAGAGAAGACATGTTGCTACTATTCTCTACATACTCGTTCCATGTTGCATTAGGACTATCAGTCAGATTGGATGGAGGAGGATGCATACCAGCTGCAAAATTAACACCCTAATCACCAAGAACAGTGTTATGATGATAAAGAGGTGGATCTTCCTGTTGGAATTATGCCCTAGAGACAATAGTAAAGATGTTATTTTTATAATTCTTGTTCATGATAAAGTTTATATTCCATGCTAGAATTGTATTAAGCGGAAACTTTGATACTTGTGTGGTTTATGAAAAAAACCGTGTCCCTAGTACGCCTCTATGGATTAGCTCATTGATTAATGATGGTTAAAGATTTCCTAACCATAGACATGAGTTGTCGATTAATAATGAGATCATGTAATTAGGAGAATGATATGATGGACAGACCCAAATTAAGCAGAGCAATTAGATCGGGTCATCGTGTTCATCTTTGTGAAGCTTTTTCTTATGTCAAGTATTGTATTACTTAGACCATGAGATAATACAACTCCCTGGTATCGGAAGAAAGCTTTGAGGTCATCAAACATCATCCTATGTGAGGGTGATCATAAAGTTGTCTCTCAGGTGATCAGAAAGTACTTGTTGGGTTGTATGTATCAAGATGGAATTTTTCCCTCCCGAGTCGGAGAGATATACTTCGGGCCCACTCGGTAATCGATATCAACACCGCTTGCAAGCACGTGGTTAAGGAGTTAATCACAAAGTGATATCGGATTACGGAATGAGTAAAGTACTTGCTGTGAATGAGATTGAACTAGGTATGCCGATACCAACGATCGAATCTCGAGCAAGTAAAATATCGCGTGACGAAGGGAATACATATATGGGATTAATTGAATCCTGGCATCGTGGTTCATCCGATATGATCATCTATGAATATGTGGGAGTCAATATTGGTTTCCAGATCCCGCTGTTGATTATTGATAGAAGATCATGTCTGCATATTCTCGAACCCGTAGGGTCACACACTTAATGTGCCTCGACGCTAGGATAGAATGGGTAATTGGTTTATGAGTTTTTGTTTGGAGTCCCGGATGAGATCCAGGACATCACGAGAGGTTCCGGAATGGTCCGGAGAATAAGATTCATATTAAGGAAAGCAGTTTTTGGATTTCGGAATCGTTTCTGAGTATTCGGTATTGTACCAGAAGGTTCTAGAAGCTTCCGGAGTTGGACCAACGTGGCCCCACTTGTCGGAGGGCTGCGTGGGCCTAAGAGGGAGTGCCCTGGCCGCTTTGGTCCAGGGGCACAAGGCCCCATAGGCCCAGCCGGCCAAACCCTAGGGGAAACCCTAGGGAACCCTTCTAGAAGGAGGGGGGAAACTTGCCCCTCACTCCAACCCTTGGGGCCGCCGCCCTAGGGCTTGGAGGAGGGGCCAAGGGGGCCAGCCAACCCCCTATATAAGGTGGGCAGGGGAGCAACCCTCCCCCCTCACTCCTCCAACCCTAGCCGCCGTCCTGCTGCCCTCCACCTCTCTCTCTCTCCCGACTGCGCGTAGGCGAAGCCCTGCCACAGAAACTCTCCACCATAGCACCACGCCGTCGTGCTGCAGATCCAATCCATCTCTCCACCCCACTGGCTAGACCAAGGAAGGAGGAGATGTCACAGCGCCGTACGTGTGCATCTCTCGGAGGCGCCGCCACTTGCGGCATTGGATCAGATCGGACCGCGAGGAGGAGAAGGCTAGTTCGACTACATCAACCACGTTCTGTTGAACGTTTCCGCTGTGCAATTTCTTCAAGGGTATGAAGATATCATCTCTCTCTCTCTCGTTGATTGCATCTCCTAGATTAGATCTTGGCTTTCTTGTTCACATCCGTAGAATTCTTTTTGATTTACTATGCTGCGAAACCCTTCAGTGGTATCAGAGCTAGATCTATGCGTAAATGTGTTTCACGAGTAGAACGCAACATGCTTGTTGCGGTCATTGATGTTTTCTGTTGCAAGCCTCTTGTTGGGTATTTCTTATGGCGCGGTATAGTGAGATCGAAGCGATCCAGGCCAACTTTACGTGACCTCGTTCGCGAGACCGGCTCCGCACTTGACGTGTGGCTTGTTCCACACATGCGGTTGGTGGATGCCTGTTTCTCTCACTATAGTAGTCATGGGTTTACATTGGATGTTGGCAACCATAATATCACCGTTGTGGCTTTCCATAGGTAAGAATCGTTCTTAGCTTGTTACTCCCATAAGCCACGTAAAACATGCAACAACAAAGTAGAGGCGTCTAACTTGTTTTTGCAGGGAGTGTTTTGTGATATGGTATGGCCCAAGACATGATGTGTATGATGTATGCGATGATCATGTTTGTAAAATTTCACGACTTGCATGTCGATGAGTACACAACCGGCAGGAGCCATATGGTTGTCTTTATAATTGTGTATGACCTGTGTGTCAACTTCTTATACGCCATGTAATAGCTTTACTTTATCGCTAAGTAGTTAGCAATAGTTCTAGTTGCTATTAGTGGTGGAGGCAATCATGGTGGAGTGATGGAGATCATGCTGGCACACACAAGATGGAGATCATTGCGCGGAGATTGGCTATACCATGTCACATAAAACTATATACATGTGATGTTTATCCTTTTATGTATCTTATTGTGCTTAGATCGCGACAGTAGCATTATAAGATGATTCCTCACTTAAAGATCAAGATAAAATTGTGTTCTCCACATGTATGCACCGTTGTGAAAGTTCGTCGTGTTCAAGCACCTCGTGATGATCGGGTGTTATAAACTCTACGTTCACATACAACGGGTGCAAGCCAGTTTTGCACACGCGGAAATACTTGGGTTTGACTTGACGAGCCTAGCATGTACAGACATGGCCTCGGAACATACGAACCGAAAGGTTAAGCATGAGTCATATGAATGATATGGTCGAAACTTTGTTGTCCACCATTGAAACCACATCTCTTCTCGTGAAGATCGGATTAGGTGTGGTGAATTTGTATCATGTTCACTAAACAACTTGAGGGATGTTGAATTTAGTGGGAGTTCATCTAGTAATTTTATTAAGTTGAACTAGTTATCATGAACATAGTCTAAATTGTATTTGCAAATTTTGTAGATCAAATGGCTAAGTCCAACTTCAACTTCAACGTTTTTGCTGAGAAAGAAAAGCTTAAGAGCAATGGGTCTAACTTCACCAATTGGTTCCGCAATCTGAGAATCATTCTCGCTGGCGGACAAAAGGACTATGTCCTTGAGAAAGCACTAGGTGACGCCCCTGCTATTGATGCGCCGGCTGATGAATAAGTTGTTTATTAGTCGCGCAAAGATGATTATGGAGTGATTAAGAGTACCATGTTGTTTGCTATGGAACCGGACCTTCAAAATCGTTTTGAGGAGTTCGCCGGGCCCTTTGAGATTCTTGAGGAACTGAAAACCATGTTTCAGACTCAGGCCCGTTCTGAGAGATATGAGATCTCTGAGAAGTTCTTTAACTGCAAGATGGAGGAAGGGAGTTCCGTTAGTGAGCACGCCATTAAGATGTCGGGCTACACTCAACGTCTTGAGCAACTGGACTGCAAGATTCCATAAGAGCTCAAGATTGACAGAGTTCTGCAATCACTCCCTCCTAGCTACAAAGTTTTTGTAGTTACTCACAATCAGATTGGTTCCACTGATATTATTACTGAGCTCTTTGCTAAGATGAAAGCTGCGGAGATGGATATCAAGAAAGATAATCATGTGTTGATGGTCAACAAGACCCCTAGCTTCAATAAAGGTAAGGGTGCAAAGAAATCCTTCAAGAAAGGAAGCGGAAAGCGCGTTGCCCCTACTTCTATTGCAAGGACAAGGGTCACTGGAAGCGCAACTGTCCGAAGTACTTAGCGGACAAGAAGGCTAGCACCATTAAAGGTATATTTGATATACATGTTATTGATGTTTACCTTACTAGCGCTCGTTGTAGTGCCTGGGTATTTGATACTGGTTGAGTTGCTAATATTTGTAACTCGAAATAGGAGCTACGGAATAGACGGCGGCTAGCAAGGGATGAGGTGACGAGATGCGCGTTGGCAATGGATCAAAAGTTGATGTGATGGCCGTCAGCACACTCTCCTTAGTTTTACCTTCGGGATTAGTTTTAAACCTTAATAATTGTTATTATGTGCCTGCGTTGAGCATGAACATCATATCTGGATCGTGTTTATTACAAGATGGTTATTCATTTAAATCGGAGAATAATGGTTGTTCTATTTCTATGAATAACATCTTTTATGGTCATGCACCTGTTGTGAATGGTTTATTTCTTCTAAATCTCGAAAGCAATGAAACGCACATCCATAACATTGAGTCTAAGAGATGCAAAGTAGATAGTGATAATCCAACTTATTTGTGGCATTGCCGTCTAGGTCATATTGGTGTAAAACACATGAAGAAACTCCATTCTGATGGATTTTTGGAGTCTCTTGATTTTGAATCATTTGACACGTGCGAGCCGTTCCTCATGGGCAAGATGATCAAAACCCCGTTCTCCGGAATAATGGAGCGAGCAACGGACTTATTGGAAATCACACATACCGATGTATGCGGACCAATGAGTGTTTCGACGCGCGGTGGATATCGCTATTTTCTCAATTTTACTGATGACTTAAGTAGATATGGGTATATCTATTTAATGAAACATAAATCTGAAACGTTTGAAAAGTTCAAGGAATTTCAGAACGAAGTGGAAAACCATCGTAACAGGAAAATTAAATTTCTACGATCCGATCGTGGAGGTGAATATTTGAGTTATGATTTTCTCACGCATCTTAAAGCAAGCGGAATCGTTTCGCAACTCATGCCACCCGGAACACCACAGCGCAATGGTGTGTCTGAACGCCGGAATCGGACTCTATTAGATATTGTGCGATCAATGATGTCTCTTACAGATTTGTCGTTATCATTTTGGGGTTATGCATTAGAAACCGCTGCATTCACTTTAAATAGGGAACCATGTAAATCCGTTGAGACGACACCGTATGAACTGTGGTTTGGTGCTAAACCTAAGTTGTCATTTCTTAAAGTTTGGGGATGCGAAGCTTACGTCAAGATGTTGATGCTGGACAAGCTCGAACCCAAAGCGGAGAAATGCGTCTTCATAGGATACCCTAAGGAAACGATTGGGTATACCTTCTACCACAGATCCGAAGGCAAAGTGTTTGTTGCAAAGAACAGATCCTTTCTTGAGAAGGAGTTTCTCTCGAAAGAAGTGAGTGGGAGGAAGGTAGAGCTAGACGAGGTTATTGAACCTTCTCTCGAGTTGGAGAGTAGCGCAGTGTGGCATCCCGCAAAACCACTACTAGAAAATCGCGTTGTTTTTGTGCATTGCATCATCATTACATCATCATGCATATTAATTTTACCTGAAACTATGTTGCGAAAGACTATAGTTTTCCGAAACTAGCCCTCCTTCTATTTCAAATTAAACCCCCGGATGTTCCGGATATTTTGTTGTCTAAAACTAGTTACAAAAGCTATTTGAAAATAAATAAAATATTAAATTATTTTTAATAGGGGCAGTCGAACGGGCCGATTGACCCGAACGACCACCCCAGAAAATAAATCGGTCCACCAGACAAATCCTATAGCTACCAACTAACCTACCCAGCCCTCCCCTCCACATCACCCCATCCTATCAGTGTTCGCCACGTCACCTTGCCCCAACCCCCACCCAACCAGAGGCAGCCACCTCACCTCACCCCTCTCTCTCCTCTCTCTCCCACCAGCAACCCAACCACCGAGCACACACGCCACACACGCGCCAGCCACACAACCACCCGCCCCTGCCGCTGCCCCTGGGCCCCACTGACCCCACGTTCCTCCCCTGGCCCACCTCCTTGCCTCTCTTCTTCCTTCTCTCTTCCCCGACGCGTCCGCGTCCGCGCCCGCGCCCCACCCCTCTGCTCCGCGTCTCCCCCTTCCCCTCCGGCCGCGCTCCTCCGCCCAGCCTCCGTCCGGCCTCAGAGTCCCCGCCGCCCCCGCTGCTAGCCACGCCGCCGCCTCCGCGCCAACCGGCCCCGGGCTCGTCGTCGACCTCGTCAAGCGCGCCGCCCGGGCCTTCACCCCCTTCCGCCGGCGTCGCCGCCCCTCGCTGGGCCGTGCCCCTCGCGAGCCCGCCTCCGCGCCTTCTCTGCGTGACCTCGCCGGCCACCCTCCACCGCATCCGCTCCGCCGCTCCCCGCCCGCGAGCAGAGCCGACGCGCCGGCCCTAGCTCGTCGCCGCCGCCGCCCGTGTGTTCGCCTCCGTCTCGCCGTCTATCTACCCGAACGGAGCGGCCCCGCTCCACCCTCTACGCCGGTTTTCCCTCCCCCGCATCGTCTGTGGTGCCCCGCCGCCAGAGCGAGCATCTTCCCTGGCGCTCGCCGTCGTCTGTGCGAGCCCGACACCGACGTCGTCCAGCTTCCTCGCCGCCTGCCCGCCTCTGGTCCCCGGCGCCACGCGCGTCCCTGGCCGCGTCACCTTGGCCTAGGCGCTCGCCCGTGTCGCCGCCGGTTGACCCTGCCTCCATCGGCAGGTCACCTTTTCCTGCTGCAGCGTCGCATCGTGCAGTGTCCCTGGGGCCCAGTTTACCTTGGTCCGCCCCGAGCGACCTGAGCCCCCGCAGTTTTGACAACGCCACTGCTTCATGTGCGTCTCTGGCCATGTTGGTCCTGCAAGGCAATGTCGCTCACAGTATCCGGACCTCCGGCAAGATCTACGGTACCACACGGACGATCGAGATGGCACTCCAAGATCTTCACCCCGATCGCCACGACCGATCTGATTCGAGGAACCGACAAGACCGGCTTGATGCCGATGATTCCGAAGGAGGTACATGGAGCCACCCGAGAAAGCAACGCCGTAGACTCGCGGTATCCGGAGGACGACAATAGACCGGAGTATCAAGATCTTCTCCTGGAGCAACGAGGTCTTCATCCCGGAACGCCAGGACTAGCTGCCGAAGATCACGGACCCAGAGAATCCCCGGACGACGAGCTCTCCTGCCGGATCAGGAGACCGAACCCGGGCGCGCCAAGTTCTTCAACCCGAGACCCCGGATGCAACAAGACCTTCTTCCAGATGCCACCTCGAGAACCTGAACGCCAAGGTCGTCGATGCGAATACGACAAGTGCTTCATCCCGAACGCCATGACCGTCCACGCGGACCCGACAAGATCGTCGCGACGACAAGAACGACACCGACTAGGGCTAGTCCGATGCCCCGACACCGACCCAAGTCCTGCTTCCGGAACGACAAGATCGACCTCAGTTATCCGAGAACGCTTCCGCCAAGGACGAACTCGTCGAACCCTGAACCCTGAGACCGACCCCGAACCCCGGAACCCCAAGTCCGTCGAGACCCCTCAATGTGTGAACCCCTTCCGGAACCCTATTTTATAACATAATACAACTTGTCGCATAATAATTGTCTTGCATGCATACATTCATGTGGTTTGGGGGCCTTATGCCGATTCACCTGATAATTAAATATGGGGCCCATATGCGGGCAAATCTAGTCTCATATCGGCCTCATTTAAATTTGTGTAGCGAACCGGTATCTTATCTTGCCTTGTTATAACAACATTATTGCGGGGCTTCTAAATAACATGAACCACCTAATTAATTGTCGGGACCCTGGTTCCGCTTAATATGACCTAATCGCATCGCACTTTTGCCATGTCATGCATCATATCATAAGCATGCCGATCTTTTGCCGTAGTATTAAATATTGCATCCGGTGTTTATTCTAGTGTTTTGATTCTTCGCGGATAAGGCCGTTGAGTTGATGCGAGTGTCGACCCGATCTTCGGTTGTACCCTTCGACAATGTTTTCCAGGCGAGCATCTCCCCCTTTCTACCTACCTTACTTTATAGTATTTATTCCCTCCTGTTGATCTATTGCTATCTGTGTTGCGATGCTTTAGTTTCCGTACCTGTGATATACCGTGCAGCCCTATATTGCCTTGGACACATCCTATTACCTGTTGCTTGATAGATAGTTGGACTTGCGCGTCGTAGTCGCTTGTCCAAGTGTTGTTGCGTGTCGTCAAATGCCACAGTTGTTGGAGCCTTGCCGCATGTTGATGTTGGAGATGATCATAGTTTTACTTATCGCCCACTTTAATTCCTGTTTAACAACTAAAATTGAAATAAGCAGAGGCATCGGTGGGTGATAGATAATATTTGGTTTCCGAACGCCCACTTGTGTCCCGTAGGACCCCGAGTACCTGATACCTGTTCCTTGATTTATCGCGCTATCCACATCCGGGAGGTATATGGGACCCCCCTGAGCCAGAGCTTGATTCAGTCTTATTTCTTGGGGCCACAAACTAGTTTGAGGTTTTATTTACGATCCTGTACTTATGCCATGCTACTTATGTATTTACGATTGTGCGAGGAGCACACTGTACTGTTTAGGATCGGGACACGATTCCGCGGTGTCGACAAGCTCAGTTTTGGGTTCCCAGTCGTTCACAGCCGTCCACCCAAACCTTGGGTCCGTCTCGGAGCTAGCTTACTTCGTTGCGGGTAGACTTCAAGGGGTGGCCCCCTGAAATATTTCTGAATCCTGTGATTGTTCAGTCGTGAAAGCCTCGTTGGGTGTTGATTTGGTTTTTCCGGGGTTGATCGAGCGTGTGTTGCTATTGGTGCACCCCGGCCGGGTAAAACTTTCTGAAAGCCGTGTCCGCGGATATGGACGACTTGGAGCACAGTATCTCGACCATAGACAAGCAAAACTAAAGTTTATTGCTATAAATTTGACTCTATAATGACTAGTAATCAGCTTCACTATAACGGAATGGCTAACTAAAACGACCCACATTTGCTTGTTTGGCTTGTCGCTTGCGACCATTGTATCTGACTAGTAAGTATTGCAACTACAACGGAATGGCTAAATAAAAGTACCAACAACTGCTGGGTTTTTGGGTTATCTCATGCTATCTGTATCTGACTAGTAAGTGTTGCCACTACAACGGAATGGTTAACTAAAAGTGCCCACTGCTTACTTTATCAGGACGATTATCTAAACCTGACTAGTAATTGCTGCAACGATAACTGAATAAGTAAAACTGCCAACGGTGTGAGTTCCTCGGTTGACTTCCTCGTCTGGTCTCGAGGGGGAAACGCCAGGATGGGTTTGTTTGATGATAGTATCAGGTTAGATCCAAATAGGTCTTTCTTACCCCTCTCTGATAACCGTAGTTGTATCGAGTCTCTATAGGTTGTTTAGTGCATGCTGCCGCTGCCGCTCAGTCCACCATACCTATGTAGGCGAGGACCGCCGAATTCTAGTCTCGCCATGTACTGGCCTCAGTACTGACGCTCCTCTTTTTCCTTTGCCCTTTGTCGGCACCCCTTTTGTTTAAGCAGGTTTTGGGATCGACGTCGTTAGCAGGGTTACCCTTCCGGCTTGGCCTGGGCAGGGTTATGGACGCCATTGGTTATTCTTCAGGGCTCTTAGCCCCATTTGCATCTTGTCCGTAGTCGGACGATGTATCGTTTTACAGGTGATTTGGATCTTTGTACCTTATATCTGTATTCTTGACTCATGGAGTCATGTTGTATATATATCTGTTCTGTGGGTCCCATCGAGGACTGTTGTGTAATGTTATTACTTCGTTTTCCACCCGCACGAAAGTGCCTGGTGGGCACCTTTGAATCGTTTCTATGCGGGTTTGGCGGGCTTTCGCTAAAACTTGCATAGGTCCGATTCTGAGGGTGTTACACGCAGCACCTGAAATTGTTCCAGTGTCGTCTACACCAACAAGGGAGGAAGCTAATGGCGAGGGTCATGAAACTTCGAACAATGTTACTAATGAACTTCGCAGGTCGACAAGGTCACGTGCCACTCCTGAATGGTACGGCAACCCTGTCTCAACCGTCTTGTTGTTAGACAACAGTGAACCTGCGAATTATGAGGATGCAATGATGATCCCAGACTCTAAGAAATGTCTAGAGGCCATGAAATCCGAATTGGGATCCATGAGCGAAAACCACGTATGGACTTTGGTGGACCCTCCTTGCGACCGTAAGGCCGTTGAGTGCAAATGGATTTTCAAGAATAAAATGGACGTGGATGGTAATGTTACTGTCTATAAAGCTCGGCTTATCCCAAAAGGTTTTCGACAAGTTCAAGGTGTTGACTACGATGAGACTTTCTCTCCTGTAGCGATGTTTAAGTCCATTCGGATTTTATTAGCAATTGCTGCATTTCATGATTATGAAATATGGCAGATGGATGTCAAGACTGCGTTCCTCAATGGAAACATTGATGAAGAGTTGTATATGATGCAGCCCGAAGGTTTTGTCGATCCTAAGGATGCTGATAAGGTGTGCAAACTTCAGCGTTCCATTTATGGACTGAAGCAAGCATCTCGGAGTTGGAACCTTCGTTTTGATCAAGTGATCAAGAGATTTGGATTTGTTCCAAATTGCTATGAAGCTTGTATCTACAAGAAAGTGAGTGGGAGCTCAATGACGTTTTTAGTACTATATGCTTAACGATGTGAAGAGTTATTTGAATAAATATTTTTCAATGAAAGACCTAGGAGAAGCTGCTTATATATTGGGCATCAAAATCTACAGAGATAGACAATGACGCCTAATAGCTTTAAGCCGAAGTACATACCTAGACAAAGTTCTGAAAAGGTTCAGAATGAATAAATCAAAGAAAGGTTCATTTCCCATGTTGTCAGGTAAGATATTGAGCAAGGCTCAGTGTCCAGCTACGGTAACAGATAGAGATACTATGAGCAAAGTGCCATCTGCCTCGGCCATAGGTTCTATTATGTATGCCATGCTATGTACTAGACCGGATGTGTCCAATGCTCTTAGTTTAACGAGCAGATACCAAAGTGATCCAAGAGTGGAACACTGGACAGCCGTAAAGAATATCCTAAAGTATTTAAATAGGACTAAAGAAATGTTCTTGGTCTATGGAGGTGATGAGCAGCTCGTCGTAAAAGGTTACGTCGACGCTAGTTCGACACCGACCCGGATGATTCTAAATCTCAGACAGGATACGTTTATATTTTGAATGGAGGAGCTGTGAGCTGGAGAAGCTGCAAGCAAAGTGTTGGGGATATGTTATATGGGTATCCTCATAGCATGTCTCTTATCCGAGTAACTCGGGTGGCCCATAGTCGGTAGCATGACCTATGGCCTGCTGGGCGGCCCAGTTGGGTGGATCCAGAAGGGAGGCCCATGCCGGATAAAGGAAGGCTACGGTGGAGTCACCAGCATACCCGGAGCCTTGGAGTGCAAGATACACAAGACTAGTAATAGATGGTGTAGAACTCTGTAACCTGTCCGGTTAGGACTTTTCCCCGTAACCCTAGGACCTGACGTCTTTATAAGCCGGGCCTATGGGAGCCTTTAGGGCACGATAACTTAGACTTTCTAGTCACCTCGCACAACGAACCTATCTATGTAACTCTACGTATTGCCATTATAGTGATTTATAGCAGGAGTAGGATTCCGTCACCGTTGTTGGATCTGAACCTGGGTAAGCTGTGTTACCTCGTACCCGTCAACCGTCCGCCTTACCCCACGTCTCTAAACATGCACTGTGAGGACCCCTCCATGGCGTACTCGTCGGCAATACCACGACAGTTGGCGCCCACCGTGGGGCAAGAGGCGCTTCAGGCTCTTCAGTGGGCGAGGACCAAGATCTTCGCGGGAATCGGCGAAACCGTAGCCATCGGTCGCGTTCTCTTCTTCGGCAACATTCCGATATTTCCCCCCAATGAGTTCTGGATCCCGGCGAAGATGAACCCTACGCGGTGTTCGATTGTTCCTATCGGAGATATCCACCTCTTCATCGGCGAAACCGACTCGGGCACTAGTTCCCTGGAAGTCGGAGGAGTATCAAGACCCGCACGGACCGCCTACGGGCAGGATACGTTCACGGAAGGATCGATGCCGGACCTCTCCTCGGAGTTTGCCGGCAAATATCGGAAAAATTCAAGGCCCAACCAAACCGCCCCTATGCAGGATATAAAGGTGGAAGATCACTGTAAATCCGCCGGCTTCGCCCATGCGTCTGGACAGCAGAGATCCAAGTTCGTCGGCATGGTTACCATCTTCGATCTGGCGCGCTGCGTTCAGAGAGAGGGTGAAAACCCTCGCAACTACCTCGCCAGATGGCTCCGTATACGGGCCGACCTGGCCAACTACCCCAATGATGATGCCATCTATCACTTTGTGGAAGGACTGGACCACGGCACGCTTCTCCGACATTCTCTAAGACGGCAACAGGCGTCAGGACGCCTCACCTTCGAAGGCATGGTGAACACCGTCAACAACTACGTGGAGGCTGAAGCGGCAGCTCAGACAGCGCTTGCGCTCATTGACGGAGCACCTCCGATTCAGCCACCACCACCACCACCTCCGGCCTCCATCGTCGTAGCAGCACCACCACCTCCAGTCATCGTCACGGCCGTTGTACCCCCACCGCCCATCATCGAGGAAGTCCTGGCGCCCTCCGACTCTGTCATTGACGCACTTTATGCTAATTTCAGTGCAGATTCCGAGGAGATAGACTTCAGTCCAGAAGAGCTAGACTCCGCTATGCAGGAGATGGAGGAGGAGTACTCGCGCGACGAACAAGCTAATAATACCGTCATGTCTCGAGGGGTGTTCTCCA
Organism: Avena atlantica; assembly: GCA_910589765.1. Taxonomy (NCBI): domain Eukaryota; kingdom Viridiplantae; phylum Streptophyta; class Magnoliopsida; order Poales; family Poaceae; genus Avena; species Avena atlantica. Next base: position 482,634,603 of record OU342735.1, on the reverse strand, counting down.
CCATTGGGACAGCGATGGATGAAGACCAGCCCGGGCACGCTCCGCCTATGGCGCTGGATAAGAGGAAGGGGCCACTTACTTCTACTGACAATGCTCGCGCAAAAGTCATGCCTCCCCCGCCTAATCCAGTGCAGCAGCCGCAGGAACTCGGCACCGGTCCGAGCAACAACAACACCGCAAACTTGCCGCCTCCATCATCTACATCAGCAGCATCCCATGTTACTCCCTCGTATAGAGTGATGTACGGCAACCTCCTCGTTGAGCCACTAACTGTTGATCATATCCGGAACGTGACTCAGCTTGACGAGAAGCGCCAGCAACTGCTGGAGGAAGCGCAAGCCATCGCGGAGCAAGGCGCTAAACTAGATCGAGATCTGGTCAACGCGCAGAAGTCCATAGAAAAAGCTAGAGCAATGGAGGCCGAGTACAAGACTCTGCTCCAGCAGTAGAAGGCTAAGAAGGCTCCGGCTCGCGTCATCAATGATCCTGGTGTATGGCGCAACCTAGCATGGGCTCCCTTGAAGCCGGCACAGGCCAAGCCATACATTGACAGTGAAGGCAAGCAGGTGATTCCCACCCCACTCCTTAACCTCGCCGTCGCCAAGACCCTTCTGGAGCAGGATAGATCGCCTGAGACAGTAGAACAGGTATATGACCTAGTGACCAAGGCGGTAAAGCAGCAGGAAAAGGCCGCCTCTCAGAGGCTTGAGTCTGACCCAGCGCTCTGCCGATCTAGCCAGTACAAACCGCCAAGGGACAGATCTCCTCAAGATGTTGGATCACAGACGGGTTCATCAGAACAAAGACGGAGGGATGCGCGCAACAGGAAGGATGCTATCCCCATATCCTCCAACCACGGAGAAAGAGCCCAACCTTGCCACCCATCGCCACCGCCCCGATCCCCCCGACGTCAGGAAGACTACAAGGCTCACCATCGCACGGATATGCCCCCACCAAGGCAATATGGCATTGTCATCCGCGACAACGCGGAGCAGACCCATCATGATGGAAAGCACAATGAAGGACATACGAGCAGGTCGCACCATGACCCTCTGCGTCCGACAAGCAACCGCGAGAGGCGCGAAGCGTCGCAGGAGGGTAACAGCAAGAAGGCTAACCCACCGCCACCTCTGCCTCCGTCGCCGCCAAGCAGTCACCACGGCGGAAGGGGCCCACGTCGTTCGCGTAGACCATCCCCTGTTGACAAAAAGAAGAAAAACCCGGAGCCGTACGATGCACGTTCGCGGATCGATAAGATTCACGAGGCCCGGGAAGGATCATACCTGGGACCACATTGCTTTGGACCTGCAATACTGTGTCATCCCGCAAAACCACTACTAGAAAATCGCGTCGTTTTTGTGCATTGCATCATCATGACCGCATGCTCATGTCATCATGCCACATTGCATTTGAGCATCGTCATCATCATGCATATTATTTTACTTGAAACTATGTCGCGAAAGTCTACTATTTTCTGAAACTACCCCTCCTTCTATTTCAAATCAAACCCCCGGATGCTTCCGGATATTTTGTTTGTCTAAAATCTATTTATAAAAGTTTATTGCAAATTAAATAAATTATTTAATTATTTTTAGTGGGGCAGTCGAACGGGCCGATTCGACCCGAACGACCACCCCCAGGAATTAGAACGGTCCACCTAAATTCCTAAAACTACCAGTCCTATTCTACCCACCCCTCCTCCACCTCACCCCCCCAATCCCTGGTCGCCACGTCACCCTGCCCCTTCCCTCTAACCAACCCCAACCCGCCACATCAGCCCCCCTCTCCCACCACCCCACACAGCCCCTCTCTCCCTGCCCGTGGTCCCGCCCCCACTCCCCACTCAGCCGGCACACACACGCGCGCGCCCCTGCCCACCAACACGCACACACCCCGCGTGTACCCGTCCCCCAGGCCCACCCGCAGCTCACCACACCACACACACAACACCCCACCAACCCCCGGCCCCACCCACGTGACCCCACCCCGGGCCCCGCTCCTCTCTCTCTTCCCTGGCCCTCTCCCTCACCCACGTCTCCCCGCTCTCTCCTCCGCCTCCGCTCCCTCCCGTTGCCGGCCGAGCCGCTCCCGCCCTTCTCCCCTCCAGCGACCGCCCTCCTCGCCGGCCCCTCCCGAGCGCCTCCCTCCGGCGGCCGCCCCCCTCCTTTCCCCCCCGTCTGCTTCCCTCCTCCACCCAGCGTGACGTCCTGGCCAGCCTCCGCCGCTCCGCCCGAGCTCGCCCTACGCCCCTCCTCTCCGGCGCTCTCCTTCCCCTCTGCCCTTCGGCGAGCGGCCACCGCGGCCCCGCACGCCCCCTCCCGCCGGCGCCCCCTCCTCGCCTCGTCTACGCCCGCCGCCGGCGCGCCCACCTCCCCGAGCTCCATCGGCCTTCCTCCGTCTGCCTCGCCGCCCCCGCCTCCTTCTAGCCGCCGCCAACCTCGCTGGGCGTCCGCCGCCGTTCTCTCCGGCGATCCCCCTGCCACCGCCCCTCCGCGTCGGCTCGCCGAGCTCGCCCCGGCCGCCGCCGCCCTCCATCGTCCGCTCGAGACCGCCGCATCGCCCAGGGCTCCACCACCGTCTCCCCACCGCGTCAGCGCGGGCCCCCACCTCGCCGCCACTTGACCTCCCCGACGGCCTCGCTCGCGCCTCTCGGTGGCCCGTCTGCGTCCGCGCGCACCCTCCCCGCTCGGCCTTCCTCCGTCTGCCAGTACAAGTGCAGCCCACATGCCTTCCAACACGCTTGACCAAGGATAAACATGTGTCTTCTCCCTGCCGTAGTGGATTCCTAGTCCCGCGTTGACAAGATCTTCAAGACCACCTTTTCGGTAACGATTCCGTCGACAAGAATAACAACATGAAAGTATGTCGCCAAGATCTTCCAAGGACCTCGCCAAGGTCTACTGAAGAGTTGTGCACCAAGCCTCGCCGAAGACACATGCGCCTATTCAAGATCGTCACTGACCACCGGAAGCCGGAACATCAAGTTCTTCCTCCCGAACCCGAGGTCCCTCGATCCATGGATCCGATGGCGCGAGGCTCTTCTTCCAGGCACATCGAGTTCGCCACCTCAGATCCGAAGACCCTGAGACCCCGAACCGAAGACCGATCCGAAGCGCCAAGGACTTCGACAAGGAATCGACAAGATCATCGCGGAACTCCAAGGTCTACTTCGTAGGTTACCGAACGCCAAGTTCTTCCTCTCGGAACGCCATGACCGCCGACAACATGACCCGAAGACCACAGATGCGCCAAGATCTACCCCGCTACCCGAGAGCGATCCCGCCGAGACCGAACCCGTCGAACCCTGGACCCTGTCGAACCCCGAACCCCGGCACCCCAAGTTCATCGAGACCCCTAATGTGTGACCCTTATCCGAACCCCTATTTTTATAAATGCTAAGCATAAAACCTGTTGCATATTAAATTGTCATCCTCGCATGCATATCATTGGTTTGGGGGCCTTATGCCGATTCACCTCATAATTAAATATGGGGCCCATATGCGGGCAAATCTAGTCTTATATTGGCCTCATTTAAATTGGTGTAGCGAACCGGTGCTATCTTTTGCCATGTTAAGACAACATTTAAATTGCGGGGTATCTAAATAACTTGAACCGTTTAATTAAATGTCGGGACCCCGGTTCCACTTAATATGACCTAATCGCATCGCAACCTTGCCATGTCATGCATCATACATGCATCATGCCCGATCTTTTGCCGTAGTATTAAATATTGCATCCGGTGTTTATTCTAGTGTTTTGCTTCTTCGCGGATAAGGCCGTTGAGTTGATGCGAGTGCCGACCCGATCTTCGGTTGAACCTTCGGCAATGTTTTTCAGGCGAGCATCTCCCCCTTTCTACCTATCTTACTTTTATAGTATTTATTCCCTCCTGTTGCTCTATTGCTATCTGTGTTGCGATGCTCTAGTTTTCATACCCGTGATATCCCTCGCAGCCTTATATTGCCTTGGACACATCCTATTACCTGTTGTTTGGTAGATAGTTGGACTTGCGCGTCGTAGTCGCTTGCTCAAGTGCTGTTACGTGTCGTCAAGTGCCACAGTTGTTGGTGTATTGCCGCATGTTTGATGTTGGAGGTGATCATGGCTTTACTTATCGTTCACTTTAATTCCTGTTTAACAACTAAAATTGGAGTAAGTAAGCAGAGGCATCGGTGGGTGATAGATAATATTTGGTTTCCGACCGCCCACTTGTGTCCCGTAGGACCCCGAGTGCTTGATACCTGTTCCTTGATTTATCGCGCTATCCACATCCGGGAGGATTATGGGAACCCCCCGAGCCAGAGCATGATTCATTCTTATTTCTTGGGGCCACAAACTAGTTTGAGGTTTTATTTACTATCCTGTACTTGTGCCATGCTACTACTGTATTTACGATTGTGCGAGGAGCACACTGTACTGTTTAGGTAAGCGGAGTGTTTTCGCGGTATCGACAAGCCCAGTTTTGGGTTCCCAGTCGTTTACAGCCATTGTCGCAAACCTTGAGTCCGTCTCGGAGTCAGCTAACTTTGTTGCGGGTCTACTCAATGGGGTGGCCCCCTGAAATATTTCTGAATCCTGTGATTGCTTTGTCGTGAAGGCCTCGTTGGGTTTTGATTTGGTTTTTCCGAGGTTGATCGAGCGTGTGTTGCTATTGGTGCACCCCGGCCGGGTAAAACTTTCTGAAAGCCGTGTCCGCGGTTATGGACGACTTGGAGCACAGTATCTCGACCATACACAACTATAACTAAAGCAGCGCTATAAATTTGACTTTATAATGACTAGTAATTAGCTTCACTATAATGGAATGGCTAAATAATACTGCCCACAATTGCTTGTTTGGTTTGTCGCTTGCGACCATTGTACCTGACTAGTAAGTATTGCAACTACAATGGAATGGCTAAATAAAAGTACCAACAACTGCTGGGTTTTGGGATATCTCATGCTAATTGTATCTGATTAGTAAGTGTTGCAACTACAATGGAATGGTTAAATAAAAGTGCCCATTGCTTATTTTTATCAGGATGACTGTCTATACCTGACTAGTAATTGCTGCAACGATAACTGAATAAATAAAACTGCCAACTGTGTGAGTTCCTCGGTGGACTTCCTCGTTTGGTCTCGAGGGGGAAATACCAGGATGGGTTTGTTTGGTGTTAGATTCAGGTTGGATCCGAATAGGTCTTTCTTACCCCTCTCTGATAGCCGCCAGTTATGTCGAGTCTCTATAGGTTGTTTAGTGCATGCTGCCGCTGCCGCTTCAATCCACCATACCTATGTAGGCGAGGACCGCCGAATTCTAGTCTCGCCGTGTACTGGCCTCAATACTGACGCTCCTTCTTTTTCCTTTGCCCTTTGTCGGCACCCCTTTTGTATAAGCAGGTTTTGAGAACGACGTCGTTAGCAGGGTTACCCTTCCGGCTTGGCCTGGGCAGGGTTATGGACGCCATTGGTTATTCTCCAGGGCTCTTAGCCCCATTTGCATCTTGTCCGTAGTCGGACGCTCCATCGTTTTCAAGGTGATTTGGATCTTTGTACCGTATATCTGTATTCTTGACTCATGGAGTCGTGTTGTATATATATCTGTTCTGTGGTTCCCATCTAGGACTGTTGTGTAATGTTATTACTTCGTTTTCCACCTGCACGAAAGTGCCTGGTGGGCACCTTTGAATCGTTTCTATGCGGGTTTGGCGGGAATCACTAAAACTTGCATAGGTCCGATTCTGAGGGTGTTACAAATACGGTCCGCAACTTACCCCAAAGTTTTCCGGATTGACAAGACCATCAAGCCCTATGATGGCATCGCCAAGCCTACCACATGGTTGTAGGACTACGGAAACGCGGTGGATATTGCCGGAGGCAACCCCAACGTCGCCGTCTAATGTTGGCGGGTACGACCCGTCAATGGATCGACGACTTGCCGGAGAAATCCATCTACAACTGGTTGGACATGCAAGAAGCATTCACCAAGAACTTTGAGGGTACATACAAGCGTCCCTGCACGTTGGGTGATCTACAGCGGTGCGTGCAAGAGAAAGACGAGACATTTCACGCCTACCTCTCCCGCTGGCTGGATATGAAGAATTCCTGCGCAGGAGTGCACGCCTAGACCGCCATGGACGCCTTCATCGATGGGTTGGAAAGGACAATCATCAGCTCCGACATAAGCTGAAGCGCTTGCAGGACAATCATCAGCTTGACTTGAATCAGATGATTCATTTAGCTAGTGAGTTCGCAGCTGCCGACGACGACGCTCACGGCTCTTTGCCGGCAACGGCCGTTCCAACTCAAGCTCGGAGGAACAGCAGTACAAAGCGGAAACCCGCTCCAGAAGAAAAGCAATCTACCGACATGGTCGCCATGACTTTTGCAGGACGAGGATAAGGCGGACAACATGGTCGAGGAAGGGGTGCAGGCCGTGGGCAGCAGCGAGGAAGTGAAAAAAACTCGGCGCTGCTCCATGTTCCCCAAACCTACGAAGAGTACCGCGATATGCCGTGCCTCGTACACCTCGACGCCAACGGCAAGTCCACCCATACCAATCGACACTGCAAGTTCGTCAACGACCTCAAGGAAGACCCAGAGTCCGGCTATAAGCGAAGTCGGAAGAACAGACCGCGAGGCAAGGGCAAGGGGAAGAAGAAGGAGGAGGAGTCCAAGGATTCAAGTGACATGGACGAGGACGTTGACCCCAAGCACGCCGCCAAGAGCGATGACAAGGGCAAGAACCCCTTCGCTAAGAAGGCCCCAGTCTACCACACTTTCCTTGGTACCCCCACCGTTCGACAACAGAAGACCTCTTTAAGGATCCTGATGGCTACTCTCCCCCCAGTTCCCCAGTACCTGCGCTGGTCGGAGGTTCCAATCACTTGGGACAGGACGGACCACCCAGACCTTGTGCCCACGCAGAACCAGTACGCCATGGTCATCAACCCATTGATTGACGGCGTGGAGTTCACCAAGTGCATGGTGGATAGTGGAAGCAGCATCAACATCATGTACCTGGATACACTACAGAAGATGAACTTGACGGAGGCAAACCTAAGGCGGACCAACACCGTGTTCCATGGCGTAGTGCCTGGTCGGGAGGCTCGGTCCCTTGGGTGCATCACACTTCAGGTAGCCTTTGGCGACGTTAATAATTACCGCCAAGAGCGCATGACCTTTGAGGTAGTCCCCTTCAAGAGCATGTACCACGTCATATTCGGCCACGACATATTCCACACGTTCATGGCCAAGCCATGCTTCGTCTACAACAAGATCAAGATACCCGGACCGAACGGTGTCATCACCGTATCCGGAAGCTTTACCAAGGCAAGGGACTGCGAGATCAATGAAGCAGCCATTGCAGAAGCTGTCCTCTACAGCGAAGAATTCAAGGAGATCCAGAGCAAGGTCAATGACTCAGAGATTCCCGCGTCAAAGAAGCAGATCTCTGACTCTGCTCCTACGTACAAGGCCGCCATCGAGACCAAGCCGGTGGAACTTGTGGTAGGCGATGCCTCCAAGACCGTCACCATTGGGACGAACCTGGATTCCAAATAGGAAAGCGCGCTCATCGAGTTCCTCTGTGAGAATAGGGACATCTTTTCCTGGCAACCTGCCGACATGAAAGGTGTACCTAGGGAACTTGCCGAGCACAGCTTAAACATAGATCCAAAATGTAAACTAGTGAAACAACCTCTACGACGCTTCGGAGATGAGAAGAGACGCGCCATTGGCAAAGAGATAGTGTTGGAGATATGCCCTAGAGGCAATAATAAATGTAGTTATTATTATATCTTTGTGTTTATGATAAATGTTTACATTCATGCTATAATAGTATTAACAAGGAAACATTAATACTTGTGTGATTTGTAAACTTAAATTGAAGTCCCTAGTAAAGCCTCTTCATAATACTAGCTTGTTGGTTAATAAATGATTGTGGTTTCCCTATCATGAACATTGATATGTTATTAACAACAAGATCATATCGTTAGGAGAATGATATGGTGGACATACTCCTACAGATAAGCGTAGCATAAAGATCAAGTCATTTTAATAGTTCAATTACTATATGCTTTCTGATACATAGTAACCTAATTCCTTCGACCATGAGATCATGCATATCACCTTCACCGGAAGGATGCTTTGATGACATCAAACACCACACCGTAACTGGGTGGCTATAAAGGTGGCATTCAGTGTTCGAAAAGTATTGGTTGAGACACATGGATCAAGAGTGGGATTTGTCCATCCATATGACGGATAGATATACTCTGGGCCCTCTCGGTGGAATGTCATCCAATTAGCTTGCAAGAATGTGACTGCCTCACAAGGGATCACATATCACGGGAACGATAACAGAGTACTTATCAGTAACGAGGTTGAACTAGGTATGCAGAGATACCGGCGATCAATACCTCGGATAAAAAACTATCGTCAGACAAAGGGAAATTGGTATCGTATGTAAGTGGTTCATTCGATCGCAAAGTAATCATAGAAATATGTGGGAGCCATATGAATTTCCAGATTCCTCTATTGGTTATTGTTCGGAGAAGTGTCTCGATCATGTCCGCATAATTCACGAACCGTAGGGAGACACACTTAAGGATTCGACGTTGTTGAGTAGTTATGGAATGATGAGTAAGAGACCGAATGTTGTTCGGAGTCTCGGATGGGATCCGGGATATCACGAGGAGATCCGGAATGGTCCGGAGAATAAGATTCATATAAGGAAAGTCCTGTTTCGGGGTTGTAGAATGGTTCCGGTGTTTTCATCGGGAATGTTCTAGAAGGTTCCGGAATGTCCGGCACTCCGGAGGGGAAGGGTACATGAATGTTTCATAACAAGTTGGAATGATTGCATCATGTACTAGGTGTCATCGCTGAACAAAATAAAGGGTTTAATCAAATCCTAGTTTGAAAAGTCAAACGCCAATTTGAAAAGTCAAACGACTATTTTGGAAGGTGGAGGGGAAGTAGGAAACCTACTTGGGGAGGAGTGTGTCTAAACCCTAGATCACCGAGGGATCTCTCATAGTCCACCATACTCGCTCCTGCTTAAGGCGAAGCCCTGCAAGATCTCCCCTCTACTTCCGGTACCACGCCGTTGTGCTGCCGGAATCGCGAGGAGAGTGCTACAACCTCCGCTGCCTGCTGGAACAAGGGAGAGGAAGTTCTTCGTCGAGTACCGAACGTGTGACCGACTGCGGAAGCGCTGCCGGAACGCAACGCCGGAAGGATCGTCTACGCGATCTTGAGATCGGAAAGAGTATGACTACATCACCCACGAGTGTTAGACCCCTCCTTTATAAAGGATAGGATCCCTTTGATTGTAATGCTAGTCCCTGGATCAATGCTAGCATCCACAGTTTAAGATGAAGTACACAGATACAAAGGTCGTTTATTACATTCATTCTAGAGATTAAACATAGTATTTTACAACTCAAGGCCATAGGCCTAATACAAGAGTTTATGGAATAAGTAAATAAACACAAGTCTTCATCTTCATGTGCCACAGGCAAGCATGTTGAGTGTAGACTCATGACTCCTAATCATCATCGGAGTAACCTGCAACATCACAAGTTACAGCCACAGAGGGTCAATACTTTGGAATAGTATTGGCAAGTGATACCTTAGTATATTTAAGTGGACTACAATACTATATGCATTTTGGCTAAGTGTAGCTTGGCTTGCTTTACTTGAAGATAAGTTTTTTCCTATTAGTTGAAATCACTAAGTTTTTCTTTGTCAAAAGCATTCCCAAGGAAACCACCAATAGACATTGGGGTCCTTCACCCTTGTTCACCCACAAATTTTTACTTAGAAGTTGGAGTGATGAGATTCTTGTGGCTTCCATGTCTTGATGCTCAAAAGTGTCCATTTCCTTGGACAAGGCTAAGTACTTAGGTTTTCCATCTGCAGAGGTTGTGCACTTTTCCCACCAGACTTGGTTTCCCAAGACAGGACCTTTCAGAAGCCTTTCCTTAGTTAAATGGACGCGCTCCATCCTATCATCCCATCTACCACCAACTATCCAAATGACTAAGTTCTAGCTACTTATATGATCAAGGCAGAGCCCATATTGCCAAGTGGTTGCACTGTAAGCTTTCTCAACACTTGGCCTCCAAATCCCTTTGTGCCTGGGTGGCATACCACAAGTGAGATACACAACCCAAGTCCATGGCCTTGTGTAACCACTCAACATAACCCAATCTTCCCATTCCACCCAGGAGGTTCATTTGTCTTAGTTGTTTTATTAAGAAAATACAAGTCTCTTGACTTGGAATATTTTTATCATAAACTATGTAGATGTTCACCACCCTTGTTTGCTACAAGCTAGGCTAGGCAAAATATGGTAACTTAACTTAGGAAAATTTCCCTAGCAATTCTACTATTTCACTCTACTTAGGATTTCCCAACTTAGCACTAAGCAAAATATCATGCATTACTTTAGCAAAAAAAATCTAATGCTAGTACAAAACTTAGGATAGGAATATTCATGAAAATATCACTTGCCTTGGTAGTGTGGAGAGTAGCACTCCTCACAATCACAATCACTAGCAAAATCTACACAAGAAATCAAAGCATACAATTACACACAATTAAATACAATCAAAAATAATATGAATGCATGCATGCAAGAATTTACCAAGTGTTGAATTTTGATAATTCTACCAAGTATGTTCATGACCACAGAAACTTTTCATGTCACAAGTTTGCCCACTAAACTTATTTGGCCCCAAAATAATATACAACAATAAAACTATATCTAAAATAGCCCTAAACTTGTTCCACAAATAAAATCATTTTAACTGTTACTATATGCTAAACAAATTGGATATTCAGAAAGGCCTTGATTCACTGAATCCAACGGTATAAAGTTTGCAAAAAATCTAACGTGGCATTTGAAAGTTATGAGCATTTGAATTTGGATCAAAATTCTGGTTTTTAAATCTGTTTTCAGATCTAACCTAGCCACGCGTCGTGTTTTTATTCGCCCGTACCGCTTCGCACCGGATCGAGCTCCACAGCCGTAGGATTTAAATGAAATCAGGCGGCTCAGATCGCGTACCCCTTCAGAATAAGTGAATCTATCCTAGCTCTACGATAAGGATCTGACGGCTCCTATTGCACTGACTAAGATCTGGCGGCGGAGCGGCGGCTACCGGCGGCGAGACTGTCAGTCGTTGACGGAGGCGGCGCTACAGGGGGTAAGGGAGAACGAGGAGTAGCTCACCATGCTCAGGAGATCTTGGCGAAGCTCGTCGTACTCGCGGTTGGTCAAGGGGCGTTCGGGCACGGTTGCGATTGCTCGCTGGAGTTCGTGGCGGCGTCGGGTGCGTCAGGTGGTCGTCGTGGACGTCGCTGTGAGTCACCTCAAGGCAAGATGGCGACACGATTACGTTCACAGGGTCAAGGGGAAGTTGTGTGCATGAACGGAAAGGCGAGGGGCGGTCTGTACCTACCGGGAAAACTCGTCGGAGTTGATGTCGCCGTCAGTGCTCGCGGTGTCGAGTGGAACCGGCGACCTGGGGCAGTACAAGACGGACTAGTGAGGTCAGGAGGTGCGCAAAGATGCACTGAGTCAGATAGCATGAACGATAGGTAGAGGGGAACGCGAGGCTCACCTGAATCGCTCGCCGGAGTTCGCTCTGTCAGCGGCGATTCGCGGAGGATTGAGGGCAGCCTGGGGGCGGAGTGAGCGAGGTGTTTGGGGGAAAAAGATCGCGGGGCAGAGAGGGTCTTATAGCCGGGGAATCGACAAGAAACGCTCGAGGATAATTGCCCATTTACTCCGCGCCATTACCGGCCATCACTGCCGCAACGACGTGGTCGCAGGCGCGGTCTGGGGAAGACGAGGACGACGTGGACTGGACCCGCTCGTCAGCGAAACGCGCAAGGTGATGGTGGGGTCAAGTTGTCAGCGTCTGTTTGCGTGTGCTTGCGCGTGTGAGAAGAAAAGAGGATCCCCGGGTGGGCTTGCTGGGCTTGATCAGCTGCTGGGCCAGATTCTGGCCGCGCGGCCCTTTTTTATTGTTTATGCTTTTTCTTTTTCTAAATTCATTTTCTGGTATGAATTTGATATGAATTCAAATCCTTTTGAATTCATTCAGCCTTGTGAATTTTTGCAGGGTTTTGTGGATTCAAAAACAATCATATTAATCAAGTGGTTACTTTGCAAGGCTTGGTCAGGCTTGGGTTTCAAAGTATTCAGAGGCTTGATCTAGTTTGCAAATATTTGAAAAAGGGATTTTGAAACCATTTCCAAATTTGGAAACTTGAGTTAAAAGTTTCACCTATTCTATCCATCAATGGAGGCAAGTAAACCAGTACTTGAATATTCAAATTTCAAAGGGTGATGGCCATTTGAGATAAGTTGTTCACATGAAATCATAGCTCAGACATTTGTCTCTAAATAATTTTGAGAAACCCTAAATGCAAAAGATGATATGAATGAGTTTTGAAACTATGATTTTTGGGATGTTACAAATCTAACCCCCTTAAGATGAATCTCGCCCTCGAGATTCGGGTTGGCTAGCAAATAGGTGAGGGTGGTCTTTCCGAAGATCATCTTCTCTTTCCCATGTTGCTTACTCTTCGGAATGATGGTTCCATTGCACTTTACAAAACTTGATAGTCTTGGTCCTGGTAACTCTTTCTGCGGTCTCTAGAATCTTGACAGGTTTTTCCTCATAAGTGAGATCACTTTCTAGCTGAACTTCTTCCAAAGGTATGGTATCCTTCAAAGAATACTCTTCCATTTATGGGTGGCATTTCTTAAGTTGGCTCACATGAAATACGTTATGGACTGCTGATAGAGATTCTGGCAATTCAACTTCGTATGCAACTTCTCCTTTGCGACTTAGAATCTTGAATGGTCCAACATATCTTGGTGCCAACTTTCCTTTGACTCCAAATCTTTTCACTCCACGTAGTGGTGATACCCTGAGATAAGCTCTATCCCCAACTTCGTAGGTGACTTCTCTACGCTTAGAATCCGCGTAGCTTTTCTGTCGAGACTGTGCTATCTTCAATCTGTCCTTAACCAATTTGACTTTCTCTTCGGTGTCTTTGATAAGATCAGGTCCAAATAGGCTTCTTTCTCCCACACCATTCCATAACAATGGGGTGGTACACTTCCTTCCGTAAAGTAATTCAAATGGTGCCATTCCAATACTAGCTTGATGACTATTGTTGTAAGAAAACTCTGCGTAGGGTAAACTTTCATCCCAACTCGCTCCATAATCTAAAGCACATGCTCTCAACATGTCTTCTAGAATTTGGTTGGTCCTCTCTGTTTGACCATCTGTTTGAGGATGAAAGGCAGTACTGAATTCCAATCTCGTTCCTAAGGATTCATGAAGCTGTCTCCAAAAGTGAGAAGTGAACTGAGTTCCTCTATCTGACACGATACTCTTTGGCACACCGTGAAGGCATACGATTCTGCTCATGTATATTTTTGCTAACTTGGCACTTGTATAAGTGGTCTTCACAGGTATAAAATGAGCCACTTTAGTTAGGCGATCCACTACTACCCATATGGAATCATACCCTGACCTGGTCCTTGGTAATCCGGTAATGAAATTCATACCAATATTTTCCCACTTCCATTCAGGAATAGGCAGTGGTTGAAGCAAACCTGCTGGTTTTTGATGCTCCGCTTTGACTCTGCTACACACATCACACAAAGCAATATGTTCGGCGATGTCCCTTTTGAGATTGTTCCACCAAAATCTTTCTTTCATATCCATGTACATCTTGGTGTTTCCTGGGTGGATAGAATACGGAGAGTTGTGCCCTTCTTGTAAGATCAGTTTCCGCAGCTCTGGGTCTTGTGGAACACATATACGTTTCCCGTGCCATAAGGTTCCTTGTTCATCAATATGGAAACTCTTAGCCTTCCCTAGACTAATATTTTCCTTGATCTTTTCAACTTCCTTATCGGTCTTCTGAGCTTCTTGGATCTTGTCCAATAGAGTGGGTTGAACATCTAATGACATGAGATGTCCTTCTGGTATAATCTCCAATCTGAGTTCCTTGAATTGCTTACACAGATCATCTGGCAATTCCCCTTTGGTAAGACCATTTACAAACGTCTTACGACTTAAAGCATCGGCTACCACATTTGCTTTACCGGGGTGGTATTGTAAACTCAAGTCGTAATCCTTGATAAGTTCTAGCCATCTTCTTTGTCTCATGTTGATCTCCTTCTGGGTGAAGATATACTTCAAGCTCTTATGATCGGTGAATACTTCACACCGCTTACCCAAAAGGTAATGTCTCCATGTTTTGAGTGCATGCACGACAGAGGCTAACTCCAAATCATGAGTAGGATAGTTTACTTCATGAGTTTTGAGTTGTCTCGAAGCATAGGCTACGACTTTACCATCTTGCATAAGTACGGCACCCAAACCTTGATGAGACGCATCACAATATACTTGGAAATCCTTTTCCAAATCTGGCAGACATAGAACTGGCGCTGTCACAAGTCTCTTCTTCAACTCTTGGAAGCTGACTTCGCAACCTTCAGTCCAAGCAAATATCTTGTCCTTCTTTAGCAATTCTGTCATTGGTTTAGCAACCTTCGAGAAATTTTCAATGAACCTTCTGTAATATCCTGCTAAGCCAAGGAAACTACGAACTTCCTTCACATTCTTGGGTGATTCCCAATCTTTCACCGCTGAAACTTTAGCAGGATCAACTGCCACACCATCCTTTGTCATAACATGACCAAGAAATCCAACTTTCTCTAACCAGAACTCACACTTGCTGAATTTGGCATAAAGTTTATGCTCTCTTAACTTTTCAAGTATCAAGCGCAAGTGTCTTTCATGTTCTTCCTTGATCTTGGAGTAAACTAGGATATCGTCGATGAAAACGACCACAAATTTGTCAAGGAATTCCATGAACACCTTGTTCATCATATTCATGAAGTATGCTGGAGCGTTGGTTAAACCAAAAGGCATCACAGTGTACTCATACAATCCATACCTTGTGGTGAATGCTGTCTTAGGTATGTCTTGCTCTCTTATCTTGAGTTGAAAATAGTCTGACCGAAGATCAATCTTTGAGAATACACATGCTCCTTCTAGCTGATCAAACAAGTCATTGATTCTTGGCAAAGGATATTTGTTCTTGATAGTAACCTCGTTGAGAGATCGGTAATCAATACATAATCTTTGTGTTCTATCCTTTTTCTCCACAAACAATACTGGGGCTCCCCAAGATGAAGAACTTGGTTGAATAAACCCTTTCTGTAACTGTTCTCCTAGCTGTTTCTTGAGTTCTTTCAGTTCATCAACTGACATTTTGTACGGTCTCTTAGCTATTGGTCCAGAACCTGGTACCAAATCTATCAAAAACTCCACATCTCTATCTGGTGGCATTCCCGGTAATTCCTCCGGAAATACATCCGGGTACTCACACACAATTGGCACACTGTCCATGCTAACCCCCTTAAGAGAATTCAACTTACTTCCTTTGGATTCAAAGTTTGACTTAAATTTTATTCTTTTTCCTTCTGGGTTGTGAGTGTAACTGTACGATTGGCACAATCTAATACACCTTCATACTTAGCCATCCAATCCATTCCCAAAATTACATCTAGTCCTTAGGAATCTAGGATTATCAGGCTTACTGGAAACTTATGCTTACCAAACTCTATGATGAGATCCCGGCATCCAAGGCTTACTATCATATCTCCCCCCGGAGAACTAATTTTTATTGGACACCCAATGTTTTCTGATGCAAACCCATTTCTATCAACATATGCCTTTGATATGAATGAATGAGATGCACCAGTATCAAAGAGTACAAATGCTGAAATTGAATTGAGTCTAAACTTACCAGCCACGGCATCAGGTTCCTCATAGACCTCCTCCACATTGATGTGGTTAACCTGTCCTTTCTGGAAAGGATTTGGCTTGTTAGGTCCTTCAACTTTCTTTTCAGGGCACTCATTAGCATAATGCCCCAGCTTCTTGCATTTGAAGCACTCAACCTGACTGATGTCCTTTTTAACATGCTGACTTCCACTTCCACTACCATTTCCACTGTGGTGGTTCTTATGTCCACTCTTGTGGTTTTTGTACTTATCATTGTCATGACTACGGTGATGCTTGTTGTCATGACGGTTGTGGTTGTGGTGCTTGTTGAATTTCCCATGTTTATGGGATCCTGAGCTGCCACTGTCATCATAATGAGATCGTTTGTGAGACGATCCCGAGCTGTGTTTATCGGAGTGTTTCCTCTTCCTACTCTCGACCTGCTTCATTTTACTTTCCAAAATAGCAGCCTTGTCACACAACGACTGATAAGTTGGAACATATGCTACAGACAACTGTAGGTTCAGCTCATCATTCAAACCTTCCAAGAACTTTTCTTTTCTCTTGGCATCTGTATCAACCTCATCCGGTGCATAGCGAGCCAGATTGTTGAATTCTTCTATGTATTCTGCCACACTGCGGTGGCGCTGTTTCAGGTTGTGAAACTCCTTCTTTTTCAGACTCATTATCCCGGATGAGATATGAGCGGTGCGAAACCCATCTTCAAATATGTCCCATGTCACTTCATCAATGGGAGTGGTGATTTGGAAGTTATCCCACCATGTGGTGGCTGGTCCTTCCAACAGATGTGCTGCGAACCTGACTTTTTCAGCATCAGTGCAGCCCACTGTCACTAAGTCTTTGTTCACAGAATGTAGCCAGTCATTGGCTGCCATGGGATCAGTTGTCCCCGAAAATTTTGCTGGCCTTAGTCGCAGAAATCTGGTGAGCATATCAAATCCCGGAGGGTTGTTGTTGTTGTTGTTGTTGTTATTGTTGTTGTTGTTGGGGTTGTTGTTGTTATTCTGGTTCTGGATGAATGTTGTCATTATTTGCATAAGCTGTGTTTGCGCATTCATCATCTGTTGCATTTCCGGGGTGATGTTATTGGGGTTGGGGTTTGCGCGACGGGGAGGCATCTGTGGTTTGTTCAAATAGATAAGAATGAGATACCCATAGATGTTTCATGCACAATACATCACAAGCAAACACATAACAAGCAATATAAGAGTAAAAGTTCAACAACCACATGACAAACTCATGAAGTAAAACACACAAGTGACAAGCCATCCACATGTCGGATGGTCCAATAATAAGTTCGCAACAACAAGTATGAATATGAAAGTAAAAACGAGTAAACAAGTCTACTCGTCAGCATCTATCTCCTCCTCGACGAAGGTAAGACCCGCTTTCTCCATCGCGGTCTTGTTCTCCTCAATCGTAGTGGTCAAAGAATCAACCTTGGTCTTGAGAGCCCTCTTCTGGGAGCGAAGCCTCTCAATAACCATCTGCTGCTGCTCAAGCTCGAAGTCCTTGGACTTCAGTTCCTCGGTCATGTCCCGGATCTTCTTGTTCCTATCCTGGACGTGTTTCTTTTGACTCTTGAACTTGCGGTCCTGGGCCTCAAACTTTGTCTCCATTTCCTTGATCATCTCATCCTGCTGCGCGAAAAGCTTGTCCTTCTCGCGAAGCTGTACCTGAAGCTCGTCATTACCTAGCATGACGTTCGTCCTGTCCGTATCTACGTGCCTGAGAAGAGTCTCTAAGTCCTGAAGATAAAGTCGTATTGGCTCTGCAGTGCTCCTCGAGTCGTCCTCAAAGTCGATGGACTCTCCATCAACATCACGTCTTCCGAAGACGTGAAAGTGAGTACCCCTAACCTGTCGGGAGTGACGGCCTAACAGTCGTCCTATCAGGTCCTGCATGACTACCTCCATGCCTCTCTCCCTGTCATCGTGCATCAACTTGAAGACGATGGCCTCTGTAGTAGGCTCAGTCTGGCGTCCTGGCTGGGTCACCTTGAAGCCCCAGAGGTCCTTCCTCTCGAACTTGGTGAGTGGGTACACCGTGATGGTAGGGAGAGGGAGATCAAGCAGAGTGGTAAGCTCAATGATACGGGAACCAAAACGAGTAAGCCGAAACTCCTCAACAGTGCTGATGGCAATAGGCATCTAATTATAAGATTGAAAAAGTTAGAACAGTGTAATTCAAGGTAAATCAAGACTAGCATTCATACATATCCATGAAACATAATTGTCACACCAGTCATGCATACATAAGTTCATTACATCATTCATGGTCCATACTTATTTAAAATATCTTTTGAAAACAAGGTGATAAGTGGTGGTCCAACTAACGAAGTGTCCTTACAATCCAATCTCACGGGATCTATTATTAAACACAATGTTCCTAGAGGCAATCCACCAATCTTGCTCTCTTGACTCTATCACTAAGTCTATAACATCTCCCCTTATTTCTTGGTTGGTGTCTTCCAACTCTTGAGTAAGTTCCTTCTCTTTCTCCAAGTCCTTTTGGAGGTTGAGCATTCTGCACTTGACTCTAGCACTTAGTTCTTTGATAGTCCTCCAAGCTGCATCCCTGGCTGACTCAAAGAATGTGGTGTGCATTGTAGTGTTGGTGTACATGCAGAATCCCTTTTCTTTGTGGTTGTCTTCCTTGTTTTTGTACAAGTGAAGTTGCACCCACCAATACTCCACTCCTTCATCCAACACTGGAAAGCCCTTGTACACGGCTTCACCATGTGCATCCATTGCCTCCATGAGGTCCTTGAGAATATTGGGAAACTCAGTTTCACATTCCAAGGTCATGGTCATGAGTGGTCCCTTCTTCACGGCTTCATTGATGGAGTTCATCTACAAGGAAGTTGAAAGAGATTAGAAAAGTTTTACGAGAAGAATAGACAAGTGTAGAAGTATTTGAAAAACTTTTTCCTTAGTGGTTTTCCAATCCTAGGGTCATAATCCTACAGGCAACACAGTGCTCTGATACCATCTGTTAGACCCCTCCTTTATAAAGGATAGGATCCCTGTGATTGCAATGCTAGCATCCACAGTTTAAGATGAAGTACACAGATATAAAGGTCGTTTATTACATTCATTCCAGAGATTAAACATAGTATTTTACAACTCAAGGCCATAGGCCTAATACAAGAGTTTATGGAATAAGTAAATAAACACAAGTCTTCATCTTCATGTGCCACAGGCAAGCATGTTGAGTGTAGACTCATGACTCCTAATCATCATCGGAGTAACCTGCAACATCACAAGTTACAGCCATAGAGGGTCAATACTTTGGAATAGTATTGGCAAGTGATACCTTAGTATATTTAAGTGGACTACAATACTATATGCATTTTGGCTAAGTGTAGCTTGGCTTGTTTTGCTTGAAGATAAGTTTTTTCCTATTAGTTGAAATCACTAAGTTTTTCTTTGTCAAAAGCATTCCCAAGGAAACCACCAATAGACATTGGGGTCCTTCACCCTTGTTCACCCACAAATTTTTACTTAGAAGTTGGAGTGATGAGATTCTTGTGGCTTCCATGTCTTGATGCTCAAAAGTGTCCATTTCCTTGGACAAGGCTAAGTACTTAGGTTTTCCATCTGCAGAGGTTGTGCACTTTTCCCACCAGACTTGGTTTCCCAAGACAGGACCTTTCAGAAGCCTTTCCTTAGTCAAATGGACGCGCTCCATCCTATCATCCCATCTACCACCAACTGTCCAAATGACTAAGTTCTAGCTACTTATATGATCAAGGCAGAGCCCATATTGCCAAGTGGTTGCACTGTAAGCTTTCTCAACACTTGGCCTCCAAATCCCTTTATGCCTGGGTGGCATACCACAAGTGAGATACACAACCCAAGTCCATGGCCTTGTGTAACCACTCAACATAACCCAATCTTCCCATTCCACCCAGGAGGTTCATTTGTCTTAGTTGTTTTATTAAGAAAATACAAGTCTCTTGACTTGGAATATTTTTATCATAAACTATGTAGATGTTCACCACCCTTGTTTGCTATAAGCTAGGCTAGGCAAAATATGGTAACTTAACTTAGGAAAATTTCCCTAGCAATTCTACTATTTCACTCTACTTAGGATTTCCCAACTTAGCACTAAGCAAAATATCATGCATTACTTTAGCAAAACAAAAAATATCTAATGCTAGTACAAAACTTAGGATAGGAATATTCATGAAAATATCACTTGCCTTGGTAGTGTGGAGAGTAGCACTCCTCACAATCACAATCACTAGCAAAATCTACACAAGAAATCAAAGCATACAATTACACACAATTAAATACAATCAAAAATAATATGAATGCATGCATGCAAGAATTTACCAAGTGTTGAATTTTGATAATTCTACCAAGTATGTTCATGACCACAGAAACTTTTCATGTCACAAGTTTGCCCACTAAACTTATTTGGCCCCAAAATAATATACAACAATAAAACTATATCTAAAATAGCCCTAAACTTGTTCCACAAATAAAATCATTTTAACTGTTACTATATGCTAAACAAATTGGATATTCAGAAAGGCCTTGATTCACTGAATCCAACGGTATAAAGTTTGCAAAAATCTAACGTGGCATTTGAAAGTTATGAGCATTTGAATTTGGATCAAAATTCTGGTTTTTAAATCTGTTTTCAGATCTAACCTAGCCACGCGTCGTGTTTTTATTCGCCCGTACCGCTTCGCACCGGATCGAGCTCCACAGCCGTAGGATTTAAATGAAATCAGGCGGCTCAGATCGCGTACCCCTTCAGAATAAGTGAATCTATCCTAGCTCTACGATAAGGATCTGACGGCTGCTATTGCACTGACTAAGATCTGGCGGCGGAGCGGCGGCTACCGGCGGCGAGACTGTCAGTCGTTGACGGAGGCGGCGCTACAGGGGGTAAGGGAGAACGAGGAGTAGCTCACCGTGCTCAGGAGATCTTGGCGAAGCTCGTCGTACTCGCGGTTGGTCAAGGGGCGTTCGGGCACGGTTGCGATTGCTCGCCGGAGTTCGTGGCGGCGTCGGGTGCGTCAGGTGGTCGTCGTGGACGTCGCTGTGAGTCACCTCAAGGCAAGATGGCGACACGATTAGGTTCACAGGGTCAAGGGGAAGTTGTGTGCATGAACGGAAAGGCGAGGGGCGGTCTGTACCTACCGGGAAAACTCGTCGGAGTTGATGTCGCCGTCAGTGCTCGCGGTGTCGAGTGGAACCGGCGACCTGGGGCAGTACAAGACGGACTAGTGAGGTCAGGAGGTGCACAAAGATGCACTGAGTCAGATAGCATGAACGATAGGTAGAGGGGAACGCGAGGCTCACCTGAATCGCTCGCCGGAGTTCGCTCTGTCAGCGGCGATTCGCGGAGGATTGAGGGCAGCCTGGGGACGGAGTGAGCGAGGTGTTTGGGGGAAAAAGATCGCGGGGCAGAGAGGGTCTTATAGCCGGGGAATCGACAAGAAACGCTCGAGGATAATTGCCCATTTACTCCGCGCCATTACCGGCCATCACTGCCGCAACGACGTGGTCGCAGGCGCGGTCTGGGGAAGACGAGGACGACGTGGACTGGACCCGCTCGTCAGCGAAACGCGCAAGGTGATGGTGGGGTCAAGTTGTCAGCGTCTGTTTGCGTGTTCTTGCGCGTGTGAGAAGAAAAGAGGATCCCCGGGTGGGCTTGCTGGGCTTGATCAGCTGCTGGGCCAGATTCTGGCCGCGCGGCCCTTTTTTATTGTTTAAGCTTTTTCTTTTTCTAAATTCATTTTCTGGTATGAATTTGATATGAATTCAAATCCTTTTGAATTCATTCAGCCTTGTGAATTTTTGCAGGGTTTTGTGGATTCAAAAACAATCATATTAATCAAGTGGTTACTTTGCAAGGCTTGGTCAGGCTTGGGTTTCAAAGTATTCAGAGGCTTGATCTAGTTTGCAAATATTTGAAAAAGGGATTTTGAAACCATTTCCAAATTTGGAAACTTGAGTTAAAAGTTTCACCTATTCTATCCATCAATGGAGGCAAGTAAACCAGTACTTGAATATTCAAATTTCAAAGGGTGATGGCCATTTGAGATAAGTTGTTCACATGAAATCATAGCTCAGACATTTGTCTCTAAATAATTTTGAGAAACCCTAAATGCAAAAGATGATATGAATGAGTTTTGAAACTATGATTTTTGGGATGTTACAACGAGAATCCGCTCTCGTTAAAAACTTTGGAATCTTCGAGGGTGAGTTATTCCATCGACTCGTTGCTACAATCTAGTAGATAGATCTTGGCTTGTTTGTTTGTATGCGGTAGAAATTTTTTGTTTTCCATGCTACGAAACCCTACAGTGGTATCAGAGCCGTGTCTATATGTAGATCTGTTGCACGAGTAGAACACAATGGTCATTGTGGGCGTTGATGCTTTTGTTGTCGATTGCTTCTTGTGTACTTTGCATCTTGCGGGATGGTGGGATGAAGCGGCCCGGGCTAACCTTACATGACATCGTTCATGAGACTTGCTCCACGCTTGACATGCAACTTGTATTGCATAAGTGGCTTTGCGAGTGCCTGTTTCTCCCAACATAGTTAAGATTCAATTTACAACGGGTGATTGACAATACTAGTATCAATGTTGTGGTTCTTGTTCGTAAGTTAGAACGACACTTATTGAAAGCCCCAAACCACGTAAAACATTAAAAGAAAGTAGAGGGGTCTAACTTTGTTTTGCAGGGGTGTGCTGTGATGTGATATGGCCATGATTGTGATTATATTTGATGTATGCAATGTTCCTTATTGTAAGTTGGCAACCGGCAGGAGCCATATGGTTGTCTTTAAATTCTGTTAAGACTCGCGTGTCTATTCAAAGTAGTTGTAATAGTTGAAGCCGGTGGACGACAACCATGGAGCAGCATCATGGACCTTGATGCAATGCCGGTGATGATGGAGATCATGTTCGTGCTTGAAGATGGAGATAGGAAGCACAAAGAAGAAAGGCCATATCATATCACATATTATGAATTGCATGTGATGTTAATCTTTTATGCATCTTGTATTGCTTAGTTAACGACGGTAGCATTATAAGATGATCCCTCATGCACATGAATTTCAAGTTCTAAAGTGTTCACCCTTAGTAAGCACCATGCTAAAGCTTGTTGTTTTGAAGCACCACGTGATGATCGGGTGTGTTAGATTACGCAAGTGTATACAACGTGAGCAAGCCAGATTTGCTCATGCGGAAGATAAGGTTTGATCTTGATGAGCCTAGCATGTACAGACATGGTCTCGGAACACGGATCACCGAAAGGTAAAGCATGAATCATATAGTAGATATGATGAACATGTCGATTGTTCGCCATTGAAGCTACATCAACTCTCGTGATGATCGGTGCTGATGTGGTGGATTTGGTTCGTGTGATCACTAAAACAATGTGAGGGATGTTGTTTTGAGTGGGAGTTCACCTAGATAAATTTAACTATTAATTAGAACTCAATTTGTCATGAACTTAGTCTAAACTATTGAAAATATGTTGTAGATCAATGGCGGCCCCTACCATCAATTTTAATGCGTTCCTAGAGAAAGAAAAGTTGAAAAACAATGGAAGCAACTTCGCGGATTGGTTCCGCAATTTGAGGATTGTCCTCACAGCTGGTAATGTGACCTATGTGCTAGATGCACCGCTGGGTGACCCACCTGCAGCTACTGCTACCGATGAAGTAAAGAATGTTTACCTCGCTCGAAAGACTCAGTACTCCACAGTTCAGTGTGCTATCTTGTATGGTTTAGAATCGGAGCTTCAGAAAAGGTTTGAGAATTCAGACCAACATGATATTGTCCGTGATCTCAAATTGATCTTTGAGACTCATGCGGCAATTGAGAGCTATGAGGCTTCTGAAAAGTTCTTTAACTGCAAGATGGAAGAGGGCAGCTCCGTCAGTGAGCATGTGCTTAAGATGTCTGGGCACGCAAACAAACTTCAAATCTTGGGTATAGTGATTCCTAATGCTTTTGGGATTTATCGTGTCCTCCAATCACTACCACCAAGTTACAAGAACTTTGTGATGAACTACAATATGCAAAACATGAACAAGCAGTTGCCAGAACTCTTTGCCATGTTAAAATCTGCAGAAGTGGAGATCAAGAAAGAGCACCAAGTGTTGATGGTCAATAAGACCACCAAGTTCAAGAAAGGCAAGTCTAAGCAAAAGGGACACTTCAATAAGGGTGGTAAGAAATTTACCGCGCCGACAAAGAAGACCAAGGCTAGACCTAAGCCTGATACTGAGTGCTTTTACTGCAAGGGAGAAGGTCACTGGAAGCGGAATTGCCCAAAGTACTTGGCGGATTTGAAGAACGGCAACATCAAGAAGAAAGGTATATCCGATATACATGTTATTGATGTGTATCTCACTAGTACTTGTAGTAGTGTCTGGGTATTTGATACTGGTTCGGTTGCTCATATTTGTAACTCGAAACAGGTGCTGCAGAATAAACGGAAGCTAGCGAAGAACGAGGTGACGATGCGCGTAGGAAACGGATCAAAGGTTGATGTGATCGCGGTCGGCACGCTACCCCTTCATATACCATCGGGATTAGTTTTATACTTAAATAATTGTTATTTGGTGCCTTCGTTAAGCATGAACATTATATCGAGATCTTGTTTATTGCGAGACGGTTACTTGTTTAAGTCCGAGAATAATGGTTGTTCGATTTATATGAGTAATATGTTTTATGCACATGCACCTTTGATAGATGGTCTATTCTTATTGAATCTCGATAGTGGAAATACACATATTAATAACATTGAGGATAAACGTTTGAAATCGAGCGATAACTCGACCTATATGTGGCACTGTCGTCTTGGTCACATTGGAGTGAAGCATATGAAGAAACTCCATTCCGATGGACTTCTTGAATCACTTGATTTCGAATCACTTGAAAGATGCGAAGCATGTCTGATGGGTAAAATGACTAAGACTCCATTTTCTGGGATGATGGAGCGAGCTATGGACTTATTGGAAATCATACATACCGATGTGTGTGGTCCAATGAGTGTAGCATCGCGCGGTGGTTATCGTTATGTTCTTACCTTCACGGATGACTTGAGTAGATATGGGTATATCTATTTCATGAAACATAAGTCCGAAACTTTCGAGAAGTTTAAAGAATTTCAAAGTGAGGTTGAGAATCAACGTAACAAGAAGATTAAATTTCTACGTTCTGATCGTGGAGGTGAATATCTAAGTTACGAGTTTGGCGAGCATTTGAAGAAATGCGGAATACTTTCACAATTGACACCGCCGGGAACACCACAGCGTAATGGTGTGTCCGAACATTGTAATCGACCTCTCTTAGATATGGTTCGTTCTATGATGTCACTTACAGATTTACCGCTATCATTTTGGGGTTATGCATTAGAAACAGCCGCATTCACTTTAAATAGGGCACCATCTAAATCCGTTGAAACGACACTGTATGAATTATGGTTTGGGAAGAAACCTAAATTGTCGTTCCTTAAAGTTTGGGGTTGTGAATCCTATGTAAAGAAGTTACAGCCGGACAAGCTTGAACCTAAAGCGGAAAAATGCGTCTTCATAGGATACCCAAAGGAAACTATTGGGTATACCTTCTATCATAGATCCGAAGGCAAAATCTTCGTTTGCAAGAATGGATCCTTTCTAGAGAAGGAATTTCTCTCGAAATAAGTGACTGGAAGGAAAGTAGAACTCGACGAGGTTGTCGAACCTTCTCTCGAACTTGCGAGTAGTGCAACACCGGAAGAAGTTCCTGTGGTGCCTGCACCAATAAGAGAGGAAGCTAATGATGATGATCATGAAACTTCGGTTGTAGTTGCTACAGAGCCTCGCAGGTCAACGAGAATTCGTACCACTCCTGATTGGTATGATCCCGTTATGAGTGTCATGTTGGTGGACAACACCGATGACCCTGCGAGATATGCCCTAGAGGCAATAATAAATTTAGTTATTATTATATCTTTGTGTTTATGATAAATGTTTACATTCATGCTATAATAGTATTAACAAGGAGACATTAATACTTATGTGATTTGTAAACTTAAATTGAAGTCCCTAGTAAAGCCTCTTTACAATACTAGCTTGTTGGTTAATAGATGATTGTGGTTTCCCTATCATGAACATTGAGATGTTATTAACAACAAGATCATATCGTTAGGAGAATGATATGGTGGACATACTCCTATAGATAAGCGTAGCATAAAGATCAAGTCATTTTAATAGTTCAATTGCTATATGCTTTCTGATACATAGTAACCTAATTCCTTCGACCATGAGATCATGCATATCACCTTCACCAGAAGGATGCTTTGATGACATCAAACACCACACCGTAACTGGGTGGCTAGAAAGGTGGCATTGAGTGTTCGGAAAGTATTGGTTGAGACACATGGATCAAGAGTGGGATTTGTCCATCCATATGACAGATAGATATACTCTGGGCCCTCTCGGTGGAATGTCATCCAATTAGCTTGCAAGCATGTGACTGGCTCACAAGGGATCACATATCACGGGAACGAGAAAAGAGTACTTATCAGTAACGAGGTTGAACTAGGTATGCAAAGATACCGACGATCAATACCTCGGATAAGTAAACTATCATGAGACAAAGGGAAATTGGTATCGTATGTAAGTGGTTCATTCGATCGCAAAGTAATCGTAGAAATATGTGGGAGCCATATGAATTTCTAGATTCCTCTATTGGTTATTGTTCAGATAAGTGTCTCGATCATGTCCGCATAATTCACGAACCGTAGGGAGACACACTTAAGGATTCGTCGTTGTTGAATAGTTATGGAATTGTGAGTAAGAGACCGAATGTTGTTCGGAGTCTCGGATGGGATCCGGAATGGTCCGGAGAATAAGATTCATATAAGGAAAGTCCTGTTTCAGGGTTGGAGAATGGTTCCGGTGTTTTCATCGGGAATGTTCTAGAAGGTTCCAGAATGTCCGGCACTCCGGAGGGGAAGGGTACATGAATGTTTCATAACAAGTTGGAATGATTGCATCATGTACTAGGTGTCATCGCTGAACAAAATAAAGGGTTTAATCAAATCCTAGTTTGAAAAGTCAAACGCTAATTTGAAAAGTCAAACGGCTATTTGGAAGGTGGAGGGGAAGTAGGAAACCTACTTGGGGAGGAGTTCCTCCCCTCCACCGCCGGCCCACTTGGGATCTGAGTTGGGGAGGGACTCCCCTCCCCTTGGCCGGCGCCTCCCACCTATATAAGTAGGGGCAGGGCTGCCCCTCCTAGCACACAAGTTGCCCCCCTCTAAACCCTAACCCTAGCCGCCGCCCTCCATAGCCGCCGCCGGCCTAGGGAAACTCGCCGCCGCCTAGGTCAAACCCTATCCGACGGCCTTGCCCCCTCCTTGGTGTGTCTAAACCCTAGATCGCCGAGGGCTCTCTCATAGTCCACCATACTCGCTCCGGCTTAAGGCGAAGCCCTGCGAGATCTCCCCTCTACTTCCGGTACCACGCTGTTGTGCTACCGGAATCGCGAGGAGAGTGCTACAACCTCCGCTGCCTGCTGGAACAAGGGAGAGGAAGGTCTTCGTAGAGTACCGAACGTGTGACCGACTGCGGAAGCGCTGCCGGAACGCAGCGCCGGAAGGATCGTCTACGCGATCTTGAGATCAGGAAGTGTACGACTACATCACCCACGAGAATCCGCTCTCGTTAAACACTTTGGAATCTTTGAGGGTGAGTTATTCCATCGACTCGTTGCTACAATCTAGTAGATAGATCTTGGCTTGTTTTTTTGTTTGTATGCGGTAGAAATTTTTTGTTTTCGATGCTACGAAACCCTATAGATAGCTAGGTTACTTAAGGCTGGTTTTATCCGAGAAGTCCTTCACACCCGATGGGTGGCCAATCCTGTACTTGTCTCCAAAAAGGGAACTACTGAATTAAGAATGTGCGTTGATTACACCGGCTTGAACAAAGCATGTCCTAAAGATCCATTTGCTTTGCCTCGCATTGACCAAGTCATTGACTCAACGGCTGGCTCGAAACTTTTGTGTTTTCTCGATGCATACTCAGGATACCACCAAATCAAAATGAGGTAGTCGGACCAATTGGCCACTTCGTTCACTACCCCTTACGGCACGTTTTGCTATGTCACGATGCCCTTTGGGCTGAAAAACGCAGGTGCCACCTACCAGCGGACAATGCAATGTTGCCTTCACGACCAAATTGGTCGGAACATTCACGCCTATGTGGACGATATTGCGATGATGTCTAAAAAGTCAAATACCTTAATCTCCGACTTAAAAGAAACCTTTGATAATCTCTGGAAATACAACATGATGCTCAACCCTAAGAAGTGCGTCTTCGGGGTTCCAGCCGGCAAACTTTTGGGCTTCATCGTTTCCCAGCGCGGAATCGAGGTCAACCTGGAGAAAATCAAGGAAATCTTAAATATAAACCGTCCGACATGCCTAAAGGACATCCAACGACTAACAGGTTGTGTTGCAGCAGTTAGTCGGTTCGTCAGCCGACTTGGAGAGAAGGCTCTACCGCTGTACAAGTTGCTGAAGAAGGCGGACAAATTCACATGGACGGACGAGGCAGATGTAGCATTGAAGCAGCTCAAGGAGATTCTTTCCTCAGCGCCCATCCTTGCAGCACACGATCCTGGCGAGCCCCTGTTAATTTACATGGCGGCAACCAACCGGGTTATCAGCATCGTCGTCGTGGTAGAGCGGAAGGAACCATGCTATGAGAACGGAGTTCAACGACCAGTTTACTACATAAGAGAGGTCTTGGTGGAGTCCAAGCAGCGTTACCCGCACTACCAAAAGATAGCTTATGGAGTGTTCCCCGCTTCGCGAAAGCTGAGGCATTACTTTCAGGAGCACCCAATCACAGCAGTGAGCAAGACTCCACTGTCCGACATTATCAACAACAGCGACGCTACAGGAAGGGTCGTGAAGTGGGGCATTGAACTTGCCACCTTCGAGATCACCTACAAGAGTCGCGACGCTATCAAGCCACAAGCCTTGGCGGATTTTGTTGCAGATTGGACGGAGATTCCAGATGCCACTCCGTTGCCAGAACCAGAGTACTGGGTGATGCACTTTGACGGATCAAAGTTGCTCAACGGCTCGGGGGCTGGTGTATTGCTACAGTCACCAAAAGGAGACAAGCTACACTACGTTCTGCAGATCCACTTCGAGGCTACAAACAACATGGCGGAGTATGAAGCACTCATTCACGGATTGCGTGTAGCCAAGGATATTGGCATCAAGCGCATAGTTTGCTGTGGAGATTCCGACTTGGTTGCCCAGCAGGTGGCTGGCACCTAGAATGCACGGAACCCTATGATGGCGGCATATAGCGACAAAGTGGACGAGATAGCGAAGAGCTTCTTGGGCTACGAAGTCAAGTATGTACCTGGGGAGCAAAACGAGGCGGCTAATCTATTGTCTAAGCTTGGATCAGGGCGCAAGCAAATTCTGCCAGGAGTTTTCCTAGAGAATCTACGCACACCATCCGTAAAGGGCGCCGACATCGACAACCCGGATAGAGCTGATTCTTTCGTCAAAATGGCGACAAAGACCCTTCCGGCTTGGACTAAACCGTTCATGGAATATCTCGAACACGGAACTTTGCCCGACGACGAGCTCGAAAGACGGCAGATAGTACGACGAGCAAAGTGTTATACCATAATCAATGGGCAACTCTACAAAAGGAGAACTACTGGTGTATACCTAAAGTGTGTTTCCCAGCTAGAAGGTATGGAAATCCTACGCGAAATCCATCTCAGAGATTGCGGGCATCACGCCGCTCCTCGATCGTTGGTCGCAAAAGCGTTCCGGCAAGGATTCTACTGGCTGACCGCGAAGGCAGACGCCGACAAGTTGGTTGAAACATGCACAGGATGCCAGTATTATGCCCGACAACCACATGTTCCTACCGAAGAATTGCGAACAATACCAATAACTTGGCCGTTTGCAGTCTGGGGGCTAGACATGGTGGGGCCATTGCAAACGGCACCATGTGGGTTTACGCATCTGCTTGCAGTAGTTGACAAATTCACCAAATGGATAGAAGCTAAACCCATTAGAAAGCTTGATGGGGCAACTGCCCTTAGATTTGTCCGGGATCTAGTGGTGAGATTTGGTCTCCCACACAGCATCATCACCGACAATGGAAGCAACTTGTCACTCGAAGAAGTGGAGTCCTACTGCTGGGACAAAGGCATCCGACTTGACCTTGCGTCTGTGGCACACCCACAGTCCAATGATCAAGTTGAGCGAGCCAATGGATTAATTCTGCAGAGAATCAAGCCACGTCTTGAGGCACCGCTACATAGAGAAGTTGGAGCCTAGGCGGAAGAATTGCCATCTGTGCTGTGGAGTTTACGAACTACACCCAACAGATCCACCGGCTACACCCCTTATTTCATGGTATATGGAGCAGAAGCCATCCTGCCTTCCAACATCCTCCACGATGCACCAAGAGTTGCCGCCTACGACGAAGATGATGCTGAAGAATCCAGACGCCTAGATGTGGACCTTCTCGAGGAGGAGCGCGTTTTGGCATGCCAAAGATCCGCCATCTACCAGCAGAAGCTACGCAGCTACCATAGTCGCCGCGTCCGGCATCGCTCGTTTAAAGAGGGAGATTTGGTGCTCCGACTTAAGCAGAAGAAGTCACACAAATTATCCTCGCCATGGGAAGGACCGTTCATCATAAGCAAGGCGCTTCTCAATGGGTCTTACTACCTTGTCGAAAATCGTGAGCTCAAGGATAGACCCAACGAGGATCATAAGCGTAAGCGACGTGAACCGGATGATGACTACCCGGATCTTGATCGGCCATGGAACATAGCACAGCTACGTACTTTCTACACTTAGCATTTTTTATCTAATCGTGTATCTCTTATATGATCAATGAAATAAAGCTCTTTGGTTCACTCATATTGTTGAGTCTTTTACCTCCTTTAGTGTTCATTTTTGGATCATATAAACCTTTATGCACAAGCTTTGCGATTGCACTTGTGAAAATTCCGCCTACGGGCGTTAGCTTAAGTTTTCTGGTCTACACGTTCTTTGTTGTTTTTATGTGGATTCTGGAGTAGTGATGTCACATCCCAAGATTTTCCAAATCTTGAAATGTGAACATAAATGAATAAAATAAAACTATGTTCAATTTTCAGAGCCAGAAGAAACTTTTTAAATTCAATTAGAACTTCAACCCATTTGAATTAAATAAAACCTAAAGGTATTTAAGATGATAAACTTTTATTAAAGGAAAATAAAAATAAATAAAATATTAATTTGAAACTCTTAAATGAAAAGATTGTTTTCAAAAGAAATAGAAGTTCTGCAAATAAGGATTATTTAATAAAGCCAAATTAAACTTTGACCAAGCCTTGGAAATTAAAACATTTAGTTTTTGAATAAAAATAAACAAAGGTTTATTTAAAATAAAATAATAAGGAATCAATATCAAAAATTTATTCAAATAAAAGGTAGTACCATTTTAATTAAAACAATCAAAACTTGTTAAATTATTTTAAATAGGTTTTCCAAGTATTTTCTAATAAAACCTACTAAAGTGTTTTGACTTTAATTTAGGTTCAAAATAAATATCTCAAATAAACTAAATCCTATTTGAATTAATAAAGAAAGTCCATACTATTTAAATCATTAATGGACCCTAAAATAAAAGGATATTTTGTTTTAAACAAGTTTCCCAAATATCTTTTATTTCCAAATAAAACCTACTGTATTGTTATGAAAATATTTGGATTTAAAAATGGTGATTTTATCAAATAAATCAAACCCTATTTAAATAAATAACTAAAGGAACATTTTATTTAATTAATGAATGAATCCTAAAATGAATTAAATATTATTTTTATTTTAGAATTTTGGTACTAGTTACTGAACAGAATCAAGTTCAAAAGTTGTGAAGTGTGATGTTGGTTTGTATTTAATTGGTTGTTTGAATCATGTGTTTGAATAATCAAATCAGAAAATAAAATAGAAAAAGAAAAAGCATTCAGTATAAAAAAAAGGGAAACAAAGCAGCCCAGTCGACAGGCCCAGCTCCAGCCCATCTAGCCCACCTCCTCTCCCGAACCGTTTTCTTTCCCACTTAGAACCGCACCCTTCCAGCAACCGACAAGTGGACCCCGCCTGAAACGTTTTTCCCACTGACCGCTGGACCCCCTTTACCACTGTTCTCCTTCTTCCCTGCGCGAGCCCTTCTCCCCTCACCTCGCTGCCGTTTCTTCCCGTTGATAGCTCAATCAATTTGCGTTATTCCGTGCATTAAACCTCGCCGCGACCACGCCCTTTTAATCGCCTCACTCTCTCCTCCGTTTTCCCCCAGACACCGCCTCCCTTCTGCCTCCAGGCCGCCCTAATTCCTCTCTATACCGCTGCTACTCCTACGAGCTGTCGCAGCAATTCCGGCCAACTTCGACCACCCCTCTGCCTCTACTTCACGCGAGTGGAATCCTCTCGACCTCACGCACCTCCTAGTACTCCCAGTTCGCCCGCGGGTGCACCAGAACCCCGACTACGACAAACTCCCGACGCCGCCACGTCTGCCTTCTTCTCCGGCGACGTCTCCCAGGTGAACCAGACCGCCCCGCGCCTTCTCGTTCACGCACACACCTTCGCCGTGTCCTTGCGCTCCTGACTATGTGTTTTGTTTACCTCCTGGTGATCTGCTGCATCGTCCTCGACAGCAACCCGAGAGCTCCGTCGCCCTAAGCAACTCCGGCGAGCAATTCTGCCAAGACCAGTGCGCCCCTTGCCATCTCTAGAGCACCTTGAGCTTCGCCGTGTTCTCCTGAGCCTGGTGAGCATTTTCCCTTTATCCCTAACCTCCTGTAGCATCGGCACCGTCGTCGACTGACAGCTCCGCCGCCGCTAGCCACCGCAGCGCCGCCCACTTTAGGTCGAGCCTGCCGCAACCGTTCGATCTAGATCGGGCGGGCACGATAGAATCTTTTAAACGCCGAAGGGGTACGCCTCCAGAGCCGCACGATTAGACTTAATCCAACGCACCAGAGCGTGATCCGCAGCGAACCGGTACCGTCCAATAGAGTCTCGACGCGTGTCACCTGTCTGTTTAAAAACAGAAATTGAAATCAGAATTTGATGCCATTTTCAAACCCTTATATCTTTTAATCCACACGTCCAAATTTGACAAATTTTATATCAATGGATTCAGGAGAACAAGCCCTAAACAACCATGGCCTTAGTTTTGAAAATAGTATCTGTTAACTTGTTTGAAATTACAGAAACATTTGTGTACTAGTTTAGAGTATAAAAATTGTTTAAAAATTTATTTTAGGATTAAACCTTTTGCAAAATGGATTTTTGTGACCCTACTGACCCTAGGAACCAACCCATAGTGTTAAAAATGATTTTTGTGAAATTTAAGTTGAATTAGTTAACTTAGTCATTTTCTAGCCAAATAAACTCATTAAAAATTTTATGATGGAAAAGTTTGTGCATGGAAAACTTTGAGAAAATGTTATGGACCAAACCTATTGACCCAAAACACCAAGCCTTGCCAAAGGTAACCTACTTGGTGAAAAACATAAAGTCTTACTTTAAAAAAAATAATTTCCACCACATAAAAAGTTGAATGGATTTTAAAATAGACTTTGGGAAAAACCTCTAACTAATGACTTTGCCATTTTGGTAAATGACCAATGTGGACCTTACAAAGTTTATAAACCTAGTAGAGACCAACTTTGCAATAGAACCCTCTTTTTAAAAGACTTAGGAACCATTGCTTTGTGTATGTGAATTATTGTTTGAATGTTGGAATGCTACTTGATACTATGCTTGTTTGATTGTAGTGAAATTAGTAAAGTGTGAGACTAGCAAGATCAAGGAGTGACTATCATTCCCTAAACAAAAAGGCAAGTTACACTATCATACAAAAGACCTACTATTTTCATTATACTTAGTGGATTTTGTAAACATGCATGAAAATGTTTTATACTTATGCTATGCTAATCCTAATAGGATTCCCTATAAATTCCTTAGTGAAAATATTGAATTTGTACATGCTTAGCCATGCTATGTTTTGAAAAAGAGATACATGTTGAGATTTTACAAAGGTTGAGAAAAGGACTTGTGTTTTATATAATAAAACAAGGACTCAATGAACCACCTAGGTGGTGGACACTTCATGTTTTGGAGAAGGTGGCAACAAAAGGGAACCATGTCTATGGCAATCACTTTGTGTTGTGCTCCAAATGAAAACCACCTAGGAAACTTAGAGATTGAACATGTTTCTCCAATTGTGGCTTTCGTGTACAACCACATGCTATTATGGCTCTGGCTTAGTCAACTACATTAGGAAGACCCATACATTGTCTTTAGTTACCGGACATGGGGATCTGGAATGCTTCATGGGGGCTGAAGACAAGCTAGCAATGATGTATGGGAGGACCTTTTGGAAAGACTTCGTCACATTCTCAGTCTGCCAGTACTCCATCTTGGTGAGCACTAATCCAGTAGGCCACTGGTGGCAACAAGATGGGATTGTGTCATGTGGGTAAAGTGTACTCCTTCTGCAGAAGTTAATAAAAACTAAGTACTTAGCCGTGTCCCCGGTTATGGACAATACTGAGCAACTAAAGTTTGAGCTATGGGAGATCTCGACATTCTAATTTCTAAATATAAAAACTTGATGCACTTGGGGGTACCAAGGAATTCAAAGAGACTTTGTTAAGCTTGTTGCACTTGGGGCTACCAAGGTGCACAAGAGCATGATGTACTTGGGGTTACCAAGGAACTCATGAGTTTTGAGAAAACTTGTAGCACTTGGGGTTACCAAGGTGCTCAAGTATTTTTGACAAGTACTTGAACACTTGAGTGTCTACTAAGGATGTTCAAGGATCTTGGAAATGAGATTTGACAAAAGACCAAAACCACTTTGAAAAGATAGGATAAAATATTGCTTTATGCCAATGAACCCTAAACTCTACTTAGCCAAGTTTGCATGTAATGATAGTATCCACTTATTAAAAATAAAAGTGAAACTTGCCAATACAATTCAAATGTATTGACCCTTGTGGCTGTAACTTGTAATGTTGCAGGTTTGATTGTTTAAATGAAGA
This sequence comes from Avena atlantica, assembly GCA_910589765.1. Lineage (NCBI taxonomy): Eukaryota > Viridiplantae > Streptophyta > Magnoliopsida > Poales > Poaceae > Avena > Avena atlantica. Next base: position 482,599,672 of record OU342735.1, on the reverse strand, counting down.
TTGTTTGATTAACTAGGATTACAAAGTCTACACTGCCTGTGGCACTATGAAGATGAAGAACCCATGATTATATTTATTCCGCTGCAATGTAATGTAATAGTCAAAAGAGCTATGTATGATGTAATAAAACTATGTTATTCCAGTTTATAAAATTTATATTATGACCTTTGTATCTTGATATTACATCTTTACTGTGGATGCTAGCTATTGATCCAGGGACTAGCATTGTATAACACAGGAGGACTCTACCTTACCAGGTTGGGACCCCTACAGATGGTATCAGAGCATTGTGTTGCCTGTAGGATTTGTAAACCCTAGGATTGGACAAAACCCTTAGAAAAATAGGAATTGTATATTGTTCCAAAACTTATTTACAAAAACACTTGTAACTCTTTCCTCAACCATTTTGATTTCAACTCTACATCTCTTCTGCCTCAACTTGATGGAGAAACCTACCCTTGATCAAGGACTACACCATGTGCAAAGGACTTCTTCAAACTTTTCAACTCTAATGACTTCAACATCTTCAGCATATTCCCCAAGGACTTCCAACTTGAAAACTACTAAGGACCACAAATAAAACAAGGAAGTTTTGCTCAAGAGTTAGAGACTGAGGGAATGCAAAATAAGAAAGAACCATCAACAACTTTGAAGGATTGTGACCAAAAGTTTTTCCAAAGGAAACCATGATCTCATGCAAGAAGGATAGAAGAATCACAAGTGAACCATATAGATGGACCACCTAAATTTTGATAAGACAAAACACACCCAACTTATGTGGTGTAACGGAAAAATATTTTGATTGCCTAAGTATGTGCTTGAATCTTGTGTGAGTGAAAAGTTTGTTTTGTGATTGCATGCACATTGCTTTTGTGAATTATGATGTGTGTGATTAGAAATATTTCTTTAGAAATATCTTGCCATTCTAATCTTCCTTCAACCCAAACAGATGACTACCCCAAAGGACTCCAGGGTTGATGACATCAACACCAACCAAGCTGACAGCCTGGGAGAGCTCCTGGCAACCCAACATCAGTTGAACCAATTGACAGCTCAGTTCCTAGCCAACAACAGTAATGAAGATCCAGCACTGCAAAAGTTTTTGGAGGAACAATCTCAACTAATGCTTAAGGTGACTAATCAAATGATTAGCATGGAAGAAAATTTTCCTAGAAGAGAGTATGATAGCAAGGATGACAAGAATGTTGTTCTAGATGGAGCCCCAGCTTGCATTATTTGTGGAGACAAGGATCATACTTCCAAGGAGCATGAAGGACAATGCCCCAATTGTGATGAATACCATCCTGTTGGAGAATGCCCTACCTCTCAAGCTACTTGCTACCTTTGTGAAGGAAGTGATCATACTCCTGGCCTATGTCCTATCTATGCCATGGTAGAACAAAGGAAACAAGAAGGATCCAAGTCTACCAAAGGAAAAGGACCACTTATACCTCCAAGCAAGACAACTCAATTCAAAGGATCTAGGAAAATCAAGAAGCCCAAGCAAGACATGAGCCTTGTACAATGTCGTAAATGTAAGGAAATGGGACACTACTCCAGTGGATGCCCAGAGAACATAAAGAATAAAGGAATTGACCAAGTGTGGTGTAACAACTGTAATGAACCAGGTCACTTTGTAGCAACTTGCCCACAAGAGCCACGTAAAGAACTCAATGACATTCATTGCTTCAACTGCAAGAATCCAGGACACTATGCAAGCAACTGTCCGGAAAGGATGAAGAACAAGTTGAACAAGCCTATGGAGAAACTCAACCTTGGTCCATGAGTCAAGCATAGGAATAAAGCAAAAGTTTAACATAGAGAAATTCCAGGACCCAAGAAGACCAATATGTAATTTTTGTTTGAAAATTTTTAAGGGTGGTAGTACCCTAGTTGCTTTGAACTTGCTTGTAACCGTAACCTTCCCAAATCTCGGGACGAGATTTATTTTAAGGGTGGTAGCCTGTCACATCCCAAGATTTTCCAAATCTTGAAATGTGAACATAAATGAATAAAATAAAACTATGTTCAATTTTCAGAGCCAGGAGAAACTTTTTAAATTCAATTAGAACTTCTACCCATTTGAATTAAATAAAACCTAAAGGTATTTAAGATGATAAACTTTTATTAAAGGAAAATAAAAATAATTAAAATATTAATTTGAAACTCTTAAATGAAAAGATTGTTTTCAAAAGAAATAGAAGTTCTGCAAATAAGGATTATTTAATAAAGCCAAATTAAACTTTGACCAATCCTTGGAAATTAAAACATTTAGTTTTTGAATAAAAATAAACAAAGGTTTATTTAAAATAAAATAATAAGGAATCAATATCAAAAATTTATTCAAATAAAAGGTAGTACCATTTTAATTAAAACAATCAAAACTTGTTAAATTATTTTAAATAGGTTTTCCAAGTATTTTCTAATAAAACCTACTAAAGTGTTTTGACTTTAATTTAGGTTCAAAATAAATATCTCAAATAAACTAAATCCTATTTGAATTAATAAAGAAAGTCCATACTATTTAAATCATTAATGGACCCTAAAATAAAAGGATATTTTGTTTTAAACAAGTTTCCCAAATATCTTTTATTTCCAAATAAAACCTACTGTATTGTTATGAAAATATTTGGATTTAAAAATGGTGATTTTATCAAATAAATCAAACCCTATTTAAATAAATAACTAAAGGAACATTTTATTTAATTAATGAATGAATCCTAAAATGAATTAAATATTATTTTTATTTTAGAATTTTGGTACTAGTTACTGAACAGAATCAAGTTCAAAAGTTGTGAAGTGTGATGTTGGTTTGTATTTAATTGGTTGTTTGAATCATGTGTTTGAATAATCAAATCAGAAAATAAAATAGAAAAAGAAAAAGCATTCAGTATAAAAAAAAGGGAAACAAAGCAGCCCAGTCGACAGGCCCAGCTCCAGCCCATCTAGCCCACCTCCTCTCCCGAACCGTTTTCTTTCCCACTCAGAACCGCACCCTTCCAGCAACCGACAAGTGGACCCCGCCTGAAACGTTTTTCCCACTGACCGCTGGACCCCCTTTACCACTGTTCTCCTTCTTCCCCGCGCGAGCCCTTCTCCCCTCACCTCGCTGCCGTTTCTTCCTGTTGATAGCTCAATAAATTTGCGTTATTCCGTGCATTAAACCTCGCCGCGACCACGCCCTTTTAATCGCCTCACTCTCTCCTCCGTTTTCCCCCAGACACCGCCTCCCTTCTGCCTCCAGGCCGCCCCAATTCCTCTCTATACCGCTGCTACTCCGACGAGCTGTCGCAGCAATTCCGACCAACTCCGACCACCCCTCTGCCTCTACTTCACGCGAGTGGACTCCTCTCGACCTCACGCACCTCCTAGTACTCCCAGTTCGCCCGCGGGTGCACCAGAACCCCGACTACGACAAACTCCCGACGCCGCCACGTCTGCCTTCTTCTCCGGCGACGTCTCCTAGGTGAACCAGACCGCCCCGCGCCTTCTCGTTCACGCACACACCTTCGCCGTGTCCTTGCGCTCCTGACTATGTGTTTTGTTTACCTCCTGGTGATCTGCTGCATCGTCCTCGACAGCAACCCGAGAGCTCCGTCGCCCTAAGCAACTCCGGCGAGCAATTCTGCCAAGACCAGTGCGCCCCTTGCCATCTCTAGAGCACCTTGAGCTTCGCCGTGTTCTCCTGAGCCTGGTGAGCATTTTCCCTTTATCCCTAACCTCCTGTAGCATCGGCACCGTCGTCGACTGACAGCTCCGCCGCCGCTAGCCACCGCAGCGCCGCCCACTTTAGGTCGAGCCTGCCGCAACCGTTCGATCTAGATCAGGCGGGCACGATAGAATATTTTAAACGCCGAAGGGGTACGCCTCCAGAGCCGCACGATTAGACTTAATCCAACGCACCGGAGCGTGATCCGCAGCGAACCGGTACCGTCCAATAGAGTCTCGACGCGTGTCACCTGTCTGTTTAAAAACAGAAATTGAAATCAGAATTTGATGCCATTTTCAAACCCTTATATCTTTTAATCCACACGTCCAAATTTGAAAATTTTTATATCAATGGATTCAGGAGAACAAGCCCTAAACAACCATGGCCTTAGTTTTGAAAATAGTATCTGTTAACTTGTTTGAAATTACAGAAACATTTGTGTACTAGTTTAGAGTATAAAAATTGTTTAAAAATTTATTTTAGGATTAAACCTTTTGCAAAATGGATTTTTGTGACCCTACTGACCCTAGGAACCAACCCATAGTGTTAAAAATGATTTTTGTGAAATTTAAGTTGAATTAGTTAACTTAGTCATTTTCTAGCCAAATAAACTCATTAAAAATTTTATGATGGAAAAGTTTGTGCATGGAAAACTTTGAGAAAATGTTATGGACCAAACCTACTGACCCAAAACACCAAGCCTTGCCAAAGGTAACCTACTTGGTGAAAAACATAAAGTATTACTTTAAAAAGAATAATTTCCACCACATAAAAAGTTGAATGGATTTTAAAATAGACTTTGGGCAAAACCTCTAACTAATGACTTTGCCATTTTGGTAAATGACCAATGTGGACCTTACAAAGTTTATAAACCTAGTAGAGACCAACTTTGCAATAGAACCCTCTTTTTACAAGACTTAGGAACCATTGCTTTGTGTATGTGAATTATTGTTTGAATGTTGGAATGCTACTTGATACTATGCTTGTTTGATTGTAGTGAAATTAGTAAAGTGTGAGACTAGCAAGATCAAGGAGTGACTATCATTCCCTAAACAAAAAGGCAAGTTACACTATCATACAAAAGACCTACTATTTTCATTATACTTAGTGGATTTTGTAAACATGCATGAAAATGTTTTATACTTATGCTATGCTAATCCTAATAGGATTCCCTATACATTCCTTAGTGAAAATATTGAAGTTGTACATGCTTAGCCATGCTATGTTTTGAAAAAGAGATACATGTTGAGATTTTACAAAGGTTGAGAAAAGGACTTGTGTTTTATATAATAAAACAAGGACTCAATGAACCACCTAGGTGGTGGACACTTCATGTTTTGGAGAAGGTGGCAACAAAAGGGAACCATGTCTATGGCAATCACTTTGTGTTGTGCTCCAAATGAAAACCACCTAGGAAACTTAGAGATTGAACATGTTTCTCCAATTGTGGCTTTCGTGTACAACCACATGCTATTATGGCTCTGGCTTAGTCAACTACATTAGGAAGACCCATACATTGTCTTTAGTTACCGGACATGGGGATCTGGAATGCTTCATGGGGGCTGAAGACAAGCTAGCAATGATGTATGGGAGGACCTTTTGGAAAGACTTCGTCACATTCTCAGTCTGCCAGTACTCCATCTTGGTGAGCACTAATCCAGTAGGCCACTGGTGGCAACAAGATGGGATTGTGTCATGTGGGTAAAGTGTACTCCTTCTGCAGAAGTTAATAAAAACTAAGTACTTAGCCGTGTCCCCGGTTATGGACAATACTGAGCAACTAAAGTTTGAGCTATGGGAGATCTCGACATTCTAATTTCTAAATATAAAAACTTGATGCACTTGGGGGTACCAAGGAATTCAAAGAGACTTTGTTAAGCTTGTTGCACTTGGGGCTACCAAGGTGCACAAGAGCATGATGTACTTGGGGTTACCAAGGAACTCATGAGTTTTGAGAAAACTTGTAGCACTTGGGGTTACCAAGGTGCTCAAGGATTTTTGACAAGTACTTGAACACTTGAGTGTCTACTAAGGATGTTCAAGGATCTTGGAAATGAGATTTGACAAAAGACCAAAACCACTTTGAAAAGATAGGATAAAATATTGCTTTATGCCAATGAACCCTAAACTCTACTTAGCCAAGTTTGCATGTAATGATAGTATCCACTTATTAAAAATAAAAGTGAAACTTGCCAATACAATTCAAATGTATTGACCCTTGTGGCTGTAACTTGTAATGTTGCAGGTTTGATTGTTTAAATGAAGATTGTTTGATTAACTAGGATTACAAAGTCTACAACCAACATCTGCCTGTGGCACTATGAAGATGAAGGACCCATGATTATATTTATTCCGCTGCAATGTAATGTAATAGTCAAAAGAGCTATGTATGATGTAATAAAACTATGTTATTCCAGGTTATAAAATTTATATTATGACCTTTGTATCTTGATATTACATCTTTATTGTGGATGCTAGCTATTGATCCAGGGACTAGCATTGTATAACATAGGAGGACTCTACCTTACCAGGTTGGGACCCCTACAGATGGTATCAGAGCATTGTATTGCCTGTAGGATTTGTAAACCCTAGGATTGGACAAAACCCTTAGAAAAATAGGAATTGTATATTGTTCCAAAACTTATTTACAAAAACACTTGTAACTCTTTCCTCAACCATTTTGATTTCAACTCTACATCTCTTCTGCCTCAACTTGATGGAGAAACCTACCCTTGATCAAGGACTACACCATGTGCAAAGGACTTCTTCAAACTTTTCAACTCTAATGACTTCAACATCTTCAGCATATTCCCCAAGGACTTCCAACTTGAAAACTACTAAGGACCACAAATAAAACAAGGAAGTTTTGCTCAAGAGTTAGAGACTGAGGGAATGCAAAATAAGAAAGAACCATCAACAACTTTGAAGGATTGTGACCAAAAGTTTTTCCAAAGGAAACCATGATCTCATGCAAGAAGGATAGAAGAATCACAAGTGAACCATATAGATGGACCACCTAAATTTTGATAAGACAAAACACACCCAACTTATGTGGTGTAACGGAAAAATATTTTGATTGCCTAAGTATGTGCTTGAATCTTGTGTGAGTGAAAAGTTTGTTTTGTGATTGCATGCACATTGCTTTTGTGAATTGTGATGTGTGTGATTAGAAATATTTCTTTAGAAATATCTTGCCATTCTAATCTTCCTTCAACCCAAACAGATGACTACCCCAAAGGACTCCAGGGTTGATGACATCAACACCAACCAAGCTGACAGCCTGGGAGAGCTCCTAGCAACCCAACATCAGTTGAACCAATTGACAGCTCAGTTCCTAGCCAACAACAGTAATGAAGATCCAGCACTGCAAAAGTTTTTGGAGGAACAATCTCAACTAATGCTTAAGGTGACTAATCAAATGATTAGCATGGAAGAAAATTTTCCTAGAAGAGAGTATGATAGCAAGGATGACAAGAATGTTGTTCTAGATGGAGCCCTAGCTTGCATTATTTGTGGAGACAAGGATCATACTTCCAAGGTGCATGAAGGACAATGCCCCAATTGTGATGAAGACCATCCTGTTGGAGAATGCCCTACCTCTCAAGCTACTTGCTACCTTTGTGAAGGAAGTGATCATACTCCTGGCCTATGTCCTATCTATGCCATGGTAGAACAAAGGAAACAAGAAGGATCCAAGTCTACCAAAGGAAAAGGACCACTTATACCTCCAAGCAAGACAACTCAATTCAAAGGATCTAGGAAAATCAAGAAGCCCAAGCAAGACATGAGCCTTGTACAATGTCGTAAATGTAAGGAAATGGGACACTACTCCAGTGGATGCCCAGAGAACATAAAGAATAAAGGAATTGACCAAGTGTGGTGTAACAACTGTAATGAACCAGGTCACTTTGTAGCAACTTGCCCACAAGAGCCACGTAAAGAACTCAATGACATTCATTGCTTCAACTGCAAGAATCCAGGACACTATGCAAGCAACTGTCCGGAAAGGATGAAGAACAAGTTGAACAAGCCTATGGAGAAACTCAACCTTGGTCCATGAGTCAAGCATAGGAATAAAGCAAAAGTTTAACATAGAGAAATTCCAGGACCCAAGAAGACCAATATGTAATTTTTGTTTGAAAATTTTTAAGGGTGGTAGTACCCTAGTTGCTTTGAACTTGCTTGTAACCGTAACCTTCCCAAATCTCGGGACGAGATTTATTTTAAGGGTGGTAGCCTGTCACATCCCAAGATTTTCCAAATCTTGAAATGTGAACATAAATGAATAAAATAAAACTATGTTCAATTTTCAGAGCCAGAAGAAACTTTTTAAATTCAATTAGAACTTCTACCCATTTGAATTAAATAAAACCTAAAGGTATTTAAGATGATAAACTTTTATTAAAGGAAAATAAAAATAATTAAAATATTAATTTGAAACTCTTAAATGAAAAGATTGTTTTCAAAAGAAATAGAAGTTCTGCAAATAAGGATTATTTAATAAAGCCAAATTAAACTTTGACCAATCCTTGGAAATTAAAACATTTAGTTTTTGAATAAAAATAAACAAAGGTTTATTTAAAATAAAATAATAAGGAATCAATATCAAAAATTTATTCAAATAAAAGGTAGTACCATTTTAATTAAAACAATCAAAACTTGTTAAATTATTTTAAATAGGTTTTCCAAGTATTTTCTAATAAAACCTACTAAAGTGTTTTGACTTTAATTTAGGTTCAAAATAAATATCTCAAATAAACTAAATCCTATTTGAATTAATAAAGAAAGTCCATACTATTTAAATCATTAATGGACCCTAAAATAAAAGGATATTTTGTTTTAAACAAGTTTCCCAAATATCTTTTATTTCCAAATAAAACCTACTGTATTGTTCTGAAAATATTTGGATTTAAAAATGGTGATTTTATCAAATAAATCAAACCCTATTTAAATAAATAACTAAAGGAACATTTTATTTAATTAATGAATGAATCCTAAAATGAATTAAATATTATTTTTATTTTAGAATTTTGGTACTAGTTACTGAACAGAATCAAGTTCAAAAGTTGTGAAGTGTGATGTTGGTTTGTATTTAATTGGTTGTTTGAATCATGTGTTTGAATAATCAAATCAGAAAATAAAATAGAAAAAGAAAAAGCATTCAGTATAAAAAAAAGGGAAACAAAGCAGCCCAGTCGACAGGCCCAGCTCCAGCCCATCTAGCCCACCTCCTCTCCCGAACCGTTTTCTTTCCCACTCAGAACCGCACCCTTCCAGCAACCGACAAGTGGACCCCGCCTGAAACGTTTTTCCCACTGACCGCTGGACCCCCTTTACCACTGTTCTCCTTCTTCCCCGCGCGAGCCCTTCTCCCCTCACCTCGCTGCCGTTTCTTCCTGTTGATAGCTCAATAAATTTGCGTTATTCCGTGCATTAAACCTCGCCGCGACCACGCCCTTTTAATCGCCTCACTCTCTCCTCCGTTTTCCCCCAGACACCGCCTCCCTTCTGCCTCCAGGCCGCCCCAATTCCTCTCTATACCGCTGCTACTCCGACGAGCTGCGCAGCAATTCCGGCCAACTCCGACCACCCCTCTGCCTCTACTTCACGCGAGTGGACTCCTCTCGACCTCACGCACCTCCTAGTACTCCCAGTTCGCCCGCGGGTGCACCAGAACCCCGACTACGACAAACTCCCGACGCCGCCACGTCTGCCTTCTTCTCCGGCGACGTCTCCCAGGTGAACCAGACCGCCCCGCGCCTTCTCGTTCACGCACACACCTTCGCCGTGTCCTTGCGCTCCTGACTATGTGTTTTGTTTACCTCCTGGTGATCTGCTGCATCGTCCTCGACAGCAACCCGAGAGCTCCGTCGCCCTAAGCAACTCCGGCGAGCAATTCTGCCAAGACCAGTGCGCCCCTTGCCATCTCTAGAGCACCTTGAGCTTCGCCGTGTTCTCCTGAGCCTGGTGAGCATTTTCCCTTTATCCCTAACCTCCTGTAGCATCGGCACCGTCGTCGACTGACAGCTCCGCCGCCGCTAGCCACCGCAGCGCCGCCCACTTTAGGTCGAGCCTGCCGCAACCGTTCGATCTAGATCGGGCGGGCATGATAGAATCTTTTAAACGCCGAAGGGGTACGCCTCCAGAGCCGCACGATTAGACTTAATCCAACGCACCGGAGCGTGATCCGCAGCGAACCGGTACCGTCCAATAGAGTCTCGACGCGTGTCACCTGTCTGTTTAAAAACAGAAATTGAAATCAGAATTTGATGCCATTTTCAAACCCTTATATCTTTTAATCCACACGTCCAAATTTGAAATTTTTTATATCAATGGATTCAGGAGAAAAAGCCCTAAACAACCATGGCCTTAGTTTTGAAAATAGTATCTGTTAACTTGTTTGAAATTACAGAAACATTTGTGTACTAGTTTAGAGTATAAAAATTGTTTAAAATTTTATTTTAGGATTAAACCTTTTGCAAAATGGATTTTTGTGACCCTACTGACCCTAGGAACCAACCCATAGTGTTAAAAATGATTTTTGTGAAATTTAAGTTGATTTAGTTAACTTAGTCATTTTCTAGCCAAATAAACTCATTAAAAATTTTATGATGGAAAAGTTTGTGCATGGAAAACTTTGAAAAAATGTTATGGACCAAACCTACTGACCCAAAACACCAAGCCTTGCCAAAGGTAACCTACTTGGTGAAAAACATAAAGTATTACTTTAAAAAGAATAATTTCCACCACATGAAAAGTTGAATGGATTTTAAAATAGACTTTGGGCAAAACCTCTAACTAATGACTTTGCCATTTTGGTAAATGACCAATGTGGACCTTACAAAGTTTATAAACCTAGTAGAGACCAACTTTGCAATAGAACCCTCTTTTTACAAGACTTAGGAACCATTGCTTTGTGTATGTGAATTATTGTTTGAATGTTGGAATGCTACTTGATACTATGCTTGTTTGATTGTAGTGAAATTAGTAAAGTGTGAGACTAGCAAGATCAAGGAGTGACTATCATTCCCTAAACAAAAAGGCAAGTTACACTATCATACAAAAGACCTACTATTTTCATTATACTTAGTGGATTTTGTAAACATGCATGAAAATGTTTTATACTTATGCTATGCTAATCCTAATAGGATTCCCTATACATTCCTTAGTGAAAATATTGAAGTTGTACATGCTTAGCCATGCTATGTTTTGAAAAAGAGATACATGTTGAGATTTTACAAAGGTTGAGAAAAGGACTTGTGTTTTATATAATAAAACAAGGACTCAATGAACCACCTAGGTGGTGGACACTTCATGTTTTGGAGAAGGTGGCAACAAAAGGGAACCATGTCTATGGCAATCACTTTGTGTTGTGCTCCAAATGAAAACCACCTAGGAAACTTAGAGATTGAACATGTTTCTCCAATTGTGGCTTTCGTGTACAACCACATGCTATTATGGCTCTGGCTTAGTCAACTACATTAGGAAGACCCATACATTGTCTTTAGTTACCGGACATGGGGATCTGGAATGCTTCATGGGGGCTGAAGACAAGCTAGCAATGATGTATGGGAGGACCTTTTGGAAAGACTTCGTCACATTCTCAGTCTGCCAGTACTCCATCTTGGTGAGCACTAATCCAGTAGGCCACTGGTGGCAACAAGATGGGATTGTGTCATGTGGGTAAAGTGTACTCCTTCTGCAGAAGTTAATAAAAACTAAGTACTTAGCCGTGTCCCCGGTTATGGACAATACTGAGCAACTAAAGTTTGAGCTATGGGAGATCTCGACATTCTAATTTCTAAATATAAAAACTTGATGCACTTGGGGGTACCAAGGAATTCAAAGAGACTTTGTTAAGCTTGTTGCACTTGGGGCTACCAAGGTGCACAAGAGCATGATGTACTTGGGGTTACCAAGGAACTCATGAGTTTTGAGAAAACTTGTAGCACTTGGGGTTACCAAGGTGCTCAAGGATTTTTGACAAGAACTTGAACACTTGAGTGTCTACTAAGGATGTTCAAGGATCTTGGAAATGAGATTTGACAAAAGACCAAAACCACTTTGAAAAGATAGGATAAAATATTGCTTTATGCCAATGAACCCTAAACTCTACTTAGCCAAGTTTGCATGTAATGATAGTATCCACTTATTAAAAATAAAAGTGAAACTTGCCAATACAATTCAAATGTATTGACCCTTGTGGCTGTAACTTGTAATGTTGCAGGTTTGATTGTTTAAATGAAGATTGTTTGATTAACTAGGATTACAAAGTCTACAACCAACATCTGCCTGTGGCACTATGAAGATGAAGGACCCATGATTATATTTATTCCGCTGCAATGTAATGTAATAGTCAAAAGAGCTATGTATGATGTAATAAAACTATGTTATTCCAGGTTATAAAATTTATATTATGACCTTTGTATCTTGATATTACATCTTTACTGTGGATGCTAGCTATTGATCCAGGGACTAGCATTGTATAACACATGAGGACTCTACCTTACCAGGTTGGGACCCCTACAAGTGACTTTCGGCACTTATTGTCGGCGATTTTGTGCTCGGGTTATTGACGGTGCCATTGGGCATCATCACCTAAGCGCATGGTTCCGACAAAGAGTCTTCCGACTCACGAAAAGTCAAGCATAAAAACCAAAGTAATGGATAAGCCAGCACTTGCTTAAAAAATATATACATGCTGGGCATTAATTCTTAAGTAGCAGGATACGACAAATATTGTTTTCTGCCTTAAGATTACATCACCAAGTTTTTTCAACGCACACTCCAGAGGAGAAACAAGAATTACAAAGTGTTTTTCACTCCTTGGGTGCAGGGGACTTGGAGGCAGCATCATCACCAGTCGGAGATTCACCCTCAGCGTCACCACTGTGAGGAGACTCGGAGGATTCAGGGTCGGCGTTGTCAAGGAAGTTCCTGGGCACGAAGACGTCGACATCCACCAACTCGGCAACCCTGGTGTCATAGCCCGCGAGTGATGACAGGATAGCTTCGTGATCGATTTCCTTGCCGTCATCATCCATGTCGGGGATACCAGATGTCACCGTGTCGATGTCAGCACCTTCATAGTGTGCCTTCACCATGGACAACGCCATCCTTGCACCAGCCCGTGCACATGAAGCTTTCCAGCTTGCAATACGCTCGGGGGCTCGGCGCAGAATCTCCGATTACTGCACCAAGGAGTCCGAGGCCTTGATATAAATCTACAGAGGCTGGGCAATCTCTTTGGCTTGGGCGATGGCGGTGTTGATGAAGTTGCCGGCAAGAATCATGCGTTCCTTGTCCGAAGAGGCGAGCGGGTTAAACCTAGGGGCGCTGAAAATTCCGACAACGATTGCGTGAGTTCAAAAAATTATAAGTATCCAGACTACAGAGCTACAAGGCGGAGGACCCTTACTGAAGATGCTGGCCTTGGCCTGCCAGACGACGTCCGCCAAGGATTCCTTCTCTTGTTGGAGGAGCTTAAACGCCTCGCTATGGCGAAGATTTTTCTCATCGGCAGCTTGCTTCTGATCCTTTAGTATCGCAAGCTCCTCCTTCAAGCGATTGATCTCCGTGGAGGCGGAGTCCTGCAGGGCTTTCATGGAATCCTCCTGCATCTTCAGCATTTTCTCCCTCTCCTTCTTAAGGATCTTGTTCTCGCTGTCCAGCTGCTGGATGTGCTTGGACTGCTCGACAATATCCTTAGACTTGGCGACATGCTCTGCAAGTCGAAGAAAACACAGTACACCGTGAGTACTTGAAGAAGGAAGGCACAAAAGTAAGACAGAAATGCGCAAAAAGAAAACAGACTCTTGGTTTTGATGATCTGTTCCTTCAACATGGCGGTTTTACCCTTTTCAGCTTGAAGGTCCGCGCGCATCTTCTGGTACTTATCATTGGCCATGCCCCTCCGAGCATTCTCATTCTGTGGAAACAAATACAAAGTCAAGACGTTGTTCAGCCTACTTGGAGCCCCTAGTCGGAAATTTTCCATCTAGGTGCTCGGGGGCTACAGCAAGAGTTTTTAACTTAGCAACATGCTTAGCTTTTCTTTAAGCATCTATTTGGAACTAATTCAGTTCTCAACTAGAAGTTTGGGGGCTATAGTATGAAGTTTTAACTCGGAAAATGCTTAGCTTTTTCTTTAAGTATCTAGTCAGAACTAATTCAGTTACAACTAGAGGCTTGGGGGCTACAACACTTAAAATTATGAACACTATGTATGCTACTCTTAAAGCATCTAGTCGGAATAATTCACTCCATCTAAATGCTTGGGGGATAGAGTGAGAGTTTTTTCTAACTTAGTCACTCTTAGAGCATAGAGATGCAAAACCTATGGTTTTCCGTCTACATCCTCGGGGGCTACAGTGGGATACTCATATGAAATGCAAAAGGTAAAGTAAAACTTACAAGGGTGATGATCTTGAGTTTTGTAGCACTCTCGGCCAGCAGCTTGCCGAAGGAAACGTTGTTGCTTTGCAAGATGTCTGCTTGTCGGAGTAGCTACTCAAGACCGCACGTCGAAGATGACGGCACTCCTCCAGGAACCGTAGTTGCGCTACCCGGTGTCAGCACCGGGAAGATAATCTTTGGCAGTTCTAAGGGTTTCTGGGGAGCAGAGGCGCCGCCTTCGGCAGATGTACCAGCAACCACCACCGCCTTGCCGCTACCGGTGGCATCCTTAGCCGGAGCTTCAGCCATTTGGAGGGCAGTGCTCTCCTACGTCGACTGCTCGCCGACAATTGCGAGTTCGGTAGAGGCGCCAGAATCCACTTCCATGGCGGAAGGGCCTGGTGCCTCCTGCTCTTGGGAGCTTGTCGGAGCAGAGGACGACTTGACGACAGGAGTAGCAGGGGCGATGGTGGGGGAAGAGTCGCGTTGCAGCATATCTTTGATATTTTTAGAAGCCCCAAGAGTCTTGGAGGACTTCTTGAGGCTGGTTGTGGCTTTCTTCCTGAAACGTGCAAAATGCATAAGTACAGGCATGAGACAGATAAACAAGGCAATGTCGGAGAATAAGAAGCTTACACTAGGGGGGGCGCTTTCGCAAACATCCCGGTGGCTTTCTTATTTTCCGCCTCCAGGGCGGCAGTACTCTTTTTGGAGGCTCCACCCTCCGTCTTCTTTTTCTTGCCTCCGTCAGCAGCGTCAGAGGTGGAGCTCTTCCGCTTTCGCGCCAACGAGACATCATCGTCGGACACGACCGTGACTTCCTTCATCTTGGGATCATAGATTTGGGCAGCCAGGTTGCCCTCCTCTAGGTCGCTAAGCTGTTAACTGAGAAATCATTGTGTTAGACAAGATGGTATTAGCAAGACGGAAAAACTGGAGCAATGTCATACACGGAAAATAAAATTGTACCTTTGGGCACTTTCCGTCTACGAACATGTCGTAGGTGAGGGTGAAGCCACGCTTCTTATCCTTCACCTTGACGATGTCCTTCAGGCGGAACTTGACGGAGTCGCTCGAGAAGTTGTCCCTTTGGGCACTTTCCGTCTACGAACAGGTCGTAGGTGAGGGTGAAGCCACACTTCTTATCCTTCACCTTGACGATGTCCTTCAGGCGGAACTTGACGGAGTCGCTCGAGAAGTTGTCCTCGGAGATCCGGAGGGAATCCCTTCGATCACCGGTGTACTCGTGGATGAGCTTCGTACGGTGCTGTAGAGGTTGGATCCGCCTGATGAACCAACACATGGATAGGTCCAAGCCGGTTAGACCCGTCTCTACGAACCATTCGATCCGCCTTATTGCGCGAGAAGCGTTGAGGTCGGAGGGAAGGGAGGCATGGGACCGCCACGTGGAGACTTCAGCGGCGGCTCCATCCACGAAGTCCGGGTACGTTGCTTCTCGGCCTAACAAGGGAATGTCGGGGCCGTAGAAGTATGTCCGCTGCCAGTTCTTACACGACTCGTGGCCGACAATGTCGGGGAACCGCCGGCCAGGTCGAATCTTGAAGCTTATGGTGCCGCAGTTTCTAAGATCCTCCTTGTTGTGTCCGGCTTCACGTTTGACGGTGAAGAAGTAGACAAACAGATCTAACCTAGGCCTAATCCCTAGGTAACCCTCGCAAAGTGCCGCGAAGTTGCTAAGCACTAGGATACTATTGGGGAAGAGGTTGTGGGGTTGGACCTAGAAGTGATTCAAGACGGACAGGAAGAAGTGGGAGATGGGTAAAGAAACGCCGCGTACCAATTGTGCCTTGAGGTATACCTTCTCTCCGTCTTGGGGAGAAGGGGTCACCTCGCCGGCCGGCGTCGCCCGCCAGGCGAGCTCCTCCGTCGCAGGGAGGTAACCCTCAGCGACCATCTCTTGGATGTTGCGGCCGGTGATGTCTGAGCCGCGCCAGTCGCCCTTGTGCGAGTCTGGCTCCTCGTCCAGGGGCTCCAGCGCCGCTAGTTTGTGGTCACCGCCGGTGGTTTCAATCACCGCCGATGCGGGATGACCAGCCCCTCTGGCGGCACGATGAAGGAGCTCGCCGGCTTAGCCGTGGCTTCGCTTGACGCCTCCATCGACGGGGAAGAACTGCTGCTGGCCATGGGGGACTAGGAGGAAGCGACTAGTGTAGAGAGCAAGGCTAGGGTTTCTCGAGGTTTTCGCGAAGAGCTCGGGGAGGCGCCCGGCTGGAGGAAGAAGACGATGACGCGAGAGAATGGGGTGAAAAAGTGGCAATTGTCCCACGGCCGCTATTTATCTTACTCTGCGTCAAGATTCGTGCAGCTAATCGGACGGTTGTCGCGTAGACGACGTGTTCATGAACATGCGCGGTAATTTCGCCACGTCTCCAACCGTCACCGCCAACGGTTCGTATTGCTCGCGCGGGAAAATCGGCTATGATTACGTTCTCTGCATGTGTAAGTTACGAGGCGTCGCTGACCTATAGCCTACGTCGTCATAACTGACATGGTAGATGAGCCGTCCCATCGAAGATTCCGGCGTGGACGGATTTAATCCAACAACGGGAGAGTACGATGGAAGATTCAGCATTTCTCCGACTTACTCATAGAATACGGAGAAAACCTTGCAGGGTTCTTTGGGAGGACTACAAGATATTGCATGACGATTTGCCGACATCCATCTAGACGGAGCATTCCACGGGAAGAGGCAAGACGGCGCAAGATCTCGGAGTTCTCCGGGGGCTACTGTTGGGGATATGCTATATGGGTATCCTCATAGCATGTCTCTTATCCGACTAACCCGGGTGGCCCATAGTCGGTAGCATGGCCTATGGCCTGCTGGGCAGCCCAGTTAGGTGGATCCAGAAGGGAGGCCCATGCCGGATAAAGGAAGGCTACGATGGAGTCACCAGCGTACCCAGAGCCTTGGAGTGCAAGATACACAAGACTAGTAATAAACGGTGTAGAACTATGTAACCTGTCCGGCTAGGACTTTTCCCTGTAACCCTAGGACCTAACGTCTTTATAAGCCGGGCCTATGGGAGCCTTTAGGGCATGATAACTTAGACTTTCTAGTCACCTAGCACAGCGAACCTATCTCTGTAACTCGGCGTATTGCCATTATAGTGATTTATAGCAGGAGTAGGATTCCGCCACCGTTGTGGGATCTGAACCTGGGTAAGCTGTGTTACCTCGTACCCGTCAACCGTCCGCCTTACCCCACGTCTCTAAACACGCATTGTGAGGACCCCTCCATGGCTCGTCGGCAATACCACGACACAAAGCGTGATAGCGGGATCTACAACGGAAGCGAAATACATGGCTGATTCAGAAGCGTCAAGTGAAGGAATTTGTATCAGGAACTTCATCACTGAGCTTGGTGTGGTTCCAACTGCCTTGGACCCACTGGAGATATTGTGCGACAACACTGGCGCCATAGCACTGGCTAAGGAACCAAGATATCATCCAAAGACCAAGCACATCAACCGCCGTTTTCATATAATTCGAGATTATATAGCAGATGGAGATCTGAAGATTAGCAAAGTACACACAGATCTGAATGTCGCAGATCCGTTGACTAAACCTCTTCCACGAGCAAAACATGATCAGCACCTTAATGCCATGGGTGTTAGATTGTTGCCAGATGTAAACTAGATTATTGACCCTAGTGCAAGTGGGATACTGTTGGAATTATGCCCTAGAGGCAATAATATAGAGGTTATTATTATAATTCTTGTTCATGATAAAGTTTATATTCCATGCTAGAATTGTATTAAGCAGAAACTTTGATACTTTTGTGGTTTATGAACAACACCGTGTCCCTAGTACGCCTCTATGGACTAGATCATTGATTAATGATGGTTAAAGGTTTCCTAACCATAGACATGAGTTGTTGATTAGTAATGAGATCATGTCATTAGGAGAATGATATGATGGACATACCCAAATTAAGCAGAGCAATTAGATCGTGTCATCGTGTTCATCTTTGCAAAGCTTTTTCTTATGTCAAGTATTGTATTCCTTAGACCATGAGATAATACAACTCCCTGGTATCGGAAGAAAGATTTGAGGTCATCAAACATCATCCTATGTGAGCGTGATCATAAAGGTGTCTCTCAGGTGATCGGAAAGTACTTGTTGGGTTGTATGTATCGAGATGGAATTTGTCCCTCATGATTCGGAGAGATATACTTCAGGCCCACTTGGTAATCGATATCAACACCGCTTGCAAGCACGTGGTTAAGGAGTTAATCACAAAGTGATATCGGATTACGAAACGAGTAAAGTACTTGCTGTGAACGAGATGAACTAGGTATGCCGATACCAACGATCGAATCTTGGGCAAGTAAAATATCGCGTGACGAAGGGAATACTTATATGGGATTAATTGAATCCTGGCATCATGGTTCATCTGATATGATCATTGATGAATATGTGAGAGTCAATATGGGTTTCCAGATCCCGCTGTTGATTATTGATAGAAGATCATGTCTGCATATTCTCGAACCCGTAGGGTCACACACTTAATGTGCCACGAAGCTAGGATAGAATGGATAATTGGTTTATGAGTTTTTGTTTGGAGTCTCACATGAGATCCAGGACATCACGAGACATTCCGGAATGGTCCGGAGAATATGATTCATGTAAAGGAAAGCAGTTTTTGGATTTCGGAATTATTTCGGAGTATTCGGTATTGTACCGGAAGGTTCTAGAAGTTTCCGGAGTGGGACCAACATGGCCCCACTTGTCTGAGGGCTGCGTGGGCCTAAGAGGGAGTGCCCTGGCCGCTTTGGGCCAGGGGCACAAGGCCCCATAGGCCCAGCCGGCCAAACCCTAGGGGAAACCCTAGGGAACCCTTCTAGAAGGAGGGGGAAACTTGCCCCCCACTCCAACCCTTGGGGCCACCGCCCTAGGGCTTGGAGGAGGGGCCAAGGGGTCCAGCCAGCCCCCTATATAAGGTGGGAAGGGGCGCACCCCTCCCCCCTCACTCCTCCAACCCTAGCCGCCGTCCTGCTGCCCTCCACACCTCTCTCTCTCTCTCTCTCTCTCTCTCTCTCTCTCTCTCTCTCTCTCTCTCTCTCTCTCTCTCTCTCTCTCTCTCTCCCGACTGCGCGTAGGCGAAGCCCTGCCGCAGAAACTCTCCACCATAGCACCATGCCGTCGTGCTGCAGATCCAATCCATCTCTCCACCCCACTTGCTGGACCAAGGAAGGAGGAGACGTCGCGGTGCCGTACGTGTGCATCTCTCGGAGGTGCCGCCACTTGCGGCTTTGGATCGGATCATATCGCGAGGAGGAGAAGGCTAGTTTGACTACATCAACCACGTTCTGTTGAACGTTTCCGCTGTGCGATTTCTTCAAGGGTATGAAGATATCATCTATCTCTCTCGTTGATTGCATCTCGTAGATTAGATCTTGGCTTTCTTGTTCGCATCCATATAATTTTTTTTTGATTTACTATGCTGCGAAACCCTTCACTTCCATCATCGGGAAGCCTCCCATCTGCTGCTGCTCTAGCACCTCCGCATTGTGCTGCACATTACCATGTTCCTGAGCTGCATCATTCTGCTCGTTAGCATGAGCATTATGCTGAATCCGAGCACCACCCCCAAATTGTTACCCATGGCATTGTGCTGATGATTCCATTGAATCCACCACTGAAGTTGTTGCTGATACAATATCTTCAGTTGTTTGAAAGTTGCCATACATAGGATGAGGGTTCCCATCTTTAGGATCTACATCTTCAGGAGGGGGTGGGATGTCATGAATGTGTGCACCCTAATCAGCACTGCGCATCATAATAACTAGAATACCCCAGCACTTCCTGGCCCCACCCAGCTGCCTCTTGACCAAAAATTTTGGCACAAACTTAGGATGCACCAGCCACACTTTAACTAGAACAAACTAGTCATTCCCTCTAGGATTGTGCCAAATCGACATCAGGACAAAATCATCGCAAGCACGATTGATATAAAAAGTGGTTTGATAATCTTTAGGAAATCCTAAAAACATGATCCACTGCTCTCTACCAAAATAAGTGATCCTAATGTTTCTAGCAGCACCATGTTTTACAAAAGTGACAGTTGTAATTTCATCAACCTCAAAGGTCAGATCTTTAACAGTATTAGCAACTAGAGAATCATCAAGAGTGTAAGATCCTAGCCCAAAAGTATGATCATCATAGAAGTGCATAGTATATCCAGACTAAACAATTAAATCTCTGATAGTATCCCTCGTCTCCTGACGCAACTGAATTGGGATGTACCTATATGTATCGGTGATGATCAGGTTGTCATGTTGAACAGGCGCATTGGGGATCACCACCAGATCAGCACGAACCTTCCTGTCCGCAGGCCCTAGATCAACAGACATGCCATCCGGGAGGAAGGCGAGAGGGTTCACTAGTAGAAAACGGACCTTTGGTCCAGAGCATTAGTCCCGGTTCTGGTACAAACCGGGACTAATGCCCTGGTCCCAACGGCTAGAAACGGTCGCAGGGACCAGAAGACATTAGCCCCGGTTCGTATGGGAACTTTAGCCCCGGTTCGTTTAACAAACCAGAGCTAAAGGGTTTGGCGCTGAAAAAGAGCAGATGCGTGGTACTTTAGCCCCGGTTTGTTTCTCAAACCGGGACTAAAGTCCCCGACTATATCTTCTTCCCTTCCCAGCCCGAGCCATTTCAAGCTCACACAATCATCCCTCTCAAATTTCTCCCCTCAATCTCGAGTTCTTCCCCATTTTTCTCAAGATTTGTGAAGATTTTTTGGCTCCACATCTATCAAGGGTCCTAAGATGTTAGCAACTTCATCATTTCAGCTCTCATTGCTTGTTTTAGCTCATTTCATGCTCTAGAAATGGATAGATTTTGTGTGGGTTGTATCTCTGTATATCTGGTTAATTTGGCACATATAGTTCTTGAAATTCATTTGATTCATCGAAGCACATAGATACATGATTTCATCCTATATAGATATCTTGGTTTGACACGTTGTCTTGAAATCCGGTCGGTTCACAGTGCATCATGTCACCGTCGAGCAACAAAATATTCTTCTTTCTTCTACCTGTCATCACAAAATCCATTGAAACAAAAATAAGTACCAAAACTATGAAGACACACATATATATAGTGGCGCCCTAGCATTTTAGTTAATCATCGGCCAGTTAAGCAAGAAATTAAGAACAAAAACATGAACACGCCAAGGAGCTACCAAATTAAATTAGGGAGTGCCTCTATGGCGAGCTCCTCGAAGATGTCTGAGGATGAGGCATCCTAAGACATCTTCGAGAAGCTCTGCCATAGTGGTGTCCCTGCTCTCGCACACCATCTTTCAGTTCATATCTTTTCTAGCTAAATTAGTATGCTGGTGGAGCTAACTAATTTCACATATTAGGGAGTGCCTCTACGGCGAGCTCCTTGAATATGTCTGAGGACGAGGTCCTAATACATCTTCGAGAAGCTCCGCCGTAGTGGTGTCCCTGGTCTCGCACACGATCTTCCTTGCAGTTGATAGTTCACAAGGAAGCCTATTTATAGATTAAACAACACAACATAGTGTCGACACTCATGACATAATGTCGACACTCACCCCTGTCATATTGTCGCCACCCACTGAAATAGTGTCGCCACTCACTGGCATAGTGTCCACTCACGACATATAGTGTCGTCACCCACTTTAGTACCGATTGGAGGCACCATGTTATGGGGGAACCCCTTAGGATGGCCCGATCTTTCACGAATATCCGCGGGGATCGAGGGGAAAGCGGTGGAAGGGGGAAAGGGGGTGAAATCCTCGAACACACACACACTAAGGACCCGAAGAACTCACGCACACAATTCACGATACACGCCGATAACTCACGCCGGTGGCAACCGGTCCAACATAATCCCTAGGATCGGTGTTGGGCGAAGCTCTCTCTCCACGGCCAACAACGGGGGACGAGGTGCTTGGTGAGATCTTGACGTCTTGGGGGCAAGGAACCGAGAACCCAAGGCCTTGTACAACTTGAACGCACTAGGCAAGATCCAAGAGGTTGTGAATAATAGGGTGCCCCTTGGTAGGAGCATGAGACCAATAGATGAAAGATCCTCAAAGGGGTGTCCTCAATCTTTTATTATCCAAGTATAGGGTTTAAAATAGAGGGGTGGGGCTTTATATAGGCCAGCCACTAAAACAGGGGTAGTTTAGGAATAAAACTTGAAGTTTGGGCAAAATTGGGGGTTACATGGGCCAGGCCCAAAAGGCTTTAACATGCCTGGCGACGATCAGTCCGGAGACTCCGGTCTGGACCGGAGACTCCGTTCAATCTCCGGACCCGTCTCCGGAGGGGGTATCAGACTGTCCCGGACTTGGTTCTTGGGGCCGGTCCGGAGGAAGGTCCAGAGACTCTGGTGTAGGAGACCGCAGACTCCGGTCTACACCGGAGACTCCGGTGTGCCAAGCTCCAGCAACTTCTTCTCCTGGTCCTGCTTCCTTGGTGGCTTGGTGTGGTGGTGTTGCTTCATATCTGAGGATACACAACGTAGTTGCATGAAGTAGCAAGCCATCCAAAGGTAGACCAAAATCACATGAGGAAAGGAGCGAGTTAACCTTGGCTTGTAGGATCTTGGCTCGTGCGCGAGTCATTGGTCCACTTGGGGGACTAGGTGTTGTAGATGGAGCTGCGTCCGTAGGACGGGCTGCATCAACTCCCCCCCCTTGGGAAAGAGTCGTCCTCGACTCTTCAACCTTCTCAACTTCATCTTCGCCATGGTAGGGTGAGAGGTCCTTGACATTGAATGTAGGGCTCACAAGATACTTTGATGTTGGGATATCGATGATGTAGGCGTTGTTGTTGATCCTCTTTAGTACCTTGAACGGTCCATCACCTCGTGGCTTGAGTTTGGAGTCGCGGTCCTTGGGGAAGCGGTCTTTACTCAAGTGTATCCATACAAGGTCGCCTTCTTTGAAGATCATCTCTTTCTTGTTCTTGTTGAGCCTTGATGCTTGGCGAAGGACTTGTTGTTCGATTGTAGTTCTGGTGTCTTCATGGAGCTTCTTCATTGTTTGGGCACGCTTGGCAACGTCCATATTGGCACGGTCATGAAGCGGAAGTGGAAGAATATCAAGCGCGGTGAGAGGCTCGAAGCCATAGACGATCATGAACGGGCTCCTCATGGTGGTGGAGTGCTTGGCGCGGTTGTAGGCGAACTCAGCGTGCGGAATACATTCCTCCCAGTCTTTAAGGTTCTTCTTTATCAACACACATAGGAGTGTGCCAAGGCTTCGATTGACGACCTCGGTTTGTCCATCGGTTTGAGGATGCGAGGCGGACGAGAAGAGGAGCTTGATGCCGAGCTTGGCCATGAGAGTCTTCCAGGAGTAGCTCATGAATTTGACGTCGCGGTCGGAGACGATTGTTCTTGGTACACCGTGTAGCCGAATTATTTCCTTGAAAAACAAATTTGCTACATGTGAAGCATCATTGGTCTTATGGCACGGAATGAAGTGTGCCATTTTGGAAAAGTGATCCACTACCACAAAGATAGAATCATGCCCATGTTTAGATCTAGGTAATCCTAACACAAAGTCCATGCTAATGTCCGACCAAGGTGCATGAGGAATAGGAAATGGCATATAAAGACCAAAGGGGTTAGACTTAGACTTAGCTTGGATACATGTAGTGCATCGTTGGACGTGGCGCTCCACGTCGCGCTTCATCTTGGGCCAAAAGTAGTGAGTGGATAGCATGTCATATGTCTTGTCATGGCCAAAGTGACCCATAAGGCCTCCACCATGGGACTCTTGAAGAAGCAAAATTTGGAGAGACGACTTCGGAATGCAAAGCTTGTTTTGTTTGAAAAGAAAACCCTTATGCAAATAGAAATCATCAATCCCTTTGTCTATTGAACATTTTGCAAAAATTGGTCCAAAGAAAGGGTCGGACGCGTACAAAGATTTGATGTCATCAAGACCCAAGACATTTACTTTGAGTCGCGTAAGAAGGTTTGTGTTTTTGCGAGACAAAGCGTCCGCTACCACATTTTCTTTGCCCTTCTTGTACTTGACAATGTAAGGAAAAGATTCCATAAACTCAACCCACTTGGCGTGCCTTTTACTCAAATTGGCTTGGCCCTTAAGATATTTCAATGACTCATGGTCGGAATGGATGATAAATTCTTTGGGCTAAAGGTAGTGTTGCCACACTTGAAGGACACGAACCAAGGCAAAAAGCTCTTTGTCATAAATGGGATAGTTAAGGCGTGCGCCATCGAGTTTCTCACTATGGTATGCAATAGGACGCCCATTTTGCATAAGGACGCCTCCAATGCCAATTCCACTAGCGTCACATTCAATCTCAAAGGTTTTCGTGAAATCCTGTAATGCAAGAAGTGGTGCTTCGGTGAGCCTCTTTTTGAGTTCATCAAAAGCCTTTTGTTGTGCTTTTCCCCAAACGAATGTGACATTTTTCTTGGTCAATTCATTGAGGGGGCAAGCAATGGTAGAAAAGTCTTTCACAAAGCGACGGTAAAAGCCAGCCAACCCATGAAAACTACGAAGTTCACTAACATTGGTGGGTATGGGCCAATCTCGTACTCCCTCCGTTCTGAAATAGTCTACATTCAAGCCCCAAAATTTGTTCTGAAATAATCTACATTCTAGCTTTTAGTCAACAAAAACACAGAAAACAAAGTGGTCCTACTCTCTCTATTGGATGTTACTATTTTCAAGGTAGCTTTGATTGGTTGTTCAGATATCTAAGTAGTACTAATAAATGCAACACTAATTTGTCTGATATTTTCTAAGATGTAGAGTAAATCAGAACGGAGGGAGTATGTCCTTAACTTTTGAGACATCAACTTCAATGCCATTAGAATACACAACAAAACCAAGGAAAATCAGTTTGTCTTTTGCAAAAGTGCACTTTGGGAGATTAGGATAAAGCTTTTCATGACGAAGGATTTGAAGGACCTCCTTAACATGAGTAACATGCTCCTCTAGTGACTTGCTATAGACAAGGATGTCATCAAAGTAAACAACAACACTCTTCCCAATGAGAGATCTCAAAATATGGTTCATGAGGCGCATGAAGGTAGATGGGGCATTTGATAAGCCAAAAGGCATAACCAACCATTCATAGAGACCAAGCTTGGTCTTGAAGGCGGTTTTCCACTCATCACCTTCGGCCATGCGAATTTGATGGTACCCACTACGAAGATCAATTTTTGAAAATATAGTGGCTCCACATAAATCATCAAGCATGTCATCAAGACGCGGTATAGGATGTCGATAACGTACGGTGATAGCATTGATTGGATGGCAGTCCATGCATAACCGCAACGTATCATCCGTTTTTGGGACTAGAATCACGGGGACCGCGCTTGGGCTAGTTCTTACTTGGATCAAACCTTTGGAGACGAGTTAGTTGATTTGTCGTTCTATCTCCTTCGTCTCTTCCGGGTTTGTGTGATACGCGGCGCGGTTTGGGAGAGGAGCGCCGGGTATGAGGTCTATGCGGTGCTCGATTCCACGAAGAGGAGGTAGGCCATGAGAAAGCTCTTCGGGGAATACATCTTGGAATTCCTGCAAAATAGCCATCAAATAAGGAGGAACATTTGTCAAGTCATTAGTTCCTTGCGCTAGTCCCTTGCATACAAGGACATAGTGCAAGATGGATGGGTTGTTCCGCACTTCTCTCATCTCACTTTTGGTGGCAAGAAGAACACTCTTAGTTTTTCCACTCGAGTTTGGCTTGTGTCACTCACTCACTATAGTGTGGTTCTCTCGCTCACCACTCTTCTCACAAGGTGTTTTTTGTGTATTGCGCCCTCGCTAAAGCCTTTGCATTGTCCGCAATTATTTGGATAGGAGTCATTGGTTGCAAAACACAAGTTTTTTCAAACCATTTTAAGGTATACGTGTTTGAGTGACCATCATGTAAAGCTCGCTTGTCAAATTGCCACGGCCTTCCGAGCAACATATGGCAAACCGTCATGGGGACCACGTCACATTCCACCGTGTCCTTGTATGGTCCAATGGAGAACGTTACCGAGATGGTGTGCTTGATCTTGACGGACCCTTGGTCACTTAGCCATTGAATATGGTATGAGTGCTTATGTGGATGGAGGGTGAGGTTGAGTTTCTCACACAATTCCGTTCTTGCAAGATTGTGGCAACTCCCTCCATCGATGAAAACCTTGATGGACTTCCCATTGATACCGGCACGAGTTTGGAAGATGTTTGATCGTTGGTCTTCATTCTCATTGACTTGAGTAGTTAAGACCCTTGTGACCACAAGCAATGGACTTGCGTCATGCTCACACACAAGTAGTTCTTGGTCCTCTTCCAAATGTTGCCTTGCCATGGCTTCCTTGACTCTTGCATAAAACTCATCTTCACTCACGTATTCTTCATCGTCGTTGTCATGGATGAACAAAACTTTCTTGTTCGAACATGCGGCCGACTTGTGTCCTTTGCCTCCACACTTGTAGCACTCACCATTGAATGGTTGTTCATCCTTTGTGTATTTGCCACTTGGGGCAGTTTTCCTTGAGGGAGTGTTGGCTTGAAAGGAATCTTGGTGGTATTTGATGAGCTTCCACTTGGTGTTGTCGGAGTAGTGGTTGGTGCTTGCTTGTATGTGAAGTATGTCTTTGGATTGTTGTACTTGATGTCCTCTTGCACTTGACGTTCGGCCTTTGATGCAATGTGCACAAGCTCAACCATGTTGTTGTACCTTTGGAACTCGGTGATGTGCTTGATAGGATGGTTCAAGCCATTGAGGAAACGTGCCATTGTTTGTTCATCATGCTCTTAAATGTTGGAACGGATCATGTTGAGCTCCATTTGCTTGAAGTACTCTTCCACGGTCTTTGTTCCTTGACTAAGCGTTTGAAGCTTGTTGAAGAGGTCACACGTGTAGTGTGAAGGAACAAACCGGGATCTCATATGAGCCTTCATATCTTGCCAAGTTGAGATTGGGGGTTCTTCTTTTGCTTCACGAGCGAGCTGGACTTGTTCCCACCAAAGGTTGGCATATTCATCAAACTCGAGGGATGCCATGGCCATCATCTTCTCATTTCTATAGTTGTGCATGCGGAAGATCTTGTCAACCTTGAGTTCCCATGAGAGGTATTCTTTGGGTTCATTGGAACCGGTGAACTTGGGCATGGTGAACTTGAGCTTGCCGAAAGTTTCTTCTTCATTGTGGTTCCGGTGATGACGGTTGCCATGATTGTGGCGGCCATCTTCATCATCCGAGCTCTCATGTCTTGCTTGTTGATGATGGCGTTGCTCTTGCGGTTGTTGAGGTGCCGCGTTTGGTGGTGGAACTTGGTTTGGACGACGAGCTTGGGGAGCTTGCTCGTGTTGTTGGCACGGTTGAGGACGAGGAGGAGGTTGTTGATCCTCACGACGAGCTTGGGGAGCTTGCTCTTGTTCTTGTCGTGGTTGATGCCGAGGATAATCGTCTTGCGCCATGTGGTGAGGAGGACGTCGAGTCGCGTGCGCAACGGGCTGCTCTCTTTCTTCTTGATGTGGAGGAGGCTCGTCATGATGATCATGTTGTCGACGTTGACGTTCATGTCGGTGATGACGCCTTGGTGGGTCTTCAAACGCTTCATGCCGATGGCGACCTTGTTCTTCCACTTCGGATGCTTCACTTGTTGTTGAAAGAACATGTTGATGGCGATGGGCTTGGTGGTCCATGTGAGGTTGCTCTTGTTGAATCACAAGTGCCCTTGGTTGTGGCCGGTCCACTTCACGTCTTGGAGGTCTTGCGGAGAGGTCACCATCATAGCTTGACGTTGTGGCGTGTCGCGGAGATGGTACCGCTTGATAAGAGCTCATGGATTGAAGGACGGGTCCATCCCGTTTCCTTGAAGCGTGACGGCGAGGGGCGTTTGATTCACTTGAGGAGTCCCGTGATGAGCTTGAGGCGCACGAGCGTGGCCTTGCTAGCCCATCAATGAGGCGTTGAAGCTTCTCATCCGTTGAGGCGAGGGCGCGACCAAGAGCTTCATTTTGATGACTGAGGTTGTGTTGCATGGCATGCATTTGGCCTCGGACTTCTTTGAAGCGGTTGTCGATGTTCTTGAACTCCACTCGGGCTTCGCTAAATTGTTCATCTTGGCGCCGCTCAAGGGCTTCACAGCGGTAGTTGAATTCTCCTCGGACCTTCCAATGGTCCCATCTTGTCATGTATTGTGTGTCGTCCTCCGGAGGTGGTGGTGGTTGGGATGGCTCGCCATTCCTGTCCATAATGCAAAGCCGACAAGGGTTGTATATGGAGAATAAGGGTACGTAGAGTTATCCCTTTACCTCACCTTGGAGATTATATCAAACCAATTGCCACACAAAGGAGCGAACAGCGTGCAAAGTGAAAAAGTGCCAAGAAAATCACACACAAACAAGCTACAACTCTCAAAAGCTTTTGGTGTATGGGTAGGAGTGTGGGAAAACCAAAGAACCAATCGAACGCAAAGGATAGTCAAAAGTGGAGAAGATCCAACAAACTCTAGTCAAAAGTAAATGGTCAACTCAAAAGGTGACGAGAACCTACGACTACACACACACGTGGAGAAAAATGGGGTTAGCACGACTATGAAAGTGAGCACGAAATGGCCTAACGAAGACTACGCTCGGTTGTCGTGCCAACTCAAGGAGAGACCACAACTCGTTTGCCAAAAGAGAGTAAGCAACGGATTTGTGCACTTGCCTTGGCGCGCTTCTTCCTCTCTCTTTTGCTTACAAGCTTGATGCTCTCTTTGTATTGGGAGACTATGTATCTTTCTATTTTTCTTTTTCTTCTTTTTTTTGATTCTTTTTATTTTTCTCCCTTTCTATGCTACTATGTCAACTTTTGTATTTGCCCTCACACTCTCACTTTTCCAATGGCAAGTTCACAATGCTTAGACAAACAAAAATGAGCTACTCTCATAGGATAGCTACACACAAAGGAAGATATGGCTACAAGGGTTGACACAAGTTATACCTTAGTTGTTGATGATGATCTTGTGTCGATGGAGCGGGGAAGAGTTTGGGGTCCGTGGTGTCGAAGAGCGCGGTGATGTTGCGGAAGCTATCTGTTAGTTGGTGACACGCACACGGAACACAAACAACAAGTGGACAGATTAGCCAATGCAGAAAAGAGGACAAATGGTCAAAACAGGCGTCTAGGGCCGGAGACTCCGGTCTGGGCCGGAGACTTCGGTGTAGACCGGAGATTCCGGTGCATAGGGCCGGCGACTCCGGTGTGGGAGATCTGCTCGTGTTCTTGAGCGGAAATCCACGCCTAGAGTCCTCAAATCCGCGAAAATTTGGCCAAAATTGGGCTGGGAAACGCAGGCAAAAGCTGAACCAACACCTTAGACAAGATTTTGTCGGATCAAAACCACAAATAACACTCCAAAACGACAGATCGATCCAAAGGCAACTTGGGGCTGTTTTTTGGGAAATTTTCGAATTTATGGTGGATAGAAGAAAAATTGAGGGGAAATTCGTGATCAACCTTGCTCTTGATACCAAGATGTTATGGGGGAACCCCTTGGGGTGGCCCGATCTTTCACGAAACTCTGCGGGGATCGAGGGGAAAGCGGTGGAAGGGGGAAAGGGGGGTGAAATCCTCGAACACACGAAGGACCCGAAGAACTCACTCACACAATTCACGATACACGCCGATAACTCACGCCGGTGGCAACCGGTCCAACATAATCCCTAGGATCGGTGTTGGGAGAAGCTCTCTCTCCACGGCCAACAACGGGGGACGAGGTGCTTGGTGAGATCTTGACGTCTTGGGGGCGAGGAACCGAGAACCCAAGGCCTTGTACCACTTGAACGCACTAGGCAAGATCCAAGAGGTTGTGGATAATAGGGTGCCCCTTGGTAGGAGAATGAGACCAATAGATGAAAGATCCTCAAAGGGGTGTCCTCAATCTATTATTATCCAAGTCTAGGGTTTACAATAGAGGGGTGGGGCTTTATATAGGCCAGCCACTAAAACAGGGTTAGTTTAGGAATAAAACTGGAAGTTTGGGCGAAATTGGGGGTTACATGGGCCAGGCCCAAAAGGCTTTAACATGCCTGGCGACGATCAGTCCGGAGACTCCGGTGTGGGGTCCGAAGACTCCGGTCTGGACCGGAGACTCCGGTCAATCTCCGGACCCGTCTCCGGAGGGGGTATCAGACTGTCCCGGACTTGGTTCTTGGGGACGGTCCGGAGGAAGGTCCGGAGACTCCGGTCTACACCGGAGACTCCGGTGTGCCGAGCTCCAGCAGCTTCTTCTCCTGGTCCTGCTTCCTTGGTGGCTTGGTGTGGTGGTGTTGCTTCATATCTGAGGATACACAACGTAGTTGCATGAAGTAGCAAGCCATCCAAAGGTAGACCAAAATCACATGAGGAAAGGAGCGAGTTAACCTTGGCTTGTAGGAGCTTGGCTCGGGCGCGAGTCATTGGTCCACTTGGGGGACTAGGTGTTGTAGATGGAGATGCGTCCGTAGGACAGGCTGCATCACACCATTCAGGACTAAACGGGCTCATGTCGGCCCCAGACTGCTGCAACCCCTTTAGTCCCGGTTGGTGTGTCCAACCGGGACTAAAGATATAGTAGAAAGTTTTTTAAATCAGTGCTTGTTTGATGTATACAATGTGTTTTTTTATTTTTAGACTAGTAGTACTCTTAGCATCGTGATTTTGTTTGATGAACTTATAAAATGCAGATGAGACGACAATGGATGTACGCTGACCGAATCTCTAACGAGTTCATTAAAGGCGTGCATTCTTTTCTCGTTGTGGCAACGGCAAACAAGCGGAATGGTTTTATCTGTTGTCCATGTGGTGAGTGTCGGAATCAGAAGGAATACTCTTCCTCAAGAGTCCTTCATGGCCACTTGTTTCGGTTCGGTTTCATGTCTGGCTATAATTATTGGACCAAGCACAGAGAAAGGGGGGTTATGATGGAAGACAACAAAGATGAAGAGAATGATGACAGCTATCCTATGTCCCCTGAATACGGTGGTACTACAATGGAAGACAATGATGAAGAAGAAGCAGAAGAACGTGCATCATATGAGCCAGATGATGATCTTGGTCGGGCCATTGCTGATGCAAAGGGAGAATGTGATGGCGAAAGGGAGAGGTTGAAATTTGAGCAGATGTTAGATGATCAAAACAAATTGTTTTACCCCAATTGCGAAGATGGCCACAAAAAGCTAGGCAGCACACTGGAATTGCTGAAATGGAAGGCATAGGTCGGTGTGCCTGACAAGGGATTTGAAAAGTTGTTGAAGATAATGAAGAAGCTGCTTCCAGAGGATAACGAACTGCCCACCAGTACTTACAAAACAAAGAAGGTTGTCTGCCCTCTAGGATTAGAGGTACAGAATATACATGCATGCATTAATGACTGCATCCTCTATCGCGGTGAGCAGTACAAGAATTTGGATGCATGCCCGGTATGCACTGCATTGCGGTATAAGATCCGACGAGATGACCCTGGTGATCTTGAGGGGGAGCGCACGAGGAAGAGGGTTCCCGCCAAGGTGATGTGGTATGCTCCTATAATACCACGGCTGAAACGTTTGTTTAGAAACGAAGAGCATGCCAAATTGTTGCGATGGCACAAAGAAGACCGTAAGAGAGACGAGATGTTGAGACACCTCGCTGATGGGTCGCAGTGGAGAAAAATTGAGAGAAAGTACCCAGACTTTGCAGGTGACGCGAGAAACTTATGGTTTGGTCTAAGTACGGATGGCATGAATCCCTTTGGGGAGCAGAGCTGCATTCATAGCACATGGCCTGTGACTTTGTGTATGTATAACCTTCCTCCTTGGTTGTGCATGAAGCGGAAGTTCATTATGATGCCAGTGCTCATCCAAGGCCCGAAGCAACCCGACAACGACATTGATGTATACCTAAGGCCATTATTTGAAGGACTTTTACAGCTATGGCACGGACAAGATGTACGTGTGTGGGATGAGCACAAACGTGAGGAATTTAACCTACGAGCATTGTTTTTCATAACCATCAATGATTGGCCTTTTCTTAGTAACATTTCAGGATAGAAAAACAAGGGATACAATGCATGCACACACTGTTTAGATGACACTTAAAGTATTTATTTGGATAAGTGCAAGAAGAATGTGTACCTAGGGAATCATCGTTTTCTTCCGCCCACGCATTCCCTAAGAAGGAAAGGCAAGCATTTTAATGGTGAAGCAGATCACCGGAGTAAGCCTGTCCGTCATACTGGTGATGCTGTATTTGATATGGTGAAGGATTTAAAAGTAATCTTTGGAAAGGGTCCTGGCGGACAGTCCATTCCGAAGGACGCTGGCGGACACGCGCCCATGTGGAAGAAGAAATCTATATTTTGGGAGCTACCCTATTGGAAAGTCTTAGAGGTCCGCTCTGCAATCGACGTGATGCACCTGACGAAGAATGTTTGCGTGACACTGCTAGGCTTCTTGGGCGTGTGTGGAAAGAATAAAGATACACCAGAAGCATGACAGGACCAACAACGTATGAAAGACCGAGAAGGCAGGCATCCAGAGTTGTTTCAAGGTACTGCCAGCTACGCTCTTACCAAGGAAGAGAAGGAAATATTTTTTGAATGCCTGAGTAGGATCAAGGTTCCTTCTGGCTTCTCGTCCAATATAAAGGGAAAAATAAATATGGCAGAGAAAAAATTCCAGAACCTGAAGTCTCATGACTGCCATGTGCTTATGACGCAGTTGCTTCCGGTTGCTTTGAGGGGGCTTCTGCCGGAAAATGTTAGAGTACCCATTGTGAAGATATGTTTGTTCCTCAATGCAATTTCTCAGAAGGTAATCGATCCAGAAAGTCTACCAGGGTTACAGAAAGATGTGGTCCAGTGTCTTGTCAGTTTTGAGTTGGTGTTCCCGACATCCTTCTTCAACATAATGATGCACCTTATAGTTCACCTAGACGAAGAGATTACCATTCTCGGTCCTGTATTTCTACACAATATGTTCCCCTTTGAGAGATTCATGGGAGTCTTAAAGAAATATGTCCATAACCGTGCGAGGCCATAAGGAAGCATCTCCAAGGGATATGGAACAGAGGAGGTCATTGAGTTTTGTGTTGACTTTATTCCTGACCTTAAGCCGATCGGTGTACCTGAATCATGGCATGAAGGGAGACTTAGTGGAAAAGGCACGCTAGGAAAGAAAGCAAAGATATGTATGGATGGAAATTCTTTCGCTAAAGCACACTATACAATTCTGCAAAGTTCCACCTTGGTGGCTCCATATATCGAGGTACACAAGAATATTGTACGCTCGAACTACCCGGGGCAGTCTGACAGGTTGATTAGAGATGAACACGTGAAGACTTTCGGCGGTTGGTTGTAGACACATCTCATGAATGACACCACTGTTGGAGATCGGTTGTACTTGTTGGCCAGGTCTCCATCTTCAACTATATTTACTTTCCAAGGTTACGAGATCAATGGGAATATATTTTACACGCACGCCCAAGATAAAAAGAGCACCAACCAAAACAGTGGTGTCCGATTTGATGCAACGGACGAGAATGGGAAAAAGGACACATATTATGGTTACATAGAGGACATATGGGAACTTGACTATGGTCCTAATTTCAAGGTCCCATTGTTTTGGTGCAAATGGGTCAAGATGACAGGAGGTGGGGTAACGGTACACCAGCTGTACGGAATGACAACAGTGGATCTCAATAATCTTGCGTACGGAGACGAACCATTCGTCCTTGCCAATGATGGGGCTCAAGTTTTCTATGTGAAGGACATGTCTACTAGACCGAGAAAAAGGAAAGATAAGCAAAAGAATATAATAGCATACGATGAGCCAAAGCGCCACATAGTTCTTTCAGGAAAAAGAAACATGGTGGGAGTTGAGGACAGGACAGACATGTCAGAAGATGATGACAAATTTCATGAAATTCCGCCATTCAAAGTGAAAACTGACCCAAGCATATTGCTAAATAAGGAAGATGCTCCATGGTTACGGACAAGAAGAGAACCAAAAGACTAGATGTGGATGTTGGTGATGTAATGTATTAAACCTTTTGTGAATTAATCCTATTTTTCATTTATTAAAGGAAGATGCTCCATGGTTAATAAAGGAATTTCTGAGATTGCTGTAGGCAGGTACCAAAACTGTAGACTAGGTAACACTTAGACATTTATTAATATTAAAAACCAGGACAAACCGGGACTAGCTAACACTGAGGACTAAAGCCACCCCCTTTAGTCATAATCATGCCTAGTCCTATAGTACACAGCTTTAGGGTCTTCTTCGTCATCGTCATCGTCACCTGCCACTCCACAGATCCTCAGCCCAGCCATGGCATATACCGAGGGCACCTGCCACTCCGGCCTCGGATTCACGACGGGCGGGGGAGGAGTCTCCCGGAAGACGATGCCGCTACCGCCGGGCGGGGGAGGGGCCTTCTTGTGGCTTTGTGGCGGGTAGACTTGTGGGCGCCGCAGGTGAGGATGGTCTCCCCCGGCGATGTAGTGCATCACGCCGATGATAGTACGGTTCGCCCACCACAGACGCCGACCGGCTTCATTGTGGTTCACCGGGGCGGGCCATCACCCTCGTACCTGGCGAGCTCCCTTTCCCGCCGGTTGATGGGGATATGCCTACCGGGGTATACCCAGCAGGACGTTTCCGACTGGCCCAAGACCCGGCGAGTGGGCCTGCAGAACGGCGAGTGGATCGAAGCCCAGCCAGGAACTGAGCGACTGGAAGCTGAAGGCCCAGGCGAGTAGATAGGCCCGATCGGGTGAGGTTAAACGGCTACTGAAGCTTTAACCGAATCGGTTGAGATATGTAAACCCTAGGGGGAGGTGAGCCTATATAAACCTCCCTATAGGTTGAGTAGAGATACGTTCCCTCAGACACCCAAGCGACTCGCCGCCTAGCCGCCGAGCTCGCCCATTGTAACACCTCCATAATACAATCTAGCAGGAGTAGGTCTTTACCCTCCGGGGGGCCGAACCTGGGTAAAACCCTGTGTCTTTGCCCTCATCTCGCACCGCAAATGGCTGGCCGCCCTTGCCCCTCGTTCTACTACTCGCTGCCGATTGCAGCATCTGCCGTGACAATTCCCACGATAGTGGCGCCCACCGTGGGGCCTGGCCGGTGTTCTGCAGCGAGATCCAATCTGCCCATCAACGAGACGGTCGCCACCGGCCGCATGATAGCGATCGGCGAGATGCTCCAGATCTTGCCGAGCAGCTACGTCCCGGCGGCGCGACCCGTCACGCACAACGTGATCCTGCCTATCGGCACGATCAACCTCTTCGTCGGCCTCACCGACGTCATCGTCTCGGAGGACTCGGCTCGCATCCGCGAGTCGCCGCCACGCGATCAGCTCTCCGAGAGCCAGATCCGCATGATCCACCGCCTTGCCTCTGAGTACAACTCGGCCCACAGCGACGTGGCCGGGAATTCTGCGACCGTAGAGGATGCGGCCCTCACTGACGACGCCGATTCGGCGACCCCGGCGTCACTCGCCGGATCCATCACCGCGGCTTCATCCGCGGGCTCCATCGCCCAGGTCTCCAACGCGGGAGATTTCGAGGACCCCTCCATCCTCGGGATCTTCGAATTCGACTCCGGGTCGGAGAACTCCGCCGATCTCCTCGACGGAACCGGTTGCTACGCCGCGACCTACATGGCGACCGGCACCGACCCGCCAGAGGATCCATTCTCCACCCCGATCCCTCCTAACGCCACGGCCACGGAGGTCGAGGAACTCCGCCTGAAACTGGCGGAGGCAGTACGCAAGGAGCAAGCTGAGCGCGAAAAATTTCGCCTCGAGCAGGTGACGGCGCAAGAATTATCGCGCTACCACCAGCAGCGGATCAGTACGCGCCTGAACACCACCGTTCAGGGGCGCGCCCTGAACTTCGACGACGAAAACGACCCGGCCCGCGTGGCCGAGCGCGCGATCTGCGAGAACGCGCCGCCAGGAGGGAGCGCCCGGCCCCCGCCAGGATCAATGGCGATGGGTGCCCCACCTCCACCCAACCGCACCCCCCCAGGGACCAGCCGCGGATAGTAGTCTCCTCACGAGAGCGAGACGCAAACGGCCTTCCACTGTTCTCCACCCTGATGGACAACCTCGTGGCAGGCCGAGCAGCAGTCGACAACATCACGGCGACCGGCAACGGCGCCCTGCAGATCGAATACGTCAAAACCCTACTTGCGAAGGCCGTCGAGCAGCAGAGAGCGGGCGCCGACTCGCAAGGACGGGTATACTCGCGTTCCTCAGGAAGCAGAGCAGCCTCCAGCGGCCGCCCAGCGGCGGAAGACACCCTCAACTGCCCGCCACCAGAGCCACCGCAGCTCCAATACAGACCTGCTAACGCGGCACTCTCCACCAACGACCCCAGGCCGGCAACCAACCTTGTCGCCGCCAACGGGCAACCCATCGACGCCCGCACCCACATCATCAACAACCAAAGCTGGCGCGCACGCAAGCCCGACGACCTGCGACATACCCTAACCAATCGCCGCGACGGCGAGCCCATGGGGTCGCTCAGTCGACTCGGGCCAAAGTGCTTCGGACCAATGATCCGAGGCGATAAGTACCCGCCAAACTTCAAGGCGCCAAAAGAAATAGAAAAGTACGACTCCTCGTACGACCCCGTCGTATGGCTCGACACATACCCCATGGCGATGGGGATCGCGGGTCACACTGACCTGCTCGCCGCCCGTTACCTCCCCCTGATGATGGAGGGGACGTGCAGGCAGTGGATCAACACTCTCCCCCAGGACAGTATCGACTCCTGGGAGGAAATGCGTGACGCCTTCGTCAGGCACTTCGAGTGCTCCTACACCCACGCCACCACCATTGAGGACCTGGAACGGTGCGTCCAGGGACCCCGCGAATCGACCCGCAACTGGGTCCAACGGTGGCAAGAGCTTTGGTACAACGCGGTTGGCATCCACCCGGACACCGCGATCCATTGCTTCAAGACCTCGTGCCGCTACGAGCCCCTAGTCGCCAAGCTCAAGCGACACTCCCGCACACTCGACAACATCCCCGACCTCCTCGAGATCGCCAAACGGTACGCCGAGGAAGATGCAAACCAGGAAACTGACGACGAGTCAGGAGGCCAACGCCGCACGGGCGGCAACGACGGCGGACGCCGAACCGACCTACGCTACAGCGGCACTCGCCTCACCGGCAAGCGCCGTAGTGATGGGCGAGTCGACTTCGTCGCCAACGCCGGGCACGCGCAGCGCGAGACCAAGAGCTTCCGCCGCGACGGAGGGCAACGCCACGACGGCGGCAACTACAAGAACAAGCCAAGGTTCGACCCTGCGGCCCTCCTTAACCAACCATGTGCGTTCCATAGCAGGGACGGGAAGCCCGCAACGCACACCACCGCCGACTGCCACACCCTCAGGGAAATCGAGAAGGCACGGCGAGCGCAGGAGGACCCCGACAACGACCCGCCAAACGGCGGAAAATTCGGCAAAGTAGCCGGCTCGCTCCACACCTTCACAGGCTTCAACACGAAGCGCGAGAAGAAGGTCATCGCCCGCACCGTCGCTGTCAACGCGGTGGCCCAAATAGACGTCCCCCAGTTCCTGAACTGGTCGGAGCAGCCCATCACCTGGAGCCGCCAGGACCACTCGCCACGCATCGAATACCCAGGACGAGTCGCCTTGGTGGTCAAGCCCAAGGTTGGCGACTACTGGCTCCCCAAGACACCGATGGACGGCGGCAGATCCATCAACATCCTCTACCTCGACACCTTCAGGCGGCTGCGCCTCCCGCAGTCAATGATCGAGACGACTCACACCACATTCCACGGCATCGTCCCCGGTCGGAAGGCGTACCCGATCGGCAAGGTCACGCTGCTAGTAACCTTCGGCACACCGGCAAACTTCCGCACCGAGCGGATCGTCTTCGAGCTGGTTCCCTTCGACAGCCCCTGCCACTGCGTCCCGGGGCGCCAGGCGTTCGCCAAATTCATGGCAGCGCCCCACTACGCGTACAACGCGATGAAGCTCCCCGGGCCGTGCGGCGTCATCACCATCCACGGCGACCCCGACATGGCCGCCGAGTGCGAGGCCAAAGGAGCTGAGCTCGCTGACGCAGTCATCGCGGCAGAGACAAACCACGCCGACGAGCTCGCCAAGTACGCGAGCGGGGTCAACAATGACGACCCCACCATACTCAAGAAGCCCAACTCAGAGGGCGCAAACACCTCAACCTTTGAGGCCACGACGCACACTCGCACCGTCGAGCTGGTCCCAGGCGACTCCAGCCAGACGGTGACGATCGGGACGGGCATGAGCCCAGCATAGGAAGGCGCGCTCATCGAGTTCCTCCGTGAGAACAGGGACATCTTCGCATGGAAACCCTCCGACATGCCCGGTGTCCCTATGGAGCTCGCTGAGCACAAACTGAACGCCGACCCCAAAGTACGACCTGTCAAGCAGTCGCTAAGGCCCTTCAATGAAGAGCGCAGTCGAGCAATCGCCGAGGAGGTGCAGCGGCTACTCGCCGCCGGCTTCATCCGGCCAATAAAGTACTCCAAGTGGCTGGCAAATCCAGTCTTGGTCGAGAAAAAGAACGGGACCTGGAGAATGTGTATCGACTACACAAACCTGAACGGCGCCTGCCCAAAGGAGCAGTTCGTCCTCCCGCGGATCGATCAGATAATCGACTCAACCGCGGGCTCGGAGTCGCTATGTTTCCTCGACGCCTACTCTGGGTATAACCAGATCAAAATGGTTGTCGAAGACGAGGAGAAAACGGCGTTCATCACGCCATTCGGAGCCTTCTGCTACACCGCCATGACCTTCGGCATCAAGAACGCCGGGGCGACCTACCAGCGGTGCATGCAAGAATGCCTCGCGAGCCAAATTGGCCGCAACATCCACGTCTACATCGACGACGTGGTCGTGAAGTCCGCTCGCCAAGGCGACCTACTCGCCAACCTGGCGGAAACTTTCGCCAACCTGCGAAGATACAAGATAAAGCTCAACCCAGGCAAGTGCACCTTCGGTGTACCCGCCGGACAACTACTGGGGTACGTCGTCTCCAAACGAGGGATCGAGGCGAACCCCACAAAGATCGACACAATCGCCCGGCTCGGCAAACCCGAGTGCCTGCGCGACGTCCAGAAGCTGGCCGGGCGAGTAGCGGCTCTCAGTCGCTTCATCCCCCGCCTAGGCGAAAAGGCGATGCCCCTATACCGCCTGATGCGCAAGAACCCCACCTTCCAGTGGGACAAGGAGGCGGACGACGCGCTCCGCGACCTCAAAAAGGTGCTACTCGCCGCACCACTACTCGCCGCCCCCGCCAACAAAGAACCCATGCTAGTTTACGTCGCGGCGTCCGAGCGCGTCGTCAGCGCCGTGATGGTCGTCGAGCGACCAGAGGAAGGAAAGGAGCGCCCGGTTCAGCGGCCGGTGTACTACATCAGCGAGGTCCTCACCGAGTCGCGCCAGCGGTACCCACAGTACCAAAAGCTAGTATACGCGGTCTTCAGGGCTCAGCGGCGCCTGCCGCACTACTTCCAGGAGCACCCGATCACGGTCGTCTCCTCAGCACCACTGCAAGACATCATCCGCAATCGCGAGGCGACCGGGCGGGTCGCCAAGTGGGCCGTCGAGATCGGCGTCCACAACATCAAATACGAGCCACGAAAGGCGATCAAGTCACAGGCACTGGCAGACTTCATCGCCGACTAGGAGGAGGCCCAGCAGCCAGAGAAGCTGTCGTACCTCCACTACTGGAGCCTGCACTTCGACGGCTCCAAGAACGCAGACGGTGCAGGCGCAGGGATAGTGTTGACTTCACCAAAGGGCGACAAGCTCCGCTACATCCTCTGCCTCGACTTCACGCCCTGCACCAACAACATGGCTGAATACGAGGCCCTACTCCACGGCATGTGAGCCGCCAAGGAGATGAACGTCAATCGCCTCCGCTGCTACGGAGATTCCGACCTTGTCGCGGGACAAGTCGCCGGCACCTGCGACGCCGTCTCCCCTACCATGGCGGCGTACCGCCAAGCGGTGGACAAGTTGGGCGGCCACTTCACCGGCTACTCCATCGAGTGGATCGACAGGCGAAAGAATGAGGAGGCCGAAACACTCTCCCGCATCGGGTCGGCTCGACTCGCGCCTCCCGCTGGCATTTTCCTTGACACGATTACCAAGCCATCAGTCTCTCCCCCGAGGGAGATCGACATTGGGGTCCCACTACAACCAGAGGCAGCCTTGGTCGCACTCGTCAACGAGCCAGACGACTGGACCAAGCCCTACATCGCCTACCAGGAAGCCGGCACCCTGCCAGCAGACGAGACAGACGCTCGAATGATCGCTCGTCGATGCAAGTCCTACACCATCATCGACGGCGAGCTCCACAAGCGCAGCGTCACCGGCGTGTTCCAACGCTGCGTCCAACCAGCTGAAGGACGCAAAATCCTCCACGACATTCACTCAGGTGACTGCGGCCACCACGCCGCCGCTCGCTCCCTGGTCGCCAAGGCTATGCGACACGGCTTCTACTGGCCCACCGCACACGCCGACGCTGTCGACATCGTCCAGCGATGCGCTGGGTGCCAGAAGTACGCCAATCAGACGCACGTACCGAGCTCGGCGCTCAAAACAATCCCCATCACCTGGCCATTCGCTGTGTGGGGCATGGACATGGTAGGCCCCTTCAAGAAGGCCCCCTCTGGCTACACCCACCTGCTAGTCGCCATCGACAAATTCACGAAGTGGGTGGAGGCCAAGCCAGTCCGGAAATGCGACGGGAAGACCGCCACTAAATTCTTACGTGAGCTCATATATCGCTACGGGTTCCCCAACAGCATCATCATGGACAACGGCACCAACTTCGCCAAGGGAGCCATGGCCGAATTCTGCGAAGAGCACCATATCCGGCTCGACCTCGCGTTAGTCGCCCACCCGGAGTCCAACGGCCAGGCGGAACGAGCCAACCAAAGCATCCTACACAGCCTGAAGCCGCGACTCCAAGTACCACTCGAGCGCACCGCCGGGTGCTGGGTCGAGGAGTTGCCCTCCGTCATATGGGGATCCGCACCTCAGTCAACAGATCGACGGGATTCACTCCCTTCTTCATGGTCTACGGCGCCGAGGCAGTCATGCCCACCGACCTCGAACACGACTCGCCGCGGGTCATCCACTACACGGAGGCTGCAAACGAGCTTGCCCGCCAAGACGGGATCGACCAACTCGACGAAGCACGCGACCTCGCTCGGTCACGCACTGCCATCTACCAGCAAGGACTCCGCCGCTACCACAGTCGGCGGGTGAAAGCTCGCACCTTCCAGGAAGGCGACCTGGTGTTATGCCTCATCTAGGACAAGAAGGGCATGCACAAGCTCTCCCCTCCGTGGGAAGGCCCATTCGCTATCGGGCGCGTACTCGGCAACGACGCCTACTACCTCATCGACGTCCGCGGGGACGGCGAACTCGACGTCAGGCGACCATGGAATGTAAACCTCCTCCGGAAGTTCTACTCCTAGAACCCCACACATGTACTCTCTAGTCTCTATGAAATAAAAAATGGTTACCGCAAATTGCGCCTACTCTCCATGACTTGTGCCACTCGCACTCGTAAAAACAACATTATGCTAAATGCAGAAGTCAACCTTTGGTACAGCGATCGGCACGGCTAAGTAGTGCGGTGTAAGAACACTGAAACACTTCAGGTCTTGCATCGTCCACGAAAAACGCCAACCCGGAGCCCCACTGGAGTCGCCTAGCTCGACTGGTTCTACGAGCCAAGACAACTGCCCTCGCTTCTCACAGCGACCTTGGTCCTCCGCATCCTCGGCATAGCGACTCGAACGGCTAAGTACCACGCTCGGGGACTGAAGACCAGTTCGTCACGAGCGGCCAGGGAAAACGCCAAGTAAGAGAGCATGCCCATGACTCGCCACGCGACTGACCCAACGGGCCAGGCAGGAGCGACGCGCTCACACCAACGCGCTCACCACCCTAGAGTCGCGCCTAGAACAACCAAGTACCACGCTCGGGGACTCGGCCACCCGACCTCGTTCGCGCAAGGGAAAACGGTAAAGTATAGAGCACTCAAGGGAGTCGCCTTGCGACTGGCTCTCCGAGCTCGGGCGAGTCGACCAAAACAACAAAACACATGATAACAACACACACATCATATACGAGGTAAACCCCACAAAAGGGCGGACGCGCTTGGGGACTCGTCCAAAATCAATCAAAAGCACACAAACAAATATCAAAATAGACACGACGTCTCATTCAATCGCATGTTGCATTGTTTCATGTTACAAAATATGCCCACGTGGCAGAACTGCTGCTAACGCCACAAGGCAAACTACCCTACTCTGCAGGCTTCGATGACGACTCGCCAGCATCCCGGCGATTGCGGATGAATGTCGTGTACGGGTTTGATGGATACGTCGTCAGTTCACCCGCCATCGCCGCGCGAAAAGGATGCTCGACCTTGAAGTCACGATGCGGCGGCTCGGGGTCGTTTGGCGCGACAACCGTCTCCTGGTACGGCAGGAGGTCGCCCATTGCCCAGACACGTTCCGAGTACGTGGCGGCACGTTCTTGCAACTTGAGGACATCGGACAGCTCCACCACGCCAGTCGAC
The DNA here is from genome assembly GCA_910589765.1 of Avena atlantica. NCBI lineage: Eukaryota > Viridiplantae > Streptophyta > Magnoliopsida > Poales > Poaceae > Avena > Avena atlantica. The sequence continues at coordinate 482,556,958 of OU342735.1, read as the reverse complement.
GATGGATACCCACTCGTCACATCATCAACGTCAAAATCTTCGGGGAAGTGGGCGAGTCCAAGGCTCAGTGCCGTCGATGCTCCACGCCGAAACGCCGATCGCGTCATGAACTCAACGACCGCGGGAGCCTTCTCCAAATACTTCCACACCTCAACGAGGTCGCTGGGAATAACCTCCGTGGGCGATATTTCTTGGAGATAGGCACGGATGCACGTCGCCGACAACGTCGCCGAATCGACGAGCATGCTTACGCACTGCCTCGCGTCGAGCGAGCTCGCCTCTCCTTCGCTATCAATGATGCGACCTGCGAGTAGAGACAATGATAAGTACGACGAACACCACAAAAACCACAACTATTAGAAAGGGGAGATGCAATCACCAAGCAACGGGCGGGCGAGTCCCGTGATGAAGCACTGAAGCGACGTGTGGTCGTCCTGAAGCCCAGCAATAAGGACTTCCGACACCTTGCGATCCTCCTCAGCGGCCGCAATGACGGCCTTAGCTCGCTCGTCCGCCGAGCTCGCTTCTTCTCTCGCCTCCCGCAGTTCACGCTCGAGGTCGGCGATCCGCTGTTCAGCGGCACCCAGAGCAGATCGCGCCGCCACCAACTCACCAGCGGGGACAAGCCCCTGGAGAGCTTCCTCCGCCTTCGCAGCAACAGCCTGAAGCCCTTTGTTCGCCTCCTGGACGATGGCCAGCTCCCTCTCCGCGCGCTGTTTCGCGGCCAATCGGTCCGCTGACTCAAGCTGCAGACCCTGCACATCACCAAAAAAGGTTAGTCAAATCAAAATTCCTAAGTGCCCACCCGCTGAAATTCAGCGAGTGCGCACTCGGGGACTGGCGATCAAAAAATTCCTAAGTGCCCACCCGCTGAAATTCAGCGAGTGCGCACTCGGGGACTGGCGATCAAAAAATTCCTAAGTGCCCACCCGCTAAAATTTAGCGCGCGCGCACTCGGGGACTGGATGCGACAAACAAAAAGATGCGAAATTATAAGAATCAGGCCGCTGCAAAGCACCGACCTGATCCTCGGGGACTGGATGTACCTGGATGGCCGCGCCAAGCATGCCGTGGAGTTGTACCGCGTCCACGGACGCGAGAAGTGTCGGCGTGTGCCCGCGACGTTGGTCGACTTCAGCGTCGGCAGTCCCAGGAGCGTGGCTCGAGGGCGCAGGCCCACTCGCCATGGTCGCCTTGGTCACGAAGCGCGGGAAGGTAGCGATAGAGGTACCTGCTCCGAGAGAGGTCGTCTCTGCCGTTCCAGGCAAGGAAGCACCCTCCTTCGTAGACGCGGCTGCTTCCATCACGGGCCCGGCTGGTGCGACCGCTGTATCGTCAGAGATAGTAATGGTGTCGTCGCCCTTGGCCTTCTTACTGCCATCCGCCGAGGCGACGACCTCGTCTGCCTTCCTCTTGCGGGAAGGATCTTCCTCGCTAGCGGCGGAGGGCACCTTGGCCACGGTCGGGTGGCCCATCCTCTTCACCCCGGTCCTGCGCATCAATCGAATCAACAAAAACAATCGAAATAGTTATGAAAAATAAGGAAAGGTGAGCGAACTCACTTGGCGACTGGGATGAAACGCAGTCCCATACGGAGGCCGGCCGGTTTCTCCAGCTCAGGGCCCAGACGGCGAGTGAGCCCCAACTCCAGGGCATCGCGTTCTCAAGACACGGACGGCTTCTTCGTTGTTGAGGCTGCAGCTGGCGCCTCTGGAACATCCTCAGCCGGAGCCTCCTTGCGAGGCGAAGCAGCCGCAGCCGGAGCCTCCTTGCGAGGCGAAGCCGCCGCAGCCGGAGCCTCCTTGGGAGGCGAAGCCGCCGTAGTCGGAGCCTCCCCCAGCCCAGAGACTGGGGCGAATGGTGGAGGCATTGAAGCCAGCGGCACTTCCGCGGTCGCCGCGTCCAGCGTGGTTGTCGCTGGTGGCGCGCCGTCGCCGGCTGGGCTGGGAGCGTCTGAGCTACTCGCCGAGTGCGACGGCGAGGCCGACTTCGACGGCCTCGTCTTCTTTTTCGGGGGGGGGGGCTCGCCTCCCTTTCCTTCCTCTTCTTCTTTGACGGGGTGGCTTGACGGCGCGAGGTGGTCTCTGGGAGCTCGTCGTCATCGTCATGACGTTCGAGGCTTCTGCTTGCCTCGATCTCGCGCTGTCGTTGCCCGCGGGTCTTTCGGACCAGCGGGGCGACCTCCTCTTCGGACTCGTCCTCGTCGTCCTCGTTGCCCTTGGTAGGCGGCGATTCGCCTATGTCCTGGGCGGATGGGCCCGAGCTCTCATCGTCCGAAGGTGGGAGCCACCCTTCCACCACTTGGAATAGCTGCAACGAATACAAAACGGAATCAGAATTACCGCGACTGCATTTGCTGCGACTGCGAGCAAGGTAAAGAAATTACCCGTTGGAGCCGGACGCTTCGCGGTGTAGGGGGCGACCCCAGCCTGCGCATCCAGGTACACCCCCGGGTAATCTTCTTCAACGCTGGGAGATAATCCTCCAGCTTCCACTCGTCGAGGCAGGCCTTCGTCGAGTCTCCCCGGCCCGTGTACTGGTACATGTAGTGGTCGCGTTGGGCGAGTGGAACGAGCCGCCGCCCGAGCCAGCAATTGTACAAGTTTATCGTTTGAAGGCCCTTCTTTTTCAGACCACGGATGGTCTGGAGCATCTCGTCAACGACCATCCGCTGGTCGCCGGGGAGCTTGCCGACTTGGAGGTTGCGCGGCTCGGAACGACTAGCGGAGTACCGCGGGATCGCCACCTCGCCCTCCGGGGTCGCCTCGGCCACGTAGAACCACGACTTCTTCCAGTCGCTTGCTGCCTTGGCGGGTAGCATCAGATCAAAGACAGAAGCTTTGGACTTGAGCTGAAACGTCAAGCCGCCCGCGGCTAGCATTGGGCCGCCTGCCTCCTCGCGGCTGATCCGTCCGTGGAACAGATCTTGCCACAAGGGGAAGTAGGGCCGGCAGCCCAGGTAGCATTCGCAGAACGCCACGAAGATGGCGAGCTGCTCGATGCTATGGGGACCCAGATCTGAAGGCTGGATCCCGTAGTAGGCGCAGAAGCGCCGGAAGAATAGGGACGTAGGAAACCCTAGCCCCCGCTCGAGATGACTGGTGAAACAGACGAATTCCCTCTCTCGCGGGTTTGGGGTCGTTTCTCCGGCTGCGGGGATACGCCAATAGCCGGCTCGCAGGATCCCGGCTTCCTAGAAAGAGGCCAGCTGCGCCCTTGTGCACTTGGACCTACCCCACGGCTCGGTGGAAAGGGCCATGGCCGAGAGATTGGTTGGATATCGGAGGATTTCGGGTCGACTAGATCTGGGAGCGAAGGAAGGGAAATGCGCGCACTCGGAAGAAGTCGTGAGGAGTTGGCTCTACGATTGCCTGCCATTCCTCTTATATAGCGGGAGTTACCCGCCAAATCAGGGAGCCGTTACCACGCGGTGATTACGCCGAAAGTTACCGTTGGATTACCCCAACGGCTAGTTTGACCATGCCTGACGGTCCAACTACGGCCACTCGGCTCGCCGACCCAATCACTAAGATAGTGTTTTCGCCAACTCGACTCGCCAAAGCTGCGACCTGGATCATTGGTTGTCTCCTTTATACAGGAGCCCGCCGACGATTCGACTGGGTGCCTACTCTGAAGCCGTATACTCCGACTGCCAGCAGCCACCTACGCCTAATCGACGACGGCCTCGGTGACTACTGATGGGGATATGCCTACCGGGGTATACCCAGCAGGACGTTTCCGACTGGCCCAAGACCCGGTGAGTGGGCCTGCAGAACGGCGAGTGGATCGAAGCCCAGCCAGGAACTGAGCGACTCGAAGCTGAAGGCCCAGGCGAGTAGATAGGCCCGATCGGGTGAGGTTAAACGGCTACTGAAGCTTTAACCGAATCGGTTGAGATATGTAAACCCTAGGGGGAGGTGAGCCTATATAAACCTCCCTATAGGGTGAGTAGAGATACGTTCCCTCATACACCCAAGCGACTCGTCGCCTAGCCGCCGAGCTCGCCCATTGTAACACCTCCATAATACAATCTAGCAGGAGTAGGTCTTTACCCTCCGGGGGGCTGAACCTGGGTAAAACCCTGTGTCTTTGCCCTCATCTCGCACCGCAGATGGCTGGCCGCCCTTGCCCCTCGTTCTACTACTCGCTGCCGATTGCAGCATCTGCCGTGACAATTCCCACGACACCGGTTAGCAAAGAAGGCATTCCAGGAGTGATAGTTGTCGGGATCCCACTGGGGATCCATCCGCTGCTCCGGCGTGAGCTCGTGGTAGAAGTGGTTTGTGATGGCCGCCTGTCTGGCGGAGCCTTGAGGCACAGGAGGGACAGGAACCCCTCCAGCGCTCAGCATCCAGCCGGCGGCCGGCCGGTAGCCCGGCGGGCAAGGGTAGTTGGAGGCCACAACGTCTGGGTCTCCTCGAGGGTCAGAATGGCCCAGTAGGCACTGTCCATAGTTGTGAGAGAGGAAGGTGCGGATGTATGGATAGCCATGGCGTGGTCGGCCTATATATAGATGGAAAGTGCTGGAAAACATGGCGGAAAACGGTGGGATATGGCGGGAAATATCTTTAATCCCGGTTAGTAGCTACAACCGGGACGAAAAGCACCGTTCAGAGGGAAAGGGCGGGAAAACATGGCGGGAAGCGGTGGGATATGGCGGGAAATATCTTTAGTCCCGGTTAGTGGATACAACCGGGACTAAAAGCACCGTTCAGAGGGAAAGGGCGGGAAAACATGGCGGGAAGCGGTGGGATATGGCGAGAAATATCTTTAGTCCCGGTTAGTGGCTACAACCGGGGCTAAAAGCACCGTTCAGAGGGAAAGGGCGGGAAAACATGGCGGGAAGCGGTGGGATATGGCGGGAAATATCTTTAGTCCCGGTTAGTGGCTACAACCTTTCTGTCCTTCCCGGTGAAAAAGACAAATGTCTGCTGAATCGGCAAGAAGTGGGTCCGGTTTGAACTACATGTACTGAAGGGTTTCGCGGCATAGTAAATCAAAATTTTCTACGGATGCGAACAGAGGGAAAGCCAAGATCTAATCTAGGAGATGCAATCAACGAGAGAGATTGGATTAGATCTTCATACCCTTGAAGATTCGCACAGCGGAACGTTCGTCGGAACGTGGGTGATGTAGTCGTACTCGCTTCTCCTCCTCGCGATCCGATCCGATCTAGCACCACAAGTGGCGGTGCCTCCGTGAGATGCACATGTGCAGCACCTCGACGTCTCCTCCTTCCTCGGACCAGCGAGTATGGTGGAGAGATAGATTGGATCTACAACACGACGGCGTGGTGTATATGGTGGAGAATTTCTGCTGCAGGGCTTCGCCTACAAACAGTCGGGAGAGAGAGAGGAAGGTAGCAAGGCTGCTAGGGCTTGGAGGAAGGTGTGTGTACGGGGGAGGGGCGCACCACCCCTCTATATATAGAGGGGGAGGCGGCCAGCCCTTGCCCCTCCTCCAAGCCTATCTCTAGTTTAAACAATTTAAACTCTCCCTTATCTAGAAATCCTATCTCTAGTTTAAACAATTTAAACTCTCCCTTATCTAGAAATCCTATCTCTAGTTTAAACAAGTTTAAACTTATCTAGGATCGGCTGGGCCCTATGGGGCCTTGTGCCCCTGGCCCAATGCGGCCAGGACACTCCCTCATAGGCCCATGCCCCCTCCCGGAAGGTGGGGCCACGTTGGTCCCCTTCCGGAAGGTTCTAGAAGCTTCCGGTACAATACCGATTAACCCGGAACAATTCCGAACTCCAAAAACTGCACTGCCTTATATGAATCTTATTCTCCGGACCATTCCGGAACCTCTCGTGATATCCCGGATCCCATCCGAGACTCCGAACAAAAATTCATAAACCAATTATCCAATCTATCCTAGCGTCGAGATACGTTAAGTGTGTGACCCTGCGGGTTCGAGAATATGCAGACATGATCTTCTATCAATAATCAACAGCGGGGTCTGGGCACCCATATTGACTCCCACACATTCATCGATGATCATATCAGATGAACCACGATGCCAGGATTCAATCAATCCCATATATATATTCCCTTCATCTCGCGATATTTTACTTGCCCGAGATTCGATCGTCGGTACCGTCATACCTAGTTCAATCTCGTTCACAGCAAGTACTTTACTCGTTCCGTATTCCGATATCACTTTGTGATTAACTCCTTAACCACATGCTTGCAAGCGGTGTTGATATCGATTACCGAGTGGGCCCGAAGTATATCTCTCCGACTTGGGAGGGACAAATTCCATCTCGATACATACAACCCAACAAATACTTTCCGATCAACTGAGAGACACCTTTATGATCACCCTCTCATAGGATGACGTTTGATGACCTCAAAGCTTTCTTCCGGTACCAGGGAGTTGCATTATCTCATGGTCTAAGGAATACAATATTTGACATAGGAAAAGCTTCGCAAAGATGAACACGATGAAACGATCTAATTGCTTCGCTTAGTTTGGGTCTGTCCATCATATCATTCTCCCAATGATATGATCTCATTATCAATTGACAACTCATGTCTATGGTTAGGAAACCTTAACCATCATTGATCAATGAGCTAGTCCTTAGAGGCGTACCAGGGACACGGTGTTGTTCACAAACCACACAAGTATTAATGTTTCCGCTTAATACAATTCTAGCATGGAATATAAACTTTATCATGAACAAGAATTATAATAATAACATCTTTATTATTGCCTCTAGGGCATAATTCCAACAGTCTCCCACTTGCACTAGAGTCAATAATCTAGTTTACATCTGGCAACAATCTCACACCCATGGCACTGAGGTGTTGATCATGTTTTACACGTGGAAGAGGTTTAGTCAATGGATCTGCGACATTCAGATCCGTATGTACTTTGCTAATCTTCAGATCTCCATCTGCTATATAATCTCGGATTATATGAAACTTGCGGTTGATATGCTTGGTCTTTGGATGATATCTTGGTTCCTTAGCGAGTGCTATGGCGCCAGTGTTGTCACACAATATCTCCAGTGGGTCCAATGCACTTGGAACCACGCCAAGTCAGTGATGAAGTTTCTGATCCAAACTCCTTCACTTGACGCTTCTGCAGCAGCCATGTATTCCGCTTCTACTGTAGATCCCGCGATCACGCTTTGCTTGCAGCTTCTCCAGCTCACAGCTCCTCCATTCAAAATATACACGTATCCTGTCTGAGATTTAGAATCATCCTTGTCGGTGTCGAAACTAGCGTCGACGTAACCTTTTACGACAAGCTGTTCATCACCCCCATAGACTAAGAACATTTCTTTAGTTCTATTTAGGTACTTTAGGATGTTCTTCACGGCTGTCCAGTGTTCCACTCCTGGATCACTTTGATATCTGCTCGTCAAACTAAGAGCATTGGACACATCTGGTCTAGTACACAGCATGGCATACATGATGGAACCTATGGCCGAGGCATAAGGCACTTTGCTCATAGCTTCCCTATCATTTACCGTAGCTGGACAGTGAGCCTTGCTCAATATCTTACCTGACAACATAGGCACTGAACCTTTCTTTTCCTTATCCATTCTGAACCTTTTCAGAACTTTGTCTAGGTATGTACTCTGGCTTAAAGCTATCAGGCGTCTTTGTCTATATCTATAGATCTTGATGCCCAATATATAAGCAGCTTCACCTAGGTCTTTCATTGAAAAACACTTGTTCAAATAACTCTTCACATCGTTAAGCATGTTGATGTCATTTCCAATAATCAATATGTTATCCACATATAGTACCAGAAACGTCACCGAGCTCCCACTCACTTTCTTGTAGATGCAAGCTTCGTAGCAATTTGGAACAAATCCAAAGCTCTTGGTCACTTGATCAAAACGAAGGTTCTAACTCCGAGATGCTTGCTTCAGTCCATAAATGGAACGCTGAAGTTTGCATACTTTACTAGCATCCTTAGGATCGACAAAACCTTCGGGTTGCATCATATACAACTCTTCATCAATGTTGCCATTGAGGAAAGCAGTCTTGACATCCATCTGCCATATTTCATAATCATGAAACGCGGCAATTGCTAATAAAATCCGAATGGACTTAAACATCGCTACGGGAGAGAAAGTCTCATCGTAGTCAACACCTTGAACTTGTCGAAAACCTTTTGCGACAAGCCATGCTTTATAGACGGTAACATTACCATCCGCGTCCGTTTTCTTCTTGAATATCCATTTGCACTCAACGGCCTTTCGGTCGCTAGGAGGATCCACCAAAGTCCATACTTGGTTTTCGCTCATGGATCCCAATTCAGATTTCATGGCTTCCAGCCATTTCTCAGAGTCTGGGCTCATCATCGCTTCCTCATAGTTCGTAGGTTCACTGTCTTCTACCAACAAGACAGTCAAGACAGGGTTGCCGTACCACTCAGGAGGGGCATGCGACCTTGTCGACCTGCGACGTTCAGTAGCACCATCGTCCGAAGCTTCATGATCCTTGTCATTAGCTTCCTCTATTGTTGGTGCAGGCGGCACTGGAACAATTTCAGGTGTTGCGCTACTCTCCAATTCAAGAGAAGGTTCAATAACCTCGTCAAGCTCTACTTTCCTCCCACTCACTTCTTTCGAGAGAAACTCCTTCTCAAGAAAGGAACCGTTCTTTGCGACAAACACTTTGCCTTCGGTTCTGTGATAGAAGGTATACCCAATAGTTTCCTTAGGGTATCCTATGAAGACGCATTTCTTCGCTTTGAGTTTGAGCTTGTCCGGCATCAACTTCTTGACGTAAGCTTCGCATCCCCAAACTTTAAGAAACGACAACTTAGGTTTAGCACCAAACCACAGTTCATACGGTGTCGTCTCAACGGATTTAGATGGAGCCCTATTTAAAGTGAATGCAGCGGTTTCTAATGCATAACCCCAAAATAATAACGGCAAATCAGTAAGAGACTTCATTGATCGGACCATATCTAATAGGGTTTGATTCCGGCGTTCAGACACACCATTGCGCTGTGGTGTTCCGGGTGGCGTGAGTTGTGAAACGATTCCACTTGCTTTAAGATGCGTGAGAAAATCATAACTCAAATATTCACCTCCACGATCGGATCGTAGAAACTAAATCTTTCTGCTACGATGGTTCTCCACTTCATTCTGAAATTCCTTGAACTTTTCAAATGTTTCAGATTTATGTTTCATTAAATAGATATACCCATATCTACTTAAGTCATCGGTAAAAGTGAGGAAATAGCGATATCCACCGCGCGTCGAAACACTCATCGGTCCGCATACATCGGTATGTATGATTTCCAACAAGTCCGTTGCTCGCTCCATCATACCGGAGAACGGGGTTTTGATCATCTTGCCCATGAGGCATGGTTTGCATGTGTCAAATGATTCAAAATCAAGAGACTCCAAAAGTCCATCAGAATGGAGTTTCTTCATGCGCTTTACACCAATATGACCTAGACGACAGTGCCACAAATAAGTAGTATTATCACTATCTACTTTGCATCTCTTAGCCTCAATGTTATGGATGTGTGTTTCATCCCTTTCGAGATTTAGAAGAAATAAACCATTCACAAGAGGTGCATGACCATAAAAGATGTTACTCATGTAAATAGAACAACCATTATTCTCCGATTTAAATGAATAACCGTCTTGCAATAAACATGATCCGGAAATAATGTTCATGCTCAACGCAGGCACATAATAACATTTATTAAGGTTTAAAACTAATCCGGAAGGTAAAACTAAGGAGAGCGCGCCGATGGCCATCACATCAACTCTTGATCCGTTGCCAACGCGCATCGTCACCTCATCCCTCGCAAGCCGCCGTCTATTCCGTAGCTCCTGTTTCGAGTTACAAATATTAGCAACTGAACCGGTATCAAATACCCAGGCACTACAACGAGGGCTAGTAAGGAAAACATCAATAACATGTATATCAAATATACCTTTCATGGTGCCAGCCTTCTTGTCCGCTAAGTACTTCGGACAGTTGCGCTTCCAGTGACCCCTGTCCTTGCAATAGAAGCACTCAGTGTCCGGCTTAGGACCAGACCTGAGCTTCTTCTCATCAGGGGCATTGCGCTTGCCGCCGCCCTTCTTGAAGGGCTTCTTTGCTCCCTTACCTTTCTTAAAGGAGGGCTTGTTGACCATCAACACATGATTATCCTTCTTGATGTCCACTTCCGCAGCCTTCAGCTTTGCGAAGAGCTCGGTGATCGTATCAGTGGAACCAATCTGATTATGAGTCACTACAAAACTTTTGTAGCTGGGAGGGAGTGATTGCAGAACCCTGTCAATCTTGAGCTCCTCTGGAATCGTGCATTCCAGTTGCTCAAGGCGTTGAGTGTAGCCCGACATCTTTATGGCGTGCTCACTAACGTAACTCCCTTCCTCCATCTTGCAGTTAAAGAACTTCTCAGAGATCTCATATCTCTCAGAACGGGCTTGAGTCTGAAACATGGTTTTCAGCTCCTCGAGAATATCAAAGGGCCCGGGATAGGTTTCAAAACGATTTTGAAGCTCCGGTTCCATAGCAAACAACATGGTTCTCTTAATCATACCATAATCATCTTTGCGCGACTGATAGACAGCTTTCTCATCAGCCGGCGCAGTTGCAGCAGGGGGTCACCTAACGCTTTACCAAGGACATAGTCCTTTTGTCCGCCAGACAGAATAATTCTTAGATTGCGGAACCAATTGGTGAAGTTAGACCCATTGTTTCTAAGCTTTTCCTTCTCAGCAAAAACGTTGAAGTTGAAGTTGGATTTGGCCATGTGATCTACAGTATTTGCAAGTACAATTTAGACTATGTTCATGATAAATAGTTCAACTTAATCAAATTACTAGATGAACTCCCACTAAATTCAACATCCCTCAAGTTGTTTAGTGAACACGATCCAAATTCACCACACCTAATCCGATCATCACGAGAAGAGATGTGGTTTCAATGGTGGACAACAAAGTGTCGATCATATCATTCATATGACTCATGCTTAACCTTTCGGTTCTTGTGTTCTGAGGCCATGTCTGTACATGCTAGGATCGTCAAGCTAGACCCAAGTATTTCTGCGTGTGCAAAACTGGCTTGCACCCATTGTATGTGAGCGTAGAGTCTATAGCACCCGATCATCACGTGATGCTTGGACACGACGAACTTTCGCAACGGTGCATACTTGGGGAGAACACAGTTTTTATCTTGATCTTTTAGTGAGGAATCATCTTATAATGATATCGTCGCGATCTAAGCATAATAAGATACATAAAGGGATAAACATCACATGCATATAACTTTATGTGACATGGTATAGCCAATCCTCGCGCAATGATCTCCATCTTGTGCGTTCCGGCATGATCTCCATCACTCCACCATGATTGCCTCCACCACGAATAGCAACTACAACTATTGCTAACTACTTAGCGATAAAGTAAAGCTATTACATGGCGTATAAGAAGTTGACTCGCAGGTCATACACAATTATAAAGACAACCATATGGCTCCTGCCGGTTGTGTACTCATCGACATGCAAGTCGTGAAACATTACAAAACATGATCATCGCATACAATATACACATCACATCTTGGGCCATACCATATCACAGAAAACACTCCCTGCAAAAACAAGTTAGACGTCTCTACTTTGTTGTTGCATGTTTTACGTGGCTTATGGGAGTAGATGCTAAGAACGATTCTTACCTACGAAAAGCCACAACGGTGATATTATGGTTGCCAAACTCCGGTGTTAATCCCATGACAACTATAGTGAGAGAAACTGACATCCACCAGCCGCATGTGTGGAACAAGCCACACGTCAAGTGCGGAGCCGGTCTCGCGAACGACGTCGCGTAATGTTGGCCTGGACCGCTTCAATCTCACTATCCCGCGTCATAAGAAGAACACAAACAAGAGGCTTGCAACATAAAACATCAACGCCCGCAACAACCATGTTGCGTTCTACTCGTGAAACACATCTACGCATAGATCTAGCTCTGATACCACTGAAGGGTTTCGCGGCATAGTAAATCAAAATTTTCTACGGATGCGAACAGAGGGAAAGCCAAGATCTAATCTAGGAGATGCAATCAACGAGAGAGATTGGATTAGATCTTCATACCCTTGAAGATTCGCACAGCGGAACGCTCGTCGGAACGTGGGTGATGTAGACGTACTCGCTTCTCCTCCTCGCGATCCGATCCGATCTAGCACCACAAGTGGCGGTCCCTCCGTGAGATGCACACGTGCAGCACCTCGACGTCTCCTCCTTCCTCGGACCAGCGAGTATGGTGGAGAGATAGATTGGATCTACAACACGACGGCGTGGTGTATATGGTGGAGAATTTCTGCTGCAGGGCTTCGCCTACAAACAGTCGGGAGGGAGAGAGGAAGGTAGCAAGGCTGCTAGGGCTTGGAGGAAGGTGTGTGTAGGGGGGAGGGGGCGCACCACCCCTCTATATATAGAGGGGGGGCGGCCAGCCCTTGCCCCTCCTCCAAGCCTATCTCTAGTTTAAACAATTTAAACTCTCCCTTATCTAGAAATCCTATCTCTAGTTTAAACGAGTTTAAACTTATCTAGGATCGGCTGGGCCCTATGGGGCCTTGTGCCCCTGGCCCAATGCGTCCAGGACACTCCCTCATAGGCCCATGCCCCCTCCCGGAAGGTGGGGCCACGTTGGTCCCCTTCCGGAAGGTTCTAGAAGCTTCCGGTACAATACCGATTAACCCGGAACAATTCCGAACTCCAAAAACTGCACTGCCTTATATGAATCTTATTCTCCGGACCATTCCGGAACCTCTCGTGATATCCCGGATCCCATCCGAGACTCCGAACAAAAATTCATAAACCAATTATCCAATCTATCCTAGCGTCCAGATACGTTAAGTGTGTGACCCTGCGGGTTCGAGAATATGCAGACATGATCTTCTATCAATAATCAACAGCGGGGTCTGGGAACCCATATTGACTCCCACACATTCATCGATGATCATATCGGATGAACCACGATGCCAGGATTCAATCAATCCCATATATATATATTCCCTTCGTCTCGCGATATTTTACTTGCCCGAGATTCGATCGTCGGTACCGTCATACCTAGTTCAATCTCGTTCACAGCAAGTACTTTACTGGTTCCGTATTCCGATATCACTTTGTGATTAACTCCTTAACCACATGCTTGCAAGCGTTGTTGATATCGATTACCGAGTGGGCCCGAAGTATATCTCTCCGACTTGGGAGGGACAAATTCCATCTCGATACATACAACCCAACAGATACTTTCCGATCACCTGAGAGACACCTTTATGATCACCCTCTCATAGGATGACGTTTGATGACCTCAAAGCTTTCTTCCGGTACCAGGGAGTTGCATTATCTCATGGTCTAAGGAATACAATATTTGACATAGGAAAAGCTTCGCAAAGATGAACACGATGAAACGATCTAATTGCTTCGCTTAGTTTGGGTCTGTCCATCATATCATTCTCCCAATGATATGATCTCATTATCAATTGACAACTCATGTCTATGGTTAGGAAACCTTAACCATTATTGATCAATGAGCTAGTCCTTAGAGGCGTACCAGGGACACGGTGTTGTTCACAAACCACACAAGTATTAATGTTTCCGCTTAATACAATTCTAGCATGGAATATAAACTTTATCATGAACAAGAATTATAATAATAACATCTTTATTATTGCCTCTAGGGCATAATTCCAACAGGTACATGATCTAACGTCAGTGATTTTTTGAAAATAATCATTTTTAGACTCACAATATGTCATTTTTCAGAGATCCAATACAAGTTCTAACATTCTCATCCCATATCTTCATGCACGCCGTTTTGACCTAAGTTCGAAACGGCAAAAAATTCAAAACGGTCATAAAAAATTCAAAAAAGGTCCGAAAAATGTAAATCCTTCGCGTGGTGTGATATTATGTGACATAGTTGCAAGGAAAAATATCAAACTTGGTATACTGATTATGTCTCCAAAAAACCTTCACAGAATGACCTATCATGTTCGAGGTTTCATGGCTTTCGGTCCAAGAAACGGATGGTATGTGTTGAATCGTGGCATAGTTTGAGATACGGTGCCCATATTGTGCATCCATGTGTATATTGGGATGTAGAACAATGTTACAAGAGGAGGTTTTCCTTTTCGTCGCTCGGAAAAGCCATTTTCCATTTTCCGAGCGCAAAAAGACGGGTCGTTTTGTGAAGCAGCCACCAAAATGCAGTTATAGAATGCTACCATCCCATTTTTCTAAAATAGTAGACCATGTTACGTGAACTATATCCCAACCAGGGGATCTCAAACCTTTCTGTCCTTCCCGGGTGAAAAAGACAAATGTCTGCCGAATCGGTAGGAAGTGGGTCTCGTTTGAACTACAGGTACATGATCTAACGTCCGTGTTTTTTTGAAAAAAAACATTTTTAGACTCACAATATGTCGTTTTTTCAGAGATCCAATGCAAGTTCTAACATTCTCATCCCCTATCTTCACGTACGCCGTTTTGACCTAAGTTCGAAATGGCAAAAAATTCAAAACGGGCATAAAAAATTCGAAAAAGGTCCGAACAATGTAAATCCTTCGCGTGATGTGATATTATGTGACATAGTTGCAAGGAAAAATATCAAACTTGGTATACTGATTATGTCTCCAAAAAACCTTCACAAAATGACCTATCATTTCGAGGTTTCATGGCTTTCGGTCCAAGAGACGGATGTTATGTGTTGTATCGCAGCATAGTTTGTGATACGGTGCCCATATTGTGCATGGATGTGTATATTGGGATGTAGAACAATGTTGCAGGAGGAAGTTTTCCTTTTCGTCCCTCGGAAAAGCCATTTTCCATTTTCCGAGCGGTAAAAGACAGGTCGTTTTGTGAAGTAGCCACCAAAATGCAGTTACAGAATGCTACCATCCCATTTTTCTAAAATAGTATACCACGTTACGTGAACTATATCCCAACTGGGGGATCTCAAACCTTTCTGTCCTTCCCGGGTGAAAAAGACAAATGTCTGCCGAATCGGTAGGAAGTGGGTCCAGTTTGAACTACAGGTACATGATATAACGTCCGTGATTTTTTGAAAAAATCATTTTTAGACTCACAATATGTCATTTTTTCAGAGATCCAATGCAAGTTCTAACATTATCATCCCCTATCTTCACGCACGCCGTTTTGACCTAAGTTCGAAACGGCAAAAAATTCAAAACAGGCATAAAAAATTCGAAAAAGATCCGAGAAATGTAAATCCTTCGCGTGGTGTGATATTATGTGACATAGTTGCAAGGAAAAATATCAAACTTGGTATACTGATTATGTCTCCAAAAAAACCTTCACAAAATGACCTATCATGTTCGAGGTTTCATGGCTTTCGGTCCAAGAGACGGATGTTATGTGTTGAATCGCGGCATAGTTTGTGATACGGTGCCCATATTGTGCATGCATGTGTATATTTGGATGTAGAACAATGTTGCAGGAGGAATTTTTCCTTTTCGTTCCTCGGAAAAGCCATTTTCCATTTTCCGAGGGCAAAAAGACGGGTCGTTTTGTGAAGCAGCCACCAAAATACAGTTATAGAATGCTACCATCCCATTTTTCTAAAATAGTAGACCACGTTACGTGAAATATATCCCAACCGGGAGATCTCAAACCTTTCTGTCCTTCCCGGGTGAAAAATACAAATGTCTGCCGAATCGGTAGGAAGTGGGTCCGGTTTGAACTACATGTACATGATCTAACGTCCGTGATTTTTTGAAAAAATCATTTTTAGTCTCACAATATGTCGTTTTTTCAGAGATCCAATGCAAGTTCTAACATTATCATCCCCTATCTTCACGCACGCCGTTTTGACCTAAGTTTGAAATGGCAAAAAATTCAAAACGGGCATAAAAAATTCGAAAAAGGTCCGAACAATGTAAATCCTTCGCGTGGTGTGATATTATGTGACATAGTTATAAGGAAAAATATCAAACTTGGTATACTGATTATGTCTCCAAAAATACCTTCACAAAATGACCTATCATGTTCGAGGTTTCATGGCTTTCGGTCCAAGAGACGGATGTTATGTGTTGAATCGCGGCATAGTTTGTGATACGGTGCCCATATTGTGCATGCATGTGTATATTTGGATGTAGAACAATGTTGTAGGAGGAATTTTTCCTTTTCGTCCCTCGGAAAAGCCATTTTCCATTTTCCGAGCGCAAAAAGACGGGTCGTTTTGTGAAGCAGCCACCAAAATGCAGTTATAAAATGCTACCATCCCATTTTTCTAAAATAGTAGACCACGTTACGTGAAATATATCCTAACCGGGAGATCTCAAACCTTTCTGTCCTTTCCGGGTGAAAAATACAAATGTCTGCCGAATCGGTAGGAAGTGGGTCCGGTTTGAACTACAGGTACATGATCTAACGTCCGTGATTTTTTGAAAAAATCATTTTTAGACTCATAATATGTCGTTTTTTCAGAGATCAAATGCAAGTTCTAACATTCTCATCCCCTATCTTCACGCACGCCGTTTTGACCTAAGTTCGAAACGGCAAAAAATTCAAAACAGGCATAAAAAATTCAAAAAAGGTCCGAACAATGTAAATCCTTCGCGTGGTGTGATATTATGTGACATAGTTTCAAGGAAAATATCAAACTTGGTATACTGATTATGTCTCCAAAAAACCTTCACAAAAGAACCTATCATGTTCGAGGTTTCATGGCTTTCGGTCCAAGAGACGGATGTTATGTGTTGAATCGCGACATAGTTTGTGATACGGTGCCCATACTATGCATACATGTGTATATTTGGATGTAGAACAATGTTGCAGGAGGAATTTTTCCTTTTCGTCGCTCGGAAAAGCCATTTTCCATTTTCTGAGCGCAAAAAGACGGGTCGTTTTGTGAAGCAGCCACCAAAATTCAGTTACGGAATGCTACCATCCCATTTTTCTAAAATAGTAGACCACGTTACGTGAACTATATCCTAACCGGGGGATTGCAAACCTTTCTGTCCTTCCTGGGTGAAAAAGACAAATGTCTGCCGAATCGGTAGGAAGTGGGTCCGGTTTGAACTACAGGTATATGATCTAACGTCCGTGATTTTTTGAAAAAAATCATTTTTAGACTCACAATATGTTGTTTTTTCAGAGATCCAATGCAAGTTCTAACATTATCATCCCCTATCTTCACGCACGCCGTTTTGACCTAAGTTCGAAACGGCAAAAAATTCAAAACGGGCATAAAAAATTCGAAAAAGGTCCGAACAATGTAAATCCTTCGTGTGGTGTGATATTATGTGACATAGTTGCAAGGAAATATCGAACTTGGTATACTGATTATGTCTCCAAAAAAACCTTCACAAAATGACCTATCATGTTCGAGGTTTCATGGCTTTCGGTCCAAGAGACGGATGTTATGTGTTGAATCGCGGCATAGTTTGTGATACGGTGCCCATATTGTGCATACATGTGTATATTTGGATGTAGAACAATGTTGCAGGAGGAATTTTCCTTTTCGTCCCTCGGAAAAGCCATTTTCCATTTTCCGAGGGCAAAAAGACGGGTCGTTTTGTGAAGCAGCCACCAAAATGCAGTTATAGAATGCTACCATCCCATATTTCTAAAATAGTAGACCATGTTACGTGAAATATATCCCAACCGGGAGATCTCAAACCTTTCTGTCCTTCCCGGGTGAAAAATACAAATGTCTGCCAAATCGGTAGGAAGTGGTCCGGTTTGAACTACATGTACATGATCTAACGTCCGTGATTTTTTGAAAAAATCATTTTTAGTCTCACAATATGTCGTTTTTTCTGAGATCCAATGCAAGTTCTAACATTATCATCCCCTATCTTCACGCACGCCGTTTTGACCTAAGTTCGAAATGGCAAAAAAATTCAAAACGGGCATAAAAAATTCGAAAAAGGTCCGAACAATGTAAATCCTTCGCGTGGTGTGATATTATGTGACATAGTTGCAAGGAAAAATATCAAACTTGGTATACTGATTATGTCTCCAAAAATACCTTCACAAAATGACCTATCATGTTCGAGGTTTCATGGCTTTCGGTCCAAGAGACGGATGTTATGTGTTGAATCGCGGCATAGTTTGTGATACGGTGCCCATATTGTGCATGCATGTGTATATTTGGATGTAGAACAATGTTGTAGGAGGAAGTTTTCCTTTTTGTCGCTCGGAAAAGCCATTTTCCATTTTCCGAGCGCAAAAAGACGGGTCGTTTTGTGAAGCAGCCACCAAAATGCAGTTATAAAATGCTGCCATCCCATTTTTCTAAAATAGTCGACCACGTTACGTGAAATATATCCCAACCGGGAGATCTCAAACCTTTCTGTCCTTCCCAGGTGAAAAATACAAATGTCTGCCGAATCGGTAGGAAGTGGGTCCGGTTTGAACTACAGGTACAGGATCTAACGTCCGTGATTTTTTGAAAAAATCATTTTTAGACTCATAATATGTCATTTTTTCAGAGATCCAATGCAAGTTCTAACATTCTCATCCCCTATCTTCACGCACGCCGTTTTGACCTAAGTTCGAAACGGCAAAAAATTCAAAACAGGCATAAAAAATTCAAAAAAGGTCCGAACAATGTAAATCCTTCGCGTGGTGTGATATTATGTGACATAGTTTCAAGGAAAATATCAAACTTGGTATACTGATTATGTCTCCAAAAAACCTTCACAAAATAACCTATCATGTTCGAGGTTTCATGGCTTTCGGTCCAAGAGACGGATGTTATGTGTTGAATCGCGACGTAGTTTGTGATACGGTGCCCATATTATGCATACATGTGTATATTTGGATGTAGAACAATGTTGCAGGAGGAATTTTTCCTTTTCGTCGCTCGGAAAAGCCATTTTCCATTTTCTGAGCGCAAAAAGACGGGTCGTTTTGTGAAGCAGCCACCAAAATTCAGTTATGGAATGCTACCATCCCATTTTTCTAAAATAGTAGACCACGTTACGTGAACTATATCCCAACCGGGGGATCTCAAACCTTTCTGTCCTTCCTGGGTGAAAAAGACAAATGTCTGCCGAATCGGTAGGAAGTGGGTCCGGTTTGAACTACAGGTATATGATCTAACATCCGTGATTTTTTGAAAAAATCATTTTTAGACTCACAATATGTTGTTTTTTCAGAGATCCAATGCAAGTGCTAACATTCTCATCCCCTATCTTCACGCACGCCGTTTTGACCTAAGTTCGAAACGATAAAAAATTCAAAACGGGCATAAAAAATTCAAAAAAGGTCCAAACAATGTAAATCCTTGGTGTGGTGTGATATTATGTGACATAGTTACAAGGAAAAATATCAAACTTGGTATACTGATTATGTCTCCAAAAAACCTTCACAAAATGACCTATCATGTTCGAGGTTTCATGGCTTTCGGTCCAAGAGACGGATGTTATGTGTTGGATCGCGGCATAGTTTGTTATACGGTGCCCATATTGTGCATGCATGTGTATATTTGGATGTAGAACAATGTTGCAGGAGGAAGTTTTCCTTTTCGTCGCTCGGAAAAGCCATTTTCCATTTTCCGAGCACAAAAAGACGGGTCGTTTTGTGAAGCAACCATCAAAATGTGTTGGGAATATGCCCTAGAGGCAATCATGTATGATGAGATTTCCCATTGTATTCATAAAGTTATTAAGTAGTCCTTGTATAAACATCTGATGTGTATCATTGAATATGTGATTCAGTTGTGGAACTATGCATTCATGTTGTTTGTACTAAATATCCTTGGTCATTGAGTTTGTGCTGGACACACAACTTAGACCAATGTGAAAGTTGGCTTGATGACTCGGTTCCACTTGTCATGGGCATGGAGATGCTATTCCAACTTACACAGACTAGGCTAAAGAGTTTAGCGAGTCGGATTGACCCATATTGAGGTACAACGAACTAAGCTGTCATTTGTATATCTCAATCAATGTAATCCTTAGACCTGAGGTTGTTGCATAGTCCGAGTTGAGGATCACCGACTTAGGTTCTGTCAAACGCTGATCCGTAACTGGGCAGTTATAAAGGCAGGGTTCGGGTCTACTGAGAATCAAGCTGCGTGATGTGAATAACCAAGATGGGATTTTGCCCCTCCACTCGGAGAGATATTCTCTGGGCCCTCTCGTGAGATATGATTCGGAAAGCATGGCCATGCACGACTCGGTTAAGTGTTAACCGAGGCGATCGGCTAAGAGTTAGTCGGGTGAATCACTTATCTCGGATCGAGAAGAGAGTCGGACTATTTAAGGGATGACATATATTCGCCTATAGTCTGACAAGGTATATCGTGAGGCAAAAGGGACTCAGACGTAAGTCGCATTGGAAAGGCAAGTCGTCATGACTCTTTGGTACTTGGGAATCGGCAAGTTCTGCTAGGAGCCGATGCCGATTGATCGATTGTGAGTCGGACTCTAATCGTGTCCAAGTAACCATGAGCCTGCGGGGTCACACACTTAAGAGCGGGAGCAAGTTCGGATTGGATCCGAATCTGTAATCTGGTTGGGTTGGACCTAAAACAGATTAGGACTGAGTTAGTGAGTTGGACTCACGGTGACTAGTGTTATATGGGCTTTAGTGAATGGGTCGCGTAAGCAGAGCCCACGTTCACTCCCTATATATAGTGGAGCACTGTAACCCAGAAAGGTTAATCGTTGTTCAGTTAGGTCATTCCATGTGTTGGAAACCCTAGCTCCACAGCAGTCCAGCCGCCGTAACGAACCTAGCAGTTCGCCGCCGGCGCTCCTCCTTGTACGTGTGGATACCAGCAGAGGTGCTGTGCGATCAGCACCAGGACGATCGGATCGTGAGGACTGCACTTCATCAACTGATGCGCTTCATCAGTAATCCGCAACCGCGCGTCTAGTGGTAAACCTCGTGGCCTTCTACCTCAGCTAGATTTTGGGATCACCACGTTAGAGGAAAAAGTTTTGTTTTATCTCTGCGTGGCCCGACAAAATGCAGTTACAGAATGCTACCATCCGGCTAGCGGGACCGCCGGCTTCGCCTTGTCGTAGCGCCTTAGATGTCGTTGCGAGTTTCACAACGCCGGTAGATATTGTATCTATGCATAACTTGATTTTGCAGGAAGTTGTGAATGGTATGGTTCATGTGCATGTGATGTATGTGTGTAATCCATACGTGATCTGCGAATCATGGTTTTTGTCAGCCGGCTGGAGCCTAGGTGCTGTCATTTTATTGTATAACGACCTGCGTGTCGGATTCTCTATGTAATTTACTTTACTAAGCTAGTGTAGCTGTTTGAGAACCCGGAAGGTATGCAAGGCGTTATACATGTCGGCGACATGGAGTAAGACGGCAAGTGACAAGAGTTGGCACGAGTCGGATTACAGGCTTTGTGGAGATGGAGATCGCCATGAAAAGAGCCATACCATTTCACATTATAATTGCTTTATTTTGTGTTATTGTTATGTCTCAGTTTTACCTCTATTAGATAGTCGGTAAAATTTAATCCCTCAAAGAAGGTCTAGTCGGTTTTCCCGCCAGTGTTTGCACCATCACAAGTCGGACATTTTTGGTAGTGGGCTCATAAAATTGAGGTGCTGCCAATTCTTTCCGACTAGGTGGGTTCGAGTCGGACTCTTACTGCAGAAACATTCGGTAAGCTAGACGGGTCTATCACAACGGTTGTGGGACTCGGGGAAAGGTCGGATGGGAGCCGGGGCATGTGATGCCACCCGTCCAACAGGAGTCGCATGAGATGCGATTGACAAGGAGTTGTCTACCTAGATCACTTGACGGCTAGCGGTGATGCTAAAGCTCACTAGCCGACTTGCTTATTTAGGATCCTGAATCACTAAGTAACCATCGGAGGGGTGTTGGTTCTAGTGGGAGCATAAAATATTAAAATGTTTAATATGCTTGCTCTTTTATGAATACATGTCTTAAGTGTTTTGCATATTTTCTGTTGTAGATCATGGCACCAAGTAGCAGTCACTCTCAGATATCCGGTTTTGCGTTGAGAACCATTCTTGAGAAAGATAAACTGAACGACACTAATTTTACCAACTGGTATCGAAATCTGAGAATTGTTCTCAAACAAGAAAAGAAGGACCATGTCCTAGACAACCCACTTCCAGATGAGCCGAATGAGAATGCGACTGTCACAGCCACCAATGCCTACCGTCGGGCTAAGGATGAGTCCACGGATATCAGCTGTCTTATGCTTGCTCACATGGAACCGGACTTGCAAAAGCAGTTCGAGCATGTTGAGGCCTACGATATGATCGAAAGCCTCAAAAGTATGTTCCAGGCTCAGGCGAAGACTGAGAGGTATCAAGTCTCTCAGGCTTTGTTGAGTTGCAAGCTTAAGGATGGTGATCCACTGAGTCCGCATGTGATCAAAATGGTTGGTTACGTGCAGTCTCTGGAGAGGCTTGGCTACCCCATAAGCGAAGAGTTCGCTACGGATATAATTCTGAACTCTCTTCCTAGTGCATATGGGCAGTTCATTTCGAACTACCACATGCATGGTATGGATAAGAAGCTCACTGAATTGCATGGGATGCTCAAGCAGGCAGAGGCGGATCTCAAGAAGGGCACCAGTCAAGTGTTGATGGTGCAGAATAAGGCTAAGTTCAAGAAGAGTTCTTGGACTAAGAAGAAGGCTAAGTCAGGAGGAAAGCAGACTCAGGACCCGGTCCCAAGCGCTTCCTCAGGGACTAAGCCATCTCCTTCAGCCGGATCCACTTGCTTCTACTGCAAGGCGGATGGCCATTGGAAGAGGAACTGCAGCAAGTACTTGGCCGACAAAGCCAAGAGTGGAGGTATGACTTCCGACTCAGGTACACTTGTTTGCAATGTTATAGACATATATCTTGCTGATGCACCTAATAGTTCTTGGGTATATGATACCGGATCAGTTATTCACATCTGCAACTCGTTGCAGGGACTGGTAAGAACTAGGAGCGTAACAAGAGGCGAGGTTGATATTCGAGTCGGCAACAAAGCAAGAGTTGCTGCGTTAGAAGTCGGCACGATGCAACTTCATTTACCTTCTGGATTCATTATGGAACTGAATAATTGTTATTATGTTCCAGTGCTCAGTCGAAACATTATTTCTGCTTCATGTTTGATGAGGCAAGGCTATGAGTCGAATATCAAGAATAATGGTTGTTCTTTGTATTTGAATGATATGTTTCACGGCTTTGCACCCGTCCAGGACGGGTTATTTATTTTGAATCTTGATGGTGATTCGGTTTATAACATAAATGTTAAAAGGTTGAAACCAAATGATCTGAATATGACTTACTTTTGGCACTGTCGGCTTGGTCATATAAGTTGGAAACGCATGAAGAAGCTCCATGATGATGGACTCCTAACTTCGTTTGACTTGGAGTCATTCGAGACATGCAAATCTTGCCTACTCGGCAAAATGACCAAGACACCTTTTGCAAAGAGTTGCGAAAGGGCGTCCGACTTGTTGGGACTAGTACATAGTGATGTATGTGGACCAATGAGCACGACAGCCAGGGGTGGTTATGAGTACTTCATTACCTTCACTGATGATTTGAGTAGGTATGG
Organism: Avena atlantica; assembly: GCA_910589765.1. Classification (NCBI taxonomy): domain Eukaryota; kingdom Viridiplantae; phylum Streptophyta; class Magnoliopsida; order Poales; family Poaceae; genus Avena; species Avena atlantica. The sequence continues at coordinate 482,533,437 of OU342735.1, read as the reverse complement.
ATATATCTACTTAATGAAACATAAGTCGGAAGCCTTTGAAAAGTTCAAAGAATTCCAGAATGAAGCACAGAATCAACTCGGCAAGAAAATAAAGTTTCTTCGGTCGGACCGAGGAGGCGAGTACATGAGCCATGAGTTTGATGACCATCTGAAAAGTTGTGGAATAGTTCCTCAACTTACTCCGCCAGGAACGCCACAAAGGAATGGTGTTTCGGAAAGGCGGAATCGGACCTTGTTGGACATGGTACGATCAATGATGAGTCGGACAGATCTGCCTTTATCATTTTGGGGTTATTGTCTAGAAACAGCGGTGTTCACACTAAACAAAGTACCATCAAAATCGGTAGAGAAGACACCGCATGAGATGTGGACAGGCAAAAAGCCGAGTTTGTCTTTTCTTAAGATTTGGGGTTGTGAAGCTTTTGTCAAGCGACTTCAGTCGGACAAGCTTACGGCCAAGTCGGATAAATGTATTTTCGTGGGGTATCCGAGGGAAACCTTGGGTTACTACTTCTACAACCGAGAAGAGGGCAAAGTGTTTGTCGCTCGGAACGGTGTCTTCCTTGAGAAAGAGTTTCTCAGTCGGGGAGTAAGTGGGAGCACGGTGCAACTCGAAGAAATTCGAGAGGAATCGGCTAATAGCGAATCGGCAAAAACCTTGGAGGTTGAGCCGATCGTGGCAGCTGAGCCGACAGCAGCACCTGTACTACGAAGATCGGCAAGATTACGAAGTGTTCGTGATGTGTTACTGTTAGACAGTGATGAGCCGGCAAATTATTCGGAAGCGATGGTGGGATCTGATTCCGAGTCATGGCTTGGAGCCATGAGATCCGAGATAAAGTCCATGGATGAAAATCAAGTTTGGAACTTGGTTGATCTGCCAGACGGTGCAAGACCCGTCGAGTGCAAATGGGTCTTTAAGAAGAAAACTGATATGGATGGAAATGTTTCAATCTATAAAGCACGCCTTGTCGCGAAGGGGTTCCGACAAGTTCAAGGAGTTGATTACGACGAGACCTTCTCGCCCGTAGCGATGCTTAAATCAGTTCGGATCATGTTAGCTATAGCGGCCTATTTCGACTATGAGATATGGCAGATGGATGTCAAAACGGCTTTCCTTAACGGAAATTTAACCGAGGACGTGTATATGATACAGCCCGAGGGTTTTGTCGATCCGGCTAATGCTGACAAAGTATGCAAACTTCAGAAATCCATTTATGGGTTGAAGCAAGCATCTCGGAGTTGGAATATTCGCTTTGATGAGGTAGTCAAATCGTTTGGCTTCATCAAGAATGATCATGATTCTTGTTTGTACAAGAAGTTTAGTGGGAACAAAGTAAATTTTCTAATCTTATATGTGGATGACATATTACTGATTGGAAATGATGTCCAGATGTTGCAAGAAACCAAGGATTCATTGGAAAGGAGTTTCTCAATGAAAGACTTGGGTGAGGCAACATACATCCTCGGAATCCGGATCTATAGAGATAGATCAAGGAGGCTCATTGGATTGAGTCAGAGTACTTATTTGGACAAAGTGTTGAAAAAGTTCAACATGGAATCGTCTAAGAAGGGGTTCTTACCGATGTCCCATGGTGTAAAACTTAGCAAGACTCAGTGTCCTTCGACAACTGATGAGCGAAGTAGGATGAGTGCGATTCCATATGCTTCTGCAGTTGGATCCATCATGTACGCCATGATTTGTACTAGGCCGGATGTTTCCTATGCTCTAAGTGTTGTGAGCAGATACCAGGCTGATCCTGGAGAGATCCACTGGACAGCGGCTAAAAATATCCTAAAGTACTTGAGAAGGACTAAGGATATGTTCTTGGTTTATGGTGGTGAAGATGAACTCAGTGTAAAGGGTTACACGGATGCGAGTTATCTCACCGACTCTGATGATTCTTGTTCGCAATCCGGATACGTGTTTATTATAAACGGAGGTGCTGTTAGCTGGAAAAGTTCCAAGCAAGAGACTGTGTCTGCGTCTACAACAGAGGCTGAGTATATTGCCGCCTCGGAGGCAGCAAAGGAAGCTGTTTGGATGAGGAATTTCCTCATGGATCTTGGTGTGGTTCAGGGCTCGTCCAATCCGTTGGACGTATATTGTGACAACAATGGTGCTATTGCACAAGCCAAGGAACCTAGACAACACCAGAAAAACAAGCACATACTCATGCGGTACCACCTGATTCGCCAGTTCGTGGATCAGGGTGATATCAAGTTATGCAAGGTACACACGGATGCAAATATTGCGGATCCGTTGACAAAGCCATTACCCCAGCCGAAGCATGAGGCGCACCTGAGAGCCATGGGCATTAGATGCTTAGACATGTGATGTCGGAAGATTGACTCTAGTGCAAGTGGGAGACTGTTGGGAATATGCCCTAGAGGCAATCATGTATGATGAGATTTCCCATTGTATTCATAAAGTTATTAAGTAGTCCTTGTATAAACATCTGATGTGTATCATTGAATATGTGATTCAGTTGTGGAACTATGCATTCATGTTGTTTGTACTAAATATCCTTGGTCATTGAGGTTGTGCTGGACACACAACTTAGACCAATGTGAAAGTTGGCTTGATGACTCGGTTCCACTTGTCATGGGCATGGAGATGCTATTCCAACTTACACAGACTAGGCTAAAGAGTTTAGCGAGTCGGATTGACCCATATTGAGGTACAACGAACTAAGCTGTCATTTGTATATCTCAATCAATGTAATCCTTAGACCTGAGGTTGTTGCATAGTCCGAGTTGAGGATCACCGACTTAGGTTCTGTCAAACGCTGATCCGTAACTGGGCAGTTATAAAGGCAGGGTTCGGGTCTACTGAGAATCAAGTTGCGTGATGTGAATAACCAAGATGGGATTTTGCCCCTCCACTCGGAGAGATATTCTCTGGGCCCTCTCGTGAGATATGATTCGGAAAGCATGGCCATGCACGACTCGGTTAAGTGTTAACCGAGGCGATCGGCTAAGAGTTAGTCGGGTGAATCACTTATCTCGGATCGAGAAGAGAGTCGGACTATTTAAGGGATGACATATATTCGCCTATAGTCTGACAAGGTATATCGTGAGGCAAAAGGGACTCAGACGTAAGTCGCATTGGAAAGGCAAGTCGTCATGACTCTTTGGTACTTGGGAATTGGCAAGTTCTGCTAGGAGCCGATGCCGATTGATCGATTGTGAGTCGGACTCTAATCGTGTCCAAGTAACCATGAGCCTGCGGGGTCACACACTTAAGAGCGGGAGCAAGTTCGGATTGGATCCGAATCTGTAATCTGGTTGGGTTGGACCTAAAACAGATTAGGACTGAGTTAGTGAGTTGGACTCACGGTGACTAGTGTTATATGGGCTTTAGTGAATGGGTCGCGTAAGCAGAGCCCACGTTCACTCCCTATATATAGTGGAGCACTGTAACCCAGAAAGGTTAATCGTTGTTCGGTTAGGTCATTCCATGTGTTGGAAACCCTAGCTCCACAGCAGTCCAGCCGCCGTAACGAACCTAGCAGTTCGCCGCCGGCGCTCCTCCTTGTACGTGTGGATACCAGCAGAGGTGTTGTGCGATCAGCACCAGGACGACCGGATCGTGAGGACTGCACTGCATCAACTGACGCGCTTCATCAGTAATCCGCAACCGCGCGTCTAGTGGTAAACCTCGTGGCCTTCTACCTCAGCTAGATTTTGGGATCACCACGTTAGAGGAAAAAGTTTTGTTTTATCTCTGCGTGGCCCGACAAAATGCAGTTACAGAATGCTACCATCCCATTTTTCTAAAATTGTAGACCACGTTACGTGAACTATATCCCAACCGGGGTATCTCAAACCTTTCTGTCCTTCTCGGGTGAAAAAGACAAATGTCTGCCGAATCGGGAGGAAGTGGGTCCGGTTTGAACTACAGGTACATGATCTAACGTCCGTGATTTTTTAAAAAAAATCATTTTTAGACTCACAATATGTTGTTTTTTCAGAGATCCAATGCAAGTGCTAACATTCTTATCCCCTATCTTCACGCACGCCGTTTTGACCTAAGTTCGAAACGGCAAAAAATTCAAAACGGGCATAATTTTTTAAAAAAAGGTCCGAACAATGTAAATCCTTCGCGTGGTGTGATATTATTCTACATAGTTGCAAGAAAAAATATCAAACTTGATATACTGATTATGCCTCCAAAAAACCTTCACAAAATGACCTATCAAGGTTTCATGGCTTTCGGTCCAAGAGACGGATGTTATGTGTTGGATCGCGGCATAGTTTGTGATACGGTGCCCATATTGTGCATGCATGTGTTTATTGTGATGTAGAACAATGTTGCAGGAGGAAGTTTTCCTTTTTGTCGCTCGGAAAAGCCATTTTCCATTTTCCGAGCGTAAAAAGACGGGTCGTTTTGTGAAGCAGCCACCAAATACAGTTACAGAATGCTACCATCCCATTTTTCTAAAATAGTAGACCACGTTACGTGAACTATATCCTAACAGGGGGATCTCAAACATTTCTGTCCTTTCCGGGTGAAAAAGACAAATGTTTGCCGAATCGGTAGGAAGTGGGTCCGGTTTGAACTACAGGTACATGATATAACGTCCATGATTTTTTGAAAAAATCATTTTTAGACTCACAATATGTCATTTTATCACAGATCCAATGCAAGTTCTAACATTCTCATCCCCTATCTTCACGCACGCCATTTTGACCTAAGTTCGAAACGACAAAAAGTTCAAAACGAGCATAAGAAATTCAAAAAAAGGTCCGAATAATGTAAATCCTTCGCGTGGTGTTATATTATGTGACATAGTTGTAAGGAAAAATATCAAACTTGGTATACTGATTATGTCTCCAAAAAACCTTCACAAAATGATCTATCATGTTCGAGGTTTCATGGCTTTCGGTCCAAGTGACGGATGTTATGTGTTGAATCGCGACATAGTTTGTGATACGGTGCCCATATTGTGCATCCATGTGTATATTGGGATGTAGAACAATGTTGCAGGAGGAAGTTTTCCTTTTCGTCGCTCGAAAAAGCCATTTTCCGAGCGCAAAAATACGGGTCGTTTTGTGAAGCAGCCACCAAAATGCAGTTACAGAATGCTACCATCCCATTTTTCTAAAATAGTAGACCACGTTACGTGAACTATATCCCAACCGGTGGATCACAATCCTTTCTGTCATTACCGGGTGAAAAAGACAAATGTCTGCCGAATCGGTAGGAAGTGGGTCCGGTTTGAACTACAGGTACATGATCTAACGTCCGTGATTTTTTGAAAAAATCATTTTTAATCTCACAATATGTCGTTTTTTCAGAGATCCTATGCAAGTTAAAAAAAGGTTTTTAAAAAAGGTTTTCAAAAAAGGTTTTTTAAAAAGGTTTTAAAAATGTTTTTGGAAAAAGTTTTAAAAAAGGTTTTTAAAAAGGTTTTGAAAAAGGTTTTTGGTTTTTAAAAAGGTTTTAAACAGGCATATAATAATTAATTTTAAAAAAGCTTTTGAAAAAGTATTAAAAAAAAGGACCTTTAGCCCCGGTTAGTACTACAAACCGGGGCTAAGGGGTGCGGGTATAAATACCCACCCCGTGCGCCCCGGTTCGGTGCACGAACCGGAGCACACAGACCGTCGCGCCGCCGTCTTCCTCCCCGCGCGCAGAGCCACCGCGCCGCCGCGCCGTCAACCACCGCGCCGCCCGTGCCCGTGCCTCCCGTGCGCCGCCCGCGCCCGGCCCGTGCCGTCCCGCTCCGGCGCCGCCCGCGCCCGGCCCGTGCCGTCCCGCTCCGGCGCCGCCCGCGCCCGTGTCACCCGCGCCCGGCCCGTGCCGTCCCGCTCCGGCGCCGCCCCTTCTTCCTCGGCACGTCGCCGACCGCCCCTTCCCCGGCACACGCCCACCCGCGGCACGTCGCCGACCGGAGCCCACCATGCCGCCCGCACCGTCAACCACCTCCGGGTTAGTGTTAATTTTGTTAGTGTTAATTAGTGTTAATTTTGTTAGTTATTTTGTTAGGGTTAATTAGTTAGTGTATTTTAGGGTTAATTAGTTAGGGTTATTTTAGGGTTAATTAGTTAGTAAGTTTAGTGTAATTTTTTCTTAGATATTTTGGTTAGTGTTCAATATATTTTATTTTGAGTTATTGTAATTTAGTTAGTGTAATATAGTTTATTTTAGTTAGTGAATTTTAGGATTTTAGTTGATAATATTTATTTTAGTGTAATATAGTTTATTTTAGTTGATACTATTTATTTTCATCATGTTTAAAGTATATAGGTTTACCGGGCATCCACGGGGCTGGGCTCCGCCGGGCTAGCACTGGGAGGTGCTACCAGCCGGGGGACATCGTCTCATGATGAATTCGGGTGTCGTCGTCGACCCGAATCTTTTGTGGTGGTGGCCGAGTGGTCCAGGTGCGATGCAGAGGGAGCCGGCCCCCGACGAGGTGGTACAGCGTCGTGTCAGGGAGGAGGACGAGCACGTCCGGCGCTACATGCACATTTTAGGAGTCCAGGACGCCAATACCTGGCAGCTTCTTTAGGCACCTTACCCGAGATATTATCCGGTGATGGTTCCTACACTTTGGGTGCACACCTCCCGCGGCTTAGTAGCCGGGGCTCGACGTCTTCGCTGAGCTAGCTAGATGTGTAATAGGGTTGTATTGTTGTTTAATTGGTACTTTATTGTTGTACTAGCTGGATTATTCGAGATGTATTGTTGTTTAACTGGTACTTTATCTTTCTTTATCACATTGTTTAAGTTGGATTACTTTATCTTCCTTTATTTTATTGCATTAAGCAAAATGGTTTTATCTTTCTTCTGTATTAGTTAAGTTATGGACGGTAGAGACAACGAAGAGCACATCATGTACAACATGATAGATGAGGGTACATGAGGTTACAATTATGATGGAGCAGACGATGATGGAGATGATGATGGCTCCCAATACCTCAACTTGGATGAAGCCGATAGATGAGACGACTATGACGAATTCTTTGGTGGAGACGACAGTGGAACTGACGGTGGAGACACCACCATAGCAAAGACCGGTGAGGTATATAAAGCCTTTGCTGATCACGAGCTAGTAGATGCATTAGTTGATTCATATATATATATATATATATATATATATATGTATACCAATGCGGAGCGATAGTCAGGGACGCCATACCGATCACTACTCAGAAGTGGAATAAGCCAGGAAAGAAAAGTGATCGAGTTGGAGAAACTATTGTCGATGACAGATCCAAAGACGGTCTTTGGAATTCACTCATGGCACACTTCTCTCTGCCTGAATTGGACACTCCTGAACTCACTGAGGCATTGAGGTTGCAAGTCAGAAAGTGGGCCCTTAAGAAGATGGGCGGACAGTTCAAGGACTGGAAGAAAAGATTGTACAACAACTTGGCCAAGAAGGGGCTGACTCCGCCATTCACTGGCCCGCTAGAGAAGCAGCGGGATAACTGGACCCCATTTGTGAAATACAAGGAATCAGAAGCAGCTACGGCCAAGTCAGAAAAGAATAAGATAAATGCGGCAAAAAAGAAATATCACCATACTATGGGGACAGGTGGCTACAATACGGCCGCGCCGAAGTGGGAAAAAACCGAGGAAGAAATGCGTAAAAAAGGGGTCACGCCAGCTACAAATAAGTGGCCCGTGAGGTCGAAAAATTGGCTCCTTGGGCATGGGGGGTCGTATGACACTGAAACGGGGAGATTATTGTTACGAAGGAGACCATTACTAAACCCAAAGATGAACTTATTAAAGTGATACAACTGAGAAAAGATGGAAAGTTCATTCCCGACAGAGAGAACGATGAGCTGACATATGCCCTCGGGAATCCTGAAAAAGTCGGACGAACACGAGGCTTTGGCCCATCTGTTCCATGGAAGACAGGGTTTCCCGCTGACATCGACACTTATAGAAGCCGATCTAGAAAAACGAACAGGCAGAAGGCGGAGGAGGCAGCGCGGTTGGAGGCGGTTGAAAAAAGGAACGAGGAATTTCAAGCCATGTTCAAGCTGTAGCAGGAGCAGATTAATGAACTTAGAGTACTGGCCCGACAGCAAGATCCTGCGTTAGACAGTCCGGTGGGCCCATCTCAGCGGAGAAGCAGCGTGGCTTCCATGGAGGTACAAGCTAATAATCCAATGCTGATGGACAATAATGCAACGATGGTTCACTACCCCATGGATGAAGTCGAGGCAAGGATAGCTTGTGAGCTACATGTCATAGTGAAGAACATTTCTATGAAGGTGGAGCTCGGCTTTGTTTACCTTGTCCACCGGAAGCGACCTACCATGGAAGTCATATTCCAGCTGGCTATGCTCGTGTCGGTGTGGATGAAGTTGAACTGACATGTCGATCACTTGAGCTTGACATCCCTGCAGGCGAAGGGTAGAAAACACTTGGAGAAGTGGAGGGTGGGATCATTCTTTGGAAAAAACAACAGATCGTGTTTCCAGGCTGGGCGCCAAGGAAATCTTCTCCTCCGAGAAGCAATCCATCACCTCCAAGGCCACCATCACCTCCGAGTCCACCGTCTCCACCAAGAAACAATAGTCCACCCCTTCCTGAGAGGGATCGCAGCGCGACTGCATCTCCATCTCCGGCGCCTCCGCCTCCGGCCACTAAATCAAAAGAAAGAAAGCGGAAGAATAACACCGCTACGTCGAGGGAGACCCGACGCCGAAAACGACAAGATCCCCTACCAAGAGTACCGCCTTCTCCTCCCAAGTTAGCTTATCACTGGACTGACGAGGAAAGCGCGGTGATCTCCCGGGCCGAAGTGAAGGCCCATTTTGCACCAAAACAACCCGAGCCACAGGTGCTAGTTGATCCAAAAGTCAAGAAGCACTTCAAGGCATTCCTTGAGCAACCACCCCAACATGTGTTAAATAGGAAAGATGACTATACATGCTGTCTGACGAAGACACTAAAAGAGAAGTCATCAAGCAGTACTGCAAGTGGGAGAAAATCAAAAGGAGTTTCCCAGCTCGGCAAACAGGCAAAACAATCCATTGCCCCGCTCAAGGTGTTACCCCAGCCCACACAAGGTGGAATAGATATGGAATTAGCTATTAAATTAGCCAAGGAGTGTAACGTGCCGGTCGAAGCACTTCTAGCCGGCGGAGATAATGTCGCCAAGGGACCAATAGCACGAAAATTTGTCTAAGGGGAGCCTCTAGTCAGCGATGAGGTATTCGATGATCTGCCAACACATATGCGACTGTTGCATATCTGGTACTTGAAAGTCACAAAGGAAGGGAGACAATTTCTCCAATGTAAAGTTGGAGAGGAGTACTTCCGTCCAGACGAGATCTCCATTGAACTTTGTGAACTATTTCAGTTATTCAACCTAGACGCCCTCGACAAGTCCCTCCTCAGCATATATTGTCTGTAAATAATTAAGTCACTAACTCAGCTCGTTCAATTCATTTCCTGTCGTTATCCTCACTATAGCTCCTTCTGTATGCTATTATATATGCAGAATGAAGATTCAAGAATGTAGAAAAAAGTCAATCTACAGCATTGGGTTCGTTGACCCAAACAGGGTAAATGGGCATACGCTAATAAATAACCTCGAGGAAACAGAGGATAACTTGCTAATGTTTTTAATGGAGCAACATTACAAGACACAAATACTATTTCCTTACAACTATGGGTAAGAGTCTTACTGTCTTGTACACATTCATTTTTTGTTTACTCGATGTTAAGTGTATATAAACGATCGTAGCTTTCACTGGATTCTTCTAAACATTGACGTTGACCATGCAAAAGTTGAAATCTCGGACTCGTTAAAGAAGCCGATGGAAGACTACCGCAACATAATTGATTGCCTCCAAAAGTAATTTCAATCACTATATCTGTCTCTTTCGTTCATTATCTAAGATGTAAACTAATTAATAACTCATTCATTTCTTTTTTGCCGGACAGGGTTTGGAAAAGGTTCACGAAGGAGGTTCAGGGTGAATGGCGTGAGGAGCTCACTTTTCGTACGGTCCCGGTAAGTAGTACGAGAGCTAGGGGACTAATTTATGTGGATATTACAATTATCATGCTTGATTATTATCTGATTGAATTATATTCTCGATCGAAAAGTGTGCAACGCAGCCACAGGGGACTAATTTATGTGGATATTACGTATGTGATTTCATTCGTGAGTGTATGGATCAGGGCACAGACTTTCTTCAAGTACGTGAACAATATATTCGCAATTTATTCTATACCATAGTTTTTGTTGAGTTCCATTCATAATGATCTACTTCTTTATATATAGTTGGATGCGACGCGGGATAAGCTCCTACCACATGACTGCCTACTAGCAATTCAAGAGGAGTTGTCGGAATTTTTGCTCAGGGACGTCATAAACTCAAAAGGAGAGTACAACGTAGATAGACCTTCGTGTAATCGTGGATAGACACAAAAGGACGGTATCTGTTGTAATGATGATCTTGGTGTAAATCAATTAGACGAGCTCTAGTCTCGGTTGTGTATATATTTATATGTACTTATGTTATCATGAGTGAAATTATATTATATATGCATCAATGTTGTAGAATAATATGTATATGAAAACACAAAATGAAAAATAATTAAACATAAAAAAAGAAAACCCTAAAACCCCACCTCTTGCCGCGGCAGCAGTTTGGTGCAAAACGCTGCCGCGGCAGAAGAGCTTTAGTCCCGGTTCTTGTTACGAACCGGGACTAAATATCCTCCATCCCAGCGCGCACAGAGCGGCCACGTGGAGACAATCTAGTCCCGATTTATAACAGAACCAGGACTAAAGGTTTAGTCCTAACCTTTAGTCCCATCCAAAACTAAAGCCTCTTACAAACCAAGACTATTGTCCTGTTTTCTACTAATGGTTGGCAGCGAAGTTTGCCATGGGGGATGGGTCGGGAGAAGAAACAGGGCACAGGGGTGTAGAAGATGAAGAGGCAAGCGGTGGAACAATAGCAAACTAGATTTAGGGGTGCGCCTTGGCCTTGGCGCACGACCCCGTGTCTCTCACACATATTTTTATTTTATATAAAGCTAAAAACAGTATTGTAGTTTTTTGTTGACATAATGAAAGTAATCCATATCCACCAGACAGTCGGCAAGTTCATACGACATCCAGCCGTGTAAGCAAAGATTCGATCTACTATCTCCACTAACACGACCTTGCAACAAAGCATCAATGAATGCCACACTTTTTCTTGCATTAGCACCATCAGTCTCTGCTACTTTAAACCTCTGGGATAGTACTTCTAAAATTGTGCCTAACAACATGCCTTGTTTTGCACTATTCTCAATCATTTCTTTTATCATTATGCTCTGAACAAAGTTGATCCGACAACTTACAGTAAGATTGAGTTGTTCGCTCTTCAGATGATAATAACTGGGGACCTGGTGTTATAGAGTACAGTATCTCTATCTTGAAACAAGTGCCATAAGGAACACCAAGAGTGCTAACAATAGACAGAACAACGAAAGAATTCCCAGCAGCTTTCAAGTATTTTCTGCTCTTCAGTGGCTTTAACCAGCTTACTCACTGAATTTATGTAAGTTATTGTTCTTCACAAACAACCCTTGTTGCTATGAATCTTCCATGGTTCAATCTGAAATCCACTTGTTCCTTGAAGTTCTACTACTGCCAGAGAGAAATCTGAATTTGGAGAAAACAAGAGTGAATTCAGTCCGGCTAGTGTAGTAATATAAGATTCATCAAGCGGGTCATCGTTAGGCAATTTAGCTTCCATTTCAGAGCCATGGTGTTTGGACTCCATGTTTTTCAAAATTTCAGAGCCTTGATCTTTCAGATCCTGCAGATTAAGGACGATAGAGTAACATTAAGTTCTATGTATCTTTAGTGAGTACTACCACCTTGGTAACTGGCACAGATGGATCATAGCATGGTTTTAAAAAATGTGGTTCTAATGAAACATAAGGCCTTGTTACCTATTCAGCCAAATCAGAACAATACAAATTTTGTGACGGAAACTAAGTGGAAGACAAATTACATTAAGAATTTGATATGAAGAAAGTAGATATATTATTTTGAATAGTTGATTTCCTTAGAACCCAACTAAGAACTACGTGCAGAAAAATTCAGTTCTAGTCAATACACTAAACTGACCATCGTGGGCAAACCGTCCAACCAAATCTCACAATTGGATACCCTATGAAAATCCTGGAACATATTCTATAACTTGCATTTAGAGACTAATTCGAAATTATGGACAAAATAACCCAGGATTTGAGCTGAAGATTAGTATCTTAAGGCATCAGCTAGAGAACTTTCTCTGGTTGAACCTACTGACACAGTTCAGAACAGCACAAGTTAGGATTGAATTAGGTTCAGGAAAAAAGGGAGCTAGCAAACTGCAGCTTGGTTCGGTGGCCTAAGTAAAAAAATGATGCTCGAAAACTACCTACTGCCTTAGTCATCGATGAAGTACATGAAGGGAATAAGCCAACCACATCAAACCAACCATGTCACCATGATCCCAAAAAACACTACATGGAGCACAGGAAGTGGCCACATACTTCAGACAATATATTATGTTCAAACACAAAATAAGAATTGTAAAATTTAAACAGCTACATGAAGCACTCGATATTTTATCATTGATTGGAGATTCTTCCCCTGTAGTTTGCTTGGATTTTTCTAGAGGGGAATCTGAGTACAGTCTTTGAAGCCAAGATGGAGATGGAACTGTGAAGTTAATAAGGGATACTATTTGGTCTTGAGGGAAATAGGAGGAGTGACTCTAGAATTACCTCGGAATAAGCCACGTTTCTGAGTGATGGTTCAGGCTCTGTTCGAGTTTGAACCACTGGGACAATTGCAGAAATATCGACATCATCATCAATCAGGTTTTGTTCAGCTGCTGGGAACCTTGGCTTGTAGTTGCTCTCGCAGGGATCCTTCACTGTCACAGAGTTTCTGCTCGCGTGAGACCTACAACCAACCACTTACCATGCTAAGAAATATTACACACGAGTTGCAATAATAGATTTAATACATAGAGGATATGCTAGTGATGTAGACATATGCAAATTCAACTAATGCTAAAGCTCATATGTATATTGGATCATTTAGACAATGTCACATCCCAAGATTTTCCAAATCTTGTAATGTGAAAAATAAATGAAAAAAATAAAACTTTGTTTGATTTTCAGGGCCAGAAGAAACTTTTTGAATTCAATTGGAACTTCAAACCCATTTGAATTAAATAAAATCCTAAAGGGATTTAAAAAGATGAACAATTTTAAATAAAGGAAAATAAAATATTTTGGAATTACTATTTTGGATCTTTTAATAAAAGATTTGGTTTTCAAAAGAAAAGGTGGATTTACAAATAAAGATTATTTTATAAAGCCAAATTAAAACCTTGGCCAAACTTTGGAATTAAAACATTTTGTTTTGAATAAATATAGCAAAGGTTTACTTAAATAAATTAATAAGGATTTAATATCCAATTTTATCTAAATAAAAGGTTTTACCATTTTAATTAAAACATCAAAAACTTATTAATTTATTTTAAATAAGTTTTCCAAATATTTTAAATTCCCAAATAAAACCTACTGAAGTGTTTTAGCTTTATTTTAGATTTCAAAATAAATATTTTAAATAAAATAAGTCCTAGTTGATTTGATAATAAAGGTCTATTGTATTTAATTATTAAAGGACCCTAAATAAAAGGCTATTTTATTTTAAACAAGTTTCCAAGTATTCTTTATTTTCAAATAAAACCTACTGATTTGGTTTTGAAAATATTTGGATTTCAAATGGAGATTTTATTAATTAAATCAAACCCTATTTTATTAAATAACAAAAGATCCATTTTATTTAATTAAAGAATGGGTCTTAAAAAGAATAAAAATTATTATTTTATTTTAGATTTTGGTTTATGTTACTAAACAGAACCAAGTTCAAAGTTGTGAAGTTTGGTGTTTGTTTGAATCAATTTGAATGTTGTTTGATAGTTGAAATTCAAAACAGAAATTAGATTAAGAAAAAGAAAAGGTTACAGAATAAAAAAAATGGATTTGAACCAGACCCAACCCATCAGCCCACTAAGGCCCAGCAAACCAGCCCAGCTTTCCTTCCCGAGGAAAAACAATTCGCACGCAGTACCAGACCCGCAAAGAGAATGACCAGTGGATCCTTCCCTCCTTTCTTTTCCCACTGCCAGGTAGACCCCACTCCTCCTTTTCTTCTTCTCACCCTCGCGACCTCCTTTCCCCAAACTTCGCTACCGTTGCTGCCTTCAATCCGCGTGTTCAATTCGCCATAATGCCGCGCCTTAACCTCGCCGTGACTGCACGCTATTAAGCGCCAGCGCCTCCTCCTCCTTTTCCCTCACACGCTACTCCCTCTCTGCCCCGAGACTGCCTCAATTTGGCTCGACACACTCCCAGTTCCGACCACCGTCTCCGACCAATTCCGGCCGAGTTCCACCACCCCCTGCCTCACTAAGCACGCTAGCAGACTCCCCACTCCCAGACACTCCTCCCCGTACCACCCATTCGACTGCGGGCGTCCCAGAGCGTCGGCTACGACAAGCTTCTGAACGCCGCCGCATCTGCAACCTCTCCGACGACCTTCCCCGGTAAGCACTGACCGCCCCGCGTCTTCTCGATCACGCACCCAACTTTGTTTTGATCCTGCGCGTCTAACCGCGTCATCATTTTGCCTCGAGGTGATCCACAGCACCGTTCCCAACCGCAACCAGAGCCGCCTGACGCCAGGAGCAACTCCGGCGAGCGATTACCGCCACGACAGAGCGCCCCTCCATCCGCAACCAACACGTTGAGCTTCCCTAGCCATCTGCGACCTCGGTAAGCACCTTCCCAACCTCACTCGCTTCCTGTTTTGCCAGCACCGCCACCGCCTGGCCGTGCGCCGCCGCTAGCCGCCGTCAGCGCCGCTCACATTTGGTCAAGCAGACCAGCGCCGTAGGATCTAGATCGGGCGAGCGAGATTAGATCACTTAAACTCAAAAAGGTACGCAGCCAGCGCCGTGCGATGCCACTTGATCTAACGGCCTGCAGCCCGCGATCCACCTGAACCGGTACTGTCCAGTTAAAACACGACGCGTGGCCAGATTTGTTTAAAACAGAATTTTGAAAACAGAATTATTTGTGAATTTCAAACCTTTGTAACTTTGGATCCACACGTCCAAAAATTACAAATTTTATGTCGTTGGATTCAGGAGAGCAAGCCCTAGCCAACCATACCCTTGGTTTAGTAAATAGTATCTGTTAATTTACTTATTTTTGCAAATTCATTTGTGTGCTTGTTTAGATTAGAAAAATTGTTTAAAAATGTTTTTAGGGTTAAAACCTTTGCAAAATGGTTTGTTGTAAACTCACTGACCCTAGGAACCAACCCATGGAGTTAAAAATGAATTTGGTGAAATTTAGGATAGATTAATTGATTTAGTCATTCCTATCCAAATGAAAATAATGGTTTTTGTTATGAAAATGATTTTGAGTAAAAAACTTTGGGAAAATGGTTTAGACCAAACCTACTGACCCAAAACACCAAGTTTTGCAATATCAACTCATTTGGTGAAAAACATAAAGTTTTGCTTTGATAGAAATAATTTTCACCACATAAAATAATGATTAGATTTAAAAATGGTTTATGGACCAAAACCCTTTTGCAAATGACTTTGTCACTTTGGAAAATGACCACTTTTGACTTTACAAAGTTTAGAAGCCTAGTGGAGACCACCTTTGCAATTAGAACCATCTTTTGCATGCTTGCATGCATTACTTTGACTTTGTCATTTTATGTGTTGTTTTGCTTGATTGGTAGATTGAGTTTGTGCCTTGCTTGATTGATTTGTAGTGACTTGAAGAGTGTGATTGTTGCAAGGACAAGGAGTGAACCCATACTCTACCAAAAGGCAAGTGATGCTTCATACTTTTGTCCCATTACTTTCACTATGCATTAGTGATTTTTCTCTAAGTAAAACTTGCATGGATTTTGCTATGTATAGACCTTGCTATAAGAAAAACTAGTACATGAATCCTTAGTAGGATTTTCCTAAGTTAAGATTCCTACTACTATCAAGCTTAGCCTAGCTAATAGAAAACATGGTTGGAAAATATATTCACACTATGGAAAAATCTCTAAGTCTGAGGACTTATGTTTTTGTTTAATAAAACCACTAAGTCAATGAATCCCCTGGGTGGAATGGAAGGATTGGTTTATGTTGAGTGGTTACACAAGGCCATGGACTTGGCTTGTGTATCTCACTTGTGGTATGCCACCCAGGAACAAAGAGATTTGAGATGTCAAATGTTGAGAAGTTTCAAGTGCAACCACTTGGCAATATGGGCTCTGCCATGATCATATAGGTTGCAAGAACTTAGCCAGATGGACAGTGGGTGGTAGTGTTTGATAGGTTGGAACGCGTCCATTTTGGTCTAAGGGAAAGCTTCTGAAAGATCTTGTCTTGGGAAACCAAGTCTTGTGGGGAAAGTGCACCACCTCTGCAGAGTGTAAAATCTAAGTACTTAGCCATGTCCCTGGTAAAGGACAATTTGAGCATCAAGACATGGAAGCAATCAAGAATCTCATCATTCAAATTTCTAAGTTAAAATCTTGTGGTTTGAACAAGGGTTGTTTGAAATCTTAAATCTTTGATTGAGAGATGCCTTGGTTAAAGGATCCTCAAATCTTTGATTGAGAAAAATGTTTTTGCCAAGCAAAACTTAGTATTTTTAAATGATAAGGAAAAATATATTTTGAGCAATGCAAACCTCAACTCCACTTAGCCAAATTCATATAGATGATAGACTCCACTATACTACCATAGTATCACTTGCCAATACAATTCAAATGTATTGACCCTTGTGGCTGTAACTTGTAATGTTGCAGGTTTGATTGTTTTTAGTGAAGATTGATTGATTAGGATTACAAAGTCTACAACCAACATCTGTCTGTGGCACTTTGAAGATGAAGGACCCATGATTATAGTTATTCCGCTGCAATGTAATGTAATAGCCAAATGAGCTATGTATGATGTAATAAAATTATGTTATTCCTGGTTATAAAGTTATATTATGATCTTTGTTTCTTGATATTATATCTTAACTGTGGATGCTAGCTATTGATCCAGGGACTAGCATTGTAAACACAGGGGGCTCTATCTTATTAAAGATTGGGACCCTTACAGACAACAGATAAGCATTAAATATGGAAAGTAGCCAAAACTGTAGCCATTCGGAGAATATTGATATCATGGAGAGAAACTAAAAATCACAATAATTAGTGCAGGTCCAGTTCTTCTAAGGAAAAGTAAATTAGCAAGTAAAAATCAGAAATTCTTTGTTCTTGCTGCTTTCCAGATTGTTTTCAGTGTTATCATCCAACTCTACAATTTTTGAAATGATAGTCTAAAAACTGTTTCACTGAACAACTCTATAAATGAGGGCAATCTTTGACCATATTAGCATCTTATATGCGATGTGGATACCTTTCAATGGTTGGATACAGAAGAACATCAACAAATATGGATTTTCATAAACAAATGTCAACCTTTTACCTTAGTAGCCTTCCTTATCAGTGCAACCATCACCTTGTTTTTGACCTGCCACTATCTCGATGGTGATTTATAATTGTACTCCAAGATCCATAATCATCCATAGATCATAAATTGTTCTAGCAATAGATAGTATGTTAAGCTAATATTTTTAGGACTGATACTTGAAGTTAATATTCAGTGTTCATTCTTACCAAGGCCAGCTATTTCGTGAAGCCAACTTTTTTCACAATTCTGGATTTCATGCCAAATTGAAACTGAACATAGAGCCCAATCCTGATGAAACAAAACACTAATCACATAACTAAAAAATTTAGGAACTCTCCAAGGAAACTGTGTAAACTAAGAGAACAGGTAAATTAGACTAATACATGAACGTTTAATATGTGCAAACTCACTAATTGGTAACCTGTGCCACATGTGTCAAACAACCCACAACAAATATATTTCCCCATGAATCACTTATCAACCCTAACTGTTCATACTATATAGTAAATTACAGAGGGAAAAAAGCAGTTTTAGAGAATCTCAAGAGGGGTTCAACCTGTAGTTTTGGAGGCTACTGCTCACAAACTGGTAACCTGTGTAAGGGGAGCAGTTGCTGTTAAACAAATGACACCAATTAATGGTAATAAAATCCAAATTTATACTATTAAAATATTCCGCGAGCAAAGTCTATATGATTGAGTTTTTCAGAAAGATAATACCCAAGTGCAAAAAAACAATTAAATACCACGTACATGTACCAGAAACTAAGGTTTAGTGTTCACAGCTTCAAATACAACAGTAGGTGATCATCACAATAACTTTGCAGACCAATTATAGAGCTGCTTCAGTTAACGTAGATGTCTCAAGCAAACCAAGGCAAAATATTTAGCTTAAAACATGTCACTGGAGGTACATAGAACTCATGGTTAAAAGAAATCTAATAGCAAGAAGAGAAAACATACACTATTTGGACAATAGTACTCAAATACTCATCCTCTGAAACTGAATCTTCATGCTCTACTCAAGAACAAATCCTGTGTAAAAATTAGAATCTTTCAATATTAAAATCTAATAGCAAGAAGAGAAAAACATACACTATTTGGACAATACTATTCAAATACTCATCCTCTGAAACTAAAACTTCATGCTCTACTCAAGAACAAATCCTGTGTAAAAATAAGAATCTATCAATATTAAATTTCCAAAATCCCATATAAGATCTGCTAATAAATATGGTACCATGCAGCTATAAAAGATTCAGTAATTGAGCAAAGAACATTGGCATTGTGTGGTGAAGAAACATCAAAGAGACTAAAGAAAGTAGCATCTATAATTTGGTATAGAACAATTAATTTTTGTATAAGTGGTGGCCTCAACAAAGAGATTCATGCTCACTTAAATTATTGATCGATCTATTAGCTGACACCACAAACTCAGTCCTCCGGCCTTAGCTCTCTATCTCCAAGCCCCCACCCTGCCCTTCCCCACCATTAGAGAGGGATTTGCCGCATGCTGCCCCAATCTGTCGGCTTGGCTCCACCTCCACCACCCAAAGGAACGATCCAGATAGAGAACTAAGGGAGAGAGACGAACCTGCAGATCCTTGTCGAAGAGGTGGAGGAGGCAGTCCACTATGCTGCATGCCTTCCTCGGTGACGATGACGTAACATGACCGAGTACATCAGAGGTAACGCCATGCCGCTTCCCATGCGTGCCGCAACGCTCGTAGGAGGCGCCCCATGGCTCCGCCTCCTTCCCACGCAGGCGGAGAAGCATGGAGGCGGAGTGATGCGGCCAGCGTGTCGAGGGCGAGGACGGCCGCATCCTCCTCTGTTCCTCCATCTCTTCCTCCTTATGTGTGGCGCGGGGAGAGTACGGCCAGCTGCGGGAAGACCCTTTCCCTAGACGCATCGCCACGGAGGTCGACCGGAGCGAAGACGTCGGCGCCGCTCGCCACCGCCACCGCCACGGCACCCGCCACCAACCGGAGCGGGGAGTTGCGGGGGTGGAGGATGTGACCTGGCCATCTCGCGCGGCCGCGGCCTCCTCCTGCTACCCTCCGCCGCCGGACGGGACACGAGCTTGGCGCCGACATGGCGCCCGCCACCACCACCGCCACTGCTCGCTGTCGTCGCTGCCGTCGCTGCTCGCCCATCACCGCACGCCCTGGCCCTGCTCACCCATCAACGCGCCTTGCTCCTTGCCGTCGCCTCTCGGACTGCGCCCTTCTCTTAATCGCCGCCGCGCCCTAGTCGCCACCTTAGCCGCGCTCCCTGCTCGCCGTCGTCGCCGCGCTACCTGCTCGAGGCCGGTGTGGAGGCAGGGTTGTTCCCCCGCGGGAGCTGATGCCTCCTCCGTAAGGAAGACGAAGAAACGGAAAAGCCGTGGAGGGAGCCGGGCGAGCGAGGCAGGGGAAGCGCGAGGGACGGAGGCTAACGGCGGATGGGAAGTAGGATTATAGGCACGCGCAGCAGGAGAGCCGGCCCTGCCCCAGCGCGAGGAGCCATCTCCACCATGGCGACCACCACGGACGGCCTCACCCACCCCGTGCCGGGCTCGCTGACAAGCAGACGGCCAAAAAAAAAGGGGCCAGGTCCAGCGAAAGGAGCACAGCCAACGGGTAGCCTGTGACGTAACCGACATCGGCGTGGGCGCGGGACGGGCTGGGGGATGGGCGTGGGATGGCCTGCCGTGGTGGTTGACGACTGCGGAACGGGAAGGGGATGGGCGACGGGCGTTTGCCCCTGGCAGAACTAAGGAACCCTGTAAAATTGCCACAGGAAACCTGGCACGAGGCCGACACGCGGGCCCGGCATTAGTCTCGACGGGAACTAAAACGGTTCGGCCAGAGAGAAGCGCAAGACGCGTGTAGAACAGCGCGTGCAGACAGCGATTCCGGTTTTTACTGTGCGCGGGGACAAAACGGTCAAACCACAATCGAACGGTTCAGATCCTGTTTCAGAGGGCGATCCAACGGTTCACAACAGCCACCGTTCCTAGGAGCCCCATGGAGGGCATCAATAACACCTTTAGATGTAGCAGCTGCCTCAAAAGTATCTTTTTTTCCTTTACCACCCATGTCTTTCGACCAATTAAATGTGTCTATTGCTGAGAATCGAGGATTTCTTTTAACCACCAGATTTTTCACTGGCTTCCTGCCTTCTCTGTAAACAAAACCTGACATAGTGGCCCAACTGCCTGCAGCCTTGGCAACGAAGGCCCACTTTATAGTCCCGGGCCAGTTGTCCCATATCCAAGCAACGACTATAGAAAACAGATAAGCTTTGAGCCTTGCAGCTATCACATTTTTGGCCCAACGTACGACAACCCAAACAGATTCCTGGGCAATTAGCACGGACATGGTCAGAAAGCCCACATTAATAACATTTCCCAATGCATTCAAACGTCAACTCCTTTGGCGGCAAAATAGGCAATTTGAAATAATCCTTGATTTCCTCCTCAGAATAACCACACTGCCGCATATCACCCAACAATAAAAGAGTTTCAGAACGAATCTTTTTGCAATAATCCCGGAGATAATTGGACCCAATATTATTTTGAATATGGTCACGATCCACAATAACCGGATCCACAAAACTACCGAAGAAAAATTCCTACCGAAATGAATCCTTGCGAATTTTCAATTCTAAAGAACTGCTTGACTGATCCACTAACGCAATACCATCAGACAAAAAAGGACTGAATTTTGCAAGCACCTTAGTAAAATGGCCAGAATGATCCATACGAGCACTAGATTCCAGAATTTCAGATTTGGCCTCAGAAAGGTTGGGCTACGCCGAGCCACTTCAATGTTTTGAACATCAGAATGCCAATTACCAATATGATCATTATGAAACCTAGAGACCGAGGGATGAATTCCTCTGAACAAAGAAAAGTGATAAACAAAATCTGGCCAAATTCTATCCTTGAGACCATAAACAAAATGTCCAACTTTATTGGATGCCACGGAAAACCGAAAGCACCGATCGGACAATTTGAACACTTTGAATCTAGAGGAAGATCCACCAATGCAACTTTGGAGCGCTAGGCCCACTGATTCCTTAGTTAGAACGAAAGAAGCCGAAGAAAAAGAAAAGACCAAGAAGAATTCCTTCGCCGTCGGGGAGGGAGAGAAGTGCACCATGGAGCCAAAACAAAGACGCACCTGCTTGGCGAAGGCTAGACCTGGGGAGAAATCCCAGTGGAGAAGACCCTCCATTTGTGGAGAAGCCGAAGGGAGTCCTTGCCGACCGAGAGGGCACCAGCGAGGGCTTGCCGGTGGAGGAAGAGGTATGCCACCCTAGATCGCCTCAGCATCGCCTAACCCCATCCTGGCCAAAACCATCGCCCTAGAAAGCTTTTAGCAGGCTGGAGATTGGGATCCCGTGGCACAAAAATATTGGTGACCTAGATCATCAAATCTTTCCCTTCTCTCCAAACCAAGTTCATTTTTGCAAATAAACGGTTGCCAATGATAGATACTTCAAGTTGATACCATCCACCTTGGATATAATCATTTACTAAATAATTTCCTTAATTATTTGGGCCCTAAAACCATTTAAATTCTCTCCTTTGCAAAATCCTCAACACCTTCCCTATGAAGGCAAGTTTGTTTTTCTCCAAATTACTTTGCAAAATCAAGGCACACATGAGGCCTATGTATCATTTCCTACCTTCCCATCTCGAGAATAAATATTTTTTAGATGCTTTATTATTTCTTGTTGACCTTTTTCTTAAATGGCAAAAGCAAGGAATATTAGCTTAAAAATACTTTTCCTACCCAATAAATTCTAGGAAAATTCTCCAACATGTGTTTTGGTACTTAAGACCATCTCACATAAAAAACCACCCTTGTACAGTGTAAAAATATCAAATGAGCTTATAGAAACCATTTCACCACTAATTGATCAAATGATATTAAGTGGACAATTAAATCTTGGAAAAATCTAAAACAATTACTAGAAAGGTACTTTGAAATCCTCTATCTACTAGTAGCCTTGCCTCACCTTGCCAAACACATTTTTCCAGATTTCCTTCATGATCCTCCTCATGATCACTATGTGCAAACTAATCAAACCTTGAGCTAAATAGAACTAAATCATCATCAATCCTCTTAAAAAATTACCACCACACTTTACATCACCCCCTGGTAGAATTACACCATAGCACTATAGTGAAATCCCTACCCTTTGTCCTCTAGCACTTGGAGATAGTGAGAGAGAGAGGGCTTATGCATTTAAGCCAAATCTAGAACTAGACTACATAAAGCCACTACAACACCCCCTATGCTCCTCTCTGGTCGAGCACCATGGTAGCTCAGCCAATCTCCTACTACCACCCTTGCCCATGCCCAAGCATGGACCTTGTCCATCATACACTACCCCTCCTCAGGTTATATATAAACTCACAGACCACCCCAACCCCCATCTCCTATCCCATTCTCATCCCCTCTCAGTACTCTCTCCTCTCTAGAACCAAATCTTGAGCTCTCTCCTACTGCTTCTCGGAAGAGATCCCTTCCTCCATCGGGTATGCAAGATTTACGATGAATATAGGAATGGATACCGACCACCCCTCCCTTTTCTCTTGTCTCCTTGTGTTCTCCTGGATCTAACCTACACCTCGTGCCCTTCTTTTCTCTCAGGTATGTGAGGAACCGCCGCCACCGTGCATGCCCGTGGAGAAGCTTCCCCGGTGAACCTAAACCGCACGAGCACCGGAAGAAGTGCATGTAGCCCTCAATGAATCATACCGACCCCTACGCCCCTCCTGGTCACTCCCCATGGCATGCATGCATCCTGAAAATGCGCTTCGACGAGCACCTGAGCGAGTACCGCCGCGGTGAAGCGCGTGGTACCCAAACCTGCACCGACCCCTTCGATCTTGCACCTTGTCGGAGTCGCCATGACGCGTCGCGCCTCCTCCACCACCTCCCTGTGTCCGTCATGGCCCCAAGGTACGCCTCTGGCCCTCTCACGAACCACCTAGGTTTTCCCTATCTCCTGTCTTGACCGGAGGAAGAAGAAGAGCCGGGGGCCGTTGATGTCCACTAAATCGGACGGCCCCAGGCGACTGATACCCCTTCAAACCCACCCCTCACACTACAAGAAAAATGTACTTTTACAACGGACGATTTTCATGGTTGAAGGTCCGTTTTTCGTGGCTAAAAATCCTTCTATGACAAATGACCTTCATGGTAGAAGCCCCGTCACAAATGATTCTACCATGGTTTCATTTTCGACCGTGGCGGATTGCACCCTTCGGCCACGAAAAATCGTTCCGACGTAGATGTGATCGCCAGCCGCGTTGACTGATGATGTCATGCAAACTGTTATGTGGTGAGCACCTTTAACGATGAGTTAACACCGTTAACTATCAATGAAACCGTGGTAGAAGACAGGCCCAGCCAAGGCCTGGTAATTATTATGTGGTCCGGCCCCCAACAGGATCATGGCCCATTACTGTTTTGCCATGCACTATTACAAATGGGCCCACTGATGTAGCCGTAGGCGGCCCGTATACTTTCTGGCCCGTTACTATTTCCACACACACACACTATATGAAATTGTCATGTTTGCACGACTGATACGCCAAATTTGCATCACCATTCTATATCATAATTTACCTCTATTCATTGATATTTGTCTTATTATGAGGTATTACTTATGACTTTTCATCTGTTTATGTATGTTGGATGATTCTTTGAGGATGAGCTGCCGGAGTCTGGATTCCGATGGAAAAGAAGGCGTTTCGGTGCAATTTCGCGAAGATCAGAAAAATACCAGAAAAAAATGGAAACATATTATTTTACCGGAGAAAGACTTTAGCTAGAAGGAGGAGCGAAGGGGGGCTACAGGGGGCCCAAACCCCCCTAGGCACGGGCCCACCTGAGGTCGCGCCTGGGGTGGGTCTGCCCCACCTACCCGGCTCCCGACTCTCCCCCTTTGCCTATAACGTCCCTTCGAACCCTAATACACGGGGCGCGACCACAGATAGATTTCCGCCGCCTCTGGGAGGCGGAAAACACCGAGAGAGAAATATCTCTTTGGCGGACAGATTTCTGCCGGGGGAATTCCTTCCCGGAGATGGGAGACCGTCGCTATCAACATCGTCATCAAGCTAGGCTTCATTGGGATCATCATCATCATCCACACCATCATCTCCATCAGCACCATCATCACCACTCCGTCTCGCTGTAACAATTGTGTCGGATATTGCTTAGTTCATTAGGGGAAACTTTCCTGGTGTTAATTACTATTGTAGTTGATGCTTGTGAGTGGAACCATTGGATTGTTGTTTATGTTCAGATTTTTATCCATTACCATATCATCTTTGATCTTGATTCATATGATGTCTTGTGAGTAGTTCGTTGTGTTCTTGAGGACATGGGAGAAGTCATGTTGTTAGTAGTGAATCTGTGATGAGTTATTATTCAATGGTTTAGTATTTAAGTTGTGGTGCTATTCTTCTAGTGGTGTCATGTGAACGTCGACTACATGACACTTCACCATTTATGGGCCTAGGATAATGCATTGTGTATTTTGCTACTAATCGTGGGGTTGCCGGAGTGATAGAAACCTAAATCCCCGTTAGGACACCTGTGCAAAAGGGAGCATAGGATCTCGGAGTTTAAGGTTGTTGTTAGATTTATATATTAATTACTTTCCTGTAGTTATGGACGTTTGCAGGGGATTTAATCACAAGTATGTATTAGTCCTAGGAAGGGCAATATGTTAGCACAGGTTTCTAGAGGTCCCAACCTTTAAAAAGGTGGAGATCCCTGTGTTTACAATGCTAGTACCTGGATCAATAGCTAGCATCCACAGTTAAGATGTAATATCAAGAAACAAAGGTCATATTACAACTTTATAACCAGGAATAAAATAATTCATTACATCTTACATAGCTCATTTGGCTATCTCATTACAATGCAGCAGAAAATAACTATAACATGGAGTCCTTCATCTTCAAAGTGCCACAGGCAATCATGTTGGTTGTAGACTTGTAATCCTAATCAACATACTTCACTAACATCAAACAAACCTGCAACATAATAAGTTACAGCCACAAGGGTCAATACATTTGAATTGTATTGGCAAGTTTCACTACTATGTAGAAATAAGTGGATCCTATCATTACATGCATATTTGGCTAAGTAGGGTTTAGGCTCATTTGCAGAAAGCAATATAGTTTTATCCTATCTTTTCAAAATAGTTTTGATCTTTTGACAAATCGTTTTGAACTCCTTGGAAATCTCCAAGTGCTTCAAATCCCTTGTTGTCACCAGCAAGTTTTACTTTGAGAAATTGGAATGTCGAGATCTTCCATAGCTTCAGGCCTTAGTTGCTCAGAATTGTCTGTAACCGGGGACACGACTAAGTACTTAGAATCTGATCTTCTGCAGAAGTTGTACACTTTACCCACATAACACAATCTTGTCTTGACGCCACCAGTGGCCGTTGGATAAGTACACACCAAATGGAGTACCGTCAGATCGAGAATGTGACAAAGTCTTTCCATAGAAGTCCTCCCAATACACAATGCTAGCTTGTCTACCAGGCACCAATGTAGGGATATATTTCCATACACAATTCTAGTTAACCTGAATATGCCAATGCATGGGTCTTCCACTATGTAGTTGACTAAGCCAGAGCCCATTTATCATGTGGTTGTACATGGAAGCCACTGTACGAGAAAAATGTTCAATCTCTAAGTCCCTGGGTGGTTTTCTTCTAGTGCACATACAAAAAGATAACCATATAAACATGGTTCCCTTTGTTGCCACCTTGTCCAAAATGGAGTATCCTCTTTCCACCCAGGTGGTTCATTGATTACTTGTTTTATTATATAAAACATATATTTTTTCAATACTTTATATAATCATATCTTGTATTCCATCCCAAATATATAGCAGGTCTAAGCATACTACAACTACAATGTTTTCACTAAGGAAGATATAAGGATATCCTAATAGGATATAGCATATCATAGAAATATAGTAGTCCTATCATGCATGCTACAAAAATCCACTAAGTGTAATGAAAATAGTAGGACATGGATGATAGTGTCACTTGCCTTTTTAGTAGAGAATATTGGTTCACTTCTTGATCTTGCAAATATCACACTCTTCTAACTTCACTACAATTCAATCAAGCAAATACACATTCAACTAGCATTCAAACAATTCATCACATAAAATGACAAAAACATGGCAATGCATGCAAGAGATGGTTTTATTTGGAAAAGTGGTTTCTATTAGGCTCTAACCATTTTAAAGCTCACAATGGTCATTTACAAAAGTGGTAAAACCATTTAAATTCAAGTTGGTGAAAATGGCCACTTTAAGTCATTTTTGTTTTGCTAGGAATGATTTAAATCAAAATGATAATCCCTAGAGTTTGTAAAATATTTTTAAACATAACATGTTAGTATTTTAAGGTCATGTGTTTAATATTAAAACCATTTGCAAAAGGTTTCACCCCATAAACCAATTTTATACCAAAGCGATATTTTATATTGTTGAAAATGCCTTTTAGCAAAGTAATAATTTTATAGGGTTCATCAAATATATTTTTAAATATCAAAACTTGGTGTTTAGGGTCATAGAGTTTAATTCAAATCATTTTCCAAAGATTTTACTCAAAAAGTATTTTTAACACATAAATAATATTTTTATTTGACTAGAAATGCTCTTATTCAAAGATTTATTCTTTTAACTTCACAAAATAAATTTTTAAATCCATAAGTTGGTTTGTATGGTCAGTAGGTTCAAAACAAACCACTTAGCAAAGATTTCACCTTAAAAATATTTCTAGAACAATTTTTATATTCAAATTATGCCTACACAAGTTTCTGCAAAAACAACTATTTTACCAGAAGCAATTCATTAAACAAAGTGCATGGTTGGAAAGTACTTGTTCTGCTGATTCCATTGATATAAAATTTGCAAAATTTGGACGTGTAGATTAAAATGAATTTTGCAAGTTTGCATATCTAATAGACCCTAATTTCTGTTTTAAATCAAACTCTAGACACGTGACGCTTTCTTACTGGCGCGTACCGGTTCGGGTGGATCACGCTCTGTGGGCTGTTGGATTTAAAATGCATCGCACGACTCAGATCAAACATACCCCTTCAATTAATGAATCTATCGTAGCCACCAGATCAAGATCCAACTGATCACATTAGCCTGACCATGGACTGGCGACGCTGGAGGCGGCGAACGGCGGCGCACGCTTAGACGGGCAGGTTGCCAAGGAACTAGGTTGCGCAGGAGAGGGAGAGGATGCTCACCAGACTCGCAGTGGCACGGTGGTGCTCAAGGTGGTCACCGTTGGGCAGGGGGCGCACGGAACAGAGTGGATTGCTCGCCGGAGTTCTGTCTGTGTCGGATTGCTCTGGTCGTCGACGGAGGCGAGGTTTGAGAAAAACTCTTGGTTGCAATACTTCAATGATGTAGGATCCTTCTAACTTTTGCATTCCCTCAGTCTCTAAATCTTGAGCAAGTCTTCCTTGTCTCACTTGTAGTCCTTAGTGATATCCAAGTTGGAAGTCCTTGGTGAACATGCTAAAGACGTTGAAGTCATTAGAGTTGAAGATGTTGAAGTCATTAGAGTTGTAGAAGTTGAAGAAGTCCTTTGCACATGGTGTAGTCTTTGGCCATGGGTAGGTTTTTCCATCAAGTTGAAGTGGAAGAGGTGTAGAGTTGAAACCAAAATGGTTAAGGAAAGAGTTTACAAGTGTTTTTGTAAATAAGTTTTGGATCAAAATATAACTCCTATTCTTCTAAGGGTTTTTGTCCAATCCTAGGTTTACAAATCCTACAGGAAACACAATGCTCTGATACCATCTGTAGGGGTCCCAACCTAATAAGGTAGAGTCCTCCTGTGTTTTACAATGCTAGTCCCTGGATCAATAGCTAGCATCCACAGTTAAGATGTAATATCAAGAAACAAAGGTCATAATATAACTTTATAACCAGGAATAACATAAGTTTATTACATCAATCATAGCTCATTTGGCTATTACATTACATTGCAGCGGAATAATTATAATCATGGGGTCCTTCATCTTCAAAGTGCCACAGGCAAATGTTGGTTGTAGACTTTGTAATCCTAATCAATCATTCTTCACTAAAAACAATCAAACCTGCAACATACAAGTTACAGCCACAAAGGGTCAATACATTTGAATTGTATTGGGAAGTGATACTATGGTAGTATAGTGGAGTCTATCATCTATATGCATTTGGCTAAGTGGAGTTGAGGCTTGCATTGCTCAAAATAGATTTTTCTTATCATTTTGAAAATACTAAGTTTTTGTTTTGACAAATCACTTACCAAGGCATCTACCAATCAAAGACTGAGGATCCTTTCCAAGGCATCCACCAATCAAAGACTGAAGTGCTTGGCAAAACATTTTTCTCAATCAAAGATTTCAAGGTCCTTGTACCAAGCCATCTCTCCATCAATGATTGAAGAATTCAAACAACCCTTGTTCAAACCACAAGATTTTAATTTAGAAATTGGAATGATGAGATTCTTGATTGCTTCTATGTCTTGATGCTCAAATTGTCCTTTACCAGGGACATGGCTAAGTACTTAGATTTTACACTCTGCAGAGGTGGTGCACTTTACCCACAAGACTTGGTTTCCCAAGACAAAATCTTTCAGAAGCCTTCCCTTAGACCAAAATGGACGCGTTCCAACCTATCAAACACTACCACCCACTGTCCATTTGGCTAAGTTCTTGCAACCTATATGATCATGGCAGAGCCCATATTGCCAAGTGGTTGCACTTGAAGCTTCTCAACATTTGACATCTCAAATCCCTTTGTTTCCTGGGTGGCCATCCACAAGTGAGATACACAAGGTTCCTGGCCTTGTGTAACCACTCAACATAACCCAATCCTTCCATTCCACCCAGGTGATTCATTAATTTTAGTTGTTTTATTAAACAAAATCACAAGTCCTTAGACTTAGAATATTTTTCATAGTGTGAATATATATATTCCACCCATGTTTTCTATTAGCTAGGATAAGCTTGGTAGTAGTAGGAATCATAGCTTAGGAAAATCCTACTAAGGATTTATCTACTAGGTTTTCCTATAGCAAGATCTATACTTAGCAAAATCCATGCAAGTTTTACTTAGCAAAATCTCTAATGCATAGTGAAAGTAATGGGACATAAAGTATGAAGCATCACTTGCCTTTTTGGTAGGTAATGGTGGTTCACTCCTTGAACTTGCTAGTCTCACACTTCACTACAAGTCAATCAAGCAAACACTAATTCAATTTACATTCCAAACCAATAATCACTCAAACAATTTCACACACACAAGACAATGGAAACCGATTCATGCATGGGAGCATGCACAAGATAGTATTATTTTGCAAAGGGGTCTCTATGGGGTTTCTAAACTTTGTAAGATCCAAATTGGTCATTTACCAAAGTGGCAAAGTCATTAGCAAGAGGGTTTTTGTCCAAAAACTATCTTTAAATCCATTCATTATTTCATGTGGTGAAAAATGTTTTTATTAAGGCAAAATTCTTAAGTTGTTCACCAAATGAGTTGCTATTGCAAAACTTGGTGTTTTAGGGTCAGTAGGTTTGGTCCAAATTATTTTCTCAAAGTTTCTTTTCCATAAACATTTTTATAATAAAAACTATTCCTTTTATTTGGCTAGAAAATGACTAAGACAAGTAATCTAACCTAAATTTTACAAAAATCATTTCTAACACCAAGGGTTGGTTCCTAGGGTCTGTAAGATCACAACAAACCAATTTGCAAAGGTTTTAATCCAAAAATCATTTTTAAACAATTTTTCTACTCTAAACAAGTACACAAATGTTTCTGCAAATTCAAACAAGCTAACAGATACTATTTGTCAAACTAAGGCCATGGTTGGCTAGGGCTTGTTCTCCTGAATCCATTGATATAAAATTTTCCAAATTTGGACGTGTGGTTTGAAAGTTACAAAGGTTTGAAGTTTGCAAATAAATCTGATTCAAAAATCTGTTTTCACTCAAACACTGGCCACGCGTCGAGCTGTGATTGGCCGATACCGATTCGTCTGGATCGCGTGCTGCAGCGCGTTGGATTAAGTCATATCGTGCGGCCCTGAACATGTACCCTTTCACGTTTAAGTGAATCCTTCGCAGCCAATGGATCTGCATCTAACGGTCGCTGTGCGTTTGACCTAAAAGGAGCGGCGCTAACGGCGGCTGTGCGGCGGTGATGGGCAGACGGCGGCGGCGTTGGCGAGGCAGGAAGCGGGGAAGATGGGGAGGATGCTCACCGGGTTCGTGGAGCGACGCTGACGCTCAACGTGGGACTGGTCCGTCGAGGGGCGCACGGGGACGGACAGAATTCCTCGCCGGAGTTGGTTCTGGCGACGGACGCGCTCGGTCGAGGTCGAAGACGGCTCTGTGGTCCACGAGAAGATAAACGGAGGGCTGGGTTAGCTGCGTAAGACCATGGCAAAGATGTGTGCGTGAACAAAAGGGAAAGGGGTGGACGGAAACTACCTGGGGTACTCGCCGGAGAAGGAACAGGCGGCGGCGCTGTCAGAGCTAGTCCAAGCCCAAGCTCTGGGGCGCCCGCGGTCGAGTGATTGACACAGAAGGATGCGCCAGTGTATGGTGAGCGTGCTCGTGTGCTCAGGGGGCGGAAGGGAGCGTGTGCTGGCCGGAATTGGCGAGAGGGGTCGCCGGAGACAGAGACAGTCGAGGAGGGATTGTGGCGGCCTGGAGGCGTGTCGAGGAGGGGCGTCTGGGGGAAACGGAAGAGGGGAGGTTGGCGCTTAAGTGTGCTTGATCGCGGCGAGTTATGGTGGCTGCGTTAAGGCGTATTGATGTCTCGATTCAATGCTGGCAACGGCGACGAGAGGAGGAAGAAGCAGTCGCGGGGTGGAGAAGGAGAACAGTGGAAAGGGGTCCACTGGTCAGTGGGAAAACGCTTCAAGTGGGGTCCTCCGGTCAGCGTCTGTGCGGGTTGATTATGCGGTGAGGAAAACGGTTCGGCGTGGGAACAGGTGGGCTGGACTGATGGGATTCGTGGGCTGCTGGGTTGGGTTGGTTTACTTTTATTTTTTTCTGTCTGCTTTGTTTTTTTCTATTTTCTATTTACTGATTTGGATTTCAAACAACAATTCAATCAATCCAAATAAATTCATACAAACACCACATTTCAATTCTTTGAACTTGGTTCTGTTTATCAACATAAACCAACATTCCAAAATAAATCATATTTTAAATCTTTTTAGGTTCCATTTATTAATTAAATAAAATGGTCCATGGTTTATTAATAAAACAAGGTTTGGTTTATTTAATAAAATCTTCATTTGAAATCCAAATGCTTTCAAAACCCAATCAGTAGGTTTTATTTGGAAATAAAGAATATTTGGAAACCTTGTTTAAAATAAAATAATCCTTTTACTTTAGGGTCCATTAATAATTAAATAAAATGGGCCTTAGTTATTAAATGAAATAGAGTTTGATTTTATTAATAAAATTCTTATTTGAAACCTAAATATCTTCAAAACCAAATCAGTGGGTTTTATTTGGGAAATATAGAATACTTGGATATTTGTTTTAAAATAAAATAACATTTTATTTTAGGGTCCATTATTAATTAAATATAATAGACTTTCATTATTATTTTAAATAGGATTTATTTTATTTGAGATATTTATTTTGAATCTAATATAAAGCCAAAACACTTTAATAGGTTTTATTAGAGAATATAAAATACTTGGAAAACCTATTTAAAACAATTTAATAAGTTTTGATGTTTTAATTAAAATGGTAAAACCTTTTATTTGAATAAAATTTGGATATTAATTCCTTATTATTTTATTTTAAATAAACCTTTGCTATTTTTTATTCAAAACAAAATGTTTAATTCAAAAGCTTGGCCAAGGATTAATTTGACTTTATAAAATAATCTTTATTTATAAATCCATCTTTTCTTTTGAATACCAAATCTTTTATTAAAAGATCCAAAATAGTATTTCCAAAATATTTTATTTTCCTTTGTTAATTGTTTTATGTTTTTAAATCCCTTTAGGATTTAATTGTTCAAAAATGGGTTTGAAGATTCCTATTGATATTCAAAAAGTTTCTTCTGGCTCTGAAAATCAAACAAAGTTTTATTTTATTAACTTATTTTCACATTACAAGATTTGGAAAATCTTGGGATGTGACAGTTTTATGGATAGTTATTAGTTTGGGGATGGAACTGTCCATCCTGGTGATCACTTGCTTTTTATCCATGAATTATGCGGGTTGTTTAAGTGTGCAGGTATCACAACCGAATAGGTGAATAAGAAGTTATTGTCCATATCTTTGAAAGGGAGAGCTAAGGCATGGTATGAGCTGCTAAAGAATGGACAATCCATGGAATGGGAGGATATGACATCTCTCTTTTACTCTAAATTTTATCCTCCTAGTGAAATCCAAAATGATAGAAGTCTTATATATAACTTTTGGCCTCTTGATGGAGAAAGTACAACTCAAGCTTGGGGGAGATTGAAGCTGCTAATGCTTAAATGTCCTGTTCATGAACTCCCTAACAATATTATTCTCAATAACTTTTATGCTAGGCTTTCTCTTCAGGATAAAGGTTTATTAGATGCTTCTTGTGCTGGATCATTCACAAGTATGAAAGAAGAAGTTAAATGGGATCTCTTGGAATGTATTCAAGATAACACTAAAGCTTGGGAGAATGACAAAGGAAGAAAGTCAGGTATAAACTATGATTTTGAATGCATTAAATCCTTTATGGGAACTGTTAGCTTCCGTGACATTAGTAATGAGTTTGGTCTAGACTCTCACGTTCTTGCAAAATGTTTTGAGGCCTTTGCCGCTTACATAGAAATTCCTAAAAAGGATTGGGGCAAGTACCATGCTCCTTTTAAAGACATTCTTACTCATGTTCCTGCTAGTTTAGAAGTTT
Source organism: Avena atlantica (assembly GCA_910589765.1). Taxonomy (NCBI): domain Eukaryota; kingdom Viridiplantae; phylum Streptophyta; class Magnoliopsida; order Poales; family Poaceae; genus Avena; species Avena atlantica. The sequence continues at coordinate 482,499,968 of OU342735.1, read as the reverse complement.
GTACTGTTGATCCTATTTTGCCCGAGCCTTATATTGAGAAAGTTCATTTTCCTGCAAAGGTAAGGGAACATTCTATCATAGCTAATATGGTTAGCAAAAGCGCGAAGAAAACTATAGGTTCCAATGAGCTTATTGATATCGAGCCGGTGGTAGCTATTGTGAAAGATCTTGTCACTAGAAATATAGAGGATGAGCATATTGTCTTTTGTGAAGACTCTACTAATATTTTCTCATCCTAGGAAAGTTAGAAAATCTAGTGTTATCGTTCTCTCTGTTAAAATTGGTGATCATTGCTATTATGGTTTATGTGATATTGGTGCTAGTTCTAGTGCTATTCCTTATGAGATTTACAGGGAAATTATGCATGAGATTGGTCCTTGTGAGCTTGAGGACATTGATGTGGTTACTCACCTTGCCAATAGAGAGCAATTTTGCCCCATTGGTATTGTAAGAGATGTGGAGGTTCTTTGTGGTAAGGTTAAATATCCTGCTAATTTTCTAGTACTTGGTAAAGAAGCTAGTAAATCTTATCCTCTTATCTTTGGTAGACCCTTTCTGAATACTTGTGGGGCTATCATAGACTGTAGGAAGGAAAAAGTTTTGACTAAGTTTGCTGGAGAATCTTATGAGTTTAATTTTTCCAAATTTGCCAAAACCCCTTATGAAAATGAATTACCTGATGAGGACTTCAGAGTTGAACAACTTTCTGCTATTTCTCTTGCTCCTAACAATGCCTTGCGGCAATTTATGGAAGATGATGAAAGTGATGCCTTCATGAAGGAAAGAAATGAGATTGATGAGGTTTTCCTTTTTAAAACTGAGTTACTTAAGCATAATCTACCTGTGGAAGACTTGGGTACCACTTTACCACCCAAAGGAGATCCTGTTTTCAAATTAAACCTTTACCTGATGATCTTAAATATATTTATCTTGATGATAAGAAGATATATCCTATTATTATTAGTTTGAAACTTTCAGGGAAGGAAGAAGAAAGGATATTGGAGGTATTGAAGAAGCACCGAGGAGCTATGGGTTATACTCTTGATGATTTAAAAGGAATTTCTCCCACTATATGTCAGCACACTATTAATATTGAGCCTGATGCAAAACCAGTTGTTGAGCACCAGCGCCGTCTAAATCCTAAAATGAAGGAAGTGGTAAGAAATGAGGTATTAAAACTCCTTGATGGCGGTATTATTTATCCTATTGCTGATAGTCAATGGGTTTGCCCTGTTCATTATGTTCCCAAGAAAGGGGGAATTACTGTTGTGCCTAATGAGGATAATGAGCTTATACCCCAGAGAGTAGTGGTTGGGTATAGAATGTGCATTGATTTTAGAAAGATTAATAAAGTTACTAAGAAATATCATTATCCTTTGCCCTTTATTGATCAAATGCTTGAGAGGCTGTCCAAAAAGACTCACTTTTGCTTTCTTGATGGTTATTCTGGGTTTTCTCAAATCAACGTGAAAGCACAAGACCAGGAGAAAACCACTTTCACTTGTCCTTATAGTACTTATGCTTATAGGCGTATGCCTTTTGGTTTATGTAATGCTCCTGCTACCTTTCAGATATGTATGTCTGCTATCTTTCATGGTTTTTGTGAAGAAATTGTGGAGGTTTTCATGGACGATTTTTCCGTCTATGGAACTTCTTTTGATAACTGTTTGCACAACCTTGATAAAGTTTTGCAGAGATGTGAAGAAACAAACCTTGTTCTTAACTAGGAGAAATGTCATTTCATGGTTAATGAAGGAATTGTTCTTGGACATAAGATCTCTGAAAGAGGTATTAAAGTTGACAAAGCCAAAATTGAAGCAATTTAGAAGATGTCTTGTCGTAGGGATATCAAAGGTATTCGTAGTATCCTTGGTCATGCTGGTTTCTATAGGAGATTTATTAAAGATTTCTCTAAAATTTCAAAGCCCCTTACTAATCTTCTTCAAAAAGATGTACCTTTTGTTTTTGATGATGACTGTAAGGAAGCTTTTGAATCTTTGAAGAAAGCTTTAACAACTTCTCCTATAGTCCAGCCACCTGATTGGAGTTTACCTTTTGAAATCATGTGCGATGCTAGTAATTTTGCTATGGGTGTTGTCCTTGGACAATGTGTTGACAAGAAGTTGGATGTTATTCATTATGCTAGCAAGACTCTAGATGCTGCTCAAAAGAATTATGCTACTACTGAAAAAGAGTTCTTAGCTATAATCTTTGCTTGTGATAAGTTTAGACCTTATATTGTTGATTCTAAGATTACTATTCATACTAACCATGCAGCTATTAAGTACCTTATGACAAAGAAGGACGCTAAGCCTAGGCTTATAAGGTGGGTGTTGCTTTTTCAAGAGTTTGATCTGCATATAGTGGATAGGAAAGGTGCTGATAATCCTGTTGCTGATAATTTATCTCGTTTGGAAAATATTTCTTTTGACCCTTTGCCTGTTAATGATAACTTTCCAAATGAGCAGTTAGCTGCAATAAGGGTAAGTCCACATGAGAATCCTTGGCATGCTGATTATGTTAAATTTATTGTTTCCAAGTATTTGCCTCCAACATTTACAGCCTAGCAAAGAAGGAAATTCTTCTATGATCTAAGGCATTACTTTTGGGATGACCCACGCCTATATAAAGAAGGAGTAGATGGCATTATGAGAAGATGTGTTCCGGAATTTGAACAACAAGAGATTTTGAGAAAATGTCATGGTAGTGCTTATGGAGGACATCATGCTGGGGATAGTACTGCACAAAAGGTTTTGCAATCTGGATTTTATTGGCCTACTCTTTTTAAAGATGCAAGGAAATTTATCTTATCCTGTGATGAATGCCAACGAGTAGGTAACATCTCTAGCCGCAATGAAATGCCTATGAATTATTCTCTTGTTATTGAACCTTTTGATTGTTGGGGATTTGACTTTATGGGCCCTTTTCCTCCTTCAAAAGGGTATACTCATATTCTTGTTGCTGTTGACTATGTTACAAAGTGGGTAGAAGCCATACCTACAAGCAGTGCTGATGGTAAGACCTCTTTGAAAATGCTCAAAGATGTCATTTTTCCTAGGTTCGGTGTACCTAGATATCTCATGACTGATGGAGGCTCCCATTTTATTCATGGGGTTTTTAGGAAAACTCTCGCTAAGTATGATGTGAACCACATAATAGCTTTAGCTTATCACCCCCAAACTAGTGGGCAAGTAAAACTTTCCAATAGGGAAATTAAATCTATCTTGCAAAAGACTGTCAATAGGTCTAGGAAAAATTGGGCTAAAAAGTTGAATGACGCTTTGTGGTCTTATAGAACTGCTTATAAAAATCCTATGGGGATGTCTCCTTATAAAATGGTCTATGGGAAAGCTTTTCACTTGCCTCTAGAATTAGAACACAAAGCTTATTGGGAAGTAAAGGAGTTGAATAGATATTTTAGACTTGCTGGTGAGAAAAGATTGCTCGACTTAAGTAATCTAGATGAGTGGAGAGGGGAAGCTTATGAGAATGCTAGGCTCTTTAAGGAAAAAGTAAAAAGATGGCATGATGGGAGGATTCTCAAAGAGTTCCATGTTGGTGAGAAAGTTCTTTTGTATAGGTCTCGTCTCAGATTTTTTGCAGGGAAACTACTCTCAAAATGGGAAGGACCTTTTGTTATCAAGGAAGTGTACCGTTCAGGTGCCATCAAAATCTCTTCTTTGAAGGATGACACAACACAGGTGCTTAATGGTCAAAGACTAAAAAATTAAATTTCTGGATATTCTTACAATGAAGAAGCGGATGTCATTCAAATGGTGACTCCAGAAGAATTTATCAAGAACCAAACACCGGAAACTGCAGAGGGCGTCTTTGAATAGGTAAAAGTGGTAAAAACAGAAGGTTCGTGAAACCCCAATATTTTTATATTTTTGATGTTTTTTATACATGAGGGAAGTTACGAGACGAAACTGAAGAGGAAATAGAGCCCGGGGTGGACAAACCCACCCCAGGCGCGGGCCCAGCCTAGATGCGCATGAGGGGGGTGTTTCACCCTCGAACTCCGTCTCCGCTTCGTTTCAGTGTCAGAACATTCCTTATGTGTTGAAACTTCGTAATATATAACCCCCCGGATCTCCCAAGGTTCTTGCATCGTGTTCTCGTTGTGTTTTCGTTTCGATCTGTTTCTGTCAGGAAATCTTCTCAAGCTTAGAGCGCCATGGTCTCCGCCGACGACAAAGGAAAGAAGCCCGAGGAAGAAGAACCTCAAGTTCCAAAGGAGGAGGAGATTCCAATAGGATATGAAGGTGACATGGAGGAGGACAAGCAACCGGACACCCGCGCTACCGTCGCGTGCATTGGTTTGGTGGTACTACCTACCAAGCTTAAGAGGACAGCACGGATGTCTACAGGAGGGAAATCTCGACGTCATTCTCTCTATCTACAATCATCTCCTCCACGTAACAAGAGACCCTTCCATACACTTAAACATGAATATAAATATCAACATGTGCCCATGGGAATTTGCCCTCGGTTTGGGATATGCCTCGCTCTAACAATGCAGAGAAGGATCATGCTAAAGATGAAGAGTGGGGAAAGAACAACGAGAACTGGGATTCTTGCACTGACATAATCATGAACCGTATAGAGCAAAACTTGGAGCTTCACCGTACTCTTACTTTTGAGTTTGAAGAGTTGAGGAAACTTATTGAAGAGCTTATCAAGAGAACACCACCACCACAAGAGGAGTAATTCATTATCAGGTTTGGCATCCCCTTGGCTTGTTCCAAGCTTGGGGAGTGCCGCGGTATCACCACCACTATCTTTCATATTTTACTTTCTAGTGGGTTCATATCTATGGTAGAGAAGTTATATTATTGTTTGGTTTGCATATGGAAGTATCTCTCCTTTAGTTGATTATCTATGTATCCCTTGGTGTGAGTGCCTTTATCGATTATTAATGAGAAGTCTCATCTTTTACTTTTTGCACTTCTTATTTTAGTTGCAAACTCCATTATATGATGGATCTTGTTGATCAGTATTGGCACCACTTTGGGAGCATCAAGTGTATCTAAATTGGTTTTGGCAAACCGAGTTCTGGTCACTAGCAACAATTTTCGAGGTTTGAAAGAAAAGAGAAAGAAAAGGCTTATAGGTATTCGGTATCATTTGTTTTCTTTCTTGTTGGCTCGTAAGCTTAGTATTCTTTATTTAAGATCTTTTGCGTCTTCAAGGAAGATTGCATGTTTGGCTTTATTACTTGTATGTTTGCTTGTTTCTTTCAACTCTCTTGCTTGCTACCCAGCCTTGCTAGCCAAAAACCTGTTATGAGAAGGCATACTTCTCATGTTTCTAAACTCCTTTGAACCAAACCTTTTCCACTTGTGTCCACCATATGTACCTAGTAGCTATTGCTATTCCGAGCAAATTCTCAAGCCTCATCTACCTTCCGAATTAAAAAGTATTTTGTTATGTGAAAACTAGTTAGTAAAGCTCTCACGAACTTGATGGCACACTTTATTCTTGCCCCTAATAAACTTGAACCATTGTGGACATCGAAGTTGTATATGCTTGCATCTATACGTTGGGATTATCAGAACCGTGCTGTCACGGGTAACGTTTTCAACATAGCACTTGTACTCTATACATCGTTGATATCATGCTCTTTTGTTTATGGATGTTACTGATGTGAAATGAAGTGGGAAATTGTAAGTCCATGGAATTTGTATTCTGTGTTAGAGAAACGCCTGGGCCGCTAGCCTAAGCCATGCCTAATCATGGTGGAAACTTGCAGCACCACCATAGTGAGCAATCTATGAAGCATCCTCAATAAAAATCTATACACATAGTAAATAAAAAGATTGCTGAGATGCTCATTGTCTGCTTTCCTTGTAATTTTGGTTATGGGAGAGCTCCCGTACCATGTGCAAGGGTACCCCGTTGGCGGTTCTCAATGATATGCAAATACTTACAGTGAAAAGAACTTTCATGGGCCCTAAGTTGAGTATCCATGAGGAGTGGCCCTCATATTCAAGGGACATGAGATTGCCAACTTATATTTTGTCAAGCATATACTCCATCTTTGTTCACTTTAACCTAAACCATCTAAATATGCTTATGATAGGGGCAATGAGGGCTCAAAACTAGTAAGTGCCATAATCTTTTGGAAGCTCTTTATGACTTGTAATCCCTGCTACCCTCTAAGAAGGGACCTTTCTTCCATTTCCAAGTTGAGTCAGTAAACCCATTTCCTCTCTATCTCCAGCAAGCATTTGAGTTGTTGTGTTTCAAGCATTCATATGGTGATTTATTCAATCATGTTCTTTATCTTCTTTGTTTGCACAAAACTCTTATCTATTGAGTATTACTTTGAAAGCCTTCACTTGTGAAAAAACTTTTTGAGCAAAGAGTGCTCCTGTTTTGAAACCTCTACAAAAAGTTTGTTGTGAAAATGTTTGCAAGGTGTTCTCTGACCAAGAACAAGTTTGCCAATTACAATTATGATTTATCTTTTATGCATCTCTATTGTTACTGATGTGCTTGGTTGCAAGCTAAGTTATATAATGGTGAGTTGTTTTCTTCTATGAGTTGTGCAATCGTAAGTGTGATGCTTCTTGTTCGTATTCTTTTATCGACACTTCACTCCATAAACCTGTGGACATGTTTACTGAGCTCAGTATTCGCTTGGGGACAAGCGAAGTCTAAGCTTGGGGGAGTTGATACACCCAATTTGTATCACCATTCTATATCATAATTTACCTCTATTCATTGATATTTGTCTTATTATGAGGTATTACTTATGGCTTTTCATCTATTTATGTATGTTGGATGATTCTTTGAGGATGAGCTGCCGGAGCACTACTAGGAAAATAGCTATAGGTAATTCAGACATCAGTGGAGCGCGTGGTAGTAGTGCCCCATGGGTAAAATAGCCGTGGCGCATGGCTGAATAGTGCCCCACGGGTAAGTCACATACCCGTGGCACACGAGACAAAGGTGCGCCACCACTATGTGTGGACCAGGCTACCAAGGGTCGCATCCCACTTACCTGTAGCGCATTACACAGGGATGCGCCACGACTATATTTGTATCGGTAAGGCACTAGCTGGGATGCGCCACGCCTAAAAAGATAGTAGTGGAGCGCCAAATAATGCGCCACGCATACACACGTACGGTCAAAACTTACCCACGTACCCTAACTAACTCGACACCAAACAGACACCACAACGCGACACGCACACAACCCACGCACGACCCTGCCCTATTCCTCATCACCACCAACCACCCCCACCAACCCTGACCTCTCCTTCTTCCTCCTGATCTTTCCGCCGGCCGCCTCTCCCGCTCCCCTTCCTCCTCTGGCTCCCACTTGCCTTATTCCCCCAGCTCTCCCGCTCGCCTTCCTCCTCCAGCTCCCACTTTCTAGGGACCGCGCCTCCCCGTCTATGGCGCCGCCAGGAACCGCGCCTCCAAGAACTCTGCTCCCCGTCCTCTGGCTCCTGGCGCGGCCTGTTTGACACGGTAGAGGGAGGCGGTCCTTCTGCCGCAAACATCTGCTCTGGGCGGCTACTGGAATGGCGGCGCGAAGGCGTGCACGGCGGTGACCATGGTGGAGTTGGGTTGAGAACGGAGGGCGAAAATAGGAGGCACAGCCGATTGCATCTGCGGTCAGTGATGTCCATCGAGGAAGACGACAACAGGAGGAGTGGGGTGTTGCTACCTCCCCTTCTCCCTTGATCCCGAGCCTCGCTCGACTCCGACGCGAACGCCTCCCGTCTTTCCCGACGCCACCAGCCGTGCATGGCCTCTTCTCTCTCCCTGAGCGCATGGTCCTCCCCTCCTCTAGCACGGGGACGACGGCTCCGACGAGGCGATGGCGTTCACTGGCGCGCTTGCGGCCTCCCGCACCTCCCTTGCGGTGGTAGGTCGCAACCATGACCACCTGCCCGTGACTAGGTGGCCGCGCCGGCGACAGGACCAGATGACATATCCTTGATGGTTGTTTCCGTTTCTTTTTAGGGTGTTTTGTGTAAATGTGCATTGTAATAATATTTTATTTTGTTTCCCAAAAGTCTTAGGCGTGGCGCACCAGATTTTGTAGTTGTGGCGCATTAGGTGGTGCGGTACCACTGTTGCAGTTATGCATGGCGCATCACATGTGCGTGACGGCTAAGGACTTAGTAGCAGCGCAAGTCTAGTAGGGCACTAGTAGTGTGTCGCAGATGGGGAAAATCGATGCGCCACAGATTGGGTATTTTCTAGTAGTGGAGTCTTGATTCCGATGGAAAAGAAGGCGTTCGAAGATCAAAAAATACCAGAAAAATATGGAAACATATTATTTTACCGGAGGAAGACTGTAGCCAGAAGGAGGAGCGAAGGAGGGCTACAGGGGGCCCAAACCCTCCTAGGCGCGGGCCCACCTGAGGTTGCGCCTAGGGTGGGCCTGGCCCACCTGCCCGGCTCTCGATCTCCCCCTTCGCCTATAACTTCCCTTCGGAACCCTAATACACGGGGCGCGACCACAGATAGATTACCGCCGCCTCTGGGAGGCGGAAAACACCAAGAGAATGATCTCTCCGATAGACAGATTTCTGCCGGGGGAATTCCTTCTCAGAGAGGGGAGACCGTCACCATCAACACCATCATCAAGCTAGGCTTCATCATCATCATCCACACCATCATCTCCATCAACACCATCATCACCACTCTGTCTTGCTGTAACAATTGTGTTGGATATTGCTTAGTTTATTAGGGGAAACTTTCCCGGTGTTAATTACTATTGTAGTTGATGCTTGTGAGTGGAACCATTGGATTATTGTTTATGTTCAGATTGTTATCCATTGCCATATCATCTTTGATCTTGATTCATATGATGTCTTGTGAGTAGTTCCTTGTGTTCTTGAGGACATGGGAGAAGTCATGTTGTTAGTAGTGAATCTGTGATGAGTTATTATTCAATGGTTTAGTATTTAAGTTGTGGTTCTATTCTTCTAGTGGTGTCATGTGAACATCGACTACATGACACTTCACCATTTATGGGCCTAGGGGAATGCATTGTGTATTTGGCTACTAATCGTGGGGTTGCCGGAGTGATAGAAACAAGGGAGCGTAGGATCTCAAGGGAACCCCCGTTAGGATACTGTGCACAAGGGAGCGTAGGATCTCAGAGTTTAAGGTTGTGGTTAGATTTATATCTTAATTACTTTCCTGTAGTTACGGACGTTTGCAGAGGGTTTAATCACAAGTATGTATTAGTCCTAGGAAGGGCAGTATGTTAGCACAGGTTCACACACACAACACTTGTGAACACCAGAGAAGAGTACTCAGCTATTTTAAGTGAAAGCACTTGACAGAATTCTCATGTGTCCTCGAGAACGTTTGGTCCTTATATGTATTTCCACCGTCTTGTCCTTTGCTAAGAGAGGATTGGGCCACTTGCTCCGTTTGTTTGTTACCTTTGTTACTTGCTCCTTGTTTTGTTGCTTTATCAGAAAACCACTAGAAATCTGTTTGCTAAGTATTCACCACTGTTCAGCACCTTCTGCTCCTCGTTCGTATCGACACTCCTATTTATCGAAAGTACTATGATACACCCCCTATACTTGTGGGTCATCAACGAGCCATGAATATCCGGGCCTGTCAGTGTTCCGCCCTGTACTCTTTGAAATTGGCCCGTTTGGCCAGCCCGCTTTGGCCCATAACCTTTATGGCCCATTACTGTATATCCACGTACTGTTCGGACCAGGCCCATATAATTTGGGCCCTACTTTCAGGCCCATAAATGTCAGGCCCATGGTTTGGCCCGTTACTATTTTCACCTGGTGAGTTCATCGGCCTGTTACTGTTTCGTCCTGGTGCAAACTCGGCCTCTTACTGTTCTGGCCTGCTATGACCCTGGCCTGTTACAATTTTGCCAATTTAAGGTTCTGGCCCGTTATTTTTCTGGTCCCTACTATTTCGAGTGTTATTGTTTTGGCCTGTTACTATTTTGAGTGTTACTGTTTCGGCCTGTTACGGTTTTGGCCTATTAATATTTTGGCCTATCATTGTTATGGCTCGTTGCTGTTCCTAATCTCGCCCATGGGTCGGTCCCGTTAATTTTATGGTCTTTTACAGTTTGTGCATTTCTGGAGCCCATTTCGGTATCATAAAAGGTGTACAATGCATGAGTATTTTTATTGTTCATCGTCGGCCTAATACAAGAGGGACAAATATAGAGCATGATATTGTATTCTAATCGACCTAGCTAGCGCAAGTACGGTACCGCCTACCCCTAAGTGTGGACGGAATCAACTAAATGCCTACATGGCCTATGCAATTAGTATAGATATTACAACAAATGCAAACTACTTAAAATTATTACATATTATCAACTCAAGGGAAAGAAAAATCGGCATTTCAGTTGACAATCGAGTTGATGGCAGTCCTCAATTTGCCCTCTCCATCTATCACCTGCATCTCCCTTTTGAGTGTGACATCTACATTGGAAAAAAAAGTTGGGACATGATCTTGCAGCCTCCTCTTTAGTGGAGATAGCAATAATTGTAGTCTGAAACTAAGTAATAACAAGTCAATACGTCAAACAAGGCAAACTGTTGGGGATATGCTATATGGGTATCCACATAGCATGTCACTTATCCGGATAACCCGGGTAGCCCACAGTTGGTAGCATGGCCTATGGCCTGCTGGGCGGCCCAGTTAGATGGATCCAGAAGGGAGGCCCATGCCGGATAAAGGAAGGCTACGGTGGAGTCACCATCATACCCGGAGCCTTGGACTGCAAGATACACAAGACTAGTAATAGACGGTGTAGGACTCTGTAACCTGTCCGGCTAGGACTTTTCCCTGTAACCCTAGGACCTGACGACTATATAAGTCGGGCCTATGGGAGCCTTTAGGGAACAATCTCATAGACAACATAAGATTGATTCATACAACCTCGCACAGCGAACCAATCCCTGTAACTCGGCGTATTGCCCTTATAGTGATTTATAGCAGGAGTAGGATTCCGCCATCGTCGTGGGATCTGAACCTGGGTAAGCTATGTTACCTCGTATCCTTCAACCGTCCGCCTTCCCCCACGTATCTAAACACGCACTGTGAGGACCCCTCCATGGCGTACTCGTTGGCAATACCACGACAGTTGGCGCACAACGTGGGGCAAGAGGCGCTTCAGGCTCTTTAGCGGGCGAGGACCAAGATCTTCGCGGGAATCGGCGAAACCGTGGCCATCGGTCGTGTTCTCTTCTCCGACAATGTTCTGATTGTCCCCGCGACGAGTTCTGGATCCCGGCGAAAACGAACCCTACGCGGTGTTCGATCGTTCCTATTGGAGACATCCACCTCTTCATCGGCGAAACCGACTCGGGCACTAGTTCCCTGGGAGTCGGAGGAGCATCAAGGACCGCACGGACCGCCTACGGGCAGGATACGTTCGCGGAAGGATCAATGTCGGATTTCTCTTTGGATTTTGCCGGCAAAGATCAGAAAAATTCAAGGCCCACCAAAACCGCCCCTGTGCAGGATATAAAGGTGGAAGATCACTAAAAATCCGCTGGCTTCGCCCGTGCGTCTGGAAAGCAGAGATCCAAGTTTGTCGGAGTGGTTACCATCTTCGATATAGCGCGCTGCGTTTAGAGAGAAGGTGAAAACCCCCGCGATTACCTGGCCAGGTGGCTCCATATACGAGCCGATCTGGCCCACTACCCCGATGATAACGCTTTGTATCACTTCGTGGAAGGACTGGACCGTGGCACGCTTCTCCGACATTCTTTAAGACGGCAGCAGGCAACAGGACACCTTACCCTTGAAAAGATGGTGAGCACCGTCAACAACTAGAAGCTGACGCGGAAGCCCAGAAAGCACTCGAACTCACCGACGGAGAACCTCCGATTCAGCCCCCGCCACCATCGCCTCCGGCCGCCATCGTCGCAGCAGCACCACCACCTCCAGTCATCGTCGCTACCGCTGCACCTCCACCGCCCGTCATCGAGGAAGTCCTGGCACCCTCTGACTCTGTCATTGACGCACTTTATGCTGACTTCAATGCAGATTCTAAGGAGATAGATTTCAGTGCAGAAGAGCTAGACTCCGCTATGCAAGAGATGGAGGAGGAGTACTCGCGCGACGAGCAAGCCAACAACACCGTCACGTCTCGAGGGGTGTTCGTCACCATTGGGACGACGATGGATGAAGATCAACCCAGACGAGCTTCGCCTACAATGCTGGAAAAGGGGAAGGGGCCACTTATTGCTGCGGACGACGATCGCGCAAAAGTCATGCCTCCTCCGCCTAACCCAGTGCAGCAGCCGCAGGAACTCGGCACCAGCCCGAGCAACAACAACACCGCAAACTTGCCGCCTCCGGCATCCACGTCTGTAGCAGCCCAAGTTACTCCAGCTGATAGAGTGATGTACAACAATCTCCTCGTCGAGCCACTAACTGTTGCTCATATACGGAGTGTGACCCAGCTTGACGAGAAGCGCCAACAGCTGCTAGAGGAAGCGCAGGCCATCGCGGAGCAAGGCGCTAATCTAGATCGAGATCTGGTCAACGCGCAGAAGTCTATAGAGAAAGCTAGAGCAATGTAGGTTGAGTACAAGACTTTGCTGCAGCTGCAGAAGTCCAAGAAGGCTTCGGCTCGTGTCATTAACGATCCTGGTGTACGACGCAACCTAGGATGGGCTCCCTCGAAGCCGGCACAGGCCAAGCCATACATCGACAGTGAAGGAAAGCAGGTGATGCCCACCCCACTCCTTAACCTCGCCGTCACCAAGACCCTTCTGTAGCAGGATAGGTCGCCCGAGGCAATGGAACAGGTCTATGACCTAGTGGCCAAGGCGGTGAAGCAGCAGGAAAAGGCCGCCTCTTAGAGTCTAGAGTCCGACCAGCGCTTTGCCAGTCTAGCTAGTATAAACCGCCAAGGGGAAGATCTCCTCTTGATGTCGGGTGACAGACGGGTTCATCAGAACGAAGACGGAGGGATGCGCGCAACAGGAAGGATGTCATCCCCATATCCTCCGACCACGAAGAAAAGGCCCGACTCGTCGCCCGTCGCCACCGCCCCGATCCCCCCGACATCGCGAAGATTACAAGTCTCACCACCGTACGGATATGCCCCCACCAAAGCAGTGCGGCATCGTCATCCGCGACAACGCGGAGCAGACCCGTCGTGACGGAGAGCGTAACCAAGGGCACAGGAGTAGGTCGCACCATGACCCTCCGCGTCCGACAAGCAACCGTGACAGGCGTGAGGTGTCGCATGAGGGTAATAGCAAGAAGGCTAACCCACCGCCACCTCCGCCTCCGTCACCACCAAGCAGTCACCATGGTGGAGGAGGCCCGCGTCGTTCACGCATCCTATCCCCTGTTGACAAGAAGAAGAAGAACCCGGAGCCATACGATGCACGTTCACGGATCGATAAGATCCACGAGGCTCGGGAAGGACCATACCCTATGATGGCACCGCCAAGCCCAAAGGTTTCCGGATTAACAAGACCATCAAGCCCTATGACGGCACCGCCAAGCCCGCCACATGGTTGCAGGACTACGGCAACGCGGTGGAGATTGCTGGAGGCAACCCCAACGTCGTCGTCAAGTACCTCCCGTTAATGTTGGCAGGCACGGCCCGTCAATGGATCGACGACTTGCCAGAGAAATATATCTACAACTGGTTAGACATGCAAGAAGCGTTCACCAAGAACTTTGAGGGTACATACAAGCGTCCCTGCACTGTGGGCGATCTACAGCGGTGCGTGCAAGAGAAAGACGATACATCTCGCGCATACCTCTCTCGCTGGCTAGACATGAAGAATTCCTGCGCAAGAGTGCACGCTCAGACCTCCATGGCCGCCTTCATCGACGGGTTGGAAAGGGGCACGTTGCTCCGGCATAAGCTGAAGCGCTTGCAGGACAATCACCAGCTGATTCAATTGGCTAGTGAGTTCGCAGCTGCCGACGACGATGCTCGCGGCACCTTGCCGACAACAGCCGTTCCAACTCAAGCTCGGAGGAACAACAGTACATGTAACACCCTCAGAATCGGACCTATGCAAGTTTTAGCGAAACCCGCCAAACCCGCATAGAAACGATTCAAAGGTGCCCACCAGGCACTTTCGTGCGGGTGGAAAACGAAGTAATAACATTACGCAACAGTCCTCGATGGGACCCACAGAACAGATATATATACATCAGCGACTCCTTGAGTCAAGAATACAGATATAATATACAAAGATCCAATTCACCTTGAAAACGATAGAGTGTCCAGCTACGGACAAGATGCAAGGGCTAAGAGCCCTGAAGAATAACCAATGGCGTCCATAACCCTGCCCAGGCCAAGACGGAAGGGTAACCCTGCTAACGACGTCGATCTCAGAACCTTCTTAAACTAAAGGGGTGCCGACAAAGGGCAAAGGAAAAAGAGGAGCGTCAGTACTGAGGCCAGTACACGGCGAGGCTAGATTTCGGCGGTCCTCGCCTACATAGGTATGGTGGACTGAAGCGGCAGCGGCAGCATGCACTAAACAACCTATAGAGACTCGAAACAACTGTCGGCTATCAGAGAGGGGTAAGAAAGACCTATCCGGAACCAACCTGATACTACCACCAAACATACCCATCCTGGTGTTTCCCCCTCGAGACCAAACGAGGAAGTCAACCGAGGAACTCACACAGTTGGCAGTTTTATTTATTCTGTTATCGTTGCATCAATTACTAGTCAGGTATAGATAGTCATCCTGATATAATAAGCAGTGGGCAATTTTAGTTAACCATTCCGTTGTAGTTGCAACACTTACTAGTCAGATACAATTAGCATGAGATAACCCAAAATCCGACAGTTGTTGGTACTTTTATTTAGCCATTCCGTTGTAGTTGCAATACTTACTAGTCAGATACAATTGTCGCAAGCGACAAACCAAACAAGCAATTGTGGGCAGTTTTAAGTAGCCATTCCGTTATAGTGAAGCTGATTACTAGTCATTATAAAGTCAAATTTATAGCACTACTTTAGTTATAGTTGTCTATGATCGAGATAATGTGCTCCAAGTCGTCCATAACCGCGGACACGGCTTTCAGAAAGTTTTACCCGGCCGGGGTGCACCAATAGCAACACACACTCGATCAACCTCGGAAAAACCAAAACAAAACCCAACGAGGCTTTCACGACAAAGCAATCACAGGATTCAGAAATATTTCAGGGGGCCACCCCTTAAAGTAGACCCGTAACGAAGCCGGCCGGCTCCGAGACAGACTCAAGGTTGTGGGGACGGCTGTGAACGACTGGGAACCCAAAACTGGGCTTGTCGATACCGCGGAATCGTGCCACGATCCTAAACAGTACAGTGTGCTCCTCGCACAATCGTAAATAAAGCAGTAAAGCATGGCATAAGTACAGGATAGTAAATAAAACCTCAAACTAGTTTGTGGACCCAAGAAATAAGACTGAATCAAGCTCTGGCTCAGGGGGGTCCCATAATCTTCCCGGATGTGGATAGCGCGATAAATCAAGGAACAGGTATCAAGTACTCGTGGTCCTACGGGACACAAGTGGGCGGTCGGAAACCAAATATTATCTATCACCCACCGATGCCTCTGCTTACTTACTCCAATTTTAGTTGTTAAACAGTAAATAAAGTGAACGGTAAGTAAAGCCATGATCATCTCCAACATAAAGCATATGGCACTCTTCCAACAACTGAGGTACTTGTCGACACGCAACAGCACTTGAGCAAGCGACTACGACACGCAAGTCCAACTATCTACCAAACAACAGGTAATAGGATGTGTCCAAAGCAATATACGGTTGCAAGGGATATCACGGATACGGAAACTAGAGCAACGCAACACAGATAGCAATAGATCAACAGGAGGGAATAAATACTATAAAAGTAAGATAGGTAGAAAGGGGGAGATGCTCGCCTGAAAACATTGTCGAAGGGTTCATCCGAAGATCGGGTCGACACTCGCATCAACTCAACGGCCTTATCCGCGAAGAACCAAAACACTAGAATAAACACCGGATGCAATATTTAATACTACGGCAAAAGATCGGGCATGCTTATGATATGATGCATGGCATGGCAAAGGTGCAATGCGATTAGGTCATATCAAGCGGAACCGGGGTCCCGACGTTTAATTAAACGGTGCAAGTTATTTATCTACCCCGCAAATTAAATGTTGCATTATCAAGACAAAAGATAGCGCCGGTTCGCTACACAAATTTAAATGAGGCCAATATAAGACTAGATTTGCCCGCATATGGGCCCCATATTTAATTATGATGTGAATCGGCATAAGGCCCCCAAACCAATGATATGCATACGAGAATGACAATTTAATATGCGACAAGTTTATTATATTATAAAATAGGGTTTCGGGAAGGGGTTCACACATTGAGGGGTCTCGGCGATCTTGAGGTTCCGGGGTTCGGGGTCGGTCTCAGGGTTCAGGGTTCGACGGAATCGGTCTCGGACAACAGAAGTAGATCTTGTCGCATCCGCGGTGGTCGGGCCATGTTGTCGGTCTTGACGTCTCACGCGGAGTTCTTGGCGTTCCGGAAGGAAGTACTTGTTCTGGCGTCGGGGCATCGGATTCGCCCCGATTGGTGTCGATCTTGTCGGGCCCGCGCAGTAGATCTTGGTGTTTCCGGATGATCTTGCCGACTCCATGCGAAGGCGTTGGCGCTCTAGATTGGTCTTCAGGGTCTCGGCCATCGGGTCCTTGAAGGAGGTCATGGCGTCCGAGGGAAGTTCATGTCGTTCCGAGGGTTCGGTCTCGGGGGTCGGTCTTCGGTAGAAGTTCTTGGCGTCCATGGGGAGGATCTTCGGCTCCCTATCGACACACTTGAGGTTCCGGCTTGGTCATCGATGGGGAACTTGGGGCTTCGGGGCTTGATTGTTGGTGTCGGGCTCGGTTCTCGATGTCGGTAGGTCTTGGTGTCGATTATGTAAACTTCACGAGCCTTACGATTAGCAGCAGCCATAAAACAGAACAGAAACACAGGACACTGCGAGGAGGCCACGAGGCGGCTGCGGGAGCATGCACAGCAGACACCAAGACGAGGAGGACGCAGGGGCGGTGGTGTGAGGACCCGGCCGGGCTCTGGCGAGGCAGCACAGCGAGCATGGGGTCGCGACAAGGGGACGCGCGCGGGCGCCAGAGATGGCGATGGGCAAGCTCGTGGCGGCGCTGTGGGCAGGACGCAAGCGGCGGAGCCCTGGCAGCAGGGACGGCTCGAGGAGGCGCCGGCGGGGAGGCGGCTGCGGGCGGCGGTCGCGGCTCAGGGAAAGGAGGCCAGGGGCGGCTCGGGCTTGTGCAGGCCGGACAGAGGCCAGCTCGAGGGAGGGCGCCGAGCAGACGGAGGGCGGCCGGAGATGGGCCCGCGACAAGGAGGGACGCCCGCGGCGGCGGCCGAGGGAGGCGGTCCGGGAACGCGCGGTGGGGCGGCGACACCGGCGGGAGGCGCTCGGGTAAGGGCGCGCCGGCGGCGGCAAGGGGGAACCCGAGGCGGAGAGCGGCGCACGGGGAGCCGGCGGAGGAGGCGGGGTCGTCGTCGGCCAGGGGGAGGAGCGGCCGCGGCGACGGAGAGAGAAAATCGAGGGGGCGGTCCGGCGCGACGGGGTCGGCTGGCGATGCTTGGCGCGACGGAGGCGCCGCTGGAGCAGGCGGGCGCGGGGCGAGCGCGGACGGACGCGAGCGAGGCGAGGGAGGTGCGGCCGGAGGGGAAGGTCCGCGGGGCGGTGGGTGTGAGCGGCGCGCTCGCCGGAGAGGCAGAGGGGGAAGGGAGCGCGCTCGGGGCGAGGAAGGTGAGGCCGATGGATGCGGGGCAGAGGATGGGGACAGGGCCGCGTTGGGGAGGAGGGAGATGCGGGGCCAGGCGGGGTCGGCGCGTGGGGCCCGCGTGAGTGGCGTGTGTGGTGGTTGCCAGGGGAAGTGGGGTCGGGTGGTGCTGTGTGGGTGGAGCGTGGGTGCGGGTCCAGGTGGGAGGTAGGGGCCGGCTGCGGGTGGGACCGGGGACAGGGGTGAGAGAGAGAGTGGGGTGGGGTTGGTGAGGTGAGGGAGGTGGCTGGGGTGACGTGGCAGCTGGGGAGTGGTGGAGGGGGGAGAGAGGTGAGGTGGCGAGAGGGGATTGGGTGGGGTGAGGTGGCTGGAGGGGTGGGTAGATTAGGACTGGTAGAAAAAGGTTTTAGGCGGACCGATTTTATTCCGGGGGTGGTCGACTGGGTCGAATCGGCCCGTTCGACTGCCCCCACTAAAATAATTAAATAATTTTATTTGTTTCAAACCGACTTTTGCAAACCGATAGCAAACAAAACAAAATAATCCGGAGACCCGGGTTTTGCGTTTGGAACATAGACGGGGCGTTTAGAAAACAAAAACAGGTTTTTCCGCAAATAGTTTTATGCAAGCAAATGCAAGATGATGACGATGCTCAAATGCAATGTGGCATGATGACATGAGCATGCGGTCATGATGATGCAATGCACAAAAACAACGCGATTTTCTAGTAGTGGTTTTGCGGGATGCCACAATTCGACACCACTAACAACGGAGCTCGCCCTCGAGATCCGCCTCATGGTACCGGAAGGAAGGTCGGCAATCTGCGTCTTCTCGCTTCGTGTAGTTCCTCGCGACACCACTAACAAGAGGTCGTTGTCCGTGATCGTCGAGGGAACACTCCGGGAACAAAAAGGTCAAAGGTAGAGGCATCAACAAAGAAAGCCACCTCTAGCTTCCGTGGACGGAGTAAAACTGCTGTATCCACTGATTCGATGTACAAGAGCGAATGATAAGAGTAGTCGGATGGTGATCAGTCCATCGCGCACCCAAACCATTACTCTGCACCCGAACAGGCGGATTATACAACCAACTCTCGGAATCAGACTGAAGATCTCGACAACCGAGGTTCGGAAACAAAGGAGGGATGAAGACTCTGCATCGGATCTGGCGTAGATGATGTCGTCGCGTCGGAAAACACCGGAAGGCACGAGAAAGAACAAGAGAAGTCCACCAGACGAAGGATTCTTCGGATATCATGAAGACCAGATGTAGCAACACTGTTATCAAAGGAGGAAGCGAAACCCTGAAGGTACGACGGAACCCAACCACGAGAAATCCTGGACTCGAAGGAAAGATGAGAGAGCAGGTTCAAAACACGTCGAGATAAGAGGAGAATAGCAGAGGGGTAAGGAGTAAAATCAGATCTAATCAGAACTATCCAACCGATTTTGCAAAATAGTTTGACACTCTACTGCGGCCATTAGCTAGGTTATCCTACAGGCTGGACTTGTGGGGTATCGCAACTGCTGAGCTCTGATACCACTCTGTAACACCCTCAGAATCGGACCTATGCAAGTTTTAGCGAAACCTGCCAAACCCGCATAGAAACGATTCAAAGGTGCCCACCAGGCACTTTCGTGCGGGTGGAAAACGAAGTAATAACATTACGCAACAGTCCTCGATGGGACCCACAGAACAGATATATATACATCAGCGACTCCTTGAGTCAAGAATACAGATATAATATACAAAGATCCAATTCACCTTGAAAACGATAGAGTGTCCAGCTACGGACAAGATGCAAATGGGGCTAAGAGCCCTGAAGAATAACCAATGGCGTCCATAACCCTGCCCAGGCCAAGACGGAAGGGTAACCCTGCTAACGACGTCGATCTCAGAACCTGCTTAAACTAAAGGGGTGCCGACAAAGGGCAAAGGAAAAAGAGGAGCGTCAGTACTGAGGCCAGTACACGGCGAGGCTAGATTTCAGCGGTCCTCGCCTACATAGGTATGGTGGACTGAAGCGGCAGCGGCAGCATGCACTAAACAACCTATAGAGACTCGAAACAACTGTCGGCTATCAGAGAGGGGTAAGAAAGACCTATCCGGAACCAACCTGATACTACCACCAAACATACCCATCCTGGTGTTTCCCCCTCGAGATCAAACGAGGAAGTCAACCGAGGAACTCACACAGTTGGCAGTTTTATTTATTCAGTTATCGTTGCATCAATTACTAGTCAGGTATAGATAGTCATCCTGATATAATAAGCAGTGGGCAATTTTAGTTAACCATTCCGTTGTAGTTGCAACACTTACTAGTCAGATACAATTAGCATGAGATAACCCGAAACCCGACAGTTGTTGGTACTTTTATTTAGCCATTCCGTTGTAGTTGCAATACTTACTAGTCAGATACAATTGTCGCAAGCGACAAACCAAACAAGCAATTGTGGGCAGTTTTAGGTAGCCATTCCGTTATAGTGAAGCTGATTACTAGTCATTATAAAGTCAAATTTATAGCACTACTTTAGTTATAGTTGTCTATGATCGAGATACTGTGCTCCAAGTCGTCCATAACCGCGGACACGGCTTTCAGAAAGTTTTACCCGGCCGGGGTGCACCAATAGCAACACACACTCGATCAACCTCGGAAAAACCAAAACAAAACCCAACGAGGCTTTCACGACAAAGCAATCACAGGATTCAGAAATATTTCAGGGGGCCACCCCTTAAAGTAGACCCGCAACGAAGCCGGCCGGCTCCGAGACGGACTCAAGGTTGTGGGGACGGCTGTGAACGACTGGGAACCCAAAACTGGGCTTGTCGACACCGCGGAATCGTGCCACGATCCTAAACAGTACAGTGTGCTCCTCGCACAATCGTAAATAAAGCAGTAAAGCATGGCATAAGTACAGGATAGTAAATAAAACCTCAAACTAGTTTGTGGCCCCAAGAAATAAGACTAAATCAAGCTCTGGCTCAGGGGGGTCCCATAATCTTCCCGGATGTGGATAGCGCGATAAATCAAGGAACAGGTATCAAGTACTCGGGGTCCTACGGGACACAAGTGGGCGGTCGGAAACCAAATATTATCTATCACCCACTGATGCCTCTGCTTACTTACTCCAATTTTAGTTGTTAAACAGTAAATAAAGTGAACGGTAAGTAAAGCCATGATCATCTCCAACATAAAGCATATGGCAGTCTTCCAACAACTGAGGTACTTGTCGACACGCAACAGCACTTGAGCAAGCGACTACGACACGCAAGTCCAACTATCTACCAAACAACAGGTAATAGGATGTGTCCAAGGCAATATACGGCTGCAAGGGATATCACGGATACGGAAACTAGAGCAAGGCAACACAGATAGCAATAGATCAACAGGAGGGAATAAATACTATAAAAGTAAGATAGGTAGAAAGGGGGAGATGCTCGCCTGAAAACATTGTCGAAGGGTTCATCCGAAGATCGGGTCGACACTCGCATCAACTCAACGGCCTTATCCGCGAAGAACCAAAACACTAGAATAAACACCGGATGCAATATTTAATACTACGGCAAAAGATCGGGCATGCTTATGATATGATGCATGGCATGGCAAAGGTGCAATGCGATTAGGTCATATAAAGCGGAACCGGGGTCCCGACGTTTAATTAAGCGGTGCAAGTTATTTATCTACCCCGCAAATTAAATGTTGCATTATCAAGACAAAAGATAGCACCGGTTCGCTACACAAATTTAAATGAGGCCAATATAAGACTAGATTTGCCCGCATATGGGCCCCATATTTAATTATGATGTGAATCGGCATAAGGCCCCCAAACCAATGATATGCATGAGAGAATGACAATTTAATATGCGAAAAGTTTATTATATTATAAAATAGGGTTTCTGGAAGGGATTCACACATTGAGGGGTCTCGGCGATCTTGAGGTTCCGGGGTTCGGGGTCGGTCTCAGGGTTCAGGGTTCGACGGAATCGGTCTCGGAAAACAGAAGTAGATCTTGTCGCATCCGCGGTGGTCGGGCCATGTTGTCGGTCTTGACGTCTCACGCGGAGTTCTTGGCGTTCCGGAAGGAAGTACTTGTTCTGGCGTCGGGGCATCGGATTTGCCCTGATTGGTGTCGATCTTGTTGGGCCCGTGCAGTAGATCTTGGTGTTTCCGGATGATCTTGCCGACTCCATGCGAAGGCGTTGGCGCTCTAGATCGGTCTTCAGGGTCTCGGCCATCGGGTCCTTGAAGGAGGTCATGGCGTCCGAGGGAAGTTCATGTCGTTCCGAGGGTTCGGTCTCGGGGGTCGGTCTTCGGTAGTAGTTCTTGGCGTCCATGGGGAGGATCTTCGGCTCCCTATCGACACACTTGAGGTTCCGGCTTGGTCATCGATGGGGAACTTGGGGCTTCGGGGCTTGATTGTTGGTGTCGGGCTCGATTCTCGATGTCGGTAGGTCTTGGTGTCGATTATGTAAACTTCACGAGCCTTAAGATTAGCAGCAGCCATAAAACAGAACAGAAACACAGGACACTGCGAGGAGGCCACGAGGCGGCTGCGGGAGCATGCACAGCAGACACCAAGACGAGGAGGACGCAGGGGCGGTGGTGTGAGGACCGGGCCGGGCTCTGGCAAGGCAGCACAGCGAGCATGGGGTCGTGGCAAGGGGAAGCGCGCGCGGGCGCCAGAGATGGCGATGGGAAAGCTCGTGGCGGCGCTGTGGGCAGGACGCAAGCGGCGGAGCCCTGGCAGCAGGGACGGCTCGAGGAGGCGCCGGCGGGGAGGCGGCTGCGGGTGGCGGTCGCGGCTCAGGGAGAGGAGGCCAGGGGCGGCTCGGGCTTGTGCAGGCCGGACAGAGGCCAGCTCGAGGGAGGGCGCCGAGCAGACGGAGGGCGGCCCGAGCTGGGCCCGCGACGAGGAGGGACGCCCGCGGCGGCGGCCGAGGGAGGCGGTCCGGGAACGCGCGGTGGGGCGGCGACGCCGGCGGGAGGCGCTCGGGTAAGGGCGCGCCGGCGGCGGCGAGGGGGAACCCGAGGCGGAGAGCGGCGCACGGGGAGCCGGCGGAGGAGGCGGGGTCGTCGTCGGCCAGGGGGAGGAGCGGCCGCGGCGACGGAGAGAGAAACTCGAGGGGGCGGTCCGGCGCGACGGGGTCGGCTGGCGATGCTTGGCGCGACGGCGGCGCCGCTGGAGCAGGCGGGTGCGGGGCGAGCGCGGCCGTACGCGAGCGAGGCGAGGGAGGTGCGGCCGGCGGGGAAGGTCCGCGGGGCGGTGGGTGTGAGCGGCACGCTCGCCGGAGAGGCAGAGGGGGAAGGGAGCGCGCTCGGGGCGAGGAAGGTGAGGCCGATGGATGCGGGGCAGAGGATGGGGACGGGGCCGCGTTGGGGAGGAGGGAGACGCGGGGCCAGGCGGGGTCGGCGCGTGGGGCCCGCGTGAGTGGTGTGTGTGGTGGTTGCCAGGGGGAAGTGGGGTCGGGTGGTGCTGTGTGGGTGGAGCGTGGGTGCGGGTCCAGGTGGGAGGTAGGGGCCGGCTGCGGGTGGGACCGGGGACAGGGGTGAGAGAGAGAGTGGGGTGGGGTTGGTGAGGTGAGGGAGGTGGCTGGGGTGACGTGGCAGTTGGGGAGTGGTGGAGGGGGCGAGAGAGGTGAGGTGGCGAGAGGGGATTGGGTGGGGTGAGGTGGCTGGAGGGGTGGGTAGATTAGGACTGGTAGAAAAAGGTTTTAGGCGGACCGATTTTATTCCGGGGGTGGTCGACTGGGTCGAATCGGCCCGTTCGACTCCCCCACTAAAATAATTAAATAATTTTATTTGTTTCAAACCGACTTTTGCAAACCGATAGCAAACAAAACAAAATAATCCGGAGACCCGGGTTTTGCGTTTGGAACATAGACGGGGCGTTTAGAAAACAAAAACAGGTTTTTCCGCAAATAGTTTTATGCAAGCAAATGCAAGATGATGACGATGCTCAAATGCAATGTGGCATGATGACATGAGCATGCGGTCATGATGATGCAATGCACAAAAACAACGCGATTTTCTAGTAGTGGTTTTGCGGGATGCCACAGTACAAAGCGTAAAACCGCTCCAGAAGAAAAGCAATCTACCGACATGGTCGCTATGACTTTTGCAGGGCGAGGAGAAGGCGGACAACGTGGCCGAGGAAGGGGAGCTGGTCGTGGACAGCAACGAGGAAATGAAACCACCTCGGCGCCGCTCCACGTTCCCCAAACCTACGAGGAGTGCCACGATATGCCGTGCCTCGTACACCTCGATGCCAACGGTAAGGCCACCCATACCAATCGACACTGCAAGTTCGTCAACGACCTCAAGGAAGACTCGGAGTCCGGCTACAAGCAAAGTCGGAAGAATAGACTACGAGGAAAGGGCAAGGGGAAGAAATAAGGAGGAGGAGCCCAAGGATTCAAGTGACATGGATGAGGACGTTGACCCCAAGCACGCCGACAAGGGCGATGACAAGGGCAAGAACCCCTTCGCAAAGAAGGCACCAGTCTACCACACTTTCCTTGGCAGCCCCACCGTCCGACAACAGAAGACCTCTCTGAGGATCCTGATGACCACTCTCCCCTAGTTCCCTAGCACCTGCGCTGGTCAGAGGTTCCAATAACTTGGGATAGGACGGACCACCCAGACCTTATACCTACGGAGAACCAGTATGCCATGGTCATGAACCCCTTTATTGACGGCGTGGAGTTCACCAAGTGTATGGTGGATAGTGGAAGCAGCATCAACATCATGTACCTGGATACACTACAGAAGATGAACTTGACGGAGGAAAACCTAAGGTGGACCAACACCATCTTCCACGGCATAGTTCCTGGTCGGGTTGCCTTTGGCGATGTTAACAATTACCGCCAAGAGCGCATGACCTCCGAGGTGGTCCCCTTCAAGAGCATGTACCACGTCATATTCGGCCGCGGCATATTCCACACGTTCATGGACAAGCCATGCTCCGTCTACAACAAACTCAAGATACCCGGACCAAACAGTGTCATCACCGTATCCGGAAGCTTTACCAAGGCAAGGGACTGCGAGATCAATGAAGCAGCCGTTGCAAAAGCTGTCCTCTATAGCAAAGAATTCAATGAGATCCAGAGCAAGGTCGATGACTCAGAGATAACCGCGTCGAAGAAGCAGATCTCCGACTCCGCTCCTGCGTTCAAGGCCTCCATCGAGACCAAGCCGGTGGAACTTGTGGTAGGCGATGCCTCCAAGGTCACCGCCATTGGGATGAACCTGGATCCCAAATAGGAAAGCGCGCTCGTCAAGTTCCTCCGTGAGTATAGGGACATCTTTTCCTGGCAACCTGCCGACATGAAAGGTGTACCTAGGGAACTTGCCGAGCACGACTTAAACATTGATCCAAAATGCAAACCAGTGAAACAACCTCTACGACACTTCGGAGACGAGAAGAGACGTGCCATTGGCAAAGAGATATCTAGATTACTTAAGGCTAGATTTATCCGATAAGTCCTTCACACCCGATGGGTGGCCAACCCTGTACTTGTCCCCAAAAAGGGAACCAATGAATTAAGAATGTGCATTGATTACACCGGCTTGAACAAAGCATGTCCCAAAGATCCGTTTGCTTTGCCTCGCATTGACCAAGTCATTGACTCGACGGCTGGCTCGGAGCTTTTGTGTTTTCTCGATGCATACTCAGGATACCACCAGATCAAGATGAGGAAGTCGAACCAATTGGCAACTTCGTTCGCTGCCCCGTACGACACGTTTTGCTATGTTACGATGCCCTTTGGGCTGAAAAACGCAGGTGCTACGTACCAGCGGACAATGCAACGTTGCCTCCACGACCAAATTGGTCGGAACATTCACGCCTATGTGGACGATATCGCGGTGATGTCTAAAAATTCAAATGACTTAATCTCCGACTTACAAGAAACCTTTGATAATCTCCGGAAATACAACATGATGCTTAACCCTAAGAAGTGTGTCTTCAGGGTTCTAGCCGGCAAATTATTGGGTTTCATCGTTTCCCAACGAGGAATCGAGGTCAACCCCGTGAAAATCAAGGCCATCTTAAACATAAACTGTCTGACATGCCTAAAGGACATTCAGCGACTAACAAGTTGTGTTGCAGCAGTTAGCCGGTTTGTCAGCCGACTTGGAGAGAAGGCGCTGCTGCTGTACAAGCTGCTGAAGAAGGCGGACAAATTCACATGGACGGACGAAGCAGATGCAGCATTGAAGCAGCTTAAGGAGATTCTTTCCTCAGCACCTATCCTTGCAGCACCCGAGCCTGGAGAGCCCCTGTTAATCTACATGGCGGCAACCAACCGGGTAACCAGCATCGTCGTCGTGGTAGAGCGGAAGGAACCAGACTATGAGCACGGAGTTCAACGAATAGTTTACTATGTAAGCGTGGTCCTGACGGAGTCCAAGCAGCGTTACCCGCACTACCAGAAGATAGCTTATGGAGTATTCCTTGCTTCTCGAAAGCTGAGGCGTTACTTTTAGGAGCACCCAATCACAGTGGTGAGCAAGACTCCACTGTCCGACATTATCAACAACAGCGACGCTACGGGAAGGGTCGTGAACTGGGGCATTGAACTTGCCGCCTTCGAGATCACCTACAAGAGACGCGATGCTATCAAATCACAAGCCTTGGCAGATTTTGTTGCAGATTGGACGGAGATGCCAGATGCTACTCCATTGCCGAAACCAGAGTACTGGGTGATGCACTTTGACGGATCAAAGCTTCTCAACGGCTCGGGGGCTGGTGTATTGCTACAGTCACCAACAGGAGACAAGCTACACTACGTTCTGCAGATCCACTTCGAGGCTACAAACAACATGGCGAAGTATGAAGCACTCATTCACGGACTACGTGCAGCCAAGGATATTGGCATCTAGCGCATAGTTTGCTGTGGAGATTCCGACTTGGTTGCCCAGTAGGTGGCTAGCACCTGGAATGCGCGGAACCCTATGATGGTGGCATATCTAGACGAAGTGGACGAGATTGCCAAGAGCTTCTTGGGCTACTAAGTCAAGTACGTACCTAGGGAGCAAAACGAGGTGGCTGATCTGCTGTCTTAGCTTGGATCAAGGCGCAAGCAAATTCCGCCAGGAGTTTTCCTAGAGCACCTGCGCACACCATCTGTGAAGGGAGCCGACATCGACAACCCGGATAGAGCTGACTCTTTTGTCAACATGGTGACTAAGGTCCCTCCGGCTTGGACAAAACCGTTCATGGAATATCTCGAACACGGAACTTTGCCCGACAACGAAGTTGAAAGACGACAAATAGTACGACGAGCAAAGGGTTATACCATAATCAATGGACAACTCTACAAAAGGAGCACTACTGGTGTATACCTGAAGTGTGTTTCCCAGCTAGAAGGTATGGAAATCCTACACGAGATCCATCTCGGAGATTGCAGGCATCACGCCACTCCTCGATCGTTGGTCACAAAAGCCTTCTGGCAAGGATCCTACTGGCCGACCGCAAAGGCGGACGCCGACAAGCTGGTTGAGACATGCATGGGATGCCAGTATTATGCCCGACAACCACATGTTCCTGCTGAAGAATTGCAAACAATACCAATAACTTGGCCGTTTGCAGTCTGGGTGCTGGACATGGTAGGACCGTTACAAACGGTACCTTGTGGGTTTACGCATATGCTTGTAGCAGTTGATAAATTCACTAAATGGATAGAAGCTAAACCCATTAGAAAGCTTGATGGGGCAACTGCCCTCAGGTTTGTCCGGGATCTAGTGGTGAGATTTGGTCTCCCACACAACATTATCATCAACAACGGCAGCAATTTGTCACTCGGAGAAGTGGAGGCTTATTGTTGGGAGAAAGGCACCCGACTTGACCTTGCATCTGTGGCACACCCACAGTCCAACGGTCAGGTTGAGGGAGCCAATGAATTAATTCTATAGGGAATCAAGCCACGTCTTGAGGCACCGCTACATAGAGCGGTTGGAGCCTAGGCGGAAGAATTTCCATCTGTGCTGTGGAGTTTACGAACTACACCCAGCAGATCCACCGGCTACACCCCTTACTTCATGGTATATGGAGCAGAAGCCATCCTGCCTTCCGGCATCCTTCACGATGCACCAAGAGTTGCCGCCTACGACGAAGATGACGCTGAACAATCCAGACGCCTAGATGTGGACCTTCTCGAGGAGGAGCATGTTTTGGCATGCCAAAGATCCGCCATATACCAGCAGAACCTACGCAGCTACCATAGTCGCCGCGTTCGGCATCGCTCGTTTAAAGAGGGGGATTTGGTGCTCCGACTTAAGCAGAAGAAGTCACACAAACTATCCCCGCCATGGGAAGGACCATTCATCATAAGCAAGGCGCTACTCAATGGGTCTTACTACCTTGTTGACAATCGTGAACTGAAGGATAGACCCAACAAGGATCATAAGCGTAAGTGAAGTGACCCGGATGATGACTACCCGGAGCTTGATCGGCCATGGAACATAGCACAACTATGTCCTTTCTACACTTTGCATTTTTTATCTAAATGTGTACCTCTTATATGATCAATGAAATAAAGCTCTCTGGTTCACTCAAATTTCTGAGTCTTTTACCTCCTTTAGTGTTCATTTTTGGATCATGTAAAACCTTTATGCACAAGCTTTGCAATTGCACTTGTGAAAATTCCGCCTACGGGTGTTAGCTTAAGTTTTCTGGTCTACACGTTCTTTGTCGTTTTTATGTGGATTCTGGAGTAGTGACTTTTGGCACTTATTGTTGGCGATTTTGTTCTCAGGTTATTGACGGTGCCATTGGGCATCATCACCTAAGTGCATGGTTCCGACAACGAGTCTTCCGACTCACGAAAAGTCAAGCATAAGAGCCAAAGTAATGGATAAGCCAGCACTTGCTTAAAAAAATATACATGCTGGAAACTAATTCTTGAGTAGTAGGAAATAACAACCATTGTTTTCCGCCTTAAGTTACATACACAAAGTTTTTTCGACATGTACACCAAAGGTGAAACAAATGATACAAAGTTGTTATTCACTCCTTTGGTGTAGGTGACTTGGAGGCAGCGTCATCACCAGCCGGAGAGCCACCTTCGAATTCGTCACTATGGTGGGACTCAGAGGAACCTTGGTCGCTGCTGTCGATGATGTTCTAGGGCACAAAGATGTCGACGTCCACCAACTCGGCAACTCTGGTGTCATAGCCCGTGAGCGATGACAAGATGGCTTCATGATTAATCTCTTTGCCATCATCGTCTACGTCGGGAATGCCAGAAGTCACTGTGTCGATGTCAGCATCTTCATAGTGTGCCTTCACCATTGACAGCGCCATCCTTGCGCCAGCCCGTGCACATGAAGCTTTCCAGATTGTGATACGCTCGGGGGCTCGGCGCAAAATCTCCGAGTACTTCACCACGGAGTCCGATGCCTTGATATTTATCTGAAGGGGCTTGGCGATCTCCTTGTCTTGCGTGATGGCGGTGTTGATGAAGTTGCCGGCAAGAACCATGCATTCCTTGGCTGGAGGAGGTGATCGGGTTAAACCCATAGGAGCTGCAAATTCTGACAAGGAGCGCATGAGTTCAACAATTCAAAGTACCCAGACTACAGAAATCCAAGACAGAGAAAACTTACTAAAGATGCTGGCCTCAGCTTGCCAGAGGGTGTCCGCCAAGGATTCTTTCTCTTGTTGGAGGAGCTTATACGGCTTGCTATGGCGTTGATTTTGCTCATCGGCAGCTTTCTTCTGATCTTTTAAGATCGCAATCTCCTTCTTCAAGAGATTGATTTCCTCGGTGGCGGAGTCCTGCAAGACCTTCATCGACTCCTCATGCATTTTCAGCATGTCCTTCCTCTCCTGCTTAAGAATTTTGTTCTCGCTATCCAGCTCTTGAATTTGCTTGGATTGCTCGACAATATTCTTGGCCTTGGTGATGGTTTCTGCAAGTCGGAGAAAGCAAAGTACACAGTGAGTACTCGGAGAATATGGACACAATACCAAGTCGGAATGAGAAAAAGAAAACAGACGCTTGCTCTTGGTGATCTGTTCCTTCAAGAAGGCAGTTTTACCCTTTTCAGCTTCCAGGTCTGCGCGCATCTTCTGGTACTTGTCATTGGCCATGCCCCTCCGAGCATTATCATTCTGTGAATAAAAGTTCAAAGTTAAAACGTTGTTTGGTCTTCTTGGAGCATCTAGTTGCAAATTTTCCATCTAGACGCTCTGGGGCTATAGCGAGAGTTTTTGACTTAACAATATGCTTAGTTTCCTTTAAGCATCTAGTCGGAGATAATTCAGTTACAACTAGAAGCTTGGGGGATACAGTATAAAGTTTTTAACTCGGACATATGCTTAGCTTTGTTTAAGCATCTAGTCAGAACTAATTCAGTTGCAACTAGAAGCTTGGGGGCTATAGTACTGAAAATTATAAACACTATGTATGCTACTCTTAAAGCAACTAGTCGGAACATTTCATTCCATCTACATTCTTGGAGGTTACAGTGAGAGTTTTTCTAACTTAGTCACTCTTAGAGCATATAGATGCAAAAACCTATGGTTTTTCCGTCTACATCCTCGGGGGATACAATGGGATACTCATATAAAATACAAAAGGCAAATAAAACTTATAAGTGCAATGATCTTGAGATTCGTAGCACTCTCGGCCAGCAGCTTGGCAAAGGATTCGCTGTTTCCTTGCAAGATTTATGCTTGCCGGCGGAGTTCCTCTAGACCGCATGTCGGAGATGTCGGCGCCGCACCAGGGACCAAAGCAGTGCTACCCGGTGTAAGTACCGGGTAGACTATCTTTGGATAGGCTATGGTTTTCTTGGGTGCGGGGGCGCCGCCAACGGCAGAGGTACCTGCTTCCACCATCGCCTTGCCTCCACCGATGGCATCCTTAGCCGGAGCTTCAGCCATTTGATGGGCGGTACTCTCCTGCGTCGCCTGATCACCGACAATAGCAAGCTCGGTAGAGGCGCCAGAATCCACTTCCACGGTGGAAGGGCATGATGCCTCCTTAGCTTGTGAGATTGTCGGGGCGGATGAGGGCTTGGCGACAGGAGTAGCAGGGGCGATGGCGGGGGAGGCGTCGCGATGCAGCATGTCCTTAATATTTCGAGAAGCCCCCGATGTTTTGGAGGTCTTCTTGAGGCTGGTCGTGGCTTTCTTCCTGAAACATGCAAAATGCATAAGTACAGGAGCAAGACAGATAAATAGACAATGTCGGAGAATGAGAAGCTTACACAAGTGGGGGTGCTTTGGCAAAGGGGATCCCGGTAACTCTTCTCTTTTCAGCCTCCAGGGCGGCGGTAGTATTTTTGGAGGCTCCACCCTTCGTCTTCTTCTTCTTGCCTCCGTCGGCAGCATCAGAGGTGGAGCTCTTCCGCTTTTGCGCCAACGGAACCTCGTCGTCGGACATGACCATGACTTCCTTCATCTTTGGATCGTAGATTTGGGCAGCCAGGTTGCCCTCCTCTAGATCGCTAAGCTGTTAAATGAGAAATCACCGTGTTAGATAAGATGACATTTGCAAGACGGAAGAAATGGAGTATATCTCATATACGGAAAATAAATACCTACCTTTGGGCACTTGCCGTCTACGAACATGTCATAGGTGATGGTGAAGCCACGCTTCTTATCCTTCACCTTGACGATGTCCTTAAGGAGGAGCTTGACGGAGTCGCTCAAGAAGTTGTCCACAGAGATGCGGAGGCTATCCCTTCTGTCGCTGGTATACTCGTGCATGAGCTTCGCGCGGTGCTGCAGAGGTTGGATTCGCCTGATGAACCAACACATGGCTAGGTCCAAGCCGGTCAAACCCGTCTCTACGAACCATTCGATCCGCCTTATGGCACGAGAAGCGTCGAGGTCGGAGGGAAGGGAGGCCTGGGATCTCCATGACGAGGCTTCAGCGGCGGCTCCGTCAACGAAGTCCGGGTACGTAACTTGTTTGCCAGCTAGAGGGTTGTCTGGGCCATAAAAGTACGTTCGTTGCCAGTTTTTGCAGGACTCGTGGCCGACGATGTCGGGGAACCACCAGCCAGGTCGAATCTTGAAGCTTATGGTGTCGCAGTTCCTAAGCTCTTTCTTGCTATGTCCGGCTTCACGTTTGACGGTGAAGAAGTACACGAAGAGGTCTAACCTAGGCCTTATTCCTAAGTATCCCTCGCAGAGCGCCGTGTAGTTGCTAAGCACTAAGATACTATTGGGGAAAGGTTCTGGGGCTGGACTCTATAGTGATTCAGGACGGAGAGAAAGAAGTTGGAGATGGGAAGGGAGACGTCGTGTACCAGTTGGGCTTTGAGGTACACCTTTTCTCTGGCTTGGGGAGAAGGTGTCACCTCACCGGCCGGCACCGCCCGCCAGGCGAGCCCTTCCGTCACAGGAAGGTAGCCCTCGGTGATCAACTCTTGGATATCATGGTCTGTGATATCCGAGCCGCGCCAGTCGCCCTTGTGCGAGTCCAGTTCCTCCTCCAACGGCTCCAGCGCCGCCAGATTAAGGACGCCGCCGGTAGACTCGATCACCGCCGATGTGGGGATGACCAAACCCTCTAGGGGCACGACGACGAAGCTCGCCGGCTTCACCGCGGCTTTGCTCAACGCCGCCATCAATGGGGAAGTGCTGATGCTGGCCATGGAGTGGGTACGGAAGTCACTGGTGTAGATTGGAGCTAGGGTTTTTTCGAGTGTTCTCGCGGAGAGCTCGAGGAGGCACGCGCGCTGGAGGAAGAAAATGATGTGAGGAGAATGAGGTAAAAAGTGGAAATTCCACCGTGGTTACTATTTATCATCTCCAAGCGTCAAGATTCGTGCAGCTTTGTCGGACGATTGCCGCGTAGAAGACATGTTCGCGAACGTGCGCGAAAATTTCGCCATGTCTCCAACTGTCGCCGTCAATGGTGCGTATCGCTCGT
The DNA here is from genome assembly GCA_910589765.1 of Avena atlantica. Classification (NCBI taxonomy): domain Eukaryota; kingdom Viridiplantae; phylum Streptophyta; class Magnoliopsida; order Poales; family Poaceae; genus Avena; species Avena atlantica. The sequence continues at coordinate 482,467,346 of OU342735.1, read as the reverse complement.
GCGGGAAAATCAGACATGATTGCGTTCTCTGCATGTGTGAGTTACGAGGCGTCGCTGACCTAAGCCTACGTCGTCCTAGCTGACATGGGTAGATGAACCTTCACATCGAAGATTCCGACATGGACGGATCCAATCCGACTACGGAAGCGTACGATGGAATATTCAGCATTTCTCCGGCTTACAAGTTGAAGACGGAGAAAGCTTTGCAGGGTTCTTTGGGAGGACTACAAGATATTGCTTGACAATTTGCCGACATCCAACTGGACGGAACATTCATCTGAAGAGGCAAGACGGCACAAGATCTCGGAGTTCTCCGGGGGCTACTGTTGGGGATATGCTATATGGGTATACTCATAGCATGTCACCTATCCGGATAACCCGGGTGGCCCACAGTTGGTAGCATGGCCTATGTCCTGCTGGGCGGCCCAGTTAGATGGATCCAGAACGGAGGCCCATGCCGGATAAAGGAAGGCTATGGTAGAGTCACCATCATACCCAGAGCCTTGGAGTGCAAGATACACAAGACTAGTAATAGACGGTGTAAGACTCAATAACCTGTCCGGTTAGGAATTTTCCCTGTAACCCTAGGACCCGGCGACTATATAAGTCGGGCCTATGGGAGCCTTTAGGGCATAATATCATAGACAACCTAAGATCGATTCATACAACCTCGCACAGCGAACCAATCCCTGTAACTCGGCGTATTGCCCTTATAGGGATTTATAGCAGGAGTAGGATTCTGCCACCGTCGTGGGATCTGAACTTGGGTAAGCTTTGTTACCTCGTACCCGTCAACCGTCCGCCTTCCCCCACGTCTCTAAACACGCACTGTGAGGACCCCTCCATGGCGTACTCATCGGCAATACCACGACACAAACTACTCATTTAACTGATATGAAAGAGCTATGAACTAGAGTTTACTACTGGTCAATGGTTCAAATATATTGACCATCACGTCAAACAAACAATACAAGCAAGCATTAAACAAGTGTGCCTACCATGAAACGAGAAATATAACAATGTGTGTGGCTTAGAATTTCAGTAAATATAAACTAGCAGGTCATTTCAACAAATATATATAGAAGAATAAACCAGAAGAATAAACCAGACAGTGGCATGCAGTTACTATTGTAGCTAAGAATGAACGAGACAGAAATTATAATGGCATCATGCGAGAACTTGTAGAGTAGGAACTCAAACCACGGATGAACTGCACAGTATAGGATAGTTATGTCGTTGCTTAGGATGAACCAACACCAGATTACAAATATAATAGCGTCTCTGGCAAACCTGTAGAAGAGGACAAGCAAGCATTAAACAAGTGTGCCTACAATGAAATGAGCGATCAATCAAAGTGTTTCTTAAAATTTCAGCAAATATAAACTAGCCAGGTCATTTCAACAAATATATATGGAAGTAGTTGTATATCCTAGAAAGCAAGAGACGTTGGTTTACTCAGAATTTACGGTGAGCTACACAATGGCATGTAGTTATTGTCGTACCGAAGAATGAACCAGATAGAAATTATAATGGCATCATACCAGAACTTGCAGAGCAGGAACGCAAACCATAGATGAACTACATAGTAGAGGATAATTATGTTGTTGCTTAGGATGAACCAGCACCAGATTAGAAATATAATGACGTCTCTGGGGAACCTGTAGAAGAGTACAAGAAAGCATTAGACAAGTGTGCCTACAATTAAACGAGCGATCAATAAAAGTGTTTCTTAGAATTTTAGCAATTATAAACTAGCCAGGTCATTTCAACAAATATATATGGAAGCAGTCATTTATCCTGGAATACAAGAGACGCTGGGTGACCGGAATTTGTGGTGAGCTACACAATGGGCATGTAGTTACTTTCGTAGCTATGAACCGAATAGAAATTATAATGGCATCATAAGAGAACTTGTAGAGCAACAATGCAAACCACGAATGAACTATATATAGAGGATAGCTATGTCGCTACTTAGGACGACCCAAAGAATGAGATTTTTCGATCCCGGTGATGGAGAGATATACTCAGGGCCCTCTCGGTGATATCACATTGACATAGCTTGCAAGAAAGTGATAGGATCACTAAGAATGTTATATCACGGGAACAAGAAGGGAGTACTTGTTGGTAAAAAGATCAAACTAGGTATGGGGATACCGATGATCAAATCTCGGACATATAATATATCACGAGAAAAAGGAATTTAGTGTGGAGACCCAGCATACCACTTCATGATATAGTACACTATAGTCGTTGACATAACACCAATGTAACACCGTTCACTAGTATTACATCCCTCAGAGTGGTACAATAGAAACACAGCAGGTCCAAGACATGACTATAGGTTACAACTCGACTCTTTAAAAAATATCCAGAGAACACTCTCGGTTAAAGAGAGAGAAAGAAACTTCTTACAAAGAAGAATCAGAACTAACCAACTCATAACTATCATACTAATAGACTAATATTTAAACTAATGGGCTTGAATTGCTGCTATTGTAATTGTAGAGGTCCCAACCTTTAATAAGGTAGAGATCCCTGTGTTTACAATGCTAGTCCCTGGATCAATAGCTAGCATCCACAGTTAAGATGTAATATCAAGAAACAAAGGTCATAATACAACTTTATAACCAGGAATAAAATAATTCATTACATCTTACATAGCTCATTTGGCTATCTCATTACAATGCAGCAGAAATAACTATATAGATGGAGTCCTTCATCTTCAAAGTGCCACAGTCAATCATTTTGGTTGTAGACTTGTAATCCTAAGCCACACACTTTACTAACATCAAACAAACCTGCAACATAATAAGTTACATCCACAAGGGTTAATACATTTGATTTGTATTGGTAAGTGATATTATGGTAATATAGTGGAGTCTACATCTATACGCATTTGGATAAGTGGAGCTTAGGCTTGTCACTAAGTAGCTGACCGGAGAGGGAGAGAAGTGAGCAAGGGGCGCATGAGAACACTCACCAGTGAGAAAGGGGCGCACGAGGTCGTCGTCATAAGCTCGCTGGAGTGGAGGCAGACGGCGGCGACGTGCTGTCGTCGAGGTTGCCGACGTTAGGGGGCACGCGCGAACGAGTGGGTGATACCGGGAGATGCAGGGTACGATGGGGAGCGTGCTCGTGGGAACTGGGAAGCAAGGGGAGGCGAGGCTCAGCCAGAATTATGGTCGGAGTGTTGTCGGAGCAGCGACAGTATGAGCTACGATTCGAGCAGCCTAGGGGCAGAGGGAGGATGGCGATCGAGGGGAAATGGAGAGGGGGATTGGATGATTAAGAGGGCGCGGTTGCAGGGCGGAATCAACACGACATTTACTTGAATTTACGCGAGGATTGATTGACAAGAAACAGCGAGGTTTGGGGAAGAAGCAGTCGCGGCGGGTGAGAACGATGATTGGCAAGTGGGGTCGTGTCGCCAGCGAGGGAGAGGGGAAAACGGTGGGGTCTCCAAGTCAGCGACTAAGTGGGTATGTTGCTGAGTGCGAAACATTTTTCTGCGGGGAGAGAAGGAGTGGGATTGCTGGGCCAGTTGGGCTTTGCTGGGCTGGGCTGATTCTTTTCATTTTTTTCTTCCTCTGTTTTCTTTTTATTTTTCCAATTTGATTTTTTGTTTTGAATTCAAACTATCATTTTATTTCAGATTTCTTTTTCAAATCTTTTCCAAATATTCAGTATGTTTCTATTCTATTTAAACATGTATTTTAAAGACCATTTCACAATGATTTCTTTATTCTTTTATGGTTTATTATTTATTTATAATAGACATTTGCCTTTATTCAAATAAGATTTTAGTTATATTTTCAAATTCTTATTTGAATTCGAATTTTCACCAAAACTTCTTTAGTAGGTTTTATTTATTCAATAGGGTGTTTAAATAATTCACTTTGAATTATTTGAAATATTTTTAATATGATTTATTAATCATTTAAATTGGGCATTTATCTTTATTCCAATTAAAATCAAATATGGTTTTAAATCTATATAAATTTTATTCAAATGACTCTTTTATTCTATTTAAGTTAATTAAATAACTTTTATTCTACTTGGGAAAATTCCAATTATTATTTTCTCATGATTGTTAATTAATCATTTACCTAAGGGATTTTGTCTTTATTAAATATAATTTGAATATGGTTTAATCTCATAAACTTTTATTTGAATATTATTTATCCCTTTATTTTATTTGGATTTGGATTATATTTATTCCATTTTATTATGGATTTAATTCAATATTTAAATTGTCTTCTAAATAATTTTATTAGGATTTATTATTTAGTTTAGGCATATTATCTTTATTTAAATAAAATTAGATAATATTCAATCCTTATGATTTTATTTAAATAATCTTTATTCCTTTTTATTGTTCCATAATCTTTCATTTCATTTGTTTGGCCATGATTTAATTTGGCTTTTAACTATTCCTTATTTATTTATTTATTTATTTATTTATTTATTTCTTTGCCTTATAAAATCCATATCTTTTTGTTTAAAGATCCAAACTTGGTGATTCCAATTTGTATGATTTTATTTAATATTTGTTTATTTTTTAGATCCTTTTAGGATTAATTTGCTCATAATTTTTGTATGGATTTTAGATAGGAGCTTCATTAGCCTTGGAAATTATTTCCTTTTAACTTATTAAATTCATAAGTTTTTATCCATGGTTCCAAATTGAATGAAACCAATTTCTATGGTTTTATAATATTTTTATTTATCATTCTTGATCATTTATAAATGTCTATTGACAATTTTTATATGGAACAAATCCATAGTCTTGGGAATTATTTATTCCATTAGGGTTTTGGTTCATTTTCCCAAGTTTAAATTTCAACATACATTCATTGATGAATGCATTTCATTTGATTGAAATTTTGTTTGATTTCCTTTTATTCAAAGTTTGTTCAAGATGGGTTTTGATGTTTCCATTTGGAATCGAAAAGTTTCTTTTCACCCTAATTTTCAACAATTATTTATTTTGTTTATTTATTTTTCACATTTCAAAATTTGAAATTTTTTGGGATGTGACAGTAAGACTCTACAGAAGTACGTTCTATGGCTAGAGATTGTATTCCTATTTAATCAGCAACTTCATCTTCACTTTAGTTGATGTATAAGTTGACTTCATTGAGGAACTTGAGCTGTTGATGATGATTTCCTTGAGCATAAGTTGATGTAGACGTCGTCTGTATCGGCTTCAGAATCTAGCAAGGGTTAAGAAGATACGTTAAGTACGAGCGTACTCAGCAAATTCACTAGAAAGGATTGTTTGATGCACTATCTACAGCCATAAACCATATGTCGTAGGTAATGCAGTTTTCCATAAACTTTCTTCAAAGGTTGCTTTTATTCTGAAAAGCTATGTCTGTCAGCCTTCACTGGTGTACCAGAACTTTCATGGAGTTCCTTTCCTGCCGCGTTCGTAGATCCTTTCTAAAACAGTGAGTAACAAGTTATAGTTCTTACACTCTGCATAGGTGCGTCACTTTACCCATGAGAGACCTTAGGCCTTGTTGCACGGCCAGGAGTATGTCCCCGTTCAAACTTCCTTGGTTTGAGGCCCAACCTAAGATCCAAGCCAATCACTGCCTTCTCCGCGACCCCGCATGTCTCCTTGGTGTATGCCATGCCCACCTATTGAATTACGGCAATAGGCAATACAGACCGTTCAGATGATGGAACTGTCGTGGGACGTTGAGGGTTCCCAACCATATGCTGCATATCTCCTACGAATTAACAATTAATGCATGTTGCGGAGATAACAGCCACGACCCGCACATCCGGCTCCATGCGAGAGGGAAAATATATAGCTGACTTCTTCGTCCCATTCCAAATCTCATGGTCAACGCGTAATATACGGCTCAAGAAACACTGGCGACATTGGTTGTTAAGTCCTAGGTAATATGTTCCTTTACCACTTGAACTTTCATATTAGGTTATTACCTCATGGTAAATAACCTATAATCATATTATTATGAAAATAGTGTTTTCTGATATTTTTTAACTGCAAGTGATGACAACACTAGATTTGCAAAATACTTTACAGAAAATAAGTGTGAACTTGCCTTTTGTGATTGCAAGATTATGCACTCATGGTCTTCAAGACAATAAAAGATCCAATATCTGAAAACATCATCATTGGTCTGGTAAGGACTAATGTTTAAAGAACCAAGATGCTATTATGCATAAGTAATGTAATGCAATTTGATAAACTTGAATCCCCGGAATAAGCGTTGATCTAGGGTTTGGATACTGGAAATGGTTTCTTTGTAATGTGTTGCTCTTTTAGATAAGTTTCACACTTGTTATTTTTATTAAGGCTTGTGAGTGTGTGTGAAACAACATATAAGTATAATAAATAGTATAAAATAATAAAATACTCAAGTGTGGAATGCTATCTAAAGACTCCTTATAAGAAGGTTGTTACTTGTATAGATTTACTTTGGAATGCTTAAGAATTACTTTTAGTGTAGCTTAAAAGAATAACTTTTGAAGAAAATCCTACTTATCTAAACAAAAGCATTTAAATTTTTATCTAACACTCATAGAGTTTATTCCTAGCTATAGTGTAGGGTTCGCGGCATAGAAAACAAAAAATTTCCTACGATGGGAACAACTATGTACCAAGATCTATCTAGTAGATACAAGCAACGGGTGGATACACATCCATAGAATAAATACCCTCAAAGACCATATAGCGTTAACGAGGTTGTACTCGTGGATGATGTAGTCGAACGCTTGCCGATCTCAAGATCGTGATGAAGTCCATCTGGTCCAGCCGGTCCAGCACCATCACGTCCAGCACCGCAAAGCAGTGGTGCATCCGTGATCGCACACACGTCCGGGTACCCTGACAACCTCCGCGCCCTCGCTCCATCAAAGCAGCGGAAGCAACAAATCCTTCCAGAAAAAGACACCGGGAACATGTATCTCGCTGATCCGAGACCATGGGGGAATTCTAAAGGGGGGAGAGAGATCCTTCGCGAGGAGGTGTGAGATGAGAGGAGGGAGTGGGGTTCCTTTTATAGGGAGAGGGGTTCAGCCCCCTCCCATGGCGTGGAGGCCATGGAGGTGCCCCCACCTCTTACACATTCATGTGGGTGGAGCTCCCACTCACATAAATAGCCACCCACTCAAAATTCCACTCACCTCCATTAAATTTCCACCAAATTTAATGTAATCTCTCATTAACTAAAACTCTTTTATTTATTTATTTAGAATTTTGTTAATTAATTTAATTAAAAAACATTCACATAAAACCCCTTGCTAGTATTCAATTTCACATGAAGAACCAGTTTCAACAATTTCAACCGAAACAGTTTCGGTGTCTAGTGAAATAAATTCCCGCGCTTTCCTTTTTCTTTCTTTGGCATATTATTTCCTCCAAATGGTCTCGGTATCCCTTAAGTGTGTCACACTATGGTTCACGAATAATGTATACATGATCGAGACCCCTCTCCGATCAATAATCAGCAGCGGGACCTGGAGATCCGTACCGACTCCCACATATTCAACGATGACTTCTGTGATCGTGTGAACCTTATACACATGTAACTCAATCCCTTTGTCTCGCGATATATTACATGTCCGAGATTCAATCATCGGTATCTCCATACCTAGTTTGATCTTGTTACCGACATGTACTCTTTTCTCGTTCCCGTGATATGACATTCTAGTGATCAAATCAGTTGCTTGCAAACTAATTAATGTGATATCACCGAGAGGGCCTAGAGTATATTTCTCTGTCATCGGGATGGACAAATTACACTCTTGATCCATGAGCCTCAACATTACACCTTCGTAGGACTAAACCCATATTTATAGTCACCCTATTACGGTGTGACGTTTGATGTTATCAAGATACTCTTTTGGTATTAGTGATTGACATGATCTCATGGTCTCAGGACTAAGATTACTTCGTATGATGTTATAGAAATATAAACACAATGACCTTGATCGTAATGCTATACTTTGGATGAATGTTCATCACACCATTACACTAATGTTGTGACCTCGTTATTAACAACATCCAATGTCCATGATCAGGAAACCTTTGATCATCTTGTTAATCAACGATCTAGTTTATAAGAGAGGCATAACTAGGAACTTCCTTTTTTTATTAAGCACACATGTATTAATGTTTCCGTATTAATACATTTATAGCATGTAAAATAAACATTTATCATAAACAAGGAATACGATAATAACCACTTTATTATTTCCTCTCGGGCATATTCCCTTCAGTCTCCCACTTGCACTAGAGACAATAATCTAGTTTGAAAACTTTGCGTATTGAACACCTATGGATTTCTGGTGTTCCATATACGCAATTGCAAGTGGTTAACATAATCTACGGATATGACGCTTTAGGTCCTTGTGTATTTGCATGTCTTTGCATCTTCACGCGTCACTCATTCTCCAATGAGATGGCATTGTAAAATTTGGTATTTTGGTGAGACCTTTAGTTCCTTGGGGTTAAATCACGTTGATACTATTGTCGTACAATATATCTTTAGTGTTAGCCCGTTGCGAACCACACCTTAGTTTGATAACAAACTACTTGACACAAATTCCCTCCTTTGCTGCTACTATAGCATTCATATACTTAGCCTTTTGTTGTAGTATCCGTCATAATGTCTTAAATTTGGAATTCATCCAAATCCATCATGGCAACTTTCTTTCCATTTCATTGTGCTACCCATAGTTTAAATTGAGATAAATTAAAATTTGTATCTTGTGACAAAACTAGTATCAATGTAACGCTTTACAATGAACTATTTGTAATTGTTTGTCACCTCTACACAAATATATTCTTAGTTCTTCCAAAAGATCATAATAATATCCTCACTATCGTCCAATGATCATTTTATGATTCATTCTGGTATATGCTCACAACACTTAGATCATAGGACATATCTGGATGTGTACATATCATGGTATGATTGATCAAAACATCCTTGTGATTTCACTCATCAAGTGTCAAAGCACTTGAATCTTGTTTCACTTATCAAGTGTCGATACACTTGAATCTTGATTCAATTCCTTTCATGCGACAAGAACCGTTACTTGTCGTTTCTATATTGAACTCCTTCAATATCTCATATATGTACGTTTGGCACAACCATATTAGCGTTAAAGTCTATCCACTATAGACATTCATGCTAAATATTCGGGTTTTTCCTAAGTCTTTCATCGAAATGAAATTCTTAACCTTTGTCAATAAAAGATACATCATTTCCAATAAACAAGATGTCCTCCACACATTATATTAGAAATATGTCTTAGCACTCCCACTTAATTTCTTGCAAATGCAAGCATATTCATCGTCTCCAGATGAAAACTCCTTTTTCATCACGGTGAAGATCCCAACTCCATGATGCTTACTTCAACCATTGAAATTTGCATGACCTTTTAGCATCCTTTGAATTTAACAAAACCCTTTGGACCGTGTCTTGTACACTTCCTAAGTAACCATTCTATTATAAGAATTTTGTTTTGTTTATTCATCTACCATATACCAAATTATATGTAGTGGTTGCTACTTTAATCCGTCCAGACTAAATATCGCTATGAAAGATCAAATCTTGTCATAGTCAACTCCTTAAAAAATTGTTGTAAAATACTTTACAACATGTCAACTATTTCATAGATGTGAAACATCGATGTCTGTTTCTTTATAGATCCAAATACGACCGATAGGTTGTTACACCTTTCCGGAGGATCTTCCAAGTTCAAAACTTGATTTCTCGTGTATGGAACTATCACGGATTTTATGGATTCAAGCCATTTGAAGGAGTCAGGGCCCATCATCGCTTGTTTGTATGTAGTCGGTTCATCATTGTCAAAAAATAATGATTACTCTCAAATCTTAGCTTTTGATTGTTTATCCGACCTACTTGATTCAATAGGAACTTAGATCTCTGTGACCACAACCTTTGAGGCACATAAGCTATGAGCATTATGGCAGCCTCCGGAACCATTTCCGGCGCTGCGCAACTCAGCCCATTTTGCTAAGGTTCATTAACCTTATCAAAGTTCTATTGTCCTCCCACTTAACTTTTACGAAAAATTCCTTTTTCAAGAAACTTCATGTTTCAAGTGGCAAACCCTTTTGTCCTTGGTGTTATGGAGGAATACCCAATTGTTGTACAAAATAACCTACAAAGAAATGCTCATCCGACTTTGGTTGTAAACATCTTACTTATGTTTAGCATACCAAAGTTTAAGAAATGACAACTTGGGTTTTACCCCAAACCATAACTCATATGGTGTCATTTCAACGGATCAATATGGAGCTCTTTTCAGTGTAAAAGCGGTAGTATCTAAAGGTTTAATCTTTTAAAACATAATGGCAGTTTTATAAATAACACCTTTGATCCAACCATGTCACACAAGGTTTCATTACAAATCTCAAACACTCCATATTACTATGGTGTTTCGGGAAATGCAAATCTATGTGTTTTTGCTAAACTTGCAACTCAAATAAATCCCTTTATGATAAAATCACAATTCATTTATTTTCTTGTTACCCTTGCAACTCAAATAAATCCCTTATGATAAAATCATAAATCATTTATTTTCTTGTTACAATGATTATCCACTTCATCTTGAAAGTCTTTGAACATTTTCAAATATTTCATACTTCTTTCTCATTAAGTGAATATTCACTCAAATTTCCGGAGAAAGCATATGAAGTTGAAATCCATCGCTTACTACTATACATAATGGACTACATACATCGATATGTATAAATTCCAATATTTAGTCGTTCGTTCTTCTTTGGCCTTTGAACAAAGTTTTAATTATCCTGAGGAAAGTCTCAAAGCATCACTTGATCAAATCAAAGACTCCAAAAATCCATGAAAATGGAGTTTCTTCATGTTTTCTTTCCAATATAATTTAAATGGCGATGTCACTTTGTAAGTGATCTTTCAATCATTTGTCTTGTGACATTTTAACATTAGTTTTTATGGATGTGATTTCTCCAACTAGATTTGTAAATCATCCATCTTATATGGAATACGGTAATTATTTGAACAACCTTTGTTTTCATAATACCTGATTTAAATAACAATTATTAAAACAAATCTTGAAGGCAAGATTTTTTATGTCAATGAGAAATACAAACAACGGTTTGTTTGTTTTCGATGAACATCATCACATATTCTCTTGCTAGTTACTTAGGCCATTGTGGTTCATGAATTGAGTCATTCTGTATGAAATTTCATACTAACCAATTCGGTATCCAATACCCAAGAACCACATTGTTTAACAAGCAAAGAATACAATCATAACATGTATATCATCTATATACCTAAATTGGATATTTCCAATATTTCTTTTCTGCCAAATATATTTTATAGATTCTCTTTCAGCATTTCCTTTTTCCTTTTTAAAAGAATCTATCAATATCAAAAGTGGGGCCATACACATGACACATAGTCCAAAGCGTGTATATTCAAATAATAATACCTTTGGACTTGCACTTTGAAGTAGATCACCATCATCAAAATGATCAGCATTCTTTCAAAATTCATTCTTTAGTAATCTTTTAGTGTAGTAAACACTTTACATACATCTTCTATTCATCCTTATCATGATGACTTTCATGATCAAGCTAATGTATCTTATAAATACGAATCTTGAGTATAACGTTACTTTCCAAAACCCTTTTGGATGATTAGGATGTCTAGCATCTCCAACCTTTGCAAATTCTCATCCAATATGAGAACATATATTATACTCTATCATATTGCAACCAAAACATTGTTTCAGATATCGTTATATCTGTCACACATGATGGTTTCTGAAACAATTCTTCCAGCTCCTAGATAAACTTGATATTAAAACAATCAAGAATCATGGAGGCAAACATGATACTTAAGATACTAACACTGGAATTGTTACTCTCGATTTAATACCAATTATTAAATATCACGGAGTAAACAGAGTTTGCTGAAAGTTTACAATAGGACTTTAAACTTTAGATTGACACTCGACACAATACGATACCAGTTCGTAAAATAAATATCCAGAATTCTATAGTTCTATTATCTCAATTACATCTAAGCATAAAGTGGTGAACGAATGCCAATGACTACAAAAAATTATGCAAATTCACTTTGATTTAATTTATGATAAATTGAGTTCTACTAATCCAAATTAGAAATGAACTCCCACTCAAAAACGACATCCCTCGTGTCTTTTTGGCGATTACATGAACCAAATCCACTACACCAAGTCCGATCATCACGTGAGTCAGTGTAGATTCAAAGGCGAGCATCAAATGGGCATCATATCTAACATATGACTCATGCTTAACCTTTCAGTCCGTGTTTTGAGGCCATGTCTGTACATGCTAGGCTCGCCAAGTAAGAACCTTAGTATTCGCGTGTCTAACTGTCTTACACCCGAGATATGATCGTGGATTCAAGTACACCCGATCATCATGTGATGTCTTGAAGCGACGAAACATTGTCGGTGCATACTTAAGGAAGAACACATTTTTATCTTGATATCTAAATGAGGGATCATCTTATTATGCTAATAAAACGCCAAACAAGCAATATAAGATGCAATCAAACATCACATGTTTGTAAGTGAAATGATATGGTTCCTGCATATGATCTCCATCATGTGCACCGTGGTATGATCTCTATCATGCCTCTATGTGTAAGGCCAAGGTCTATGGAACCTACACGTTATGTGTGTTGTAAGAGTATCATCTTATACTTCTACTTACAACATCACCATATCATAACACTACCCCAACAACAATCTAAACTAGACGCCTCTAATTTATCCATTGCAAGTTTTACGTGGCTTAGGGCTTTCGAAGATAGAACCGTTCTTACCTATGAACATGAACCACAACAAGGATAACCAAATTGTTGACAACTCTTTGCAAATTAGATATTGACTATAGTAGGAGAGACATACACCCGCTAGCCACTTATGCAGAACTAGTTGCATGTCAAGCATGGAACATGTCTCATGTGCGAGGACATGTAAAGTTTGTCCGGGCCGCTTCATCCCACTATGCCACCAATATCCAAAGTAAAACTAAGAAGCAATAAAATGATCATCATCGCCCACATACTCATATGTGTACTACCCGTGCAAAGCATCTACGCATAGATCCGACTCTGATACCACTGTAGGGTTCGCAGCATAGAAAACAAAAAAATTCCTACGATGGGAACAACTATGTACCAAGATCTATCTACTAGATACAAGAAACGGATGGATATACATCCATAGAATACATACCCTCAAAGACCGTATAGCGTTAACGAGGTTGTACTCGTGGATGATGTAGTCGAACGCTTGTCGATCTCAAGATCGTGATGAAGTCCATCTGGTCCAGACGGTCCAACACCATCACGTCCAGCACCGCAAAACAGTGGTGCATCCGTGATCGCACACACGTCCGGGTACCCTGACAACCTCCGCGCCCTCGCTTCAGCGAAGCAGCGGAAGCAACAAATCCTTCCAGAAAAAGCCACCGGGAACATGTATCTCGCTGATCCGAGACCATGGGGGAATTCTAAAGGGGGGAGAGAGATCCTTCGCGAGGAGGTGTGAGATGAGAGGAGGGAGTGGGGTTCCTTTTATAGGGAGAGGGGGTCATCCCCCTCCCATGGCGTGGAGGCCATGGAGGTGCCCCCACCTCTTACACATTCATGTGGGTGGAGCTCCCACTCACATAAATAGCCACCCACTCAAAATTCCACTCACCTCCATTAAATTTGCACCAAATTTAATGTAATCTCTCATTAACTAAAACTCTTTTATTTATTTATTCATAATTTTGTTAATTACTTTAATTAACATACATTCACATAAAACCCCTTGCTAGTATTCAATTTCACAAGCAGAACAAGTTTCAGCAATTTCAACCGAAATAGTTTCGGTGTCTAGTGAAATAAATTCTTGCGCTTTCCTTTTTCTTTCTATGGCATATTATTTTCTCCAAATGGTGTCAGTATCCCTTAAGTGTGTCACCCTACGGTTCGCGAATAATGTAGACATGATCGAGACCCCTCTTCGATCAATAATCAGCAGCGGGACCTAGAGATCCGTACTGACTCCCACATATTCAACGATGAATTCTATGATCGTGTGAACCTTATACACATGTAACTCAATCCCTTTGTCTCGTTATATATTACACATCCGAGATTCGATCATCGGTATCTCCATACCTAGTTTGATCTCGTTACCGACATGTACTCTTTTCTCGTTCCCGTGATATAACATTCTAGTGATCAAATCACTTGTTTGCAAGCTAATTAATGTGATATCACCGAGAGGGCCCAGAGTATATCTCTCCGTCATCGGGATAGACAAATTCCACTCTTGATCCATGAGCCTCAACATAACACCTTCGTAGCACTGAACCCATCTTTATAGTCACCCTGTTACTGTGTGATGTTTGATGTTATCAAGATACTCTTCCGGTATTAGTGATTGACATGATCTCATGGTCTAAGGACTAAGATTACTTTGTATGATGTTATAGTAATATAAACACAATGACGTTGATAGTAATGCTATACTTCGGATGAATGTTCATCACACCATTACACTACTGTTGTGACCTCGTTATTAACAACATCCAATGTCCATGATCAGGTAACCTTTGATCATCTTGTTAATCAACGAGCTAGTTTATAAGAGAGGAATAACTAGGAACTTCCTTTTGTTTATTAAGCACACATGTATTAATGTTTCCGTATTAATACAATTATAGCATGTAAAATAAACATTTATCATAAACAAGGAATACGATAATAACCACTTTATTATTGCCTCTCGGGCATATTCCCGTCATATAGTTCTTAAGAAAGAAAGGATTACTTCATTTAAATAATGACCATAGTAATAGTTGAGACTTATCTACCTTGGTCATTAGATGGTATTATAATTTGTTCACTTCATAATGTTTTCCTAGGGTTAAGTAAGATTGGTAACACTTCTACTTGGGTTATGTTTTCTTTAGATTATGATTGAATAGAATTATTTACATGGTTGGTAATAAGTTATAAATATGGAAACAATATTACTTAACTTCTTATGAATTCATTTTGGTGTTTTAGTATTCTTATAAACCCGTGGTTGAAGTAATGGTAAAAGATTTTATTAAGTCAAAATAATAATCTTGAGAATTTAATATTTGATAACTCCATTTGGAAAATAATATACACTTATTGTTGAATAATTCAAATAAAATTGTACTTAAAATGTGTTAAACTTATTTTGATTTCATATTATCAATATTTAAGACTAATATTATATTTATACCTTAAAGGAATAATTGTAGAAATATTAGCAATTTTTACTTATCCTTTTATGAATGTTCAACTAAGAAATTAAATTTAAATTCAAGATATTAGAGTATTAAATATTTATTTAATTCAAAAGTGGAATGTTATATTTTTAGCATGTAGATATTATTTTTGTGATCATTTTGGTATATTACATTTATTTTTGTCATTTATAAATAATAAGATATGATTTTTATAAGATTTATTACTACATAAGTACTTAATAAATAATAGATATTTAATTAAGTGAAATAATACATGATTATAGTTTTAAACTATAGTTCTTATTTTTCTAAGATTTTTGGTATATTATTTATATTTTTAATATTTACTGATATTAAAATATGAATTATCAAAGTATTATTACTTATAAAACCTTTATTAAATAATAATGATTTAAATAATTAACATAGCAATTTTTTATAATAAAGTTAAATTGTAGATCTTATTTTTCTGAAATTTTTCATAAATTAAACATATTTTTCTGAATTATAAAATAAAAGTTATTGAATTTCGAAGGTTTAATCATTTTATTTTATTTCTGGAAATTATTTGTGTTTGAATTTATATTGTTTTATTTATTTTATAAGGAGACACTAAATTTTTATTCCACACACACTAACCTAGCCCTAGTCACTGACTGGTGGGGCACAAACCATGTTGGATGCCAGGCAAGTAGTGGACCAAGTCAAATTTCGTTGACTGGGCTAGGATGACGCAATGATGGCGTCACGCTGACGTCATCCAAGATTGATCCTCTCAAATCGAGTGTCAATCGATTGACCCCGTATGCGCGCGCGACTATGGTTGTGTTTTTCGGAAAGAGGGTGTCGCAAGAAACCTAATAGTGGCGGCGCCGCTCCTGATTGGTCGCCGGAACAGGGACTATGACGACGAATGACGGCGGCACACGACAAGACACGTCGGCAGAGAAAACCAGGGTGAGAGCGAGACAAAGGAGAGGTGCTGGAGCATCGCAAGCTCACCGGGATTGCAGCGAAGTGGTTGCTAAGACGCGAGGAAGTCGAAATCGACGGAGACCTTGGCGACCGGACTTTGGGAACGAGGTTACGATTGAGGATTCCTGGCCTCCTTCAGCTTTCGTAGGAGGGGGTAATTGAACGGGAAGAGCACGACGATCATAGGGTGGTCTCAGTTGTCCGAAAGGAGCTCTGATTTGATGGGCACGAGCTCATCTAGGAGCTAGGGTTTCTAGTCAGAGGGGAACAAAGAGAGAGAGGAGAAATGGTGCACGACGAGGTTCCACCAGCGGCACAAGGGTATTTATAGGCAACGAGAAGTGGTGGCGCGCATCGTGGCGACAAGGCGGTCGATCGGGCGGTCACCGGAGCTCCACTGAGATGCTTCCCCAGTGCTGCCTTCTATCACGAGGAAGAAGAAAGAAAAAGAATCGGCGAAGCGGTATGGACCGTGGAATTGGTCTAGTTGGTATGTGGTAAAGTTTGCCAGATGGGTTGATGCGGCTGCTAGTGGGCGACAGATAAGAGGGAGGAAAGATGGGCTGCGGCCAGGAGCTGTTTTTGTTTGTTTTTCTTTTTTGTTTTCTATTTTGATTTCAGATTTGTATCTTACATTTGTTTTGAATCTTTTTCATGGGATTTATTTGCTAAATACTTGCAGCATAAATAAAGTGTTTTCAGAATCCTTTTTGTAAGCTTTTATTATATAGTGTTATAGTTTCTTTATTTTCCTTATATATATCCTTTTCTTTTTAATATTCTATAAGAACTTTTGTTATGAATTTGATTTGCATAATATCCATATATTTATTAAAGGACATATTACTATTGATTCATGAGACTTGGTTCTCATCAACTTACAGTTTTAAGGGATTTTCTATAAGGTGATCCTTCATTTTTATATGATACATAAAGTTCTAAGGAATTAATATGGTTAATATTATTCCCATGAATCTAGGAAATACAAAGGTATATATTTTATTATAACTAACATAGGAGTTAGGTTTTGAAATTATAAATGTCTACCATGGTTCAAGGAGATTTAATACATATACATCCTTTTATTGATGTGAATAAATATTATTGGTTAAGACCTCTTGTCTTTATGTTTATGATTAGAAATGATATCCCCATCTGTGGTAAAATAGTAAGACTATCCTTTAGAATCATTTAAAATATATAATTGATAATTATAGTTTCTAGACACATAATATTTTAATGTTTTGTAGTGGCAAGATATGCTCAATTGATCTGCTATAGGAAAATATTCCTATAAGCCACTATGGAAATAGATGATTGATCAAATAGATGAAATAGATATTAAGTTTGATTATAGATTTAAGGTTTAGTGTTTACCAAGAATTCCTATCTTCTATACTTCATAATTATTGTCTCTTACTTGAGGAATTCCTTTCCTAGATATATTACTTCTTTATATCCATCATCATGTGTTAACATGATGAGCTTTACTTACTATAATCTTACTATTTCTTCCTCCTTCTAAATCCACTTGTAAATCCAATGATCTTGACACTAAAGATCTACATGATTTCCTCATAGAGATAATTCTCATTTATAAATCTCAGAAGCTTGTCACTGAAGCTTTTCAAAACTTTCTCATATCTCCACTTGATTATATCAAATTACTAATGGTAACCTTGAATCCAACAAGTGGCTACTGTTAACTCCATTCACACTCTTCCTTTATTACCCATCACTAATATTACTCCAATGGATTTATATATATCTAGTTCTACTCTCCTCAAGAGCTTACTATCCTTTAGGAGGAATAACACTACTTCAATAACTCCATGCTACTCTAGCTTTAGCTTAGTCATAATATCTTATCTCCAGTAACTCATACACCAACTTCTTATTATACCATTGTGACTTGTCATGACTAACCTAGAATAACATATCTATACTAGGGTTTAATCATGTTAGATCCACCAATGTCACTTATACATGACATAATCATTCACTCTTAGTGACTTGAGCATGATCATCATAATCCTTTGATCATTTATGGCTTAGGTTTCCAGTGGCTAATCAAGGCTTCACCAATACAACATTACAGTTGTATTATAATTATCTTCTTAGTATCTCTTACTGAATAGAAGATTTTATTCATTGACATTACCTGCTTGATCCAATAGAATTTACTCCTTGGTAACTATCTTCAATATTCATACTTATAATCCACTAGTTACCATTACATATACTTATTCATGATAACTCTTCTATCCATTCAGGAGTGAGTTAACTCCATCAATTATCATATTGATTTGATTCTCCTCCAACACTCCCATCTTATGGATGATATCTAAAACTAGCATTACCACTTACCTCTTCTTACTTCCTTCTCAAAAGGATTTAAAGTGAATGCTATGATAAGAACAAGATTTGATGGATCAAGAATTGATAGGCTAAGAATTTATATATCAATAGTTGATTACTCAACATTGATGTTCAACAAATATTAGAATATAATTCAACAAAGATGATAAGGATTTATCTGGAAAGAAAGATATGTGGTGAATGGTCTTGACTTGGTTTCCTTCCTACTCAACAAGTGATAAGGAATTGGTGGTTAAGAACTACCATGATTCTCATGGTAGTAAATGGATCAGAATAAGATAGATCATGATTTGGTTATTGGATTCTTGTTACTTGAGTTATATTCATAGCTAGGTATTCATGGGTTGTTGGGATGAATACTATGAGATGGTCTCTTCAGGATCTAATATTAGTCAGTAAACAATGTGTTGTGGTTTAATTTATTACATTTGATCTACCCTTAGATCAACCCAAAATAAGGTTTTAGCAAAGGTCATATTGAAACTTATCGCAGTCAACTTGATGATCTACTTCAATTCCATCAAGTTAAGAGAAGCTTCAATCATTTTGGCAAGTTTTATTCAAAAGCGCGAAAATTATTCAGATTTTCTATGCATGGATGCAATGCACACATCTGGGTTCAGCTTATTTCTAAGCTCTAATGTTGGGATGTTACATTTAGTTACAACGTCAAAGGTTCTCACGATCACTAGAGTCATCGTTAAATATGTGGGAGTTAGTACGGATCTCCAGGTCCTGCTATTGATTATTAATCAAAGATGGGTCTCAAATATCTCTGCATTATTCGCGAACTATAGGGTGACACACGTAAGGTATACTGACACCAATCGGAGCAAATACAATACCAGAGAAAGAATTTGAATGCGCTAGAATTACTTGGATGGACATCAGAATTGTTTCGGATGAAATTGCTAAAAATGGTTTCAGATGTAATATCGAAGAATTGCAGGGGATTTATGCAATATTATGAATAAAATAAATAAAATATTTTTATTAAATGATAGATTCATTAATTTTGGTGAAAAATTAATGCATATGAGTGAAAATTTGTGTGGGAGGTGGAATTATGTGAGTGGAGCCTCCACCCACATGAATGAAGGGAGAGGTGGGGGCACCACCTTGGATGCTCGTCATGGGAGGGGCTGCCCCTCCCCCTATAAAAGGCCACCTCCTCCTACTCCATTCTCATACCTCCTCATGAATGATCTCTCTCCCTCTCTAGATTATTCCCCATGGCTTCAGACTAGTGGAGTACATGTTCTCGGTGGTTTCTCTAGAAGGATTTGCTGCTTTCACTACTTTGCTGGAGCGAGGACTCGGAGGTTGTCGGGGTACCGGACGTGTGTGCGATCATGGATGCACTGCTGCTTTGTGGTCCTGGACTTCATAACGATCTTGAGATCGGCAAGTGAACGACTATATCATCCATGAGTTTAAATCTCGTAATGCTTTGTTAGTCTTCGAGGATAAGTTCTATATGGATGTATATCCACTCATTGATTGTATCTAGGTAGATAGATATTGGTGCTTAGTTGTTTATATAATAGGATTTTTTTGTTTCTATGTTGCAAACGCAACAGCGATAGTCAAGGAATAGGCATCAAGTACTCAGGTCCTAGGAGGACACAAGTGGCGGGATAAAAACCAAATCTTAACTATTGCCCATCGATGCCGCTTTATTAGTTATATCAATAGCCATCATTTTAATTATCAAGTTTTAAGTAGAACCATGATTATATCCAACATCAAACATGTGCCAACTTACCAACAACTGTGGAACTCAACGACTCAAACCAACACCTGAGCAAGCAACTACAACTCGCAAGGCCAACTATATTACCAAACCAACGGGCAATAGGAAGTGACCAAGGCAATATAGGATAGAAGGAGTATAAATGGTATGAAAACTAAAGCATCACAACACGAATAGCAATAGAGAGAAGTGAAGCCATAAAGCGAAAATAGGTAGAAGAGGGGAAGATGCTCGGGGACCATTGCCGAAGCGACATCGGGGAACTTGTCAAACGTCGCATCAACATGTCCTAATCAGTAAAGAAGCAAACACTAAAAAGATTCACCAGATGCAATATTTAATACTACGACAAAAGATCTGGCATAATTGTAACATCCCAATTTCAGCAACCCTGATTAAATGTCCATAAGGCAAAAATTAGGGGGAACAAAAACTTTTTCTTGCATTATGTGCTGACCTGTTTGCTTGTGCTCAAGCAACTACTTGTGTATTAGGTAATATATTTCTCATCTCAACACTAGCTTACAAAAACTATTTCACAAAATAAATGACTTGGCTCATCTTTCATATTCTCAAATGTTCTGGCATTTCAAAAACCTGAGCCAAGATGACTTTGACACAACCAAGTACTTTACTAGTCTCTATTTACAAAACTATGGAGACACATATATACTATCCTTATGTTTTCAAGACAGAACTTTCAACCACTCTTATCTCTAGGTTTTCCACAAACCTTTATTAAAACCTCTCATCCCAATCTTGGTAGAGATACCAAGATGGTCCTCATCTTACTTCAAAGCATAACCCCTTTTCAAATTACCCAACCCTACCTCAGGTTAGGCTTGATGGTAACCCTAGTAGTAGTTAGATAGGTAATAAGATGAATTGCCTTGATCTGCTGGTTGATGAATTGCCTTGATCTACTGTCTGATGAATTTCCTTGATCTGCTGATTTCCTTGTTTGCTTAGGAACTAGATTGAGCTAACCTAGTAGCTCCTACTTTAGTTAAGCTTCTAGAAACTACTTCTGGACTATTTGAATATTTGAGTTTAAATGGACTTTTAATCATTAGAAAAATCCCAAATAATTTCGAGAGTTATGCAATGACCCTATATACACACCAGTACCTTCCTCTCACCTTGCCTAGTTCAACTTTTCCAACTTCCTACAGAAGATACAATTTGCTCAAGTTTGCACATTAAACCAAACCTTGATTCAAACCAACTCAAAATCCCACCCAATCTTCCCAAGTAAGTTTCCCAGGCAGCCTCACTACCTTCTGGTCAAAGAACACTATAGCATTCCCCACCTCTTTGTCCCACATGGTTGTTTGAGGGAGGAAACAAAGGCAAGGTCATGTCATACCTTTTCTTCTCTCATTACAGCAGCCCCTCTCTCCTCCATGTCCCCTACCACGACCAGAGACCTCTCTCCATCACCACTACTGCCCAAAGGAGGGCCACCACCCCTCCCTTGCTACCCCCATGGGCATAGTCCACCATAGACCATACCACCTCAATTTATAAGCATCCACCCACTCCAGCTCCTCTCTCTGGCCTCATTACTCCTCTACTTGCTCCCACCTACCTCCCCTGAGGCTCCAACCTTCCCATCTGCTCTCCTTCGCCCTGGACAGAGAGCTTCATGCTCAAGTTGTTGCGAGGTAAGAGGAGGTCGTGTGCTCTCCCTACTGCAAATCATTCCCTCCTTTCTGTTCTGGCATGACCCCCTGCTCTAGCCGCAGCTAACCCTCCCCTTCCTTTGTGTTGCATGCGCCCCTGGGAGGTACTAAGGTGAGCTCCCGAGATCCTCCACCAGGCGCCACCGCGGGATAAGGACCCTGTCACCAGATCCACCCTTGCCGCCCCTCGTCGGACTCCTCATCGCGCGTCGCGTCCCCTCCGCCGTTTCCCCGTCGCCGCCGAGCCGCTCAGCTCCCCACTAGGGATCCATCCCGCTGGCGAGGTCGCGAGGTAGGCGACGTCGCATGGTCGTCGATCCCCTCTGGATCGAACGGCCAGCGGCGCCCGGTACCCCTTCAGCAAGGTGGGCCACGGGCCAATGCGTCTCCCATGCGATTTCCCCTCCATCGTTCGCGCAGGCGGTGCCGCCTTGCTGGGCCTGTCTCTCTCCCCGCGGCCCAGACCGCGCAGGTCCGGCCCTTTTCCCTATTTGTTCTTTTCCTTTTATTTTGAATCTGTAGACTACCTGCTTAGTTTAATTCGAAACAAAAATGCAAAATAGCTTAAAATTACCAGATCTGAATTTTTCCAAGTACCCAGGTGTGTTCTTAAACATGCAGAGGCATTGGATAGCCCAAAAGGGTTTTAGAGTAATTAGGATAAATCAAGCCCCAAAATGTATAGTTGTCAGTAAATAAATTACTCAGGGAGCTACAACTACTCAAATGGAGTAAATTCAAATGTTATTGATAGCTATTCTCCATAGCATACCTGTACCACTGGCCCCACCTCAATTTGCTTCCTAGAATTCCTGTGATGAAAATAACAAAAACAACATATTTTGGACTTTAGGAATTTCCCTAGGTCAAACCAAATAAGATTTTGACCTAAATCAAACTCCCAAAAAATCTATACACCAACAAGTACCAGAAACCGGGAGCCCAGGATTTATTGAGCCTTTATTGAATTATGGTGAATTAAACCCGTATGTTCATAGTTTATTCACTATTTAAATCACAAAACTAGTTCTGTAACTCCAAAAAGAGTGATTCCAATTTCTACAGAACGTTATTTTCAGTATCTAACTATTGTCCTTGGAATCACATCAAAACCTTATGTATATTAAATATGATGAAAAAGACAAATATCATCTAGAACTATGTTTGGGAATTTCTCAAGGGAATTCTGGTAATTGTTTTGAGGAAATTCCAACTCCTCTTGATTCAGTCCATCAAATACTACTTAATCACCCAAGTAAATAATTTTTGGAACTCCAGAGAAGTTCTGGTGAATTATTTCCTAAAACTAGAGTCTTAATCACTATAAAATCCCTTATAAAACTTTGGTAATTGATAAAATAGTGAAACCACTTTTGTTGGCTTCATTTTATGAATACCTATCTAAGGGTATCATGTTTTCACATTGACCTCATACATAACTTGGCCTTTCTCCTAAACCCCTTATCTAGGAAGATTTTGGACCTTAAAACCTAAATAGAAATTCCACTAATGCAAACAAAACATTACCTTGTATCCCAAATCCAGTCTCCAAACATCCCTACTGATATTTATCTTGTTTATATACTTGTTTGCTGAATGGTTTGATGTTTGTATGCCTTGTATTGATTGGTGTGTTATTTGTTTGCATGAATGCTAGATAACGGCGATAGTTGCGGTTGTGTGCCGACGAGAAGAAGGAAGCCTCGGAGAGTTATTATCGCTATCATTATTATCATGGGTTTTCTTGTATTCTAAGGAAGTCACGGGACATCTCGCTGGTCTCAGGCAAGCCACCTTCTTGCTCATACCCCTTATCCTATTATTTTATCTATGCATGTTTTATCTACTTGTTTATGAAAATTGCATCGTTTCACTATACTATGTTTTATGTGCGAAATGTTTGGCTCCTCCATACCATTACCCCTTAGTACCACTAGGTACAACCCCTATTTATGATACCTACCTGCCCCGTAGTATGGTAGATGGTGTTTAACACCATAACCCCTTGGAGACCCCGTTTAGCCTAAGCAAGAGTGTAGGATGGGAAGACCCCGGAAAAAGGCTTACAAAAATGTTTTATGAGAAAACCTTGGTGAGGCTTGGCCTATCAAGTGGTTTGGAAAATGAGAAAGGTTTTGGTTTTACAAAATTGTCCGGCAA
Organism: Avena atlantica; assembly: GCA_910589765.1. Lineage (NCBI taxonomy): Eukaryota > Viridiplantae > Streptophyta > Magnoliopsida > Poales > Poaceae > Avena > Avena atlantica. The sequence continues at coordinate 482,443,078 of OU342735.1, read as the reverse complement.
CGGATGGAGGAAAAAAATACAAAAACACGCTGGGATGTACAATTTACTATGCTGGAACAATTAACCCGTGCAACCACAATACTCTGGAATGGGACGGGGCTGGAAGTTTGTCTAATCTGGTATAGGTGTCTCAAACTACTACGGGGAGAATAAATTCCCGGAGGCTGGGATTTCCCCTGTAAGGCCCATGTGAAACATCGGTCTGGGAAGGTAAATACCGTATAAATTGCAGCCAGACGATACTATGAGCCCCTCATTGAAAGCGCACAACCGTCGAGGTGCAAAACGCTCTCCGGTTGGCTGGTTACTATATAGGGCGTCCCGGTGTTGAGGGGGTTAACCTCATAGGGTAGGCACTTGTATCGTAGAGGGCATGCATAATGTCTTGAACGGTTATTCGACCCACGATCGATGTAGATCAGGGACGGGTAATCGGAGGGTGTGGGTACAGTGTACAACCGCTGCAGAGTGTAAATCTATTCAAATAGCCGAGTCCTCGGTCATGGATGGTTGTGCTGGCGGCTGTACGGCTGGTGATAGTTTTGATTTTAAAAAGGACTTCGGAAAATAAATGGCTCGAAAATGTTTTGACCAAGGGATGGTCGGAAAAAGGAGGAAGGAGTTTGGTCATGAGATGACCGGAAGGAAAAACTTTACGGGTGACCCAATCCTAGTGTTTTCTTAAATTTTTCAAAAAGGGTTTCCAATATGTTTTACAAAAAAAATTCAACAAGGATATAGAGACATGCTATATCTACAAGAGAAACTAGTTTATAACAGAACCTCTCTTGGAGCCATCCTACCACAACCATATTGCATATCCGTTATTATTGTTATCTTAAGGTGGTTTGCGAGTACATTCAAAGTACTCACCGACATTGTCCCTGGCTATTTACTTGGCCAGATTGTAGATGTTAAGAAGGAACGAAGGTGCTGACGTCTATGCGAGCTAGGTCGTCTTCCCAGTCAGTTGCCTGTAGGTTAAGGCACGGGCTCTGCGCTGAAGACTTCCGCTATTTGTGTTGTATTCGCCATAATGGCCACTTTGTAAGTTTTGCACTCATTACTATATGAATGTTGTAATGATACTAGTAAGTTATGCTCACGGCTCACTCATCATGGGAACGTGAATTGTATGCATAACGGTTATTCTTGGACCGTAAATCCGGGGTGCCACAATAATTATGATATGATGCATGACATGACAATATACGATGCAACATAGCAATATTAAACGAAATTGTAATCCTGACAATTAATTAGAAGATTCGAGCTATTTATCTAACCGTAATTTAAATGTTGGATAAATGTCAATACATGGCATTAGGGCATATCCACCGGGCCACCCCAAACAGTTTGTTTCTGTCCGTTTGGGTCGAGCCACAGTCGATTTGGGTAGGGGGTCCGACCTGTACGGCTGACCGCGCCCAGCGGCCTGACCCATTTGTCCTTCTCCCTCCCGCTATCACCGATTGACACCCTCGCGATGGGATGTTAATGGCGACGCGACGTCGGCTGTCGGCACCGATGGCTTCCCGCGCGGCCGGCGTTTCCCGCCATCGTTTCCTGCGCGCCTCGCTTCCCGTAGCCAAAAAACTTCCCGCACCTCCCAATCCATTTCCCTCCTCTGCCGCAATCTATAAAAGACGGTCGCCGGCGTGGCAGAGACAACAAGCCCCAAAGCAAGAGAAAACCAGCATCCGAAAAAGCTCCAGCAGCCATGCCTTGCCTCAAGATCGCCACATGGTCCAAGATCTGGGAGAAGTGGCCCACCCGCTACCCCGACATGGAGGTCGACGTGGTCCACTGATACGTCATAAACGTATCTATAATTTTTTATGCTCCATGCTTGTTTTATATCATTTGTATTATGTTTTGTCTAAACTTTGAGGTATTTTTATACAATTTCTGGAACTAACCTATTGACAACATGCCACAGTGCCAGTTGCCTATTTTCTGCTGTTTTTGGTTTCAGAAAGCTAAAAAATGAATATTCTCGGAATTGGACGGGACAAAAGCCAAAGTTCATATTTCCCTCAACGATACGGAAAATCAAAGACGAGACGGAGGAGGACACCAGGGTGGACATAACCTAGGTGGGCGTGGATCCCACCCTGGTCGTGCCCACAGGGGGTGTGGGCCCCTGGCCCTCCATCGACCTTGCCTCCTTCGCCTATAAGAAGCCTCCAACTCAGAAACCCTAAAGAATCAACCAGAAATCCACGAAAAGTTCTGCAGCGCCGCCGCCACCGAAGGGGGGATTCGAGGGACAGAAAGTCTCTGTTCTGGCACCCTGCCGGGACAGAGAAGTTCCCCCGGAGCCATCTCCATCGATCTCCACCACCATCTTCATCACCGTTGCTGATTCCCATGATGAGGAGGGAGTAGTTCTTTCTCGAGGCTAAGGGCTCTACTGGTAGCTATGTGTTCATCTCTCTCTATGCATGATCTTGTTGTGGTAATGAGCTTTGTAATCTAGTAGATCTACCTTGGTACTGAAGTTCTTCAATAGATCTCTGCTCTCCCCATGTGTGTGAAAGTGACAGCGTGCACGCCATTGTGGCACTTAGGCTAGAGTCTACATAAATACTCATTGTGCTTTAATAGATCTATGTTTTCCCCACATGTGTGAAAGTAACAGCGTGCACGCCGTGTGTGGCACTTAAGCTAGGTTATATACATATTTATCATGAGTTATATTTGGAGTTGGTTATCTCTATGAAATTGTGGTGTTTGTTGGAACCATCTAGCGCTCAAGGTGACAGTGTGGGGTTATCTAGATTGGGAAAGGCGGACTTTGAGGTGTGATGTTATATCCCTACCGTGGATTAGAGTGTCCAACCGGAGAGTAGTTAAGAGTAGTATCATGAAGAGAATATATTTATTGAGACTGTTCACTAGTGAAAGTATGATCCCTAGGCCTTGTTTCTAAGCATTGAAACACCGTTTGCATCTAGATCTGTTGTATGTTTGCTTTCTTCCATCTTTATTTCAGTTTGCCTTTAGTCTTTCCTCCACATCAAGCTCCATCAAAGCTATTTTATGGCAACGTTACCACTTATATTTAACTATCTCTTTGCCGAACTAGTGCACCTATACACCTGACAAGTGTATTGGATGTGTTGGGGACACAAGAGACTTCTTGTATCTTGATTGCAGGATTGCTTGAGAGGGATACCTTTGACCACTTCCTCCCTGAGTTTGATAAACCTTGGGTAATCCACTTAAGCGAAACTTGTTGTTGTTCAAACCTCTGCACTTGGAGGCCCAACAACTGTCTACAAGAATAGAAGTGCATAGACAACAAGCTATTTGCTGGCGCCATTTTCAGGGAGGAAAGGTAAAAGGCACTCACACACGTTACCCCACGGAAACAGCAAGCCAGAAAGCTATTTTCTGGCGCCATTGTCGGGGAGGTAAGGTAAAAGGTACTCACATCCTCTTGGTGTGTGAGTGATCGAAGTTATTTCCTTTAGATTCTATAGTTTTGTCTTTTTGTTTCTTGTTTTCACTAGTTAGGCTTAATGGAAAACAGAAACAAAAATAGAGAGTTCTATAGCATTTATCTTGAGTTAGGACATGAAGTGTTTGATGAGAAAATTAAAAAACCTATGGAACTTTATTTGCATGCTAATAGCAATGTTATTTGTATGAATTCTTTGAACACCATTATTGCTAATGCTATGGAAACGTCTAAACTTGGGGAGGCTAGTTTTGATGAGCATGATATTTTTAGTCCCCCAAGCATAGAGGAGAAAATTTACTTTGATGATACCAAACCTCCAATATATGATGATTACAATGATGAATATGATATTTTCAGTCCACCTACTATTGAGGAGAACATTAATTGTGATTATAATATGCCTCCTATATTTGATGATTATGGTGATGATAATAATAATTATAGCTATTTTGTTGAATTTGCTCCCACTATAATTAATAAGAATGACTATGCTTATGTGGAGAGTAATAATCATTTTATGCATGTAGCTCATGATAAGAATGTTTTATGTGATAGATATATTGTCAATTTTATTCATGATGCTACTGAAAGTTACTATGAGAGATGGAAACATGGTCTTATGTATCTCAACAATATTAAGTTTCCCCTGTTTATGTTGAAAATTTTGAAGTTGCACTTGTTTTGCTTTCCTATGATTGTTGCTTTGTGCTTTCATAACTTGTTTATTTACAAGATTCCTATGCATAGGAAGTGGGTTAGACTTAAATGTGTTTTGAATTTGCTTCTTGATGCTCTCTTTTACTTCAATTCATATTTCTTATGTGAGCATCATTAAAATTTCTATGCCTAACTTAAAGGTGTTAAAGAAAAGTACTTGTTGGGAGATAACCCAAGAGTTTTCTTGAGTCTTGGCAGTTTTGCTTCTGTAATAACATCTCCTTATCCATTTTATTTGATTTTTGGGCCAAGAATAACCTCTAATTAGAGGGAAGTAAGATTTGGGGAAGTTGTTGTCCTGAAACAGATTTTTGTGCTCCACCGTAAAAATTCGTGAGGAATCTATGCAAGTAGGATTAAGCTGATAATGTACAAATAAATCCCCTAGTATGTTATATAACTTTCGTTAGTTCAACACTTTTTTATTTGAACAACATAAGGTCTTCAAAAAAACGGTTTCTACCTGCTGGTCTGTTTTGGCAGATTTCTGCCATTATTTGCATTTGCTTCTTATTGATTCCTTTTTGGGTTCTTTTTGTGAAATTGAGCTTTTTGAGGGAATTGCTACAATAGCTTGTGTTTTTAGTGAATGTTTTGTTGTTCTAAATCTAAACCTAAAGGTCTATTATCTTTTGAATACACTAATGTTGCTAATGAAGATTGTGTGAAGGTTTGTATGAAGGAAAAATTGCAGGTGTAGAGAGAGATTGATGTAACGATATGAATAATGGACAAAAGCTCAAGCTTGGGGATGCCACCCTGTGTCACCCCAAGAAATATTCAAGAGTTACAAGCGTCAAAGATTGAGGATGCCCGAGGCATTCCCTTCTTCATCAATAAAAAGCTCAAGTCTTTCTAGACACTTCGTTTTTATTATTTCATGCATTGTTGTGTTGTTCTTGGAGCGTCTTTGTTTTTGTTTTTAGTTTTATTTTGATTGATTTGCTGCAATAAGTTGGTTGGATCCCAGCACACTTATTTTAGAGAGAGACACACTCTGTTTTCATTGCCTAGAACACTCTAGTTTTCATTCTTATTGTCTTATGAGTGTTCTCTTTTGCTAGCACTGTGTTTAGCCTTAGTTTTCTTGTGCTTTCAGCTTAGAAATTTTTAGTACTTCTTGGTGGATTTGTGAGACAAGCTCACTGATCTTTATTGTTTATTATCTTTGTGAGTTGTTTCAAATAAGTCGATTGGTGTTGGAGATGAGTAGAAAGTTCTTGCTTGAATAGTATAAAAGGAGCTTGCTTTGACTGTGACTTAGACTTTAGCATGTGATGCTAAATTTTGTTTTGACCTTATGCTTAGTGATTATTTATGTAGCATGACTTGTTCCAAACAATTGGTATTGCTTAGTGTGCCTTGAAAGAATCATGTCTTGTTTTAGCATACAAAAGCATAGTATTGTGGTATTCTCCTTTGATGTTTTGTTTGGGTTGACTTGGCACATGCTCACACCATGTTATGACTATGAACAAGTCACCATAGCCTCTATGATCATTTAGTCCTTGACTTGTAGTACCAATTTATGCTTTGATTAGTAATGTTTTGTCGCTCTACATGATTATGGCCATTATTGCTCTCTTAGTTGGTCGCTCCTAGTCTTTTGCTAGCCTCCACTTGTATGAGTAAGCTCTACTCATGCTTCCAACTCCCAAGAAACCAAGTTATTCCAAAGTGTCCACTATAAATTCCTATACATGGTGTGTTACACCATTCCAAGTATATTCTTGTTTTCATCTATCTTCCAATTAAAAAGTATTTTGTTATGTGAAAACTTAGTGATTAAAACTCTCACGAACTTGATGGCACACTTTATATTTCTTGCCCCTAAATAAACTTGAACCATTGTGTCGTCTATGTTGTATATGCTTGCACTTATACGTTGGAATTAGCAGAACCATGATGTCATGGGGAACGCTTTCAACATTGCACTTGTACTCTATACACAGTTGATATCATGCTCTTTTGTCTATGGATGTAGTTGGTGTGAAATGAAAGGGGAGCTTGTAAGTCCATTGAGTTATGTATGTGTGTTAGAGAAACGCCTGGACCGCTAGCCTAAGCCATGCCTAATCATGGTGGAAACTTGCAGCATCACCATAGTGACATCTATGAAGCATTCTTCTTATAAAAAAAGAGATTGAGAAAAAGTGACATATGAGAAAATAGGAAAGAGAGAAAAAAGAACCATATTCCCATGGTAAATAAGAAGAATGTTAAGATGCTCATTATCTGCTTGCCTTGTCATTTTGGTTATGGGATAGGTCCTGTACCATGTGCAAGGGGTACCCCGTTGGCGGTTCTCTATGATACGCATGTACTTACTATGACAAGAACTTGCAAGTAACTAAACTTGAGTAGCATGAGGAGCGGCCCTCGTATTGAAGGGACATGAGATTGCCAACTTATACTTTGTAAAGCATATACTCCATAGTTTGTTCACTTTAACCTTAATCACTTCAAGATGCTTATGATAGGGGCAATGAGGGCTGAAAGCTAACAAGTACCATAATTTTGGAAGCTCTTTTTTAAACTTGAAATCCTTGATTCCCTTTATGAAGGGCCTTTCTTCCACTATTATATTGAGTCTCCACCTTCTATCTTCAGGCACTAGTTAAGAGAGAATATTGCCATTCTTAGTTCTATGTGCATTGAACCAAAACTTATTGATTGATGCATATTGTTGTATTACTTGATCTTGTGCTATTTGTATATAGTCACTCTTATGAACTTTGAAGGTGTCCTATGCATTTATTTGCTACTCCATGAGGGACAAGCTGAATGCCACTATGCTATGTTTTCTATATGTGAAACAAACAAACGTTTTTCAATGCATATTATTCATGATCTTTGTTTGTATCCTTTCATGTTGCATGCATAGTTACTTTGTCTTACTGTTAGAACTCTGTCTTTCATGCTCATGTTTAGAGTACTTTGATCCCAGCTTTCAATGCTTGCCAATGGTTTGATCTTGATTTTTATGGTGCATGTCACCTCAAAAATTATTCTTTTTATCACTTACCTACTCGAGGACGAGCATGAGTTAAGCTTGGGGATGCTTGATACGTCATAAACATATCTATAATTTTTTATGCTCCATTCTTGTTTTATATCATTTGTCTTATGTTTTGTCTAAACTTTGAGGTATTTTTATACACTTTCTGGAACTAACTTATTGACAAGATGACACAGTGCCAGTTGCCTGTTTTCTGCTGTTTTTGGTTTCAGAAAGCTAAAAAATGAATATTCTCGGAATTGGACGGGACAAAAGCCAAAGTTCATATTTTCCCTCAACGATACGGAAAATCGAAGACGATACGGAGGAGGAATGGCCACACCCTAGGTGGGCGCGGGTCCCACACTGGCCGCGCCCATAGGGGGTGTGGCCCCCCTGGCCCTCCATCGACCTTGCCTCCTTCACCTATAAGAAGCCTCTGACTCAGAAACCCTAAAGAATCGAACAGAAAGCCACAAAAAGTTCCACACCGCCGCCACCACCGAAGGGGAGATTTTTGGGACAGAAATTCTCTGTTCTGGCACCCTGCCGAGACGGGGAAGTGCCCCCAGAGCCATCTCCATCGATCTCTACCACCATCTTCATCACCGTTGCTGATTCCCATGTTGAGGAGGGAGTAGTTCTTTCTCGAGGCTAAGGGCTCTACCGGTAGCTATGTGTTCATCTCTCTATATGCATGATCTTCTTGTGGTCACGAGATTTGCAATCTAGTAGATCTACCTTGCTACTCAAGTGCTTCAATAGATCTCTGCTCTCCCCATGTGTGTGAAAGTGATAGTGTGCACGCCATGGTGGCACTTAGGCTAGAGTCTACATAAATACTCATTGTGCTTTAATAGATCTATGTTTTTCACATGTGTGAAAGTGACAACGTGCACGCCGTGTGTGGCAGTTAAGATAGGTTATATACCTATTTATCATGAGTAATATTTGGAGTTGGTTGTCTCTATGAAATTATGGTGTTTGTTGGAACCATCTAGCTCTCAAGGTGATAGTGTGGGGTTATCTAGATTGGGAAATGCAGACTTTGAGGTGTGCTTTTATAGCCCTACTGTGGATTAGAGTGTCCAACCGGAGAGTAGTTAAGAGTAGTATCATGAATATAATATATTTATTGAGAGTGTTCACTAGTGAAAGTATGATCCGTAGGCCTTGTTTCTAAGCATTGAAACACCGTTTGCATCTAGATCTGTTGCATGTTTGCTTGCTTCCATCTTTATTTAAGTTTGCCTTTAGTATTTCCTCCACATCAAGCTCCATCAAAGCTATTTTCTGGCACCATTACCACTTGTATTTCACTATCTCTTCGCCGAACTAGTGCACCTATACACCTGACAAGTGTATTGGGTGTGTTGGGGACACAAGAGACTTCTTGTATCTTGATTGCAGGATTTCTTGAGAGGGATACCTTTGACCACTTCCTCCCTGAGTTCGATAAACCTTGGGTAATCCACTTAAGGGAAAATTGTTGTTGTTCTACAAACCTCTACACTTGGAGGCCCAACAACTGTCTAGAAGAATAGAAGTGCGTAGACATCATCCACCTCAAGGCCATAGTGCTGGCCTGGCGCATGGGCGAGGCGCAGGTGATGGCTTTCGAGAAGGAAGTCGAGATCGCCGAGTGTGCGTTGCGGCGGGTGGTGGAGGCGGCGGCAACGGTGGCCGCCCAATGGGTGGTGACCGACATGAACCACGTCGTCGCCAAGGAGGTGGTGGCCATGGAGGCCGCATCAGCGGTTCTTCGTGAGATCCGCCATGAGGCGGCCATGACCATGCTGGAGGAGGTGGCCAAGGAGGCCGCCAAGTCTGCCATCCGCGAGCTCTGCCATGCCGCCAAAAGCGCACAACGATGCGGAAGAGCACGTTGCCGACTCAGCGGAGGAGGAGGAGCGCCTGGCTATGGCTGTTGAGGCGGCGATCGCGTGGGGTATCATCGATGCCGATGACATAGAGGAGGCGGTGGATGAGGAGGAGGGGGAGGAGCTGGACCAGCTGGAGGCACCGATCGTCGTCCCCGTGTAGATAGCGTAGGCGCTGGGCTTTGGCCCCAATGGTGCTCCGGTCTCGGCTCCGGATCCTTCTTCGACGGAGGACCGGCTGCAGGCAGAGGGCAGGGCGGTGGCTCTCGGCCATTCTCACGACCGTCTTCACGAACATGACCATCAGCGGGCCATCTGGGCCGCTAGGGCGGCGATCAACGAAGCCGGTGGCCGCGGCAACTGTGTCCGTGGAAACGGCGGCGAGTAGCTGCGCCTTCCTTCTCCATAAGTAGTCGTAGTCGTAGTGAAGGAAATAATCCCTAGAGGCAATCATAGAGATGATTATATTCCTTATGTATCCATGAGTTATTGTAATGTTCCTTGAATATCCATATCAGGCAACTTGTATTGATTGGAAATTACGTGAATTGTTTGTGAAACGCTATACTTATATGATTATCTAAAAGTTGTCCCTAGTCGGAGTTCATGTGAGGAAACACGTCAATATTAGACTAGCACATCGATTGGTTGATGGCTATGTTTTGCAAGTCATGGACATGGAGATGTCAAACGAATGATGTGGACACATGCTATGAACATAGGGTTGGATTGACCCAACTTGAGACTGGCAATTAGACTTGCAGCTCTCTCTACACATCGTATACGTTTTGTCCTTAGACCTGAGATTGTCGCATGCACTTGAGATTTTGATCGACCTACTTCGGGGCTATGAGACGTTGCTCCTAGTTATAAAGGTAGCTTTCGGGTTTGTCCTGAAGCATGTCGCAAGGCATTGGTCAATCAAGATGGGATTTGCCCCTCTCTACTTGAGAGAGATATCTCTAGGCCCCTCGAGTGATCGGATCTAGAAATGTATGGCCGTGCTACATATGGTTAAGAGTTAACCTAGTAAAGGGATTCTGAATCACAATATCGAGAAAGGGAGGTCAGCTTGGATCTAGACAAAATATCGTGAGGCAAAGGGAAATACATGTACTAAACCTTGTGATAGTTCGTCCGAATGATTTTTGTATGCATTTAGAAGTTGGCACGTCTTCTAGAGGCCACTACCAACTATTGACAGAATAAGTGTATTCGTGTCATGTCTATATATATATGAACCTATAGGGTCACACACTTAAGGGGATGGAAGCCTAATGAGGATTGGATCCAAATTAGACCAGGCTTAGGCTACTAATGGGCTACTAATGTAGAAGCCCACTAGGGACGCCTATTTAAGAGAGGGTGGGGCAAGATGAATAGGGTTAAGCATTCCACCCAACCGCTACTCCTCCCACGACTGTGTTGCACGTGCGGACCTAACAGTCCGACGTCCGACGCTTCCACCCATACATGTGGATACCTCGGAGGTGCTGCAGCTGTAGCACTTGGACGAGCCGCAAAAAGGGTAGCTTCTTGTGGGACGAGGACAAGAAGGAAACGTAGAACATCTACATTTCCTCGACGCGCTTCATCAAGTTCCGCAACTACGCATCTAGTGGTAATCCCGTGATCTATGACAACAGTATTCCTGGTTTACGTGGTAGAATTTTTTTTGCGCTAGTGTAGCCTACCTGTATCCCTTCAGTGGTATCAGAGCCGATGTTGTTCGGTATAGGTTTGGGATGTTTTCATATGGTGATATGCAGATTGATATGAATGATATGATCGTTTGTATTGCGGTGGTTCAGGATTGATCTATGACATTGCTTTCCGTGATCATGATTCTGGGGTCATGGAACGACTTACCCCTACCGGTCGGTTTTTGCCATCGAGGTAGACAGTGACACATAAATCATGTTGATTCATGCGAAGATCAATATGATTGATCGAATCGGAAACTAGATCTAAAATTGATGTACCATGATCAAAGGAGTTTGATCGAATCGGAACAATAGAGGGTTTATGGTAAATTTGATTTGCCGATCAAAATCCTTAAAGAAAATTGTATAGATTCGATCAAAGTGGTATACCGCGAGGGGCGCTGCCCCTTCGAACCCCGCAAGGGGAAACCCCCTACACCCCCTTAGTCATAGCCCCTTCCGTATCTCGTTAAGATAACTAGGTGTTGTGATTTCACATGATCCGGTAGAATGCGATTATATGCATAACTTATTTTTGTAGGATGTATGTGATCAGTATGGCTCATATATGTATGTGATGCATATATATTTTATAATGACCTGCGTGTCGTGAGTACAACATCACGGCTGGAGCCATATGTGCTATCATTTATTGTAATGGTCTGCGTGCCAACTTGTGATGATCCCAATACTATGTAATTTTGATTACTAGATGTTAGGAGTAATAACTTATATTAGTTCTTGGAGGACTCATCACTTGGAGGATGGCTCACATGGAACATGAAGATGGTGATCATCATGGTGGCCAGGTTCTATGGCGATGGAGATCACCATGAGAAAATGGGCCATACTGTGTCACATCTATATGAATGCTATTCTTATGTGTTTTACTACTATGCATGCTTAGATGATAGAAGTAAAATGATCCCTCATAAAGTTTAAGTTAAACCATGCCCTCCCAACCAAACCTTGCACCATCATATGCCTTGTACAATCGTTGGTGGGCCTATGAAATTAGGGTGTCACAGTTTTCTTTGGCTGGATGGGTTTGTATCAGATACCTACACGCATACGGGTTGGTGAGCTTGACAAGGTCATCTAAGCAGTTAAGGACCTTGGGGCATAAAGGTTCGGTGCCTAGTTTAGACATAGAGATGTCACCCAACAACAAGAGTCATATATGATATGATTAGCAAGAGTTGCTTACCAATTTACCTTGTCTTCTAGCAGTGATGCTAAAGCTCACTAGTCGAATTGTTAATTGTGGATCTTGAATCACTTAGTATCAATAGAGCGATGTTGATTTAAGTGGGAGTATATGCTATTAAATTTTTAAATATGTTTTACTCTTTCATGGTTACATGGCTTAGTATTTTGCATATTTTCTGTTGTAGATCAATGGCACCGAACACTACATCACCTTTTTCTTTGCGTTCTATTCTTGACAAAGATAAACTAAATGGAACAAACAATACGGACCGGGTCCGTAACCTGAGAATTGTTCTCATGTCTGTTAAAAAGGAAACGGTTCTAGATACCCCAATCCCCGATGAACCTACTGATAATGCAATTGCTGCCCTTAAGAATGCCTACAAGAGAGCATGTGATGATTCTCTTGAGGTTAGCTGTCTTATGCTTGCATGCATGGAACCTGAACTTCGAAAGAAGTTTGAGGATCAGGAAGCGTACAATATGATCGTCGCGCTTAGGTACATGTTCGAAGATCAGGAAATGCGGTGACCCAGCATACCACTCCATGATGTAGTATACTATAGTCGTTGACATAACACCAATGAAACACCGTTCACTAGTATTACATCCCTCAGAATGGCACAACAGAAACACAGCGGGTCCAATACATGGCTAAAGGTTACAATTCACTCTTTACATAAGATCCAAATAACACTCTAGGTTCAAGAGAGAGAAAGAACTTTTTACGGAGAAGAATCAAAGATAAATAACGCAAGAACAACTATACTATTGCGTCTAGTATTCTGGCTAAGAGGTTGGCATTGCTACTATCGCAACGCACTACAGAAATAGGTTCTTTGGTTAGAGATTATATTCCTATCTAATCAATAACTTCGTCTTCACTTGAGTTGAGGTATGTGTTGACTTCCTTGTCTTCATTCAAGAGCTTTAGCTGGTCTTGATAAGTCCTGGAGCATATCTTGATGTAGACATCGTTTAATGGCTTCAGAATCTAGCAAGGGTTAAGAAGATACTTTGAGTACGAGCGTACTCAGTAAATTCACTAGAAAAGTAGTGTTTGATGCACTATATCTACAGCCACAGACCGTAGGTCGTAGGCAATTCAAGTTTTTCATAAACATTTCTTCAAAGATTGCTTTTATTCTGAAAATCTATGTCCGTCAGCCTTCACGGGTTTACCAGAACTTTCATGGAGTTCCTTTCCTGCCGCGTTCGCGGCTCCTTCCCGGAACAGGGAGTAACAAGTTACAGTTCTTACACTCTGCAGAGGTGCGTTACTTTACCCATGAGAGATCAACTCTTTGTTGCACAACCGGGCAGCTTATTCCCGTCCACAATTCCATGATGTGGGGCCCATAAGATGATCCAAGCCAATCACTGCCCCCTTCACGACCTCGCATGCCTCCTGGGTGTACACCATGCCTGATGGGGATGTGCCTACCAGGGTATACCCAGCAGGACGTTTCCGATTGGCCCAAGAACTGGCGAGTGGGCCTGCAAGACGGTGACTGGATCGAATCCCAGCGAAGATCCAAGCGACTGGAAGCTGAAGGCCCAGGCGAGTAGATAGGCCCAGTCGGATTAGGTTAAACGAGTACCGAAGCTTTAACTGATTCGGTTGAGATATGTAAACCCTATGGGAGGTGAGCCTATATAAACCTCCCTGCAGGGCGTGTAGAGATACGTTCCATCATACACCCAAGCGACTCGCCGCCTAGCCGCCGAGCTCGCCCATTGTACCACCTTCATAATACAATCTAGCAGGAGTAGGTATTTACCCTCCAGGGGGGCGAACCTGGGTAAAACCCTGCGTCTCCGCCCTCATCTCGCACCGCAGATGGCTGGCCGCCCTTGCCCCTCGTTCTACTACTCGCTGCCGATTGCAGCATCTGCCGTGACCATTCCCATGACAGTGGCGCCCACCGTGGGGCCTGGCTGGTCTGGCCGGTGTTCTGCGGCGAGATCCAATCTGCCCATCAACGAGACGCTCGCCACCGGCCGCATGATAGCCATCGGCGAGATGCTCCAGATCTTGCCGAGCAGCTACGTCCCGGCGGCGCGACCCGTCACGCACAGCGTGATCCTGCCGGTCGGCACGATCAGCCTCTTCGTCGGCCTCACCGACGTCATCGTCTCGGAGGACTCGGCTCGCATCCGCGAGTCACCGCCACGCGATCGGCTCTCCGAGAGCCAGATCCGCACGATCCATCGCATCGCCTCCAAGTACAACTCGGCCCACAGCGACGTGGCCGAAAACTCAGCGGCCGCAGTAGACGCGGCCCTCAACGACGACGCCGACTCGGCGACGCCGGCGTCATTCGCCGGGTCCATCATCGCGGCTTCACCCGCGGGTTCCATCACCCAGGTCTCCAACGTGGGAGACTTCGAGGACCCCTCCATCCTCGGGATCTTCGAATTCGACTCCGGGTCGGAAAACTCTGCCGACCTCCGCGACGGAACCGGTCGCCACGCCGCGACCTACATGGCAACCGGCACCGAGACACCGGAGGACCCCTTCTCCACCCCAATCCCTCCTAACGCCACGGCAACGGAGGTCGAGGAACTCCGCCTGAAACTGGCGGAGGCGGTGCGCAAGGAGCAAGCCGAGCGCGAAAAATTTCGCCTCGAGCAGGTGACGGCGCAGGAACTATCGCGCTACCATCAGCAGCGGATCAGGTCGCGCCTGAACCCCACCGTTCAGGGGCGCGCCCTGAACTTAGATGACGAAACGACCCGGCCCGCGTGGCCGAGCGCGCGATCTGCGAGAACGCGCCACCAGGAGGAAGCGCCCGGCCCCAGCCAGGGTCGACGGCGATGGGCGCCCCACCTCCACCCAACCGCACACCTCCCAGAGACCAGCCGTGGATAGTAGTCTCCTCACGAGAGCGAGACTCAAACGGCCTCCCACTGTTCTCCACCCCGATGGACAACCTCGTGGCAGGCCGAGCAGCAGCCGACAACATCACGGCCAGAGGCGACGGCGCCCTACAGATCCAGTACGTCAGGGCCCTGCTCGCAAAGTCCGTCGAGCAGCAAAACACGGGAGCCGACTCGCAGGGTCGAGTATACTCGCGTTCTTCGGGAAGCAGAGCGGCCTCAAGCGGCCGCCCAATGGCGGCAAACACCCTCAACTGTCCTCCACCGGAGCCACTGCAGCTCCAACACCGACCCGCGAACGCGGCACTCTCCAGCAACGACCCCAGGCCAGCGACCAACTTCATCGCCGCCAACGGTCAACCCATCGACGCCCGCACCCACATCATCAACAACCAAAGCTGGCGCGCACGCCAGCCCGACGACCTGCGACACACCCTAACCAATCGCCGCGACGGCGAGCCCATGGGGTCGCTCAGTCGACTCGGCCCCAAGTGCTTCGGACCAATGATCCGAGGCGAGAAGTACCCGCCAAACTTCAAGGCGCCGAAGGAGATAGAAAAGTACGACCCCTCGTACGATCCCGCCGTTTGGCTCGATACATACCTCATGGCGATGGGGATCGCAGGCCACACCGACCTGCTAGCCGCCCGTTACCTCCCCCTGATGATGGAGGGGACGTGCAGGCAGTGGATCAACATGCTCCCCCAGGATAGTATCGACTCCTGGGAGGAGATGCGCGACACCTTCGTGAGGCACTTCGAGTGCTCCTACACCCGCGCCACCACCATCGAGGACCTGGAGCGATGCGTCCAGGGACCCCGCGAGTCGACCCGCAACTGGGTCCAAAGGTGGCAAGAACTCTGGTACAGCGCGGTCGGCATCCACCCGGACACCGCGATCCATTGCTTCAAGACCTCGTGCCGCTACGAGCCCCTGGTCGCCAAGCTTAAGCGACACTCTTGCACCCTCGACAACATACCGGACCTCCTCGAGATCGCCAAACGGTACGCGGAGGAAGATCCAAACCAGGAAACCGACGACGAGTCGGGAGGTCAACGCCGCACGAGCGGCAACGACAGCGGACGACGGTCCGACCTACGCTACAGCAACACTCGCCTCACCGGCAAGCGCCGCAGTGACGGGCGAGTCGACTTCGTCGCCAATGCCGGGCACGCACAACGCGAGCCCAAGAGCTTCCGCCGCGACGGAGGACAACGCCGCGACGGCGGCAACTACAAGGCCAAGACAAGGTTCGACCCCGCGGCCCTCCTTAACCAACCTTGTGCGTTTCACAGCAGGGAAGGGAAGCCTGCAACGCACACAACCGCCGACTGCCACACCCTCAGGGAAATCGAGAAGGCACGGCGAGCACGGGAGGAACCCGACAACGACCCGTCAAACGGCGGAAAATTCGGCAAAGTGGCCGGCTCGCTCCACACCTTCACAGGCTTCAACACGAAGCGCGAGAAGAAGGTCATCGCCCGCGCCGTCGCCGTCAACGCGGTGGCTCAGGTGGACGTTCCCCAGTTCCTCAACTGGTCGGAGCAGCCCATCACCTGGAGCCGCCAAGACCACTCGCCACGCATCGAGTACCCAGGCCGAGTCGCCCAGGTGGTCAAGCCTAAGGTCGGCGACTACTGGCTCCCCAAGACATTGATGGACGGCGGCAGCTCCATCAACATCCTGTACCTGGACACCTTCAGGCGGCTGCGGCTCCCACAGTCGATGATCGAAACGACCCACACCACGTTCCATGGCATCGTCCCCGGTCGGAAGGCATACCCAATCGGCAAGGTCACGCTGCCAGTCACCTTCGGCACACCAGCAAACTTCCGCACCGAGCGGATCGTCTTCGAGCTGGTGCCCTTCGACAGCCCCTACCACTGCGTTCTGGGGCGCCAGGCGTTCGCGAAGTTCATGGCAGCGCCCCACCACGCGTACAACGCGATGAAGCTCCCCGGGTCATGCGGCGTCATCACCATCAACGGCGACCCCGACATGGCCGCCGAGTGCGAGGCCAAAGGAGCCGAACTCGCTGACGCCGTCATCGCGGCAGAGACCAACCACGCCGATGAGCTCGCCAAGTACGCGAGCGGGGTCAACAACGACGACCCCACAATACTCAAGAAGCCCAACTCGGAGGGCGCAAACAACTCAACCTTCGAGGCAACGACGCACACCCGCACCGTTGAGCTGGTCCCAGGCGACTCCAGCCAGACGGTGACGATCGGGACGGGCATGAGCCCAGCCTAGGAAGGCGCGCTCATCGAGTTCCTCCGTGAGAACAGGGACATCTTCGCATGGAAGCCCTCTGACATGCCTGGTGTCCCTAGGGAGCTCGCTGAGCACAAGCTAAACGCCGACCCCGAAGTGCGACCCGTCAAACAGTCGCTGCGGCCCTTCAATGAAGAGCGTCGCCGAGCAATCGCCGAGGAGGTGCAGCGTCTACTCGCTGCAGGCTTCATCCGGCCAATCAAATACTCCAAGTGGATGGCAAACCCAGTCCTGGTCGAGAAGAAGAACGGGACCTGGAGGATGTGTATCAACTACACAAACTTGAACAGCGCCTGCCCAAAGGAGCAGTTCGTCCTCCCGCAGATCGACCAAATAATCGATTCTACCGCGGGCTCGGAGTCGCTATGTTTCCTCGACGCCTACTCTGGGTACAACCAGATCAAAATGGCCGTTGAAGACGAGGAGAAGACGGCGTTCATCACACCATTCGGAGCCTTCTGCTACACCGACATGACCTTCGGCCTCAAGAACGCCGGGGCGACTTACCAGCGGTGCATGCAAGAGTGCCTCGCGAGCCAAATTGGCCGCAACATCCACGTCTACATCGATGATGTGGTCGTAAAGTCCGCTCGCCAGGGTGACCTACTCGCCGACCTGGCGGAAACATTCGCCAACTTGCGAAAATAAAAGATAAAGCTTAACCCAAGCAAATGCACCTTCGGATCCAGAGTCGCCGCCGAGCCGCTCAGCTCCCCACTAGGGATCCATCCCGCTGGCGAGGTCGCGAGGTAGGCGACGTCGCATGGTCGTCGTCCCCTCTGGATCGAACGGCCAGCGGCGCCCGGTACCCCTTCAGCAAGGTGGGCCACGGGCCAATGCATCTCCCATGCGATTTCCCCTCCATCGTTCGCGCAGGCGGTGCCGCCTTGCTGGGCCTGCCTCTCTCCCCGCGGCCCAGACCGCGCAGGTCCGGCCCCTTTTCCCTATTTGTTCTTTTCCTTTTATTTTGAATCTGTAGACTACCTGCTTAGTTTAATTCGAAACAAAAATGCAAAATAGCTTAAAATTACCAGATCTGAATTTTTCCAAGTACCCAGGTGTGTTCTTAAACATGCAGAGGAATTGGATAGCCCAAAAGGGTTTTAGAATAATTAGGATAAATCAAGCCCCAAAATGTATAGTTGTTAGTAAATAAATTACTCAGGGAGCTACAACTACTCAAATGGAGTAAATCCAAATGTTATTGATAGCTCTTCTCCATACCATACCTGTACCACTGGCCCCACCTCAATTTGCTTCCTAGAATTCCTGTGATGAAAATAAAAAAACAACATATTTTGGACTTTAGGAATTTCCCTAGGTCAAACCAAATAAGATTTTGACCTAAATCAAACTCCCAGAAAATCTATACACCAACAAGTACCAGAAACCGGGAGCCCAGGATTTATTGAGCCTTTATTGAATTATGGTGACTTAAACCCGTATGTTCATAGTTTATTCACTATTTAAATCACAAAACTAGTTCTGTAACTCCAAAAAGAGTGATTCCAATTTCTACAGAAAGTTATTTTCAGTATCTAACTATTGTCCTTGGAATCACATCAAAACCTTCTGTATATTAAATATGATGAAAAAGACAAATATCATCTAGAACTATGTTTGGGAATTTCTCAAGGGCATTCTGGTAATTGTTTTGAGGATATTCCAACTCCTCTTTATTCAGTCCATCAAATACTACTTAATCACCCAAGGAAATAATTTTTGGAACTCCAGAGAAGTTCTGGTTAATTATTTCCTAAAACTAGAGTCTTAATCACTATAAAATCCCTTATAAAACTTTGGTAATTGATAAAATAGTGAAACCACTTTTGTTGGCTTCATTTTATGAATACCTATCTAAGGGTATCATGTTTTCACATTGACCTCATACATAACTTGGCCTTTCTCCTAAACCCCTTATCTAGGAAGATTTTGGACCTTAAAACCTAAATAGAAATTCCACTAATGCAAACAAAACATTACCTTGTATCCCCAATCCAGTCTCCAAACATCCCTACTGATATTTATCTTGTTTATATACTTGTTTGCTGAATGGTTTGATGTTTGTATGCCTTGTATTGATTGGTGTGTTATTTGTTTGCATGAATGCTTGATAACGGCGATAGTTGCGGTTGTGTGCCGACGAGAATAAGGAAGCCTCGGAGAGTTATTATCGCTATCATTATTATCATGGGTTTTCTTGTATTCTAAGGAAGTCACGGGACATCTCGCTGGTCTCAGGCAAGCCACCTTTTTGCTCATACCCCTTATCCTATTATTTTATCTATGCATGTTTTATCTACTTGTTTATGAAAATTGCATCGTTTCACTATACTATGTTTTATGTGCGAAATGTTTGGCTCCTCCATACCATTACCCCTTAGTACCACTAGGTACAACCCCTATTTATGATACCTACCTGCCCCGTAGTATGGTAGATGGTGTTTAACACCATAACCCCTTGGAGACCCCGTTTAGCCTAAGCAAGAGTGTAGGATGGGAAGACCCCGGAAAAAGGCTTACAAAAATGTTTTATGAGAAAACCTTGGTGAGGCTTGGCCTATCAAGTGGTTTGGAAAATGAGAAAGGTTTTGGTTTTACAAAATTGTCCGGCAACGGATGGAGGAAAAAAATACGAAAACACGCTGGGCTGTACAGTTTACTATGCTGGAACAATTAACCCGTGCAACCACAATACTCTGGAATGGGACGGGGCTGGAAGTTTGTCTAATCTGGTATAGGTGTCTCAAACTACTACGGGGGAGAATAAATTCCCGGAGGCTGGGCTTTCCCCTGTAAAGGCCCATGTGAAACATCGGTCTGGGGAAGGTAAATACCGTATAAATTGCAGCCAGACGATACTATGAGCCCCTCATTGAAAGCGCACACCTGTCGAGGTGCAAAACGCTCTCCGGTTGGCTGGTTACTATATAGGGCGTCCCGGTGTTGAGGGGGTTAACCTCATAGGGTAGGCACTTGTATCGGAGAGGGCATGCATAATGTCTTGAACGGTTATTCGACCCACGATCGGTGTAGATCAGGGACGGGTAATCGGAGGGTGTGGGTACAGTGTACAACCGCTGTAGAGTGTAAATCTATTCGAATAGCCGAGTCCTCGATCATGGATGGTTGTGCTGGCGGCTGTACGGCTGGTGATAGTTTTGATTTCAAAAAGGACTTCGGAAAATAAATGGCTCGAAAATGTTTTGACCAAGGGATGGTCGGAAAAAGGAGGAAGGAGTTTGGTCATGAGATGACAGGAAGGAAAAACTTTACGGGTGACCCAATCCTAGTGTTTTCTTAAATTTTTCAAAAAGGGTTTCCAATATGTTTTACAAAAGTTTTTCAACAAGGATATAGAGACATGCTATATCTACAAGAGAAACTAGTTTATAACAGAACCTCTCTTGGAGCCATCCTACCACAACCATATTGCATATCCGTTATTATTGTTATCTTAAGGTGGTTTAAGAGTACATTCAAAGTACTCACCGACATTGTCCCTGGCTATTTACTTGGCCAGATTGTAGATGTTAAGAAGGAACGAAGGTTCTGACGTCTATGCGAGCTAGGTCGTCTTCCCAGTCAGTTGCCTGTAGGTTAAGGCACGGGCTCTGCGCTGAAGACTTCCGCTATTTGTGTTGTATTCGCCATAATGGCCACTTTGTAAGTTTTGCACTCATTACTATATGAATGTTGTAATGATACTAGTAAGTTATGCTCACGGCTCACTGATCATGGGAACATGAATTGTATGCATAACGGTTATTCTTCGACCGTAAATCCGGGGTGCCACAATAATTATGATATGATGCATGACATGACAATATACGATGCAACATAGCAATATTAAACGAAATTGGAATCCTGACAATTAATTAGAAGATTCGAGCTATTTATCTAACCGTAATTTAAATGTTGGATAAATGTCAACACATGGCATTAGGGCATATCCACCGGGCCGAACCATTCGTTCACCCCAAACGGTCTGTTTCTGTCCGTTTGGGTCGAGCCACAGTCGATTTGGGTAGGGGGTCCGACCTGTACGGCTGACCGCGCCCAGCGGCCTGACCCATTTGTCCGTCTCCCTCCCGCTATCACCGGTTGACACCCTCGCGATGGGACGTTAATGGCGACGCGACGTCGGCTGTCGGCACCGATGGCTTCCCGTGCGGCCGGCGTTTCCCGCCATCGTTTCCTGCGCGCCTCGCTTCCCATAGCCAAAAAACTTCCCGCACCTCCCAATCCATTTCCCTCCTCTGCCGCAATCTATAAAAGACGGTCGCCGGCGTGGCGGAGACAACAAGCCCCAAAGCAAGAGAAAACCAGCATCCGAAAAAGCTCCAGCAGCCATCCCTTGCCTCAAGATCGCCACATGGTCCAAGATCTGGGAGAAGTGGCCCACCCGCTACCCCAACGTGGAGGTCGACGTGGTCCACTGATACGTCGTAAACGTATCTATAATTTTTTATGCTCCATGCTTGTTTTATATCATTTGTATTATGTTTTGTCTAAACTTTGAGGTATTTTTATACAATTTCTGGAACTAACCTATTGACAACATGACACAGTGCCAGTTGCCTGTTTTCTGCTGTTTTTGGTTTCAGAAAGCTAAAAAATGAATATTCTCGGAATTGGACGGGATAAAAGCCAAAGTTCATATTTCCCTCAACGATACGGGAAATCAAAGACGAGACGGAGGAGGACACCAGGGTGGCCACAACCTAGGTGGGCGTGGATCCCACCCTGGTCGTGCCCACATGGGGTGTGGGCCCCTGGCCCTCCATCGACCTTGCCTCCTTCGCCTATAAGAAGCCTCCGACTCAGAAACCCTAAAGAATCAACCAGAAAGCCACGAAAAGTTCTGCAGCGCCGCCGCCACCGAAGGGGGGATTCGGGGTACAGAAAGTCTCTGTTCTGGCACCCTGCCGGGATGGAGAAGTTCCCCCGGAGCCATCTCCATCGATCTCCACCACCATCTTCATCACCGTTGCTGATTCCCATGATGAGGAGGGAGTAGTTCTTTCTCGAGGCTAAGGGCTCTACTGGTAGCTATGTGTTCATCTCTCTCTATGCATGATCTTGTTGTGGTAATGAGCTTTGTAATCTAGTAGATCTACCTTGGTACTGAAGTTCTTCAATAGATCTCTGCTCTCCCCATGTGTGTGAAAGTGACAGCGTGCACGCCATGGTGGCACTTAGGCTAGAGTCTACATAAATACTCATTGTGCTTTAATAGATCTATGTTTTCCCCACGTGTGTGAAAGTAACAGCGTGCACGCCGTGTGTGGCACTTAAGCTAGGTTATATACATATTTATCATGAGTTATATTTGGAGTTGGTTATCTCTATGAAATTGTGGTGTTTGTTGGAACCATCTAGCGCTCAAGGTGACAGTGTGGGGTTATCTAGATTGGGAAAGGCGGACTTTGAGGTGTGATGTTATATCCCTACCGTGGATTAGAGTGTCCAACCGGAGAGTAGTTAAGAGTAGTATCATGAAGAGAATATATTTATTGAGAGTGTTCACTAGTGAAAGTATGATCCCTAGGCCTTGTTTCTAAGCATTGAAACACCGTTTGCGTCTAGATCTATTGCATGTTTGCTTTCTTCCATCTTTATTTCAGTTTGCCTTTAGTCTTTCCTCCACATCAGGCTCCATCAAAGCTATTTTATGGCAACGTTACCACTTGTATTTAACTATCTCTTTGCCGAACTAGTGCACCTATACACCTGACAAGTGTATTGGATGTGTTGGGGACACAAGAGACTTCTTGTATCTTGATTGCAGGATTGCTTGAGAGGGATACCTTTGACCACTTCCTCCCTGAGTTTGATAAACCTTGGGTAATCCACTTAAGGGAAACTTGTTGTTGTTCTACAAACCTCTGCACTTGGAGGCCCAACAACTGTCTACAAGAATAGAAGTGCATAGACAACAAGCTATTTGCTGGCGCCATTTTCAAGGAGGAAAGGTAAAAGGCACTCACACACGTTACCCCACGGAAACAGCAAGCCAGAAAGCTATTTTCTGGCGCCATTGTCGGGGAGGTAAGGTAAAAGGTACTCACATCCTCTTGGTGTGTGAGTGATCGAAGTTATTTCCTTTAGATTCTGTAGTTTTGTCTTTTTGTTTCTTGTTTTCACTAGTTAGGCTTAATGGAAAACAGAAACAAAAATAGAGAGTTCTATAGCATTTATCTTGAGTTAGGACATGAAGTGTTTGAAGAGAAAATTAAAAAACCTATGGAACTTTATTTTCATGCTAATAGCAATGTTATTATTATGAATTCTTTGAACACCATTATTGCTAATGCTATGGAAACGTCTAAACTTGGGGAGGCTAGTTTTGATGAGCATGATATTTTTAGTCCCCCAAGCATAGAGGAGAAAATTTACTTTGATGATACCAAACCTCCAATATATGATGATTACAATGATGAATATGATATTTTCAGTCCACCTACTATTGAGGAGAACATTAATTGTGATTATAATATGCTTCCTATATTTGATGATTATGGTGATGAGAATAATAATTATAGCTATTTTGTTGAATTTGCTCCCACTATAATTAATAAGAATGACTATGCTTATGTGGAGAGTAATAATCATTTTATGCATGTAGCTCATGATAAGAATGTTTTATGTGATAGATATATTGTCAATT
The DNA here is from genome assembly GCA_910589765.1 of Avena atlantica. Classification (NCBI taxonomy): domain Eukaryota; kingdom Viridiplantae; phylum Streptophyta; class Magnoliopsida; order Poales; family Poaceae; genus Avena; species Avena atlantica. The sequence goes on along the minus strand of OU342735.1, from coordinate 482,419,281 downwards.
TTATTCATGATGCTACTGAAAGTTACTATGAGAGATGGAAACATGGTCTTATGTATCTCAACAATATTAAGTTTCCCTTGTTTATGTTGAAAATTTTGAAGTTGCACTTGTTTTGCTTTCCTATGATTGTTGCTTTGTGCTTTCATAACTTGTTTCTTTACAAGATTCCAATGGATAGGAAGTGGGTTAGACTTAAATGTGTTTTGAATTTGCTTCTTGATGCTCTCTTTTACTTCAATTCATATTTCTTATGTGAGCATCATTAAAATTTCTATGCCTAACTTAAAGGTGTTAAAGAAAAGTACTTGTTGGGAGATAACCCAAGAGTTTTCTTGAGCCTTGGCAGTTTTGCTTCTGTAATAACATCTCCTTATCCATTTTATTTGATTTTTGTGCCAAGAATAACCTCTAATTAGAGGGAAGTAAGATTTGGGGAAGTTGTTGTCCTGAAACAGATTTTTGTACTCCACCGTAAAAATTCGTGAGGAATCTATGCAAGTAGGATTGAGCTGATAATGTATGAATAAATCCCCCAGTATGTTATATAACTTTCGTTAGTTCAACACTTTTTTATTTGAACAACATAAGGTCTTCAAAAAAAACGGTTTCTACCTGCTGGTCTGTTTTGGCAGATTTCTGCCATTATTTGCATTTGCTTCTTATTGATTCCTTTTTGGGTTCTTTTTGTGAAATTGAGCTTTTTGAGGGAATTGCTACAATAGCTTGTGTTTTTAGTGAATGTTTTGTTGTTCTAAATCTAAACCTAAAGGTCTATTATCTTTTGAATACACTAATGTTGCTAATGAAGATTGTGTGAAGGTTTGTATGAAGGAAAAATTGCAGGTGTAGAGAGAGATTGATGTAACGATATGAATAATGGACAAAAGCTCAAGCTTGGGGATGCCACCCTGTGTCACCCCAAGAAATATTCAAGAGTTACAAGCGTCAAAGATTGAGGATGCCCGAGGCATTCCCTTCTTCATCAATAAAAAGCTCAAGTCTTTCTAGACACTTCGTTTTTATTATTTCATGCATTGTTGTGTTGTTCTTGGAGCGTCTTTGTTTTTGCTTTTAGTTTTCTTTTTATTGATTTGCTGCAATAAGTTGGTTGGATCCCAGCACACTTATTTTAGAGAGAGACACACTCTGTTTTCATTGCCTAGAACACTCTAGTTTTCATTCTTATTGTCTTATGAGTGTTCTCTTTTGCTAGCACTGTGTTTAGCCTTAGTTTTCTTGTGCTTTCAGCTTAGAAATTTTTAGTACTTCTTGGTGGATTTGTGAGACAAGCTCACTGATCTTTATTGTTTATTATCTTTGTGAGTTGTTTCAAATAAGTCGATTGGTGTTGGAGATGAGTAGAAAGTTCTTGCTTGAATAGTATAAAAGGAGCTTGCTTTGACTGTGACTTAGACTTTAGCATGTGATGCTAAATTTTGTTTTGACCTTATGCTTAGTGATTATTTATGTAGCATGAATTGTTCCAAACAATTGGTATTGCTTAGTGTGCCTTGAAAGAATCATGCCTTGTTTTAGCATACAAAAGCATAGTATTGTGGTATTCTCCTTTGATGTTTTGTTTGGGTTGATTTGGCACATGCTCACACCATGTTATGACTATGAACAAGTCACCATATCCTCTATGATCATTTAGTCCTTGACTTGTAGTACCAATTTATGCTTTGATTAGTAATGTTTTGTCGCTCTGCATGATTATGGCCATTATTGCTCTCTTAGTTGGTCGCTCCCAGTCTTTTGCTAGCCTCCACTTGTATGAGTAAGCTCTACTCATGCTTCCAACTCCCAAGAAACCAAGTTATTCCAAAGTGTCCACTATAAATTCCTATACATGGTGTGTTACACCATTCCAAGTATATTCTTGTTTTCATCTATCTTCCAATTAAAAAGTATTTTGTTATGTGAAAACTTAGTGATTAAAACTCTCACGAACTTGATGGCACACTTTATATTTCTTGCCCCTAAATAAACTTGAACCATTGTGTCGTCTATGTTGTATATGCTTGCACTTATACGTTGGAATTAGCAGAACCATGATGTCATGGGGAACGCTTTCAACATTGCACTTGTACTCTATACACAGTTGATATCATGCTCTTTTGTCTATGGATGTAGTTGGTGTGAAATGAAAGGGGAGCTTGTAAGTCCATTGAGTTATGTATGTGTGTTAGAGAAACGCCTGGACCGCTAGCCTAAGCCATGCCTAATCATGGTGGAAACTTGCAGCATCACCATAGTGACATCTATGAAGCATTCTTCTTATAAAAAAAGAGATTGAGAAAAAGTGACATATGAGAAAATAGGAAAGAGAGAAAAAAGCACCATATTCCCATGGTAAATAAGAAGAATGTTAAGATGCTCATTATCTGCTTGCCTTGTCATTTTGGTTATGGGATAGGTCCTGTACCATGTGCAAGGGGTACCCCGTTGGCGGTTCTCTATGATACGCATGTACTTACTATGACAAGAACTTGCAAGTAACTAAACTTGAGTAGCATGAGGAGCGGCCCTCGTATTGAAGGGACATGAGATTGCCAACTTATACTTTGTAAAGCATATACTCCATAGTTTGTTCACTTTAACCTTAATCACTTCAAGATGCTTATGATAGGGGCAATGAGGGCTGAAAGCTAACAAGTACCATAATTTTGGAAGCTCTTTTTTCAACTTGAAATCCTTGATTCCCTTTATGAAGGGCCTTTCTTCCACTATTATATTGAGTCTCCACCTTCTATCTTCAGGCACTAGTTAAGAGAGAATATTGCCATTCTTAGTTCTATGTGCATTGTCCCAAAACTTATTGATTGATGCATATTGTTGTATTACTTGATCTTGTGCTATTTGTATATAGTCACTCTTATGAACTTTGAAGGTGTCCTATGCATTTATTTGCTACTCCATGAGGGACAAGCTGAATGCCACTATGCTATGTTTTCTATATGTGAAACAAACAAACGTTTTTCAATGCATATTATTCATGATCTTTGTTTGTATCCTTTCATGTTGCATGCATAGTTACTTTGTCTTACTGTTAGAACTCTGTCTTTCATGCTCATGTTTAGAGTACTTTGATCCCAGCTTTCAATGCTTGTCAATGGTTTGATCTTGATTTTTATGGTGCATGTCACCTCAAAAATTATTCTTTTTATCACTTACCTACTCGAGGACGAGCATGAGTTAAGCTTGGGGATGCTTGATACGTCATAAACATATCTATAATTTTTTATGCTCCATTCTTGTTTTATATCATTTGTCTTATGTTTTGTCTAAACGTTGAGGTATTTTTATACACTTTCTGGAACTAACTTATTGACAAGATGACACAGTGCCAGTTGCCTATTTTCTGCTGTTTTTGGTTTCAGAAAGCTAAAAAATGAATATTCTCGGAATTGGACGGGACAAAAGCCAAAGTTCATATTTTCCCTCAACGATACGGAAAATCGAAGACGAGACGGAGGAGGAATGGCCACACCCTAGGTGGGCGCGGGTCCCACACTGGCCGCGCCCATAGGGGGTGTGGCCCCCCTGGCCCTCCATCGACCTTGCCTCCTTCACCTATAAGAAGCCTCTGACTCAGAAACCCTAAAGAATCGAACAGAAAGCCACAAAAAGTTCCACACCGCCGCCACCACCGAAGGGGAGATTTTTGGGACAGAAATTCTCTGTTCTGGCACCCTGCCGAGACAGGGAAGTGCCCCCAGAGCCATCTCCATCGATCTCTACCACCATCTTCATCACCATTGCTGATTCCCATGTTGAGGAGGGAGTAGTTCTTTCTCGAGGCTAAGGGCTCTACCGGTAGCTATGTGTTCATCTCTCTATATGCATGATCTTCTTGTGGTCACGAGATTTGCAATCTAGTAGATCTACCTTGCTACTCAAGTGCTTCAATAGATCTCTGCTCTCCCCATGTGTGTGAAAGTGATAGCGTGCACGCCATGGTGGCACTGAGGCTAGAGTCTACATAAATACTCATTGTGCTTTAATAGATCTATGTTTTTTCACATGTGTGAAAGTGACAACGTGCACGCCGTGTATGGCACTTAAGATAGGTTATATACCTATTTATCATGAGTAATATTTGGAGTTGGTTGTCTCTATGAAATTGTGGTGTTTGTTGGAACCATCTAGCTCTCAAGGTGATAGTGTGGGGTTATCTAGATTGGGAAATGCAGACTTTGATGTGTGCTTTTATAGCCCTACTGTGGATTAGAGTGTCCAACCGGATAGTAGTTAAGAGTAGTATCATGAATATAATATATTTATTGAGAGTGTTCACTAGTGAAAGTATGATCCGTAGGCCTTGTTTCTAAGCATTGAAACACCGTTTGCATCTAGATCTGTTGCATGTTTGCTTTCTTCCATCTTTATTTCAGTTTGCCTTTAGTATTTCCTACATGTCAAGCTCCATCAAAGCTATTTTCTGGCACCATTACCACTTGTATTTCACTATCTCTTCGCCGAACTAGTGCACCTATACACCTGACAAGTGTATTGGGTGTGTTGGGGACACAAGAGACTTCTTGTATCTTGATTGCAGGATTTCTTGAGAGGGATACCTTTGACCACTTCCTCCCTGAGTTCGATAAACCTTGGGTAATCCACTTAAGGGAAAATTGTTGTTGTTCTACAAACCTCTGCACTTGGAGGCCCAACAACTGTCTAGAAGAATAGAAGTGCGTAGACATCATCCACCTCAAGGCCACAGTGCTGGCCTGGCGCATGGGCGAGGCGCAGGTGATGGTTTTCGAGAAGGAAGTCGAGATCGCTGAGTGTGCGCTGCGGCGGGTGGTGGAGGCGGCGGCAACGGTGGCCGCCCAATGGGTGGTGACCGACATACACCACGTCGTCGCCAAGGAGGTGGTGGCCATGGAGGCCGCATCAGCGGTTCTTCGTGAGATCCGCCATGAGGCGGCCATGACCACGCTGGAGGAGGTGGCCAAGGAGGCCGCCAAGTCTGCCATCCGCGAGCTCTGCCATGCCGCCAAAAGCGCACAACGATGCGGAAGAGCATGTTGCCGACTCAGCGGAGGAGGAGCGCGTGGCTATGGCTGCTGAGGCGGCGATCGCGTGGGGTATCATCGATGCCGATGACATAGAGGAGGCGGTGGATGAGGAGGAGGAGGGGGAGGAGCTGGACCAGCTGGAGGCACCGATCGTCGTCCCCGTGCAGATAGCGTAGGCGCTGGGCTTTGGCCCCAATGGTGCTCTGGTCTCGGCTCCGGCTCCTTCTTCGACGGAGGACCGGCTGCAGGCAGAGGGCAGGGCGGTGGCTCTCGGCCATTCTCACGACCGTCTTCACGAACATGACCATGAGTGGGCCATCTGGGCCGCTAGGGCGGCGATCAACGAAGCCGGTGGCCGCGACAACTGTGTCCGTGGAAACGGCGGCGAGTAGCTGCGCCTTCCTTCTCCATAAGTAGTCGTAGTCGTAGTGAAGGAAATAATCCCTAGAGGCAATCATAGAGATGATTATATTCCTTATGTATCCATGAGTTATTGTAATGTTCCTTGAATATCCATATCAGGCAACTTGTATTGATTGGAAATTACGTGAATTGTTTGTGAAACGCTATACTTATATGATTATCTAAAAGTTGTCCCTAGTCGGAGTTCATGTGAGGACACACGTGAATATTAGACTAGCACATCGATTGGTTGATGGCTATGTTTTGCAAGTCATGGACATGGAGATGTCAAACAAATGATGTGGACACATGTTATGAACATAGGGTTGGATTGACCCAACTTGAGACTGGCAATTAGACTTGCAGCTCTCTCTACACATCGTATACATTTTGTCCTTAGACCTGAGATTGTCGCATGCACTTGAGATTTTGATCGACCTACTTCGGGGCTATGAGACGTTGCTCCTAGTTATAAAGGTAGCTTTCGGGTTTGTCCTGAAGCATGTTGCAAGGCATTGGTCAATCAAGATGGTATTTGCCCCTCTCTACTTGAGAGAGATATCTCTAGGCCCCTCGAGTGATCGGATCTAGAAATGCATGGACGTGCTACATATGGTTAAGAGTTAACCTAGTAAAGGGATTCTGAATCACAATATCAAGAAAGGGAGGTCAGCTTGGATCTAGACAAAATATCGTGAGGCAAAGGGAAATACATGTACTAAACCTTGTGATAGTTCGTCCGAATGATTTTTGTATGCATTTAGAAGTTGGCACGTCTTCTAGAGGCCACTACCAACTATTGACAGAATAAGTGTATACGTGTCATGTCTATATATATATGAACCTATAGGGTCACACACTTAAGGGGATGGAAGCCTAATGAGGATTGGATCCAAATTAGACCAGGCTTAGGCTACTAATGGGCTACTAATGTAGAAGCCCACTAGGGACGCCTATTTAAGAGAGGGTGGGGCGAGCTGAATAGGGTTAAGCATTCCACCCAATCGCCACTCCTCCCACGACTGTGTTGCACGTGCGGACCTAACAGTCCGACGTCCGACGCTTCCACCCGTACATGTGGATACCTCGGAGGTGCTGCAGCTGTAGCACTTGGACGAGCCGCAAAAAGGGTAGCTTCTTGTGGGACGAGGACAAGAAGGAAACGTAGAACGTCTACATTTCCTCGACGCGCTTCATCAAGTTCCGCAACTACGCATCTAGTGGTAATCCCGTGATCTATGACAACAGTATTCCTGGTTTACGTGGTAGAATTTTTTTTGCGCTAGTGTAGCCTACCTGTATCCCTTCAGTGGTATCAGAGCCGATGTTGTTCGGTATAGGTTTGGGATGTTTTCATATGGTGATATGCAGATTGATATGAATTATATGATCGTTTGTATTGCGGTGGTTCAGGATTGATCTATGATCTTGCTTTCCGTGATCATGATTCTGGGGTCGTGGAACGACTTACCCCTACCGGTCGGTTTCTGCCATCGAGGTAGACAGTGACACATAAATCATGTTGATTCATGCGAAGATCAATATGATTAATCGAATCGGAAACTAGATCTAAAATTGATGTACCATGATCAATGGAGTTTGATCGAATCGGAACAATAGAGGGTTTATGGTAAATTTGATTTGCCGATCAAAATCCTTAAACAAAATTGTATAGATTCGATCAAGTGGTATACCGCGAGGGGAGCTGCCCCTTCGAACCCCGCAAGGGGAAACCCCCCTACACCCCCTTAGTCATAGCCCCTTCCGTATCTCGTTAAGATAACTAGGTGTTGTGATTTCACATGATCCGGTAGAATGCGATTATATGCATAACTTATTTTTGTAGGATGTATGTGATCAGTATGGCTCATATATGTATGTGATGCATATATATTTTATCATGACCTGCGTGTCGTGAGTACAACATCACGGCTGGAGCCATATGTGCTATCATTTATTGTAATGGTCTGCGTGCCAACTTGTGATGATCCCAATACTATGTAATTTTGATTACTAGATGTTAGGAGTAATAACTTATATTAGTTCTTGGAGGACTCATCACTTGGAGGATGGCTCACATGGAACATGAAGATGGTGATCATCATGGTGGCCAGGTTCTATGGCGATGGAGATCACCATGAGAAAATGGGCCATACTGTGTCACATCTATATGAATGCTATTCTTATGTGTTTTACTACTATGCATGCTTAGATGATAGAAGTAAAATGATCCCTCATAAAGTTTAAGTTAAACCATGCCCTCCCAACCAAACCTTGCACCATCATATGCCTTGTACAATCGTTGGTGGGCCTATGAAATTAGGGTGTCACAGTTTTCCTTGGTTGGATGGGTTTGTATCAGATACCTACACGCATACGGGTTGGTGAGCTTGACAAGGTCATCTAAGCAGTTAAGGACCTTGGGGCATAAAGGTTGGGTGCCTAGTTTAGACATAGAGATGTCACCCAACAACAAGAGTCATATATGATATGATTAGCAAGAGTTGCTTACCAATTTACCTTGTCTTCTAGCAGTGATGCTAAAGCTCACTAGTCGAATTGTTAATTGTGGATCTTGAATCACTTAGTATCAATAGAGCGATGTTGATTTAAGTGGGAGTATATGCTATTAAATTTTTAAATATGTTTTACTCTTTCATGGTTACATGGCTTAGTATTTTGCATATTTTCTGTTGTAGATCAATGGCACCGAACACTACATCACCTTTTTCTTTGCGTTCTATTCTTGACAAAGATAAACTAAATGGAACAAACAATACGGAATGGGTCCGTAACCTGAGAATTGTTCTCATGTCTGATAAAAAGGAAACGGTTCTAGATACCCCAATCCCCGATGAACCTACTGATAATGCAATTGCTGCCCTTAATAATGCCTACAAGAGAGCATGTGATGATTCTCTTGAGGTTAGCTGTCTTATGCTTGCATGCATGGAACCTGAACTTCGAAAGAAGTTTGAGGATCAGGAAGCGTATAATATGATCGTCGCGCTTAGGTACATGTTCGAAGATCAGGAAATGCGGTGACCCAGCATACCACTCCATGATGTAGTATACTATAGTCGTTGACATAACACCAATGAAACACCGTTCACTAGTATTACATCCCTCAGAATGGCACAACAGAAACACAGCGTGTCCAATACATGGCTAAAGGTTACAATTCACTCTTTACATAAGATCCAAAGAACACTCTAGGTTCAAGAGAGAGAAAGAACTTTTTACGGAGAAGAATCAAAGATAAATAACGCAAGAACAATTATATTATTGCGTCTAGTATTCTGGCTAAGAGGTTGGCATTGCTGCTATCGCAACGCACTACAGAAATAGGTTCTTTGGTTAGAGATTATATTCCTATCTAATCAATAACTTCGTCTTCACTTGAGTTGAGGTATGTGTTGACTTCCTTGTCTTCATTCAAGAGCTTTAGCTGGTCTTGATAAGTCCTGGAGCATATCTTGATGTAGACATCGTTTAATGGCTTCAGAATCTAGCAAGGGTTAAGGAGATACTTTGAGTACGAGCGTACTCAGTAAATTCACTAGAAAAGTAGTGTTTGATGCACTATATCTACAGCCACAGACCGTAGGTCGTAGGCAATGCAAGTTTTTCATAAACATTTCTTCAAAGATTGCTTTTATTCTGAAAAGCTATGTCCGTCAGCCTTCACGGGTTTACCAGAACTTTCATGGAGTTCCTTTCCTGCCGCGATCGCGGCTCCTTCCCGGAACAGGGAGTAACAAGTTACAATTCTTACACTCCGCAGAGGTGCGTTACTTTACCCATGAGAGATCAACTCTTTGTTGCACAACCGGGCAGCTTATTCCCGTCCACAATTCCATGATGTGGGGCCCAGAAGATGATCCAAGCCAATCACTGCCCCCTTCGTGACCTTGCATGCCTCCTGGGTGTACACCATGCCTGATGGGGATGTGCCTACCGGGGTATACCCAGCAGGACGTTTCCGATTGGCCCAAGAACTGGCGAGTGGGCCTGCAAGACGGCGACTGGATCGAAGCCCAGCGAAGATCCAAGCGACTGGAAGCTGAAGGCCCAGGCGAGTAGATAGGCCCAGTCGGATTAGGTTAAACGAGTACCGAAGCTTTAACTGATTCGGTTGAGATATGTAAACCCTAGGGGAGGTGAGCCTATATAAACCTCCCTGCAGGGCGTGTAGAGATACGTTCCATCATACACCCAAGCGACTCGCCGCCTAGCCGCCGAGCTCGCCCATTGTACCACCTTCATAATACAATCTAGCAGGAGTAGGTCTTTACCCTCCAGGGGGCGAACCTAGGTAAAACCCTGCGTCTCCGCCCTCATCTCGCACCGCAGATGGCTGGCCGCCCTTGCCCCTCGTTCTACTACTCGCTGCTGATTGCAGCATCTGCCCTGACCATTCCCATGACAGTGGCGCCCACCGTGGGGCCTGGCCGGTCTGGCCGGTGTTCTGCGGCGAGATCCAATCTGCCCATCAACGAGACGGTCGCCACCGGCCGCATGATAGCGATCGGCGAGATGCTCCAGATCTTGCCGAGCAGCTACGTCCCGGCGGCGCGACCCGTCACGCACGGCGTGATCCTGCCGGTCGGCACGATCAGCCTCTTCGTCGGCCTCACCGACGTCATCGTCTCGGAGGACTTGGCTCGCATCCGCGAGTCACCGCCACGCGATCGGCTCTCCGAGAGCCAGATCCGCGCGATCCATCGCATCGCCTCCAAGTACAACTCGGCCCACAGCGACGTGGCCGAAAACTCAGCGGCCGCAGAAGACGCGGCCCTCAACGACGACGCCGACTCGGCGACCCCGGCGTCATTCGCCGGGTCCATCATCGCGGCTTCACCCGCGGGCTCCATCACCCAGGTCTCCAACTTGGGAGACTTCGAGGACCCCTCCATCCTCGGGATCTTCGAATTCGACTCCGGGTCAAAAAACTCTGCCGACCTCCGCGACGGAACCGGTCGCCACACCGCGACCTACATGGCAACCGGCACCGAGCCACCGGAGGACCCCTTCTCCACCCCAATCCCTCCTAACGCCACGGCAACGGAGGTCGAGGAACTCCGCCTGAAGCTGGCGGAGGCGGTGCGCAAGGAGCAAGCCGAGCGTGAAAAATTTCGCCTCGAGCAGGTGACGGCGCAGGAACTATCGCGCTACCATCAGCAGTGGATCAGGTCGCGCCTGAACCCCACCGTTCAGGGGCGCGCCCTGAACTTCGACGACGAAAACGACCCGGCCCGCGTGGCCGAGCGTGCGATCTGCGAGAACGCGCCACCAGGAGGAAGCGCCCGGCCCCAGCCAGGGTCGACGGCGATGGGCGCCCCACCTCCACCCAACCGCACACCTCCCAGAGACCAGCCGTGGATAGTAGTCTCCTCACGAGAGCGAGACGCAAATGGCCTCCCACTGTTCTCCACCCCGATGGACAACCTCGTGGCAGGCCGAGCAGCAGCCGACAACATCACGGCCACGGGCGACGGCGCCCTACAGATCCAGTACGTCAGGGCCCTGCTCGCAAAGGCTGTCGAGCAGCAAAACGCGGGCGCCGACTCGCAGGGTCGAGTATACTCGCGTTCTTCGGGAAGCAGAGCGGCCTCAAGCGGCCGCCCAATGGCGGCAAACACCCTCAACTGTCCTCCACCGGAGCCACTGCAGCTCCAACACCGACCCGCGAACGCGGCACTCTCCACCAACGACCCCAGGCCAGCGACCAACTTCGTCGCGGCCAACGGTCAACCCATCGATGCCCGCACCCACATCATCAACAACCAAAGCTGGCGCGCACGCCAGCCCGACGACCTGCGACACACCCTAACCAATCGCCGCGACGGCGAGCCCATGGGGTCGCTCAGTCGACTCGGCCCCAAGTGCTTCGGACCAATGATCCGAGGCGAGAAGTACCCGCCAAACTTCAAGGCGCCGAAGGAGATAGAAAAGTACGACCCCTCGTACGATCCCGCCGTTTGGCTCGATACATACCTCATGGCGATGGGGATCGCAGGCCACACCGACCTGCTAGCCACCCGTTACCTCCCCCTGATGATGGAGGGGACGTGCAGGCAGTGGATCAACACGCTCCCCTAGGATAGTATCGACTCCTGGGAGGAGATGCGTGACACCTTCGTCAGGCACTTCGAGTGCTCCTACACCCGCGCCACCACCATCGAGGACCTGGAGCGATGCGTCCAGGGACCCCGCGAGTCGACCCGCAACTGGGTCCAAAGGTGGCAAGAACTCTGGTACAACGCGGTCGGCATCCACCCGGACACCGCGATCCATTGCTTCAAGACCTCGTGCCGCTACGAGCCCCTGGTCGCCAAGCTTAAGCGACACTCTCGCACCCTCGACAACATACCAGACCTCCTCGAGATCGCCAAACGGTACGCGGAGGAAGATCCAAACCAGGAAACCGACGATGAGTCGGGAGGTCAACGCCGCACGAGCGGCAACGACAGCGGACGACGGTCCGACCTACGCTACAGCAACACTCGCCTCACCAACAAGCGCCGCAGTGACGGGCGAGTCGACTTCGTCGCCAACGCCGGGCACGCACAACGCGAGCCCAAGAGCTTCCGCCGCGACGGAGGACAACGCCGCGACGGCGGCAACTACAAGGCTAAGACAAGGTTCGACCCTGTGGCCCTCCTTAACCAACCTTGTGCGTTTCACAGCAGGGAAGGGAAGCCTGCAACGCACACAACCGCCGACTGCCACACCCTCAGGGAAATCGACCCGTCAAACGGCGGAAAATTCGGCAAAGTGGCCGGCTCGCTCCACACCTTCACAGGCTTCAACACGAAGCGCGAGAAGAAGGTCATCGCCCGCGCCGTCGCCGTCAACGCGGTGGCTCAGGTGGACGTTCCCCAGTTCCTCAACTGGTCGGAGCAGCCCATCACCTGGAGCCGCCAAGACCACTCGCCACGCATCGAGTACCCAGGCCGAGTCGCCCTGGTGGTCAAGCCTAAGGTCGGCGACTACTGTCTCCCCAAGACATTGATGGACGGAGGCAGCTCCATCAACATCCTGTACCTGGACACCTTCAGGCGGCTGCGGCTCCCACAGTCGATGATCGAAACGACCCACACCACGTTCCATGGCATCGTCCCCGGTCGGAAGGCATACCCGATCGGCAAGGTCACGCTGCCAGTCACCTTCGGCACACCAGCAAACTTCCGCACCGAGCGGATCGTCTTCGAGCTGGTGCCCTTCGACAGCCCCTACCACTGCGTTCTGGGGCGCCAGGCGTTCGCCAAGTTCATGGCAGCGCCCCACCACGCGTACAACGCGATGAAGCTCCCCGGGTCATGCGGCGTCATCACCATCAACGGCGACCCTGACATGGCCGCCGAGTGCGAGGCCAAAGGAGCCGAACTCGCTGACGCCGTCATCGCGGCAGAGACCAACCACGCCGATGAGCTCGCCAAGTACGCGAGCGGGGTCAACAACAACGACCCCACAATACTCAAGAATCCCAACTCGGAGGGCGCAAACACCTCAACCTTCGAGGCAACAACGCACACCCGCACCGTTGAGCTGGTCCCAGGCGACTCCAGCCAGACGGTGACGATCGGGACGGGCATGAGCCCAGCCTAGGAAGGCGCGCTCATCGAGTTCCTCCGTGAGAACAGGGACATCTTTGCATGGAAGCCCTCTGACATGCCTGGTGTCCCTAGGGAGCTCGCTGAGCACAAGCTAAACGCCGACCCCGAAGTGCGACCCGTCAAACAGTCGCTGCGGCCCTTCAATGAAGAGCGCCGCCGAGCAATCGCCGAGGAGGTGCAGCGTCTACTCGCTGCAGGCTTCATCCGGCCAATCAAATACTCCAAGTGGATGGCAAACCCAGTCCTGGTCGAGAAGAAGAACGGGACCTGGAGGATGTGTATCGACTACACAAACTTGAACAGCGCCTGCCCAAAGGAGCAGTTCGTCCTCCCGCGGATCGACCAAATAATCGATTCCACCGCGGGCTCGGAGTCGCTATGTTTCCTCGACGCCTACTCTGGGTACAACCAGATCAAAATGGCCATTGAAGACGAGGAGAAGACGGCGTTCATCACACCATTCGGAGCCTTCTGCTACACCGCCATGACCTTCGGCCTCAAGAACGCCGGGGCGACTTACCAGCGGTGCATGCAAGAGTGCCTCGCGAGCCAAATTGGCCGCAACATCCACGTCTACATCGATGATGTGGTCGTAAAGTCCGCTCGCCAGGGTGACCTACTCGCCGACCTGACGGAAACATTCGCCAACTTGCGAAAATACAAGATAAAGCTTAACCCAGGCAAATGCACCTTCAGTGTACCAGAAGGACAACTACTGGGGTATGTCGTCTCCAAGCGAGGGATTGAGGAAAACCCCACGAAGATCGACACGATCGCCCGGCTCGGCAAACCCGAGTGCCTGCGCGACGTCCAGAAACTGGCCGGGCGAGTAGCGGCTCTCAGTCGCTTCATCCCCCGCCTGGGTGAAAAGGCGATGCCCCTATACCGCCTGATGCGCAAGAACCCCACCTTCCAGTGGGACAAGGAGGCGGATGACGCGCTTCGCAACCTCAAGAAAGTGCTACTCGCCGCACCGCTACTCGCCGCCCCCGCCGACAAACAACCCATGCTGGTTTACGTCGCAGCCTCTGAGCGCGTCGTCAGCGCCGTCATGGTCGTCGAGCGACCGGAGGAAGGAAAGGAGCGCCCAGTACAGCGACCGGTGTACTACATCAGCGAGGTCCTCACCGAGTCGTGCCAGCGATACCCGCAGTACCAGAAACTGGTATATGCGGTCTTCAGAGCGCAGCGGCGCCTGCCGCACTACTTCCAGGAGCACCCGATCACGGTCGTCTCCTCAGCACCATTGCAGGACATCATCCGCAACCGTGAGGCGACCGGGTGAGTTGCTAAGTGGGCCGTCGAGATCGGCGTCCACAATATCAAGTACGATCCACGAAAAGCGATCAAGTCGCAAGCTCTAGCGGACTTCATCGGCGACTGGGAGGAGGCCCAGCAGCCAGAGAAGCTGCCATACCTCCATTACTAGAGCCTGCACTTCGACGACTCCAAGAACGCAGACGGCGCAGGAGCAGGGATCGTGTTGACTTCCGCAAAGGGAGACAAGCTCCGCTACGTCCTCTGCCTCGACTTCACACCCTGCACCAACAACATGGTCGAGTACGAGGCCTTACTCCACGGCATGCGAGCTGCCAGGGAGATGAATGTCAACCGCCTACGCTGCTACGGAGACTCCGACCTCGTCGCTGGGCAAGTCGCTGGCACCTGCGACGCCGTCTCCCCCACCATGGCGGCGTACCGCCAAGCAGTGGACAAGCTGGGTGGACACTTCACAGGCTACTCCGTCGAGTGGATCGACAGGCGGAAGAACGAGGAGGCCGACGCACTCTCTCGCATCGGGTCGGATCGACTCGCACCACCCGCCGGTGTCTTCCTCGACACGATCACCAAGCCATCAGTCTCTCCCCTGAGGGAGATCGACATCGGAGTCCCGCTACAACCGGAGGCAGCCCTGGTCGCACTCGTCAACGAGCCAGATGACTGGACCAAGCCCTACGTCGCCTACCTGGAGACCAGCACCTTGCCGGCAGACGAGACGGACGCTCGGATGATCGCACGCCGATGCAAGTCCTACACCATCATCGACGGCGAGCTCCACAAGCGCAGCGTCACCGGCGTATTCCAACGCTGCGTCCAACCCGCCGAAGGACGCAAGATCCTCCACGACATCCACTCCGGCGACTGCGGCCACCACGCCGGCGCCCGCTCTCTAGTCGCCAAGGCTATGCGGCATGGTTTCTACTGGCCTACCGCACACGCCGATGCCGTCGACATTGTCCAGCGGTGTGTCGGGTGCCCGAAGTACGCCAACCAGACGCACGTGCCGAGCTCAGCGCTCAAGACAATCCCCATCACCTGGCCATTCGCCGTATGGGGCATGGACATGGTAGGCCCCTTTAAGAAGGCTCCCTCCGGCTACACCCACCTCCTAGTCGCGGTTGACAAATTCACAAAGTGGGTCGAGGCCAAGCCAGTCCGGAAGTGCGACGGGAAGACCGCCACCAAATTCCTACGCGAGCTCATATATCGCTACGGGTTCCCAAACAGCATCATCACGGACAACGGGACCAACTTCGCCAAAGGAGCCATGGCCAAATTCTGCGAAGAGCACCACATCCGGCTCGACCTCGCGTCGGTCGCCCACCCAGAATCCAACGGCCAGGCGGACGGGCCAACCAAAGCATCCTCCACGGCCTGAAGCCGCGACTCCAAGTACCACTCGAGCGCACCGCCGGGTGCTGGGTCGAGGAGCTACCCTCCGTTATCTGGGGCATCCGCACCTCGGTCAACAGGTCGACAGGATTCACCCCCTTCTTCATGGTGTACGGCGCCGAGGCAGTCATGCCCACCGGCCTCGAGCACGACTCGCCGAGGGTCGTCCACTACACGGAGGCTGCGAACGAACTCGCCCACCAGGACGGAGTCGATCAACTCGACGAGGAACGTGACCTCGCTCGGTCACGCACCGCCATCTACCAGCAGGGACTCCGCCGCTACCACAGCCGGCGGGTGAAAACTCGCACCTTCCAAGAAGGCGACCTGGTGTTGCGCCTCATCCAGGACAAGAAGGGCATGCACAAGCTCTCCCCTCCGTGGGAGGGACCATTCGCCATCAGGCGAGTACTCGGCAACGACGTCTACTACCTCATCGATGTCCGCGGGGACGGCGAACTCGACGTCAAGCGACCATGGAATGTAAACCTCCTACGGAAGTTCTACCCCTAGAACCCCACATATGTACTCCCCAGTCGCTATGAAATAAAAAGAATCGGTTACCGCAAATTGCGCCTACTCTCCGTGTCTTGTGCCACTCGCACTCGTAATAACAGCGTCAAGCTAACCGCAGAAGTCAACCTTTGGTACAGCGATCAACACGGCTAAGTAGTGCGGTGCGAGAGCACTGAGTCACCTCAGGTCTTGCATCGTCCATGAAAAACGCCTACCCGGAGCCCCATTGGAGTCGCCCAGCCCGACTGGCTCTACGAGCCAAGACAACTGCCTTCGCTTCTCACAGCGACCATGGTCCTCCGCATCCTCGACATAGCGACTCGAACGGCCAAGTACCACGCTCGGGGACTGACGACCAGTTCATCGCGAGCGGCTCGGGAAAACGCCAAGTAAGAGAGCGTGCCCAGGACTTGCCACGCGACTGACCCAACGGGCCAGGCAGGAGTGATGCGCCCAAACTAACGCGCCAAGTCCTCACCCACCCTCGAGTCGCGCCTAGAACAACCAAGTACCACGCTCGGGGACTCGGCCACCCGACCCCGTCCGCGCAAGGTAAAACGGTGAAGTACAGAGCATTCAAGGGAGTCGCCCTGCGACTGGCTCTTCGAGTCCGGGCGAGTAGACCACACTAACAAAACATTCAAAAATAACAAACATATCACACATGAGGTAAACCCCACAAAAGGGCGGACGCGCTCGGGGACTCGTTCAAACCTCAATCACAAAACACATGACAAATCCCAAAAAAGACACGATGTCTCATTCAATAGCATGTCGCATTGTCTCAAATTACAAAATATGCCCATACGGCAGACCTGCTACTAACGCCTCAGGGCAAAATACTCTATTCTGCAGGCTTCGACGACGACTCGCCAACACCCTGGCGATTGCGGATGAACGGCGTGTACGGGTTTGACGGGTACGTCGTCATCTCACCCGCCATCGCCGCGCGGAAGGGCTGCTCGACCTTGAAATCCCGGTGCTGCGGCTCGGGTTCGTTGGGCGCGACGACCGTCTCCTGGTACGGGAGGAGGTCGCCCATTGCCCAGACACGCTCGGAGTACTTCGCGACGCGGTCCATCAACTTGAGCACCTCGGAAAGCTCCACTGCGCCAGTCGACGACGGGTAGCCACTCGTCACGTCGTCGAGGTCGAAGTCTTCCGGGAAGTGAGTAATTCCAAGGCTCAGCGTCGTCACTGCTCCGCGCCAAAACGCCGATCGCGTCATGAATTCAACGACCGAGGGCGCCTTCTCCAAGTACTTCCACACCTCGACGAGGTCGCTGGGAATTACCTCCGTGGGTGATATCTCCTGGAGGTAGGCTCGGATGCACGTCGCCGACAACGTCGCCGAGTCGACGAGCGTGGCCACACACTGCCGCGCGTCAAACGAGCTCGCTTCTTCCGCGCTATCAATGATGCGACCTGCGAATAGAAGACAACAATGAGTATGCTGGGTATCACAACAGAACACATGATGTTGGCAGAGGCAGATACACTTACCAATCAATGGGCGGGAGAGATCCGTGATGAAGCATTGAAGCGAAGTATAGTCGTCCTGAAGCCCAGCAACAAGGGCGTCGGACACTTTACGATCCTCTGCGGCGGTGGTAAGAGCGGCCTTGGCTCGCCCATCCGCCGAGTTTGCTTCCTCCTTCGCCTCCCTCAGCTCGCGCTCGAGTTTGGCGATCCGCTCCTCAGCCGAGCTCAGTGCCGACTGATCCACCGCCAACTCACCCGCTGGGACAAGCCCCTGGCGAGCTTCCTCCGCCTTCGCGGCAACCTCCTGAAGCCCCCTATTCGCCTCTTGGACGGCTGCCCGTTCCTTCTCTGCGCGGTGCTTCGCTGCCAATCGGTCAGCTGATTCACGTTGCATACCCTGCACATCGTTCAAACAGTTAATCAAAGCAACATCCTCAGCGCCCACCCGCTGAATTCAGCAAGCGCGCACTCGGGGACTGGCAATCAAAAAAATTCCTAAGTGCCCACCCGCTGAAATTCAGCGAGTGCGCACTCGAGGACTGGCAATCAAAAAAATTCCTAAGTGCACACCCGCTGAAATTCAGCGAGTGCGCACTCGAGGACTGGCAATCAAAAAAAAATTCCTAAGTGCCCACCCGCTGAAATTCAGCGAGTGCGCACTCGGGGACTGGCAATCAAAAAATTCCTAAGTGCCCACCCGCTGAAATTCAGCGAGTGCGCACTCGGGGACTGGACGCGCAAAATAACAATTATACACCAAAAGAATCAGACCGCTGCAATACACCGACCTGATCCTCGGGGACTGGACATACATGGATGGTTGCGCCAAGCATGCCATGAAGTTGTATCGCATCCACGGACGCGAGGAGAGCTGGCGTGTGTCCATGACGCTGCTCAACTTCCGCATCAGCGACCCCAGGTGCACGGCTCAAGGGCGAAGTTCCACTCGCTGCGGCCGCTTTGGTCATGAAGCGCTGGAATGTCGCGATAGAAGCACCCGCACCAAAGCAGGTCGGCTCGGCCGCTCCAGGCGAGGGAGCGCCCTCCTTCGTGGATGCGGCCGCCTCTGTTGCAGGTTTAGACAGCGCGACCGCCGTGTCGTCAGAGATCGTGACGACGTCGTCGCCCTTGGCCTTCTTGCCGCCATCCGTAGGGACGACGACCTCGTCCGCCTTCCTCTTACGGGAAGGATCCTCCTCGCTGACGATGGGTGGCACCTTAGCCACGGTCAGGTGGCCCATCCTCTTCACTTCGGTCCTGTAAATCAATCACGTAAGCAAGATAATTCAAGCTGCTATGAAAGACAAAGGTAGGTGAGCAAACTCACTTGGTGACTGGAATGAAGCGTAGCCCCGTGCGGAGGCCGGCTGGCTTCTTCAGTTCAGGGCCCAGTTGGCGGCTGAGCCCCATTTCCAGGACGTCGCGTGCCCAAGACACGGACGGCTTCTTCGTCGTCGAGGCCGCAACGGGAGCCTCTGGAACATCTTCGGCAGGAGCTTCCCTGCGAGGTGAAGCCGCCGCAGCCGGAGCATCCCCCAGTCCAGAAACTGGGGCGAATGGTGGAGGCATCGAAGCCAGTGGAATCTCGATAGTGGCCGTATCCATCGCGGCTGCCTTCGGTGGCGCCTCGTCCTTGGCTGGGCTGGGGGCGTCGGAGCTGCTCGCCGAGTGCGGTGGCGAGGCCGGCCTCGCCGGCTTCGTCTTCGTCTTTGGAGGGGCCTTCGCCTCTTTCTCCTTCTTGTTCTTCTTCTTCGACGGAGTGGCCTGGCGGCGCGAGGTGGTCTCCGGAAGTTCTTCATCGTCATCATGATGCTCGAGGCTTTTGCTCGCCTCAAGCTCACATTGACGCTGCCCACGGGTCTTGTGGACCAGCGGGGCGACTTTCTCTTCGAACTCGTCATCGCCGTCACTCTCGTCGCTCCCGGCGTCTCCCTTGGCAGGAGACAACTCGCCCATGTCCTGGACGGACGAGCTCGAATTCTCATCGTCCGAAGGCGGAAGCCATCCTTCCACCACTTGGAATAGCTGCAATGAACGCAAGATGAAATTAGAATGACCGCGACTGCAAAAACTGCGACTGCGAATGAAGCGAGGTGATTACCGTTGGGGCTTGACGCTTTGCGGTGTAGGGGGCGACCCCAGCTTGTGCGTCCAGGTACACCGCCTGGGTGATCTTCTTAGTGCTGCGGTGTAGTCCTCGAGCTTCCACTCGGCGAGGCAGGACTTCGTCGAGTCCTCCCGGCCGGCGTACTGGTACATGTAGTGCTCGCGCCGAGCCAGCGGGACGAGCCACCGCCCGAGCCAGCAGTTGTACAAGTTGATCGTCTGGAGGCCCTTCTTCTTCAGACCGCGGATGGTTTGGAGCATTTCGTCCACAACCATCCGCTGGTCGCTGGGGAGCTTGCCGGCTTGAAGACGGCGCGGCTCAGACCGGTTGGCGGAGTACCGTGGGATCGCCGTCTCGCCCTCCGGGGTCGCCTCGGCAACATAGAACCAAGTTTTTTTCCAGTCGCTCGCCGCCTTGGCGGGCATCATCAAGTCGAAGAACGAAGCCTTCGAGTTTAGCTGGAAAGTTAGGCCGCCCGGGGCAAGCATTGGGCCGCCCGCTTCCTCGCGGCCGATCCGTCCGTGGAACAGATCTTGCCAGAGAGGGAAGTAGGGCCGGCAAACCAAGTAGCACTCGCAGAACGCCACGAAGATGGCGAGCTGCTCGATGCTATGAGGACCCAGATCTGATGGTTGGATCCCGTAGTAGGCGCAGAAGCGCCGGAAGAACAGGGACGTGGGGAATCCTAGCCCCCGTTCTAGATGACTGGTGAAGCAGATGAACTCCCTCTCGCGCGGGCTCGGGGTCACCTCTCCGGCCGCAGGGATGCGCTAGCAGCCGGCTCGCAGGATCCCGGCCTCCTCAAAGGAAGCCAGTTGCACCCTCGTACACTTAGATCTGCCCCAAGGTTCGGTGGAGAGGGCCATGGCGGAAGGATTTGTGGGGGGTCGGAGGATTTCCGGTCGGCTGGATCGCGATGCGAAGGGAGGCAAAAACGCGCGCAATCGAAAGGAATGGCGAGAAGGTGGTTTTCTGATCGCCTGCCATTCCCCTTATATAGCGGTTGTTACCCGCCAAATCAGGGAACCGTTACCGCACGATGATTACGCCAAAAGTTACCGTTGGATTACCCCAACGGCTAGTTTGACCACGTTTAACGGTCCAACTTCAGCCACTCGGCTCGCCGACCCGATCACTATGGCAGTGTTTCGCCGACTCGACTCGCCAAAGCTGCGACCTGGATGACTAGTTTTCTCCTTTATACAGGAGCCCGCCGACGATTCGACTGGATGTCTATTCTGAGGCCGTATACTCCGACTGCCAGCAGCCACCTGCGCCTAATCGACGACGGCCTCAGGGACTACTGATGGGGATGTGCCTACCGGGGTATACCCAGCAGGACGTTTCTGATTGGCCCAAGAACTGGCGAGTGGGCCTGCAAGACGGCGACTGGATCGAAGCCCAGCGAAGATCCAAGCGACTGGAAGCTGAAGGCCCAGGCGAGTAGATAGGCCCAGTCGGATTAGGTTAAACGAGTACCGAAGCTTTAACTGATTCGGTTGAGATATGTAAACCCTAGGGGAGGTGAGCCTATATAAACCTCCCTACAGGGCGTGTAGAGATACGTTCCATCATACAACCAAGCGACTCGCCGCCTAGCCGCCGAGCTCGCCCATTGTACCACCTTCATAATACAATCTAGCAGGAGTAGGTCTTTACCCTCCGGGGGGCCGAACCTGGGTAAAACCCTGCGTCTCCGCCCTCATCTCGCACCGCAGATGGCTGGCCGCCCTTGCCCCTCGTTCTACTACTCGTTGCCGATTGCAGCATCTGCCGTGACCATTCCCACGACAATGCCCACATAAAGAATTACGGCAATGGTTTGTACAAACCGTTAGATGTCAGAACTATCGTGGGACGATGAGGGTTCCCACCCATATGCTGCATATCCTCTACGAATTACCAATTAATATGCATGCTACGAGGATAACAGCCACGACCTGCACATCCGTCTTCATGCGAGAGGAAGAAGATACAGCTGACTTCTTCGTCCCATTCCAAATCTCATGGTCAACGCGTAATATACGACGCAAGAATCATTGGCGACACTGGTTGTTAAGTCCTATGTAATATGGTTATGAACAGTGGTATTCCAACTGTCAGATTTAATAGATTAACTGATCACCCTGGATCAGTAACCAATAGTTCACATTATTATCAAAAATAGTGTTTTAAGACCCTTTCCAAATGCAGGTGATAACAACATTGGATTTGTAAAATACTTTACAGAAAATAAACAAAGGACATGAGCAAGTGTGAACTTGCCTTTTGTGATTGCAAGATTATGCACTCACGGTCTTCGGGTCAGTATAAGATCCAAAATCTGAAATCAGCATCATTGGTCCAGTAAGGACTAATGTTTAAAAAAGTAATTTGATTTTATGCATAAGTAATGTGATGCACGTTCTAAAGGCGAATCCCGGAGTTAACGTTGTTCTAGGGTTTGGATTCCGAAAATGGTTACTTTGGAATGCGTGGTTCTTTTAGATAAGTTTCACATCTGTTCTTCTATTAGAGTTTATGAGTGGTTGTGAATAACACATATGTGGTAGTAAAATACTACCTCCGTTTCAAGGCTTAAGGCGCACACGCTTTCCAAAGCAAAGTTTGACCAAAAGAATTGAGCAACAAAATCTTGATTGTATTGTACATAATTAGTATCGTTGGATTCATATTGAAAAATACTTTCCAGTGATACTAGTTTTATACCAAAACTCTTAACGTATTTAGAGTAATTCTTGGTCAAAGAAAAAACACGCAAAATGAGGACGCCTTAAGCCCTGAAACGGAGGGAGTATATATACTTATGACATACTATTCAAGATTTCTTATACAAGAGTTCTTGTTTGAAGTGGCAAAAAGAATAACCTTCGAAGAAAAGGTTTCTCTTATAAGGTCTAAACAAGCTTTGTGGTTAGTTAGTGGTGGTTGATGTTATTGGTTTGCCCAAATGGTTTGGCTTGAGTTGCTTTATAACTTAATTACTTCAGACCAAAGTTAACTATAAAACATATAATAATGTTATTGTATTATATTTTGATTCTTGAAGACTAAAGTTAACTTTAAAATATAGATAATTTTGAAAGTATAATACTTATAACATTTGTATCTTGTGTATCTGAAATGTTTCCTTTAGGTTACTTAAGGATGGTCATTCTTTTTACTTGGGGTAATGGTTTCTTGATTCTATAATGAAGTAGTATCATTTACTTTTTATAGATAAATGAGTATAGTTTATAAACCAAGATATATTGTCACTTAACTACTTTTGAACTTTCTATAGTGTTGTGGTAGTTTTTGCAATTTAGTGGTTAATATAGATAGAAAAGGTTTGGTGTATTCATAAGTTGTTCTTGAAGGTTTTAATATAGATGGGAATCTTTTTAGAATAAAATCTTCACTTCGGGTTGATGATAAGTTAATAAAAAGATACTTATAATGTTTTAAACCATTTAAGCTTCATTTATTAATATTTAAGACTAATACTTATTTATTAAACTTAATTTATTCATTTTAGGAATATTAATAAATTTTATTTATCCTTGTATCAATGATTAATGAAGTAAATAAGCTTAAATTTGAGTTATTAGAATATCTAATTTTTTATTTAACTCAAAAGTGGAATATTAGATTTTTAACATGTAGATATTATTTTTGTGATTATTTTGGCATATCACATTTATTTTTGTGATTTCTAAATAATAAGATATGATTTTTATAATTATTATTACTTCATAATTACTTAATAAATAATAAATATTTAATTAAGTGAACTAATAATACATGATTATAGTTTTAAATTAGATTTATTATTTTTCTAAGGTTTTTGGTATTTTATTTATATCATTAACCTTTACTATTATTAAAATATAAATTATTAAAGCTTTATAACTTATAAAATCTTTATTAAATAACATTTATTTAAATAATCATCATAATAATATTTTATAGTAGTTTTAAGTTGTAGATTTTATTTTTCTGAAAATTTTCATATATTATACATATTTTTCTGAATTATAAATCAAAAGTTATTGAGTAAACAAGATTTAATCATCTATTAAATTTCTGGAATATTATTAATTGGATTATAACATTTTATTTGTTTCCTAACAGAAAATACTTTTTACACCAAGCCTAGAGCTAGCCCCAGTCACTGACTAGTGGGCCATTGTCCACCTCAGCTCTCAGGTGAAAGAAATGCATTTGTTATCGATCCAGTCTTTTCCCCCCTATCAATGACATATGGTCCCTAGGCCATGTCATCAGCCACGTGAGCAAAGACCAGTCAAACTAGCTGACGTGGTGCGATCATGACGTAGCGATAGCGTCAGCATCACCACCGCCGCCAGAGGTTGGTCGCCAGCAACGGTCTACTGCACCCCAGCAAGTGAAATAGACCTAGTTCGAATCAGCGCAACCTACTAAACCTAATAGTGGCAGCGCCGCTCGGAAATGGTCATCGGAGCTTCATCTCCGACGAGCTCCGACGGTGGCCGACGATGGCATATGGTGAAACGGCGATTTACAACGAGATCCGATGATTGAATGTTACTGGGAGGTTCAGGAACTCACCCAGATGATGATTGAGTGGTCGACGAGGACAGGCGCGGTCGGAATCGAGCTTCCCGACGAAGATTCCGACGAACTGCTGCGAAGAAGAACGGCAAAATTCACCGGCTCCAGTGCTTCCCCTGATGCAAGCTTCTACCCCGAGGATCTACGAAGGAAGGCGCTTCTCCATGACGGCTCAGAATGGTGTGGGGAGACGTGGTTCGACGGCGAGAGGTGGCTTCGGTGAGCTAGGGTTTCGGTCCCGTTCGCATATGAGAGGATAAGGAGGAATTGGATATAGAGATGGAGGTAGTGCGTCACGGTGGCCTTCTTATCCCCTCCTGGCAACGATGGCGAGTATCTTCGCGCAAGGCTAACGACGACGACGGCATCGAGCAGCGGCGAGCTCCGCCAGCGAGATGCCTGTGTGCGTGACGATGACGACGATGCAACTTTTGCGGATAACCCCCTGGTAATTTCTTCAGCTCAACCCGTGGTCCTCTCCTGACCCCACTTGTCAGTCACAGCCAGAAAAGAATTTGGGCTGGTTACTGGGCTGTTGTGGGCTGCTCAGGGGCATCAGATAGGTGTAGGGTTGTTGGGCCACGGCCAGGTAGTATTTTTATTTGTTTTATCCTTTTTCTATTTTCTGTTTTATTATTCAGATTTGAACTTAATTTATATTTTGAACCTTTCTTTGTATGATTTGTTTGCTGGATATTTACAACAATACTAAAATATACCTAGTCTCATTTGTGAATTTTTATTATATCCTCTATTTGTATTTCTTTTATTTACTTAATATGAACCCCCTTGTTAATATTTTATATAAACTTTTCTTATTATTTTCTCTCCTATTTTAGTTAGGGATTTCTTGAATGATATATTCTTATTTGTTTATAAGCTTAACTCTAATTGGCTTATAGTTTGAATATATTTTTTATATTTATAATGATCCTGGATCATTATTTGATGCATGAAATATAAAAGACACTGATAAGGTTATTTCTACTCCCATTAATTTGGAAAATGGCAATGTATATATTCTATTATGATAAACAAAGAAGTTTAGGGTTTTAAATTATGAATATTTACCCTAGGGTTTAGGGTTTTTAACATACTTAGATTCCTTTATGGATATGAATAAAGAATTAATAACTAAGCATATTATCTTATGTTTGTGATATTTAATGACATTTCCTTTTTATAATAGAAATTTATAATTAGAATGTTTTATAGAAAGGAATTGATAAAGATATACTTAAGAACATATAGTTATGATGGTTGGAATTAACAGAATGTGCTGATGTGATTTACTATAGGGAATATTTCCATAAAGTGTTATAGACATCAGATGATGGATCAATAGTTTGAGATGGATATGATGTTTGATTTGAGATTTAAAGTGGATTGCTTACCAAGATTAACTAGGAAAATGATTTATAACATATCATTATATTTCACAATCTTGGATCTCTAATTAAGGAATTTCTTTCCTAGATATAATAGTCCTTCCTATCCATCATCTGGGTTAGTATGATAAGCTTTACTCCTTAAAATCTTCTTCTTTATATATCATTCTTCTAAACTCATGGATGAATCCAATGAGTTTGATATTAAAGCATTTTATACTTTTCTTATATCCTTGCTTGATTATACCCATTATTCTTATACTGAAAATATTCAATTCAACAAGTAGTTCTTTCAAATTCCACTCATAACCTTTCTTAATCCTCCATCACTAATATTTCTCTGATAGTTGTATGCATCCAACTACCCTTCACTAAAGTTGACTATCCTTTAGGATGAATAACACTACTTCTATAACTTCATACTATGCTTGTTTTAATTGAATCATATTTTGTTATATTCTCTCTAATAACTCATACGCCAATCTTATACTATATTAATGTGACTTGGAATAGTTAACCTAGGTTAATATATCTATACTAGAGTTCAATAATATTTTGTTCCCAATGTCACTTATACATGATATAAGCATTCCTTCTTGGTGAATAAGGCTTGATCATTATAATCTTGTGACCTTTTATGGTTTAGGTTTCCAGTTGGACAATCAAGGCTTCCATCCATACAACATTGCAGTTGTATGATAATTATCTTTTGTTTAGTTATATTGGATTAAGAGTTATAATTCATTGATTATACCTACTTGATCCAATAGGACTATTCCTGGTAACTATCTCCAGACTTCATCCTGGTAATATTATTTTATATTAAGGAGGGATTTAACTCCATCAACTATCTTTTATATTGGATTCATTTCAATCACTATTATCAAACAATTGACATCTGAAATTGGCATCACTATTCATATTTTCTTAGTTGCTTCTTTGTAGACCCTTAATTGTAAGCTGTGTTATGATCAAGTACTTGATAGTTTGATAATGGATGAATCAATAGTTGATTTCTCAACATTGATGATTAACAGACATAGAAATATAACTCAACAGAGATGATAACGGTTGATATGGAATTTAAGATATATGGTGAATGATCTAAGCTTAGTTCTTTTTTCTACTCCATAAAAAGTAGGGTTAGGTATCACCATGATACTCATGGTATATGCATATGACATTAAGATATAGTTTCTACATTTTTATTATTTGTGTTATATCCTTAACTTGGTACTTATGAGTGATTATAATGAATACTATAATATGATCACCTAATGATCAAATATATTTCACATTGTATTAAGGTTTAACTTATAGTACATTTGATCTTCCCTTGGATCAAATCTCTCTTACCCAAAATGAGGTTTTAGCAAAGGTATTATTGAAACTTATCGCAGTCAACTTGATGATCTACTTCAATTTCATCAAGCTAAGAGAAGCTTCGATCACTTTGACAAGTTTTGTTTAAAAGCGCGGAAATTATTCGGATTTTCTATGCATGAATGCAATGCACACATCTGGGTTTAGCTTATTTCTAGGCTCTAATGCTGGGATGTTACAGGCAAGGACTAAAAGGTACAATGTCGCCAACTCCTTTGTGGAATGCAAGCTGGCAGAGGGAGCAGCTGTAGGCCCCCATGTGATAAAAATGGTTGGTTACAGTCAGACTTTGGAAAAGCTTGGTTTTCCACTAGGCCAAGAGTTGGCTACTAATTTCATTTTGGCATCTCTTCCATCTAGATATGGGTAGTTCATTTCAAACTACCATATGCATGGGGTAGATAAGGACCTTAATGAGTTATGTGGGATGCTAAAAACAGCAGAAAGTGACATTAAGAAGTGTGCATGGCATAGCCATGTGATGGCTGTACAGAACAAGCCTAGCTTTAAGAAAAAGGGTACTTCTTGGCAGAAGAAGAAGGGCAAGGCTAAGGATATGATCCCAAAGCCTGCACCCAAGCAAAAGATTGGACCTGCAGATGACACTGAGTGTTTCTTTTGTCATGAAAATGGCCACTGGAAGAGAAACTGCAGCAAGTACCAGGTTTCTTTGAAAAAGAGTGGAAGTAAGAGTACTTCCCACTCAGGTACGCTTGTTGTAAATGTTGTGGACATTCTTCTTGCTGATTCTTATGTTAAATCTTGGGTATTTGATACCGGATCGGTTGCTCATATTTGTAATTCGATGCAGGGGCTCATAAGAACTAGGGAAGTGCAGAAAGGCGAAGTGGATTTTTGCGTCGGAAATAAATCAAGGGTTGTTGCATTGTTCGTCGGTGTCATGCAACTTCACCTTTCGTCAGGATTTATTATGGAACTGAATAATTGTTATTTCATTCCTAGTATGGGTCAAAACATTTTATCATCTTCATGTTTGATGAGGGATGGATATTCATTCGCGAGTACAAACAATAGTTGTGTAATCTCTAAGAATATTATGTTTATGGCTGATGCTCCCATTGTGAATGGGTTATTTATTTTAAATCTTGATGATGCATCTGTTTACAATGTTAGTGCTAAAAGGCTTCGGCCTAATGATTTGAGTCCTACCTATTTATGGCATTGTCGTTTGGGGCATATAAGTGAAAAGCGCATGAAGAATCTCCATGGTGATGGTCTTCTAACTTCGTTTGATTTTGAATCATACGAGACATGTCAGGCTTGTTTACTTAGAAAGATGACCAAGTCGCCTTTTTCGGGTTTTCCCGAGAGAGCGACAGACTTGTTGGAACTCATACATACTGGTGTATGTGGACCAATGAGCACGACAGCCAGAGGAGGATATCACTCCTTCATTACTTTCACTGATGATTTCAGTAGATATGGTTATGTCTACTTGTGAAGCATAAGTCTAAAACTTTTGAACAGTTCAAGGAGTTTTAGAGTGAGGTAGAGAATCAACGTGGAAAGAAAATAAAGGCCTTGCGATCTGATCGAGGAGGTGAATATTTGAGTCATAAATTTAGCAATCATCTTAAGAGTTACGGAATTGTTCCACAACTCACGCCGCCTGGAACGCCTCAAAGAAACGGGGTCTCCGAATGGCGTAATCGAACTTTGTTGGACATGGTTCGATCAGTGATGAGCCATTCGGATTTACCATTATCATTTTGGGGTTACGCTCTAGAAATGGTAGCTTTCACACTTAACAGGGTACCATCTAAATCCGTAGTTAAGACACCATATGAGATGTGGACTGGAAAGAATCCCAGATTGACTTTTCTAAATATTTGGGGTTGTGATGCATTTGTCAAGCGACTTTAGTCGGACAAGCTAACACCCAAATCGGATAAGTGCATTTTCGTGGGATATTCGAGGGAAACCTTAGGGTATTACTTCTACAACCGAGAAGAGGGCAAAGTGTTTGTTGCTCGTAGCGGTGTTTTCCTGGAGAAATAGTTTCTCACAAAGGGAATGAGTAGAAGGTCGGTGCAACTTGAAGAAGTTCAAGATGAGCCAGTCGGGGATGCTTCTACGAGTGATGTTATTGTAGCAGAACAAGTTGAGGAACCCGTGGCAATAGAAGCACCACAACCACGAAGGTCGGCGAGGCTCCGCGAAACGCGGGAATTATTATTGTTAGACAATGATGAGCCTGCGACCTATGCAGAAACGATGGTGGACCCATACTCTGAGAAATGGCTGATCGCCATGAGATCCGAGATAGAGTCCATGGGAGACAATCAAGTTTGGAACTTGGTTGACCTGCCTGATGGTTTTAAAGCCATCGAGTGCAAATGGATCTATAATAAGAAGATTGATATGGATGGAAATGTTCACATCCATAAAGCTCAACTTGTTGCAAAAGGTTTTCGACAAGTTCAAGGAGTTGACTACGACGAGACTTTCTCGCCCGTAGCGATGCTTAAATCTATACGGATCTAGCCATTGCTGCACATTTTGACTATGAAATATGGGTGATGGATGTCAAGACGGCTTTCTTAAATGGAATCCTTATTGAGGACGTGTATATTATGCATAGCGAAGGTTTTGTCGATCCAAACAATGCTGGAAAGGTATGCAAACTTCTAAAGTCTATTTATGGGCTGAAGCAACCATCTCGGAGTTGGAACATTTGATTTGATGAAGTTGTAAAGGAGTTTGGCTTCATAAAAAACGAACAAGAACCTTGTGTTTACAAGAAGGAAAGTGGGAGAGCGCTTGTATTTCTAACCTTATATGTAGATGACATATTGCTGATTGGAAATGACATTCCTATGCTCGAGTCTGTTAATACCCCGTTGAAAAATAGTTTTTCGATGAAGGACTTAGGAGAAGCGGCATATATTCTGGGCATCAAGAACTATAGAGATAGATCAAGGAGGCTAATTAGATTAAGCCAGAGTACATACATTGACAAAGTGTTGAAACAGTTCAGCATGGAAGAGGCTAAGAAGGGGTTCTTGCCCATGTCTCACGGCATAAAACTCAGCAAGACTTAGTGTCCTTCGACTACTGATGAGCGTGAGCGCATGAGCGGGATTCCATATGCTTCGGCTATTGGATCCAACATGTATGCAATGATATGTACTCACCCATATGTCTCCTATGCTCTATGTGTTACGAGCAGATACCAGGCTCATCCAGGTGAAAGTCATTGGACAACGGTAAAGAATATCCTTAAGTACTTGAGAAGGACTAAGGATGTGTTTCTAGTTTATAGAAGTGAGGATGAACTCAGTGTAAGGGGTTACACAAATGCGAGTTACCTCAACGACTCCGATGACTCCAGATCGCAATTTGGTTATGTGTTTGTCATGAATGGTGGTGTTGTGAATTGGAAAAGTTCCAAACAAGATAGGGTGGCCTCCTCTTCAATAGAAGCTGAATATATTGCCGCCTCGGAGGCTGCAAATGAAGTTGTTTGGATTAGAAATTTCCTGATGGCTCTTGGTGTGGTTCAAGGTGTGTAACATCCCATGGACGTTTATTGTAACAACAATGGTGCTATTGCACAAGCCAAGGAGCCTAGACAACACCAAAATAACAAACATATTCGCATGCGTTACCATCAGATTCGAGAGTTTATTAAGGATGGTAGTGTCATGATATGAAAAATACATATAGACTCAAATGTTGTTGATCCTTTTACAAAGCCACTCCCGCAGCCTACGCATGAGGCGCACGCAAGAGCAATATGTATTAGATACAATCTAGATTGACTCTAGTGCAAGTGGGAGACTGAAGGAAATATGCCCTAGAGGCAATCATAGAGATGATTATATTTCTTATATATCCATGAGTTATTGTAATGCTCCTTGAATATCCATATCAGGCAACTTGTATTGATTGACAATTACGTGAATTGTTTGTGAAACTCTATACTTGTATGGTTATCTAATAGTTGTCCCTAGTCGAAGTTCATGTGAGGACACACGTGAATATTAGACTAGCACATCGATTGGTTGATGACTATGTTTCGCAAGTCATAGACATGGAGATGTCAAACCAATGATGTGGACACATGTTATGAACATGAGGTTGGACTGACCCAACTTGAGACTGGCAATTAGACCTGCAGCTCTCTCTACACATCGTGTATGTTTTGTCCTTAGACCTGAGATTGTCGCATGCATTTGAGATGTAGATCGACCTACTTTGGGGCTATCCGACACTGCTCCGTAATTGAGTAGTTATAAATGTAGCTTTCGGGTTTGTCCTGAAGCATGCTGCAAGGCATTAGTCAATCAAGATAGGATTTGCCCCTCTCTACTTAAGAGAGATATCTCTGAGGCCCCTCGAGTGATCGGATCCAAAAATACATGGACGTGCTACATATGGTTAAGAGTTAACCCAGTAAAGGGATTCTGAATCACAGTATCGAGAAAGGGAGGTTAGCTTGGATCTAGACCAAATATCATGAGGCAAAGAGAAAGACATGTACTAAACCTTGTGATGGTTCGTCTGAATGATTTTTGTATGCGTTTAGGAGTTGGCACGTCTTGCTAGAGGGCGCTACCAACTATTGACAGAATAAGTGTATTAGTGTCATGTCTATATGTATAAGAACCTATAGGGTCACATACTTAAGGGGCTGAAAGCCTAATGAAGATTGAATCCGAATTAGACCAGACTTAGGCTACTAATGGACTAATAATGTAGAAGCCCACTACGGACGCCTATTTAAGAGAGGGTGGGGCATAGGGTTGAGCATTCCACCCAGCCGTCACTCCTCCTACGCCTGTGTTGCACGTGCGGACCTAACAGTCCGACGTCCGACGCGTCAACCTCGTACGTGTGGATACCTTGGAAGTGTTGCAGCTGTAACACTTGGACGAGCCAAAAAAAAGGGAGATGCTCGTGGGACGAGGACAAGGAGGAAACGTAGAACGTCTACACTGCCTCGACACATTTCATCAAGTTCAGCAACTACGCGTCTAATGGTAATCCTGTAATCTATGACAACAGTACTCATGGTTTACGCGGTAGAATTTTTTTTATTTGTGCTAGTATAGACTACCTGTATCCCTTCACTTAGCCGCAGCAGCACTAGGATTTCCTAATTAGTTTGAATGTCTTTTTTATAAGTGGCAGGGCTTAATCTAATAAAAAACTATCATTAAGTACTAATATCTCTCTTACATATGGTTCAGTGGCCAATGAACAGAACACCTGTCCGTGCGCGTCCAAGCCGACGCAACCGAGCCCCAGATTAGATGTATGGATAAGTATGGGTCGGCCGGTGGAAATGCTCTTAGATGAGATACATAATATAAATGGAGCTAGAATAAAACAAGAATACCCCATATAAACACTACATATTTAATTTAGGTAAATTTTTATTTAACCTAAACCACATGATAATATGTATCAAGCATTTATCGGAAAAACGGAGCGACGTTCTGCAGACAGAAGCAGAGGAAGGGGCTTCGGGGAAGCGAGCTCGGCCTTGGCACGAGGGGAAGCTGGACGGCGGAGAGGACTGCGAGCGGAGGACGAGATGGCGCACTGCATATGGAGCACGGAGGCGAGGCGCGCATGTAGAGGACGAAGGTCGACACAGGTCGAGCACGGCGAGATCGGGGTCGAGCCGGCGTCAAGGAAGAGGCGGTCGGAGAGGGCAGAAGAGAGACGGCGGCGCCTGGGGCTGGCGAGTGCCAGGCCGGAGCGGGGAGGAAGGCGGCCGGAGGTGGTGCAGACGAGCACGGGCTCGTGGAGCTGTGCTGGAGCAGAGGAGGCGACTGCCGGCGTGAAGGGCGAGGTCGATGCAGAGGGTGCCCGCGACGGCGCGAGCGCGGAGGAAGGCCAGCGATGGAGAAGGCCCGGGATGCTCGCGCGGGGTCGAGGACGAGACGGAGAAGGGTGGCGACGAGAACCGGCAGAGAGGAGGACAGCGGCCTCTCTGTGGAGCGGCATGGCGAGAGCTCGCGGGAGGCAGGCCGAAGGGAGGAGCTCGGGAGCAGACGAGTAGGGACGGGGTTGGGGATCGCGTCGCGTGGGGTGGGTTGTGCGTTGCGTCTGGGTGTCGTGTCGTGTCTGGGTGTCGTGTCGATCGGGCCATCGGGGTAGGTAGGGACGGGAGGTTGGGGATCGCGTCGCGTGGGGTGGGTTGTGCGTTGCGTCTGGGTGTCGTGTCGGGTTTGGTGGTGGCGTTGTGTGCATTGGATGCGTGCGTCGCGTGTCCAGTGTGTGTTGTGACCTGAGTGTGCGCGTGCGGTGTGGTGTGTGTGTATGTGTGTGTGTGTGTGTGTGGCGGCGGCGGGGTGGAGTGCGTGTGAACTGGTGGGGAGTTAGGGTTAGGGGTGTGGCCGGCTGGGTAGGATTAGGGATGGGTGGGTGGCCTCCGTTTGGACTTTTGGGCCTGGCTACCTGTCAAAAAGAAACACAACTTTTATTATTTTTCCTGTCCTATTTAAAAAATCCTTTTGTAATTAGTTTAGACAAATAATTTAATATTAAAATATAGTTTTGATTTGAAATAAAAGAGGGAGGAATGTAGAAACAGAAATAGGGTTTTAGTAAAATATTTATAGGGACAAAACAAATGCATGATGTGACGTGATGCACAAAATAAACAATAGGTAATTCTAATTAGGGTTTTCCCGGTGATGGAGGATGGCGGCACGCCTTTGACTCGCGCTAGTGTTTGTAGTCGTCGCTAGATGGTCCAGTGATCTATTTCTATTTTTTATTACTTTTGGGACTATTTGTACTACCATTGATGATTATCAAAAATTGGTAGAATTCCGCAAAAAAAAATTAGACAAATCATCGACATCTAATTCGAAACGGAAGGAGCCGAGGCCTTTTCTTGAAAACATTAGGGCATGTTTAAGGCTAGGA
Source organism: Avena atlantica (assembly GCA_910589765.1). Lineage (NCBI taxonomy): Eukaryota > Viridiplantae > Streptophyta > Magnoliopsida > Poales > Poaceae > Avena > Avena atlantica. The sequence continues at coordinate 482,385,209 of OU342735.1, read as the reverse complement.
GTTTATATGGGCGCTTAAGCGGTAAAGAAAAAATAATAAATAATAAATGGCAGGTAAGCATCCGCTTTACAACGCTCGTGGTTATTCCGGTCGCTAATCTAATGTCCTGAATAGAGACCCGCAGCGATAAAACTGTCCCTCGCGTGCAAAGAGCAATCACAAGCGACCGGCGTCTGAGTGAGCCTAGCTCAACTGTTTGGAGAGTGGATGTACAAACCCAACACCTAGGTTCAAATCCTGGCGGATGGAAATTTAGGTTTCTATTTATACTTGAGAACTAGGCTATCCTGGTACTCGCACAATTTGTTCTGAGGACTATTGTGGTGTTTAACCAAGTTTAAAAATCCTGATACTCATGTTTAATGGTTGTGTGCATGCATGGTTGGTGCAAAGGCCAGGAAGTGCAATTCTCTCTCATCTTTTTGTCGGCCGGTGGCGTAGGGGTTGCTGGTGCGACTTTGAATAAAGGTGATGGTCCCTAGATTTCTCTCTCGTCGTGATGAAGAACTACATGTCGCCGGTCGTCGTTGATCTTGGGTGGACTACCAAGTTCTGAAAGACTCTGTCGGTGAATTCCAAATGGATGACATGTATGGAGTTTGTCGGTGTGGACGGTGTTTTGGTCACGCGCAACCATTTTTTGCTGGCTGTTTGGTTTTAGAGGGGGCGTTGTGAAGATCTGTGTTATGTTGTCATCATGGGATATGCCTTGGTTCCACGATAAATTCAGACGCAGAGAATGGCATGGAAGCCAGGAACTGAAGATTGACAATGGAAGTTTGAGTCCTCGTGGTGTACGAATTATGGCTTGGTGTTCTGTGACTTGGAGCAGCGGAATTGGCAAGTGGGGCGACAACATGGGAAGAATTCAGTGTCTAAACCTGCAGGGTTAAAACCCAAGGTCTAGCCTTAACAGGTTGTGTCTAGCAATGACCTTGTTAAAGACATTGTTTTGTGAGTGCGAACTTTCTCCAGGGTGAAAATCTATTGTCTTTGATCAGGGCGATGACGGCGCCTGAGCATTGTTCCCTTCTTGGAGGCATCGCTTTTGGAGTTGTTGGATTTTTGGTGGTGTTTGGTCCGTGGCTTCAAGAAACTGATCACTATAGCGGTACTTTTCTTTTATGTAATTCTTCTTTCTTTTTCGGTTGTGTGCATCCGTAATGCCAATAGGGTAATGCATTGTTGCGGAGGTTGGGTGTAATTGGTATCTCATAATATTAATATATGCTTCTTTCAGAAACAAAAAATTTCACGTCGACGCTAGGCAAAATCTTGGGATCGCTCTGATACGAACCCATACATCCAGGAACAATCGGGTAGCGCTCGCTCGTAAGGGCATCTCCGCCGGGCTGACCCAAATGTCCCACCAAAACAGTACATTTCTGTCCGTTTGGATCGAGCTGTGGTCGCTTTTGGGTCATTGTCCAGCATGTCCAGTCAGCCGTGCCCAGCAGCGTGACCCATTTGTCTGCGCTGGCCACTGCTGGCCAGAATTTTCATTTGTTTGTAGATTTAGCACAAAGTATATAGCTAAATGTATATTTTGACAAGTGAAAGAATGTAACTACCTCGGTAAATTACGCTCCTAGTTATAAGCCTGGATGAGCGGAAATGGTTGAAATAGTACGGTGGGGCCCAAATGCCACTCACAGGTAGACCTTTCGGCCGTCCCAACCATTTTCAAACATCGGGACAAGAACGGGCGACGTAATCGGCAGGCAAAGGGATCAACTACATACACAAATGAGTATGTATGCAAGCCACCATACAACAGTACATCAGAGCCATTCCATCTAAAAGAAATAGAAATATTGCAACGCCATACGGCAAGATCCAAATACCCTAGATAGATATAATAGTTTAGGATATCTCCTCATACATCAAACATCAGAGTATCAGGCGGAAGAGGCAAACAATATTCGAGTACGGATAAGAAGCAAATCGGCATAAGATGCCCCATAAATAAACACATCCCGCCCACAGATCTCACGGATCCCCGTTCCCGGAATCTCTACACCGAATGATCGTTGTCCACATCGTCCGTATCCTCCACCCAGTATCCATCTTGCGAGTTTACCTGTTCATCTGAATCAAACAATTTATCGTGTGAGACCCTAGGGGTACTCAGCAAGTCTTTATGCCTCTAAAGGGGACACAACCTGGGATGACGCAATTGCAGCAAAAGATAATACCTAGCAATTCTATAGATACTCACTAACCATCCGCCTAACCAAATATAGACGGATGTCCGGGAATTAATGACAACAGTTATAACGGTAATATTAACAGATCCATCCTCCTCCTCGCTTACCAACGAGGAAGCGGACGAACAACCCCCCATCCGTTGGCAGTTTTATTACCCATTCCATGAGTGTTTCACTATTTACTAGTCAGTTACTTAGTCAAATTTAAAAGCGGTACTTTAGTTATGCTTGTCTATGATCAAGAAACTGTGCTCCAAGTCGTCCATAACCGCGGACACGGCTTTCAGAAAGTTTTACCCTGCAGGGGTGCACAAATAGCAACACACACTCGATCAACCTCGGAAAAACCAAATCAAAACCCAACGAGGCATTCACGACAAAGCAATCACAGGATTCAGAAATATTTCAGGGGGCCACCCCATTAAGCTACCCGCAACGAAGTTAGCTGACTCCGAGACGGACTCAAGGTTTGGGTGGACGGCTGTAAACGACTGGGAACCCAAAAATGTGACTGGGCTTGTCGATACAGCGAAAACACTCTGCTTCCCTAAACAGTACAGGTGCAGTACCTCGCACAATTTAAATAAAGCAGTAAAGCATGGCATAAGTACATGATAGTAAATAAAACCTCAAACTAGTTTGTGGCCCCAAGAAATAAGAATGAATCAAGCTCTGGCTCAGTGGGGTCCCATAATCCTCCCGGATGTGGATAGCGCGAATATTCAAGGAACAGGAATCAAGTACTCGGGGTCCTACGGGACACAAGTGAGCATGAAAAAACAAATAGCAGATATTGCTCACCGGTGCCACTTTCATTAGTTATCCCATACTACTCAGGTTAAGTTGTTTAGGTACCTCGTTATCCATCAGACACTCACATACCCTACACATGTTGTTCTACGACTTGCATGGCTCAAACAACTCCTGTAGTAATGGCTCATGGGATGGAGGAACAAGCTTCGGTGGGGTTTAAAAGTAAAGGCTATGCATTACTTGGGATTCAGTTTAATGCAATCACGACTCAATGATGCAAGAATAAGATAGAGGCAATAGGTACTATATGTATGCAAGCATGTGGTAGTGCTTGCCTGGCAGCTTAGTTGAAGCGAGAGAAGGATCTGGGTAGTGCTCCTGGTTTTCTTGATATATCCCCTGCTCAGCGTCTATTCGAAGAAGAACCAAACAAACAAGGGCCAACATAAATAAAGTTCACAAGCATATGAATAAAATGCGACAAGCAACAATCATGCCATGATGAATGATGAACAATTTGCATGGCAATAAAGTAGCATGGCATGGGTGAGGTGTGGAATACAAGAATAAAGCCTTTTATTGAGTTTTGGTCACATTTTAACCTCATATAAGTTGTTGTATACTTTATATTTATATGATGCATGCTGAAATTCAGAACATGGAATGCATAAACAGAAAGGTCTCGTCGAGCTGATCATTTTGGAGTTATAAAACAAAAGTTATTAATTAATTAAGAAAAGGGCATTTTATTTGTAATTTTAATCAACTTGAACTTTTAAGTGTTCAAAATATATTTTGAATAGCATATTTGAATTCCTCACCTTTTTCTGATTCAAAAACATATATAACATGTTTAATTTGGAATTGTATTTTAAAAGATATTTGAAAACAGATTTGAATTTGAATTTAAAACAAATTTGAAAAGTTTAATTTAAAACAGGAAACAGAAAAACCTTTTGCTACTCACACAGAGATAGCCACAGACAGTGACGAGTGGGGCCTGCGTTGACTCAGCGCTTGCTGACGCAGCGGTTTGGTTGGGAACTTTTGTCACCACGGGGTGGGCTAGCCGGTGCGGATGACAGATGGGACCGGCGTCCAGCGGGTCCACGCGCTCACGAGCAGGTGAGGAGGTGACACGTGGGCGGAAAGGGGTACCTCGGGTTGAGAGGGAAATCTTCCAGGGACCTTTGTAGAAATGCTTCCAGATGGGTCGGTTTAGTCTGACGAAACTGCAATTCAACTTTGCAAAAACTGCTAGCTGAAGCCGATGATCGGAGGAAGATGGCGAGCGAACGAGTCCAGATCTTGAGACGCCGTAAAAACAGAAGTTGTAGAGGGAGGTTCTATATATATTTTTTGTTAAGGGACCAACACAGAAAGAGGAGTGGAACGCCGGTTAATCATCGATGAACAGGGACAGATCCACAGGTTAGGACTGACGGAAAAACTTGCAAAGACGCCAGGATCTGGCCGGGCTTAGGAGGAAGATTACGGAAGATTTAGGTCATCGTTCCATGCGCCGTTTGATTCTAGGTTTTGCCGGGACATTCAACAGTAGATTACGTGTTGGGGGATTGGCCGGAGGAGGACTGTGGTGGCCGATTTCCGATGTGGAACAGAGGCGAGCACGGCTGCGCGCGGTCTGCTGCTCCTGTCATTTGCAGAACATGGCGTGCGCGGCGTGCGGCAAGCGCGCGGCCGGCTGCTGGTGAGTGCGCGCGCGTGGGAGGCAGGGTGAACCAGAGAGGGACAGGCACATGGGTGCTCACCAGGGGGTCGTCGGAGACGAAGGCTCCCGGCTGAAGAGCGACGAGAACGGCGACACGGAGAGGGAGCCCGTGGCAGCAAGAGGCAGGCATCGGGACGGCGACAGGGTCTCCACTGCACGTCTCCTCCTCGCTCCAAGTAGAAGAAGCCAGAGGCGAACTCAGGCTGCACCAGCGCGAGGTTGGCGGCCACAGCGACAGCTAGGCCCTGGCCATGGTCATGGCGGCGACAGCTAGGGTTTTGGGTGGATGGGAAGATGAGGGGGGAACGCGATCTGGGTGGGGTGGTTGGGGAAGAGAGGCTCCCCTGGCTCTGCTTTATGCACGGGAGAAAGAGGGGACCAGGGCGGTAGACTTAGGCGTGGGCTGTCGCTAGCTTTCGCAAAAGCGAGCGAGAGAGAGGGGGTTGTGGCTACGGCACGTGATCGAGGAAGGGGATCAACAGAGGCCTACGTGTAGGGTTTCGTAGCATGGAAAACAAAAAATTTCTATCGCATACAAACAAACAAGCCAAGATCTATCTACTAGATTGTAGCAATGAGTCGATGGAATAACTTACCCTCGAAGATTGCAAAGTGTTTAACGAGAACGGATTCTCGTGGGTGATGTAGTCGTACTCTTCCCGATCTCAAGATCGTGTAGACGATCCTTCCGGCGCTGCGTTCTGGCAGCGCTCCCGCAGTCGGTCACACGTTCGGTACTCGACGAAGACCTTCCTCTCCCTTGTTCCAGCAGGCAGCGGAGGTTGTAGCACTCTCCTCGCGATTCCGGCAGCACAACGGCGTGGTACCGGAAGTAGAGGGGAGATCTCGCAGGGCTTCGCCTTAAGCCGGAGCGAGTATGGTGGAGTATGAGAGAGCTCCTCGGCGATCTAGGGTTTAGACACACCAAGGAGGAGGGTCTAGAGCCGGCGGCTAGGGTTCCGGGGACCCCCAAATCGGCGGCTAGGGCAAAACCCTAGGTGGTGGCGGCGGCTATGGAGGGCTGCAGCTTTCTAGGGTTTGAGGTGAGGGACTTGTGTGTCTAGAGGAGGGAGACCTGCCCCTCCTTATATAGGTGGAGGGGCCGGCGGCCAAGGGGAGGGAGGGGAGTCCCTCCCCAAATCGGATTGGAGGGGGCGCTGCCGGTTGGAGGAGGGATTCCCTCCCCAACTCGGTTTCCCACTCCTTCCTCTTTTCCTCTTTCCAATTTTAGTCGTTTGACTTTTCAACTAGCTATTTGACTTTTCAAATTAGGATTCAATTTAATCCTTTATTTGGAACGGCGAGGACACTTAGTACATGATGCAATCATTCCAATATGCAATGACACATTCATGTACCCCTTCCCCTCCGGAGTGCCGGACATTCCGGAACCTTCTAGAACATTCTCGATGAAACCACCGGAATCATTCCCGAACTCCGAAACGGGACTTTCCTTATATGAATCTTATTCTCCGGACCATTTTGGATCACCTCGTGATATCCCGGATCCCATCCGAGACTCCGAACAACATTCGGTCTCTTTCTCATAATACCATAACTACTCAAACAACGTCGAATCCTTAAGTGTGTCTCCCTACGGTTCGTGAATTATGCGGACATGATCGAGACACTTCTCCGAACAATAACCAATAGAGGAATCTGGAAATTCATATGGCTCCCACATATTTCTACGATTACTTTTGCGATCGAATGAACCACTTACATACGATACCAATTTCCCTTTGTCTCACGATAGTTTACTTATCCGAGGTTATGATCGTCGGTATCTCTGCATACCTAGTTCAACCTCGTTACCGATAAGTACTCTTTTCTCGTTCCCGTGATATGTGATCCCTTGTGATCCAGTCACATGCTTGCAAGCTAATTGGATGACATTACACCGAGAGGGCCCAGATTATATCTATCCGTCATATGGATGGACAAATCCCACTCTTGATCCATGTGTCTCAACCAATACTTTCCGAACACTCAATGCCACCTTTATAGCCACCCAGTTACGGTGTGGTGTTTGATGTCATCAAAGCATCCATCCGGTAAAGGTGATATGCATGATCTCATGATCGAAGGAATTAGGTTACTATGTATCAGAAAGCATATAGCAATTGAACTATTGAAATGACTTGATCTTTATGCTACGCTTATCTATAGGAGTATGTCCACCATATCATTCTCCTAACGATATGATCTTGTTGTTGATAACATCTCAATGTTCATGATAGGGAAACCACAATCATTTATCAACCAACAAGCTAGTGATGTATAGAGGCTATACTAGGGACTTCAAATTTAAGTTTACAAATCACACAAGTATCAATGTTTCCTTGTTAATACTATTATAGCATGAATGTAAACATTTATCATAAACACAAAGATATAATAATAACTACATTTATTATTGCCTCTAGGGCATATCTCCAACAGTCTCCCACTTGCACTAGAGTCACCTAATCTAGATTACATGGTAATATACCGAACACCCATGGCAGTTTGGTGTTGGTCATGTTTTGCCCTCGGGAGAGGTTTAGTCAACGGATCCGCCACATTCAGATCTGTGTGTACTTTGCAAATCTTTATATCCCATCCTGGATATGTTCTCGAATAGCGTGAAAACGCAGCTTGATGTGCTTCAGCTTCTTGTGTGACCTTGGTTCTTGCGCATTGGCTATGGCGCCCATGTTATCACAGTAGATAGACATTGGGTCCAGCGCACTAGGAACCACACCCAGCTCTGTAATGAACTCTTTCATCCATATCGCTTCTTGTGAAGCCTCCGAAGCAGCCATGTATTCCGATTCAGTTGAAGATCTCGCCACAACACTTTGCTTTGCACTCCTCCAGCTAACTGCTGCACCATTCAAAATAAATACGTATCCAGATTGTGATTTAGAATCATCCGGATCGGTATTCCAACTAGCATCGGTGTAACCGTTAACAACGAGCTGTTCATCACCTCCATAAGAAAGAACCATATCCTTAGTTCTTCTCAAGTACTTAAGGATGTTTTTGACCGCTGTCCAATGATCCACTCCTGGATCACTTTGATATCTGCTAGTTAAACTAACAGCATATGCAATGTCGGGTCTAGTACATAGCATGGCATACATTAGAGATCCTATGGCTGAGGCATAGGGAGTCTTACTCATCCTTTCTCTATCTTCTGCCGATGTCGGACTTTGAGTTTTACTCAAGGTCGTATTGGGCAGCATGGGCAAGAACCCTTTCTTGCTTTCTTCCATTCCAAACCTCTTTAGAACTTTGTCCAAATATGTACTCTGTGACAATGATATTTGGCGTTTCGATCTATCTCTATAAATCTTTATGCCTAATATGTAAGCTGCTTCGCCAAGATCCTTCATTGAAAAACTATTATTCAAATATTCCTTGACACTATTAAGAAGGTCTACATCATTCCCAATCAACAATATGTCATCCACATATAGTATTAAGAATGCTACAGAGCTCCCACTCACTTTCTTGTAAATACAAGCTTCTCCATAAGTTTGTATAAAACCAAAACTTTTGATCACCTTATCAAAACGTTGATTCCAACTTCGGGATGCTTGCTTCAATCCATAGATGGACCATTGAAGTTTGCATACCTTGTTAGCATCTTTAGGATCGACAAAACCTTTGGGTTGCATCATATACAACTCTTCATCAATATCTCCATTGAGGAATGCTGTTTTGACATCCATCTGCCATATCTCATAATCATAATATGCAGCGATTGCTAACATAATCCTCACAGACTTTAGCTTCGCTACCGGTGAGAAAGTCTCATCGTAGTCAACTCCTTGAATTTGTCGAAACCCTTTTGCGACAAGTCGAGCTTTATAGACAGTAACATTACCATCAGCATCTGTTTTCTTCTTGAAAATCCATTTGTTCTCGACAGCCTTCCGGCCATCCGGTAAGTCCACCAAAGTCCATACTTGGTTTTCGTACATGGATCCAATCTCGGATTTCATGGCTTCTTGCCATTTATTGGAATCTGGGCTCGTCATCGCTTCCTCATATGTCTCGGGGTCATTGGTGTTGTCCACCAACATGACACTCATAACGGGATCATACCAATCTGGAGTGGTACGAGTTCTCGTTGACCTCCGAGGCTCTGTAGCAACTTCAACCGAAGTTTCATGATCACCATCATTAGCTTCCTCTCTTATTGGTGCAGGCACCACAGAAACTTCTTCCGGTGCTGCGCTACTCGCAATTTCGAGAGAAGGTTCGACAACCTCGTCGAGTTCTACTTTCCTTCTAGTCACTTCTTTCGAGAGAAACTCCTTCTCTAGAAAGGATCCATTCTTGGCAACGAAGATCTTGCCCTCGGATCTATGATAGAAGGTATACCCAATAGTTTCCTTCGGGTATCCTATGAAGACGCATTTTTCCGCTTTGGGTTCAAGCTTGTCCGACTGTAACTTCTTTACATAAGCTTCGCAACCCCAAACTTTAAGGAACGACAATTTAGGTTTCTTCCCAAACCATAATTCATACGATGTCATTTCAACGAATTTAGATGGTGCCCTATTTAAAGTGAATGCGGCTGTTTCTAATGCATAACCCCAAAACGATAGCGGTAAATCTGTAAGTGACATCATAGAACGAACCATATCTAAGAGAGTTCGATTACGATGTTCGGACACACCATTACGCTATGGTGTTCCCGGTGGTGTCAATTGTGAAAGTATTCCACATTTCTTCAAATGCTCGCCAAACTCGTAACTTAGATATTCACCTCCACGATCAGATCGTAGAAATTTAATCTTCTTGTTACGTTGATTCTCTACCTCACTTTGAAATTCCTTAAACTTCTCGAAAGTTTTGGACTTATGTTTCATGAAATATATATACCCATATCTACGCAAGTCATTCGTGAAGGTAAGAATATAACGATAACCACCGCGCGATGCTACACTCATTGGACCACACACATCGGTATGTATGATTTCCAATAAGTCCGTAGCTCGCTCCATCATACCAGAAAATGGAGTCTTAGTCCTTTTTCCCATCAGACATGCTTCGCATCTTTCAAGTGATTCAAAATCAAGTGATTCAAGAAGTCCATCAGAATGGAGTTTCTTCATACGTTTCACTCCAATGTGACCAAGACGACAGTGCCACATATAGGTCGAATTATCGCTTGATTTCAAACGTTTAGCCTCAATGTTGTTGATATGTGTATTTCCACTATCGAGATTCAATAAGAATAGACCATCTATCAAAGGTGCATGTGCATAAAACATATTACTCATATAAATCGAACAACCATTATTCTCGGACTTAAACAAGTAACCGTCTCGCAATAAACAAGATCTCGATATAATGTTCATGCTCAATGCAGGCACCAAATAACAATTATTTAAGTATAAAACTAATCCCGATGGTAGATGAAGGGGTAGCGTGCCGACCGCGATCACATCAACCTTTGATCCGTTTCCCACGCGCATCGTCACCTCGTTCTTCGCTAGCTTCCGTTTATTCTGCAGTACCTGTTTCGAGTTACAAATATGAGCAACCGAACCAGTATCAAATACCCAGGAACTACTACGAGTACTAGTGAGATACACATCAATAACATGTACATCAGATATACCTTTCTTCTTGATGTTGCCGTTCTTCAGATCCGCCAAGTACTTTGGGCAATTCCGCTTCCAGTGACCTTCTCCCTTGCAGTAAAAGCACTCAGTATCAGGCTTGGGTCCAACCTTGGTCTTCTTCGCCGGCGTGGTAACTTTCTTACCACCCTTCTTGAAGTGTCCCTTCTGCTTAGACTTGCCTTTCTTGAATTTGGTGGTATTATTGACCAACAACACTTGGTGCTCTTTCTTGATCTCCACTTCTGCAGACTTTAACATAGCAAACAGTTCTGGCAACTCCTTGTTCATGTTCTGCATGTTGTAGTTCATCACAAAGTTCTTGTAACTTGGTGGTAGTGATTGGAGGACACGGTAAATCCCCAAAGCATTAGGAATCACTATACCCAAGCTTTGAAGTTTGTTTGCGTGCCCAGACATCTTAAGCACATGCTCACTGACGGAGCTGCCCTCTTCCATCTTGCAGTTAAAGAACTTTTCAGAAGCCTCATAAATTTCAATTGCCGCATGAGTCTCAAAGATCAATTTGAGATCCTCGACAATATCATATGGGTCTGAATTCTCAAACCTTTTATGAAGCTCCGATTCCAAACCATACAAGATAGCACACTGAACTATGGAGTACTGATTCTTCCGAGCGAGGTAAACATTCTTTACTTCATCGGAAGCATCAGCTGCAGGTGGGTCACCCAGCGGTGCATCCAGCACATAGGTCAAATTACCAGCTGTGAGGACAATCCTCAAATTGCGGAACCAATCCGCAAAGTTGCTTCCATTGTTTTTCAACTTTTCTTTCTCTAGGAACGCATTAAAATTGATGGTAGGGGATGCCATTGATCTACAACATATTTGCAATAGTTTAGACTAAGTTTATGACAAATTGAGTTCAAATTAATAATGAAATTAAACTAGGTGAACTCCCACTCAAAACAACATCCCTCACATTGTTTTAGTGATCACACGAACCAAATCCACTACATCAACACCGATCATCACGAGAGTTGATATAGTTTCAATGGCGAACAATCGTCATGTTCATCATATCTACTATATGATTCATGCTTTACCTTTCGGTGATCCGTGTTCTGAGACCATGTCTGTACATGCTAGGATCGTCAAGATCAAACCTTAGTTTCCGCATGAGCAAATCTGGCTTGCTCACGTTGTATACACCTGCGGAATCTAACACACCCGATCATCACGTGGTGCTTCGAAACAACAAGTTTTAGCAACGGTGCTAACTAAGGGTGAACACTTTATGACTTGAAATACATGTGCATGAGGGATCATCTTATAATGCTACCGTCGTCTACTAAGCAATACAAGATGCATAAAGGATTAACATCACATGCAATTCAATAATATGTGATATGATATGGCCTTTCTTCTTTGTGCTTCCGATCTCCATCTTCAAGCACGAACATGATCTCCATCATCACCGGCATTGCATCAAGGTCAATGACGCTTCTACATGGTTGTCGTCCACCGGTCTTCAACTATTACAACTACTTTGAATAGACACGCGGGTCTTAACATAAATTAAAGACAACCATCTGGATCCTGCCGGTTGCCAACTTACAATAAGGATCATTGCATACATCAAATATAATCACAATCATGGCCATATCACATCACTGCACACCCCTGCAAAACAAAGTTAGACGCCTCTACTTTCTTTGCATATTTTACGTGGTTTGGGGCTTTCAATAAGTGTCGTTCTAACATACGAACAAGAACCACAACATTGATACTAGTATTGTTGATCACCCGTTGTAAATTGGATCTTAACTATGCTAGGAGAAACAGGCACCCGCAAAGCCACTTATGCAATACAAGTTGCATGTCAAGCGTGGAGCAAGTCTCATGAACGATGTCATGTAAGGTTAGCCCGGGCCGCTTCATCCCAACATACCGCAAGATGCAAAGTACACAAGAAGCAATCGACAATAAAAGCATCAACGCCCACAATGACCATTGTGTTCTACTCGTGCAACAGATCTACATATAGACACGGCTCTGATACCACTGTAGGGTTTCGTAGCATGGAAAACAAAAAATTTCTATCGCATACAAACAAACAAGCCAAGATCTATCTACTAGATTGTAGCAACGAGTCGATGGAATAACTTACCCTCGAAGATTCCAAAGTGTTTAACGAGAGCGGATTCTCGTGGGTGATGTAGTCGTACTCTTCCCGATCTCAAGATCGTGTAGACGATCCTTCCGGCGCTGCGTTCTGGCAGCGCTCCCGCAGTCGGTCACACGTTCGGTACTCGACGAAGACCTTCCTCTCCCTTGTTCCAGCAGGCAGCGGAGGTTGTAGCACTCTCCTCGCGATTCCGGCAGCACAACGGCGTGGTACCGGAAGTAGAGGGGAGATCTCGCAGGGCTTCGCCTTAAGCCGGAGCGAGTATGGTGGAGTATGAGAGAGATCCTCGGCGATCTAGGGTTTAGACACACCAAGGAGGAGGGGCTAGAGCCGGCGGCTAGGGTTCCGGGGACACCCAAATCGGCGGCTAGGGCAAAACCCTAGGTGGTGGCGGCGGCTATGGAGGGCTGCAGCTTTCTAGGGTTTGAGGTGAGGGACTTGTGTGTCTAGAGGAGGGAGCCATGCCCCTCCTTATATAGGTGGAGGGGCCGGCGGCCAAGGGGAGGGAGGGGAGTCCCTCCCCAACTCGGATTGGAGGGGGCGCCGCCGGTTGGAGGAGGGATTCCCTCCCCAGCTCGGTTTCCCACTCCTTCCTCTTTTCCTCTTTCCAATTTTAGCCGTTTGACTTTTCAAACTAGCTATTTGACTTTTCAAATTAGGATTCAATTTAATCCTTTATTTGGAACAGCGAGGACACTTAGTACATGATGCAATCATTCCAATATGCAATGACACATTCATGTACCCCTTCCCCTCCGGAGTGCCGGACATTCTGGAACCTTCTAGAACATTCCCGATGAAAACACCGGAATCATTCTCGAACTCCGAAACGGGACTTTCCTTATATGAATCTTATTCTCCGGACCATTCCGGATCACCTCGTGATATCCCGGATCCCATCCGAGACTCCGAACAACATTCGGTCTCTTTCTCATAATACCATAACTACTCAAACAACGTCGAATCCTTAAGTGTGTCTCCCTACGGTTCGTGAATTATGCGGACATGATCGAGACACTTCTCCGAAAAATAACCAATAGAGGAATCTGGAAATTCATATGGCTCCCACATATTTCTACGATTACTTTTGCGATCGAATGAACCACTTACATACGATACCAATTTCCCTTTGTCTCACGATAGTTTACTTATCCGAGGTTATGATCGTCGGTATCTCTGCATACCTAGTTCAACCTCGTTACCGATAAGTACTATTTTCTCGTTCCCGTGATATGTGATCCCTTGTGAGCCAGTCACATGCTTGCAAGCTAATTGGATGACATTACACCGAGAGGGCCCAGAGTATATCTATCCGTCATATGGATGGACAAATCCCACTCTTGATCCATGTGTCTCAACCAATACTTTCCGAACACTCAATGCCACCTTTATAGCCACCCAGTTACGGTGTGGTGTTTGATGTCATCAAAGCATCCATCCGGTAAAGGTGATATTCATGATCTCATGGTCGAAGGAATTAGGTTACTATGTATCAGAAAGCATATAGCAATTGAACTATTGAAATGACTTGATCTTAATGCTACGCTTATCTATAGGAGTATGTCCACCATATCATTCTCCTAACGATATGATCTTGTTGTTGATAACATCTCAATGTTCATGATAGGGAAACCACAATCATTTATCAACCAACAAGCTAGTGATGTATAGAGGCTATACTAGGGACTTCAAATTTAAGTTTACAAATCACACAAGTATCAATGTTTCCTTGTTAATACTATTATAGCATGAATGTAAACATTTATCATAAACACAAAGATATAATAATAACTACATTTATTATTGCCTCTAGGGCATATCTCCAACACTACGAGGGGTTTTGCGAGGTGGAGCCGAGGTGGCAGAGAGATCGAGGGAGGGGCGCCCAGGGAGGTCATGTCGGGTGGCGCCAGGAGCTAGCTGCGGCTTGATCATCTTGCCCAGCAAGAAAACAAGGGAGGGATGGATGGTTGGTGTGGGGTAGGGTACACATGCACATGGCATGGAAAAAGGAGAGTGGCCACGGGTTGGGGAAAAATCTAGTATTTAGCAAGGGAGGGAGAATAGAGGTTTAGGCTAGAGGGGTAAGATTAGTTAGAGAGGTAGGTTTTAATTGAATTGTTTTGAATAAACTTGAACAAACAAACAAAAGATTTCAAAGATTCCTCACAAGGTATCAAATCAATTAAAAACAAATGGTAGACATGAAGGGGAAAGTAGATGGTTGATTAAGGTTTATTTGATTTGTTTCCTCTTGAGAGCAACTAAAACAAATAGCCCCATTTAAACCAAGAAAACAAAGAAGGGGAGGATGTTGGTAATCTTGCATGGGCCATGCATGTGGTATATTGGCCACCTAGATAATTGTGAAAACAATCCTAGTTTCTTATGGCACATATCTTAGAATGCATTTTCTTCACTTGAAAAATGGTCCACATAAGAAGAAGGATTGCTTGCAAAGATTGTCATGAGGCTACACATACTTCAATATTGTAAAAACAACATAGTCACATATGGGAGCATGTAGACATAGACATGGATCCATCTTGCTACATATGGGGTAGACATAAAGACCAAATAAATGCAATTGCCCATATATAGTTTGGATGGTGGAATTATAAGGTGGTGACAAGAAAGATGGTGGAGTTGAATAAAAGATATGCCCCCAACTCAACTTGGGCATTTAAACAATATCAATAACCAAATACAATATCAAGAGGCAAATACAATTAACAATGCATATGAGAGAAGAACCAAACCAAAAAGGGTTTTATATGATGCTCAAATGCAAGGTGGCATGATGACATGAGCATGATATAATTATGATGCAACAATTATATATAGGAAGTAGCATTTATATAGACTAGGCTAGTAGCATTGCAATTGTTAGACAATTGGGATGCTACAACTCTCCCCCACTAAACAAGAATCTCGCCCCGATATTCCTAGGAAAAAGAGAACAACACAAGAAGAGGCGGGTGTCCGAACGAAGGTGACCCTCACGTTCCCAAGTTGATGAACAACCGAATGATGCGACCACGACACCTTGCAAAACTTGCTAGACTTGTTGCGAGTCTTGCGTTTTGCTTGAGAAACAACGGGTTAGAAGAGTGGAAGGATTGTCGTGAGACAAGAAGGATAGGATGGGCATAGCTCTGGTTTTCTCAAGAACATGATAAAAGACTAGAACCACTTGTGAAAGAAAAGGAAAAGATGATGTATCATGGATACAGAAGACACACCGTTAAGATTAAAGATTTACCGATACGAGAGAGGATGAATCTTTGTCTCGCCGGAAGAAAGGAGCTAGATTGGAGAGGTTTTGAACCACTATGACAAAAGCATCGTATCTTCTCTCGGATTTGAGAAATGAAGTTCGGAAGCAATATTGCCTTCAAACAATAGAGTCCCTTGATATCAACAGAAAGATTTAGTTAGACATCGTCGGATTAGATTCTTGTTGCGCCGGTAAGAACCAAGGATCACGCAATTTAGGTGCGCAGATATAACTTCCAGAGATGGATGTGAAGCCAGATCATGGTGGAATCCCGAGAAGCAAAGAATATGGAGGATCTGGAGTTTATTGTAGAGATACTTATTGCTTTCTTTAGCCTTGAGGCTAACACAATAGATTTGCGGCTGATGGCCTCAACCATAATTGGCTTTACCACAGAAAAAGAATTGATGAATCAAAGAGAGAGATAGTTTCCTTTCATCTTGTTTGGGGATATCGAGCATCGGTAGAAAGACGAGGATAGAAAAAGGTTTGCGTTTGTTTCCACCAGATAATTGAGGATTTTGCTCCGTGTAGAAAGGGTGAGATCACCAACAAGAGATTATTGATTACTTTCTTCGAAAGAGCACTCCGGAAAAAACAAGGACGGAAGTAAAAGTATCAAGGGATAAAGGCCACTTCTAACTTCCGTGGAATGAGTGAAATCACATTAATTCACCAATTCAATGTACAAGAGCGAATGATAAGAGTAGTGGTATAGTAGCTACTCCATCCCGCACTCAAAGCATTACTCCGCACATGAATAAGAAAATCATGCAACCCAACTACCGAAACAGACTGAAGGTGTTGGCAAAAACTCATAGAACTCCGTTAGAAAACAAAGATTGATGCAAACGATTCACCGGATCCAAGATAGATAAGGGTGATGATGTTGTCGTCATATCATAAGTAACCAGCCACCGGAAAGATATAAAGGAAGATCACGGAGACAACTGCAAAATTTCATAGATATAGAAAAAGATAGCACCACTTGAACAGAAGAAATACAAGATCTGGAAGGTCTTCATGGCCTCCGGTGGATTGAGCATAGACGATAGAGCGAGAGGGTTTAAAGATATTACTTAACGAGATTGAGGTGAAAGAACTCCATGTTCTTCTTGAAATGATTGAGAGAGATTTAGCAGCCTTGAGGAAATCTTCAGCGGAACGACGATGATAACTTGCCAACAAGGAACAACTCCGGATTGGTTGAAGATGGAGGATGGAATTAACAATGGACTTGCTGATTCCAGAGTTGAAGTAATGTATTTAGCAGAAGGACGTGGTCGAGATATGTGACTTCAAAAAGTCAGAATTCTCACTTTGAGACTTTGCACACAGGCAGTGCTCACGAAGCTCGAGAGAAAGAGACACAGATGATCTTCCATAAATTAAAGACAACCATCTGGATCCTGCCGGTTGCCAACTTACAATAAGGATCATTGCATACATCAAATATAATCACAATCATGGCCATATCACATCACTGCACACCCCTGCAAAACAAAGTTAGACGCCTCTACTTTCTTTGCATATTTTACGTGGTTTGGGGCTTTCAATAAGTGTCGTTCTAACATACGAACAAGAACCACAACATTGATACTAGTATTGTTGATCACCCGTTGTAAATTGGATCTTAACTATGCTAGGAGAAACAGGCACCCGCAAAGCCACTTATGCAATACAAGTTGCATGTCAAGCGTGGAGCAAGTCTCATGAACGATGTCATGTAAGGTTAGCCCGGGCCGCTTCATCCCAACATACCGCAAGATGCAAAGTACACAAGAAGCAATCGACAATAAAAGCATCAACGCCCACAATGACCATTGTGTTCTACTCGTGCAACAGATCTACATATAGACACGGCTCTGATACCACTGTAGGGTTTCGTAGCATGGAAAACAAAAAAATTCTATCGCATACAAACAAACAAGCCAAGATCTATCTACTAGATTGTAGCAATGAGTCGATGGAATAACTTACCCTCGAAGATTCCAAAGTGTTTAACGAGAGCGGATTCTCGTGGGTGATGTAGTCGTACTCTTCCCGATCTCAAGATCGTGTAGACGATCCTTCCGGCGCTGCGTTCTGGCAGCGCTCCCGCAGTCGGTCACACGTTCGGTACTCGACGAAGACCTTCCTCTCCCTTGTTCCAGCAGGCAGCGGAGGTTGTAGCACTCTCCTCGCGATTCCGGCAGCACAACGGCGTGGTACCGGAAGTAGAGGGGAGATCTCGCAGGGCTTCGCCTTAAGCCGGAGCGAGTATGGTGGAGTATGAGAGAGATCCTCGGCGATCTAGGGTTTAGACACACCAAGGAGGAGGGGCTAGAGCCGGCGGCTAGGGTTCCGGGGACACCCAAATCAGCGGCTAGGGCAAAACCCTAGGTGGTGGCGGCGGCTATGGAGGGCTGCAGCTTTCTAGGGTTTGAGGTGAGGGACTTGTGTGTCTAGAGGAGGGAGCCATGCCCCTCCTTATATAGGTGGAGGGGCCGGCGGCCAAGGGGAGGGAGGGAGTCCCTCCCCAACTCGGATTGGAGGGGGCGCCGCCGGTTGGAGGAGGGATTCCCTCCCCAACTCGGTTTCCCACTCCTTCCTCTTTTCCTCTTTCCAATTTTAGCCGTTTGACTTTTCAAACTAGCTATTTGACTTTTCAAATTAGGATTCAATTTAATCCTTTATTTGGAACAGCGAGGACACTTAGTACATGATGCAATCATTCCAATATGCAATGACACATTCATGTAGCCCTTCCCCTCCGGAGTGCCGGACATTCCGGAACCTTCTAGAACATTCCCGATGAAAACACCGGAATCATTCCCGAACTCCGAAATGGGACTTTTCTTATATGAATCTTATTCTCCGGACCATTCCGGATCACCTCGTGATATCCCGGATCCCATCCGAGACTCCGAACAACATTCGGTCTCTTTCTCATAATACCATAACTACTCAAACAACGTCGAATCCTTAAGTGTGTCTCCCTACGGTTCGTGAATTATGCGGACATGATCGAGACACTTCTCCGAACAATAACCAATAGAGGAATCTGGAAATTCATATGGCTCCCACATATTTCTACGATTACTTTTGCGATCGAATGAACCACTTACATACGATACCAATTTCCCTTTGTCTCACGATAGTTTACTTATCCGAGGTTATGATCGTCGGTATCTCTGCATACCTAGTTCAACCTCGTTACCGATAAGTACTATTTTCTCGTTCCCGTGATATGTGATCCCTTGTGAGCCAGTCACATGCTTGCAAGCTAATTGGATGACATTACACCGAGAGGGCCCAGAGTATATCTATCCGTCATATGGATGGACAAATCCCACTCTTGATCCATGTGTCTCAACCAATACTTTCCGAACACTCAATGCCACCTTTATAGCCACCCAGTTACGGTGTGGTGTTTGATGTCATCAAAGCATCCATCCGGTAAAGGTGATATTCATGATCTCATGGTCGAAGGAATTAGGTTACTATGTATCAGAAAGCATATAGCAATTGAACTATTGAAATGACTTGATCTTTATGCTACGCTTATCTATAGGAGTATGTCCACCATATCATTCTCCTAACGATATGATCTTGTTGTTGATAACATCTCAATGTTCATGATAGTGAAACCACAATCATTTATCAACCAACAAGCTAGTGATGTATAGAGGCTATACTAGGGACTTCAAATTTAAGTTTACAAATCACACAAGTATCAATGTTTCCTTGTTAATACTATTATAGCATGAATGTAAACATTTATCATAAACACAAAGATATAATAATAACTACATTTATTATTGCCTCTAGGGAATATCTCCAACACTACGAGGGGTTTTGCGAGGTGGAGCCGAGGTGGCAGAGAGATCGAGGGAGGGGCGCCCAGGGAGGTCATGTCGGGTGGCGCCAGGAGCTAGCTGCGGCTTGATCATCTTGCCCAGCAAGAAAACAAGGGAGGGATGGATGGTTGGTGTGGGGTAGGGTATACATGCACATGGCATGGAAAAAGGAGAGTGGCCACGGGTTGGGGAAAAATCTAGTATTTAGCAAGGGAGGGAGAATAGAGGTTTAGGCTAGAGGGGTAAGATTAGTTAGAGAGGTAGGTTTTAATTGAATTGTTTTGAATAAACTTGAACAAACAAACAAAAGATTTCAAAGATTCCTCACAAGGTATCAAATCAATTAAAAACAAATGGTAGACATGAAGGGGAAAGTAGATGGTTGATTAAGGTTTATTTGATTTGTTTCCTCTTGAGAGCAACTAAAACAAATAGCCCCATTTAAACCAAGAAAACAAAGAAGGGGAGGATGTTGGTAATCTTGCATGGGCCATGCATGTGGTATATTGGCCACCTAGATAATTGTGAAAACAATCCTAGTTTCTTATGGCACATATCTTAGAATGCATTTTCTTCACTTGAAAAATGGTCCACATAAGAAGAAGGATTGCTTGCAAAGATTGTCATGAGGCTACACATACTTCAATATTGTAAAAACAACATAGTCACATATGGGAGCATGTAGACATAGACATGGATCCATCTTGCTACATATGGGGTAGACATAAAGACCAAATAAATGCAATTGCCCATATATAGTTTGGATGGTGGAATTATAAGGTGGTGACAAGAAAGATGGTGGAGTTGAATAAAAGATATGCCCCCAACTCAACTTGGGCATTTAAACAATATCAATAACCAAATACAATATCAAGAGGCAAATACAATTAACAATGCATATGAGAGAAGAACCAAACCAAAAAGGGTTTTATATGATGCTCAAATGCAAGGTGGCATGATGACATGAGCATGATATAATTATGATGCAACAATTATATATAGGAAGTAGCATTTATATAGACTAGGCTAGTAGCATTGCAATTGTTAGACAATTGGGATGCTACAACTCTCCCCCACTAAACAAGAATCTCGCCCCGATATTCCTAGGAAAAAGAGAACAACACAAGAAGAGGCGGGTGTCCGAACGAAGGTGACCCTCACGTTCCCAAGTTGATGAACAACCGAATGATGCGACCACGACACCTTGCAAAACTTGCTAGACTTGTTGCGAGTCTTGCGTTTTGCTTGAGAAACAACGGGTTAGAAGAGTGGAAGGATTGTCGTGAGACAAGAAGGATAGGATGGGCATAGCTCTGGTTTTCTCAAGAACATGATAAAAGACTAGAACCACTTGTGAAAGAAAAGGAAAAGATGATGTATCATGGATATAGAAGACACACCGTTAAGATTAAAGATTTACCGATACGAGAGAGGATGAATCTTTGTCTCGCCGGAAGAAAGGAGCTAGATTGGAGAGGTTTTGAACCACTATGACAAAAGCATCGTATCTTCTCTCGGATTTGAGAAATGAAGTTCGGAAGCAATATTGCCTTCAAACAATAGAGTCCCTTGATATCAACAGAAAGATTTAGTTAGACATCGTCGGATTAGATTCTTGTTGCGCCGGTAAGAACCAAGGATCACGCAATTTAGGTGCGCAGATATAACTTCCAGAGATGGATGTGAAGCCAGATCATGGTGGAATCCCGAGAAGCAAAGAATATGGAGGATCTGGAGTTTATTGTAGAGATACTTATTGCTTTCTTTAGCCTTGAGGCTAACACAATAGATTTGCGGCTGATGGCCTCAACCATAATTGGCTTTACCACAGAAAAAGAATTGATGAATCAAAGAGAGAGATAGTTTCCTTTCATCTTGTTTGGGGATATCGAGCATCGGTAGAAAGACGAGGATAGAAAAAGGTTTGCGTTTGTTTCCACCAGATAATTGAGGATTTTGCTCCGTGTAGAAAGGGTGAGATCACCAACAAGAGATTATTGATTACTTTCTTCGAAAGAGCACTCCGGAAAAAACAAGGACGGAAGTAAAAGTATCAAGGGATAAAGGCCACTTCTAACTTCCGTGGAATGAGTGAAATCACATTAATTCACCAATTCAATGTACAAGAGCGAATGATAAGAGTAGTGGTATAGTAGCTACTCCATCCCGCACTCAAAGCATTACTCCGCACATGAATAAGAAAATCATGCAACCCAACTATCGAAACAGACTGAAGGTGTTGGCAAAAACTCATAGAACTCCGTTAGAAAACAAAGATTGATGCAAACGATTCACCGGATCCAAGATAGATAAGGGTGATGATGTTGTCGTCATATCATAAGTAACCAGCCACCGGAAAGATATAAAGGAAGATCACGGAGACAACTGCAAAATTTCATAGATATAGAAAAAGATAGCACCACTTGAACAGAAGGAATACAAGATCTGGAAGGTCTTCATGGCCTCCGGTGGATTGAGCATAGACGATAGAGCGAGAGGGTTTAAAGATATTACTTAACGAGATTGAGGTGAAAGAACTCCATGTTCTTCTTGAAATGATTGAGAGAGATTTAGCAGCCTTGAGGAAATCTTCAGCGGAACGACGATGATAACTTGCCAACAAGGAACAACTCCGGATTGGTTGAAGATGGAGGATGGAATTAACAATGGACTTGCTGATTCCAGAGTTGAAGTAATGTATTTAGCAGAAGGACGTGGTCGAGATATGTGACTTCAAAAAGTCAGAATTCTCACTTTGAGACTTTGCACACAGGCAGTGCTCACGAAGCTCGAGAGAAAGAGACACAGATGATCTTCCATGTCCTTCCATAGATATCGAATAGGCAAGCATATTATCAACATATACCCCCATGGATTAACAAGATATTCCCAGAATACCAAGTTCAAGAGGCGGGAGAACGAACAAATGCTCGAAACACTTTCTGAGCTCAACGCTCTTTGAAAGATCAACGTTACGAGTAAGGATTCCTGTTGAAGAAGATGCGCTGACAGAATAGGTTAACTGGTCCTTCGGAAGAAAAAGAGATGTCACCTGGTTCACATTGTCGATCGGATCACCGGTTACAAAGATAAAGAGATCTTGGATAAGAACCGATGATAGATCATACCTTAAGCAAAGCTATCAGAGACGAAAAGATGCAATTCCCTCGTGTCCAGGAGAATTGTGCAGATATGGGGTCCAAAAGGATGTGCAGCATGATGTACAGATGATAGACCGCCGTAGTGCTTGGAGAAACTCTGGATTGCCAAAGATGCTTGAATATGCATAGATATGATCGCGGTGTACTCAAAATCACAGGAGATAACCGTCACCATTTGGAGGATAGTGGTGATTGCATTTTCCATATTCCACTCATGATAAGTGTCATATAGCTATGCCGAGAACCAAATTACAATCACTAGCATCGGATCGACACATGCTATGTAATTAGCCCAAGAGAATTGGAGATGAAATGAAACTCTAGGATTAAGCGCCGGTGACAAAAGAATGAGTTAGCATGGACGTGTTGATAAAAGGGAGACAGATAACGTTTCACACACGACTGAAAAGGAGTGTGGAAACACATATGTATCAAAGAAAATTTTCCTCATTTTCGGCATTAAAATACCAATAGATGCGCAAAAACACTTATCAGATAGCGATTAGCAACTGATGGTTTCACAGAATGTGGAGTTGCTATAAGGAAGGACACCCTTAAGAAGATGGCACCGGTTAACAAGGAGTCAGATAGATCGCGCCGGTTTTCAAAAGCCTGTCAGTATGGAATGTACCAACAGTTGATAACCAAAGGCAGATAAAGATAACATGTTGGATGCAACAGATAGACAAGGAATTACACACACACACACACACACACCCTATGGTACTACGGAAACCCAGAACACGTGAATCCTAGTTTGAACTTTTAAGAAGAGGATTGAAATGTTACACTTCCTTACCAGAAAAGGGTGGGTGAGTGGTTAAGAAGAAAAGTGGAAGCAGTCCTACTCTCGCGTTTTGTTTTTCCCTAGTATACATAGCTACCAAAAATATTTGCTAGACTGACAACGACCATTTGGCTGAGACCCTGAAGGGCGGGATGGCTCTGATACCAATTTTAACTACCTCGGTAAATTACGCTCCTAGTTACAAGCCTGGATGAGCGGAAATGGTTGAAATAGTACGGTGGGGCCCAAATGCCACTCACAGGTAGACCTTTCGGCCGTCCCAACCATTTCCAAACATCGGGACAAGAACGGGCGGCGTAATCGGCAGGCGAAGGGATCAACTACATACACAAATGAGTATGTATGCAAGACACCATACAACAGTACATCAGAGCCATTCCATCTAAAAGAAATAGAAATATTGCAACGCCATACGGCAAGATCCAAATACCCTAGATAGATATAATAGTTTAGGATATCTCCTCATACATCAAACATCAGAGTATCCATCTTGCGAGTTTACCTGTTCATCTGAATCAAACAATTTATCGTGTGAGACCCTAGGGGTACTCAGCAAGTCTTTATGCCTCTAAAGGGGACACAACCTGGGGTGACGCAATTGCAGCAAAAGATAATACCTAGCAATTCTATAGATACTCGCTAACCATCCGCCTAACCAAAGATAGACGGATGTCCGGGAATTAATGACAACAGTTATAACGGTAATATTAACAGATCCATCCTCCTCCTCGCTTACCAACGAGGAAGCGGACGAACAACCCCCCATCCGTTGGCAGTTTTATTATCCATTCCATGAGTGTTGCACTATTTACTAGTCAGTTACTTAGTCAAATTTAAAAGCGGTACTTTAGTTATGCTTGTCTATGATCAAGAAACTGTGCTCCAAGTCGTCCATAACCGCGGACACGGCTTTCAGAAAGTTTTACCCTGCAGGGGTGCACAAATAGCAACACACACTCGATCAACCTCGGAAAAACCAAATCAAAACCCAACGAGGCATTCACGACAAAGCAATCACAGGATTTAGAAATATTTCAGGGGGCCACCCCATTAAGCTACCCGCAACGAAGTTAGCTGACTCCGAGACGGACTCAAGGTTTGGGTGGACGGCTGTAAACGACTGGGAACCCGAAAATGTGACTGGGCTTGTCGATACCGCGAAAACACTCTGCTTCCCTAAACAGTACAGGTGCAGTACCTCGCACAATTTAAATAAAGCAGTAAAGCATGGCATAAGTACAGGATAGTAAATAAAACCTCAAACTAGTTTGTGGCCCCAAGAAATAAGAATGAATCAAGCTCTGGCTCAGGGGGGGTCCCATAATCCTCCCGAATGTGGATAGCGCGAATATTCAAGGAACATGAATCAAGTACTCGGGGTCCTACGGGACTCAAGTGAGCATGAAAAACCAAATAGCAGATATTGCTCACCGGTGCCACTTTCATTAGTTATCCCATACTACTCAGGTTAAGTTGTTTAGGTACCTCGTTATCCATCAGACACTCACATACCCTACACATGATGTTCTACGACTCGCATGGCTCAAACAACTCCTGTAGTAATGGCTCATGGGATGGAGGAACAAGCTTCAGTGGGGTTTAAAAGTAAAGGCTATGCAGTACTTGGGATTCAGTTTAATGCAATCGCGACTCAATGATGCAAGAATAAGATAGAGGCAATAGGTACTATATGTATGCAAGCATGTGGTAGTGCTTGCCTGGCAGCTCAGTTGAAGCGAGAGAAGGATCTGGGTAGTGCTCCTGGTTTTCTTGATATATCCCCTGCTCAGCGTCTATTCGAAGAAGAACCAAACAAACAAGGGCCAACATAAATAAAGTGCACAAGCATATGAATAAAATGCGACAAGCAACAATCATGCCATGATGAATGATGCACAATTTGCATGGCAATAAAGTAGCATGGCATGGGTGAGGTGTGGAATACAAGAATAAAGCCTTTTATTGAGTTTTGGTCACATTTTAACCTCATATAAGTTGATGTATACTTTATATTTATATGATGCATGCTGCAATTCAGAACATGGAATGCATAAACAGAAAGGTCTCGTCAAGATGATCATTTTAGACATATTATTTGTTAAATTTGGAGTTATAAAACAAAAGTTATTAATTAATTAAGAAAAGGCCATTTTATTTGTAATTTTAATCAACTTGAAATTTTAAGTGTTCAAAATATATTTTGAATAGCATATTTGAATTCCTCACATTTTTCTGATTCAAAAACATATATAACATGTTTAATTTGGAATTGTATTTTAAAAGATATTTGAAAACAGATTTGAATTTGAATTTAAAACAAATTTGAAAAGTTTAATTTAAAACAGGAAACAGAAAAACCTTTTGCTACTCACACAGAGCTAGCCACAGACAGTGACGAGTGGGGCCTGCGTTGACTCAGCGCTTGCTGACGCAGCGGTTTGGTTGGGAACTTTTGTCACCGCGGGGTAGGCTAGCCGGTGCGGATGACAGATGGGACCGGCGTCCAGCGGGTCCACGCGCTCATGAGCAGGTGAGGAGGTGACACGTGGGCGGAAAGGGGTACCTCGGGTTGAGAGGGAAATCTTCCAGGGACCTTTGTAGAAATGCTTCCAGATGGGTCGGTTTAGTCTGACGAAACTGCAATTCAACTTTGCAAAAACTGCTAGCTGAAGCCGATGATCGGAGGAAGATGGCGAGCGAACGAGTCCAGATCTTGAGACGCCGTAAAAACAGAAGTTGTAGAGGGAGGTTCTATATATATTTTTCGTTAAGGGACCAACACAGAAAGAGGAGTGGAACGCCCGGTTAATCATCGATGAACAGGGACAGATCCACAGGTTAGGACTGACGGAAAAACTTGCAAAGACGCCAGGATCTGGCCGGGCTTAGGAGGAAGATTACGGAAGATTTAGGTCATCGTTCCATGCGCCGTTTGATTCTGGGTTTTGCCGGGACATTCAACAGTAGATTACGTGTTGGGGGATTGGCCGGAGGAGGACTGTGGTGGCCGATTTCCGATGTGGAACAGAGGCGAGCACGGCTGCGCGCGGTCTGCTGCTCCTGTCATTTGCAGAACATGGCGTGCGCGGCGTGCGACAAGCGCGCGGCCGGCTGCTGGTGAGTGCGCGCACGTGGGAGGCAGGGTGAACCAGAGAGGGACAGGCACATGGGTGCTCACCAGGGGGTCGTCGGAGACGAAGGCTCCCGGCCGAAGAGCGACGAGAACGACGACACGGAGAGGGAGCCCGTGGCAGCAATAGGCAGGCATCGGGACGGCGACAGGGGTCTCCACTGCACGTCTCCTCCTCGCTCCAAGTAGAAGAAGCCGGAGGCGAACTCAGGCTGCACCGGCGCGAGGTTGGCGGCGACAGCGACAGCTAGGCCCTGGCCATGGTCATGGCGGCGACATCTAGGGTTTTGGGTGGATGGGAAGATGAGGGGGGAACGCGATCTGGGTGGGGTGGTTAGGGAAGAGAGGCTCCCCTGGCTCTGCTTTATGCACGGGAGAAAGAGGGGACCAGGGCGGTAGACTTAGGCGTGGGCTGTCGCTAGCTTTCGCAAAAGCGAGCGAGAGAGAGGGGGTTGTGGCTACGGCACGTGATCGAGGAAGGGGATCAACAGAGGCCTACGAGGGGTTTAGCGAGGTGGAGCCGAGGTGGCAGAGAGATCGAGGGAGGGGCGCCCAGGGAGGTCATGTCGGGTGGCGCCAGGAGCTAGCTGCGGCTTGATCATCTTGCCCAGCAAGAAAACAAGGGAGGGATGGATGGTTGGTGTGGGGTAGGGTACACATGCACATGGCATGGAAAAAGGAGAGTGGCCACGGGTTGGGGAAAAATCTAGTATTTAGCAAGGGAGGGAGAATATAGGTTTAGGCTAGAGGGGTAAGATTAGTTAGAGAGGTAGGTTTTAATTGAATTGTTTTGAATAAACTTGAACAAACAAAAAAAGATTTCAAAGAGTCCTCACAAGGTATCAAATCGATTAAAAACAAATGGTAGACATGAAGGGGAAAGTAGATGGTTGATTAAGGTTTATTTGATTTGTTTCCTCTTGAGAGCAACTAAAACAAATAGCCCCATTTAAACCAAGAAAACAAAGAAGGGGAGGATGTTGGTAATCTTGCATGGGCCATGCATGTGGTATATTGGCCACCTAGATAATTGTGAAAACAATCCTAGTTTCTTATGGCACATATCTTAGAATGCATTTTCTTCACTTGAAAAATGGTCCACATAAGAAGAAGGATTGCTTGCAAAGATTGTCATGAGGCTACACATACTTCAATATTGTAAAAACAACATAGTCACATATGGGAGCATGTAGACATAGACATGGATCCATCTTACTACATATGGGGTAGACATAAAGACCAAATAAATGCAATTGCCCATATATAGTTTGGATGGTGGAATTATAAGGTGGTGACAAGAAAGATGGTGGAGTTGAATAAAAGATATGCCCCCAACTCAACTTGGGCATTTAAACAATATCAATAACCAAATACAATATCAAGAGGCAAATACAATTAACAATGCATATGAGAGAAGAACCAAACCAAAAAGGGTTTTATATGATGCTCAAATGCAAGGTGGCATGATGACATGAACATGATATAATTATGATGCAACAATTATATATAGGAAGTAGCATTTATATAGACTAGGCTAGTAGCATTGAAATTGTTAGACAATTGGGATGCTACAAAGAACATGTTGGGCCCCCATGTGTGGTTTTGGTAATTAATGACAATCTTTATGGACTAATGTGTGTATTAAGTTATATACTTGTAGGATTTGTCCATTGGCATCTCTTGGAGCATGTGTTGGCTTCAAGGTCGACGAAATGCAAAGAAGATATGTTGTGCAAGCTCAATATGCGAGGTCGATGATGAGGAATTAAGAAAGGCGTTCCATCTTGAGAAGTGCAAGATCGTCCACATTGAGCTCAAGTGGAATGCTCAAGGCAAAGGTATAATCTTGATAGGTTTTCCCTTTTGCCGGTCTCACGTTGTGTGTGTGAGACCGGGTTTAGGATAGATAACTGTACTATCAAGAGGGGATCTCGTATGAGTAATTCGGTCACATTGTTCGGAGAGAGCTCAAACCTTTGCATACTTGCATCATCGTATTTGGTTGTTATTTGGTATTATTCATGAGGATATAGAGCTTGTGGTAATCTCCATAACAAGCTCTTGTTCATCAAAATCGGATCTCCCATATATATCTTGTTGCGGTTTTGATTTATACGGCTTTTCGGTTTCTCACCAAGTGAGGTATATCACATTATTCTACTTGATACTTTCTCACTTGGTGATAATCAATATTTCCACCTTTTATTGGAAAGCCCTTGGTGTCCTCTATCCAACGCAATTGGAATCGGGTCAATCGGAGCTACCGTTTAAAAGTTACGTCCGTTTGAATATTTGTCGTTTTAATTGGAAAAGAAAAAGAGAAACTGGGTTGAGCAGTACCACCGCAGCCCAGTACCGCTCATGCCTGGCGCGCGCAGCCCATTTCGATTTGGCCCGGTACGAATTTCCGGTCCTACCGCGTTCGGGTAGGCCGGTACTACCGGTCGGCCCAGTTTATTTGTCCAGATTCGTTTTTCCAGATCTCGATCTGCTCGCGCTGCCTGTTTCTTGCGTTGCGCTGGCCCGTTGCCGCGTTGACTCGCAAGCGTGCGGGCGCATCCCGCCAGCCGCCGCGCGCGCGCCCGCCAGGCTCGCCGGCCCAGCTGGGTCCACTCCCGCGCTGCGCCGCTGCGCGTTGACGCCTGGCTGCTGCGGGCCCCGCGCGCGCAGCTGCTGCCTGGCCCACGCGCAGCTGCGCCGCTGCTAGCTGTTCACTGCTGCCTCCGCGTGCAGCGCTCGCTGCTGCTGCTCCTCCCTAGCAGCACAGCTGCTCTGCCGCGTACGTGCATCCTTGATGCTGTTGCGGCCTCTCTCTCTGGCCCCATCTGTACTGCTGCTTGGTATTTTTCTTGGCACATGCGGTAGTATCGGTAAAAACCGGTACTATCGGACCGTTCCGAAAAACTGCCCAAACGTCTAGATTTTCTGGGTCTATTTATATCCTTTGTCCATTTTCAGTTTAGATTGCTTCTCTCTTATCTATTAGGCTAAACTTTGACCATACTTGCCCTAGATCTTGAAGCTTGCCTAATCTTTTCCCTCCGATGATTCTTGCCCATTTTTGAGTGGAAGAGAGAGGATATCTAGCCCCACGTTTTGACCTAACCGATTCATCTCTTTGTGAGTGCATATTTGGGGATCTAGATTTTGGGGGATTTTATGTCTCTCTTTGATTCCTCCTCTCTTGTTCCCCCAATAGCTTTAGTAGCTTTGTTGGAACTTGAGAGTGAGGGATTTGGGCATCTTTGTGGTGTTCTTGCCATTTGCATTTGTTGTATCGGTTTGAGTTCTCTTTGGAGGATTTGGTTTGAATTGCTCATTGGAGCTTGTCCCTCTTGGGTTCTTGGAACCCTAGACGGTTTTGTGGCCTTGGTGGCATTGTGGCCTTTTGTGGCATTTGTTGGGAGCCTCCAATTAAGTTGTGGAGTTGTGCCCCAACCTTGTGAGAGGTTCCGGTTGCCACCGACAAGTGCACCGATAGTGGAAGCGTGGATCGATCCCATTGGGGTGAGATTCACCGGAGAATAAGGGAGGCCTTTTGTGGCGTTGGTGGTTTGATACCACCCCCTCTCCAAACGAGACGTACTCCATGTTGGGAGGAACTCGGTAAAATATCGGTGTCCCCGCGTGCCTCGATTATCTCTATATCCGAGCTCTTTACTTATGCACTTTACATTGTGATAGCCTTCGTGCTTGAAGTAATATATATCTTGCTATCACTTTGTTGCTTGTATTGCTTAGCATAAGTTGTTGGTGCACATAGGTAAACCTTAGTTGTTTCTAGGTTGTGCTTTACAAAGTAAACATTAGTTTTATTCCGCCTTTGTTAAGTCACTCTAGGAAAAGTTTTAATCGCCTATTCACCCCCTCCCCTCTAGGCGACATCCGTATCCTTTCAATTGGTATCAGAGCCCGGTCTCTCATTTTAGGCTTCACCGCCTTGAGAGTAAATATGTCGGCTAGGGGATTAGTGCACAAGGACACGCTCACATTCGATGGCACAAATTATGATGTTTGGAAAATTCGCATGCTTAATTTATTTTGGGAAATTCACCCAATTATCGAGGGCTATCTATATGTAGGTTTATCTTCTCCTATGGATACCCAAAACGAATCTTTAGAGGAGAAGTTGAACTCTCATATAGATGCTCTAGCTACTAAAATTCTTTTGCATGTTGTGAGCAATGTAGTTCTTTCGCCTATCATGCCTTATTCAAGCGCTCGTGAGATATGGACCAAGCTTCAAGATAAATATAGCAAGTCCAACATTATTGAGGATGATTGTGTTGCTTCCACTTCCGGTCGAGATGAGTTCTCATCGTCTACCACTTCACCAACATGTGATTTTTCACAAGGTAATGATATGGCGAGTGGTGATAGAAATTGCAATATGGATAGTGTGTTCACTATTTGTAATCCCTCATATCTATCTAGTTGCAATGATCTATCTTTGGACCTTAACACTTCTAGCACTCAAAATTCCTCACATGCTTGTGTTAATAGTCCTTCCATATCATGTAGAAATGACTTGAACAAATCTCATGATGATATGCTCATGTTGTCTTGTTGCCATGATAAAAATGCTTTTATTTCCTCTAGTGCTTGTGTTGCTAACCATGTAGAGGAAAATGAAGATTCTATGGGCCAAGACAAGGTCTTGAAGAGAGCTTCAAGTGCAATCTCATCATCACCTTCCTCCGGTTCTCACATGTGCCTTATGGCTAAGGGAACAAAGGTAACCTCTTTGAATCCCATTGTATCTCATGATGATGATGATGAGGTTGAGAATGATAATGATGATTATAGAAGTAAGTATGATATTACCTCTATTAAGAAAATGGGAGAGGTTGTCTATAGTGCTCTCAACAAAAATAAACTTGCTTCCTCCAACCTTCTTAAAATCTTGAATTATGCTATAGAAGGCAATGATCTTATTGAGGAGCAAGAAAACATAATTTATGAAAAGTTTGCACTTGAGCGTGAATATGCTAATGAACTTGCTCAAGTAAAGGACTCCCTTGAAGAAGAACAAACCACCAAAGAATCTCTTGAGGAGACTTTTACTCTAGAATTATCTAGAGTAAAGGAATACCATGATAGATAACTTGCGGTGGCTAACTCCTTCAAGATTAAAAATGATGAACTTGAAGTTGCTTATGCTAAACTTGTGGAGGATTTTAAGCACCTCGAAAATGGCTCTCGGGTTGTTAAGAGGGAGCTCATCAAACTCACCGAGTCACATGAGCAACTTAAAGCTTCATATTCAAAAGAGCTTGTCAAGTTGCCCTCACCTCTCACTAATAATGATGATGCTTGTGCTACTAACTCTATCTCTTGTGAAGCATCTATTTTGGAGGAGAATGTTGAGCTAAAGGCTCAACTTGCGTTGCTAACTAGCAACTATGGGAAATTAGAAGAAAGTCATGTTAAGCTCTCAAGCTCGCATGAGGATCTTCTAGTCTCCCATGGTAGGCTAAAGTTAGCTCATGAGGCCATTATGTCAAAGGTAACATCTAGTGGGCCTCATGTGGACATTAGCACTACATTTACTCCAAATGTTATATTATCATGTGCTAGTCCTTGTAATTCATCCTCTCACAACCATGCTATATCTCATGATGAATTACACTCCATGCCTTGTTGCTCTAACAATGTAGCATCTACTTCCTCTAGTACTTTTGTTGAAACTAACCATGTAGAGGAAATCAAAGAGCTCAAGGCTCAAGTCACTTCTTTGAAGAATGACTTGAAAAAGGGTCATCAAGGGAAGGCCGCACTCAACAAAATCTTGAGTGTGCAAAAATTCCCCAATGACAAGAGTGGGCTTGGATTCAACTCCAATGTCAAGAACAAGTCCACTATCAAGTTGAAGCACAAGGACTACAAGAAGAATGGCCAAGATCAAGTCAAGAATCCGTCCAACATTGTTTGCTTCAAGTGCAAGGAAGAAGGGCATCATGTCAAACATTGCCCATTAAAGAAGAAGTCCCTTGGCAAGAAGCAACAAGGGAAGCGGCCTCAAGCTCCACATATTGTTAGAGATGGGCCTCCTCCCAAGAAGACTCAAGCTCTTCCTCAAGTTGTTTCTTCATCCAAGAAGAAAGATGGCAAGAGTAGAACTTGCTACATATGCCGCGAGAAGGGTCATATTTCTTCCTCATGCACTATCGGTATCTCCTCATCCAACCCTATCATTATTGATGATGCTTATTCTCTTTGTAAGGATGAGGTTGGCAATGTGTTTGCCAAATTTGTTGGTGCCCAATGTGGTGTCAAGAAAAGATCCATTTGGGTTGCCAAGCCTATTGTGACTAACCTCTTAGGACCCAACTTGGTTGGGGACCAACAAACCAAAACTTCATCAATAGGTGTGTTTTGGAGGGCATTGGAGTCTTGGCTACATTATGAAGAATTGAGGGATCTTCATCAATTATTATTGTCAAGCCAAGCCATTTGGATTATCTTGATTATATTATATTTCCAATATTCCTCCTTGCGGTAACATATGCTAAACTCTTTACATTGAAAGTTACTCGCCCCCTTGTGCATGTGTTGGTTTTGTATCTTCCATGCTTTTGTACATGTTGTGTTATCCACTTAATTATCTTGAGGTATAAAGCATATTTGTGTATGATTAGGTGGCACACCATGTATGTGTGTTTCTTATGCTTGAGCCTTAATTGATTATATTTGATATCTTGTTTGGCTCGTTTGAGAGATTAATGGATTATCCCATTTTGGGGGAGTGTTATGCTTAGGCATTCCACAATCCTAAAATTGTGTGTACATGAGAATACCACCTAGTATTTATATTGGATTATTGTCAAGTCTCTATGTGGTACAAGTCTCATGAGAAATTTAAGTTTATAATGTCCATTAATTATCTCTATTTGTATCCTTTTGCCTCGCGTTGGTTTTATGGTAGTATCACATTATGGGGGAGTCATATGCTTAGTGCATATTACAATCCTAGAAAATGTGAATATTCGAGGTTGTGTCACTTAGAATTGATATTGATAATTATCTAGCGCCTATGTGACACATTTGCTCATACAAGTTCCAATTTGTTTGAATGTTGTTGTTGATCATATTTTGGATCTTGTATATGAGAGTGTTTCTTGGTATGTGTTTCCTCATATTTAGATCCCTATATCATCATGGAAACCATTTGCTTCAAGTTACTCTAATCACTAGTGATTGTGTGACTAGTGGAAGCTACCAAGAATCTTGTTCGAAGTATCATGCTCAATTCTTACATTTAGTTATATGCTTCTTGTTGTGACTATGATCTTGGATATCTATGCAAGCTACCTTGGGAAAATTATTCCCAATATTTCTTGTCCTTGGACAATGAGCAATTTATGGTAGAATTTGTTGATCATATTCACTTTGGCCTTTGCTTAATATTGTCCTATCTTTGGCCAAGTAAATGTTTTGTGTGCTCCCATGTATTCCTTGCTACTTTTTGGATCTTCTTATTTTATTGGTATCCTCTTGTGTTTTATTTAATGTAGGTAGTAGTGATGATCCCATTTGTGTGCATTTTGCATTCAAAAGGAAAATCCTACATAATGCACTATCCATGGGGGAGCTATCCTATATTATTTAGAACACTCATATTTATGCTTCTTTGTTTTGATCCATATAGGTTTTTTATGTGCTTGGAACCTCAATCTTTTCGTTTTGGTATTTTGTGCCATCATGAGAAGTTTGGGGAGTTTGGTTTCTTGTTGGAACCTTGCTCCTTTTGGGAGTTGGTTTTGTCTCATTCCTTGCTTCTTGATTTGACCATTTTGGAATGAGATAAATCCTTGAGCATTTTTATTTCTATCTATTTTTGCTCTTTTGGCCTTAGCCTAGTTCATTTGTTGAACTTGTGATCGTTCATGTGTTGAATTGGTTCTTTGATACAATTTGGACACCGCATGTCTTGTCACACTCTTGTGTGTGCCATCTCGGTTTACTTGGTGTTTTTGTTCAAATTGTATCTCCTTTTTGGTTCTTGAAAGCTTTATGCATGCATATTTACTATATGATTATATTATGGCATGCTTGCTTTCTTTGATCCAATATATATGGGAAACTCCACCAATTCCCATCGGCTAAGTTGTGCATGAAATTCAATTTCATATCAATGTGCACATAATTATGTGGAGTCTCTCCTATGTATTGTAGTTTCTCTAACTACTTTGGACCCAATGAGTTTGGGGACCATGTTGTACTTAATTGTGTTTTAGGTACATTGGAGATATATTGGATGCTTGTCCTTCGATTTTGAAGAAGTGGTGCATACATGAAAAGTTGAGTCAAGCTATAGGATGATCAATGAATTCATATCCTCTACATCCTACCAATTATATCTCGGTAACAAGTATCTCTTGATCATGCATATTTATATTGCTTCCAACCTTTTGTAGGTTGCATCTTGGCATGGTTTCTTTGATTGTGTATTTATTGTTGCATCTCTAGCCATGCTATTAAGAGGACTCTCTATTGTATATGTGTATAAGTTGAGATGAGTGCATACAATTGGGACTATACAAAATCATGCATATGATCCTCCAATCCCAAATATGTCAATCTAGCAATTTTGTTGCCTATCATTTCCTCAACTTCTCTCATGTGCAATAGTGAGATTTTGCTAGTCCATTTTCTCTTATGATACTTGTTGCCTTTCTCCATATATTCCAACTTTCTCCTTTCCCTTGGTGATAGTTGTAATATATGTAGTGTGTTAGTGTTTGAAGCTCATTAATCTACAATAAGATATATT
This sequence comes from Avena atlantica, assembly GCA_910589765.1. Taxonomy (NCBI): domain Eukaryota; kingdom Viridiplantae; phylum Streptophyta; class Magnoliopsida; order Poales; family Poaceae; genus Avena; species Avena atlantica. The sequence continues at coordinate 482,349,762 of OU342735.1, read as the reverse complement.
TGAGCCTTTGGCCGTGCTTTGAAGCAAAAATCTTATTGGTATATGTTATGACTTCATTTTTGCTTCCATGTGCTTCTTGTATATCTTCTTTATGTGTGCATATTTCTTTGTTGGCATATGTCTTTGTGATGTTTTCAACTTATAGACATATACACATATGAGAAGATAATTTTAGTTGATTTTTAATCCTTGGAGACCACCTTTCTACTCCTTTTGATTCTTCGGTGGCTTCCAAATTTATTTTCCTATGAGTGCTTGTTCCTCTTGTTTGCATCTTTAGACACTCATATTTGTTCTTTCATGTCTTGTATTGTTAAATGAATTTGGATGAGTGAGGAGTCCATGACTATGCACCTCGTTCCCAAATGCAATTATCATAATTGGTGCATTCTCTTTGGGGAGCTCATCTAATTCATTTAATAATACTAATTTGCATTCTTTCACATTTGTTGTGTTTTAAATGCTTATGGGGGAGCAAGGATTCCATATTTGTGCATTTTTGTATTGAAATACAATGATTATAAAGTATGCACAAATCTTGGGGAGCTTCTCTATTTGTTATTTGAAGCACTCTTTTGCTCATTTCATAACATCTTGTTGTTTTTATATGGACTCATTCGTTGTTTTCATTTGGTTTGTCGGATCTTGTAAATTGCTTGCATCATTTGACTTTAGTTTGGCAATCTTCGGATCCTCGATATAGTTCTACTCCCTCCCAAGTATTCATCATTGATATGTGCGAAGGCACACCTTTAGAGGAATTATTACTATATTTGCCTTCTAGAACTTGTCACCCATTTCGGCACTCGATGCCAATGGGGGAGAAGTTTTAGAGGGTTTAAGGGAAGTTGGTTTATGCATTGAGTTTGTTCTTAAGCATTTGCCTCGCATGCTCTTGCATCTTTGTTGTTGCTTAGTATGTGGTATATATAGAGGAAACTTCACCAATGATAATGATTGGCAATATATGCAATGAAATTCAAGTTCATCACACATGCATAGATTGTGGGGGAGTTTGCTCTATATATGGTGGTGGTACCAATATCACATACTTTTGTAGTGTTTGATATTGGTATTACCATTTTATTCATTAATATTCCTTATATAAACCCTCTTAAAGGGATTGTCATCAATTACCAAAATGGGGGAGATTGAAAGAACATGTTGGGCCCCCAAGTGTGGTTTTGGTAATTAATGACAATCTTTATGGACTAATGTGTGTATTAAGTTATATACTTGTAGGATTTGTCCATTGGCATCGCTTGGAGCATGTGTTGGCTTCAAGGTCGACAAAATGCAAAGAAGATATGTTGTGCAAGCTCAATATGCGAGGTCGATGATGAGGAATTAAGAAAGGCGTTCCATCTTGAGAAGTGCAAGATCGTCCACATTGAGCTCAAGTGGAATGCTCAAGGCAAAGGTATAATCTTGATAGGTTTTCCCTTTTGCCGGTCTCACGTTGTGTGTGTGAGACCGGGTTTAGGATAGATAACTGTACTATCAAGAGGGGATCTCGTATGAGTAATTCGGTCACATTGTTCGGAGAGAGCTCAAACATTTGCATACTTGCATCATCGTATTTGGTTGTTATTTGGTATTATTCATGAGGATATAGAGCTTGTGGTAATCTCCATAACAAGCTCTTGTTCATCAAAATCGGATCTCCCATATATATCTTGTTGCGGTTTTGATTTATACGGCTTTTCGGTTTCTCACCAAGTGAGGTATATCACATTATTCTACTTGATACTTTCTCACTTGGTGATAATCAATATTTCCACCTTTTATTGGAAAGCCCTTGGTGTCCTCTATCCAACGCAATTGGAATCGGGTCAATCGGAGCTACCGTTTAAAAGTTACGTCCGTTTGAATATTTGCCGTTTTAATTGGAAAAGAAAAAGAGAAACTGGGCTGAGCAGTACTACCGCAGTCCAGTACCGCTCATGCCTGGCGCGCGCAGCCTATTTCGATTCGGCCCGGTACGAATTTCCGGTCCTACCGCGTTCGGGTAGACCGGTACTATCGGTCGGCCCAGTTTATTTGTCCAGATTCGTTTTTCCAGATCTCGATCTGCTCGCGCTGCCTGTTTCTTGCGTTGCGCTGGCCCGTTGCCGCGTTGACTCGCAAGCGTGCGGGCGCATCCCGCCAGCCGCCGCGCGCGCGCCCGCCAGGCTCGCCGGCCCAGCTGGGTCCACTCCCGCGCTGCGCTGCTGCTGCATGCGCGTTGACGCCTGGCTGCTGCGGGCCCCGCGCGCGCAGCTGCGCCGCTGCTAGCTGCTCGCTCTGCTGCCTCCGCGTGCAGCGCTCGCTGCTGCTGCTCCTCCCTAGCAGCACAGCTGCTCTGCCGCGTATGTGCATCCTTGCTGCTGTTGCGGCCTCTCTCTCTGGCCCCATCTGTACTGCTGCTGCTTGGTATTTTTCTTGGCACATGCGGTAGTATCGGTAAAAACTGGTACTATCGGACCGTTCCGAAAAACTGCCCAAACGTCTAGATTTTCTGGGTCTATTTATATCCTTTGTCCATTTTCAGTTTAGATTGCTTCTCTCTTATCTATTAGGCTAAACTTTGACCATACTTGCCCTAGATCTTGAAGCTTGCCTAATTTTTTCCCTCCGATGATTCTTGCCCATTTTTGAGTGGAAGAGAGAGGAGATCTAGCCCCACGTTTTGACCTAACCAGTTCATCTTTTTGTGAGTGCATCTTTGGGGATCTAGATTTTGGGGGATTTTGTGTCTCTCTTTGATTCCTCCTCTCTTGTTCCCCCAATAGCTTTAGTAGCTTTGTTGGAACTTGAGAGTGAGGGATTTGGACATCTTTGTGGTGTTCTTGCCATTTGCATTTGTTGCATCGGTTTGAGTTCTCTTTGCAGGATTTGGTTTGAATTGCTAATTGGAGCTTGTCCCTCTTGGGTTCTTGGAACCCTAGACGGTTTTATGGCCTTGGTGGCATTGTGGCCTTTTGTGGCATTTGTTGGGAGCCTCCAATTAAGTTGTGGAGTTGTGCCCCAACCTTGTGAGAGGTTCCGATTGCCACCGACAAGTGCACCGATAGAGGAAGCGTGGATCGATCCCATTGGGGTGAGATTCACCGGAGAATAAGGGAGGCCTTTTGTGGCATTGGTGGTTTGATACCACCCCCTCTCCAAACGAGGCGTACTCCATGTTGGGAGGAACTCGGTAAAATATCGGTGTCCCCGCGTGCCTCGGTTATCTCTATACCCGAGCTCTTTACTTATGCACTTTACATTGTGATAGCCTTCGTGCTTGAAGTAATATATATCTTGCTATCACTTTGTTGCTTGTATTGCTTAGCATAAGTTGTTGGTGCACATAGGTAAACCTTAGTTGTTTCTAGATTGTGCTTTACAAAGTAAACATTAGTTTTATTCCGCCTTTGTTAAGCCACTCTAGGAAAAGTTTTAATCGCCTATTCACCCCCCCCCCCTCTAGGCGACATCCGTATCCTTTCAACAAGAAAAAACTAGATTAGTTAATCTAAATAAAATAGCGCTTACGTATGAATAGTTCACACTCACATGGTTTGATAAAAAACAACCAAACGTCATTCAAATTACAAGAAACAAAGAAGGATTAATCATTTAGGTTTCTCGCACGAGTCCATATATGCTCAACCAAATCTAGTTGAAACCGATCATGGGTCTGCCTGTGACATGGTTATACCCTACGGGTACCCGATGTTAGCCTACCTGGTACAGCTCAATAGAAGGCCCACTCGACGATCTACCGAGGTCCACGACGCTCATGATGTTTCGCTGCTATGAAGTCCATATGGATACGAAGTCTCAAGCGCACAAGACAAGGAAACCTCAAGACTAGAGTTTGAATACAACTTGTAACCAACTCGTATCGGTACCTGAAACCTAGCCTCCCCATATATAAAGCCTAGGAGGATCCGACGAGGAGGGCACGACCTACAGACGCCATAACCCCCCAATAGATAGATCTACGATCTCCACCTCCATGATAGATCTACAGATCTAGAGCTCTCTTATAATCTCTCGCACACCACCACATACACACCTTCACGCTAGATTGCATCTACGCACCTTGTAACCTTCGATTCCACCAATAATCAGAGCAGACAAGCAGGAGTAGGGGTTTTTCCTCCGGGGGCCTGAACCTGAGTAAACCTCGTGTCCCCGTGTTGCTTGTTTGCTAACCGTTCCGCGATCTCCAGCATCCCCATCTTCTCCAAAACCCAAGTCCATAACAATGGGCATTGACGAGATTAAACCTCGTCAATTGTCGTCGTCTGTGAGAACTGGGGGCGCTGATTGTGCGATCGTGACGGTCCCATCACTTGCGATCTACAATTTATCGTCTTCTAGCAAGAAGATCTACTTCGAATCCCTCATCATCAACGACGATTAGATCAGATCCGGTCACTTCGTCAATGTCGGCACACACAGCTTCATCATTAACATCGTCGCTACGGCCAATCTCAACTTCATCAAACGTAGGCGCAGGACTTAACTCCAGCACCGTCCTCTCGCGATCGGATCTACCACTGCTTCAGTATCTTTCGGATCAGAATTTCTTTCCGTAGGCATCATGTGTACAGACAGACTCGACAAGTACTACAGTCGCAAGGTCATCGATTTGCCTTGGAAATCTATCTGGTATCCTCTCTGGGCAGCTAAGCAACCAGTAATCACCATCAGATGGCGGCGCGCGGGATCTCAATCAGAAAAGCTCTAACATGAATTCTTGAGGCAGTTGTATTCACATTGGATTAAAGGGAGCAAGTGGCATAGAGTAATGAATACATGCATCAGATTTCTACAAATCAACCTTTGACCCTGTGACCTGGCGATGACTCTCAGCTATACCCGGCTCGTGCGCTCACGAGTGCATGTCAAAAATTCTACAAGCTACATGGCAATATGATACGCGTGTACTTTGATTTGAATCGGGTGGCCCGCCAGCAGCGCATGCATGCCTAGCAAAACATTGCTACCAGTATATGGAACCAGTCGAAAGTGCCCGGTTTCATACTTGAAAGATCAGAGCATATGCAAAGTATGTATCGATAAGAAGATTCTCGAGACTAAAAATTGCATGCTTCAAATCGGAATCAGACGGGCGCACTAGATCGCGACACGGAAGAAGCGTACGAAATACATGAAGACAGTTTGCCATCAACTCCGGTCCGTCGTATTTCCTACTCAGCCATATCGATCCCGTCCGCAGCGCCACTCGTCGTCGCCTCGACTTTCTCCAAACAAAATCCAACGTCTCGTCGCGTTAACTCCGGGCCGTCACATCGACTCTCAGACGCGCTAGACTACATCAACTACATCTACTATATACTCGGGGGCTCCGCCAACTCTACCACGAGACCCGCTGCGGCCTTCGGCTATGGTGACCCACTTCATCCTTCAGACGTGGCGACCCGATGCGACCTTCGATTGCGACAATCTTCGGATGCGGAACTCGCCAAGGCCATCGAAGCCGACAACCAGTCGCCACTCCGGCTGCGGACCGCCACGTCGACTACGTCCGCCACGTGACTTGCTACCGCATTAACTTCGTCCACGACAACTACCAATAAAGCTAAGTTTCCCTCTAACTGATCTCTTCTTAATTCGCACTCGAAACACTAGGAGGTTGCGCCCTTTTCGAGTAATCTAATGTGCCATCGGCTCCACGCACTCGAGCATCTCATACGCGACAGCCCGAGTAGCTGATTCTGTCTGACCGTCGAATCTTGAACTCCGAGTGCCTCGGCAAGGTACTGAGACTAAGGGTAATCAGGCTAACGAAAAGGCCTAGCATACAGTGCAAAAGTGTCGACTCGATCGGCACCAGAATCTTACTATACAAGCCGACATGCAAATATTTCTTTACAAGATACATGTACTTCACATTTTTTATGTTTTCTCCAGCTTATAAGTATGTCGACTGCGTCGAGCTATTCTATTGGGTCCTCCAACAGGAGTCGACAAAACAACTGGCTACGTCATACACCCAAGATCCGAGTAGTCACTCCGCGGATGGTTGCATCTCTTGATGCTACAAAGACATGACGCTGGTCGTGCACCCGACAGAAGCAACGGCGTCGACTTCATCCGCAACTTCGATTCCTTCCAGCTAAACGCTGCATGACTCCGCTACGTCGATTCCGATTGCATCATTGACTCCTAGCTCCTTATGCGTGAGACGCTGACTCGATGCACTTTCCGGGTCATTGGTTTCACCTCGCATGAGTCTCCACTCGAGTCTGCGACTCGACTAGACACTCGGGGTCTACTCCTATCAGGAGCGCTGGTCGCGCACCCGATGTACTTCCGGGTCAATGGTACGCCCACAAGATTTCCGACTACACTGACGTCACCGATCGTCAGCACTGACGTCATCAAAAGCTATATTAGCAAAGGTTACAATTCTTCGGCTACATAGCTAAGAGTACTCACTCGAATCTACGATTCGATTAACTACTCGGGGTCTACTCCTATCAGGAGCGCTAGCCGCGCACCCAAAAAATAATCAAAACACTATAGCATGAAAAAACTCTTCGAGTCCTACGTCGATTCTGCGACTCCACTACGGACTCGGGGGCTACTCCCATAGGGAGGATGGATTCAAGCATCCGAAAAATTTGTGTCCTACGGATCTGAAGCCAAACAAAAGTTGAACTAAAGTCTCTGCTCGAGTCTACGACTCGAACAGACACTCGGGGGGGCTACTCCCATAGGGAGCGCTGGTCGCGCACCCTATAAATTCTTCGAGTGCGATCCTTCGGATCAACATGCAAAACTTTTCGACAACTCTGCCCCAATTAACGTTAAGTGAGTATCATCCTCCTTGGCCACCCAAAACACCTCTGCGGTGATAAACATTCGGATGCTGCGTTTGCGACGCAAAGATAAGACCTACAGATACCATCTGATGGCCTGGCAACGACATGACTGCGCGCTGCTAGTAAAAATCTGTGCCAGCAGGCGCGATGAAAAATCCCGACGGACACGTTGGGTACATCATTTAAAATTCACTAGAATTCCACTCCTGTAAGTCCTCCGCGTCCTGGGTCGAATTACGCCAGCATATGTTCTGGGTTCGAGTCGAGAGACTCGAATCTGAAGAAGATCGTGTTGTTTTGTCCTAAGACAATTAACTGGCCCCGATCCGTCGGGAGAGTCAGACACACGCATCAACAATCCCTACACACTCAAATCATTCTTTGATGAACAAAAACAACTACACCTAAAAGATTAAAGAGTCCTCAGCCGAATCTACGATTCGACTGAACACTCGGGGGCTACTGACATGGTTATTCCCTACAGGTACTCGATGTTAGCCTACCTGGTCCATCTCAACAGAAGGCCCACTCGACGATCTACCGAGGTCCATGACGCTCATGATGTTTCGGCTGCTATGAATCTCATATGGACACGGAGTCTCAAGCACACAAGACAAGAAAACCTCAAGACTAGAGTTTGAATACAACTTGTAACCAACTCGTATCGGTACCTGAGACCTAGCCTCCCCATATATAAAGGCTAGGAGGATTCAACGAGGAGGGCACGACCTACAGACGCCATAACCCCCCAATAGATAGATCTATGATCTCCACCTCCATGATAGATCTACAGATCTAGAGCTTTCTTACAATCTCTCTCACACCACCGCATACACACCTCCACGCCAGATTGCATCTACGCACCTTGTAACCTTCGGTTCCACCATAACCAGAGCAGACAAGCAAGAGTAGGGTTTTCCCTCCGGGGGCCTGAACCTGGGTAAACCTCGTGTCCCCGTGTTGCTTGTTTGCTAACCGTTCCGTGATCTCCAGCATCCCCATCTTCTCCAAAACCCAAGTCCATAACAATGGGCATTGACGAGATTAAACCTCGTTAGCCTGTGACGCAAAATTTCATGCACTTGTATGTAATCTTCCCAAGACGCTAAATCTGTCTCTGGCTCAACCAACTAAACCTGAAAGTCCTAGCCTTGGTCCAAGATGACGTTATCACGCTCGTCCTCGACGATCATGTTGTGCATGATCACAAAAGCAGTCATCACATCCTACATTCTCTCTGTGCTCTAGGTTCTAGCAGGGTATCAAACAATATCCTACCTTGACTGAAGCACACCAAATGCTCGTTTCATATCCTTCCTAGCGACCTCTTGCTATTTCGCAAACCTCTTGAATTTCTCATCTGCAGGGCTGCGGATTGTTTTTACAAAGGTGGTCCGGGAGGGATAGATACCGTCATCTAGATAGTAACTCATATCATATGGATTGCCATTGATCTCATAGGATACCTATGGGGCATTGTCTTCTGCTAGCCTAGCAACCACCGGAGACCGCTGTAGCACATTGATGTTATTTTTTGATCCAGCCATGCTAAAACCAAATCCAGAGATCATGTGATGCAACAACCTCTAATATGACGGTGCACCCCTCCGCGTGCCCTTAAACTGCCCTTGACAATCAAAGGGATAGTTCTTCCATTGCCAATGCATGCAGTCGATCCTGCCAAGAATCCCAGGAAACCCCCTTCTCTCGTCGATGGACAAAAGGCTGGCAATGTCTTCGGTGTTTGGCTATCTTAGGTAAACTTTGCCAAAATACCGCAATAACTGTGCTCCAAAACTGGTACATGGCCTCATGTCGTGTGGACTCGCTCATGCGCATGTAGTGGTCGAGAAGATCACCGGGCACTCCATATGCAAGTTGTCGAATGGCAGCGGAACATTTTTGGTAAGAGGAGAAGCCAATCTTACTAGTACAATCGTACTTGGCCTCGAATTAGTCATCGTGCTACCTCATCCCATTGAGGATGTCCAAAAACAAGTTCCTAGATATCCGATAGCGACGATGGAATTCCTTCTCTTTAAAGACCGGATTAGTTGGGTGGAAGTAGTCCTTATAAAGACATATGTGGTCAGCTTCTCGGTCTTGCTTATGGTTGGCTTCGCGCCGCTTGGCCGATCCACCTCTACGCGGCAGCAGGAGGTAGTGGTCGTGCACCATCTGTACAGCTCCCAGCAGAATTTCGGTCTCACCTTCGGACTCCTCTTCAGACAATGACTCAACAAAATTCTTGTAGAAGAAATCGATCGCCCGTCGAGTTCTACCCATCTGTAAAGTATACGACCGTCAATGACCATGCCAACTCCAGCAGCGGACCAGATAATCTAGAAAGGACCGGCGAACGTACCTCAACCACCGTCAGGCAAATGACCGAGCATATTGTGCGCCACGTAGAGGCTGTCGCGCGTCCAGTCGACACGCGGAGGCCAGGGCAGCGGGATGGGCTGCAGCGCGTCCATACAACTCCGAAAATGCGTGTGGCCTACGGTGTTGCTCGATATCACGGGGATGTCGATGGTAGCGTGCAGTGGCGGCGGCAACGGTTGCACCTTCTCTGGTCATGGGATATGAAGGACGAGGGTTTGCGGGACGAGACTGTATGTTGTGCCACTGGCGAGAGGTCCCGGACAAATAGGACATGTAAGGACAAACGCGTTGTAAGAATCGACTATGCCCAAATTTAATGTATAGATAGATTGGTCCACACACATTTGTCTGAATGGGGGTCATCACCTCACCTCACATCCCTACGTGTCCTACAAGTAAGCCTAGGCAAAAATGGTGTGGCCGGTTTCACCGGTTTGGGCTAGTTCAAAATTTTATACTAGTTTCAAAATTTAAATTGGATTTATGAATAAAATTAAACTAGAAAATTTTGGCCGATTTGACCGGTTTAAACTGTTTCTCTTTTTGCACAGGCCTACTACGAGGAAGGGCCGGCCCGAACACTCGGGATGGAGTTACTGGGTCAGCAACCGCTCGCCCTAAGGACCAAAGCAAACCCTGTCCTATTCGGGAGCGGAGCCGACACCTGACCCCCGAACTCAATTACCCCTCTCCTCCGCCCTCCCCTCCCCTCCCCTCCCCATCTTATTAGTTCATCGCACCCAGATCAATCAAAATCCCCAAACAAAATTGTTCCTTTTCCTCATCAAGGAGAGTAGTCGTCGATCTATGGCCGCCGCGCGCCGCCGCAGCAGCCGAGTATTTGTGGTGGCGCAGGACGCGAGTGTAGTAGGCAACCTCGTCTTCAACCTCAACCTCAAGCATCTATTCTCCTCCCATCCGGAGGCAGCCCAAACCGACGACGGGCCGGTGCTCAGCTTGCCCGACCCCGTCGCCTGTTTCAAGCAAGACGACCGCTATGACTATATGGCGTTCGCAGCCTCTCCCTCTGGCGACGTCATTGCCTCTGCCGGCACCGGCGGCCGGACCCTCCTTTACGACGGACCCGCCGCCGCCGTCTCCCCTGGCCCGACCATGCGCTCCGCCAAGGCCTACATGTTTCTCGTCCCCGTCGGCGACCACATGTTCTTCGCCATCTCCGCTTACCCGGGATTGGACGACCCGCAGGGACCCCTATTCGAGGCTCTGCAGCGCATGCCGAGTGACCGCTGGGCCTGGACCGCCGTCCCGGACCTGCCGGGCATCGCTCGCCGAGAGAGAAAAGACGTGACGGCATACTTCGTCTCGGGTGCGCGCGTCTATGTCTCCTTGGCGAGGCAAGGCACCTACTCCTACGACACGGCGCGCCGCCGGTGGCGCAGTGAGGGCGCATGGGAGCTACCCGTCAAAGGCCGGGCTGTCTTGGTCCCCAACTTCCTGGGCACTGGCCGGCGGCTGCTCTTCGGCTTTCGCTCCTCCGATGATTTAATACACCCCTTCTGCGTCGTCGACATGGATGCCAGGCCGCCGGTGATTCTTGCGTCCTGGACGGAGGCGGCGTGTCCCCATAAGGCGTGGGGCGCCGGATATATGGTATGCCCCTACATCGCCCAGCTGAGCTACTTTGGAGGGGGCAGGTTTTGCATCTCCGTTACCACGCACAACTGTGAGAAGCCAGTGAAACGCAGCGTCGTCACCTTCACGGCCGTCGAGCTCACACCAGAGCTGCGTCTTATCAAGCGCCGAACCAGCTGCTATTTGATACCACAAAGCTCGCTCGGCACTCGTGCTGATGTATTTTAGTGTACCATGCATCCCATGAATGAATCAAATAAGGCTGTCACCTCTGTAAATCTATTTATGTTTCCTTTTCTCAAAGCAATCACCATCATCCATGTATTCCTTGAACAATCTGTCGATCCTTGTATTTTATTTTTCCAGTGCCTCTTTCTTGTAACTTGACTCACTTAACGATGGTTTCATTAGTAGTATAGTATAATGGAACGGGGATGTGAAAAAAAGTAAAATGGAACGGGGGATCTGTCCTTGTTGCTCTAAAAATCTTATTTCCTAAAATCGTCTATTGCAAATGACAGATAGAATTAACTCCTAGCTACGTACTCCCTCCGTTTCAATTGGATTGTCTAAATTCACATAGACGTAGTCACCTATTTTGATACGAAGGGAGTATCTATAAGTTATTTGAGATTATGTTAAATGTTAACTGCTCAGCAGTAATGTTGGGCAACAGTCCTGAGCACTTGTTTCTCTTGTCTCGACAAGAATTGAAACATGTCCATGTAGAATCCACATCCCAACCATATACTCCCTCCGTCCAAGAATAGATGTCTTAGATTTTTCAAATTTTAGATAAATCTATATACTAAATAGTGTCTAGATTTATCTAAATTTTAACAAATTTGAGACTTTTATTTTGAGACGGAGGGAGTATAAAAGATTCAGTCAGACGGTGCATGTCTACAACCAGTGTTTGTTTCTAAAAGAATTCAGGAGAAGTGCCGCAAAGTCTACATTACAGGCACTTCAGAACTGCCATTAATACTTTATGAATAACATTTGTGATTGCCACCAAAACCAAAAGGAGACACTTCTCAAAGGTGTTTCAATAAATAAATAGAGATCAAACAGGTAATATATTCACAAAATCATCCATGATTACAGGGAACCCAAAATGTACTTCAAACAACAATAAACCACAAGTTCTCATCCACTGCACCATACTCACACAATCATCCCAAAATACACTGAAAACAGCATTACATTCTCATACATTGTACCAGATTCATGCAAACACCCACACACTAGAGCTAGTTCGGGAAGAACTCCACATAACGTCAGTTAGTCGAGAGGTTTTCTTCAGATTATCTCATCATCAAGATATGGTAACAGGTTGGTCTTGTAGTCCCTGGTAAAGACAGAATCTTAGGTCTACATGAAAGCAGATAGATGAAGACAGTTACATAGCTAACTAAACAACCTGGGACTGCCAACAAGGTTCCACAACGAAACATGAAAGCAGTACACTAAAATTGGTGTTTTGATAGCTTATTTACCAGGAAAGATGTTGCCCAGATTGCTAGAAATGAAAAATCCGGTACGGTTGTTCTTATGTGCAACATCTCAATTATAAAGAGGCAAGGAACTAAGATAACACCAATAGACATTTGTTGCTCACTGGTACCTCGATTATTTAATCCAACTCAATTTTCAACAGCACATAAAACTGGTACCTCAATTATTTGATCTAACTCAATTTCAACAGCTGATTAAACTGGTTCTCACCGACAAGATTCAAAAATATCAGTGTAGTGCTAAAATAAAAGAGTGGCGCACAGGTGAAGAAAAGCAGTGAATCATGCAATCCTTCTTCTTGATTTAACGACCATACTAAGTCAAATCCACTGCACGTGTGGCCAAATGAATTGAGTACATGATGCCATGAATTACCTTGTCCCAGATGGTTGCTGCCGTCCAATATGTCGGGCAAGCCTGAGAACAAGTCTGGCTGAGCCCTTTGGGAAGTAGTTGTATGCAGGTTGAATGATATACCGACCCATTCGTTTTCTCAGCTGATCATACATCTCCTCAAGCTTCCTCTTCTGCCAGAAGGGAAAGTGCAATCAGTTCATACATATTGCATGAAGCAGAATTTTGTCAACTAAGGAAAACAGTGGCGCACTAGACTAACCTGGAGTTCTCTGCAAAATTTTCTTGTAGCTCCTGTTTATCCCTTGATAAGTTTCTCTTCTTCCATCAACTGGCACCTTTTGGAAATCTTTTGGTATGCAGCATGTACTTCTTCCAGTTTCTCCGTGAACTTTGCCTGCCTAAGTTCACACATTGCCCACATTGACCAACAATTCTGTTCATCTTGCATTGCGTCTCCAGCTGCTTTTGTCCAACATAAAATATAACACTTCTGTATGCACTTTTCATAACTAACCTGTATCATGTCCAAGAAAAAGCAACCATACTAGTAACAAAGAATTAACCTTGGAAAGTAATTAGCATAAACACTGACATTATTTTGTCACTTTAGCAACATTCTTTTTGAATCTTTGGTTTTTCGAATTACTGGAATACTGAAGCAGGAGGTTAATCAGGCACTAGATTTCATATGGCAGACGGTGATGTTCAAGATAAGTATCTGTGGAGAAACTCCAGTCATTGACATATGAGGTAAAAAATGCAGTAATCAGACCAGATGAATTACAGGAAAATGGACTACGAAATGTCATTCTGAATCCAATCCAAAGGGATGCTTACATTCTTCCATTTATTGCTTGGATTTATGTCAACCGGCCTCGTATATTCAGAGTTCTTGAGGTGAACATCACAAGAAGCACCCACTATTCGAGCTTGGCTCAGTGCTCCTCACTCTTCTCCCTGACAGGGCATGCCTCGGAGGGACTCGTGCTTATGCTTTCCTCCGTCATCGTGTCATTCATTTCGATGTCTGCTGCTCTCATCCATCCATCTACCGCCACTGCCAGCCACCAAGCAACCTGCCCAATTCCTCGCAAAATGACATATATGGAGTTTAGAAATATTACAAGCAGCTTGATTCAATTTGCAGCAATATTCAATAGTATATGCATCTTGGAAAATTCCATGAAGTACAATATGGGAGAGCTTCAGCACAATAGGCCATGTTAAAACAACCATGACTGCTTACAGGAGCATAATAGGCAATGTTTGCATGTCATTACGCCACATGCTTGATTCAAATGCATATAAACAGAGTATCAGAAAGTGTGCAGTGATCATATACTTCCAGCATAAGCATATTATGTAAGCCATCCTTGACAATAAAGTCAATCTGATTCTTCCATTCACCACCTGCGGTAAGCACATGGTAGGAACAATGAGTGAGCAAATTCTGATGGTAATACATTATACAACTAACTGGAGGTCAACTTGTGTAGAATTTGCAGTTCCATTTGGCAGTAGTATTGCCAACCTTTAGCCGGACTCTGGATTCCTGCCGCAAATAAGGAGTCCGTAACGAACAGGAACTGCAATGGAAAACTGTACAGGCTAATATTTACGTGAAATTAACAATGTTCAGAACAGTTATTTGTGTTGGCCATGTGTTACCTCGAATGACTTCCCTGATCTCTCTTAGTTAAGCATGCTGAGCTACTGATACAATGGCCGTAGTGTCATTGGAAAATTCCACCAGAAGAATAGTGCTTTTTTCAGTTACATCACAGCACAAGCATAGTATCAAGGTGCTGTGTCCTTTGTAGTATAGCAGGTTAGTTTTCCTTTAGTCATGTTCTTTCTTTAGCAACACAGGCTACATTAATTGAAACAAAGAGTTTCCATCTTGCATAATTCATGTTTACTTCAAAGATGCAGATCATTTCCACATCATTCCTAAGCGCAAAAGCAACTGCACACCAATAATACATGTTCTCTTTCAAATCAGAAAGCTCTCTGAAATGCATCCACTACACTAGTAGCATCAATATATTTATATTTAAGACGATGAACAACCATAGGACTGTCTTGAAAAAAATAGTTGTTCCACTTGTCCTTGCTTGGCACGTAGTGCTGGATCAAATGATAGATGTGGTAAAACTAATGTGCAGTGCCACGCGCAATCTTCTTCTTTTTTAACCATCTAAGAGCTAACTTGCATGTTTCTTGCACCTCAACAGCAGCATCCTCATAGTGGTGACTGGAGAGACATGCATAACAATTTCATCCAATAGACAACCCCAATACAAGTATGAAACCAGCGGAAGGGCAAACAGCTACCAACTTGCATGGGAAAAAAATAGTATATCACAAGAAATTGAGCAGGTAAAGATTTAGGGATGAATTACACCTAAATGGCGAAACCCTCCCTCCCCCAGATGCCCCCCTCCCCAGCCCCCGCGTCGCTCCCAAGGGGCGACTCGGGTGGCGAAACCCTAGCCGCTGGCCCAAGCTCCCCCCTCTCCCCCTCCCCCGTGGCCGGCGGACGGCGGCAGCTCGGCCTTCGTTCGTGCGCCGGCACGTTGAGTTTCGGCGCGGCGGGAGCGCGCAGTGGTGCGGCAGGTGGTGGTAGCCTGCGCAGGGGAGGTCGAGATGCAGGTGTGGTGCTCGCGGCGGTGGCCGGCCGCTAGATGCGCGTGGGAGGGACGCGGTCGCCCAGATCTGGGCCGCGTGGGCTCGCCCCGACCCGTGACTGCCCCTCCACCCCCACCGAGCCTTCTCCCTCCTTCCACCCCTCCTGGCCGCCACCGGTGGATGCTGCTGGAGGTCGTGCACGGGAGCAGCGACCCTGCGGTGGCTGCTCTGCTGTGCCCCGGCGGTTCCTGCCGGCGGATGCTGCGGGTCAGCGCAGCGGCGGCCATGGTCGGCGGTGGCGTGGGGCAGGTGGCTGGCCTAGCCGCTAGTCCTGCTTCACGCGTTCCCCGGTGGTGGCCTGCCTGGTGGCGTTGTGCTGGCCGGTGCCCTCCTTCAACTACAAGGTTCCTAGGCTTCCCCCTGTGCCGCTGTCTACTCCAACAACCTACATCGCCACCTCCAATCTGCCACTGCATCAATGGTCTTTGGAGGTCATCGTTCTTGGGTCGGGGCGAGATCCCCGCGCGGCGCCAGCCTGCGCTGTCAACGGCGACGCCTGAGGGCGCCGTTACCTTCTTGAAGGCGCTGGCAGGACTCTTACTGGACTTCCTCCTCGAGCACTGGGGGAAACCCCAGGTCTAGCCTACTGGACCGGGCAGCAGCGGCGTCTCAGCGCCGTTCCCTTCTTGAAGGCGCTGGCTTGGCTGCAAGTGGAGTACCTGATGCTGCAACTCGAGATGTTGGCAATGTGTTGTTCCGATGTAGGCTGCTACACAGGGCTTAGGCCTCCGAGACGCAGCGTTCGCCGGCGCCGGCACTTCCTTGACGAAGCTACTCCAGTTCTAGCCAGGCCCTGCCTTTCACCCGCCAACTCTCTAGGCACATGGGGTGCAAGATACGTTGGCCTGGGCAGTCTTGGACTGTGATCATCTCTGGAGGTGTCTGGCAACGGCTGTGATGCTGCCTGCTCCGAGTCTCGACTCGCCATTCTTGGCTGGAGGCAAAGCTGAGATCTAATGTCTTTGTTTTCTGAAGTTGAGGACACCTCCTCACCTTGTCGTAGTCGCTTGGTGAGGACGGTCGTGCGTGTGTGTGTGTCCCTCCCCTGGAGGTTGTACCCGTTGTCTTCTACCTGTTCAATGAAATGAAACGCAAACTCTTTTGCGTTTTCTCGAAAAAAAAATTACACCTAAATGCCATCATATACTGAAAAAAATAGTATTGCATATGAGGGAATTACACCTAAAGTCAGTCCACAATATGGATTTGACCAAACCAATCAAAATTTTATGTGCAGATGCTAAAATTTTGTAGGCATATTAAAAAACTCTACAAAATGAAGACTGCTCATCTGTTCTTTCCGTAGACTACAGATATGAACAAAGCACTAAATCCAGAAAATATTGTGTTGTTACCAACATTTTATCAGCATATTAACAAATAGAAGTAATAAGTTGTAAGTAGAAAGGTTCAACTCATATGCTCAATCCAAAACTGACAAATGCAAACCCTGAATCATGTTTACTGACAAGCTGGAATAGGGGATAAATATTACTAAGGGAATGTGTCGAATTAAGAAAAGAAATCAAGTTACCTTACTTTCAGTTGACCATGATTTCAAAAATGGAATCAAATCAAAGTTGTGAACAGAAAGATTATCATTTTAAAAAACAGAACATAGCAGAAAACCTTGAAAATCCAAAGGAAGCCCTCTAAACCCCTTACAACAGAGAATGCTCTTCTCCAGACCAATAGCTCCAAGGGCTTCAGCAGCATGATGATAAACACATAAAACTTTTGGAAGAGATAGCAATGCACTAGAGAAAACAAATAACATTAACTACCTCACAGCGATATGCAGTGGAGGTTCTGTGGACATACAAACAAAGATGTAGCAAGACTGAAGGAACAAAATTACACATGACCAGAGATTACACCATCCATTAGATTAATAATATTGGGCATTAAAAGATATCGAGAAGTGGAGTGCCCTAGGGACAGTAACAACTGAAAATTCAATCTTACGCATCATTCATAACACTCAAGAGTTCAACGCCAGCCCACTCATATGAGTGACGTATATATAATAAAGTCACAAGATACTCCATAACAATATGATAGGAACTCATAAGAAAGTAGCATAACATCGTCTAAACCTTCCTAAGGCAGTCACGAAATACGTGCCCCTTAACTCCGCATTGTGTGCACACATCAGCAGAGCCATCCCATTCAGAAAACTGGATAGGACGATCAGCCCGTTGGCAATCTCGCTGGCGGTGATGCTGATTGCATGCGCTGCACAGAGGGAGTGAAGGTGTTGTTGCGCAAGTCGGGTTGCCATTTGCCAAGTGGCCATATCCCCCACAGTTGCTGCACCTTGGTCCAGGAACAGGATTGGGACAATTCATCGAGTAATGTCCTATAGCGCTACACTTAAAACACACCTTGCCATAGGGAGTCGTGCAGAAGCCTACGGTGTGGCCAGTTCCCTTGCATCGTAAGCAGGGCAAACGTGGGCAGTCCTTCCTCAGGTGATTCGGATCTTTACAGCTGGTGCAGGGACCGAATGCGCTACTGCTGCTTGCGGACGGGTTGCCACGGCCGGCGCCTGACTTGCTATAATCTCTGGGAAATGGGAAAGAGGGAAGCATCAGGGACGAGTTTGGCTCAAGAAATAAACAAAAACCCTAACCGCCGGCGCTAGACATGCAAATGTCACTGGGAATTGGAAAAAGAGAAGAATTTAGGACGTGTTTGACTCCAAGAAAGAAAAACTAAAAGAAAACCTAACGCATGGGGATCGGGAGGAGTGCTACCTCGGGGACAGGATCGATGCACGCCACTGCTTGTCGCCTGGCGATGGTGCTGGGGAAGTAGAGGTCGCCCGCCGAGGGGCGGGTCGCGGGTCGCCGGCGCCGGAACTGGGTGGTGGAGGGGGAGGGGGAGGCAGGAGGAGGAGATGGAGATGGGGATCCGAACGGGGTCTGCGATTTTCTTTTTCTTTGATTGAGGGGAACGGGACTTTGCGATCTGTTGAGCGAGTACGTGTCGGACCGGCCATGTTCGGCCCACGAGCAGCCTTAGTCTGGTCCATACCTGGCCAACGGGCCGGCCCACGGCACGGCCTGCCTAGCTTTTATCGTGCCTGGCACGGCACGGCCCATCACGGCACGTTAAACTAATGAGCCGTGTTGTGTCGGCACGTGGGCTTGGCCTCGAGGCCCAGGCATGGTCCCTAAGTAAACGGCCGGCCCACGACACGTTAGGCACATCAGATAGGTCATATTTTGTCTATTTTAGGCTATTTTTATTAAAAATAATTATAAAAATAAATATATAATAAATATAAAAGCTTAACGGGACATGCCGTGTCGGCACATGGGCTTCGCCTCGAGGCACAGGCACGGCTCGAGACGGGTTGCTTGCCGTGCCAGGCCCATGACGGGTCGGGCATGTGTGCCTGCGTGTTGGCCCACCAAGCACGGCCCGTTGGCCAGGTATGGTTTGGTCTAACTTCACTAATAACTAAGAGTCCAACTCAATCATATTAAAAAAGAGTCTAATTCAGCATTTTTGCTTATGTGGCAATGAGTTAAGGAGGAAAGAGATAGATAGAGTAACAAGTTAAGTTACCGTAACATCACACATATCAAGACAAAGTGAATCTACAACCTAATTAATGTGACATTGCATGTTACCACACTTAAGTTATTTTACACTATGAAGACATTAACTTAGCTAGTAACATATGCATGTTACTAGTCTAAGTTACTACTCCCTCTGTCCATAAATAAATGTACATCTAGCACTTAAATTTTTTCCACAAAAGAGTGTACATCTACATTATCAAGACACTTAATAAATGCAATTAGCTACTCGTAATCACTCCCCTACTTCATCCTCCAATCTCCATTCTTCTCCTCCATATCATCCACCAACCCTCATTCTCCTCTTTTATTTACATTGTTGGAAGCTCATAAAAGAAGAGAGAGAACTAATTTGTCTAGTACTTTTTAGATATACACTTATTTACGGATGGCGGGAGTATGCACTATGACCAGCCTAGCATCTTCACTTGGCTTTCTAGGACATCGATCCCATGGCAAAATTTAGGTTCGGACGCCGAAAATCGATAAGTTCCTCCCGTACGTGAGACCTCTCTGACCTAGCCGCTCCCCCCACCTCCTCCTCCTCCTCCATAGATGGTTCCTCCTCCTCCGGCCGGCCTAGCCGGTAGGAGGGGTGGGGAACTCGATCTATGGGTGGAGTTTTCAATAAAAGTAGTTTTTTCTGAAGATTTTATTAGGGTTTGGTAGTCATCTTCTTGTTGGTCATCTATGTCAATAGAGATGGCATCGTTCATAATAAGAGATCTTCGGTCCTATCTGCGACGACGAGATCTTTTTCCCGGCATCAATGATGGTGCTATAAGATTCAAGTTTTATAGGTACGGTCTTTCAGATCTTGCTTCGTTAGATTGGTTTTGGAGCTTCTCTCAAGGTTTTCACGAGGATGATTATCCTCGCAATATTTGTCCCGTCTGCTACATCTTCGACAATGGTGATTCGTACTCTCGGCTTTCCGGCGACGTCGACCAGGCTGTTCGGTTTATTTTCCCTAAAATACTAGTGTTGGTACTCTTGCCGATGTTGGTTGATTATTTTAATGGTTGCGTGCGTGCAGGCAACCTTGTCACTGCGGCTCAAATTAAAATTATGGGAGAACCATCGTCAGCTACCTTTAGTAAAGTACAAGATCGTGTCATGGAAGAAGAAGAATTTGAAGACCTCGGAGAGTTGCTTATTTTCTTTTAGACTTTATTTTGTAAACGCTGAAATCGGTTTGTGTATCTCTACCATGTATTATTTGTCGGTATAAATATATATGGTATTGATTGTCAAAAAAAAGAGTCCAACTCAGTCATATAAAAAAAGAGTCCAACTCGGCACTTTTGCTTATGAGACAATGAGTTAAGGAGGAAAGAGATAGATAGAGTAACCAGTTAAGTAACTGTAATATCACACATATCAAGAAAAAGTGATCTACAACCTAATTAATGTGACATTGCATGTTACCACACTTAAGTTATTTTATACTATGAAGATAGTAACTTAGACTAGTAACATATGCATGTTACTATTCTAAGTTAGTATACACTATGACCAGCCTAGTATCTCCACTCGGCTTTCTAGGACACCGATTCCATGGCGAAATTTAGGTTCGGACACCGGAAATCGGTTTAGTCGTGTTCTCAGGACCTCGGTTTCTCCGGATTTGGACAAACTTTGGTCCTGACTTCCTAGTGCAAGGGTTTCGCAGCATAGTAAATGAAAAAAAATTTACGGATGCGAACGGGAAAGCCAAGATCTAATCTAGAAGATGCAAACAACGAGGGGGATTAGATGAGATCTTCATACCCTTGAAGATTCGCACAGCGGAACGTTCGTCGGAACGTGGGTGATGTAGTCGTACTCGTTTCTCCTCCTCGCGATCCGATCCGATCTAACACCGCAAGTGGCGATGCCTCCGAGAGATGCACACGTGCGGCACCTCGACGTCTCCTCCTTCCTTGGTCTAGCAAGTATGGTGGAGAGACGGATTGGATCTACAACGCGACGGCGTGGTGCAAGTGGTGGAGAGTTTCTGCAGCAGGGCTTCGACTACGCGCAGTTTGGAGGGAGAGAGAGAGGAGGGCAACAGGGCGGATAGGGTTTGAGGAGGAGGTGTGGGGGAGGGCTGCGCCCCTGCCCTCTATATATAGGGGGCTGGCCGGCCCCCTTGACCCCTCCTCCAAGCCCTAGGGCGGCGGCCCCAAGGGTTGGAGTGGGGGGCAAGTTTTCCCCCTCCTTCTAGAAGGTTTTCCTAGGGTTTCCCCTAGGGTTTGGCCGGCTGGGCCTATGGGGCCTTGTGCCCCTGGCCCAATGCGACCAGGGCACTCCCTCGTAGGCCCATGCCCCCTCCCGGCAGGTGGGGCCACATTGGTCCCCCTCCGGAAGGTTATAGAAGCTTCTGGTACAATACCGATTAACCCGAAACAATTTCGAACTCCAAAAACTGCACTGCCTTATATGAATCATATTCTCCGGACCATTCCGGAACCTCTCGTGATATCCCGGATCCCATCTGAGACTCCGAACAAAAACTCATAAACCAATTATCCAATCTATCCTAGCGTCGAGACACGTTAAGTGTGTGACCCTTCGGGTTCGAGAACATGCAGACATGATCTACTATCAATAATCAACAGCGGGGTCTGGAAACCCATATTGACTCCCACACATTCATCGATGATCATATCGGATGAACCACGATGCCAGGATTCAATCAATCCCATATATATATTCCCTTCGTCGCGCGATATTTTACTTGCCCGAGATTCGATCGTCGGTACCGTCATACCTAGTTCAATCTCGTTCACAACAAGTACTTTACTCGTTTCGTAATCCGATATCACTTTGTGATTAACTCCTTAACCACATGCTTGCAAGCGGTGTTCATATCGATTACCGAGTGGGCCCGAAGTATATCTCTTCAACTTGGGAGGGACAAATCCCATCTCGATACATACAACCCAACAGGTACTTTCCGATCACCTGAGAGACACCTTTATGACCACCCTCTCATAGGATGAAGTTTGATGACCTCAAAGCTTTCTTCCGATACCAGGGAGTTGTATTATCTCATGGTCTAAGGAATACAATATTTGACATAAGAAAAGCTTCGCAAAAATGAACACGATGACACGATCTAATTGCTCCACTTAGTTTGGGTCTGTCCATCACATCATTATCCCAATGATATGATATCATTATTAATTGACAACTCATGTCTATGGTTAGGAAACCTTAACCATCATTAATCAATGAGCTAGTCCATAGAGGAATACTAGGGACACGGTGTTGTTCACAAACCACACAAGTATTAAAGTTTCCGCTTAATACAATTCTAGCATGGAATATAAACTTTATCATGAACAAGAATTATAATAATAACATCTTTATTATTGCCTCAAGGGCATAATTCCAACAGTCTCCCACTTGCACTAGAGTCAATAATCTAGTTTATATTTGGCAACAATCTAACACCCATGGCACTAAGGTGCTGATCATGTTTTGCACATGGAAGAGGTTTAGTCAATGGATTTGCGACATTTAGATCTGTATGTACTTTGCTAATCTTCAGATCTCCATCTACTATATAATCTCGGATTATATGAAACTTGCGGTTGATATGCTTGGTCTTTGGATGATATCTTGGTTCCTTAGCGAGTGCTATGGCGCCAGTGTTGTCACACAATATCTCCAGTGGGTCCAAGGCACTTGGAACCACACCAAGCTCAGTGATGAAGTTTCTGATCCAAACTCCTTCACTTGACGCTTCTGCAGCAACCATGTATTCCGCTTCTACTGTAGATCCCGCGATCACGCTTTGCTTGCAGCTTCTCCAGCTCACAGCTCCTCCATTCAAAATATAAACGTATCATGTCTGAGATTTAGAATCATCCTTGTCGGTGTCAAAACTAGCGTCGACGTAACCTTTTACGACGAGCTGTTCTTCACCCCCATAGACTAAGAACATTTCTTTAGTCCTATTTAGGTACTTTAGGATGTTCTTCACGGATGTCCAGTGTTCCACTCCTGGATCACTTTGATATCTGCTCGTCAAACTAAGAGCATTGGACACATTCGGTCTAATACACAGCATAGCATACATGATAGAACCTATGGCCGAAGCATATGGCACTTTGCTCATAGCTTCTCTATCATTTACCGTAGCTGGACACTGAGCCTTGCTCAATATCTTACCTGACAACATAGGCACTAAACCTTTCTTTGCCTTATCCATTCTGAACCTTTTCAGAACTTTGTCTAGGTATGTACTCTGGCTTAAAGCTATCCGGCGTCTTTGTCTATCTCTATAGATTTTGATGCCCAATATATAAGCAGCTTCCCCTAGGTCTTTCATTGAAAAACATTTGTTCAAATAACTCTTCACATCGTTAAGCATGTTAATGTCATTTCCAATAATCAATATGTCATCCACATATAGTACCAGAAATGTCACTGAGCTCCCACTCACTTTCTTGTAGATACAAGCTTCGTAGCTATTTGGAACAAATCCAAAGCTCTTGATCACTTGATCAAAATGAAGGTTCCAACTCCGAGATGCTTGCTTCAGTCCATAAATGGAACGCTCAAGTTTGCATACTTTATCAACATCCTTAGGATCGACAAAACCTTCGGGTTGCATCATATACAACTCTTCATCAATGTTGCCATTGAGGAAAGCAGTCTTGACATCCATCTGCCATATTTCATAATCATGAAACGCAGCAATTGCTAATAAAATCCGAATGGACTTAAACATCGCTACGGGAGAGAAAGTCTCATCGTAGTCAACACCTTGAACTTGTCGAAAACCTTTCGCGACAAGCCGTGCTTTATAGACGGTAACATTACCATCCGCGTCCGTTTTCTTCTTGAAGATCCATTTGCACTCAACGGCCTTTCGGTCGCTAGGAGGGTCCACCAAAGTCCATACTTGGTTTTTGCTCATGGATCCCAATTCGGATTTCATGGCCTCTAGCCATTTCTCAGAGTCTGGGCTCATCATCGATTCCTCATAGTTCGCAGGTTCACCGTCATCTACTAACAAGACAGTTAAGACAGGGTTGCCGTACCAATCAGGAGGGGCACGCGACCTTGTCGACCTGTGACGTTCAGTAGTAGCATCGTCCGAAGCTTCATGATCCTTGTCATTAGCTTCCTCTATTGTTGGTGCAGGCGGCACTGGAACAATTTCAGGTGCTGCGCTATTCTCCAACTCAAGAGAAGGTTCAACAACCTCGTCCAGCTCTACTTTCCTCCCACTTACTTCTTTCGAGAGAAACTCCTTCTCAAGAAAGGAATCGTTCTTTACGACAAACACTTTCCTTCGGTTCTGTGATAGAAGGTATACCCAATAGTTTCCTTAGGGTATCCTATGAAGACGCATTTATCCGCTTTGGGTTCGAGCTTGTCCGACATCAACTTCTTGACGTAAGCTTCGCATCCCCAAACTTTAAGAAACGACAACTTAGGTTTAGCACCAAACCACAGTTCATACGGTGTCGTCTCAACGGATTTAGATGGTGCCCTATTTAAAGTGAATGCAGCGGTTTCTAATGCATAACCCCAAACTGATAACGGCAAATCAGTAAGAGACATCATCGATCGGACCATATCTAATAGAGTTCGATTCCGGCGTTCAGACACACCATTGCGCTGTGGTGTTCCGGGTGGCGTGAGTTGCGAAACGATTCCGCTTGCTTTAAGATGCGTGAGAAAATCATAACTCAAATATTCACCTCCATGATCGGATCGTAGAAACTTAATCTTTCTGTTACGATGGTTCTCCACTTCATTCTGAAATTCCTTGAACTTTTCAAATGTTTCAGATTTATGTTTCATTAAATAGATATACCCATATCTACTTAAGTCATCGGTAAAAGTGAGAAAATAGCGATATCCACCGCGCGTCGAAACACTCATTGGTCCGCATACATCGGTATGTATGATTTCCAACAAGTCCGTTGCTCGCTCCATCATTCCGGAGAATGGGGTTTTGATCATCTTGCCCATGAGGCATGGTTCGCATGTGTCAAATGATTCAAAATCAAGAGACTCCAAAAGTCCATCAGAATGGAGTTTCTTCATGCGTTTTACACCAATATGACCTAGACGACTGTAACACCCTCAGAATCGGACCTATGCAAGTTTGAGCCAAATTCGCCAAACCCGCATAGAAACGATTCAAAGGTGCCCACCAGGCACTTTCGTGCGGGTGGAAAACGAAGTAATAACATTACACAACAGTCCTCGATGGGACCCACAGAACAGATATATAGAACAGCGACTCCATGAGTCAAGAATACAGATTTAATATACAAAGATCCAAATCACCTTGAAAACAGTAGAGCGTCCGACTACGGACAAGAAGCAAATGGGGCTAAGAGCCCTGAAGAATAACCAATGGCGTCCATAACCCTGCCCAGGCCAAGCCGGAAGGGTAACCCTGCTAACGGCGTCGATCTCAAAACCTGCTTAACAAAAGGGGTGCCGACAAAGGGCAAAGCAGAAAACAAAGAAGGAGCGTCAGTACTGAGGCCAGTACACGGCGAGGCTAGAATTCGGCGGTCCTCGCCTACATAGGTATGGTGGACTGAAGCGGCAGCGGCAGCATGCACTAAACAACCTATAGAGACTCGATACAACTGGCGGTTATCAGAGAGGGGTAAGAAAGACCTACTCGGAACCAACCGGGTACTACCACCAATCAAACCCATCCTGGCGTTTCCCCCACGACACCGATCGAGGAAGTCAACCGAGGAACTCACACAGTTGGCAGTTTTATTTACTCAGTTATCATTGCAGCGATTACTAGTCAGGTATAGATAATCATCCTGATAAAATAAGCAGTGGGCACTTTTAGTTAATCATTCCGTTATAGTTGCAACAATTACTAATCAGATACAGATAGCATGATATAATCCTGAAGCCCGGCAGTTGTTGGTACTTTTATTCAGCCATTCCGTTGTAGTTGCAATATTTACTAGTCAGATACAATGGTCGCAAGCGACACTCAAAACAAGCAATTGTGGGCAGTATTCATTAGCCATTCCATTATAGTGAAGCTGATTACTAGTCATTATAAGTCAAATTTATAACAATAAACTTTAGTTATGCTTGTCTATGATCGAGATACTGTGCTCCAAGTCGTCCATAACCGCGGACACGGCTTTCAGAAAGTTTTAACCCGGCCGGGGTGCACAAATAGCAACACACACACGATCAACCTCGGAAAAACCAAATCAAAACCCAACGAGGTCTCACGACAGAGCAATCACAAGATTCAGAAATATTTCAGGGGGCCACCCCTTAAGTAGAACCCGCAACGGAGTAAGCAAGCTCCGAGACGGCCTCAAGGTTTGGGTGGACGGCTGTGAACGACTGGGAACCCGAAAGTGTGGCTGGGCTTGTCGACACCGCGGAATCGTGTCCCGCTCCTAAACAGTACAGTGTGCTCCTCGCACAATCGTAAATAAAGCAGTAAAACATGGCATAAGTACAGGATAGTAATAAAGCCCCAAACTAGTTTGTGGCCCCAAGAAATAAGACGGAATCAAGCTCTGGCTAAGGGGGGCCCATACTCCCCATATGTGGATAGCGCGAGAAATCAAGGAACAGGTATCAAGTACTCGGGGTCTTACGGGACACAAGTGGGCGTTCGGAAACCAAATATTTTCTATCACCCACCGGTGCCTCTGCTTATTTCAATTTTAGTTGTTAAACAGGAATTTAAAGTGAACAGTAAGTAAAACTAGAATCATTTCCAACATCAACATGCGGCAATACATCAACCACTGTGGCATATGACGACACACATCAGCACTTGAGCAAGCAACTACGACGCGCGAGTCCAACTATCTACCAATCAACAAGTAATAGGAGGTGTCCAAGGCAATATATGGCTGCAAGGGATATCACAGGTACGGAATCTATAGCATCGCAACTCAGATAGCAATAGATCAACAGGAGGGAAGTAAATACTATAAAAGTAAGATAGGTAGAAAGGGGGGAGATGCTCGCCTGAAAACATTGTCGAAGGGGTTCAACCAAAGATCGGGGCGAAGCTCACATCAACTCAACGGCCTTATCCGCGAAGAAGCAAAACACTAGAATAAACACCGGATGCAATATTTAATACAACGGCAGAAGATTGGCATGATGCATGTATGATGTATGACATGGCAAGATGCGATGCGATTAGGTCATATTAAGCGGAACCGGGGTCCCGACGTTAATTAGGTGGTTCAAGTTATTTAGAACCCCCGCAATTAAATGTAGTTTAACAAGACAGAATATATCACCGGGTTCGCTACACAAATTTAAATGAGGCCAATATGAGACTAGATTTGCCCGCATATGGGCCCCATATTTAATTAGAGGTGAATCGGCATAAGGCCCCCAACCACAGATATGCATGCGAGTATGACAATTTAATATGCACAAGTTGTTATTATCTTATAAAATAGGGTTCTCGGAAAAGGGTCACACATTGAGGGGGCTCGACGGTCTTGGGGTTCCGGGGTTTCGGGGTTCGACGGGTCGTTCTCGGACTCCGGGGTTAGGGTCTTGGCGCATCCGGGGTCTTTGGGTCATGGCGACGGTCCTGGCGTCCTTGATGGCGAACTCAGGGTTCCGGGTTTCGCGGTTTCTTGTCGACGGTCTCGTGGGGCCATCTTAGTTGCCGGTGTCGAGCTCGGGTGCCGTTGATGATCTTGGGGTTTCAGCGGAACGGTCTTCGGGGTACTTGGCGTTCTATGAAGCAGAGCTCCGGACCTTCTGCTCCGGGGGAAGTTCTCGGCGTTCTCGATGAAGACCTTGGCGAGGTGATCTTGGGGGTGGTTCTTGGCGTGTCGAGGGTTCGGTCCTCGATTCCGGGGTCGTCGGTTCCCTCTCGATGATCTTGAGGTTAGTGGCGGAGATCTTGGAGTTCCGGCTTCAGTTGTCCGTGACGGCGAACTTGGCGTCCTAGCCGAAGGTCTCCGGTGTCCATGTCCAAGTGCTCGAAACCCGTGGCGGAGGTCTTGGCGTGTCGAGAGGAAGATCTTGGGCTCCGCCATACATCTGTTCCATGACGTACTGGAGGTACCACCAGGCCTGGTTGACCCAGCAACTGTTGGTACTGCAAGGAGGCGTGCGAGCCCGTGGAGAGGCCAGCGACGAACGAGGCACGCGGGGAGGCACAGGCGACGGAAAGCGGACAGCAGCGAGCGGTGAGGGTCCGTCGGCGGCGTCCTGGGGGCGGGGCAGCAGCAGCGGCTCGCCGGAGGCGAACGGCGGCGGGGTACGGCGGGGCCTGGCGAGGTGGGGCTCGCGGCGGCGTCCTGGGGGCGAGGCGGGGCTCCGCGCGCGGGGAGCGAGGAGGCGTGCGCTCGCGCGGGGACGGCGCCAGGGAAGGGCGGTGCTGAGGTCGACGGCGGTGGAGGAGCACGCGCGAGGAGAATGGGCGGCCGGCGCGGCGCCGGTGAGGCGGGGAGGGGCGCAGCGGCTCGCGCGTCTGGCGCGGTGGCGCGCGGACGGGAGCGGCCGCGGGAGCTGGAGGGGAGGGGGGTGCGAGCGGGGCGCGGAGGGGCTGCGCGCGGACGGAGGCGGACGGGGGTCCAGGGCGAGCGTGACACGCTTGAGGCGGCGCAGAGCAGGCGGTGGAAGGGAGAGGGGAGAGGCGGAGCGGCGCTGGGGCAGAGCTCGGTGGCTGGGAGCGGCGAAGAGAGGAGCGGAGAGGGGGCTCTGCGCGGGCGCGGGGCTGCCAGAGAGGAGAGGGGGAGGAAGACGCGAGGCAGGGAGGGAGGCGCGCGGGGGAGGGGACATGGGATGGTGGGGGAAGAGAAACAGTGCGCGGTAGGTGGGGGTGGTGGGTCCCGCGGGTGGGTCCCGCGTGGGGCAGGCGTGTGTGGTGTCCTGTGTGCGTGAGTGTGTCGTGTGTGTGGCGGGGTGAGGCGTGTAGGCTGAGTGAGAGAGAGGAGAGAGAGGGAGAGAGATAGAGAGGGGTGAGGTGGCAGGTTTAGATTGGTTAGGGGGGGAGGGTTAGGTGAGGTGGCAGGATACTATTGGTTGGGGTGAGGTGGCCAGGGGGTGGGTAGACTAGTTTAGGTAGGAATAGGATTTAGATGGGGCGGCAGGTTTGGACCGATTTAGTTTATGGGGCGGTCGTTCGGGTCAATCGGCCCGTTCGACTGCCCCGCTAAAATAATTAATGTTTTTATTTATTTTAATTGGGCCGTTTGCGACCCGATAGCAACAAAACAAAATACTCCGGAGACCCGGGGTTTCGCGTTTGGGTAAAGATGGGGCGTTTGGAAAACAAATCGGGTGTTGCGAAAATAGTTTTAGCAAACAATGCATGAGATGACGATGCAATGCACAGATTCAACGCGATTTTCTAGTAGTGGTTTTGCGGGATGCCACAACGACAGTGCCACAAATAAGTAGTATTATCACTATCTACTTTGCATCTCTTAGCCTCAATGTTATGGATGTGTGTTTCATCCCTTTAGAGATCCAGAAGAAATAAACCATTCATAGCAGGTGCATGACCATAAAAGATGTTACTCATATAAATAGAACAACCATTATTCTCAGATTTAAATGAATAACCGTCTTGCAATAAACACGGTCCAAAAATGATGTTCATGCTCAACGCAGGCACATAATAACATTTATTAAGGTTTAAAACTAATCCCGAAGGTAAAACTAAGGAGAGCGTGCCGACGGCCATCACATCAACTCTTGATCCGTTGCCAACACGCATCGTCACCTCATCCCTCGCAAGCCGCCGTCTATTCCGTAGCTCCTGTTTCGAGTTACAAATATTAGCAACTAAACCAGTATCAAATACACAGGCACTACAACGAGGGCTAGTAAGGAAAACATCAATAACATGTATATCAAATATACCTTTGATGGTGCCAGCCTTCTTGTCCGCTAAGTACTTCGCACAGTTGCGCTTCTAGTGACCCTTGTCCTTGCAATAGAAACACTCAGTGTCCGGCTTAGGTCCAGACTTGAGCTTCTTCTCAGCAGGGGCAACGCGCTTGCCGCCGCCTTTCTTGAAGGGCTTCTTTGCACCCTTACCTTTCTTGAAGGTGGGGGGCTTGTTGAACATCAACACATGATTATCCTTTTTGATGTCCACCTCCGCAGCCTTCAGCTTTGCGAAGAGCTCGGTGATCGTATAAGTGGAACCAATATGATTATGAGTCACTACAAAACTTTTGTAGCTGGGAGGGAGTGATTGCAGAACCCTGTCAATCTTGAGCTCCTCTGGAATCTTGCAGTCCAGTTGCTCAAGGCGTTGAGTATAGCCCGACATCTTAATGGCGTGCTCACTAACGAAACTCCCTTCCTCCATCTTGCAGTTAAAGAATTTCTCAGAGATCTCATATCTCTCAGAACCTTCCTGAGTCTGAAACATAGTTTTCAGCTCCTCAAGAATCTCAAAGGGCCCGGGATAATTTTCAAAACGATTTTGAAGGTCCGATTCCATAGCAAACAACATGGTGCTCTTAATCACACCATAATCATCTTTGCGCGACTGATAGACAGCTTTCTCATCAGTCGGCGCATCTACAGAAGGGGCGTCACCTAGCGCATTTTCAAGGACATAGTCCTTTTGTCCGCCAGAGAGGATGGTTCTCAGATTGCGGAACCAGTTGGTGAAGTTAGACCCATTGTTCTTAAGCTTTTCTTTCTCAGCAAAAACGTTGAAGTTGAAGTTGGACTTAGCCATTTGATCTACAATATTTGCAAGTACGATTAGACTATGTTTATGATAACTAGTTCAACTTAATCAAATTACTAAATGAACTCCCACTAAATTCAACATCCCTCAAGTTGTTTAGTGAACATGATCCAAATTCACCACACCTAATCCGATCTTCACGAGAAGAGATGTGGTTTCCATGGTGGACAACGAAGTGTCAATCATATCATTCATATGACTCATGCTTAACCTTTCGGTTCATGTGTTCCGAGGTCATGTCTGTACATGCTAGGCTCGTCAAGTCAAACCCAAGTATTTTCGGGTGTGCAAAACTGGCTTGCACCCGTTGTATGTGAACGTAGAGTCTATAGCACCCGATCATCACGTGATGCTTGGACACGATGAACTTTCGCAATGGTGCATACATGGGTAGAACACAATTTTATCTTGATCTTTAAGTGAGGAATCATCTTATAATGCTACCGTCGCGATCTAAGCATAATAAGACACATAAAAGGATAAACATCACATGCATATAACTTTATGTGACATGGTATAGCCAATCTTCGCGCAATGATCTCCATCTTGTGCGTGCCGACATGATCTCCATCACTCCACCATGATTGCCTCCACCACGAACAGCAACTACAACTATTGCTAACTACTTAGCGATGAAGTAAAGCTATTACATGGCGCATAAGAAGTTGACACACAGGTCATACACAATTATAAAGACAACCATATGGCTCCTGCCGGTTGTGTACTCATCTATATGCAAGTCGTAAAACATTACAAAACATTATCATTGCATACAACATACACATCACATCTTGGGCCATACCATATCACAAAAAACACTCCATGCAAAAACAAGTTAGACGCCTCTACTTTATTGTTGCATGTTTTACGTGGCTTATGGGAGTAGCATGATAAGAACGATTCTTACCTACGGAAAGCCACAACGGTGATATTATTGTTGCCAAACTCCGGTGTAAATCCCATGACAACTATAGTGAGAGAAACTGGCATCCACCAGCCGCATGTGTGGAACAAGCCACACGTCAAGTGCGGAGCCGGTCTCGCGAACGACGTCGCGTAAGGTTGGACTGGACCGCTTCAATCTCACTATCCCGCGTCATAAGAAGAACACAAACAAGAGGCTTGCAACAGAAAACATCAACGCCCGCAACAACCATGTTGCGTTCTACTCGTGAAACACATCTACGCATAGATCTAACTCTGATACCACTGAAAGGGTTTCGCAGCATAGTAAATCAAAAAAATTCTACGGATGCGAACGGGAAAGCCAAGATCTAATCTAGGAGATGAAAACAAGGACATGGATTAGATGAGATCTTCATACCCTTGAAGATTCACACAGCGGAACGTTCGTCGGAACGTGGGTGATGTAGTCGTACTCGCTTCTCCTCCTCGCGATCCGATCCGATCTAACACCGCAAGTGGCGATGCCTCCAAGAGATGCACACGTGCGGCACCTCGACGTATACTCCTTCCTTGGTCTAGCAAGTATGGTGGAGAGACGGATTGGATCTACAACGCGACGGCGCGGTGCAAGTGGTGGAGAGTTTCTGCAGCAGGGCTTCGCCTACGCGCAGTTTGGAGGGAGAGAGAGAGGAGGGAAGCAGGGCGGCTAGGGTTTGAGGAGGACGTGTGGGGGAGGGTTGCGCCCCTGCCCTCTATATATAGGGGGCTGGCCGGCCCCCTTGACCCCTCCTCCAAGCCCTAGGGCGGCGGCCCCAAGGGTTGGAGTGGGGGGGCAAGTTTTTCCCCTCCTTCTAGAAGGTTTTCCTAGGGTTTCCCCTAGGGTTTGGCCGGCTGGGCCTATGGGGCCTTGTGACCCTGGCCCAATGCGACCAGGGAACTCCCTCGTAGGCCCATGCCCCCTCCCGGCAGGTGGGGCCACATTGGTCCCCCTCCAGAAGGTTCTAGAAGCTTCCGGTACAATACCGATTAACCCGAATCAATTCTGAACTCCAAAAACTGCACTGCCTTATATGAATCTTATTCTCCGGACCATTCCGGAACCTCTCGTGATATCCCGGATCCCATCCGAGACTCCGAACAAAAACACATAAACCAATTATCCAATCTATCCTAGCGTCGAGACACGTTAAGTGTGTGACCCTTCGGGTTCGAGAACATGCAGACATGATCTACTATCAATAATCAACAGCGGGGTCTGGAAACCCATATTGACTCCCACACATTCATCGATGATCATATCGGATGAACCACGATGCCAGGATTCAATCAATCCCATATATATATTCCCTTCGTCGCGCGATATTTTACTTGCCCGAGATTCGATCGTCGGTACCGTCATACCTAGTTCAATCTCGTTCACAACAAGTAATTTACTCGTTTCGTAATCCGATATCACTTTGTGATTAACTCCTTAACCACATGCTTGCAAGCGGTGTTGATATCGATCACCGAGTGGGCCCGAAGTATATCTCTCTGACTTGGGAGGGACAAATCCCATCTCGATACATACAACCCAACAGGTACTTTCCGATCACCTGAGAGACACCTTTATGATCACCCTCTCATAGGATGACGTTTGATGACCTCAAAGCTTTCTTCCGATACCAGGGAGTTGTATTATCTCATGGTCTAAGGAATACAATATTTGACATAAGAAAAGCTTCACAAAAATGAACACGATGACACGATCTAATTGCTCCACTTAGTTTGGGTCTGTCCATCACATCATTATCCCAATGATATGATCTCATTATTAATTGACAACTCATGTCTATGGTTAGGAAACCTTAACCATCATTAATCAATGAGCTAGTCCATAGAGGCATACTAGGGACACGGTGTTGTTCACAAACCACACAAGCATTAAAGTTTCCGCTTAATACAATTCTAGCATGGAATATAAACTTTATCATGAACAAGAATTATAATAATAACATCTTTATTATTGCCTATAGGGCACAATTCCAACACCTAGGCCATTCCCAGCATTCCTGAAACGCTCTGGGAACGCCGGACGAAGCAAAAACGGGCGTGGGCCAACTCTGTCAGCGACACAACACCATTTTCCCACACACACTCGCCCAGTCTGCGGCGAAGAGCTCTCCAGCTGTATCTTCTGCCATGGCTTTGCCGATGGAGCTCCTCCACGCCGAGACATGCCCACGCCTCTAGATAGGCTCGCCGTAGTCGCCGCCCATTCTTTCGCCGCTTTCGCCGCCCAAGCTTCGTCGTAGCTCGGCTTCGCTGCGAGCTCCCACCACCTCGCCCGCCAAGTGTTTGGCGTTTTGCCGGTTCAGCCATGGACCCCAACGACGAGGAGATGCTCGCCGTGTTGCTGGAGGAGGAGAACGCCGCTGTCGCCAAAGATTTAGAGCACATGCAGATCCTCGCCTCCCTCGCCCAGTTGTACCTACAGACGGCGAAGCCGAAGCGCGGAGGTTCGGCGAAGGGTCGCCGGAAGTGCAAGGCGAGGCAAAGGATAGAGGGCTACTGCATGTTGTACGCCGACCACTTCGACGACGAGCCGCTCCATGAAGAGGTCATGTTTCAGCGCCGTTTCAGGATGAGCCGGAAGCTCTTCCTCAAGATCGGGCATGCCATCCGGGAGTTCGACCCCTATTTCGTGTGCAAGGACTGCACCGGCATGGTTGGGTTTTCCTCACTGCAGAAGTGCACAGTGGCGATGAGGTTGCTTGCATATGGAGCGCCGGGTGACAGTGCCGATGCCTATCACCGCATGGCTGAGTCCATCACCATCGATTGCTTGTACATGTTCTGCAGGGTAGTGATTGCAGTGTTTGGGAAACAGTACTTGAGAACACCCACTGCTGAAGACACTGCTCGGATCCTTGCAGTCAATGAAAGTAGAGGATTTCCTAGGATGCTTGGAAGCATAGACTTCATGCATTGGCAGTGGAAGAACTATCCATTTGCATGATAGTGAATGTACAAAGGCCACAAAGGAGGTTGCACTGTGATACTCGAGCCAGTTGCTACACATGATCTTTGGATCTGGCACTCCTTCTTTGGCATGGCAGGATCGAACAATGACATCAACGTCGTCAACTCCTCAAATGTCTTTGCCAAGCTTGTTGAGTGTCATGCTCTCCCTGTGGACTTTGATATCAACAAGCACCACTACAACAAGGGATACTATCTAGCAGATGTCATCTATCCAAGATGGCTAACATTTGTGAAGACTATCTCAAACCCAATGCTTCCCAAGCATTCTCAGTATGCCAAGAAACAGGAAGCTTGCAGGAAGGATGTGGAGCGGGCATTTGGTGTGCTCTAACAGAGGTTTGCAGTTGTCCAGTTCCCTGCTATGACCTGGTCGAAAATGAACTGTTGTGTGGTCTTGCACAACATGATCATTGAGGATGAGAGGAAGGATCTAGTGAGTTTGGTCGAGCAGAACAAGCCATACTACAAACATGGACCTCTTGCCGAGCCTAATCATCAGGTGCCTCCAACCTGGGCTGCCTTCATCGCCATGCGCCAGGAGATTCGAGATCCATCAGTGTATTAACAGCTGCAGGATGATCTGGTTGAGCACCTATGGATATGCAGGGGAAACACGTAGATGTCGAGCATGAACTGGCCGAACTAGGCCGAAATATGTTGTATTCTCATTGTACGCTGAACTATGTTTAAATTTACGTCGAACTATGGTCGTATGTATGCCGAACTAGGCCGAACAATGTTCTGCATTCATACTATGCCAAACTATGCCGAAATCTGGATGAATTTGACCCAAATTTGAGCGGAAAAGGGCGCCCCGGGAACTCGGCCTGGGAACGTGAGTGGGAAACACGGCGTTCCCAGGCCGAAAACGAGCTTCGTTCGGCCATGTTTTGGTCCGGATTTTGACCTGGGAACGCCCAATGAGTGGGGATGCTCTTAGAACATCTCCACTCACGATTCCCAGGACGCTGAACTGATGACCCACAAGTATAGGGAATCGCAACAGTCTTCGAGGGTAGTATTACCCAATTTATTGATTCGACACAAGGGGAGCCAAAGAATACTTGCAAGCCTTAACAACTGAGTTGTCAATTCAGCTGCACCTGGAAATAATTCTTGCTAGTAGTAATTTATCAGTAGCAACAGTTTTGTAGTAGCAATAGCAAAGTAACAACAACAGTAAAATAAGAGCAATAGTAATAGTAGTAGCAAACGGTAGGATATGAGTGCGGTAGGCATAGGTATGGATGGACGGGCGTTGCATGGACAAGTCTAAACATGTAACTTCAAGATCTAGGGCAATTGCAGATAAATAAGATGAAGCATCCAAGTACTAAACAATCATAGGCATGTGCTCCATATATAGTCATGCGTGCTCG
This sequence comes from Avena atlantica, assembly GCA_910589765.1. Classification (NCBI taxonomy): domain Eukaryota; kingdom Viridiplantae; phylum Streptophyta; class Magnoliopsida; order Poales; family Poaceae; genus Avena; species Avena atlantica. Next base: position 482,313,809 of record OU342735.1, on the reverse strand, counting down.
CAATGAGAACTTGCACAACATCTTTTGTCCAGCCAGCCCGTTGCAGCGGGGCCTGATATGTCCAAAACATATCTAATTTCTCGAACACTTTGCTATTGTTTCTCCTCTAAACTTATGTGATTTGGATACAACTAACATAGACTGACGTTGTTTTCAGCATAATTACCTTGGTGTCTAGTTTTTGTGTAGAAAATGAACTATTAGGAAAAATCCCAGAAAATATGCCAAAAATTATATTTCACCAGAAGATCCACGGAGCCAGAAGATGAGACGAAGAAGGGGCCTGGGGGGCCCACACCCATGCCAGGCGCGGGCCCACCATTGTCCGTGCCTGGGGGGTGCAGGCACTCCAGGCACCCCCTCGGCCTCCCTCTGTGCCTATAAGTTGTCTTTCGACCTAAAAACCGAGGGGGTTCGATAGAATTCCATAAAGAGTTCCGCTCAGCCGCCGCCACCAGAAACCAAGATTCGGATCCAGAAACTCCGTTCTGGCACCCTGCCGGGACGGGGAATTTAGAGAGGATCATCGCCATCGTCATCACCAACACATCTCCATCAACCACCGATGTTTCCCTCATCCATGAGTGAGTAATCCCCCGTTGTAGGCTTGGGGATGGTAGGGATTGGATGAGTTCTATCATGTAATTGAATAAGATTGCTAGGGCATAGTGCCTAGTATCTCTATTAGTGCTATTTGACTTTGTTGCAACTTCTTGTGCTTAATGCTTATCACTAGGGCCCGAGTGCCATGATCTCAGATCTGAACTTATTGTTGAATCATTATAATAGTATTGTTTGTGATCTTATCTACAAGTTGTGTACACATATCATTGTCCGGATCCAAAGGCCCCAAAGTCACAATAATTGGAACAACCGGAGGGGATGACTGTGGTGTGAGGATAGCATGTGTTCACGGAGTGTTAATGCTTTGCTCCGATGCTCTATTAAAAGGAGCACCTTAATTGCCAGTAGTTCCCTAGAGGACCCGCTGCCACGGGCTGGCTGGACAGAAGATGTTGTGCAAGTTCTCATTGCAAGCACGTATGACTATATTTGAAGCACATGCCTAGGATTGTTTAGTACGTGGATGCTTGTTATTATTTATCTGCAATGCCCTAGTTCTTGAAGTTACATGTTTAGACTAGTCCATGCAACACCCGTCCATCCATCCCTATGCCTACCGCACTCGAATCCCACTATTACTATTACTGTTACTGTTGCTCCTGTTTCACTGTTGATGTTGCTTTGCTGTCGCTACTACCAAACTGTTGCTACTGCTAAACTTCTGTGAGCAAGAACTATTTCCAGGTGCAGCTGAACTGATAACTCAATTGTTAAGGTTTGCAAGTATTCTTTGGATCCCCTTGTGTCGAATCAATAAATTGGGTAATACTACCCGCGAAGACTGTTGCGGTCCCCTATACTCGTGGGTCATCAAGACTATTTTCTGGTGCCGTTGCCGGGGATCAATAAATAACTTTATTTGTAAGTTCACTTGGATCTATTAGATCTATTATTGTTCACTGCTATTCCTTTCATCATGGAGAAGTCTCATGATGGAACGTTCCCTATTTTACCATCCACCACAAGAAGATGTACGGTCCTATACACCTCTGCTGCTCTTGATTCACCATCTGTTATGAGTAAGCTTGTTACACCACAATCACATACACATGCACTACTGCAGAAAGGCTTATAGCCTCCTGGTGGTTAGTGACGTGCAAAACTTTGCCTGTCACTAGTATGTATTGCTAGTGACGGGCGTAGATAAGCCTGTCACTAGTACAAAATACTAGTGACAGGCGCATAAAATCAACTGTCACCGGTACCTTCGTCGGAGGGCAGCTAACGGAAAAACTACTTAGTGACGGGCGTGTATGAATGACTGTCACTGAAAAGATACGAGTAGTGACGGGTTCATAAAAAAATCTGTCACTAGTATTTTTCGTGCATGTCAATTGTAGGAGCAATTTCCTAGTGACAGGTGACCCTAAAGGCCTGTCACTAAAGTGATGGCGCATATAAGCTATTTTTCACTGGTACGAGGTTAGATCAGATGTTTTGCCCAAAAGTATTTCTAACAAGAACTCATCTTCTGGGATCGTAGTGCATATAAAGTATAGCAGGCAAGGGAAATGAGTACAAGCTCATTCAAATTTCATCAGAGATGAAAATATTATTCTCACATGAGTTAACTAAACCACTTAAGCTGACACAATGATCAAATTGATGATAAATAAAAGAAACATTGTATATCCAAACGCCACTAGTCTATTAAACATGGGATCAAAGATAACTAAAAGTAGCAGATTGAATTATTCTCCGCGATGGAGTTTGACACCTTTAGTGCAGATAATACATATCTGACTACTATTCAGTCCTTCAACGAGTACTTCTTCCTGTGAACACTGAAACTTTCGACTCTTCTTTCTTAGGTCCTCCTTTACATCCATTTCAGTTACTTCCTCCGACACATATTAGTTGACTCAACTTTGTCTAGATACGAATACATCTAGCCTAGATACATATGAATATAGACAAACTTGAGTCAACTAATATGAGTCGGAGCGGGTACCTAGCATTGTTGGACAAAATGTTAATATGACAAAGACGTTTAAAGATGACAAAATCTCCATAACCATTTAAATCCTAAAACGGAAAGAAAATTAGAGCACAATAGCTTTCGGATCCAAGAAAAAGTGAGCGACAGAGATGAAACTCTCTAAGTTCGTTCTGAACTGAAGCAAAGCAGCAGCCGGGTAGGGATGCAAGCCGCCCCGTCCGGTGGACATGGCAGACAATCTGAGTAATTATGCAAGGGCCAAATTAGCATCCTTATTATTCCCATATGTACGATCGAACGAGGCTACGAAGTACAAACAATTTCACGAACTAGCACCGACCATCACATTAACACACAGACACTTCTTCCTACAACGCGTTGACGGCTTGTGTAAATGCAACGCAGCGTCGTGCATATGCCTGGTTTGATTAAGGACTGCATGGAGCAAATTGCATGGAAAACGGATCTCATGAGTAGCGGCCGGGACAGGAGGTGATCTCGGGCGGGCGGCCGAGCGCGAGGGTGGCATCTCAGGCGGTGGCTGATGGGAAGGGTGGTAGGAGGTTGAGGAAGAGATCGGGGAGGGTGGTATGTAGGGGGTTGAGGAAGAGATCGATCGGTGCCGTGGCGCTGGAGGGCGTCTATCTCGCGGTCCGGGAGTCGAACAACGGCGTGAGGGCCCGTTGAGGAGGACGCGAGGGGCCAATTGCGGCTTGGTGCAGCGCCCGAACGTGCCACGCTTCCACCGGTCGGCGCGGACGCGAGTGGCGACGGATCCGTTCCGGAGTCCAGCTCGATGTGCAAATTCCAACTCGAGTCGGACAAACGCGGTTTCTCTGCCATAAATAAAGGTCGATGGACCCATCGTTTGCTGTACAAAATAATCGAGCTCCATTCATTTTAGGCGAAGCTGAATTTGGCGGATCGAATTCAGTAGCAAATTGAACGGAGCTTGGCGACGGGTTAAAGGCAGTTTGGTGACGACAGTGAGAAGGCTTTATTGAAGGTAGTATTCAAGCGACCATCGTTTTAGCTATTTCCTCTGACGCATATTAATTGATTCAAATTTATTTAAATTTAAATGAATCTAGACACTATTTAGTATATAGTTTTATCTAAATTTTGACAAATCCAAGTCAAGTAATTTTGACCATTGGCCGTTTTGAGCCTATCACGGATGGCCTATTCTGTAGTAGTGATGCTACACACACTGCTACTACTGCTGAGTCTGAAACTGCTTTTGATAATCATGATGTTACTTCTACTGTGCTTGATGCGAGTGGTTCATTAGGTCCTTTTCTAGATGTTACTATGGCTAGTTTAGGAAATACCGAAACTCCTAGTGAAGACATTGTTACACCTATTAGCTCACCTGAGGCTAGTGAGAGTTATGATATTAATGATGGTTACATTGAGTTTACTGATGATTTTGTTGAAGAGTGCCGAACACACATGGTACTAGTGCTATTAAGAGTCTCCTTGATAGACGTACTATTATGCCTAAGTTGTCCTCTGATCCTAAGTTTGCCACTTCTCTCATAGATATTAAAGATAAAGATTATGATTTCTCTCTTGATTTATCTTATTTAGATATTGTTGAGAAAGAACCTTTTTGTGGGACTAAAAATGAGAGTGATGTGGCTCATATGAATGAGTTTTCTACTATGAGTGCTTTATTCTCTGATGATTTTAAGATGCGCAAGTACTTCGTTACTAAGATCTTTCCCTTTTCACTAAAAAGAGAAGCTAGGGCTTGGTTTAATAGATTACCTCTTGGTTCCATTGATAGCCCTGATTGTTTGATTGCTTCTTTCTTCCAGAAATATTTTCCTCTCAGTGCTAGACATGCTGCTTTGCATAGACTTTTTGATTTTAAACGGGGAGAAGATGACAAATTACCTAAGTCATGGACAAGGTTTTGTGCCTTGATTCATGCACATCCTGGATGTCCATTACCTAAGAATGAGCTCCTTGATATTTATTATAATGGACTAACTGATGATTCTAGGACATACCTAGATAGCTTTGCTGATTGTGTTTTCAGAAAAAGAACTCCTATAGATGCTGAAGAATTAATGGCTAAGATAAGCAAGAATTATGATGATTGGACTTCAACTGAGCTAAATACACCTGAGCCTATTACTCCTGAACCAGTTGTGCCTGAACCAATTCCAACACCAACACCAAAGAAGAGAGGAGTTATTGCATTAAATGATGAAGTGATGAAAGAAGCTAAGAAGTGTCTAAAGGAGAAAGGTATTAGAGCTGAAGATGTGAAGAACCTACCTCCTATAGAAGAATTATGTAAGCCAAGTCCTCACACATCCACTATTGAGGTACACTATCTCCAACACTTTGATAAAGGTGATATTCCTTATGGTAAGCCTCCTGATCAATGCCTAGAGGAACTTGCCACTTTTATTGTTAAACAAGGCTACTTTAATAAACAAATTCAGAACCATTTATTGGAAAACTATAGAGCTAGTAAAGTGTTGAAAGATATTGTGGAAAGAACTTCTAACGATATTAAAATGCTTTTTAAACACTTTCAAATGGTTCAAACCCAACTTGATCAACTTGCTAAGGTGCAAAAGGATATGCTAGTTAATGCTTCAGGAGATAAACATGCTTATGGAATTAGAACTAGGAGTGGTATGGCTACTCAAGATCCTTTATATCCTGAAGGACACCCTAAAAGAATAGAACAAGATTCCCAACAAGGTGAAGATAGTGGTAGTCCTCGTAAGAGAAAGAAAAAGAAACATAGAATAGTAGATGAACCACTTGAACCTGCTGTAGATCCTAATAGTATATCTGTATTTGATGCTGAAATTGAGAGTGGTAATGATAAAAATGATGCTCCTGATAATGAGGAAGTTGAGGAAGAACCTGAGAATCACACTAAGAACACTAGGTACACAAAGGAAGATTTTATTGCTAATAAACATGGTAAAGAGAGAGAACCTTGGGTGCAGAAACCTATGCCTTTTCTAGGTAAGAAACACAAGTCAAAGGAGGAAGAACACTACAACAAGTTTTGTGAGTGGATGAAGCCTTTATTTTTGCAAATTCCTTTGACTGATGCTATTAAGTTGCCTCCTTATTCAAAGTATATGAAGGATATTGTCTCTAATAAAAGGAAGATTCCTAATGAGGAGATTTCTACTTTGCTTGCTAATTACTCCTTCAATGGTAAGGTTCCAAAGAAACTTGGTGATCCAGGTATAACAACTATTCCCCTCTCTATTAAGAATAATTATGTTAGAACTGCTTTATGTGATTTGGGAGCTGGAGTTAGTGTTATGCCTTTTTCTCTCTATAAGAGACTCCAGCTAGAAAAGTTGATACCAACTGATATATCTTTGCAAATGGCTGATAAGTCAACTACTATTCCTGTTGGTATATGTGAGGATGTTCCTGTTCATGTTGCTCATAATTGCTTGATTTTAACTGATTTTGTTGTGCTTGAAATGCCTGAAGATGATAATATGTCTATTATTCTTGGGAGACCTTTTCTTAATATTGCAGGTGCTGTCATCAATTGCAATCAAGGAAAAGTAACTTTTAATATTAATGACAAAGAGCATACTATCTATTTCCCCAAGAAGTTTGGTAAGAGCTATCGCTTGAATTCCATTTAAAATAGTGAGAGCATCAAGGTTGGAGAAATATATTGTCCCATTCCACAAGAAAATTTTGAAACTATTATGATTGGGACCATTGCTATCAAGTACGAGGTAACATAATCACCTTGTGGATTGCAAAGTTTTCTCTCATATAAGATTGTTTTGGTAACAAGACTTGATCAACCTTGTTAACAAAAATATTTTAATGAACACAATAATGTTTTCACTATGGTTATTCTTGCTTTCTTTTAATTTTCTCCTTCCTAGTCTTTGCTTTTGCTCTTGTTAGTTAGTTGTTTGCTTGTTAGAGTGTCTTAGAACTTTTGTAGTTTGGCTTTTGTTTGCTTTTGCTTCTTCTGAAAAAACTGTTTCTGCAAGAAAATCAATTTTCATACCCTGAAAATTGGCCAAAAATAAAGTTTCCCGAACAATCCCAGAAAATTCAAAATAATTTTTTCCTCGGAAAAAAGGGTAGAGGGACACCTACAGTGACCCAGGGGGCCACCACACCCATGGTAGGCACGACCTACCAGGGGGTGGCGCCAGGTGGAATTGACGAGGTTTAATCTCATCAATGCCCATTGTTATGGACTTTGGGTTTTGGAGAAGATGGGGATGCTGGAGATCGTGGAACGGTTAACAGACAAACAACCAGGGGACACGAGATTTACCCAGGTTCAGGCCCCCAGAGGGAAACCCCTACTCCTGCTTGTCTGCTCTTGATTACGGCGGAACCAAAGGTTACAGGATGCGCAGATTCGATCTGGCGTGGAGGTGCGTGTGCGAAAGTATAAGTCAAGAGATCTAGGACGTGCCCTCCTGGCCTTTATATAGACTTAGACAGGTCTCGGGCATAGTCCTAGTCGGTTACAGGTTCTAGGGTTTTACCCCTTTGAATTTCCTATCTATGCTAGTCTTGCTCTCCAAGGACTCGAAGATGTCATGGGCCTTGGCCACCCGAAAATCTTCATGGGCCAGCGTATGTCTGCTGTGGGCCTTCCTTGGGCTGGACCAGGTATACTGAATTCACGTACCCGTAGGGTATAACCATGTCAGTAGCCCCCGAGTGATCAGTCGAATCGTAGATTCGGCTGCGGACTCTTCAATCCTTCGAGTGCAACTATGTATAAATAGTATATGTCTGTAGAGATTTTTGATACGTGTGCCTGACTCACCCGACGGATCAGGGTCAGTTAACTATCTTAGGACGAAACAACACGATCTTCATCAGGTTCGAGTCCCTTAACTTGAACCCGGAACATATGCTGGCGTAATTCGACTCAGGCCGCGGAGGACTTACAGGAGTGGAATTCCAGTGGTTTTAATTGATGTACCCAACGCGTCCGTCGGGATTTTTCATCGCGCCTATTGGCACGGATTTATACTAGCAGACCGTAGTCGTGTGCGTTGCCAGGCCATCAGATGATATCTGCAGGTCTTATCTTCGTGTCACAGACACAACATCCGAATATTTATCACCGCGGAGGTGTTTCGGGTGGCTAAGGGGATCGTTGCTCACTCAGCGTTTTGTTGGGGCAGAGTTGCCGAAAAGTTTTTTGCTTGCTGATCCGAAGGATCGCAGTCGAAGATTTCATAGGGTGCGCGACCAGCGCTCCCTATGGGAGTAGCCCCCAAGTGTCTGTTCGAGTCGTAGACTCGAGCGGAGACTTTAGTTGAAGAATTGTTCAGTTGTTAAGTCCGTAGGACACGAAAATTTTCGGATGCTCAAATCCATCCTCCCTATGGGAGTAGCCCCCGAGTCCGTAGTGGAGTCGTAGACTCGACGTAGGACTCGAAGAAATACTCTGTCTTAATTCATCTTGTGGGTGCGTGGCCAGCGCTCCTGATAGGAGTAGCCCCCGAGTATTTAGTCGAATCGAAGATTCGAGTGAATACTCTTAGCTGTGGAGCCGAAGAATTGTAGTTGGTGCTAGTGTGGCTTTTGATGACATCAGTGCTGACGATCAATGACCTCAAGCGTCTGCTACGCGAGAGATGACTTGACTGGACGAACGTGGGTCCCACTTGCTGACTTTGAATTGACCGGTCACGCGCGTCGTGGAGATAATTACGGCGTCTCCTCGATTTCCGCACGTGGTGGACGGCGTGGTAACGATGGTTCGTTGTGATGCTGACACGTGTATGGTCAGATCTGCCGTTGGCGTTAGGTCTTCTGGATGGACGGTTCCCGTGCGTCGTCTTCGTTGTTATAATCATTGGGGAAATTCGCGGTTTGTTTTCACCGCATCAGTTCTTGTTTTCACTACCTCCTTGTGCTCTAGCGATTCTTGCTGCGCGCTGGGATTTCCTTCCACATTTCCATCTTCCCTTCTGCGCTTCCACCGCCGGAGCCGCCGTAGCGCAATGGGGAAACCGAAGAAATCATCGTCGGCCGTTGGTACTAGCGCCGCCGGAGGAAAGAAAGGCGCCGCCGCTACCCGTGTCACCGACGGTGGCTGGCAGCGATCAGAGACGCGGGAGAGCGATCTCCGCAAGCTTCGTGAGCGGGGTTTGATCCCGCAAGATAGGGAGGCCGTCAGACTCCCCGGCAATGAGGTAATCCCCCGTCCCCCAGCTGGGTATCGAGTTATGTTTCTCGCCTTCGTTATGCGTGGGTTTTCTTTTCCAGTCCACAACTTCCTCCGTGGATTGCTCTTTTTCTATGGCATTCAACTTCACCATCTGTCGCCCAACTCTCTTCTCCACATTGCTTGCTTCATCACTTTTTGCGAGTGTTGGCTTGGCATTGAGCCACACTTTGGCCTCTTCCGGAAGCTTTATTCCGTGAAGAGGCAGTCTGGTTCGGATGGTGTTTATCCCATTGGGGGTTGCATCATCTCTCTTAGTCCCAATCTTCTTTTCTTTTCTTTTTCCATGTCCGAATCTGTCCAGTACTGGCGGAGGCGATGGTTTTATATCCGCGACTCCGTAGTGCCCGGGCAAGATTTTGGTCTTGTTCCCTTTGACCCCTCCCAAATGATTGAGCCGAAAAGGTCTTGGAAAAACCAAATCTTGATGGTGAGGTGCCGGAGATAGAGGCCCTTTACCGTCGGGTGGAGGATCTCCAACTGATTCCGGAGAAGGAGGTGAACGGTGTGGACATCATCCGGACGTTTCTCGAACGTCGGGTGCAGCCTCTCCAAGCGAGGGCGCACCCGATGTTCCTTTATTCTGGGCGTCGTGATCCGACGAGGGTTTCGGCTGAGAAAATCTCCGAGGGGGATCTTGACAGGGCCCTTCGCTCGCTGCTGAAGTTCAAGGGCGGAGAGGAAATCCTTGGGAAGTCGCTGACTCCGCCGTTTTCTTCAGCGTTGTCTGTTCCATAGGTGTAGATTTGTGCACATAGTGCTTTTTGTCGGCTGCGTATTTATTTCCTTTGTTTGCTAAAAAAGTTCCTTCTGATTTTGCAGAGCTTCAAAGTGCCAGGCATGGTACCGCCATTGCCCGAAAAGTATCCGAATGCCTCGGATAATGAAGTGGTTGAGTCCGTGTCCGAGCTGCCGTCGGCGCGATCTCCGGCGGAGGATGCCGACGAGTCGAGTGAGGACCATACGCGCAAACGATCTCGGAGCTCCAGCGAGTCTTCGTATGCCTCGACTCCTCCGACTCCCAGAAAACCTCTGGGCCTTGACCGTCATAGTGATGTTCATGGGGGCTCTTCCTCTCCCATTCCTGCCGTTCCTGTGCGGGCTGTCGCACCGCACCCGCCAGCGAAGCGGAAGAAGGAAGAGAAAAAGGAGGAGAAAAAGGAGGAGAAGAAGGAAGAGAAGAAAGAGGAGAAGAGAGCCCGAAGGACTCCTCCTGTCTTCGACCTGAGCTCGTTGGGCTCGTAAGTTTCTTGTTATATTACTGTCCTTTTTTCTTGACGTTGCACTTGTGATGATTGCTTCGTATGCAGGCATTACTCCCACGACTCATCCAGCGATGGTGCGCGGGAGATGATGGGGGAGTCGAAGATTGCGTCTCCTCCTCCTCAGACGGTGGCGACTTCAGGAGGCGCTGCTCCGGATCCCCCTGTGCAGGAGGTGTAGGTGGTTGCGCCTCAGAATTTCGCCAGCGGGTCTTCGGAGTCGCCATCCGATCATGTGAGTACCGTTGCTTCGTTCCACGGGGGGAGCCCCCGAGTGTCTTCGTGTGCGAATTTTGCTTTTAATCCTTTGTGTTGGGCGTAGCCCCCAAGTCCTTTTTCTTACTGCTATTTCTTTTTCTGCAGCCTTTTGTGCAGGATGACAAGCGGCTGGTGCAGGAGCGTCTGGTGCTGGAGGCTAACCTTCGGCAGCTTCAAGGTACCTGTTTGCCTTTCTTATTTATTTCTGGTCCTGTTTTCTGACGCTTGCTTGTTTTGAATGCAGAGGAGCATAATACTTCTCTTCGTGAGGTCGATGCTCTCAAGAAGAGCCTTGGTCAATCGGAGCAGAAGGCCGAGGCTGCCATTGGCGCGAAAGAACGCCTCGAGCTAGAGCTGACTAAGGCAGCCGAAGCGAAGGATCGTCTGCAGCAGGAGGCCGCGGATCGTGAGTAACAGCTGGCCACCGTTGCGGCTGCTCGTGAAAGAGAGGTGGCGGCGAAGTCATGGCTGCTGCCAAGGCTATTTCGGGTAAGTGCTGTATTTGTGCTTGTTTCTTCGTGTTTCCTGTCTTCTTGTGTGCTGCATTTCTTCATGTCTTCTCTTTTATTTTTGTCTCAGATGCCGCAGGCATCGAGTTTGACCGCGGTGCTCTAGAGCACGGGAGTGCTCTAGATGATGCTACTGTGGCGGTCGAAGATCGCTGCAGCACCGTCGTCAGCTCCCTTGCCAAGGCGAAGGAGGTCCTTGGCCGCTTCTACAAGGAGCTTGTCCCTAAGGGCGTAGCCCTCGATGATGTGGATGCTCTGGCGGAGGCTTTGTCAGCCGAAGCGTCTGCGGCGTACAAGCGCAAGCAGAAGGGCATCGGCGCGTCCGTCGGGCTGGCAATGGCCTTGGCGGCTGGAGCGGAGCTGGATCTGCCCCAGATCACCTCCCGGATGCCGACGACTGCAGATGGATCCGAGGTAGCCTTTGCTGCCTACTCTGCTCGCTGCAAGCGATATGGGCCCAAGCTCATTGATTTGCTGTCTGAGTATGCCCTGCGGCAGCAGGGCGGGGCCAAAGCTAGGCAGTCTGGCTCCGAGGCGACTCAGGGTGCCGCGTCTTAGGCGTTGTAGACGTGGGATAGTTTGTAGTATGCTTTTGCTGTAAATATTTTGTAGAACACAATCCTTGTGCCACATAGTGGCCTTATATGTTTGATGAATGCTTTTGAGTTGTGTTCTACCATTGTCTGAATGTTTGCATCCCTTTCTTTTTTCTGCTTCTCTAGGTTCCTTCGGGTGCTGACCCTGTTGACACCTCGTCCGCCATGCCGCTGCGACCATCTTTGGATGATTCCTCGCAACTCGCTTTCCTTCGGGATCATGTGCGTAGTCTTGAGAGGGAGTTGCTTGGGTTGCGCGGTCGTGCCGATGTGTGGAAGTCCAAGGCGGATCGTGGTGTAGCCAGAAAGGAGTACTTGATGGCGGAACTGGTTCGGCTGTCCGAGCAGCTTCAATGTAAGTTGTTCTTTGGTTCGAGATGTAGCTCGGTTCTTCGGATGAGCCTGCTGGCCTTGTGCTTATTTGTTGCAATTGTCGTAGGTGCGAACCTTGCTCCGAGGGAAGATAAGGAGTGTGTCGCTGTTCGGGTCAATTGCTTGACTCAACAGGACATGGAGGCCGGTGGCTTATTCTGGATGGATCGTGACCGTGCCGTGGCTCTGGCAACAGTGCAGGATCGTGTGCACCAGGTATCGCGGGTGCTTCGCCAGGTGCAGACGTCGCTTGCCTCGGTGTTGCATGTTATGTTTCCTTTGGATGCGGTGACGACGAGCCTTGCGGGTCTTCTGTCGAAATTTCGGAATGTGAGCAATGTCAAGGAGTTGGTGCGGCAGCAGCTCGTCGCAGGAGTGAAGGCTGCTTTGTCTCTTGTGAGGCTGCACCGGCCTGATGTAGATTTGGCTGCTGTGGCCGCTGGGCCACCTCTTCGACCGGATGGTGATGAGTGGGACATGCGTACACATTACGCAGCTGTAAGGCAATATGCCGAACAGGTCGTAGATTTGTTTGAGCAGCGTGCTCGGATTATTCTTCAGAATAGGTAGTACCTGAAAAAGGGGATAGATGCAAATTTTGTATATTCCGGCTGGGCGTGTTGTGCCCTTTGTTGTAAAGGTTTGTTTGTTGTGAGCACGGAGTGCTTTGATTGAGTACGTGTCCTTTTTGTTTGCCTGACGTTGTCAGCTACTCAGGTGTACACGTTTGATCCTCGGTCGATGAAATCGTGAGGTGGGGGGAGCCCACGAGTGCGTTTGTAGCATGAAGTAAAGTTGCAAAATAGCGAACTAAAGTTTGGGGTGAGACACTTAGCTTTATTTATATCGTAATGGAGGAAGTACATTGTTCGGCTGAATAGCATTGGCTGAAAGCCTTATTGAAAGTAAAGGGGGTAGGTTGCTAGGGATATAATCGTCGCAGGTGCGAGATGTTCCATGGGTTGGAGTATGCGACTCCAGACTCCACGTGCTTGAGGTGGTAGGCGCCACCTGGGATGACTTCGGTGATGACGTAGGGTCCTTCCCATGGTGACTCGAATTTCTTCGGTCGCTCTTGCTTGAGTCGCAAGACGAGGTCTCCTTCGACGAAGGACCTTGGGCGCAGCCGGCGGCTGTGGTAGTTGCGGAGACTCTGCTGGTATACCGCTGATCGAGCTGCTGCTATGTCTCTTGCTTCGTCGAGTGTATCGACGGCGTTTTCGAGTGCAGCCGTGGATTCGGCTTCACTGTATGCGACGACCCGAGGGGCCTGGTGGCGTACTTCGGCTGGCAGCACGGCTTCGGCTCCGTGTACCATGAAGAACGGTGTCTAGCCTGTGGAGCTGTTTGGCATGGTCCGTAAGCTCCATAGGACGGATGGTAGCTCTTTCGTCCAGGCTCCTGCTTTCCGTTCGAGTGGACTTATGAGGCGCTTCTTGATGCCAGCGCCGATTAGGCCGTTGGCCTTTTCCACTTGCCCGTTCGTTTGCAGGTGTGCCACTGAGGCGTATGTGATGTTGATCCCAAGGCCTTCACAGAAGTCCTGGAATTCCTTGGAGATAAAGTTCGATCCATTGTCGGTGATGATGCTATGCGGTACGCCGAACCTGTAGACAATGGACTCGAAGAACTTGACGGCAGTTTTGCCCTTTTGGTTGGTGACGGGCATGGCCTCGATCCACTTGGTGAATTTGTCGACTGCTACCAGGAGGTAAACGTGTCCTCCTTTCGAGGATTTTGGCAGTTTGCCGATCATGTCGAGGCCCCATTGAGCAAAAGGCCAAGCTATAGGTATGGGTCTGAGCTCTGACCCGGGTGCGTGCGGTTTGTCGGCGAATCGTTGGCATCCATTGCATCTTCGGACGATGTCCTTTGCGTCGTTCATGGCCGTTGGCTAGTAGAATCCTGCTCGTAGAGCTTTGGCGACAAGGGAGCGGTTGCCTGCGTGATGGCCGCAGATGCCTTCGTGGATGTCTTGGAGGATGGCTTTCCCGTCACCGATGGTGACGCACCTTTGTAGTATACCGGTAATACTGCGCTTGTACAACTCGCCGTTGATGGTGGTGAAGGCTTTTGACCGACGAGATATGCGTCGGGCATCTGTCAGGTTGTCAGGCAGTTGTCCGTTTATTAAGAACTGGAGGTATGGGCGCGTCCAAGTTTCTTCGACTGCCATGACCTGCATTAGGTTGATCATGGCTACCTCTGTGTCCAGTTTTTCGGGTCCTTCGTGTCCTTCGGGCAGCGTAGCTCCCGAGTGTTCTGCTTCTTCGGGTGATCCTGTGGGGAATTTTTGCTTGATGGATGGCACGCAGATCTGTTCGAGAAACACACCTGGTGGCACCTTTGAGCAAGTGGAGTCGATGTTGGCGAGTCTGTCGGCTTCCTCGTTGCTTTCTCTTCCGACGTGCCGAAGCTCGCAGCCGTCGAATTCTCCTTCGAGTGCGTTGTAGAGCGCGCGGTACGCGATCATGTTTTCAGCGTGTGCGTCGCACTCGTTCATCGTCTGCTGGACGACGAGGTTGGAGGCACCGTAGATGACCAGGCGCGTTGCGCCGCATATCTTTTCCATCCTCATGCCATGGGTGAGGGCTTCGTATTCGGCCTCGTTGTTGGAGGCTCGGAATTTCATCCGAAGGACGTACTTCATCTTGTCGCCTTGCGGGGAGGTCAGTATGACCCCTGCTCCTGCTCCAGCTTCTCTCTTAGAGCTGTCGAAATGCATCGTCCATGATTGTGACATGTCCGGGGTGTCTGGCAGCTGCAGCTCCATCCAATGTACCAGGAAGTCCGGAAGGACTTGAGATTTGATTGCGAGTCGCTTCTCGTAAACGATGTCCAAGGGTGACAGCTCGATGCCCCACAGGGCCACGCGTCCTGTGGCCTCTGGATTATTCAGGATGCTGTTCAGGGGTGCCTCGTTGACGACCATCACTTGGTGCTCCTGGAAGTAATGGCTCAGCCGTCGAGCCGTCATGAACACGCCATAGGCGAGCTTCTGGTAGTGAGGGTACCTCTGCTTTGTTGGTGTCAGTACCTCGCTGAGGTAGTAGATTGGGCGCTGGACCCCGTGGGTCTTGCCGTCTTCGGGTCGTTCGACCACGAGCACGGTGCTGACCACTTGGTGTGTGGCTGCTATGTACAGCAGGAGAGGCTCGCGTTCCTTTGGCGTGACCAAGACGGGCGAGGTGGAGAGGAGCCGCTTGAGGCTTTCGAATGCATCATTGGCTTCTGGCGTCCACTCAAACCTGTCTGCCTTGCGTAGTAACTGGTAGAATGGATCTGCTTAGCGCCGCTATTCGTCCTGCGAGCTGCTGGACGCCTTTGAGGTTTTTCGGCTTCTCCATCGCCATGATGGCTCTGATCTTCTTCGGGTTCGCCTCGATTCCTCGCTGAGAGATGAAGTACCGAAGCAGCTGACCCGATGGGACGCCGAAGGCGCATTTTTCGGGGTTGAGCTTGATCCTGTAGCGATCAAGGTTGTCGAACGTCTCGCGGAGATCGTCGATAAGTGTCCCTGCCTCCCTGGTTTTTATGACTATGTCGTCAACGTAGACTTGGACGTTGCGACCGATCTGGTCTTTGAGGCAGGCCTGCATGCATCGCTGGTACGTGGCACCTGCGTTCTTTAGCCCGAAGGGCATTGTGTTGTAACAGAATACTCCGAACGGTGTGATAAACGTCGTTTTCTCCTGATATTCGACCTTGAGTCGAATCTGGTTATAGCCTGAGTAGGCGTCAAGGAAGGAGAGTTTCTCGCAACCTGCAGTCGAATCGATGATCTGGTCGATCCGGGGAAGAGGGAAGTGGTCCTTTGGGCAATGCTTGTTTAGTGACGTGAAATCCACGCACATCCGCAGGATGTCCGTGTCCTTCTTTGGGACCATCACTGTGTTTGAAAGCCACTCGCTTTCCTTGATTTCACTGATGAAGTCTGCAGCGAGCAGTCTATTGATTTCCTTGCCGATAGCTTCGGCTCGTGGCTCCGACAGTCTCCGGATGGACTGCTTGACTGGCTTGGTGTCTGGAAATACATTGAGTGCGTGCTCGGCGAATTCCCTGGGAACTCCTGGCATGTCCGCAGGACACCAGGCGAATATTTCCCAACGCTCACGGAGGAATTCGACGAGCGCGCCTTCCTATGCGGAGCTGAGGTCGTTGGCGATCAGAGCCGTCTTGGAGGCATCCGTCGGATGGACCTGCACTTTCTTGGTGTTGACGGTGGAGTCGAAGGACATGTCAGGTGCGTTCTGCCTTGTGACTGGGGGTGCCCCATTGTCCGTCACCTCACGAAGCCTTACAAGCTCGTCTTGCATGCCGAAAGACTAGGAGATTTTGTTGAAATCCCTGTCGCATTGGTCCGATCGGGTGAAGGCTACTCAGCCAAACACTGTACCCCTGCATCACTATGAATAAAATCTAAGTTCCTTGGCCCAAAAGATTTCTCCTCCATTATATTATTATCATTCAAACATGCTCGGGGGCTAAGCCTCACCATACGACTTCGTCGATTGACAACAACGCATATAACCTGAGTAGCTGACCACGTTAGGCTAACGAAAAGGACATGCATACTCTATAATCAAACAACACACTACATGTCAATACATACAACTTTACAAGGGCATTACGAGCCCACTCGAACAAATACAGACTTTACAAATACAGAACATAATTGTGCCACAGCCACGTAGTGTGGGTGCATATCCCACGCCATGCCGTCCGGAGGAGGAGGTGGCCCAGCCGCTATCTCCGCAAGATTTACATCGTGACAATGCAGTCGAACTAGAGACAGGGTTGCCTTCACACCCGCCACTAGTTGATGGTGCACCAGCTCCTTGTCACGGAAATTCCCAATAAGACCCTAGAAGATGGAGGGAGCCGAATCCAAGGGGAACATCGTCAACCAGATCGCTGCAAGGGATGACCTCGCCCGCTTCAGCACTCACAACACTTGGTGAACGCAATCCTGCACTGTCGCGAGGACAATCGCCCGGTCGCGGTCCATCCAGAAGAAGATGGCGGCCTCCAAATCTTGTTGTGTCAGGAAATTCATTTGAATTGCGACATGATCCTTCTCTTCCTTTGGAAGAAGATTAACAACTGCACAACACAATGGGTGAGCTGGCTACAACTGCACTCGAAGAAACAAAGGGTCAAGATAACTTACATTGGAGTTGCTCGCCCATTTGCCGCAATTCCTCCAACAGAAACTCTTCTCTGGAAATGGCTCGCTTGGCCTTGGACTTCCACACATCCGCATGACCACGGATGCTGAGAACGTCCTTCTCCAAGCTTCGGATGCGATCACGCAAAAATGGCAACTGCGACGACTCGCTCAACGACGGGCGAGAGATAGGTGCAGGAGAAGGTGTAACCACTGGAACCGCACTCGAAGGACCCTAAGGGTGCACGGGAAAACATCAATATCACAAAATTTGACAATAGTCAAAAGATGCATTCATATATACATAAATAAGGCCACTACGTGGCAGAGTGACACTTGTTCATCCAAAAGACCTTACACATGCAACAGAGAAAGACAGCTAGACTAGCTACAAGGAAGAAGGGCCTAAGCGCTAGCACCCGGAGCAGCTTCAGATCTAGACTGTCTACACTTGGCCGCTCCCTGCGCTCCAGTGAGTAGTCAACCAGAAGATCAATCAGTGTCGTCCGCCGCCGTCGGCATCCTAGACGTGACCTGTGGTAGATCCAGTCGGGCTCTGGATGCCATTGCCATTGCCAGCCCATCGTAGCACTGACCCTCTTCTGTGTTCGCTTGTACTTCGCAGGAGCATCACCCTCTAGAGCCTCCGCTAGGGAATCGACATCCTCGAGGGCAACGCCCTTGGGGTTGATCTCCTTGTAGAAGCGAGCGAGCACCTTCTTGGCCTTGTCGAGAGAGCCCACGGCAGAGGAGCAGCGATCTTCGATCGCCACAACAGCATCTGCTAGGGGATCCCTGTTATCCAGGGCGCTATGATCATATGCAACGCTAGAAGCATATGGCAATAGAAGCAACAAAAACACTCGAATAAGGAAAAAGAATCTACAAACAAGATATAGAACACTCAAAAGGAGGTGAGGTATTCTTACCGGATATCACCTTGGCAGCAACCATGGACTTCTCTGCCATGGCCTTCTCTCATGACGTCGTAGCAGCTGCAAGCTGCTACTCACGATCTTCAGCCTCTTTCTGCTGGCGCTGGAGGGCCTCTGCAGCATCCTTTGCCTGTTTCTCCGCTTTTCCGAGACTCTTTTTGAGTGCGTTCAGCTTGCAGAGGGCATCGTTGTTCTCATCTGCAGCATTGGGCAATAAAGGATGAACACAAGAAAAAACTCCGGAGCACTCGAAATAAAGCAATAAGAAACCTATGCACCTCGTAGATGCTTGAGTTCACCCTCCAGCGACAGATGCTGCTGGATCAAACGTTTGGCATCACGGACAAATGGCTACGAAGAAATTAGCAAATATGATGAGTAAAGGGCTCGGGGGCTCGCCCCACGCAATAGAATAATAACACTTATGTGGTATGCTGTGGACTTTGAAGGTTTTATAATCGTCTTCCGCATAACGAGCGCACAAGCCTCCCGTCTCGCGGAGCTCGAGTCCTCGTCATCAGAGTTGGCCACCATCTTGGGAAACGAAGACGCAGGCTTCGATTCCGCGAACATTTCTTTGGATTCCTCATCGAGGGACTCCTCCGAATGATTACTACTAGCACTTACGAGGAGCCAAATCAACAACAAGCTAAAACTTAGCATATCCCCAAAACAACAAGTCTCGATCAAGAGCAACTTATGATGGTATGTCTAACAGGTTGAAGACAGGAGCCTCCTTCTTCTCTTTCTTCTTCTTCTTCTTCTTGGCCAGCGGCTTCGGGGCCATAGCCCGAACCGGCATATCCATGATGTGGGAGGAGGTCGCACCCTCATCCTCGCGGTGCTTCTCAAGGAAGGAGGGACCCTTCAACGTTGGTGGCGTCACCCCGTCCAAAGTCTTCCTATGAGACCTTATCTGAGTCTTCCCTTCACTCGGCTCGGGGGCTTCCAAGGAAGGAGAATGCATAGGGGGAGCTCGGAATCAGACTCCGCCTCCTTGTAGTACGGTGCAGTCGAGAACTTTTCAGGTAGAGGGGGCACCATCCCCGTCACCTTGTAGCCCTACAATTTGAAGACAAAATGGAACAAGATAAGTAATGATAACAAGAAACAAACACTCGACAATGTTACGCGCAACTACAGGTTTCACCTAAGGGATTATTTTCTTGGCACTGAATAGAGGAGTCAAGGACTTCCCAGAAGGTCCTCATCAGACTTGTGCTTTAGCAGAGGCCAAAGCGCCCTATCAAGATCAGCCGAAGACATCTCCTCCGGTAGAACCCTTGTCGGGTCACTAGCGCCAGTATACAAAAACATCGGGTGCGCCCTCGCTTGGAGAGGCTGCACCCGGCGCTTGAGAAAGGTGCGAATGATGTCGACACTGTTGACTTCTTTGCCCAGCACCAGTTGGTAGATCTCCTCCACCTCTTCAGATTCACCCTCCAAAACGACGTTCGATCATGAACGCTTTCGGATGATCTTCTAGGAGGAGTCGAAGGGGGCGAGCCCGTAATGCTGACCGTCCATCCTGACGCCGCGGATGTAGAACCACTTCCTCCGCCACTGCTGGACGGACTCGCAGAGATGAAAAGAGAAGAACTGGACTAAGGAGGGGATGGAAATTTCGCAGCCTCCCAGTGGATAAACACCACCGGTGCCAGATTGCCTCTTCACGGAGTAGAGTCTCCGGAAGATGCCAAAGTGAGGCCCGATACCGAGCCAGCACTCGCAGAGGGTAATGAAATAAGCAATGTGGAGGAGAGAATTGGAAGACAGATGGTGAAGCTAAATCGCATAGAAGAAAAGGAGCCCACGAAGAAATTCGTGGGCGGGAAGTGAAAGGCCGCGGATGATAAAGGCATAAAACATCACCCGAAACCCTTCGGGTGGGCGAGGGATTACCTCCTGATCGGGGAGGATGGTGTCGCCCTTCTCCTTGGAGATCAAACCGGCCTCACGCAGTTTTCGCAAGTCCGACTCGCGGATCTCCATGTGCCGCCACCCACCATCGGTGGTCTGGCTCAGAGCAGCAGCTTTCTTGGCGGCGCCGCAGCGCTCGTCCCCACCGCAGCGGATGAGCTTCTCTTAGGCTTTCCCATTGAGGAGCGGCGAGCGCGG
Organism: Avena atlantica; assembly: GCA_910589765.1. Classification (NCBI taxonomy): domain Eukaryota; kingdom Viridiplantae; phylum Streptophyta; class Magnoliopsida; order Poales; family Poaceae; genus Avena; species Avena atlantica. The sequence goes on along the minus strand of OU342735.1, from coordinate 482,293,815 downwards.
TGGTCCGCGCAAAGAAAGGAGGAAGGAAATACACGGAGGGAGTCCAGTGCTTGATGAGAGCAAGAGCTCAAGAAATGGTGGCAATGGCGAAAAAGCAGAGGCAAATGGCGAGGGAGTAAACTACTCTGTTTTCCCCACAGTATAAAAGGGGCGAGGACGATGAAGCAGAACCATCGATGCAGAAGCCCTAATGCGTGCCCCAGATCTCATCATCCACGTGTCAGCACCAAACTAAACCGTCGCAAACACGCCGTCCACTATGTATGGAAATCGAGGAGATGCCATAACTTTTGACACGATTATGCATGACTAGTCAAAATAAAATCAGGCGGTGGGACCCACGGTCGTCCCGTCGCATCGTCTCTGCTGTCGTAGATGGTTGAGTTCACCAATCGTCAGCAGTGACGTCATCAAAGCAAAGCCAGCAATGGCTTGAAGATTTCGACTGAGCATAAAGTACTTACTCGAGTCTACGACTCAACCAGCTACTCGGGGGCTACTCCTATCAGGAGCGCTGGCCACGCACTTGAGAAGTTACAATGGTGACATCACCTTGAAAATATCTTCGAGTCCTACGTCGAGTCTACGACTCCACTACAGACTCGGGGGCTACTCCCATAGGGAGCACTGGTCGCGCATTCAAAAAAATACGTCCTCTGGAGAGATAACTGAAGCAAACGCAAATGACTGAACTAAATTCTCCGTTCGAGTCTACGACTCGAACGGACACTCGGGGGCTACTCCCATAGGGAGCGCTAGTCGCGCACCCTATGAACTATTCGAGTGATATCCTTCGGATCAAGTACGACAAAAATCTTTGTGGCAACTCTACCATAGTTAACGCCAAATGAGTAGCTGCCTCTTTGGTCACCAGAAACACCTCCGCGGTGATAAAATTTTGGATATTGTGTCTGTGACGCAAAGATAAGCCCTACAAATATCATCTAATGGCCTGGTAACGCACCAGACTGCGCTCTGCCAGTAAATTCCCATGTCAACACGCACGATGAAAATACTGACGGACGTGTTAAATACATCACTTGAATAACACTGGAATTCTACTCCTATAAGACCTCAACGGCATGAGTCGAATTACACCAGCATTTGTTCCAGATTCGAGTCCAGGGACTCGAGTCTGAAGAAGATCGTGTTGTTTTGTCATATGATAGTTAACTGGCCCTTATCCGTCGGGTGAGTCAGGCACACGTATCAACGATCCCTATAAACTAACATGTTTATTCCTAAAGACAGGTTCAAGTACGGAGCATCCGAAAGATTATAGAGTCTCCGTTCAAATCTATGATTCGACTAAACACTCGGGGGATACTGATATGGATATACCCTATGGATGCGTTACGTTGGTATACCCGGTCCAAGCCCAGGGAAGGCCCATGTGAAGACTTCTTGTCCAAGAAGATATCGGGTGGCCCAAAGCCCACTACGAGTTCGACTCCTTGAAGGACACGACTAGCAGTAGATAGAATCTCAAAGGGTTTGACCCTAATCTGTAACCGACTCGACCTACCCCCGAGACCTAGCATATCTATATAAAGGCCAGGAGGTCACAGCGAGAAGGATCTCTCCAACTCATACACACAGCTCACGCCAGATTGCATATGCGTACACCTGTAACTTTCTGTTTCGCCGTAATCAAGAACAAACAAGATGAAGTAGGGTTTTTCCTTCGGAGGCCTGAACCTGGGTAAACCTCGTGTCCCCGTGTTGCTTGCCTGTTAACTGTCTCGCGACTTCCAGAATCCCCATCTTCTCCAAAACTCAAATCCATAATAATGGGCATTGACAAGTTGAAACCTCTTCAGCGAGGGATCACCCAATCCACGAGGGGATTGGTTCCACGTGGGTAACGATTCCATGGAAACCGAACAAAACCTAATATGTTTCCTCGTGTGTGTGTTTATTTTATGTCCAAAACACTTATTTCGTCGAAATAGGCTTTCGCCCCGCTTTATAAATAAAGCAACTGTCCACAACCAAACATCACAATACAGATCCACACACACAACACATGCTGGGGCCACAGCACAAGACGGCCCAACTAGGACAGAGTCCAAAGAAAAAACAAGAACCAACGATTCGCCGAGATCGTGGACGCCGAAGACACTATGTCGAGCTATGGGGGAGCCGCTGAGCCGCCTCCAAGAGCCGGCGCAGAGTCGCGTCCAACCTCACCTTGTCCCGCTGTCTACACAACGGGTACCAAAGCTGCAGGGAAGCCAGAAAGTGGAAAACAGAGTCAGACGCACGCCGAGGGAGAACCTTCTCAATAACCATCTTATTCCGAATATTCCAGAGGGACCACGACATGGCCGCAAACACAAGCCAGAAAAGGCGACGATCCCTCCCAGCTTGGTTAGCTCGGGTTTCTAGGAATTCCCCGAGGTCATGGGCCAGCCAATCCGGGCCCAACGCCTCGCGGATGAAATTCCACAGAAACCGGGCCACGGGACAGCTGAACAATATGTGGGTGCCCGTTTCAGGGACCCCACATAATGGACATAACCCATCCCCCGACCCATGTCGCTTGGTCACCTCAACTCCCGAGGGGAGCCTATCGCGTAAAAGTTGCCACACAAAGATTTTAGTCTTCAGCGGGAGAGGGGCTTTCCAGAGGTGCTTGGTCCAGGGAATAGGCGCCTGGCCAAAGAGGGCCCGATAGGCCGAGCCAACCGAGAAGGAACCAGACGGAGTGAGGGTCCACAGAACACTATCGGGTTCGCTGGCCAAGGAGGCCGGGAGCTCCGCCCTGAGTTCCCTCCAAGCTTTCGTTTCCTCCGGGCCGAAGGTACGGCGGAACGAGATGTTCCATGTACCTCCAAGTGCCGCGGAGGAAACACGGAGCGCTGGGTCGGAACATATGGCGAATAAGCCCGGAAAACCCTCCTGCAGCGGGCGCCCCCTGAGCCAGGGATCCAGCCAGAACAGGGTCCCCTCCCCATTCCCAATGGAAATGGCGAGGCCATGCCTGATCTCACCCTTGACCTCCTGAATGGAGTGCCAGAACTGGGACCCCTCGTGATGATCACAGGCCAGAAGGGGCCGGCCCCGCAGGTATTTGGCCTTGATGAGTTTGAGCCATAGGCCACCATCATCCCGCAGGATGCGCCAGACCCATCTGAGCATGAGGGCCTTGTTGAACTGACGGGAAGCAAGGATACCTATGCCCCCAACATCCTTGGGGGCGCAAATGTCTGCCCATTTGACCATGTGGTATTTCTGGCGACCCAAGGAGTCTTGCCAGAAGAACCTCGACAGCTCCTTGTCAAAGGTCCCATGCACCCCCTCGGGGAGGAGGTACATGCCCATCATGTACATGGGCAGGCTAGACAGACATGAGTCGATCAGGACGGTCTTGCTACCTTTAGAGGTAAATCTCCCACGCCAAGGTTCGGACCTTGAGCGCACCCTCTCCGCGAGCGGTTCCAGGTCAGACAATAAAAACACTTATTTCCACTGGCTAGTTTGTGTTAGGCCAGACATCATGCACATTTTTATTGTTCTTCCGTATGTGTTTTGCAAAACCTGAAGAACCCCGTGTAGCTGCAGCCTCAGATATACAACAACCAATAATTAAACATTTTAGGCAAAATTAGTAGCATTTCAAATATATTTAATTGCACATTGGTACATCGTACATGTAATCCATACAATGCCACATAGTTCCAATTGTTAGCTATAAATGAGAAAGGTACTATTGTCACCCATTATGGGTCGGTTTGGCACCAAGATGGTGATAACCTATTTTTGAAGATGGGCTTAACAGACACGCTCAACCTTGGAGCCAGATCATGATGGAGTTCAGGAGCATGTCAACCAGGGTCGGCTTGGCACCAAGATGGTGATGAACTATTTTTTGAAGATGGGCTTAACGGCCGCGCTCAAGCTTGGAGCCAGATCATGATGGATTCAAGGAGCAAGTCAACCAGTAGTAAGAGAAGGACCCGGAAGGATCCAAAAGATGCTCCAAAATACCTATCAAGGGGCAACAATTACTATCATACACGGACTGGGTCGGTTTCTTGCCGGTTCAGACATGGAAACTACGATCTATCGCTTGGTTCCGAACTTATGACGGTCTAGTTATACCGATTTATGTATGCAAGCACATGGACCAAGCATCTACAATGGCACGAAAACTAGGGAGGATTCTACTTCAACACGGAAGGACCAACGATTGGCTTGACGCGGAAGACTATCATTGGGTACTTGAGTCCGGGCCCGGTACCAAGCCAAAAAAAAAAGATACCTATAGTTTATGGCTAAGAGGTGATGGTCGATTGAGACTTAGACGCAACCAATCTACAAATCAATACATCTATTTTTTTGTCTCCTCGACCCTTGTTCCTGCTCTTTGTTTCTTCGGCGACCTCACACGCGACTCGTCTGTTGAATCGATAATTGATCTAAGAGCGGCCAAGCCTGGCTTAGTTCAGCTTATAGTTGCGGGAACATCCTATAGGGTCCGTCCTCGGGAACGGTGGTTTTGGGTTCTAAGAGTGATAGCTGGATTGTCTTACGTGTCGCGCTTCCAGCAGCCCTCCTCCGACGTGAGCTACGGTGCATCACCCTCGGCATCATAGGCATCCATATCTTTAGGTGCAGTGGATCAAACACCTTGGCAACTTCTGACCCTCCTTTAGCATTAACGGATAATTTTCCCTTGATGTTGTGGTAGCACATGGACGTGCAAGTGTACATATAAGATGAGAATATCTATTATTTTTTGGTTACATATTTTGACTCTATGCTCGCCTACTAGCTAGCTATAATTGATTGGTCATCGCATGCGAACGCCACTACTGTTGCAACTTAGAAAAACATTAAAACTTACACGTCTACTAGCTAGGTACAATGATTGGCCACCCATGCCACTACTATTGCAACTTAGAAAAATATTGAAAATTGCACTCGGCTTCCTTCACGCCGACCGAAGCAATCAGTCTTGGAAAAGTCAATTGCTTTTTCGATAGGTTTGGCCTTGACCGACTTGTCGACTAGGCAATTGGTGAGCCCTAGGTCGATTGAAGCGCAGTCGGCTTGACTCAGACCGACTATATGGTATATATTGAAATTCTTAATTTCGTATAATACTTCTCTAATTAATTTAAAAATTATATTATTAAAAAAATCGCTTTTTCTCGTGCGTGCCGAGAGGACTTGACACCATCGCATCCCGTTTTTCTACTGCCTTAGCCGGTTCTTTGCCTTGCCTGCAGGACGGGAGCGAACTGCGAAGTACCAACGAACCGGTCCAAGACCAAATCTGGCCAACGGACCGGCCCGACATGTCCTAGGCACGGCACGCCGTAAACAGGCCTGGCCTGGTATGGCCCGTCGTGGCCGGCCTGGCTCACGTGTCGTGCTGAGCCGGCACGCGTGCCCAAGCACGGCCCCGACGCCTAGCGGGCTGGCCCGCGGCATGTTAAGCACGCTGGCCCGTTACCATTTTCCACTGGCCCGTCAAAAATTCCTTTAACAAAGGTCAATTTCCTCTCCTATCATGAAAGTTCTGGTGTGTGTTGTGATTGTTGAGCACAGCCCTGGAAGGGATGAGATTGCGGGTTCGAGTCCCAGCGGAACTTTTTTGCGAGTTATATCAATATATACAGAATTTATTTGTTGACAGCATGCTCGACGGGCCGTGTTGGGCCGGCACACGGGCTTGTGCCGAGCTTTTTTTCACGTGCTCGCGGATCAGTACGCCAAGAGGCAGCCCGTTGGCCACGTTTGTCCGAGACCCACTTAGAAAAAAAACAATATATAATGACAAACTCACGACTCAACGGTCGAATCCCAATCCCCTCCGCGGCCGCCGCCCCGAATCCTCCCACTTTCTCCCCGCGGCCGCCGTCTCAATCTTCCCACCTCCCTCGCCACCGCCGAGCGAACTCTCGGAGAAGCCGGAACAGTCGAAGCCAATCGCGGAGAAGCCACAGGCGAACCAGAACCAGAACAGGTGCGGATCGACTCCCTCTTCCTCTCCGCCGAGGCCAAGTCGTCGGCTCCGGCGACTCCTTCTTCCTTCCCCGAACCCGGAGGCTCGGACTACACGCGCGAGCGCCAAGATCCATCTGGCGAGGGCGTAGCGGCGCGGGGCCACGCGCGAGCGCCAAGATCCATCTGGCGAGGGCGTAGCGGCGCGGGGCCACGCGCGAGCGCCAAGATCCATCTGGCGAGGGCGTAGCGGCGCGGGGCCACGCGCGAGCGCCAAGATCCATCTGGGAAGGCCTACGGCGGCGGCCTCGCGAAGACGCTAGGATCCAGGGTGGGCCGAGCCGACGAGGTTTCGGGTGCCTGTTGGACTCGGTATGCTCATCTCAGTTCTCACTAGTTATATCAACTCTTGCGACCACGTATGAACCAATGCACAAAAATAAATCTATCTTTAGAATTAAATCACAGTGTAAGAATCATTCGTAAGCCAACCAACATTTTTCTTAGATCATGTTTCTTCTAGAAGATTATTATCAAAGCATTATTTCTCTGGTTAGTCGGTTGTACCTTTCAAGCGAGTTTTATGTGCATTGGCAAAAAGAATTACTCCCGTGTTTAAGGCAGGGGCAAGGGACTATTTTGAGTTGTACCATGGAAAAAAGCATAATTTTCCTTGTTTAAAGCAGGGTCGAGGGATTATAGATTTTTCAGGGTGCTGTTGAAGGGCTGCACATTCATCTTATCGTTCGGAATTTACTTCACCTGAGTATGAAAGACAACTAAATATACTGACTAATGACCCATACAGTTTTATTGTTCATTTTGTTCTTGTAATTACATGCATGCATTTGACACATATGGAGTGTATACAACGAATACAACCATGTCTGTATGCAGTCGCCCTCTCAAAACATCCGAAGAAATCTTTATGAATACTTTCATGTTTCTACTTGCAGCAAGGAGCCGAGCCATCATTGGAAGGGGAAGTAATATCTTATTGCCGTATAAAGCATGACGACTAACATGTTTATGATACTTCATTTGCAGGTAAACCAATGACCCAAATTCGTTAAAAACTGAATTTTTGATTCCTTCTATTCTGACTTGCAAATATCTCCATGTACTTCTGCAATGAATTCTTTCAGAAAAGATCTGTAAGCGATCGAGTACACGCTTGATAGAATGGGTGTGCTTAGTTCCTAGATGAGGTATATATATTTTTAGTCCCACAACTTGCACCACGGGAGCGATTTAGTCCCACATCTTGCAAAGTGAGTAATACTAGTCCCACAACTTGTAACCAAGGAGCATTTTAGTCCGATTCAATAGAATTTCTATAATTTTAACCAAATTTGTCTAAATATAGATTAAAACTCATTTTGAAACTGACACGTGGCATTTAATTTTTGTAAAATGCCGTCTATGTATTTTTTTTTCTCTATGCCATTTGGGATCTTGGCTTGACAAGCAGCCCCACCGTTGTAAAAATAAGAAAACAAATACCATTTACATTCACAAGTAGGATTCGACCTCACCACCTACACTGCAGAAATAAAATCAAGCTTTGACACCATCACAGCACATAAGGGAATGCGTTAATTTTTAGCGTGCTCCTATATTATATATTACTTTTAGGCTGAGTTAGGTATCATCTACACAACAAGCTAGCTAGTTTTTGTTGGTTCACACCTGCAATCAAAAGGAAGTTACGTATAACAGCGTATACAAACACGAGTGAAGTGAAGCTTGTATACACGTGAAGTGAAGCTTGATTAATTGAATGTATACACTCAGGTTATATGTAGCTTTTCTTTTGGACATTAAAAAATACGTGTTCTAAAGCTGTGAAAATATCTGAAAATATTTGCGAAATTTTAGTCTAAAATAATTTGTGAGCATTTTTATTTGCGTGTGTGCTGACAAAGGATTATGCAATTTTTCAATCCAAAATAATTTTACAAAAAAGAGTATGCTAACAATGGATGTGAGTGCGTGTGTGCATTTATATTGTATAAATATAGTTACATTCCCGAAAGTAGCAAACGTCTTCTTTGGTGTAATGGTATCTGCTGGTATGTAGCTACTCAGTGGTATTGATTTCGAATCCTGTCCATTCCTAAGTTTTTTTAACGTCTACTGACCTTGTTTCGTAACAGGACATAAATACTAGAGAAAAAATACACAGGGATTATTTTAGAAAATTGTGACACTATAGATGGAGGAATTTAGTCGAATTTGCTGAAATTTGGTTAAATTGGACTAAAATGCTCTCTGTATGCAAGTTGTGGGACTAGTATTGTTCATTTTACAAGATGTGGGACTAAAAAGCTTTCGCTGTGCAAGATGTGGGACTAAAAATGTATATACCTCTTCCTAGATATTCACTGGATTTGTGTTACTTTGCAGTCACTACAGTTCAAATCACTCGAGTTTTGTTTGATTTGAGCCACTTGTTTTGCTTAGATCTCAGAAACTTGCGATTTAGTTCTTGTTAGGTTCGGATTATTTCAGGTAGGTGTGTGCTTATTCTCGATGTTTTTGCAGTGTTGAGCTGCTTCTTGACTGTTGTAGTTTAGCTCTTAACTATGCAGGTAGCTATTCATATGCAGTAGTCTTCAATGTTATAGTGTATATTCTGGTACCAGAAGTTCAAGAACGTGTGTTATCTGGTTGAGTATTATTTTGTTTCCTTGCAGAAGTTAAAAAGCAGATGTTCTGTGGTTAGGTATTATTTTGTGTCCTTACAGAAGTTAAATAACATATGTTATGTGGTTGGGTATTTATTTTTTATTCCTTTAGCTATTTAGTTGCACAAGTCTTATCTTGTTGGATAAACGACAGAAATTATCTGTTCTTGGAAATTCAGTATAAAAATTCGCAGAATAACCATGCATATAGGTTATTTTGCGAACTAATTTCAAAACAGAGTTATTTTGTGCTGAATTTCCGAGTGTAGGTTATTTTTGTCTTTTTCTTCACACTTTTTTTGTGCCCCTGCGGAAGTTAACTGAATTGATGTTTAAGTCTGCTGTTTGAATAGTTCCATGGCGATTATGTTGGAGTTGATAAACGCTTCATTCTTTATTTCTGTGTAAAGGCTCTATATGTAACGTAACTTGAACTTGCAGTGAAACTATGATGGAATGAAATAGTATTGCTGACAAGAACAAATGCCCTGCATTTTTAGGTACTGATGGGTAAAAACAAAGGAAAAATGTCAGAAGTAAAGGGCTTTTGCCTACTGTTTGCTGGGGAAGAGAGCATTCCTCTCATCGATTATTTACATCGGCTAGCTACTGATATAATGACAATTGAGCTGCCCCCAGGGGAGCTTCCAGGTGGTAGCCCAGTGAAAATCCCTGCAATGTTAATACCACCAGCGCAGGAGGCACTCTTTCGAATAATCCATATGGTAACAAGAGAATTTGATGCTGGACGCCACTTTGCTACTTTATCAGAAACGAACCTTGTGATGACAGATTCCGATATTCCAAAAATTGCAAGAAATAACTTGAAGGTTAACAGCAAGGATGAAGAGGTGGCTAAAATTCAAAAGAGGGATAACATCCATCGCCTACGGGACATGTTGGACAGGGTTCTAATGGCTACCAGTCCATTGTACCTAGGAGACCGCGGTGTTAACCCTGAATTCAGCCATCTGCTGAGTCTCTTGCGGGACTATCAACCGGGGAGGTGCCTTTTCCTGATCAAATACCACTTCTCCTCCATTCCAATAAGCAACAGAGGCCCGGCCTATATTCAACTCTACGATCATACTATGGATGTCTTGAAGATTAATGACCCTGCGGCTTACGTTTTGGTTGTCAGTGGAGTTGATATACCGGCTGACTGGCACGTGAGATGCCAAGGAAACGAATTCCTTGCAGATTCCCTCCAAAGGTAAAACTAAGTCCCAGGATTAGCATTTGAAATTCCTTTCTATGATCAAAATGTGCAAATTGTGGCTATGATGATCCTAACGTGGAAATTATGAATAGGGGAGAATATGATGTTGATGGCACCAGGTTCCCGTGGACTACCGAGATAAATGTGATTCCTTTTAAGTATCTACGGAACCGGCCTTCACATGCCCAGGAAGGTGCTGCCGCTGCATTGGCCCCTCTCGGGGTTAAGTTCACACCCGCAGACCTCGCGAGGGCCATGTATATAAGGATGCCTTGGACGTTTGTCTCGCTACAGAAGTCGCTACATTTCGTTGGTGCGTTGAATGATATATCAGGTTTTATCGATCTATTCCCTGGGCGCTTGATAATCCCAAGGGTCTGAGCCTTGATGGAAGATGGTAGGTAAATAGTAAATAGTAGTAGTTTTGATCCTCTCTTTGCAAGAGTCAAACCGTGCATTAGCTGGACGGTGGATTGATTTCGGAAAAGGTGCTGCCTTGAATTGGCCAGAGGTACTACTTGTAGCCTGAAGATGTTTCAACACTTGTGTGTGCATGCGTGATGTTTCGACACTTGTGTGTCCACGTGTTTTGCTCTTGGCTTGCATTGTCCTCCCTCTTGTGATGTGTAGTATTACTCGCAAGTTGATCGGTTTGCATTGTCAGCATGGAAAAAAATAGCGTGCTGTAGCGCCGCTATAGCGTATTTGGGAGGCGAACGCTACGCTATACACTAAATACGCTATAACATCATAACACAATAGTAACACTAAAAAATATATGAAAATAGCACTATCTCATAAGCTCATTCAGCCCATAGATGTAATTTCTCCATGGTTTTTTGTGGTCAATACCAATGATATTGACCTTGTCATGTTGAATTTGGTGATCATTATGACCTGGACTTTGTCATTTTTCCACACTAGTTAATTGGTTATGTATGTATTACTCTAGAAAAAATTTAGTTGTTAAAATCCCTAGTAATACATGCTATATCTGTCAATATTTAATTTTTTTATAAATGTTATTTTGAAAAATAGCACGCTATTAGCGCGTTATAACTTGCATAGCGTTTGGAGAAGGGCCACGCTATTTCTTTTAGCACGCTATTTTTTTCCTTGATTGTCAGTTGTTAATAGAGATTACAGACCGGGTGTGCGACGGTGTGCCTCTGTTCCACATCGTCCACCCCGCTGTCCCCTTTGCGAAGAGACAATGAACACCAAAATACCACACATGAAAACCAAAGTGCCAAAATACCACATATGTTGCGTTTTGGTTTGCCAAAATACCACCACCGTCTATTGTCAAACCAATTCCATTAGTCAAACCGTGAGCTTTTTATAACTTACCAAAACTGGCCATGTCTTCATCTGTTGAAAAGAAAATAAAACAAAACCTTCTCTTATCCTCTCCCGAGACCTATGTGTGGAGGAACATGGCAACGCCGCTCTCCCCCAGGCCCTCCTCGGCGCCCCCACTCCCCTAGCCTCTCGCCTTGCCGCCACTCTCTCACCCCATATCCCCGCCGCTAGTCCCGCGTGCCCTGCCGCTGCCACACTATTGTTGACGCCCCTCTCCCCGTGCCCTGTCGCTAGGCCCCTGCCGACGCCCCCACTCCCCTAGGCCTTCGTCGGCACCCCTCTCCCCTAGCCCCAGCCGCTAGGCCCCTGGAGCCTTCCCCATTCCCCCCGCTCGCTCCTGCTGCAAGGAAAGGAAGACGAGGACCACGTTGTCTGGCTCTGCTACATCGACACGTCAAGAATGGGAGTTTTCCCTTCACAGTAATGATCTTTTCCCCCTCCTTTTACTAGTATTTGATTGTTGTGTGAGAAGTATGAAGGCTAAATGTCTTGTTGTTATGTTTGAGTGTTGATCCATGCGATACATTTAAAGTTGAGTTAGATGTTCAATCTTTATTGATGAATGTAGACGGTAGAAAAGTCTATCGAAGAGGCAAAACATGGTCATTTGTGGTGGATCGTGGTTTTTCTGTGGAGCACATAAAGGGAGCTATAGAAGAGAATTTCCAAATGGTCTAACGATCAAAGAATGACTATTTGGTATAGATTGTTGTGCCTTTGATCTCCGAATTAGAGATAGCATAATTGTTTGATAGATGTGCTAGCTCTAGGCTACTAATTAAGGTTTGGTGTGAACACTGAGAAGAAAAAACAAAACAATGATCCTATTCCTATACCCGTTGATGATGAGAATGATCAGCCCGTCCATGCTCCTTTCTTTGCATGGACAAAACAAGTGTATGAAGAAGAGTACGAGGATGATGAGCTTGTGGGATTTAATGAAGAGAATACATACTTGTTGAAGGAGAATGCCAAGCCAGAGGTAGTTGTTGCAAGGGTTCCATTGGGAGCATTGGATGTTCCCAACTCTTATGATCCGCAACATGTGGCAGGAGATGATGAAACATTACTTTCTAACAAGGTGGCTCCCACGTACATCCATGATAGAAACAATCCTCGAGTTGAAGTAGGTGCCACATTTTCTGACTCTAAAGAATTTAAGGTTGCATTGAGACAAGTCGCAATTAGAGAAGATTGGTCAGTTATGACAGAGCATAGTGACTCAAAGAGATTCAGTGCAAGATGCGCCGATATGGATTTGTAGGGTTCGTTGCATGTAAAATGAAAAAATTATACCGCAAGAACGCATAAAACCAAGATCGAATCTATAAAAAAGCCAAGATCTAATCTAGTGAATGGGCCACGAGTGAATGGAGCCCACTTTCACTCCCTATATATAGTGGGACGCAGAAACCCAGAAGGGGATCGGTTAGGTCATTCCATGAGTTGAAAACCCTAGCTCCACAGCAGTCCAACCGTCGTATCGAACCTAGCAGTTCACCGCCGGTGCTCCTCCTCGTACGTGTGGACACCAGCAGAGGCATTGTACCATCAGCGCTAGGACGATCGTGATCGGATCAGACCGTGAGGACTGCACTGCATCAACTGACGTGCTTCATCAGTAATCTGCAACCGCGCGTCTAGTGATAATCCTCGTGGCCTTCTACCTCAGCTAGATCTTGGGATCACCACGTTAGAGGGAAAAAAAATATTTTATCTCTGCGTGGCCCAACATTGGCATGTGCCCATTGTAAATTGAATCTTAACTATGGTGGGAGAGACAGACATCCGCAAGGACACTTGTGAAATGCAAGTTGCACGTTGAGCGTGGAGCAAGTCTCATGTGCGACGACATGTAAGGTTAGCCTGGACCGATTCATCCCATCATCCCGCAAGATGCAAAGTACACGAAAAGCAAGCGACAACAAAAGCATCAACGCCCACAAAACCATTGTGTTCTACTCATGCAATAGATCTACGCATATATTCGACTAAGATACCACTGCAGGGTTCGTTGCATGTAAACCAAAAATATTCTACCGCAAGAATGCATAAAACCAAGATCCAATCTATAAAAAAGCCAAGATCTAATCTAGGAGATCGGTGCAAAAAGATTCTAGAGAACTAACCCTCGTAGATCCAAAACATTTAACGGGATCAGATTCTCGTGGTTTATGTAGTCGATCACTTGTCGATCTCAAGATCGTGTAGACGATCCTTCCGGCGCCGCGTTCCGGCAGCGCTTTTGCAGTCGGTCACACGTACGTAGTCGATGAAGACCTTCATATCCCTTGTTCTAGCAGGGCCGCGGAGGTAGTATATCCCCTCGGAATCCCAAAAGCACGACGATGTGGTGGTGGTGGAGGAGGATGAGAGATTTCTGCAGGGCTTCGCCTAAACTGGAGCAGGACAGTGGACGAGAGAGAAGAGAGGCGACGACTAGGGTTAGGCGCCAAGGGACAAGGGGTTTCAAGAGGGGCGCCCACCCCTCCTTATATAGGCGGGGAGCGCTAGAAAAGGGTTCCTATCCTAGGCCGTGTCCCCCCCCCCCCAACTCGGCCTACAAGGGAAGAGCTTGAAACCTTTTCCAACAAGTCGTCCTTCTTACAAAAAATTAGAGTTTGACTTTTCAAACTAGGATTTGACTATTCAAACTAGGGTTTAACCCTTTTACTAGTCTTGGTCGAATTGGCCCTTTAGGGTTTGGTGTGGCCAGCCCCTAGGGCATGCCACATCCCAAGTGACCTGTAACACCCTCAGAATCGGCCCTATGCAAGTTTTAGCGAAACCCGCCAAACCCGCATAGAAACGATTCAAAGGTGCCCACCAGGCACTTTCGTGTGGGTGGAAAACGAAGTAATAACATTACACAATAGTCCTCGATGGGACCCACATAACAGATATATATACAACAGCGACTCAATGAGTCAAGAATACAGATATAATATACAAAGATCCAAATCACCTTGAAAACGATGGAGCGTCCGACTACGGACAAGATGCAAATTGAGCTAAGAGCCCTGAAGAATAACCAATGGCGTCCATAACCCTGCCCAGGACAAGCCGGAAGGGTAACCATGCTAACGATGTCGATCTCAAACCTGCTTAAACAAAAGGGGTGCCGACAAAGGGCAGAGGAAAAAGAGAGAGCGGTCAGTACTGAGGCCAGTACACGACGAGACTAGAATTCGGCGGTCCTCGCCTACATAGGTATGGTGGACTGAGCGGCAGCGTAGCATGCACTGAACAACCTATAGAGACTCGATACAACTAGCGGCTACCAGAGAGGGATAAGAAAGACCTATTCGGAACCAACCTGATTCTACCATCAGACAAACCCATCCTGGTGTTTCCCCCTCGAGACCAAACGAGGAAGTCAACCGAGGAACTCACACCGTTGGTAGTTTTATTTATTCAGTTATCGTTGCAGCAATTACTAGTCAAATATAGATAGTCATCCTGATAAAATAAGCAGTGGGCACTTTTATTTGACCATTCCATTGTAGTTGCAACACTTACTATTCAGATACAATTAGCATGAGATAACCCAAAACCCAGCAGTTGTTGGTACTTTTATTTAGCCATTCCGTTGTAGTTGCAATACTTACTAGTCAGATACAATTGTCGCAAGCGACAAACCAAACAAGCAATTGTTGGCAGTTTTATTTAGCCATTCCATTATAGTGAAGCTGATTACTAGTCATTATAAAGTCAAATTTATAGCACTACTTTAGTTATAGTTGTCTATGATCGAGATACTGTGCTCTAAGTCGTCCATAACCGCGGACACGGCTTTCAGAAAGTTTTACCCTGCAGGGGTGCACAAATAGCAACACACACTCGATCAACCTCGGAAAAACCAAATCAAAACCCAACGAGGCTTTCACGACAAAGCAATCACAGGATTCAGAAATATTTCAGGGGGCCACCCCATTGAGTACACCCGCAACGAAGCTAGCTGACTCCGAGACGGACTCAAGGTTTGCTTCAATGGCTATAAACGACTGGGAACCCAAAACTGGGCTTGTCGATACCGCGAAAACACTCCGCTTACCTAAACAGTACATGTGCTCCTCGCACAATCGTAATAAAGTAGTAAAATATGGCATAAGTACAGGATGGTAAATAAAACCTCAAACTAGTTTGTGGCCCCAAGAAATAAGACTGAATCAAGCTCTGGCTCAGGGGGGTCCCATAATCCTCCCGGATGTGGATAGCGCGAATATTCAAGGAACAGGTATCAAGTACTCGGGGTCCTACGGGACACAAGTGGACGGTTAACAACCAAATAACATCTATTGCCCACCTGTGCCTCTGCTTACTTACTTCAATTTTAGTTGTTAAACAGTAATTAAAGTAAACGGTAATTAAAGCCATGAACATCTCCAACATTAAACATGCGGCAACACTCCAACAACTGTGGTACTGGACGACACGCAACAGCACTTGAGCAAGCGACTACGACGCGCAAGTCCAACTATCTACCAAACAACAGGTAATAGGATGTGTCCAAGGCAATATAAGGCTGCAAGGGATATCACGGTTACGAAAACTAGAGCATCGCAACACAGATAGCAATAGATCAACAGGAGGGAATAAATACTATAAAAGTAAGATAGGTAGAAAGGGGGAGATGCTCGCCTGAAAACATTGCCGAAGGTTCAACCGAAGATCGGGTCGACACTCGCATCAACTCAACGGCCTTATCCGCGAAGAACCAAAACACTAGAATAAACACCGGATGCAATATTGAATACTACGGCAAAAGATCGGGCATGATGCATGTATGATGTATGACATGGCAAAGATGCGATGCAATTAGGCCATATTAAGCGGAACCGGGGTCCCGACAATTATTTAAATGGTTATAGTTGTTTAGCTACCCCGCAATTTAAATGTTGTCTGAACAAGGCAAAATATATCACCGGTTCGCTACACAAATTTAAATGAGGCCAATATGAGACTAGATTTGCCCGCATATGGGCCCCATATTTAATTATGATGTGAGTCGGCATAATGCCCCCAAACCACATGACAATATGCATGCATGAACAATTTAATATGCAACAAGATATATCATTTATAAAATAGGGTCTCGGCAAAGAGGTCACACATCTGGGTTCGGGAGATCCTGGTTTCGGGGGTTCGGGGTTCGGTCTCAGGGTTCGACGGGATCAGCGGGATCGGATACAAGATGGAGAACTTGTCGTGACGTGCCGGAGATCTTGGTTCCAAGCGGTCGATCTTGTCATCGAGAAGATCTTGTCGGGTCCGCGTATCGGGTCGGTCTTGGCGTTCGGGAAGAAGAACTTGTCGTCCTCGTGGCGATCTTGGCGTTCTTCAGGTTCAGGTTTTGGCGTCCGAGGGAAGTGCTTGGTGGTTCCGAGAAGGAGGTCTTGGAATCCAAGACGAAGAACTTGGGATCGATGTCGGGTATTCGAGTGGGACCATGTACTTGCTTCAAAATCATCTGCATCGAGCCGATCTTGTCGACGAGGGGATCTCGACGCCTTATCAGGGCCCTCCATGTTCGATTGTTCTTGGTATTGATGTGAACAGAAGTGAAACATGGCGAGGTAGGACTTCAGGTGTCCGGTTAGTCACTGCAGCAACTGGGCGCATGACGTCCTTGTCCTGGGATTGAGCGCCACCGAGGAGAACGGATGCATCTGGTCGGCTCGGGGCAGGGGCACACGCGCACGGGCGGGGTGATGCGCCCGGAGCAGCAAGGAAGGCGAGGCCGGGGCGGCGGGCTCGGTCGGAGAGGACTTGGGCAGCGGTGGCCGGCCTTGGCGCAGGCAGCGGAGGAGGTGAGGACGGCCCAGGGCAGCGACGTGCTGGCGAGGTTGGACCCGCAGACGATGGCGGCGGAGCACCGGGGAGGGCGAGGACGGCGGGGCGAGCTTGCAGGGAGGCGCGGAGGAGGCGCCGACGGAGGCGAGGGAGGTCGCGCGGCGAGAGAGGAGGCGCTCCGGCGTGGCGAGCGAGGTGCGGCGGTGGTCGGGGAGGAAGGGCGCGAGGTTGGCGCCTGGCCAGAGCAGGGCGGGCGCGGGGCGGCGCCTAGCCTGCGGCGGCTCGGGGGAACGGCCGGAGGCAGACGACCGGCGAGAGGAGGGCGAGGTCGAGCGGGGAGCGCGCCCAGGGGAGAGAGCGGGGCCGCGAGAGGAGAGACGCTGAGGCGGTGGCGGCGTCCTGGCGACGGCGGAGAGGAGCGGAGGAAGAGAGGCGGCTCGGGGCGATGGGGCGAGGTGGTTGAAGGGGGGGGGGCCTGGCGGCGCGGCCATGGGAGGGAGAGGGAGCGAGGCAGAGAGGAGGGAGGCAGGCGGGGGTTGCGGGTGAGGCCAGGAGCGGGGCGACGGGTGGGTCCCGCGGGACAGGTGGGCGTGTGGGCCGCGCGGGTGGAGTGGAGGGAGTGGGGCTGTGGGGTGGGACCGGTGCAGGAGGTGGGCCGGGGTGTAAGGGAGAGGGGGTGGAGTGGGTGCGGCTGGGGTAAGTGAGGAGGTGGGGGTGGGGTTGGCTGTGAGGAAGAGAGAGAGAGAGAGGGGATGGGGTGTGGATTGGTGAGGTGGAGGGTGGAGTGAGGAGGTGGAGGGACGGTGAGGTGGCAAGCTGGGGTTGGTGGGTAGACTAGGTTTGGGTAGGAATAGATTAGGGTTTAGAAATCTAGGCTGCAGGTGGGCTCCAGTTGGGCCTATTGGGCCTGGCCGGTTGTATGCCTCCCAGGGTTTTAAATAAAATATTTTATTATTATATTTAAAACAAAATATTTTGCAATTAGTTTTTACATCAAAATATTCGGAATGACCGGGGTTTGATATTTGAAATAGAGAGGAGGCTATTTGTAGAAAACCAATTAGGACTTTTTGGAAATAGCTTTAGACAAACATATGCATGATGACATGACGATGCAGACATGATGACATGAGCATGCGGTCACGATGATGCAATGCACAAAAACAACGCGATTTTCTAGTAGTGGTTTTGCGGGATGCCACAATTCGACACCACTAACAATGGATCTCGCCCTCGAGATCCGCCTCATGGTACCGGAAGGAAGGTCGGTGATCCGCATCTTCTCGCTTCGTGTAGATCCTCGCGACACCACTAACAAGAGGTCGTTGTCCGTGATCGTTGAGGGGAAACACTCCGGAAACAAAAGGTCGAAGGTAGAGGTATCCACAATAAAGCCACCCCTAACTCCGATAGAAAAAGGGAACCGATGCATTCTCATCCACTTCAATGTACAAAAGCGAATAGAAGGGGTAGTCGGCATGGGGGCCAATCCATCACGCACCCAAACTATTACTCTGCACAATCAGTAGAAAAGCGTGCAACCATTCTTGGAATCAGACTGAAGATCTCGACAATCGAGGTTCAGGAACAAAGGAGTGATGCAGACTCTGCATCGGATCTGGCGTAGATGATGTCGTCGCGTCGGAAAACACCGGAAGGCACAAGAAGTAACAAAGAGAAGTCCACCAGACGAAGGATTCCTCGGATAGCATGAAGACCAGATGTAGCAACACCGTTACCAAAAGAGGAAGCGAAACCCTGAAGGTACGACGGAACCCAACCACGAGAAATCCTGGACTCGAAAAGAGAAGAGAGCGGATTCAAAACGCGTAGAGGTAAGAGGAGAATAGCAGAGGGGTAAGGAGTAAAATCAGACCTAATCAGAACTATCCAACCGATTTTTCAAAAATAGTTTTGACACTCTACTTCGGCCGTTAGCTAGGTTATGCTACAGGCTGGACTTGTGGGGTATCGCAACTGCTGAGCTCTGATACCACTCTGTAACACCCTCAGAATCGGCTCTATGCAAGTTTTAGCGAAACCCGCCAAACCCGCATAGAAACGATTCAAAGGTGCCCACCAGGCACTTTCGTGCGGGTGGAAAACGAAGTAATAACATTACACAACAGTCCTCGATGGGACCCACAGAACAGATATATATACAACAGCGACTCAATGAGTCAAGAATATAGATATAATATACAAAGATCCAAATCACCTTGAAAATGATGGAGCGTCTGACTACGGACAAGATGCAAATTGAGCTAAGAGCCCTAAAGAATAACCAATGGCGTCCATAACCCTGCCCAGGCCAAGCCGGCAGGGTAACCCTGCTAACGACGTCGATCTCAAACCTGCTTAAACAAAAGGGGTGCCGACAAAGGGCAGAGGAAAAAGAGAGAGCAGTCAGTACTGAGGCCAGTACACGGCGAGACTAGAATTCGGCGGTCCTCGCCTACATAGGTATGGTGGACTGAGCGGCAGCGTAGCATGCACTGAACAACCTATAGAGACTCGATACAACTAGCGGCTATCAGAGAGGGATAAGAAAGACCTATTCGGAACCAACCTGATTCTACCATTAGACAAACCCATCCTGGTGTTTCCCCCTCGAGACCAAACGAGGAAGTCAACCGAGGAACTCACACCGTTGGCAGTTTTATTTATTCAGTTATCGTTGCAGCAATTACTAGTCAAATATAGATAGTCATCCTGATAAAATAAGCAGTGGGCACTTTTATTTGACCATTCCATTGTAGTTGCAACACTTACTATTCAGATACAATTAGCATGAGATAGCCCAAAACCCAGCAGTTGTTGGTACTTTTATTTAGCCATTCAGTTGTAGTTGCAATACTTACTAGTCAGATACAATTGTCGCAAGCGACAAACCAAACAAGCAATTGTTGGCAGTTTTATTTAGCCATTCCATTATAGTGAAGCTGATTACTAGTCATTATAAAGTCAAATTTATAGCACTACTTTAGTTATAGTTGTCTATGATCGAGATACTGTGCTCCAAGTCGTCCATAACCGCGGACACGGCTTTCAGAAAGTTTTACCCTGCAGGGGTGCACAAATAGCAACACACACTCGATCAACCTCGGAAAAACCAAATCAAAACCCAACGAGGCTTTCACGACAAAGCAATCACAGGATTCAGAAATATTTCAGGGGGCCACCCCATTGAGTACACCCGCAACGAAGCTAGCTGACTCCGAGACGGACTCAAGGTTTGCTTCAATGGCTGTAAACGACTGGGAACCCAAAACTGGGCTTGTCGATACCGCGAAAACACTCCGCTTACCTAAACAGTACAGGTGCTCCTCGCACAATCGTAATAAAGCAGTAAAACATGGCATAAGTACACGATGGTAAATAAAACCTCAAACTAGTTTGTGGCCCCAAGAAATAAGACTGAATCAAGCTCTGGCTCAGGGGGGTCCCATAATCCTCCCGGATGTGGATAGCGCGAATATTCAAGGAACAGGTATCAAGTACTCGGGGTCCTACGGGACACAAGTGGACGGTTAACAACCAAATAACATCTATTGCCCACCTGTGCCTCTGCTTACTTACTTCAATTTTAGTTGTTAAACAGTAATTAAAGTAAACGGTAATTAAAGCCATGAACATCTCCAACATTAAACATGCGGCAACACTCCAACAACTGTGGTACTGGACGACACGCAACAGCACTTGAGCAAGCGACTACGACGCGCAAGTCCAACTATCTACCAAACAACAGGTAATAGGATGTGTCCAAGGCAATATAAGGCTGCAAGGGATATCACGGTTACGAAAACTAGAGCATCGCAACACAGATAGCAATAGATCAACAGGAGGGAATAAATACTATAAAAGTAAGATATGTAGAAAGGGGGAGATGCTCGCCTGAAAACATTGCCGAAGGTTCAACCGAAGATCGGGTCGACACTCGCATCAACTCAACGGCCTTATCCGCGAAGAACCAAAACACTAGAATAAACACCGGATGCAATATTGAATACTACGGCAAAAGATCGGGCATGATGCATGTATGATGTATGACATGGCAAAGATGCGATGCAATTAGGCCATATTAAGCGGAACCGGGGTCCCGACAATTATTTAAATGGTTATAGTTGTTTAGCTACCCCGCAATTTAAATGTTGTCTGAACAAGGCAAAATATATCACCGGTTCGCTACACAAATTTAAATGAGGTCAATATGAGACTAGATTTGCCCGCATATGGGCCCCATATTTAATTATGATGTGAGTCGGCATAATACCCCCAAACCACATGACAATATGCATGCATGAACAATTTAATATGCAACAAGATATATCATTTATAAAATAGGGTTTCGGCAAAGAGGTCACACATCTGGGTTCGGGAGATCCTGGTTTCGGGGGTTCGGGGTTCGGTCTCAGGGTTCGACGGGATCAGCGGGATCGGATACAAGATGGAGAACTTGTCGTGACATGCCGGAGATCTTGGTTCCAAGCGGTCGATCTTGTCATCGAGAAGATCTTGTCGGGTCCGCGTATCGGGTCGGTCTTGGCGTTCGGGAAGAAGAACTTGTCGTCCTCGTGGCGATCTTGGCGTTCTTCAGGTTCAGGTTTTGGCGTCCGAGGGAAGTGCTTGGTGGTTCCGAGAAGGAGGTCTTGGAATCCAAGACGAAGAACTTGGGATCGATGTCGGTTATTCGAGTGGGACCATGTACTTGCTTCAAAATCATCTGTATCGAGCCGATCTTGTCGACGAGGGGATCTCGACGCCTTATCAGGGCCCTCCATGTTCGATTGTTCTTGGTATTGATGTGAACAGAAGTGAAACATGGAGAGGTAGGACTTCAGGTGTCCTGTTAGTCACTGCAGCAACTGGGCGTATGACGTCCTTGTCCTGGGATTGAGCGCCACCGAGGAGAACGGATGCATCTGGTCGGCTCGGGGCAGGGGCACACGCGCACGGGCGGGGTGATGCGCCCGGAGCAGCAAGGAAGGCGAGGCCGGGGCGGCGGGCTCGGCCGAAGAGGACTTGGGCGCGCCGCCGGGGAAAAGGGCAGCGGTGGCCAGCCTTGGCGCAGGCAGCGGAGGAGATGAGGACGGCCCAGGGCAGCGACGTGCTGGCGAGGTCGGACCCGCAGACGATGGCGGCGGAGCACCGGGGAGGGCGAGGCCGGCGGGGCGAGCTTGCAGGGAGGCGCGGAGGAGGCGCCGATGGAGGCGAGGGAGGCCGCGCGGCGAGAGAGGAGGCGCTCCGGCGGGGCGAGCGAGGTGCGGCGGTGGTCGGGGAGGAAGGGCGCGAGGTGGGCGCCTGGCCGGAGCAGGGCGGGCCCGGGGCGGCGCCTAGCCTGCGGTGGCTCGGGGGAACGGCCGGAGGCAGACGACCGGCGAGAGGAGGGCGAGGTCGAGCGGGGGAGCGCGCCCAGGGGAGAGAGCGGGGCCGCGAGAGGAGAGACGCTGAGGCGGTGGCGGCGTCCTGGCGACGGCGGAGAGGAGCGGAGGAAGAGAGGCGGCTCGGGGCGATGGGGCGAGGTGGTTGAAGGGGGGCCCTGGCGGCGCGGCCATGGGAGGGAGAGGGAGCGAGGCAGAGAGGAGGGAGGCAGGCGGGGGTTGCGGGTGAGGCCAGGAGCGGGGCGACGGGGTGGGTCCCGCGGGACAGGTGGGCGTGTGGGTTGCGCGGGTGGAGTGGAGGGAGTGGGGCTGTGGGGTGGGACCGGTGCAGGAGGTGGGCCGGGGTGTAAGGGAGAGGGGGTGGAGTGGGTGCGGCTGGGGTGAGTGAGGAGGTGGGGGTGGGGTTGGCTGTGAGGAAGAGAGAGAGGGGATGGGGTGTGGATTGGTGAGGTGGAGGGTGGAGTGAGGAGGTGGAGGGACGGTGAGGTGGCAAGCTGGGGTTGGTGGGTCGACTAGGTTTGGGTAGGAATAGATTAGGGTTTAGAAATCTAGGCTGCAGGTGGGCTCCGGTTGGGCCTATTGGGCCTGGCCGGTTGTATGCCTCCCAGGGTTTTAAATAAAATATTTTATTATTATATTTAAAACAAAATATTTTGCAATTAGTTTTTACATCAAAATATTCGGAATGACCGGGGTTTGATATTTGAAATAGAGAGGAGGCTATTTGTAGAAAACCAATTAGGACTTTTTGGAAATAGCTTTAGACAAACATATGCATGATGACATGACGATGCAGGCATGATGACATGAGCATGCGGTCACGATGATGCAATGCACAAAAACAACGCGATTTTCTAGTAGTGGTTTTGCGGGATGCCACATGACCCCTCCCGGGGTGGTGGACCTTCCAGAACATTCTAGAAGCTTTTGGTCAAAACACCAAAAACATTTCCGAATCCCCAGAAATTAACTTTCCTTATATGAATCTTATTCTCCGGATCTCCTGGATCCAATCTGAGACGCCAAACAACATTCGGTCTCCAACTCATATTCCATATCTACTTAAACAACATTGAATCCTTAAGTGTGTCTCCCTACGGTTCGCGAATTATGCAGACATGATCGAGACACCTCTCCGGTCAATAACCATTAGAGGAATCTAAAAATCCATATGGATCCCACATATTTCAGCGATGACTTCATGATTG
This sequence comes from Avena atlantica, assembly GCA_910589765.1. Classification (NCBI taxonomy): domain Eukaryota; kingdom Viridiplantae; phylum Streptophyta; class Magnoliopsida; order Poales; family Poaceae; genus Avena; species Avena atlantica. Next base: position 482,270,213 of record OU342735.1, on the reverse strand, counting down.
AATGAACCATTTACATACGATACCGATTCCCTTTGCCATGCGATATTTTACTTATCCGAGGTTCTATCGTCGGTATCTCTATACCTAGTTCAACCTCGTTACCGATAAGTGCTCTCTACTCGTACTGTGATTTGACATCCCTTGTGACCTTGTCACATGCTTGTAAGCCAATTGGATGACACTCCACCGAGAGGGCCCAGAGTATATCTATATGTCATATGGATGGACAAATCCCACTCTTGAACCATGCCCTTCAATCCATGCTTTTAGATACCTAATGCCACCTTCATAACCACCCAGTTACGGAAGTGGTGTTTGATATCATCAAAGCACTCATCCGGTGATGGTGATTAACATGATCTCATGGTCAAAGGATTATGTTACTATGTATTTAAAAGCTTTGTAGCAAACAAACTTTAATGAATTGATCTTATGCTATGCTTAATATGGGTGTGTGTCCATCACATCATTCTCCTAATGATATGACCTTGTTAGTAATAACATTCAATGTCCATGATCATCTAATAATCAACAAGCTAGTTTAACAAGAGGCTTACTAGGGACTCTTTTATGTTTACAAAACACACAAGTATTAATGTTTCCGGTTAATACAATTATAGCATGGGATGTAAACATTTATCATAAACATGAAGATATGATAATAACCACTTTATATTGGCTCTTGGGCATACCTCCAACATGATTGTCCATGGAAGATACATGCCTACAAGATAAATAACACTAATACTTTCATGGTATGGTTAAGATACTTGTTTGCATATTCTTTCACATTTGATTTTGTTCTTCACATTGCAATTTAGTTGATAAATTTTTTATCCTTATTATTGTAGGTATCAAAACACCCTTTCCTCCATACTTGTGGGAGCGTCAATTGTAGCAAAGGAATGTCAAATAAAAACTGGTTGGGTGATAAATGTCGGGCTACAATTCAGGAGGTTGTGGCAGTGAGTGCAAAACAGCTTAAAGAACGGTTGTAGAGAGAGAGAGAGTGACATTAAGATTCAGTACAATGATGTTTGGAAAGCAGGATCTCGTGCATTGGATCAGTTGCATGGTTCATATAAGGAGAATTTTCAATTGTTATGGAGTTTTGGGGTTGAATTGCTTGCAGCCAATCCTGGAAGTATATTTGAGATAGACATAAGAACATCCACCAAAAAAATGGTTGTTACTATCCACTACTTCAACCAGTTGTTCATTGCTTTCAACCATGCATTGATGGCTTACTGGCAGGTTGTAGACCATATTTGGGGGTTGATGGAACTTTTCTTACTGGGAAATACACGGGACAATTGGCTGCTACAATTGGTGTGGATGGACATAATTGGATGTTTTGAAGGGAATATGCCCTAGAAGCAAATAATAAATGGTTATTATTATCATATTCCAATAAGTTCATAATAGTTTCATATTGTGCTATAACTGTAGCAAGTGGAAACATTGATACATGTGTGATATGAAACAGAAGTCCCAAGTTGCATCTATTAATACTAGTCCGTTGGGAAATGGATGATCAAGGTTTCATGATCACAGGTGATAGTGTCAATTGACAACAAGGTCATATCATTGATGAATGATGTGATGGACATTACCCAAAGATTGCGACATGATAAAGTCACGAGGTTAAACATTGCAATAGTTAGAAACGTAGTCTCCTTCTCCTTAGACTGTGAGATCATATTAATCATTGTTTCACGAGGCTGCTTTGACTGCATCAAATGCACTCGGTGAAATGGTGATTATAAAGGTATATGTTGGGTATTCCAAAGGAACAGGTTGATGCCTATGAATCAAGACCAGGGTTTGTTCACCTAGTGACGGGTAAGATACATAAGGCTGATTTGGTGAGATTACATCTATAAATGTTGCAACATGTGACTAGGTCACGGGGATGTAATATCACGGTAACAAGTGAAATAGTACTTGTCGGTAACGAGATTAAACAAGGTATGTGATACTAAACGATCGGATCTTGGACAAGTCGTATCTAAGAAACAAAGGGACTTGGAATTGACGTTTGTGGTTCAAACGATATCATCATTGTGGAATGTACATGGGACAATATGGGCATCCCGGTCCCTCTGTTGATCATTGATAGAGATCATGTCTGTGCCATTCCCGAGACGTGAGGGGATACACTTAAGGTACAATGAGCTAGAGATCATCTGTAAGTTGGAATCCCAGTAGAGAAAGAGAAGCTCGTATTGTTCCGAGGAGAGAGATCCAAAGTTGTTCGGAGAAAGAAAGGAAACCGGAAAAGTTCTGTTGAGAGAACTAGAATCGTTCCGGGAAGTTCTGAAGTCGTTCGGGGGAATAGAAAGGTATTTCAGGTCAAATCGGATTTTGTAATATGTATTTACATATTAATTAATGTAAGTAATATTAAATATAATATTAAAAATCTAATTTGAAGGGGTATTCCACTAATGGGCCCCATGAGGGAAAACCAAAGGAGGGGAAGGGCCCATGCTGTTGGAATTATGCCCTAGAGGCAATAATAAAGATGTTATTATTATAATTCTTGTTCATGATAATGTTTATATTCCATGCTAGAATTGTATTAAGCGGAAACTTTAATACTTGTGTGGTTTGTGAACAACACCGTGTCCCTAGTATGCCTCTATGGACTAGCTCATTGATTAATGATGGTTAGGGTTTCCTAACCATAGACATGAGTTGTCGATTAATAATGAGATCATATCATTGGGAGAATGATATGGTGGACAGACCCAAACTAAGCGAAGCAATTAGATCGTGTCATCGTGTTCGTCTTTGCGAAGCTTTTCTTATGTCAAATATTGTATTACTTAGACCATGAGATAATACAACTCCCTGGTATCGGAAGAAAGCTTTGAGGTCATCAAACGTCATCCTATGAGAGGGTGATCATAAAGGTGTCTCTCAGGTGATCTGAAAGTATCTGTTGGGTTGTATGTATCGAGATGGGATTTGTCCCTCCCAAGTCGGAGAGATATACTTCGGGCCCACTCGGTAATCGATATCAACACCGCTTGCAAGCATGTGGTTAAGGAGTTAATCACAAAGTGATATCAGATTACGAAACGAGTAAAGTACTTGCTGTGAACGAGATTGAACTAGGTATGACGGTACCGACGATCGAATCTCGGGCAAGTAAAATATCGCGAGACGAAGGGAATATATATATGGGATTGATTGAATCCTGGCATCGTGGTTCATCCGATATGATCATCGATGAATGTGTGGGAGTCAATATGGGTTTCCAGACCCCGCTGTTGATTATTGATAGAAGATCATGTCTGCATATTCTCGAACCCGCAGGGTCACACACTTAACGTGTCTCGACGCTAGGATCGATTGGATAATTGGTTTATGAGTTTTGTTCGGAGTCTCGGATGGGATCCGGGACATCACGAGAGGTTCCGGAGTGGTCTGGAGAATAAGATTCATATAAGGCAGTGCAGTTTTTGGAGTTCGGAATTGTTCCGGGTTAATCGGTATTGTACCGGAAGCTTCTAGAACCTTCCAAAAGGGGACCAACGTGGCCCCACCTTACGGGAGGGGGCATGGGCCTATGAGGGAGTGCCCTGGCCGCATTGGGCCAGGGGCACAAGGCCCCATAGGGCCCAACCGGCCAAGAGAGGTTTAAACTCGAGATAGACCTTCTAGAAGGGGGGTTTCCTTGCCCCCCACTCCTTATCCTTTGGGGACGCTGGTTTGGGCTTGGGGGAGGGGCTAGGGCTGCGCCCCCCTCTATATAAAGAGGGGTGGGGCGCACCAACCCCCCACACCTTCCCCTCCAACCCTAGCCGCCCTGCTGCCCTCCTCTCTCCCTCCCGACTTCTTGTAGGCGAAGCCCTGCTGCAGAAATTCTCCACCATATACACCACGCCGTCGTGTTGTAGATCCAATCCGTCTCTCCACCATACTTTCTGGTACGAGGAAGGAGGATACGTCGAGGTGCTGCACGTGTGCATCTCACGGAGGCACTGCCACTTGTGGTGCTAGATCGGATCGGATCGCGAGGAGGAGAAGCGAGTACGACTACATCACCCACGTTCCGACGAACGTTCCGCTGTGTGAATCTTCAAGGGTATGAAGATCTAATCCAATCTCTCTCGTTGTTTGCATATCCTAGATTAGATCTTGGCTTTCCCTCTATTCGCATCCGTAGAAAATTTTGATTTACTATGCCGCGAAACCCATCAGTGGTATCAGAGCTAGATCTATGCGTAGATGTTTTTCACGAGTAGAACGCAACATGGTTGTTGCGGGCATTGATGTTTTCTGTTGCAAGCCTCTTGTTTGTGTTATTCTTATGACGCGGGATAGTGAGATTGAAGCGGTCCAGGCCAACCTTACGCGACGTCGTTCGCGAGACCGGCTCCGCACTTGACGTGTGGCTTGTTCCACACATGCGGCTGGTGGATGCCAGTTTCTCTCACTATAGTTGTCATGGGATTAACACCGGAGTTGGGCAACCATAATATCACCGTTGTGGCTTTCCGTAGGTAAGAATCGTTCTTAGCATCTACTCCCATAAGCCACGTAAAACATGCAACAACAAAGTAGAGGCGTCTAACTTGTTTTTGCAGGGAGTGTTTTCTGTGATATGGTATGGCCCAAGATGTGATGTGTATAATGTATGCGATGATCATGTTTTGTAATGTTTCACGACTTGCATGTCGATGAGTACACAACCGACAGGAGCCATATGGTTGTCTTTATAATTGTGTATGACCTGTGTGTCAACTTCTTATACGCCATGTAATAGTTTCACTTTATCGCTAAGTAGTTAGCAATAGTTGTAGTTGCTATTCGTGGTGGAGGCAATCATGGTGGAGTGATGGAGATCATGCCGGCACGCACAAGATGGAGATCATTGCGCGAAGATTGGCTATACCATGTCACATAAAGTTATATGCATGTGATGTTTATCTTTTTATGTATCTTATTATGCTTAGATCGCGACAGTATCATTATAAGATGATTCCTCACTTAAAGATCAAGATAAAAACTGTGTTCTCCCCAAGTATGCACCGTTGCGAAAGTTCGTCGTGTCCAAGCATCACGTGATGACCGGGTGCTATAGACTCTACGCTCACATACAATGGGTGCAAGCCAGTTTTGCACACGCGGAAATACTAGGGTCTAACTTGACGAGCCTAGCATGTACAGACATGGCCTCGGAACACAAGAACCGAAAGGTTAAGCATGAGTCATATGAATGATATGATCGACACTTCGTTGTCCACCATTGAATCCACATCTCTTCTCGTGATGATCGGATTAGGTGTGGTGAATTTGGATCATGTTCACTAAACAACTTGAGGGATGTTGAATTTAGTGGGAGTTCATCTAGTAATTTGATTAAGTTGAACTATTTATCATGAACATAGTCTAAAGTTGTACTTGCAAATACTGTAGATCACATGGCCAAGTCCAACTTCAACTTCAACGTTTTTGCTGAGAAGGAAAAGCTTAGAAAACAATGGGTCTAACTTCACCAATTGGTTCCGCAATCTAAGAATCATTCTCTCTGGCGGGCAAAAGGACTATGTCCTTGGGAAAGCGTTAGGTGACCCCCCTGCTGCAACTGCGTCGGCTGATGAGAAAGCTGTCTATCAGTCGCGCAAAGATGATTATGGTGTGATTAAGAGCACCATGTTGTTTGCTATGGAACCGGAACTTCAAAATTGTTTTGAAGACTATCCCGGGCCCTTTGAGATTCTCAAAGAGCTGAAAACCATGTTTCAGACTCAGGCCCGTTCTGAGAGATATGAGATATCCGAGAAGTTCTTTAACTGCAAGATGGAGGAAGGGAGTTCCGTTAGTGAGCACGCCATTAAGATGACGGGCTACACTCAACGCCTTGAGCAACTGGAATGCACGATTCCAGAGGAGCTCAAGATTGACAGGGTTCTGCTATCACTCCCTCCCAGCTACAAAAGTTTTGTAGTGACTCATAATCAGATTGGTTCCACTGATACGATCACCGAGCTCTTCGCGAAGCTGAAGGCCGCGGAAGTGGACATAAAAAGGATAATCATGTGTTGATGGTCAACCAGCCCACCTTTAAGAAAGGTAAGGGAGCAAAGAAGCCCTTCAAGAAGGGCGGTGGCAAGCGCAATGCCCCTGCTGAGAAGAAGCTCAGGTCTGTTCCCAAGCCGGACACTGAGTGCTTCTATTGCAAGGACAAGGGTCACTGGAAGCGCAACTGTCCAAAGTACTTAGCGGACAAGAAGGCTGGCACCATCAAAGGTATATTTGATATACATGTTATTGATGTTTTCCTTACTAGCCCTCGTTGTAGTGCCTGGGTATTTGATACCGGTTCAGTTGCTAATATTTGTAACTCGAAACAGGAGCTACGGAATAGACGGCGGCTTGCGAGGGATGAGGTGACGATGCGCGTTGGCAATGGATCAAGAGTTGATGTTATGGCCGTCGGCACGCTCTCCTTAGTTTTACCTTCGGGATTAGTTTTAAACCTTAATAAATGTTATTATGTGCCTGCGTTGAGCATGAACATTATTTCTGGATCGTGTTTATTGCAAGACGGTTATTCATTTAAATAGGAGAATAATGGTTGTTCTATTTATATGAGTAACATCTTTTATGGTCATCCACCTCTTGTGAATGGTTTATTTCTTCTAAATCTCGAAAGGGATGAAACACACATCCATAACATTGAGGCTAAGAGATGCAAAGTAGATAGTGATAATACTACTTATTTGTGGCACTGTCGTCTAGGTCATATTGGTGTAAAGCGCATGAAGAAACTCCATTCTGATGGACTTTTGGAGTCTCTTGATTTTGAATCATTTGACACATGCGAACCATGCCTCATGGGCAAGATGATCAAAACCCCGTTCTCCGGTATGATGGAGCGAGCAACAGACTTGTTGGAAATCATACATACCGATGTATGCGGACCGATGAGTATTTCGACGCGCGGTGGATATCGCTATTTTCTCACTTTTACCGATGACTTAAGTAGATATGGGTATATCTATTTAATGAAACATAAATCTGAAACGTTTGAAAAGTTCAAAGAATTTCAGAATGAAGTGGAGAACCATCGTAACAGAAAGATTAAGTTTCTACGATCCGATCGTGGAGGTGAATATTTGAGTTATGATTTTCTCACGCATCTTAAAGCAAGTGGAATCGTTTCACAACTCACGCCACCCGGAACACCACAGCGCAATGGTGTGTCTGAACGCCGGAACCGAACCCTAATAGATATGGTCCGATCGATGATGTCTCTTACTGATTTGCCGTTATCATTTTGGGGTTATGCATTAGAAACCGCTGCATTCACTTTAAATAGGGCACCATCTAAATCCGTTGAGACGACACCGTATGAACTGTGGTTTGGTGCTAAACCTAAGTTGTCGTTTCTTAAAGTTTGGGGATGCGAAGCTTACGTCAAGAAGTTGATGCCGGACAAGCTCGAACCCAAAGCGGAGAAATGCGTCTTCGTAGGATACCCTAAGGAAACTATTGGGTATACCTTCTATCACAGAACCGAAGGCAAAGTGTTTGTCGCAAAGAATGGTTCCTTTCTTGAGAAGGAGTTTCTCTCGAAAGAAGTGAGTGGGAGGAAAGTAGAGCTAGACGAGGTTATTGAACCTTCTCTTGAGTTGGAGAGTAGCGCGGCACCTGAAATTGTTCCAGTGCCGCCTGCACCAACAATAGAGGAAGCTAATGACAAGGATCATGAAGCTTCGGACGATGCTGCTACTGAACGTCGCAGGTCGACAAGGTCGCGTGCCCCTCCTGAGTGGTACGGCAACCCTGTCTTGACTGTCTTGTTAGAAGAAGACAGTGAACCTACGAACTATGAGGAAGCGATGATGAGCCCAGACTCTGAGAAATGGCTAGAAGCCATGAAATCCGAATTGGGATCCATGAGTGAAAACCAAGTATGGACTTTGGTGGACCCTCCTAGCGACCGAAAGGCTGTTGAGTGCAAATGGATCTTCAAGAAGAAAACGGACACGGATGGTAATGTTACCGTCTATAAAGCACGGCTTGTCACGAAAGGTTTTCGACAAGTTCAAGGTGTTGACTACGATGAGACTTTCTCTCCCGTAGCGATGTTTAAGTCCATTCGGATTTTATTAGCAATTGCTGCATTTCATGATTATGAAATATGGCAGATGGATGTCAAGACTGCGTTCCTCAATGGCAACATTGATGAAGAGTTGTATATGATGCAACCCGAAGGTTTTGTCGATCCTAAGGATGCTGATAAAGTATGCAAACTTCAGTGTTCCATTTATGGACTGAAGCAAGCATCTCGGAGTTGGAACCTTCATTTTGATCAAGTGATCAAGAGCTTTGGATTTGTTCCAAATTTCTACGAAGCTTGCATCTACAAGAAAGTGAGTGGGAGCTCGGTGACGTTTCTGGTACTATATGTGGATGACATATTGATTATTGGAAATGACATCAACATGCTTAACGATGTGAAGAGTTATTTGAACAAGTGTTTTTCAATGAAAGACCTAGGTGAAGCTGCTTATATATTGTACATCAAGATCTATAGAGATAGACAAAGACGCCTGATAGCTTTAAGCCAGAGTACATACCTAGACAAAGTTCTGAAAAGGTTCAGAATGGATAAGGCAAAGAAAGGTTTAGTGCCCATGTTGTCAGGTAAGATATTGAGCAAGGCTCAGTGTCTAGCTACGGTAAATGATAGGGAAGCTATGAGCAAAGTGCCTTATGCCTCGGCCATAGGTTCTATCATGTATGCCATGCTGTGTACTAGACCGGATGTGTCCAATGCTCTTTGTTAAACCCCTCCTTCATAAAGGATAGGATCCCTGTGATTGCAATGCTAGTCCCTGGATCAATGCTAGCATCCACAGTTTAAGATGAAGTACACAGATACAAAGGTCGTTTATTACATTCATTCCAGAGATAAAACATAGTCTTTTACAACTCAGGGCCATAAGCCTAATACAAGAGTTTTAAGGAAATAGTAAATAAACACAAGTCTTCATCTTCATGTGCCACAGGCAAGCATGTTGAGTGTAGACTCATGACTCCTAATCATCATCAGAGTAACCTGCAACATCACAAGTTACAGCCACAGAGGGTCAATACTTTGGAATAGTATTGGCAAGTGATACCTTAGTATATTTTAAGTGGACTACATCACTATATGCATTTTGGCTAGTGTAGCTTGGCTTGCTTTGCTTGAAAATAAATTTTTCCTATTAGTTGAAATAATTAAGTTTTTCTTTGTCAAATCATTCCCAAGGAAACCACCAATAGACATTGGGGTCCTTCACCCTTGTTCACCCACAAATTTTTACTTAGAAGTTGGAGTGATGAGATTCTTGTAGCTTCCATGTCTTGACGCTCAAAAGTGTCCATTTCCTTGGACAAGGCTAAGTACTTAGATTTTCCATCTGCAGAGGTTGTGCACTTTCCCCACTAGACTTGGTTTCCCAAGACAGGACCCTTCAGAAGCCTTTCCTTAGTCAAATGGACGCGTTCCATCCTATCATCCCATCTACCACCAACTGTCCAAATGACTAAGTTCTAGCAACCAATATGATCATGGCAGAGCCCATTTTGCCAAGTGGTTGCACTGTAAGCTTTCTCCACATTTGGCCTCCAAATCCCTTTGTGCCTGGGTGGCATTCCACAAGTGAGATACACAACCCAAGTCCATGGCCTTGTGTAACCACTCAACATAACCCAATCTTCCCATTCCACCCAGGAGTTCATTTGTCTTAGTTGTTTTATTAAGAAAATATAAGTCTCTTGACTTAGAATATTTTTATCCTATAGTATATAGTTGTTCACCACCCTTGTTTGCTATGAGCTAGGCTAGGCAAAAATATGGTAACTTAACTTAGGAAAATTTCCCTAGCAATTCTACTATTTCACTCTACTTAGGATTTCCCAATTTAGCACTTAGCAAAATATCATGCAACACTTTAGCAAAATAACTAATGCTAACATAAAACTTAGGATAGGAATATTATGAAAATATCACTTGCCTTGGTAGTGTGGAGAGTAGCACTCTTCACAATCACAATCACTAGCAAAATCTACACAAGAAATCAAAGCATACAATTACACACAATTTAAATACAACCAAAAATAATATGAATGCATGCATGCAAGAATTTTCCAAGTGTTAAATTTTGAAAATTCTACCAAGTGTGTGTTCATGACTACAGAAGCATAACATGTCACAAGTTTGTCCAATAAACTTATTTGGCCATAATAAAATTTTATAAAGATAATTCTTTATCTAAAATAGCCTTAAACTTGTTCCACAAATAAAACATTTTTAACTGTTACTATATGCTAAACAAATTGGATATTCAGAAAGGCCTTGTTTCACTGAATCCAACGGTATAAAGTTTGCAAAAATCCAACGTGGCATTTGAAAGTTATGAACATTTGAAGTTTGAATCTAAATCAGGTTTTAAATTCTGTTTTTAGTTTAAACCTTGCCACGCGTCGCGTTATTACTGGCGCGTACCGGTTCACACCGGATCACCCTTCTGTGCCGTTGGATCTAACTAACGCTGTGCGGCTCAGATCTGTCCATACCCCTTCGTTAAGTGAAGTGTTTCTACGCGTAGGATTCAGATCTAACGGCTAAGAATCTCCTAACCAAAAACGAGCGGCGCTACCGGCGGTGACAGGCGGCGGCGCGTCAGTCGGTGGCGGTGCCGGCGTTCTAGGTCGCCCGGGGGAGGAAGGAGATGCTTACCAGAACCGCAGGAGGCTGCTGATGCTCAAGGTGGCAATGGCTTGGAAAGGGGCGTACGGGTTCGTCGGGGATTTCTCGCCGGAGTTCGCGAATGCGTCTGCCACGGTCAGTCGTCGACGTTGGCGAGGTTCCTCGTTGCGCTAAGCCAAAACAGGGGTACTGTCAGATGCGCAAGACGATGTGGATTCTAGGCGTATCAGTCAGGGGGCAAGGGGTGGTGGCTACTTACGGAGGGAGGTCGCCGGAGTTCGTGCAGAAGACGGTGGCGGCCAGTCGTCGACGTTGCCAAAGCTAGGGGTCATGCGAAAGCAAACGGAGAGTGTCAGAAGACGCACAGAGGTTCCCTGAACAAGATAGCGTGAACGCGAGACTGAGGGGAACTCGAGACTTACCGGAATTCGCCGGCGCAGTCGTCGGAGACGGCGGGGTTGCAGAGAAAATTATGCGCAGCCTGGGGGCGTTCTGTGCTTGGGGTTTGGGGGAAAAGAGAGAGGGGACAGAGGGGGTTTATATAGCCTGGCTAAGCGCGAGAATTACTCGGCCATTGATTCGAATTGATGCCGCGATTATCACTCAGGAAACGGCAGCGTTGATTGGGGACGAACAGGTCGTGCGGGTGGAGACGACGCTGGCGTGGAGATGGCCCGCTTGTCAGCGAGGTGCGCGAAGTGCAGGTGGGGTCTGCTTGTCAGCGGCTCAGCGCGTGTGCTCGTGCGTGCGAAAAGAAAAGGAGATCCCCGGGTGGGCTTACTGGGCTTGTTCTCCTGCTGGGCCAGATTCTGGCCGCGTGGCCTTTTTCTTTTGAAGTACTCTTTTCTTTTTCTAAATTCATTTTCTGGTATGAATTTTAATATGAATTCAAATCTTCTTGAAATCAAACTGCCTTGGGACTTTTGCAGTTTTAGACAAGTAGAGCTAGACGAGGTTATTGAACCTTCTCTTGAGTTGGAGAGTAGCGCGGCACCTGAAATTGTTCCAGTGCCGCCTGCACCAACAATAGAGGAAGCTAATGACAAGGATCATGAAGCTTCGGACGATGCTGCTACTGAACGTCGCAGGTCGACAAGGTCGCGTGCCCCTCCTGAGTGGTACGGCAACCCTGTCTTGACTGTCTTGTTAGAAGAAGACAGTGAACCTACGAACTATGAGGAAGCGATGATGAGCCCAGACTCTGAGAAATGGCTAGAAGCCATGAAATCCGAATTGGGATCCATGAGTGAAAACCAAGTATGGACTTTGGTGGACCCTCCTAGCGACCGAAAGGCTGTTGAGTGCAAATGGATCTTCAAGAAGAAAACGGACACGGATGGTAATGTTACCGTCTATAAAGCACGGCTTGTCACGAAAGGTTTTCGACAAGTTCAAGGTGTTGACTACGATGAGACTTTCTCTCCCGTAGCGATGTTTAAGTCCATTCGGATTTTATTAGCAATTGCTGCATTTCATGATTATGAAATATGGCAGATGGATGTCAAGACTGCGTTCCTCAATGGCAACATTGATGAAGAGTTGTATATGATGCAACCCGAAGGTTTTGTCGATCCTAAGGATGCTGATAAAGTATGCAAACTTCAGTGTTCCATTTATGGACTGAAGCAAGCATCTCGGAGTTGGAACCTTCATTTTGATCAAGTGATCAAGAGCTTTGGATTTGTTCCAAATTTCTACGAAGCTTGCATCTACAAGAAAGTGAGTGGGAGCTCGGTGACGTTTCTGGTACTATATGTGGATGACATATTGATTATTGGAAATGACATCAACATGCTTAACGATGTGAAGAGTTATTTGAACAAGTGTTTTTCAATGAAAGACCTAGGTGAAGCTGCTTATATATTGTACATCAAGATCTATAGAGATAGACAAAGACGCCTGATAGCTTTAAGCCAGAGTACATACCTAGACAAAGTTCTGAAAAGGTTCAGAATGGATAAGGCAAAGAAAGGTTTAGTGCCCATGTTGTCAGGTAAGATATTGAGCAAGGCTCAGTGTCTAGCTACGGTAAATGATAGGGAAGCTATGAGCAAAGTGCCTTATGCCTCGGCCATAGGTTCTATCATGTATGCCATGCTGTGTACTAGACCGGATGTGTCCAATGCTCTTTGTTAAACCCCTCCTTCATAAAGGATAGGATCCCTGTGATTGCAATGCTAGTCCCTGGATCAATGCTAGCATCCACAGTTTAAGATGAAGTACACAGATACAAAGGTCGTTTATTACATTCATTCCAGAGATAAAACATAGTCTTTTACAACTCAGGGCCATAAGCCTAATACAAGAGTTTTAAGGAAATAGTAAATAAACACAAGTCTTCATCTTCATGTGCCACAGGCAAGCATGTTGAGTGTAGACTCATGACTCCTAATCATCATCAGAGTAACCTGCAACATCACAAGTTACAGCCACAGAGGGTCAATACTTTGGAATAGTATTGGCAAGTGATACCTTAGTATATTTTAAGTGGACTACATCACTATATGCATTTTGGCTAGTGTAGCTTGGCTTGCTTTGCTTGAAAATAAATTTTTCCTATTAGTTGAAATAATTAAGTTTTTCTTTGTCAAATCATTCCCAAGGAAACCACCAATAGACATTGGGGTCCTTCACCCTTGTTCACCCACAAATTTTTACTTAGAAGTTGGAGTGATGAGATTCTTGTAGCTTCCATGTCTTGACGCTCAAAAGTGTCCATTTCCTTGGACAAGGCTAAGTACTTAGATTTTCCATCTGCAGAGGTTGTGCACTTTCCCCACTAGACTTGGTTTCCCAAGACAGGACCCTTCAGAAGCCTTTCCTTAGTCAAATGGACGCGTTCCATCCTATCATCCCATCTACCACCAACTGTCCAAATGACTAAGTTCTAGCAACCAATATGATCATGGCAGAGCCCATTTTGCCAAGTGGTTGCACTGTAAGCTTTCTCCACATTTGGCCTCCAAATCCCTTTGTGCCTGGGTGGCATTCCACAAGTGAGATACACAACCCAAGTCCATGGCCTTGTGTAACCACTCAACATAACCCAATCTTCCCATTCCACCCAGGAGTTCATTTGTCTTAGTTGTTTTATTAAGAAAATATAAGTCTCTTGACTTAGAATATTTTTATCCTATAGTATATAGTTGTTCACCACCCTTGTTTGCTATGAGCTAGGCTAGGCAAAAATATGGTAACTTAACTTAGGAAAATTTCCCTAGCAATTCTACTATTTCACTCTACTTAGGATTTCCCAATTTAGCACTTAGCAAAATATCATGCAACACTTTAGCAAAATAACTAATGCTAACATAAAACTTAGGATAGGAATATTATGAAAATATCACTTGCCTTGGTAGTGTGGAGAGTAGCACTCTTCACAATCACAATCACTAGCAAAATCTACACAAGAAATCAAAGCATACAATTACACACAATTTAAATACAACCAAAAATAATATGAATGCATGCATGCAAGAATTTTCCAAGTGTTAAATTTTGAAAATTCTACCAAGTGTGTGTTCATGACTACAGAAGCATAACATGTCACAAGTTTGTCCAATAAACTTATTTGGCCATAATAAAATTTTATAAAGATAATTCTTTATCTAAAATAGCCTTAAACTTGTTCCACAAATAAAACATTTTTAACTGTTACTATATGCTAAACAAATTGGATATTCAGAAAGGCCTTGTTTCACTGAATCCAACGGTATAAAGTTTGCAAAAATCCAACGTGGCATTTGAAAGTTATGAACATTTGAAGTTTGAATCTAAATCAGGTTTTAAATTCTGTTTTTAGTTTAAACCTTGCCACGCGTCGCGTTATTACTGGCGCGTACCGGTTCACACCGGATCACCCTTCTGTGCCGTTGGATCTAACTAACGCTGTGCGGCTCAGATATGTCCATACCCCTTCGTTAAGTGAAGTGTTTCTACGCGTAGGATTCAGATCTAACGGCTAAGAATCTCCTAACCAAAAACGAGCGGCGCTACCGGCGGTGACAGGCGGCGGCGCGTCAGTCGGTGGCGGTGCCGGCGTTCTAGGTCGCCCGGGGGAGGAAGGAGATGCTTACCAGAACCGCAGGAGGCTGCTGATGCTCAAGGTGGCAATGGCTTGGAAAGGGGCGTACGGGTTCGTCGGGGATTTCTCGCCGGAGTTCGCGAATGCGTCTGCCACGGTCAGTCGTCGACGTTGGCGAGGTTCCTCGTTGCGCTAAGCCAAAACAGGGGTACTGTCAGATGCGCAAGACGATGTGGATTCTAGGCGTATCAGTCAGGGGGCAAGGGGTGGTGGCTACTTACGGAGGGAGGTCGCCGGAGTTCGTGCAGAAGACGGTGGCGGCCAGTCGTCGACGTTGCCAAAGCTAGGGGTCATGCGAAAGCAAACGGAGAGTGTCAGAAGACGCACAGAGGTTCCCTGAACAAGATAGCGTGAACGCGAGACTGAGGGGAACTCGAGACTTACCGGAATTCGCCGGCGCAGTCGTCGGAGACGGCGGGGTTGCAGAGAAAATTATGCGCAGCCTGGGGGCGTTCTGTGCTTGGGGTTTGGGGGAAAAGAGAGAGGGGACAGAGGGGGTTTATATAGCCTGGCTAAGCGCGAGAATTACTCGGCCATTGATTCGAATTGATGCCGCGATTATCACTCAGGAAACGGCAGCGTTGATTGGGGACGAACAGGTCGTGCGGGTGGAGACGACGCTGGCGTGGAGATGGCCCGCTTGTCAGCGAGGTGCGCGAAGTGCAGGTGGGGTCTGCTTGTCAGCGGCTCAGCGCGTGTGCTCGTGCGTGCGAAAAGAAAAGGAGATCCCCGGGTGGGCTTACTGGGCTCGTTCTCCTGCTGGGCCAGATTCTGGCCACGTGGCCTTTTTCTTTTGAAGTACTCTTTTCTTTTTCTAAATTCATTTTCTGGTATGAATTTTAATATGAATTCAAATCTTCCTGAAATCAAACTGCCTTGGGACTTTTGCAGTTTTTTTTTTGTGGATTCAAAAATAGTCACAAAACCAAGTGGTTACTTTGCAAGGCTTGGTCCAGCTTGGTTTCTAAAATAATTAGGGATTTGTTCCTGTTTGCAAGTAATTGAAAGGGATTTTGAAAACTACTTCTAAATTTGAAATCTTGGAGGTTAAAAGTTTCACCTAAACTTTCCATCAATGGAGGCAAACAACAAGTATTTAAAACATTCAAATTTCAAAGGGTGATATTTATTTGAGACAAATTGACCACATGAAATCATAGCTCATATTCTATCACTAAGTGATTTTTGAGAAAACCCTAAATGAATGAATGATGTAAAGTGATATGAATGAGTTTTGAAACTATGATTTTTGGGATGTTACAAATCTAACCCCCTTAAGATGAATCTCGCCCTCGAGATTCGGATTGGCTAGCAAATAGGTGAGGGTGGTCCTTTCGAAGATCATCTTCTCTTTCCCATGTTGCTTCCTCTTCGGAGTGATGGTTCCATTGTACTTTACAAAATTTGATAGTCTTGGTCCTGGTGACTCTTTCTGCGGTCTCTAGAATCTTGACAGGCTTTTCTTCATAAGTGAGATCACTTTCTAGTTGAACCTCTTCCAAAGGTATGGTATCCTTCAAGGAGGACTCTTCCATTTCTGGGTGACATTTCTTAAGCTGACTCACATGAAATACGTTATGGACTGCTGATAGAGATTCTGGCAATTCAACTTCATATGCAACTTCTCCTTTGCGACTTAGAATTTTGAATGGCCCAACATATCTTGGTGCCAACTTTCCTTTGACTCCAAATCTTTTCACTCCACGGAGTGGTGATACTCTGAGATAAGCTCTATCCCCAACTTCGTAGGTGACTTCTCTACGCTTAGAATCCGCGTAGCTTTTCTGTCGGGACTGTGCTATCTTCAACCTGTCTTTAACCAATTTGACTTTTTCTTCGGCATCTTTGATAAGATCAGGTCCGAACAGGCTTCTTTCTCCCACACCGTTCCATAACAATGGGGTGGTACACTTTCTTCCGTAGAGTAACTCAAACGGTGCCATTCCAATACTAGATTGATGACTATTGTTGTAATAGAACTCTGCGTAAGGCAAACTTTCATCCCAACTTGCTCCATAGTCTAAAGCACATGCTCTCAACATATCTTCCAGAATTTGGTTGGTCCTTTCTGTTTGTCCATCTGTTTGAGGATGGAAGGCAGTACTGAATTCCAATCTCGTTCCTAAAGATTCATGAAGTTGTCTCCAAAAGTGAGAAGTGAACTGAGTTCCTCTATCTGACACAATACTTTTGGGCACTCCGTGAAGGCATACGATTCTGCCCATGTATATTTTTGCTAACTTGGCACTTGTATAAGTGGTCTTCACAGGTATAAAATGAGCCACTTTAGTTAAGAGATCCACTACTACCCATATGGAATCATACCCTGACCTGGTCCTTGGTAATCCGGTAATGAAATCCATACCAATATTTTCCCACTTCCATTCAGGAATAGGCAGTGGTTGAAGCAGACCTGCTGGTTTTTGGTGCTCCGCTTTGACTCTGATACACACATCACACAAAGCAATATGTTCGGCGATGTCTCTTTTGAGATTGTTCCACCAAAATCTTTCTTTCATATCCATGTACATTTTGGTGTTTCCTGGGTGAATAGAATATGGAGAGTTGTGACCTTCGTGTAAGATCAGTTTCCGCAACTCTGGGTCTTGTGGAACACATATACGTTTCCCGTGCCATAAGGTTCCTTGTTCATCAATACGGAAACTCTTAGCCTTCCCTAGACCAATATTTTCCTTGATCTTTTCAATTTCCTTATCGGTCTTCTGAGCTTCTTGGATCCTGTTCAAAAGAGTGGGTTGAACATCTAATGACATAAGATGTCCTTCTGGTACAATCTCCAATCTGAGTTCCTTGAATTGTTTACAGAGATCTTCTGGCAATTCTCCTTTGGTAAGACCATTTACAAACGTCTTACGACTTAAAGCATCGGCTACCACATTTGCTTTACCGGGGTGGTATTGCAAACTCAAGTCATAATCCTTGATAAGTTCTAGCCATCTTCTTTGTCTCATGTTGATCTCTTTCTGGGTGAAGATATACTTCAAGCTCTTATGATCGGTGAATACTTCACACCGCTTACCTAAAAGGTAATGTCTCCATGTTTTGAGTGCATGGACGACAGAGGCTAATTATAAATCATGAGTAGGATAGTTTACTTCATGAGTTTTGAGTTGTCTCGAAGCATAAGCTACGACTCTACCATCTTGCATAAGTACAGCACCCAAGCCTTGATGAGAAGCATCACAATACACTTGGAAATCTTTTTCCAAATCTGGCAGACATAGAACTGGTGCTGTCACAAGTCTCTTCTTCAACTCTTGGAAGCTGACTTCGCAACCTTCAGTCCAAACAAATTTCTTGTCCTTCTTTAGCAATTCTGTCATCGGCTTAGCAACTTTCGAGAAATTTTCAATGAATCTTCTGTAGTAACCTGCTAAGCCAAGGAAACTACGAACTTCCTTCACATTCTTAGGTGATTCCCAATCTGTCACAGCTGAAACTTTGGCAGGATCAACTGCCACACCATCCTTTGTCATAACATGACCAAGAAATCCAACTTTCTCTAACCAGAACTCACACTTGCTGAATTTGGCATAAAGTTTATGCTCTCTTAACTTTTCAAGTATCAAGCGCAAGTGTCTTTCATGTTCTTCCTTGTTCTTGGAGTAGACTAGGATATCGTCGATAAAAACGACAACGAACTTGTCAAGGAATTCCATGAACACTTTGTTCATCATATTCATGAAGTATGCTGGAGCGTTGGTTAAACCAAAAGGCATCACCGTGTACTCATACAATCCATACCTTGTGGTGAATGCCGTCTTAGGTATGTCTTGCTCTCTTATCTTAAGTTGAAAATAGCCTGACCGAAGATCAATCTTCGAGAATACACATGCTCCTTCTAACTGATCAAACAAGTCGTTGATTCTTGGCAAAGGATATTTGTTCTTAATAGTAACCTCGTTGAGAGAACGGTAGTCAATACACAATCTTTGTGTTCTATCTTTCTTCTCCACAAACAATACTGGGGCTCCCCAAGATGAAGAACTTGGTTGTATAAACCCTTTCTGTAACTGTTCTCCTAGTTGTTTCTTGAGTTCTTTCAGTTCATCCACTGACATTTTGTATGGTCTCTTAGCTATTGGTCCAGAACCTGGTACCAAATCTATTAAAAACTCCACATCTCTATCTGGTGGCATTCCTGGTAATTCCTCCGGAAATACATCCGGATACTCACACACAATTGGCACACTGTCCATGCTAACCCCCTTAAGAGAATTTAGCTTACTTCCTTTGGATTCAAAGTTTGACTTAAATTTTATTCTTTTTCCATCTGGGGTTGTGAGCGTAACTGTACGATTGGCACAATCCAATACTCCTTCATACTTAGCCATCCAATCCATTCCCAATATTACATCCAACCCTTGGGAATTCAGGATTATTAGGTTCACTGGAAACTTATGTTTTCCAAACTCTATGACTAAGTCATGACATCCTGAGTTTACTATCATTTCTCCCCCTGGAGAACTTACTCTTATAGGACACCCAATGGTTTCTACCGGTAGTTCATTCCTTTCAACAAATGCTTTTGATATGAATGAATGAGATGCACCAGTATCAAAGAGTACAAATGCTGAAATTGAATTGAGTCTGAACTTACCAGCAACGGCATCAGGTTCCTCATAGACCTCCTCCACATTGATGTGGTTAACCTGTCCTTTCTGGAAAGGATTTGGCTTGTTAGGTCCTTCAACTTTCTTTTCAGGGCACTCATTAGCATAATGCCCCAGCTTCTTGCATTTGAAGCACTCAACCTGACTGATGTCCTTTTTAACATGCTGACTTCCACTTCCACTACCATTTCCACTGTGGTGGCTCTTATGTCCACTCTTGTGGTTCTTGTACTTATCATTGTCATGACTACGGTGATGCTTGTTGTCATGACGGTTGTGGTGGTGGTGCTTGTTGAATTTCCCATGTTTATGGGATCCTGAGCTGCCACTGTCATCATAGTGAGATCGTTTATGAGACGATCCCGAGCTGTGTTTGTCGGAGTGTTTCCTCTTCCTACTCTCGACTTGTTTCATTTTACTTTCCAAAATAGCAGCCTTGTCACACAAAGACTGATAAGTTGGAACATATGCTACAGATAACTGTAGGTTCAGCTCATCATTCAAGCCTTCCAAGAATTTTTCCTTTCTCTTGGCATCAGTATCAACCTCATCCGGTGCATAGCGCGCCAGATTGTTGAATTCTTCTACGTATTCTGCCACACTGCGATGGCGCTGTTTCAAGTTGTGGAACTCCTTCTTTTTCAGACTCATTATCCCGGATGAGATATGAGCGGTGCGAAACCCATCCTCAAATATGTCACATGTCACTTCATCAATGGGAGTGGTGATTTGGAAGTTATCCCACCAAGTGGCGGCTGGTCCTTCCAACAGATGTGCTGCGAATCTGACTTTTTCAGCATCAGTGCAGCCCACTGTCACCAAGTCTTTGTTCACAGAACGTAGCCAGTCATTGGCTGCCATGGGATCAGTTGTCCCCGAAAATTTTGCTGGCCTTAGTCGCAGAAATCTGGTAAGCATATCGAAACCCGGAGGGTTGTTGTTGTTGTTGTTATTGTTGTTGTTGGGGTTGTTATTGTTGTTGTTATTCTGATTCTGGATGAATGTCGTCATCATATGCATAAGTTGTGTTTGCGCATTCATCATCTATTGCATTTCTGGGGTGATGTTATTGGGGTTGGGGTTTGCACGACGGGGAGGCATCTGTGGTTTGATCAAATAGATAAGAATGAGATACCCATAGATGTTTCATGCACAATACATCACAAGCAACACATAACAAGCAACATAAGAATATAAGTTCAACATCCACATAACAAACTCATGAAATAAAACACACAAGTGGCAAGCCATCCACATGTCGGATGGTCCAATAATAAGTTCGCAACAACAAGTATGAATATGAAAGTAAAAACGAGTAATAAGTCTACTCGTCAGCATCTATCTCCTCCTCGACGAAGGTAAGACCTGCATTCTCCATCGCGGTCTTGTTCTCCTCAATCGTAGTGGTCAAAGAATCAACCTTGGTCTTGAGAGCCCTCTTCTGGGAGCGAAGCCTCTCAATAACCATCTGCTGCTGCTCAAGCTCGAAGTCCTTGGACTTTAGTTCCTCGGTCATGTCCCGGATCCTCTTGTTCCTATCCTGGACGCGTTTCTCTTGACTCTTGAACTTGCGGTCCTGGGCCTCGAACTTTGTCTCCATTTCCTTGATCATCTCATCCTGCTGCGCAAAAAGCTTGTCCTTCTCGCGGAGCTGCACCTGAAGCTCGTCATTACCTAGCATGACGTTCGTCCTGTCCGTATCTACGTGTCTGAGAAGAGTCTCCAAGTCCTGAAGATAAAGGCGTATCGGCTCCGCGGTGCTCCTCGAGTCGTCCTCGAAGTCGATGGACTCTCCATCAACATCACGTCTTCCGAAGACGTGAAAGTGAGTACCCCTAACCTGTCTGGAGTGACGGCCTAACAGTCGTCCTATCAGGTCCTGCATGACTACCTCCATGCCTCTCTCCCTGTCATCGTGCATCAACTTGAAGACGATGGCCTCTGTAGTAGGCTCAGTCTGGCGTCCTGGCTGGGTCACCTTGAAGCCCCAGAGGTCCTTCCTCTCGAACTTGGTGAGTGGGTACACCGTGATGGTGGGAAGAGGGAGATCAAGCAGAGTGGTAAGCTCAATGATACGGGGACCAAAACGAGTAACCCGAAACTCCTCAACAGTGCTGATGGCAACAGGCATCTATTTACAAGATTAAAAAGTTAGAACAACGCAATTCAAGATAAATCAAGACAAACATTCATACATATCCGTGAAACATAATTGTCACACAAGTCATGCATACATAAATCCATTACATCACTCAAGGTCCATACTTATTTAAAATATCTTTTGAAAACAAGGTGATAAGTGGTGGTCCAACTAACGAAGTGTCCTTACAATCCAATCTCACGGGATCTATTATTAAACACAATGTTCCTAGAGGCAATCCACCAATCTTGCTCTCTTGACTCTATTACTAAGTCAATAACATCTCCCCTTATTTCTTGGTTGGTGTCTTCCAACTCTTCAGTAAGCTCCTTCTCTTTCTCTAAGTCCTTTTGGAGGTTGAGCATTCTGCACTTGACTCTAGCACTTAGTTCCTTGATAGTCCTCCAAGCTGCATCCCTGGCTGACTCAAAGAATGTGGTGTGCATGGTAGTGTTAGTGTACATGCAGAATCCCCTTTCTTTGTGGTTGTCTTCCTTGTTTTTGTACAAGTGAAGTTGCACCCACCAATACTCCACTCCTTCATCCATAACTGGAAAGCCCTTGTACACAGCTTCACCATGTGCATCCATTGCCTCCATGAGGTCCTTGAGAATATTGGGAAATTCAGTTTCACATTCCAAGGTCATGGTCATGAGTGGCCCCTTCTTCACGGCTTCGTTGATGGAATTCATCTACAAGGAAGTTGAAAGAGATTAGGAAAAGTTTTACGAGAAGAATAGACAAGTGTAGAAGTAGTTTGAAAAACTTTTTTTTCCTTAGTGGTTTTCCAATCCTAGGGTCATAATCCTACAGGCAACACAATGCTCTGATACCATCTGTTAAACCCCTCCTTCATAAAGGATAGGATCCCTGTGATTGCAATGCTAGTCCCTGGATCAATGCTAGCATCCACAGTTTAAGATGAAGTACACAGATACAAAGGTCGTTTATTACATTCATTCCAGAGATAAAACATAGTCTTTTACAACTCAGGGCCATAAGCCTAATACAAGAGTTTTAAGGAAATAGTAAATAAACACAAGTCTTCATCTTCATGTGCCACAGGCAAGCATGTTGAGTGTAGACTCATGACTCCTAATCATCATCGGAGTAACCTGCAACATCACAAGTTACAGCCACAGAGGGTCAATACTTTGGAATAGTATTGGCAAGTGATACCTTAGTATATTTTAAGTGGACTACATCACTATATGCATTTTGGCTAGTGTAGCTTGGCTTGCTTTGCTTGAAAATAAATTTTTCCTATTAGTTGAAATAATTAAGTTTTTCTTTGTCAAATCATTCCCAAGGAAACCACCAATAGACATTGGGGTCCTTCACCCTTGTTCACCCACAAATTTTTACTTAGAAGTTGGAGTGATGAGATTCTTGTAGCTTCCATGTCTTGACGCTCAAAAGTGTCCATTTCCTTGGACAAGGCTAAGTACTTAGATTTTCCATCTGCAGAGGTTGTGCACTTTCCCCACTAGACTTGGTTTCCCAAGACAGGACCCTTCAGAAGCCTTTCCTTAGTCAAATGGACGCGTTCCATCCTATCATCCCATCTACCACCAACTGTCCAAATGACTAAGTTCGAGCAACCTATATGATCATGGCAGAGCCCATTTTGCCAAGTGGTTGCACTGTAAGCTTTCTCCACATTTGGCCTCCAAATCCCTTTGTGCCTGGGTGGCATTCCACAAGTGAGATACACAACCCAAGTCCATGGCCTTGTGTAACCACTCAACATAACCCAATCTTCCCATTCCACCCAGGAGTTCATTTGTCTTAGTTGTTTTATTAAGAAAATATAAGTCTCTTGACTTAGAATATTTTTATCCTATAGTATATAGTTGTTCACCACCCTTGTTTGCTATGAGCTAGGCTAGGCAAAAATATGGTAACTTAACTTAGGAAAATTTCCCTAGCAATTCTACTATTTCACTCTACTTAGGATTTCCCAATTTAGCACTTAGCAAAATATCATGCAACACTTTAGCAAAATAACTAATGCTAACATAAAACTTAGGATAGGAATATTATGAAAATATCACTTGCCTTGGTAGTGTGGAGAGTAGCACTCTTCACAATCACAATCACTAGCAAAATCTACACAAGAAATCAAAGCATACAATTACACACAATTTAAATACAACCAAAAATAATATGAATGCATGCATGCAAGAATTTTCCAAGTGTTAAATTTTGAAAATTCTACCAAGTGTGTGTTCATGACTACAGAAGCATAACATGTCACAAGTTTGTCCAATAAACTTATTTGGCCATAATAAAATTTTATAAAGATAATTCTTTATCTAAAATAGCCTTAAACTTGTTCCACAAATAAAACATTTTTAACTGTTACTATATGCTAAACAAAATGGATATTCAGAAAGGCCTTGTTTCACTGAATCCAACGGTATAAAGTTTGCAAAAATCCAACGTGGCATTTGAAAGTTATGAACATTTGAAGTTTGAATCTAAATCAGGTTTTAAATTCTGTTTTTAGTTTAAACCTTGCCACGCGTCGCGTTATTACTGGCGCGTACCGGTTCGCACCGGATCACCCTTCTGTGCCGTTGGATCTAACTAACGCTGTGCGGCTCAGATCTGTCCATACCCCTTCGTTAAGTGAAGTGTTTCTACGCGTAGGATTCAGATCTAACGGCTAAGAATCTCCTAACCAAAAACGAGCGGCGCTACCGGCGGTGACAGGCGGGCGGCGCGTCAGTCGGTGGCGGTGCCGGCGTTCTAGGTCGCCCGGGGGAGGAAGGAGATGCTTACCAGAACCGCAGGAGGCTGCTGATGCTCAAGGTGGCAATGGCTTGGAAAGGGGCGTACGGGTTCGTCGGGGATTTCTCGCCGGAGTTCGCGAATGCGTCTGCCACGGTCAGTCGTCGACGTTGGCGAGGTTCCTCGTTGCGCTAAGCCAAAACAGGGGTACTGTCAGATGCGCAAGACGATGTGGATTCTAGGCGTATCAGTCAGGGGGCAAGGGGTGGTGGCTACTTATGGAGGGAGGTCGCCGGAGTTCGTGCAGAAGACGGTGGCGGCCAGTCGTCGACGTTGCCAAAGCTAGGGGTCATGCGAAAGCAAACGGAGAGTGTCAGAAGACGCACAGAGGTTCCCTGAACAAGATAGCGTGAACGCGAGACTGAGGGGAACTCGAGACTTACCGGAATTCGCCGGCGCAGTCCTCGGAGACGGCGGGGTTGCAGAGAAAATTATGCGCAGCCTGGGGGCGTTCTGTGCTTGGGGTTTGGGGGAAAAGAGAGAGGGGACAGAGGGGGTTTATATAGCCTGGCTAAGCGCGAGAATTACTCGGCCATTGATTCGAATTGACGCCGCGATTATCACTCAGGAAACGGCAGCGTTGATTGGGGACGAACAGGTCGTGCGGGTGGAGACGACGCTGGCGTGGAGATGGCCCGCTTGTCAGCGAGGTGCGCGAAGTGCAGGTGGGGTCTGCTTGTCAGCGGCTCAGCGCGTGTGCTCGTGCATGCAAAAAGAAAAGGAGATCCCCGGGTGGGCTTACTGGGCTCGTTCTCCTGCTGGGCCAGATTCTGGCCGCGTGGCCTTTTTCTTTTGAAGTACTCTTTTCTTTTTCTAAATTCATTTTCTGGTATGAATTTTAATATGAATTCAAATCTTCTTGAAATCAAACTGCCTTGGGACTTTTGCAGGGTTTTTTTTTTGTGGATTCAAAAATAGTCACAAAACCAAGTGGTTACTTTGCAAGGCTTGGTCCAGCTTGGTTTCTAAAATAATTAGGGATTTGTTCCTGTTTGCAAGTAATTGAAAGGGATTTTGAAAACTACTTCTAAATTTGAAATCTTGGAGGTTAAAAGTTTCACCTAAACTTTCCATCAATGGAGGCAAACAACAAGTATTTAAAACATTCAAATTTCAAAGGGTGATATTTATTTGAGACAAATTGACCACATGAAATCATAGCTCATATTCTATCACTAAGTGATTTTTGAGAAAACCCTAAATGAATGAATGATGTAAAGTGATATGAATGAGTTTTGAAACTATGATTTTTGGGATGTTACACTCTTAGTTTGACGAGCAGATATCAAAGTGATCCAGGAGTGGAACACTGGACAGGCGTGAAGAACTTCCTAAAGTACCTAAATAGGACTAAAGAAATGTTCTTAGTCTATGGGGGTGATGAACAGCTCGTCGTAAAAGGTTACGTCGATGCTAGTTTCGACACCAACAAGGATGATTCTAAATCTCAGACAGGATACGTGTATATTTTGAATGGAGGAGCTGTGAGCTGGAGAAGCTGCAAGCAAAGCGTGATCGCGGGATCTACAGTAGAAGCGGAATACATGGCTGCTGCAGAAGCGTCAAGTGAAGGAGTTTGGATCAGAAACTTCATCACTGAGCTTGGCGTGGTTCCAAGTGCATTGGACCCACTGGAGATATTGTGTGACAACACTGGCGCCATAGCACTCGCTAAGGAACCAAGATATCATCCAAAGACCAAGCATATCAACGGCAAGTTTCATATAATCCGAGATTATGTAGCAGATGGAGATCTAAAGATTAGCAAAGTACATACAGATCTGAATGTCTCAGATCCATTGACTAAACTGTTGGAATTATGCCCTAGAGGCAATAATAAAGATGTTATTATTATAATTCTTGTTCATGATAAAGTTTATATTCCATGCTAGAATTGTATTAAGCGGAAACATTAATACTTGTGTGGTTTGTGAACAACACCGTGTCCCTGGTACGCCTCTAAGGACTAGCTCATTGATCAATGATGGTTAAGGTTTCCTAACCATAGACATGAGTTGTCAATTGATAATGAGATCATATAATTGGGAGAATGATATGATGGACAGACCCAAACTAAGCGAAGCAATTAGATCGTTTCATCGTGTTCATCTTTGCGAAGCTTTTCCTATGTCAAATATTGTATTCCTTAGACCATGAGATAATGCAACTCCCTGGTACCGGAAGAAATCTTTGAGGTCATCAAACGTCATCCTATGAGAGGGTGATCATAAAGGTGTCTCTCAGGTGATCGGAAAGTATCTGTTGGGTTGTATGTATCGAGATGGAATTTGTCCCTCCCAAGTCGGAGAGATATACTTCGGGCCCACTCGGTAATCGATATCAACACCGCTTGCAAGCATGTGGTTAAGGAGTTAATCACAAAGTGATATCGGATTACGGAACGAGTAAAGTACTTGCTGTGAACGAGATTGAACTAGGTATGACGGTACCGACGATCGAATCTCGGGCAAGTAAAATATCGCGAGACGAAGGGAATATATATATGGGATTGATTGAATCCTGGCATCGTGGTTCATTCGATATGATCATCGATGAATGTGTGGGAGTCAATATGGGTGCCCAGACCCCGCTGTTGATTATTGATAGAAGATCATGTCTGCATATTCTCGAACCCGCAGGGTCACACACTTAACGTATCTCGACGCTAGGATAGATTGGATAATTGGTTTATGAATTTTTGTTCG
Source organism: Avena atlantica (assembly GCA_910589765.1). Taxonomy (NCBI): domain Eukaryota; kingdom Viridiplantae; phylum Streptophyta; class Magnoliopsida; order Poales; family Poaceae; genus Avena; species Avena atlantica. Next base: position 482,243,140 of record OU342735.1, on the reverse strand, counting down.
GAGTCTCGGATGGGATCCGGGATATCTCGAGAGGTTCCGGAATGGTCCGGAGAATAAGATTCATATAAGGCAGTGCAGTTTTTGGAGTTCGGAATTGTTCCGGGTTAATCGGTATTGTACCGGAAGCTTCTAGAACCTTCCGGAAGGGGACCAACGTGGCCCCACCTTCCGGGAGGGGGCATGGGCCTATGAGGGAGTGTCCTGGCCGCATTGGGCCAGGGGCACAAGGCCCCATAGGGCCCAGCCGATCCTAGATAAGTTTAAACTCGTTTAAACTAGAGATAGGATTTCTAGATAAGGGAGAGTTTAAATCGTTTAAACTAGAGATAGGATTTCTAGATAAGGGAGAGTTTAAATTGTTTAAACTAGAGATAGGCTTGGAGGAGGGGCAAGGGCTGGCCGCCCCCCCTCTATATATAGAGGGGTGGTGCGCCCCCTCCCCCCTACACACCTTCCTCCAAGCCCTAGCAGCCTTGCTATCTTCGTCTCTCCCTCCCGACTGTTTGTAGGCGAAGCCCTGCAGCAGAAATTCTCCACCATATACATCACGCCGTCGTGTTGTAGATCCAATCTATCTCTCCACCATACTCGCTGGTCCGAGGAAGGAGGAGACGTCGAGGTGCTGCACGTGTGCATCTCACGGAGGCACCGCCACTTGTGGTGCTAGATCGGATCGGATCGCGAGGAGGAGAAGCGAGTACGACTACATCACCCACGTTCCGACGAACGTTCCGCTGTGCGAATCTTCAAGGGTATGAAGATCTAATCCAATCTCTCTCGTTGATTGCATCTCCTAGATTAGATCTTGGCTTTCCCTCTGTTCGCATCCGTAGAAAATTTTGATTTACTATGCCGCGAAACCCATCAGTGGTATCAGAGCTAGATCTATGCGTAGATGTGTTTCACGAGTAGAACGCAACATGGTTGTTGCGGGCGTTGATGTTTTCTGTTGCAAGCCTCTTGTTTGTGTTCTTCTTATGACGCGGGATAGTGAGATTGAAGCGGTCCAGGCCAACCTTACGCGACGTCATTCGCGAGACCGGCTCCGCACTTGACGTGTGGCTTGTACCACACATGCGGCTGGTGGATGTCAGTTTCTCTCACTATAGTTGTCATGGGATTAACACCGGATTTTGGCAACCATAATATCACCGTTGTGGCTTTCCGTAGTAAGAATCGTTCTTAGCATCTACTCCCAAGCCACGTAAAACATGCAACAACAAAGTAGAGGCGTCTAACTTGTTTTTGCAGGGAGTGTTTTCTGTGATATGGTATGGCCCAAGATGTGATCTGTATATTGTATGCGATGATCATGTTTTGTAATGTTTCACGACTTGCATGTCGATGAGTACACAACCGGCAGGAGCCATATGGTTGTCTTTATAATTGTGTATGACCTGCGAGTCAACTTCTTATACGCCATGTAATAGCTTTACTTTATCGCTAAGTAGTTAGAAATAGTTGTAGTTTCTATTCGTGGTGGAGGCAATCATGGTGGAGTGATGGAGATCATGCCGGAACGCACAAGATGGAGATCATTGCGCGAGGATTGGCTATACCATGTCACATAAAGTTATATGCATGTGATGTTTATCCCTTTATGTATCTTATTATGCTTAGATCGCGACGGTAGCATTATAAGATGATTCCTCACTTAAAGATCAAGATAAAAACTGTGTTCTCCCCAAGTATGCAACATTGCGAAAGTTCGTCGTGTCCAAGCATCACGTGATGATCGGGTGCTATAGACTCTACGCTCACATAAAACGGGTGCAAGACAGTTTTTGCACACGCGGAAATACTTGGGTCTAGCTTGACGAGCCTAGCATGTACAGACATGGCCTCGGAACACAAGAACCGAAAGGTTAAGCATGAGTCATATGAATGATATAATCGACACTTTGTTGTCCACCATTGAAACCACATCTCTTCTCGTGATGATCGGATTAGGTGTGGTGAATTTGGATCGTGTTCACTAAACAACTTGAGGGATGTTGAATTTAGTGGGAGTTCATCTAGTAATTTGATTAAGTTGAACTATTTATCATGAACATAGTCTAAATTGTACTTGCAAATACTGTAGATCACATGGCCAAATCCAACTTCAACTTCAACGTTTTTGCTGAGAAGGAAAAGCTTAGAAACAATGGGTCTAACTTCACCAATTGGTTCCGCAATCTAAGAATCATTCTGTCTGGCGGACAAAAGGACTATGTCCTTGGTAAAGCGTTAGGTGACCCCCCTGCTGCAACTGCGCCGGCTGATGAGAAAGCTGTCTATCAGTCGCGCAAAGATGATTATGGTGTGATTAAGAGCACCATGTTGTTTGCTATGGAACCGGAGCTTCAAAATCGTTTTGAAACCTATCCCGGGCCCTTTGAGATTCTCGAGGAGCTGAAAACTATGTTTCAGACTCAAGCCCGTTCCGAGAGATATGAGATCTCTGAGAAGTTCTTTAACTGCAAGATGGAGGAAGGGAGTTCCGTTAGTGAGCACGCCATAAAGATGTCGGGCTACACTCAACTCCTTGAGCAACTGGAATGCACGATTCCAGAGGAGCTCAAGATTGACTGGGTTCTGCAATCACTCCCTCCCAGCTACAAAAGTTTTGTAGTGACTCATAATCAGATTGGTTCCACTGATACGATCACCGAGCTCTTCGCAAAGCTGAAGGCTGCGGAAGTGGACATCAAGAAGGATAATCATGTGTTGATGGTCAACAAGCCCTCCTTTAAGAAAGGTAAGGGAGCAAAGAAGCCCTTCAAGAAGGGCGGCGGCAAGCGCAATGCCCCTGCTGAGAAGAAGCTCAGGTCTGGTCCTAAGCCAGACACTGAGTGCTTCTATTGCAAGGACAGGGGTCACTGGAAGCGCAACTGTCCGAAGTACTTAGCGGACAAGAAGGCTGGCACCATCAAAGGTATATTTGATATACATGTTATTGATGTTTTCCTTACTAGCCCTCGTTGTAGTGCCTGGGTATTTGATACTGGTTCAGTTGCTAATATTTGTAACTCGAAACAGGAGCTACGGAATAGACGGCGGCTTGCGAGGGATGAGGTGACGATGCGCGTTGGCAACGAATCAAGAGTTGATGTGATGGCCGTCGGCACGCTCTCCTTAGTTTTACCTTCGGGATTAGTTTTAAACCTTAATAAATGTTATTATGTGCGTGCGTTGAGCATGAACATTATTTCCGGATCATGTTTATTGCAAGACGGTTATTCATTTAAATCGGAGAATAATGGTTGTTCTATTTATATGAGTGACATCTTTTATGGTCATGCACCTCTTGTGAATGGTTTATTTCTTCTAAATCTCGAAAGGGATGAAACACACATCCATAACATTGAGGCTAAGAGATGCAAAGTAGATAGTGATAATACTACTTATTTGTGGCACTGTCGTCTAGGTCATATTGGTGTAAAGCGCATGAAGAAACTCCATTCTGATGGACTTTTGGAGTCTCTTGATTTTGAATCATTTGACACATGCGAACCATGCCTCATGGGCAAGATGATCAAAACCCCGTTCTCCGGTATGATGGAGCAAGCAACGGACTTGTTGGAAATCATACATACCGATGTATGCGGACCGATGAGTGTTTCGACGCATGGTGGATATCGCTATTTTCTCACTTTTACCGATAACTTAAGTAGATATGGGTATATCTATTTAATGAAACATAAATCTGAAACGTTTGAAAAGTTCAAAGAATTTCAGAATGAAGTGGAGAACCATCGTAACAGAAAGATTAAGTTTCTACGATCCGATCGTGGAGGTGAATATTTGAGTTATGATTTTCTCACGCATCTTAAAGCAAGTGGAATCGTTTCACAACTCACGCCACCCGAAACACCACAGCGCAATGGTGTGTCTGAACGCCGGAATCGAACCCTATTAGATATGGTCCGATCAATGATGTCTCTTACTGATTTGCCGTTATCATTTTGGGGTTATGCATTAGAAACCGCTGCATTCACTTTAAATAGGGCTCCATCTAAATCCGTTGAGACGACACCGTATGAACTGTGGTTTGGTGCTAAACCTAAGTTGTCGTTTCTTAAAGTTTGGGGATGCGAAGCTTACGTCAAGAAGTTGATGCCGGACAAGCTAGAACCCAAAGCGGAGAAATGCGTCTTCATAGGATACCCTAAGGAAACTATTGGGTATACCTTCTATCACAGAACCGAAGGCAAAGTGTTTGTCGCAAAGAACGGTTCCTTTCTTGAGAAGGAGTTTCTCTCGAAAGAAGTGAGTGGGAGGAAAGTAGAGCTTGACGAGGTTACTGAACCTTCTCTTGAATTGGAGAGTAGCGCAACACCTGAAATTGTTCCAGTGCCGCCTGCACCAACAATAGAGGAAGCTAATGACAAGGATCATGAAGCTTCGGACGATGTTGCTACTGAACGTCGCAGGTCGACAAGGTCGCGTGCCCCTCCTGAGTGGTACGGCAACCCTGTCTTGACTGTCTTGTTGGTAAAAGACAGTGAACCTACGAACTATGAGGAAGCGATGATGAGCCCAGACTCTGAGAAATGGCTGGAAGCCATGAAATCCGAATTGGGATCCATGAGCGAAAACCAAGTATGGACTTTGGTGGATCCTCCTAGCGACCGAAAGGCCGTTGAGTGCAAATGGATATTCAAGAAGAAAACGGACGCGGATGGTAATGTTGCCGTCTATAATGCACGGCTTGTCACAAAAGGTTTTCGACAAGTTCAAGGTGTTGACTACGATGAGACTTTCTCTCCCGTAGCGATGTTTAAGTCCATTCGGATTTTATTAGCAATTGCTGCGTTTCATGATTATGAAATATGGCAGATGGATGTCAAGACTGCTTTCCTCAATGGGAACATTGATGAAGAGTTGTATATGATGCAACCCGAAGGTTTTGTCGATCCTAAGGATGCTGATAAAGTATGCAAACTTTAGCGTTCCATTTATGGACTGAAGCAAGCATCTCGGAGTTGGAACCTTCGTTTTTATCAAGTGATCAAGAGCTTTGGATTTGTTCCAAATTGCTACGAAGGTTGTATCTACAAGAAAGTGAGTGGGAGCTCGGTGACGTTTCTGGTACTGTATATGGATGACATATTGATTATCGGAAATGACATCAACATGCTTAACGATGTGAAGAGTTATTTGAACAAGTGTTTTTCAATGAAAGACCTAGGTGAAGCTGCTTATATATTGGGCATCAAAATCTATAGAGATAGACAAAGACGCCTGATAGCTTTAAGCCAGAGTACATACCTAGACAAAGTTCTGAAAAGGTTCAGAATGGATAAGGCAAAGAAAGGTTCAGTGCCTATGATGTCAGGTAAGATATTGAGCAAGGCTCAGTGTCCAGCTACGGTAAATGATAGGGAAGCTATGAGCAAAGTGCCTTATGCCTCGGCCATAGGTTCCATCATGTATGCCATGCTGTGTACTAGACCGGATGTGTCCAATGCTCTTAGTTTTACGAGCAGATATCAAAGTGATCCAGGAGTGGAACACTAGACAGCCGTGAAGAACATCCTAAAGTACCTAAATAGAACTAAAGAAATGTTCTTAGTCTATGGGGGTGATGAACAGCTTGTCGTAAAAGGTTACGTCGACGCTAGTTTTGACACCGACAAGGATGATTCTAAATCTCAGACAGGATACGTGTATATTTTGAATGGAGGAGCTGTGAGCTGGAGAAGCTGCAAGCAAAGCGTGATCGCGGGATCTACAGTGGAAGCGGAATACATGGCTGCTGCAGAAGCGTCAAGTGAAGGAGTTTGGATCAGAAACTTCATCACTGAGCTTGGCGTGGTTCCAAGTGCATTGGACCCACTGGAGATATTGTGTGACAACACTGGCGCCATAGCACTCGCTAAGGAACCAAGATATCATCCAAAGACCAAGCATATCAACGGCAAGTTTCATATAATCCGAGATTATGTAGCAGATGGAGATCTGAAGATTAGCAAAGTACATACGGATCTGAATGTCGCAGATCCATTGACTAAACCTCTTCCACGTGTAAAACATGATCAACACCTCAGTGCCATGGGTGTGAGATTGTTGCCAGATGTAAACTAGATTATTGACTCTAGTGCAAGTGGGAGACTGTTGGAATTATGCCCTAGAGGCAATAATAAAGATGTTATTATTATAATTCTTGTTCATGATAAAGTTTATATTCCATGCTAGAATTGTATTAAGCGGAAACATTAATACTTGTGTGGTTTGTGAACAACACCGTGTCCCTGGTACGCCTCTAAGGACTAGCTCATTGATCAATGATGGTTAAGGTTTCCTAACCATAGACATGAGTGATCAATTGATAACGAGATCATATCATTGGGAGAATGATATGATGGACAGACCCAAACTAAGCGAAGCAATTAGATCGTTTCATCGTGTTCATCTTTGCGAAGCTTTTCCTATGCCAAATATTGTATCCCTTAGACCATGAGATAATGCAACTCCCTGGTACCGGAAGAAAGCTTTGAGGTCATCAAACGTCATCCTATGAGAGGGTGATCATAAAGGTGTCTCTCAGGTGATCAGAAAGTATCTGTTGGGTTGTATGTATCGAGATGGGATTTGTCCCTCCCAAGTCGGAGAGATATACTTCGGGCCCACTCGGTAATCGATATCAACACCGCTTTCAAGCATGTGGTTAAGGAGTTAATCACAAACTGATATCGGATTACGGAACGAGTAAAGTACTTGCTGTGAACGAGATTGAACTAGGTATGACGGTACCGACGATCGAATCTCGGGCAAGTAAAATATCGCGAGACGAAGGGAATATATATATGGGATTGATTGAATCCTGGCATCGTGGTTCATTCGATATGATCATCGATGAATGTGTGGGAGTCAATATGGGTGCCCAGACCCCGCTGTTGATTATTGATAGAAGATCATGTCTGCATATTCTTGAACCCGCAGGGTCACACACTTAACGTATCTCGACGCTAGGATAGATTGGATAATTGGTTTATGAATTTTTGTTCGGAGTCTCGGATGGGATCCGGGATATCTCGAGAGGTTCCGGAATGGTCTGGAGAATAATATTCATATAAGGCAGTGCAGTTTTTGGAGTTCGGAATTGTTCCGGGTTAATCGGTATTGTACCGGAAGCTTCTAGAACCTTCCGGAAGGGGACCAACGTGGCCCCACCTTCCGGGAGGGGGCATGGGCCTATGAGGGAGTGTCCTGGCCGCATTGGGCCAGGTGCACAAGGCCCCATAGGGCCCAGCCGATCCTAGATAAGTTTAAACTCGAGATAGACCTTCTAGAAGGGGGGTTTCGTTGCCCCCCACTCCTTATCCTTTGGGGCCGCCGGTTTGGGCTTGGGGGAGGGGCTAGGGATGATACCCCCTCTATATAAAGAGGGGTGGGGGAGCACCAACCCCCCACACCTTCCCCTCCAACCCTAGCCGCCCTGCTGCCCTCCTCTCTCCCTCCCGACTGCTTGTAGGCGAAGCCCTGCTGCAGAAATTCTCCACCATATACACCACGCCGTCGTGTTGTAGATCCAATCCGTCTCTCCACCATACTTGCTGGTCCGAGGAAGGAGGAGACGTCGAGGTGTTGTACGTGTGCATCTCACGGAGGCACCGCCACTTGTGGTGCTAGATCGGATCGGATCGCGAGGAGGAGAAGCGAGTACGACTACATCACCCACGTTCCGACGAACGTTCCGCTGTGCGAATCTTCAAGGGTATGAAGATCTAATCCAATCTCTCTCGTTGTTTGCATCTCCTAGATTAGATCTTGGCTTTCCCTCTGTTCGCATCCGTAGAAAATTTTGATTTACTATGCCGCGAAACCCATCACATGCGCCTAGGGCTGCCCCCTCCCTTGGCAAGCGGCTAGGGTTAGGGTTTGGGGACGCCCTAGGGATGACCCCTTTGTGACACCCCCAGGATCAGGGCTAAACAAATCCAAGACCTCCATATGAAATAAGCTTAACCTTGAGCTCGAGAATATCCAGTGAAGAATCGGTAACACGGCAGTGACCTTACGACACAAAATTTATTACAGCGAGCTCATAACTGAGCAGAGAACCAAATTATTACAAGAAGAGGTCACTGACCAAACATCAAACAACGGAAGGCAAATTATGCTATTAAGTATAGCAAACTTAACAAATGTCCTAAGAGGCCTAAAACATAACGATGACGTCCCAGCCCATAGATTCCAGGTTGCCGGCTGGGAACCCCAAGCTACTCGTCGATGTTGATGTTGTAAGGATCTTATCTTCAGGTGTACACTTACTCTGCCAAAAGTATCAATAAAGCAAGGGTGAGTACAGAGTGTACTCTGCAAGACTTATGGCCGGTGGAGTTGTTTTGCGTAAATCCATCTTTGTTTATAAAACAAGGGAGAGAAGAAGCTCGTCTATTCAGAGTATTTTAAAAGGGGATAAGAGAGTGGCATCTCTGAAATATTTATCATCATCTGTTGATATCCACCAAGTCATCATCATCTACCAACTAGGATCACCCCCTCGTACCCATGAGGAAGCATCCTTAATCACACGTTGATCTGCAAAATTTTACGATTAGGTTCATGTTCTCTATGATCATCACGTCTGTTCCCAAGTCGTCCATAACCGTGGACACAGCTTTCCGAAAGATTATTACCCTGCAGGGGTGTACATCTTTACCCACATGTACTAACATTCTCTTAGTGCCACTTAATATTAGCCCTCTTCCTTAGAAGGCCGGCAGAGGATGGTTAGACACGACCTTTATCTTGCTTTCGCCGAGACCATGAGTCACGCAATAAGTATGGTTCCGCCGTAACGGGTCAAATCCCGAAGTCGGTACTTAAAGATGTGAGGCGAGGTTGGTTTACCAGGGGCACCATCAACCCCAAGCAACCCGGTCCACGCTTCCCTACCTGTATGAATGCACCTCCTTCACCTGCTCTTTCGAAAACATTTTCAATGCGTATGTCGAATGGAACACCCGAACTGTAACATCCCAAAAATCATGATTTATAAATATTGCATATCATTCATGCATTCATAAGCATTTGGATCATTTTTCAAATAAGATTTCAAAACAGAAGTAAATTATTGCCTAATATTTTATGTAGGAAAGGCAATGGATTTATTTCTACTCTCCAAAATATGAATACTTTGTTTCAACCAGAAGTGGGTTGAATTATAGGTTTGAATGTTGATTCCCAAAGCTTGTTCAAAATTGCAAAACCAAAATTTAAATTCAAAACCATTCATATGCCTATTTATAAATAAATGATTAAGGCATGGTTTTATTTTAATTTCAAAGGGCCAATGTATTTTTTAGTGAACAGCAATGTTTAATACTCAAATATGAGCATGGTTCATTTTACAAAAATCCAGAGAAAGTTTGAATTCAAACTTATTTGAAAAACATTTGAAAAGGATTCCTGAAAAATCAATTAGAAAAAGAAAAAGAGAAAAGAATTAAGAAAAGGCCGGCGCCACCAATCAGGCCCAGCACTGGATCCAACCCAACAACCAGCCCACCCGGGTCTCCCTCTCCCTTTGTTTCTCACCCAAGCGAACACCCCCCTATCGTTGACGTCTCAGACCCACCTGCCCCGTCATCGTCGTCCCCAAACCCCGCCCACGACCTGGCATCGCCGTTTCTTCCTCCTCCTTCACTGCCGCGTCTTAATTCGATCAAATGCCGTTGATTTCGTGCACAATCCTCGTCCCTGCTCTGGCTACCTAATCCCCTCCCCCTCGCGGCCATTTCCCCTAACACAACCAGCCAGAAGCGCCGTCAGGCTCCGTGAATTTCTGCTTGCACCGCCGCAACACCGAGTATCTCCGGCAACCGATTCCGATGAGTCCCTGCCGCCCCTTGCCTTCTACTTGGCCTTGTCGAGTTCACCATGTCCTGGTGCATCTTCTAATGCCTCTGGTTTTCCTGCGCATGACCTAGGATGCCGTCCCCGTTCATCACTGCAAGCGACAGAGCCGTCGCTCAACTCCGGCGAGCGATTTAGGTAAAACCCGACTGCCCCGTGCCTTCCCCCTGTCCCTATCATGTTCTCCTGAACGTTGCACACACGCTGATGTCTTTGGTTTGTGTTAGGGAGGATCAGAACGTCGCCAACTTCGCCGTCCACTCGAGCCCGACGCTGTCCTCAACTTCGATGAGCCCCCACAGCCACAACAGCTCTCCCCCGTCCCAACCGCGACCACGTTGAGCTTCCTCGTGCACGTGCGAGTCTGGTAAGCATCATCACCACCCCCAGGCCTTGCTAGAATCTCCGCACCACCATCTCCAGTAGGGTCGCCGCCGCACCGCCGTCGCTAGTGCCGCCCATCCATGGTCGTGTGCTGAGCAACGTTGGATCTAGATCTAACGCGTAGGATTAGATCATTTAACGAAGAGGTATGAGTAGATCTGGGCGTGCATCTTTATTTAGATCCAATGGCGCGGAAACGTGATCCGGCCGAACCAGTACGCGCCAACCAGAGGCTGCCGGTGGCTAGGATTTAGATTTAAAATCTGAATTTCATCTATTAGATATTCAAACTTGTAAATTCAATAACTTTTGTTCTGTTTATCCAAAAAAATACAAATAATATACCATTGGGATCACAAAAATAAACCCTACACATCTATGGGCTTAGTTTTGTATTTTGTTTCTGTTTAAAATAGAATTTTATGCAGAGACATTTGTAGGCTTATTTTGTGTATAAAAATTAATTGGAAAATGTTTTAAAGGCCAAATAAAGTTTATTTGATGAATAAATGTTTAGTTTATTAATCAGTACTGTTTTGCTTGACTTGGTTGGTTTGGAAAAATCATCACATGACATTTGCATGCATTCATATATTTTTGTTTGATTATTTGAAATATGAATTTGGTGCTATCATTTTATGTGTAGATTTTGGTGCTAGTGGTGATTGTGACTGTGAGGACCGTTGTTACTCCCCCAACTACCAAGGCAAGTGGTGCTTCATACTTTTGTCCCAGTATTTTGACTATGCATTAGAAATATTTTGTATAGGGCTTGCATGATAATTTTTGCTAAGTATCTATATTCTATGCTTGGGGAATCCTAGTAGTTATAGAATTGTTAGAATTTTCTCTAAGTTAAAATATTTGCTATTGCCATGCTTAGCCTAGCTAGTAGAAACCAAGGGTGGATTATATACATACTATGAAAAAATATTTCTAAGTCTTTGACTTATGTTTTTGCTTAATAAAATAACTAAGTGAATGAAACACCTGGGTGGAATGGTAATTGCTTGGTGGATTTTTATTGAGAGGTTACCAGGGCCCATTTTCCAATGGTTTACCCTGTGTATCTCACTTGTGGAATGCCACCCAGGAACAAAGAGATTTGAGATGCCATATGTTAAGAAGCTTCTAGTGCAGCCACATGGTATTATGAGCTCTACTTGGATCATATAGGTTGCAATAACTTAGCCAAATGGACAGTTGGTGGTAGAGGGTGATAGGTTTGGAGAGCGTCCATTTTGGTCTAAGGGAAGGCTTCTAAAAGGTCCTGTCTTGATGAAAATCAAGTCTTGTGGGGAAAGTGCACCACCTCTGCAGAAGAAAGAATCTAAATACTTAGCCGTGTCCCCGGAAATGGACAATTTCACTACTGCAAAAAGGCTTATAGACGTCAAGTGGTTAGTGACAGGTAAAACTGCGCCTGTTACTAGTACAAAACACTAGTGACAGGCGTACAAAAGTGACTGTCACTAGTTCTTTTCATGGAGACCAGCGGAATTAAAAAATTACTTTGTGACGAGCATCTATAAATGCCTGTCACTGTTAACACTACAATTAGTGACAAACTAAAAATTTGTCGGTCTCTAGTATTTTTTGTGGAGCCAGCCGAAATAGAAAATTTATTAGTGAAGGGCATGCCTAAAGGCCTGCCATGGCGTAGTAACATGTCCAATTAGTAATTTCTAATTAGAAATGATTCTTCATAGTTTGCAGAAAATGTTTCTCTTATTTTTTTTTCTGATGTCATTACGGTTGCAGTACCTAAATGACACCAATTGTACGTGTAAATTCCGGTACCGCCTCTGCCATGATCGAATCAAGAAGCGGGCACTCCCACTGCCTACTCGTGCAATCTGTCACCGCAGCAGCACGAAGCGCAAAATTCGTGGCGAGCTCGTAAATTTTATGATTTTCTAAGTTTTATAATCTACTATACTTATGAATTTGGCATTATTTTTGGTGATTTTTTCTGATCCTTCAAACCGAATGGGGTTAGGGAGAAAAAATGACTGGCCATATCACTACACGAGACCCTCCCGTCCCTAAACGCTGCTGATCTGCTCCCCGTCCCCGAATCCCAAGTCCCCAAACCGCCGCCATCCCTCCAACGCCACCAGCCCTGCTCCCCGTCCCCGTCCCTGTCCCAGCCCCGACTCCAAGTCCCCACCGCCACCGCCCTACTCCTCGTCCCCATCCCCGTTCCCGACTTCAAGTCCCCAACCGCCATCGCCCCTCCAACCATCGCCGCCCTGCTCCCCGTCCCCATCTCAGATTACCAAGACCCAAACGGTCGCCGCCCCTCCAAGGCCGCCACGAGCGACGCCTTCCCCCGATGTGAGGACGCCGCTGCCCGAAGCTGAGCTGCTTCCTCCCCTACACCGCCAGACCTCCTGCCGCCAGCACGTCCTAGGCCTCCCGCCGCTATCGCCTCCGATGCCGCTAGGACTGCCGCCGCCGACGATCCCAGGTTCGTCAACAACTTTGGTGAATTTGTTCCTCAAACGCCAACAAAACAGTTCTGTCTCAGTCCCTCGTTTAGTAATCTTCATGTATAGTAATATTAACAAAGATTTATTAGCGATATTCTCTTCTAATTATGCTCATTCTTGATAAAGGTGTGAATTATAACATGGCTAGTTGAATCATGTTGATGGACTTTCATACATCCCAAAAAATATGTAAGATTTTAATGAAAACATGATGTATGGATGAATAAATTGACGACTGATTTGAATAAGTTTTTGTTTCCATGGGTTTCCCTAGAACTCCTTCTGTTTTCATGTGTTCTATATTTTCTTGCTAACCTAGTTTATATGTTTATATGATATATTATTGTACTCCCTCTGACCCAAATTAGTGGACTCGGATTTGTCTAGATTTGGATGTATCTAATCATGTTTTAGTGCTAAAAACTCCGAATCTAGACAAATCTATTAATTTGGATTGTAGAGAGTACCATTTTCCTATCTTTTATGTTCTACCATAGTAAACTGACCTTGTCTTTCATGCTCTGTTAACTGTTAATCATGCACACTTCCTCGGGCATCATAAGTTTTGAAGTATTGTCCAAACCTTTTTCTCACAGTAATTTACAAACACTTTAGCGGTCCTATCTGATTTGCTTACTTGTGTAAATTTTATGAAGATCTAGAAGTCAACATATAATATTTCTGAAAACAATTCTGTATGTATACTTTATGAAATATTGTACCCACTCCATTATGCACCACATATGTGAAATTTGATGGTGAGTTTTCCCCTTCGACAAATCTTATAACGTGCTTTATGCCACACTCGCCATGACACCTTCAAGTTAGCAGAATATTGCAAGTAAGTTTGATGAGAGATGTTTATTTTACATGAAAGATGAAAACGTGTTTCTTTTACATTCATATATGACATATTTTCAAACAGGAAAGTAAGTTTGATGAGAGATGCAGCGGTACTCACTTTGGTTTCTTAGTTATTCTGATGACCAAGTACAATTTTATTATTTGATGAGAGGGCATGAGTGCATGACACCTATTTACAGGGTGATGTCAAGAATATCATCGCAGCCATTGCTTCAATAAATGCAATTATTTCTGATGATTGTGCACTGGAAGCTTTGAAGCTCGTCTCTAGCTGCGGCAGAAGTGTGTCAAATTATCTCAGGTGAGTTTCATTGCTGCATGGCCCATTTTTAGTATGTTACTCAATTTTTTTGTGTCAGTAGTACTTGTCTATTCAGTACTGGTACATGCAAGCAGCGTTAGATATTTCAGGTTAAGGTGCTTCGATAGGTTCAGACAAGTTTTAGTAAGGTTCTCTTTTGTCTGTATAGTGTAGTCAGTGTAGATTTAATTTTGGTTTTCTACTGGCATAATTTTGAGGTACACCCTGAATAAAAGTTGGAGATTATGTCTCAGGATCTCCATAGAGTATATTTTTGCCCAATTTGGCTTGACAGATTGCAAGAAGTAGTTAGTTTCATGTACTGTTTATAATATACTTTTCATGCATGCATAGATCTGCTTTACAACTTTAGGCCTTTTTAACTTTTGAATTAGACCTTGGGTTAAACATGAAAATTTTGTATAGAATATTTTCTGATGTCCCATTGTTACTACTGTCCGATTGTTATCTCCGAATAACTAGTTGGGCCAAAGTGGTTTTTTCGATTCTTTGTCTGCAAATTTTTAATTGAGTTTATGCTAGGCTGATATGCTGTTGGCTAGCTGGCTAATATGCTGCTTGCTCGCTGCTAGTGTTGGTTGCTGGCTGGTTGATATTTTACTTGCTCGCTGCACATTTCAAGTTAAGGTGCATGGATAGGTTGAGACAGTGTTGAACTAGGAAAGACCTAGAACTGTTTGATTTGATATGCAGTTTTTTTATCTCTGTTGCGCTGATGTAGCTAAGTTTAGATGGATACGAAACATAGAAAACAAAGGAAATTTAATACCACTGATGTAGCCAAGTTTTGGTCATTGTGGATATTGGTTGAGGGCAGGTAGTTGTATTGTATTTTAGCTTGGCAATTAAAGAACAAATGCTATCATGTTTCAACAAAACTATATATCCTGAATGAATTGTAACATGCAATCTGTACTGCAGGTATGAACCAAACACAATCGATCTTGACCATGATGAGTTCAAGTATTCTTCCTTTCCTTATCTTATGAATATAGTAGAGGAACTGATTGATGACTCCTTTGATGATATCTGAGATGTATCATGCCAATGAGTTCTCAAACAGAATAAAGAGGCTGCCCAACAATAGTACTACGGCTGAGCGCGACTAAGGAATTCCAAGGTTTTATGCTAATGCAATACTGGATGGACATGTGCTTGGTGGTCTCGAGGGCACTAAAACATGCCATATATGTTGGTAGTTCTATGTGTCATGTGGCTCTAACATGATGTACCATGGTGGTGGTGTTCTTTGGAGTTCAAAGGCGAGGAAACATGCTTTGCTAAATTGTTGCCGCTGATAGATTACAAGTATCTTATGTCATTTGTGTTATATGTGCAAATATTATATTATGTCATATCCAGTTACGTGAACATCTTATTGTGCCATCTTAAATATTTGTGCAAAATATATTTATAAACATCTTATTGTGATATATTTGGAATATTCATAGAAAAAAAATTTACTATCAAAATTCAAACCAATGACAGACAAGATAATAGCCATGTCACTACAAAAGCCGTTAGGCTACGACCTTTGATTGCAACTAGTGACGTGCAATCTCTTTTGCATGTCACTAATATGTGCATACTAGTGACAGACATGTGTACATGCATGTTACCGGTACCTATACCACTAGTAACCTCGTACCAGTGACTAGTTATCAGTGACAGACAGTCTGTCACTAATGGGTCTTTTGAGCCTGTCACTGATAGACTATTCTGCGGTAGTGTTTGAGCATCAAGACATGAAAGCTATCAAGAATCTCCTCATCTCAATTTCTAAGTTAAAAACTTGTGGTTGAACAAGGGTGAAGGTTCACCAATGTCTACTGGTGGTTACTTGAGAGTTTTGCCAAAAAAAAACTTAGCGTTTTCAACTGATAGGTAAAACTTATTTTGAGCAAAGCAAGCCTAAGATACACTTAGCCAAATTCATATAGAAGTTAGATACTATTATTCTACTAAGATATCACTTGTCAATACTATTCCAATGTATTGACCCACTATGGTTATAACTTGTGATGTTGCAGGTTACTCTGATGAGGATTAGGCTTATGAGTCTACACTCAACATGCTTGCCTATGGCACATGAAGATGAAGACTTTTATTTATATTATTAAGTTAAACTCTTGTACCAACCTATGGCTATGGAGTTGTAAAAGACTATGTTATCTCTAGAATGACGATGTAATAATGACCTTTGTTTCTGTGTACTTCATCTTAAACTATGGATGCTAGCATTTGATCCAGGAACTAGCATTACAATCACAGAGACCTTTACCTTTATTAAGGTGGGGTATTACAGATGGTATGAGAGCATTGTGTTGCCTGTAGGATCACTACTAGGAAAATCGCTACCAGTGGTGCACCAAATTGGAATTCTATGGCCCATATGGGAGTCGCCACTAAATCCTCGCCACTGAAATTCAACATTCTGTGGCGCATATGGCATATGCGCCACAGAATTCTCAATATTCTGTGGCGCATATGCCATATGCGCCACCGAATTTTGTCTCAGGATTTCAAAAAAAAAATACCAGAATACAACAGAAATATACAGAATACATAGGAAATATACCAGAATACAATATATCTCATAGGAATACCCAGAAACTCACTGAGATTCATACAAAGTGACAAAATACATCAATATAGAGAGTACAAGTGTTACACACAAGTCATGGGAGAGTACAAGTTCGAAATCACACAATCACACGAATTCACGATTGACACAGATTCGACTGCTCCAGACGAGCCCCCGCAGCCTCTATCTCCTGAAGGAATTGCAGACGGAACGAGTCGAGCTCCACTCTGCTTAACCTCGGGGACGCTCGCTGGGCATGGGTGGAAGCCAGTAGCTGGACCGCGCTCTGTTGCTCCACGGCCATCAGGCACTGCTCCGAGGTGTTGGTGTCCCTGACAATCAACACCACCGAGTGTTCCGCCGATGGCAAGTCGGCTGACGCAGCCTGACGCATCTCCGCCACGACATCCGATCTCACCGCTAGGGCCTGCAGCAGTCGCCCACCAGAGTCCCTCTGAGTCAGAAGCGGCCAGCCCCGCACCTTGCATCCCTCCGAGATCTCCTCCAAGGCAGCTGCTCGCTGATGCAGAGGCCGCTGCATCGCGTGGACCACCTCGGAGGTCATATTCCGGAAAAATCGCCCTGCGGAACCTCTGTCCTCGCCCGGTATCACCTCCGCGAGCACCAGCAGGGTCTTCACTTCTTCCCTCTCCGGCGCAGTCGGCTGCTGCATCGAATCCCTTTGCCACCTATTAATTCACCATAAAAATAATGGATCATAAGCACAAGTGTTAACTGAACAAACAATTTACCAAGTGGTGGTAACCAACTTGATTGAAAAGTGAAACAACTTAATAACTTTAATAAGGAAACTTGGATGTATAAATGTGCAGATATACACATTTATATTTAAGCTATTTCATTATCTCCTTATCTGAACAAACTACATCATGACAGTGCCAGCAAGTAAGCCCCAAACTCAACTATAAGAAACTGATTAGTTCCTGTACTATGCAGAGAGAGGCTCGGGAGAGTTTATTTGGAACCTAAAACTATTTAAATTCATTTATTTGTTAAATCCTCAAAACCTTCTTTATAAAGGAAAGTTTGTTTTTATCCAAATATTTTTGAGATGCTCTATTATTTCTTATGGAAGCATCCAATAATTCCTATGGAAGTATCTTGACGTCTCCTTCACATCAGTACCATCTCCCTATCTTTTCCAATGCAAATTCTTGGACTTCCTTCATAACCCTTGTTTGGAGAAAATTATGCCAACCCCTTAAACCATGAGTCAAACCAACTCCAAACCCAAACCAATCTTGCCAAATAATTGACCACAGCACCCACCATCTCTCCTGATCGAACTACACTGTACCTTGGTTTATAATGAAAACTGGCACACCAGCTCAAATCCACAGTTCTAATCCACAGTCAAATATGAAAGCAGCATATTCTCTTTGGATCCCCAGGATTATCACGTAGAGCACAAGTAAAGCCAAGCCAGATTTCCCTCCCTCCCTTGTAGCAGAACCCCCATGCTGCCGCCGACAAGGCGAGGTCCGAAACAGCACATGCACCGAGACGGCGCGGGTCGCCGAGAAGCGAAGAGGAGACGAGGCGGGTGGTGGGGTCGGGAGAGTTATTTCACCTGCGGAAGAGGAAGACGTGGACGACGCCAAGGGTAGTCCCGCAGCCGAGGCAGGGCGTCGTGGCGGCGCCGATGGGGAAGAGCGGGCCGACGCGGGGTGCAAGGAGGTAGAGGGGAAGACGGGCGGTAGGGACAGAGGTCAGGGCGCGGCGGAGATGAGGGGACTAGCGGCAACGGTGGAGCGAACGAGAGGGGGAGGGGATGCTGGTGAGCGGCGCCTGGCGGCGGCAGGGTGGTGGGGATCGTGGCGGCTTGGCGTGCGACTGACGCGGTATGGGCGGCTACGGGGTCCACGGGCCAGAGAGAGGCGCGCGTAGGTGACATACGGGTGGGGCGGGATCAAAGGCAGATGGTGGTAGGTAGGATGAAAAAAAAAGATCTTTTTGACACATTATGTGGCGCATATGGCTATATGCGCCACAGAATGTCAAAATTCTGTGGCGCATATAGCATATGCGCTACAGAATTCTTTCTGTGGCGCATATGAATTTTGACATTGTGTGGCGCATACAACCATATGCGCCACAGAATTCTGGCATGCCTATGTGCTGGGTGAGGCCCACAGAAATTCTATGGTGCATATGACTATATGCGCCACATAATTGCAAGAATTCTGTGGAGCATTTGCTCTATGTGCCACAGAGTAAATTTTAGTGGAGCATTTTTCCTATATGCGCCATAGGATTAAAATCTACCTATAATCATTTTCCTAGTAGTGGATTATGACCCTAGGATTGGATTAGAAACCACTAAGGAAAAAATTTCAACACTTTGAAAAAAATTCCACACTTGTCTTTTTCTTCTCGTAAACTTTTCTAATCTTCTTTCTCATTTATATTTGTAGACGAACTCCATCAACGAAGCCGTGAGGAAGGGACCACTCATGACCATGACTTTGGAGTGTGAGACTGAATTTCCCAAGGCACTCAAGAACCTTATGGATACCATGGGGATACATGGTGCAGCTGTGTACAAGGGATTCCCTGTGATGGATGAAGGAGAAGAGTATTGATGGGTGCAACTTCACTTGTACAAAAACAAGGAAGACAACTACAAGGAGTCAGGATTCTGCATGGTCACCAACTCTGAAATGCACACAACATTCTTTGACTCTGCAAGAAATGCAGCTTGGAATGCCATCAAGGATCTTGGTGATAGACTCAAGTGCAGAATGCTCAACACCCAAAATGACCTTAGAGAAGAAAAGAAGAATACCCAAGAATTAGAGACTACCAACCAACAACTAAGGGGAGACATCATAGACCTAATATGGGACTCTTGTGAACAAGATAGACAGATGGCTACTAAGGATGCCCTAATAGCTATTTTGTCTAGTGGGTGAGAGTTGTAACGTACTTCGTTAGTTGGACCACCACACTTATCGTTTTTACTTCCGAAAATCTGTTTAATTTATGTTGAACCTTTGATGGTTGTAATGGATTTGAGTATGCCATGACTTGTGTGTTTGTTGCTAAAAGATGTGCTTGTGATATTTTTGTCTTGTGATCGTTTCTCTATTGATGTTGATTCTAACTTTTCTCTATCTTATAAAAATATATGCCTAATGTTGTTATCAACACAGCCGAGGAGTTCAAGGGAACTCGTTTTGGTACTCGTCTCATTGAGCTCACTAGTGTGCTCAACCTTCCACTTCCTAGCATCATGACACTTCCACTCACCAAGTTTGAGAGGAAGGACCTATGGGGCTTCAGAGTCACCCAGCCGGGACACCAGACATAGCCAACCACGAAGACCATCACTTTCAAGCTGATGCATGACTACAAGGAGAAAGGCCTAGATGTAGTCATGCAGGAGTTACTTGGGCGCCTGGTAGGGAGACACTCCACCAAGCTTAGAGTTCTTTACTTTCACCCCTTCGGGAGACGCAACAAGGAGGGTGAGGCTATAGAGTACGAGGATGCTGCTAGAGAGACGATGTAGCCGATTCATCTATACCTTCAAGACCTAGAGGGTCTTATTAGGCACCTTGATACTGATAGGACCAACGTCATGCTTAGCAATGACGAGCTCCAGGTTCAGCTTTGAGAGAAGGACAAGCTCTTCGCGGAGCAAGACGAGATTTTCAAGGAAATGGAGGCCAAGTTTGAAAGCCAGGACAAGAAGTTCAAGAGCCAGGAGAAAAGAGTCCAAGACAGGAACAAGAAGATCCGGGAGATGAAGGAAGAGTTATATGCCAAGGACTTTGAGCTTGAGCATCAGCAGGGAGTGATCGAGAGGCTTCGCTCATAGAAGAGGGCTCTTAGGACCAAGATTGAGGCCTTGACTGCTAGTGTTGATGAGTACAAGACCGCCATGGAGAATGCAGGTCTTACCCTCGTTGATGTGGAGATTGATGCGGAGAGGTAGTGTAGACTACTCTATTATCTTTCATCTACCGTACTTTGATTATTGAGTCGCAATGGCCATCCAACATGTGGATGGCTTGCTATGGTGTGTTTGTTTTTTACAAAACTTGTTGTTTATGTCGTTTAAACTCTATGTTATTTTGATGCTTGGTTATTGTGATTGTCTATGTGATGTATTGTGCATGTTAAGCATCTATGTGTATCTCATTCTTATCCTTATTAAAACCACAGATGCCTCCTCGACGTGCCAACCCCAACCAAAACAACAACAACAATGTCACTCCCGAGATGCAACAGTTGATGACAGCGCAAGCCCAACTACTGCAGATGATGACAACATTCATGCAGAACCAGAACCAGAATAAGAACAACAACAATAATAACAACAACAACCAGAATAATCCGCCAGGATTTGACATGCTTACCAGATTTCTAAGACTGAGTCCTGCAAAGTTCTCGGGAACCACTGATCCAATGGTGGCCAATGACTGGTTACGCTCAGTGAACAAGGACTTAGTGACTGTAGGCTGCACCGACGAAGAGAAGGTCAGGTTTGCAGCACATCTGCTGGAAGGGCCAGCAGCAACCTGGTGGGACAACTTTCAGATCACCACTCCCATTGAGGATGTGACTTGGGCTATCTTTGACGATGGTTTCCGTACAACTCACATCTCATCCGGAGTGATGAATTTGAATTAGAAGGAGTTACACAATCTGAAGCAGCATCATCGCAATGTGGCTGAATACATTGAGGAATTCAACAATCTGGCGCGTTATGCACCAGATGGAGTTGATACAGATTCCAAGAGGAAGGAGAAATTCCTCGAAGGACTGAATGATGAGTTGAACCTGCAGTTGTCTGCCTATGTCCCAACTTACCAATCACTTTGTGACAATGCTACCATCTTGGAGAACAAGATGAAATAGGTTGAGAGCAGGAAGAGGAAGCATAGCTTTGATAAGCATAGCTTGGGATCGTCTCACAAGAGTTCCCATCATGATGATAGTGGGAGTTTTGGATCCCACAAACATGGAAAGTACAACAACCACCACAGCCACAACCATCATCATGACAACAAGCATCACCGTAGTAATGATAACAACAAGTATAAGAACCACAAGAGTGGACACAAGAGCCACCATAGTGGAGGTGGAAGTGGTAATGGAAGTCAGCCTGCAAAGAGAGACATCAGTCAGGTTGAGTGTTTCAAGTGTAAGAAGATGGGACACTATGCAAATGAGTGCCCAGAGAAGAAGGTTGAGGGAACCACCAAGCCCAACCCTTTCCAGAAGGGACAAGTGAACCACATCAATGTGGAAGAAATATATGAGGAATCTGATGTTGTGGCTGGTAAGTTCAAACTCAATTCTATTCCAGCACTTGTTCTTTTTGATACTGGTGCATCACATTCATTCATATCAAGAGCATTTGTTGATAGAAATGGATTTCCAACTGATAATATTGGGTGTCCTATAAAAGTAAGTTCTCCTGGTGGAGATATGATAGTAAGCCTTGGATGTCGTGATCTAGTAATAGAATTTGGAAAGCATAAGTTTCCAGTTAGTCTGATAATCCTAGATTCCCAAGGATTGGATGTTATATTGGGAATGGATTGGATGACCAAGTATGAAGGAGTACTAGATTGTGCCAACCGTACTGTCGCACTCACAACCCCGGATAAGAAACGAATTAGATTCAAGTCTAACTTTGAATCAAAAGGAAGTAAGCTAAATTCTCTTAAGGGGGTTAGCATAGACAGTGTGCTAATTGTGAGAGAATATCCGGATGTGTTTCCGGAGGAATTGCCAGGGATGCCACCAGATAGAGATGTTGAGTTTCTGATTGATTTGCTGCCAGGATCAGGACCAATAGCAAAGAGACCTTACAAGATGTCAGTTGATGAGTTGAAAGAACTCAAGAAACAACTTGGAGAATAGTTGCAGAAAGGATTTATTCAACCAAGTTATTCATCTTGGGGAGCACCAGTTTTGTTTGTGGAAAATAAAGATAGAATTCAAAGGTTATGCATAGATTATCGTTCACTCAATGAGGTGACTATCAAGAACAAATATCCTTTGCCCAGAATCAATGATTTGTGTGATCAGTTAGAAGGAGCCCATGTGTTCTCAAAGATTGATCTTTGATCAGGCTATTTTCAGCTAAAGATAAGGGAACAAGACATACCTAAGACTACTTTCACCACTAGGTATGGATTGTATGAGTACACCGTGATGCCATTTGGTTTGACCAATGCACCAGCCTACTTCATGAACATGATGAACAAGGTGTTCATGGAATTTCTTGACAAGTTTGTTGTCATTTTCATCGATGACATTTTGATCTACTCCAAGAGTAATGAAGAGCATGAAGAACATTTGCGGTTGATACTTGAAAAGCTTAGGGAGCATAAGCTGTATGCCAAATTTAGTAAGTGTGAGTTCTGGATGAATGAGGTTGGATTTCTTGGACACATTGTGTCAGGAGATGGTGTAGCAGTTGATCCCGTAAAAGTGTCAGCTGTAACTGAATGGGAATCTCCTAATTCAGTGAAAGAAGTTCGTAGTTTCCTTGGCTTGTCAGGATACTACAGAAGATTCATTGAGAATTTCTCAAAAGTAGCTAAGCCAATGACAGAGTTACTTAAGAAGGACAAGAAATTTGATTGGACTGAAGGATGTGAACTCAGTTTCCAAGAGTTGAAGAAGAGACTAGTGACAGCACCAGTCTTATGTCTGCCAGATTTGGAGAAGGATTTCCAAGTGTATTGCGATGCATCTCACCAAGGATTGGGTGCAATTCTGATGCAAGAAGGGAAAGTTGTGGCTTATGCCTCGAGACAACTCAAAAATCATGAAGTGAATTATCCTACTCATGATTTGGAGTTAGCCTCTGTTGTCCATGCACTCAAAACATGGAGACATTATCTTTTGGGAAAGCGATGTGAAGTGTTCACAGATCACAAAAGTTTGAAGTATATCTTCACTAAAAAAAGAAATCAACATGAGACAAAGAAGATGGCTAGAACTCATCAAGGACTATGACTTGAGTTTGCAATACCATCCCGGTAAAGCAAATGTTGTAGAGGATGCATCAAGCCGTAAGGTTTATGTGAATGGACTTACTAAAGGAGAGTTGCCAGATGATCTGTGTGCCCAATTCAAAGATCTCAGATTGGATATAGTGCCTGAAGGACATCTCATGACATTGGATGTTCAACCACCTTATTGGACAAAATCAAGGAAGCCCAAAAGACGGACAAGGAAATTGAGGAGATTAAGGAAAAGATTGGTAGGAGAAAAGCCAAGGAATTCCATGAAGACGAACATGGTACTTTATGGTATGGAAAACATATCTGCATTCCGCAGGATCCGGAGCTTCGGAAACTGATTTTACAGGAAGCACACAACACACCATATTCCATTCATCCGGGTAACACCAAAATGTACATGGATGTGAAGGAAAGATTTTGGTGGAATAATCTCAAGAAGGACATCGCCGAACATATTGCTTTGTGTGATGTATGTAGCAGAGTGAAAGCGGAACATTAGAAACCAGCAGGATTGTTACAACCATTACCTATTCCTGAATGGAAGTGGGACAAGATTGGCATGGATTTCATCACTGGACTGCCAAGGACTAGATCGAGATATGATTCTATCTGGGTCGTAGTAGATTGCCTAACTAAAGTGGCTCATTTCATACCTGTGAAGACAACCTATACAAGTGCTAAGTTAGCCAAGATCTATATGAACAGGATTGTGTATCTGCATGGAGTACCCAAGAGTATTGTGTCTGATAGGGGAACTCAATTCACTTCCCATTTTTGGAGGCAACTGCATGAGTCATTGGGAACTAGATCGGAATTCAGCACTGCTTTTCATCCCCAGACTGATGGACAGACAGAAAGGACCAACCAGATTTTAGAGGATATGTTGAGGGCATGTGCCCTAGATTATGGTGCTAGTTGGGATGAAAGTCTGCCATACGCTGAATTCTCTTATATCAACAACTATCAAGCCAGTATTGAGATGGCACCGTTTGAATTTCTCTATGGAAGAAAGTGTACTACACCATTGCTATGGAATGGTGTTGGAGAAAGAAACTTGTTCGGGCCAGAACTAATCAAGGAAGCTGAAGAGAAAGTCAAGTTGATAAAGGAAAGATTGAAGATAGCACAGTCTCGAAAAAAGAGCTACGCATATCCAAAGCATAGGGAAGTCACCTATGAGGTGGGTGATAGAGCTTATCTTAGAGTATCACCACTTCGTGGAGTGAAGAGGTTTGGAGTCAAAGGAAAATTGGCCCCAAGATATGCTGGACCATTCAATATTCTGAGCCATAAAGGAGAAGTGGCATATGAGATTGAATTGCCTGAACCATTGTATGATGTTCACAATGTATTTCACGTAAGTCAGCTAAAGAAATTCCATCCGGAGATGGTAGAGACTTCTTTGAAAGATACTATACCTTTGGAAGAGGTCCAATTGGAAAGTGATCTCACTTATGAGGAAAAACCTATCAAGATTCTCAAGACTGCATAAAGAGTTATTCGGACAAAGACTATCAAATTCTGCAAAGTTCAGTGGAACCATCATTCCGAGGAAGAAGCAACATGGGAAAGAGAAGATGATCTTCAGAAAGACCACCCTCACCTATTTGCTAGCCAATCCGAATCTCGAGGGCGAGATTCACCTTAAGGCGGTTAGATTTGTAACATCCCAAAAATCATGATTTATAAAGCTTGCATATCATTCATGCATTCATAAGCATTTGGATCATTTTTCAAATAAGATTTCAAACAGAAGTAAATTATTGCCTAATATTTTATGTAGGAAAGGAAATGGATTTATTTCTACTCTCCAAAATATGAATACTTTGTTTCAACCAGAAGAGGGTTGAATTATAGGTTTGAATGTTGATTCCCAAAGCTTGTTCAAAATTTCAAAACCAAAATCTAAATTCAAAAACCATTCATATGCCTATTTATAAATAAATGATTAAGGCATGGTTTTATTTTAATTTCAAAGGGACAATGTATTTTTGAGTGAACAACAATGTTTAATACTCAAATATGAGCATGGTTCATTTTAAAAAATCCAGAGAAAGTTTGAATTCAAACTATTTTTGAAAAACATTTGAAAAGGATTCCTGAAAAATTAATTAGAAAAAGAAAAAGAGAAAAGAATTAAGAAAAGGACGACGCCACCAATCAGGCCCAGCACTGGATCCAGCCCAACAACCAGCCCACCCGGGTCTCCCTCTCCCTCTGTTTCTCACCCAAGCGAACACCCCCTCTCGCTGACGCCTCAGACCCGCCTGCCCCGTCATCGTCGTCCCCAAACCCCGGCCACGACCTGGCCTCGCCGTTTCTTCCTCCTCCTTCACTGCCGCGTCTTAATTCGATTAAATGCCATTGATTTCGTGTGCAATCCTCGCCCCTTCTCTGTCTACTTAATCCCCTCCCCCTCGCGGCCATTTCCCCTAACACAACCAGCCAAAAGTGCCGCCAGGCTCCGCGAATTTCCGGTTGCACCGCCGCAGCACCGAGAAGCTCCGGAAACTGATTCCGGTGAGTCCCTTCCGCCCCTTGCCTTCTGCTTGGCCCTGTCGAGTTCACCATGTCCTGGTGCATCTTCTAGTGCCTCTGGTTTGCATGCGCATGACCCAGGACGCCGTCCCCGTTCACCACTTCAAGCGAGAGAGCCGCCGCTCAACTCCGGCGAGCGATTTAGGTAAAACCCGACCGCCCCGTGCCTTCCCCTAACCCTATCATGTTTGCCTGAATGTTGCACACACGCTGATGCCTTTGGTTTGTGTTAGGGCAGATCAGAACGCCGCCAACGCCGCCGTCCACTCGAGCCTGACGCTGTCCTCAACTCCGAAGAGCCCCCACGGCCACAGCAGCTCTCCCCCGTCCCAACCGCGACCACATTGAGCTTCCTCGTGCACGTGCGAGTCTGGTAAGAATCATCACCACCCCTAGGCCTCGCTAGAATCGCCGCACCACTGTCGCTAGCGCCGCCCATCCATGGTCGTGTGCTCAGCAGCGTCGAATCTAGATCTAACGCGTAGGATTTGACCATTTAACGAAGAGGTATGAGTAGATCTGGGCCATGCATCTTTATTTAGATCCAACGGTGTGGAAACATGATCCGGCCGAACCAGTACTCGCCAATCAGAGGCTGTCGCGTGGCTAGGATTTAGATTTAAAATCTGGATTTCATCTATTAGATATTCAAACTTGTAAATTCAATAACTTTTGTTCTGTTTATCCAAAAAAATACAAATAATATACCATTGGAATCACAAAATCAAACCCTACACATCTATGGGCTTAGTTTTGTATTTTGTTTCTGTTAAAATAGAATTTTATGCAGAGACATTTGTAGGCTTATTTTGTGTTTAAAAATTAATTAGAAAATGTTTTAAAGGCCAAATGAAGTTTATTTGATGAATAAATGTTTAGTTTATTGATCAGTACTGTTATACTTGACTTGGTTGGTTTGGAAAAATCATCACATGGCATTTGCATGCATTCATATATTTTTGTTTGATTATTTGAAATGTGAATTGGGTGCTATCATTTTATGTGTATATTTTGGTGCTAGTGGTGATTGTGACTGTGAGGATTGTTGTTACTCCCCCAACTACCAAGGAAAGTGGTGCTTCATACTTTTGGCCCAATATTTTGACTATGCATTAGAAATATTTTGTATAGGGCTTGCATGATAATTTTTGCTAATTATCTATATGCTATGCTTGGGGAATCCTAGTAGTTGTAGAATTGTTAGAATTTCTATAAGTTAAAATACTTGCTATTTCCATGCTTAGCCTAGCTAGTAGCAACCAAGGGTGGATTATATACATACTATGGAAAAATATTTCTAAGTCTTTGACTTATGTTTTTGCTTAATAAAACAACTAAGTGAATGAAACACCTGGGTGGAATGGTAATTGCTTGGTGGATTTTTGTTGAGTGGTTACCAGGGCCCATTTTCCAATGGTTTACCCTGTGTATCTCACTTGTGGAATGCCACCTGGGAACAAAGGGATTTGAGATGCCATATGTTAAGAAGCTTCTAGTGCAGCCACATGGCATTATGGGCTCTGCCTAGATCATATAGGTTGAAATAACTTAGCCAAATGGACAGTTGGTCGTAGAGGGTGATAGGTTTGGAGCGCGTCCATTCTCGTCTAAGGGAAGGCTTCTGAAAGGTCCTGTCTTGATGAAAATCAAGTCTTGTGGGGAAAGTGCACCACCTATGCAGAAGGAAGAATCTAAGTACTTAGCCGTGTCCCCGGAAATGGACAATTTGAGCATCAAGACATGGAAGCTATCAAGAATCTCCTCATCCCAATTTTTAAGTTAAAAACTTGTGGTTGAACAAGGGTGAAGGTTCACCAATGTCTATTGGTGGTTCCTTGGGAGTTTTGCCAAACAAAAACTTAGTGTTTTCAAGTGATAGGTAAAACTTATTTTGAGCAAAGCAAGCCTAAGCTACACTTAGCCAAATTCATATAGAAGTTAGATACTATTATTCTACTAAGGTATCACTTGCCAATACTATTCCAATGTATTGACCCACTGTGGCTGTAACTTGTGATGTTGCAGGTTACTCTGATGAGGATTAGGGTTATGAGTCTACACTCAACATGCTTGCCTGTGGCAGATGAAGATGAATACTTTTATTTATATTGTTAAGTTAAACTCTTGTACTAGACTATGGCTATGGAGTTGTAGAAGACTATGTTATCTCTGGAATGACGATGTAATAATGACCTTTGTTTCTGTGTACTTCATCTTAAACTGTGGATGCTAGCATTTGATCCAGGGAGTGGCATTGCAATCACAGGGACCTTTACCTTTATAAAGGTGGGGTCTTACACGAACTATGTGACTCATGGAATCTACTAGGCAAGTTTGTCACTCATGGGGTTTTCTAGGCCCCGTGTGGTTGTACGCTCGTCTTGGTTCAAGAGGAAAGAACATCGGGTCCTAGTGGTGGCGAGAATGGGACTAGAAAAACCACATCCCACCGTGGCCTCCCATACAAGCCTTAACATGTTTAATCTCATATCACATCTGATCTGATCTCATCACGTTCTCCTGTCATACTAGATTCTCTGCATCTGCTACATCATCTGGATGGACCAGACTCAACAGCTATGCATGGCTAAGCAGGACACAGATATAATCTCTAGCAGTGCACACAAGCCAAACCTAGTTATGCTAGGAGCCGTGGATCAGGTAATATAAGATCAAAGGAAGTATGCAATAGATAGGATACTCTATCTATCGATAAAAGACCACAGTAGAATCGTATGCATCATGGCAGGAATTGAAATGCTTTCGAAATCATAGGATTATATCATGGTGGAGCTATGCTTGCCTTTGCCAGTTGATGACAGATAAACAGATCTTAGGGAGCCTTTAACTTGACTTGGTTACAGTTGGTCAAGTATTGTTCGTCGATCTTCGATCTTCGAAGGTGTTGACCTCGGGCTTCGATCTCGATCTCGATATCCTATTCTACCGCCAAGAACCAAACACCGGAAAGAGAAGGAAACAATCAACACATGGCATCTATGCAATCCTCAAGCAAGGATGATGATATGACAAGTTAATTTTCATTGAAATGTAACCCTAGGACATGCTCGACAACTTAATCGGGGTTCCGAGGGGTGAAAACCCTAACTCAGGGAACTCCGAATGTATATGGGAGGGGTTGATTTTGTTCTCTAATTAAACTTGTCATTTTAGTTGTTAATCAATGCATGATGATAGCTTAAATAGCTAGGTTTCATTTTTCTGAACATTTTGATATATTATACATATTTTTCTGACTTATAAATAATAAGTTATGAATTTTACAAGTTTTATTCAAATTCTGAAATTATTAAACAATTATTATAAGCTTGTTAAAAAATTTACACCCAGACAAAATCTACCCATAGTGACTGACCGGTGGGGCCAAGGCCACATCGGCAGCCACGCAAGCAAAGTGGGGTCAGGGGCATTCTCACTGGGGCTGGCTCTAGCCACTGCGGCTGCCAGGTGGGGCCTGGGCCAGGTCAGTTGCCACCGTGGCAGAGGCTGCACAGTGCCCACGTCGGAGCCACGCGGGCGCCACGTCGACACCACATATGCGCCACGCGGGCTCGCCGGAAAACACATCGGCCGACGGCGGGGAAGGCGCTAGGGGGGTCTGGGAAGCACGGAGGGGTGCGTTCGAACCAGGGGAACAAGACGAACCATAAAAGGGCGGCGCCGCTAGCTTACGGTCACCGGAGACGCAACTGCGGCGAGCGGCGGCGGCGGCGAAGCTTGCAGGGACATGTCGCGCCGCGGCTATAACAAGCAGGCGGGGAAACAGAGCTCACCTTAAGCTTTAGAAGCTCGCCAGGACAACGACGACGAGGTCGGGGAGGCAGGAGGGAGCTGGACGGCGGGGAATTGACGGTGGACAGCATCAGGAGAGACGAGGTCGACGGCGAGGATTCACGGTGCTCGGGGTCGATTCCTCCTATGAGGATGCTCAGTAGGGCGAGGTGAGTCCAACAGCGTCCTCGTCTGGTCGAGGGGAGCACGGCAACGGCGGGGCAGCGCGGCACCTATGGCTAGGGTTTCGGGTCTGCGAGGGGAACAAGAGAGAGGGGTCCCTGGGGAGGGGGATGAGATAGGGATGAGACATAGGCGTGCGCGAACGAGTCTTATCCTCGCCCAGGCGACGGCGGGGATCACGGCGCGGCCAGCGGCATCGGGCGGCAGAGGCGGCGACAGCCAGCTGCTTGGCTTGCGGGGAAGACGACGAAACAGATGGGCGAAGGTTTATGGGCTGGAGATGGGCTGGACTGGGCCGCTTACTTATGCACGTGGGCGGCAGGGAGAGGAAAGAGGAAGGGAGGGGCAAGCTGGGCTCGGCCCAGGGAGCTCTAGCTGTAGTTTTATTTCCAGAAATTTTTATTTTTCTATTTCATTTCTCTCTTTTGCAATTGGATTTCAAATCTGTTTTTGATCATTTCAAAAATACCAAAGCTTTGCAAATATTCAAAACATTGCAGGGACCCTTATAACAATTTGGGTTCCACTCATTTTGATACTTTTCAAAATTCAAAACCTCTTTGAATAGATTTGCAAATAGAAAGAGAGGGAAAAGCTGGGGTTTTAGGGTTTGATTTATTTCTTCAATGCACAATTTAAATGATGATGCTTATGCAATGCTCAATCAAAACCCTAATATACAATTAGCTAAAAGTGGGGTGTTACACCCTTCCCTTGGTCGCCGCCCCTTGCCCCCCTTGGCCACCTTAGGGTTTCCTTGGTGGGGGGTAAGGATGCTCGCCCTTTCCCTATATAAAGGCCCCCCTTGGAGGAGGAAACACACAACACCAATCCCATGAGTTGGTAAATCTCCTCCTCCTCTATGCGTCTCCAATATCTCTCTCTATAGTTGTCTCCATGTGTTGGCACGGTCTAGGATTGTTCGTGCAAGAGACAATGCATCTGCAGCATGCCATTGCGCTACGAATATTCCAAGACGGAGATCTACTTCCGCACTCCCGGCGGGATCGGGGAGACAGAGCTCTCATCGTACACCATATGTGTATGAAACCATGAGGGGATAAACTTGAGGCACCTTGGATGTCGTGAGCCGGACGACTGCATGATGAAGCAAGGGGTGACCTGCGAGGAGCTTCGCGACCTTGAGGTCGGCTACGAGCACGACTACTTCAACCATGTTCCCCTCAGAATGTTAACCGCTTTCGGACTACAAGGGTATGTATCTGAAACCTTCGGCCATTACTTCATTACTAATAGATAGATCTTGGGCAGTCAGGGCGATCCATCGTAGGAATTTTTTATTATCTACACCGAAACCCCAAGAGTGGTATCAGAGTCGATCTATGTGTAGTGATGTTGTACGGCCAGTACACACATGAGTTGTGCGGGCATTGATCCTATAGTTGTTACCCTCTATTGTGTACTTTTTTATATCGCGGTATTGTTTGATGAAGCGATCTGGACCGACCTTACGTGTACTCTTACACGAGACTAGTTCCACGCTCAAAATACGGCTTATTCTGTATAAGTGGTTAGCGGGTGTCTGTCTCTCTTTAAATATTTGATATATCATTTACAATGGAGGGCCCGAAATGGGTGTAGTAGAGACAACTATATGGATCCACGTTGTGTATAGAGAGTTCATAGATCAGAAATGGTTCTATTACGAAATCCTTAACAACCACGTAAAACTTGCAGAAGATAAAGTAGAGGCGTCTAACTTTATTTTATATGGTCTTGGTTGTTACAAAGGTAAAGTAGTTTATATTTATGTTACTGGAGGGGTGGGAGGTACTAAGACCACCACGCCACAATAGGCCTCACCCTGTTCTCCGATGGATCTCGCCACCAAAGGCCTGATCCACCTTTACACTATTGATAACCTTCGAGGTGGGAACCCGTGCCTTTACAACACTAGCGGGGCACACATCCACAGCTAAATTGACGGCTCCGGTGATGACAACAAGCTTCCACAAGAACAAGATTAATCAACAAACGAAATAGAGATCTAGATATTTGCAAGAAGTACTAGATCAAGAATCCTCCAAGTGAATGGAGGGGACGTGAAGCGCTTGATTGGTGCCAATGAATATCGAAGCCTCCTCCTTCGATTCCCCAAAGATCGGAGCCTTCGGGTGGATGAAGATGGAGATCTCGGTTTGGGACTTGATGAATAGTACAACAATTTTTCGTATGTATCAAGAGATCTCACAGATGGAGCAATTGGGGTATTTATACCCCCTATCAAAATGCAACCCTTGGAGAAACTAGGGCCGAATTATCCGGCCTAAGTGGGGGCCGGATTATCCGGTCGGGGGAAAACTCTGCCGCGGAATCAGATTTTCTAGGGAAAAATCTGCCCCATATACCACGTGACACGCCTTGGCTCCCTTTGAAAAAATTCCTGGGGGGGGGGGCAGATTATCCGGCCCTGGACGGACAATCCGAGGGAATATCCGCCCCCATACTGTGTGACGCACCTTGTCCACCTTGTCGATCGAGCGTAAGGAAGATAATCCGACCCTTGGCAGGGCTGGATAATCCACCCCCAAAACTCTGTTTGGCTACTTTTTGAATGGACAATTATCTGGAGCAGTCAACACGCATTAAATAATCTGTGGTATTGTTATCTAACACACAAAACACTAGAGTTCATGAAATTGTCTTTCAATCTCCCCCTTTTTAGTGTTAGATGACAATACTAGGATTTTCAACCTACTAACCATCATTCCAAGAATAAAAAAGGCTCCCCCTAAATGTGTGCATATACTAAGTTTGCATTTGAATGCAAATGCACACAAGAAGGTACATGAATTTTCATGAGTTGGAAACTACAAACAAATTATGAGTTAGACAAAGTTATCATACCACTGGAAAATGAAGTCCTCAATAATATAGATATAGCCACTATGATAATCACTTATTAAGACTTCGAAGCATAATACCATTTGGATGCATCCATAGAGATAATACCGGACTTCCATAGCATAGAGATGAATCCATACTTACATAGATATAAATCCACATTGATAATTCCATAGATAACCGAGATAAATCCATAGTCTCATACAACCAACCACAAAGTCTCACACAATCACAAACCAAATAGAAAATAAGTTCAACGCTAAATGAGCACAAGCAAGGATAAATAAAACGATAAAAATGGCAAATGCTTGTGCCTTACCCATGCAAATTAACAAATCCATGACCTCCTAATATAACTACTTCTCCCCCTTTGGCATCGAAAATCCAAAAAGTACGAAAAGCGACACTAACGCCCCAACGGATCATTCCTCATCCTCGTCCTCATCCTCATCATCATACTCCTCCTCATCCTCCTCCTCATCAGCAGTAGTCAGAGGACTAGGTTCCCTCACCGGGGAAGGGAACAAGTTGTAAGATCCCTCCCTTTATAAATGTAAGGATCCCTGTGATTGCAATGCTAGTCTCTGGATCAATGCTAGCATCCACAGTTTAAGATGAAGTACACAAAAACAAAGGTCATTATTATAAGTCATTCCAGAGACAAACATAGTCTTTTACAACTCCATGGCCATATGCCTAATACAAGAGTTTAAATATGTAATAAGATAAATAAGTCTTCATCTTCATGTGCCACAGGCAAGCATGTTGAGTGTATACTCATGACTCCTAATCATCATCAGAATAACCTGCAACATCACAAGTTACAGCCATAGTGGGTCAATACATTGGAATAGTATTGGCAAGTGATACCTTAGTAGAATATTGGTAGACTAGTTACTATATGCATTTTGGCTAAGTGTAGCTTAGGCTTGCATTGCTCAAAATAGGTTTTACCTATCAGTTGAAAACACTAAGTTTTCCTTTGACAAAAACTTTCCCAAGGAACCACCAATAGACATTGGGGAACCTTCACCCTTGTTCAACCACAAGTTTTACTTAGAAATTGGGATGAGGAGATTCTTGACAGCTTCCATGTCTTGATGCTCAAGTTGTCCAATACCATGGACATGGCTAAGTACTTAGATTCTTCCATCTGCAGAGGTTGTGCACTTTCCCCACAAGACTTGATTTTCACCAAGACAGGACCTTTCAGAAGCCTTCCCTTAGACCAAATGGACGCGCTCCAACCTATCATCCCACTACTACCAACTGTCCAAATGGCTAAGTTATTGCAACCTATATGATCCAGGCAGAGCCCATATTGCCAAGTGGCTGCACTAGAAGCTTCTTAACATTTGGCCTCTCAAATCCCTTTGTTCCTGGGTGGCTTTCCACAAGTGAGATACACAAGGTAAACCATAGAAATGGGCCTTGTGTAACCACTCAACATAACCCATTCTTTCCATTCCACCCAGGTGTTTCATTTACTTAGTTGTTTTATTAAGCAAAAACATAGTCCAAAGACTGAGAAATATTTACTCATAGCATGAATATATAACCACCCTTGGTTGCTACTAGCTAGGCTAAGCATGGCATTGATAAGACTTAGAAGTATTTCTAGCAATTCTATAACTACTTAGGATTTCCCAAGCATAGCATATAGATCAAAAATATCCATGCAAGACTAGCAAAATATTTCTAATGCATAGTTGAAAAACATAGGAATAAATCATGAATGTCACATCCCAAAATTTTCCAAATTTTGAAATGTGAAAAATTAAATAAACAAAATAAAACTTTGTTGAAATTCAGGGTGAGAAGAAACTTTTTGATTCCAATTGGAAATATCAAAACTTATTTTGATCAAATAAAATCCTAAAAGGATTTAAAAAGATAAACAATTAATAAATAAAATTATGATAGTTGGAATTATTATTTTTGGATCTTTTAATAAAAAGATTTGGTTTTCAAAAGAAAAGGTGGAATTATAAATAAAGATTATTTTATAGAGCCAAATTAAATCTTGGCCAAGCTTTTGAAATAAAATATTTCTATTTGATAAAAAGAGTAAAGGTTATTTGAATAAAATAATGAGGATTTATTAATATCCAATTTTATTTAAGTAAAGGCTTTTCCATTTTAAATAAACACTAAAACTTGTTATTCTATTTTAAATAAGATTTCCAAGTGTTTTATATTTTTAAATAAAACCTACTGAAATGATTTTGGTATTATTTTAGATTTCAAATAGAGTTTTAAAATAAATCAAATCCTATTTGAATTAATAACTAAGGACTATTTTATTTAATTATTAAATAGATCCTAAAAGAATAAAAGTACTATTTTATTTTGGACTTTGGTTTGTGTTGTTAAAAAGAACTAAAAATTATACAACGTTTGGCAAAAGTTTGAATTCATTTGAGTGTTTGAATTGTTTGAATAAAATCAAAACAGAAAATCAAATGGAAAAAGAAAAAGCAATCTGTTTTAAAAAAATGAAACAGACCCAGCCCAACTAAGCAGGCCCAGCAGCCCAACTCGCAGCCCAACTCTCCCCCTCAGCGAAGCGTTTTTTCACGCGAAACCACACCCACACAGACGCAGACAGGTGGCCCATCTCCCTCTCTCTCTCCCTCGCTGACAGGCAGGCCCCACGCCACCTCAGCATCATCAACCTCGCGCCAGCCATTCCTCCTGTCGTTGCTGCCATTTACTCCGGCGATCAATTCGCGTTACAACAGCCATCACTCCCCCTGCAATCACGCGTAGATAACCGCCCGCTCCTCCTCTACCTTTCCCCTCACTCGCCTCTCCCTCTCTGCCCCCAGGCTGAGCGAATCGAGAGCTCCAACCCCTCTGTCTCTGACAGCTTCCCCGGCCAATTCCGGCGAACCACGGCCGCCCCTCGCCTCCCCAACCACACTAGCTTGCTCCCCATACTCAGGCGTTTCTCCCTACACCCTTGGCTTTCCCGCGCTTGATCCATAGCGTCAGCAACAATGACAACCTGAGCGCCACCGCCTGCAAGCAACTCCGGCGACCTCCCCCTGGTAAGCCATACCGCCCCGAGCCCTCTCATTGATACTCTCTTACTCCCCATGCTCGTACGCATCTAATGCCCCCTTCCTTTTGCCTCGGCATGACCTCTATCCTCGCCCCCGTCAACGACCAGAGGAACCCGATGCAGACAAGCACTCCGGCGAGGAATTCCGGTCGCATCTGAGCTCCCCTCGCCAAGACGACCACACGTTGAGCTTCAGCGCCTCTCTGCGAGCACGATGAGCACCCCCTCTACCTCTCTTGCATCATGTACCGCCGCATCCCGAGCGTGCGCCGCCAGCGCCCCCAGATCTTGGTCGAGCTGCTGTGAACCGTTAGATGCAAAGCGTCTGGCTGTGATTAGATGTTAACTGAAGGGGTACGCGCCCATATGAGCCATGCGTTTTAAGTTAGATCCTGCGGTCCAGAGATCTCGATTCACCCGAAATGGTACCGACCAGTAGAAACGCGCCACGTGGACAAGATTTATTTTAAAAACAGAAATAGAATCTGATTGAATTGCATAACTTTTGATACACACGTCCCAAATTTGCAAATTTTATATCAATGGAATCAATACAACAATTACTTTGCAACCATGCAATTTTTTTAATGATTTGATGCTGGAAAATTGGTTGAAATTGCAGAAACTTGTGTAGGCTTATTTTGAATATAAAAATTGTTCTAGATATAATTTTAATGTGAAATCTTTGAAAAATGGTTTGTTTTGAACCTACTGACCCTAGGAACCAACTTATGGATTTAAAAATGTGTTTTGTGAAGTTAGGGAATAAATAATTGAATTAGCTCATTTCTAGTCAAATAAAAATATTGATTTTGTTTTAGAAATGATTTTTGAGTGAAACCTTTGGGAAATGATTTGATTCAAACCTTCTGACCCTAAACACCAAGTTTTGAGAATCAAAATGTATTTGGTGAACCCTTTAAAGAATATTGCTTTGCTAAAAGCATTTTCAACCACATAAAATAATGATTTGATTTAAAAATGGTTTTTATATAAAACCTTTTGCAAATAGTTTTACCACTTTAGTAAATGACCACTTTTGAACTTTATAATGTTTAGAGCTTAGTAGAAACCACTTTTACAAATAAAACTATCTTTTGCATGCTTTCATGCATGACCTTGTTTCTATTATTTTATGTGTGATAAATTGGTTGGAATGCTAGTTGAATCTATGTTTGCTTGATTGAATTGTAGTGGAATTAGAAGAGTGTGATATTTGCAAGATCAAGAAGTGAACCATCATTCTCTACTAAAAAGGCAAGTGACACTATCATCCAAGTCCTACTATTTTCATTACACTTAGTGGATTTTTGAAACATGCATGATAAGGTTTACTATATTTATGCTATGCTAAATCCTAATAGGATACCCCTATATATCCCTTAGTGGAAACAATGTAGTTGTAGTATGCTTAGCCCTGCTATATATTGGGATGGGATACATGTTATGTTTATATGATGAGTTGAAAAGATATATGTTTTATATAATAAAACAAGTACTCAATGAACCACCTGGGTGGACAAGGATACTCAAGCTTGGACAAGGTGGCAACAAAAGGAACCATGTTTATATGGATATCTCTTTTTGTATATGCACTAGAAGAAAACCACCCAGGGACTTAGAGATTGAACATGTTTCTTGTACAGTGGCTTCCATGTACAGCCACATGCTAAATGGGATCTGGCTTAGTCAACTACATAGTGGATGACCCATGCATTGGCATCTTCAGGTTAACTAGAATTGTTGTAAGGGAACTTGAAACCCTACATTGGTGCCTGGATGACAAGCTAGCATTGTGTATTGGGAGGACTCCTGTGGAAAGACTTTGTCACATTCTCAATCTGCCAGTACTCCATCTTGGTGAGTACTTATCCAGCAGCCACTGGTGGCATCAAGATGAGATTGTGTCATGTGGGTAAAGTGTACAACTTCTGCAGAAGATCAAAACTCTAAGTACTTAGCCGTGTCCCCGGTTATGGACAACACTGAGCAACTAAGGCCTGAAGCTATGGAAGATCTCGACATTCCAATTTCTCAAAGTAAAACTTGAGGGTGACAACAAGGGATTTGAAGCACTTGGAGTTTTCCAAGAAGTTCAGAAATATTTGACAAAAGATCAAAAACTATTTTGAAAAAAATAGGATAAAACTATATTGCTTTCTGCAAAGAGCCTAAACCCCACTTAGCCAAATATGCATGTAATGATAGGATCCACTTATTTCTACATAGTAGTGAAACTTGCCAATACAATTCAAATGTATTGACTCTTGTGGCTGCAACTTATTATGTTGCAGGTTTGTTTGATGTTAGTGAAGTTTATTGATTAGGATTACAAGTCTACAACCAACATGACTGCCTGTGGCACTTTGAAGATGAAGGACTCCATGCTATAGCTATTTCTGCTGCAATGTAATGAGATAGCCAAATGAGCTATGTAAGATGTAATAATTATTTTATTCCTGGTTATAAAGTTGTATTATGACCTTTATTTCTTGATATTACATCTTAACTGTGGATGCTAGCTATTGATCCAGGGACTAGCATTGTAAACACATGGATCTCTACATTATTAAAGGTTGGGAACCTTACAATGAAGCACCACTTGCCTTGGTAGTTTGGAGAGTAGCTACAATCCTCACAATCATAATCACTATTTGCACCAAAATCTACACATAAAATAGTAGCACCAAAATCACATACAAAATAAATACAAGCATAAATATATGGATGCATGCATGGTACTGAATCATAAATAAGTACAAAACAAGCTAAATAAACTTTATTTGAACATTAAAACATTTTTCAAATAATTATTATACCCAAAATTATGCCTACAAATGTTTCTGCAAAAACAACCATTTTAACAGAGGCAAAACTTTAAACACATTGCATAAATGAAAGGATTTTCTCTCCTGATTCCATTGATATAAAGTTCATCAAATTTGGACGTGGGAATCAAAAGTTATGAATTATTCAAGTTTAAACATCTAATAGATCTAATTTCTGGTTTTTATTAAACAGGCAGGCCACGTGGCTGCTTCCTATTGGTCCATACCGTTTCGGTTGGATCGGCTAACACAGATCTTAGGATTTCATTTAGATCTCACGGTGCAGATGCATCCATACCGCTTCGGTGATTGAATCTATCACGTCCAGTGGATCTAGATCCACCGGCCCTAAGCAGCTAACCCTAAACGGGCGGCGCTACCGGCGGCGACAGGCGGCGGCGCGCTCAGTCAGCGGCGGAGCCGGGGATACAGGAAGCAAAAGGGGTAGTGGCAAGGCTCACCGAGGTCGTCGCAACATGCTGATGCTCAACGATGCCTCAGTTGACGAAGGGGCGCTCGGGGTCATCGTGGATTGCTCGTCGGAGAAGTCCCTGGCGACGGATGCTTCTGTTCGTCGACGTTGGCGAGGGTGCATATCATGCCAAGGCAAAAGAAGCGGTGGGTCTGATGCGCAAGACGATGCTAGTCACGCGGGTGTCAAGAAGAGGGAAAGGGGCGGTCGGAAATTACCACTGGAGGTCATCGGAGTTGAAGCCAAAGACGGTGGCGATCAGTCGATTGTGTTGCCGACGCTCTGGGACACGCGCGGGCGAGCTAGTGGTACTGGGAGGTGCGCAAGGTAAAGTGGAGCATGCTCGTGTGAACCAGGAGCAAAGGGGTGGTCGGGACTGGCCGAAATCGATGCTGCGGTTCGTCAGAGCAGCGAGGTCGCGGTGAGGAATTCTCGCAGCCTGGGGGCGCTCTGTGCTTGGGGTTTGGGGGGAAATGGAGAGGGGGCAGAGGGGGTTTAATTAGCAAGGATGAGCAGGGCAATTACGCCGGGAATCAAGCGCAATCAATCGGATTTGATTCGGGAAGAAACGACAGAGAGGAGCAGTTCCTCCGGTGCTGGATTGACTACGATGCTGATGTGGCGGTGGGTCCGGAGTGTCAGCGAGGGAGGGGTGTGCGAGTGGGTGAGAAATAGAGGGAAAAGGGGAAACGTCCGGGTGGGCTTGTGGGCTGCGTTTGCTGATGGGCCAAAAGTCTGGCGCCGGCCTTTTCTTATTTCCTTATTCTTTTTCTTTTTCTGTTTGAATTTCCAGGAACCTTTTTCAAATGATTTCAAAAGCCATTTGAATTCAAATCTTTTCTGGATTTTTGTAGAGTGTAACACTCATATTTCTAGGCATAAAATCATGTGATCTCTCTGTACTAGCTTGGTCCTTTTGATTAAACAAAATAAATAGTGACATTGCACTTGATTTGAATAAGTTTATGAAAATGGTTTTAAATCCATATTTGTTTTGTAAATTTTGGTTTAAGCACTAGCATTCAAGCAAAACAATCTGAGAGCAACAAGGCTTGGTTTTAAAACAATTATACTCTCATTTAAGAGTGGCATTTGATTAGTGTTTGATCACATAAAATCATAGCTCTCAAGTTCTGTTTCTTTCAAATGAGTTTGAATTTGATCCCTAAATGATATGCATGCATGCTTGATCTGAAATCTTTGAAAACATGATTTTAGGGATGTTACAAATCTAACCCCCTTAAGGTGAATCTTGCCCTCGAGATTCGGGTTGGCTAGCAAATAGGTGAGGGTGGTCTTTCCGAAGATCATCTTCTCTTTCCCATGTTGCTTCTTCTTCAGAATGATGGTTCCATTGAACTTTGCAGAATTTGATAGTCTTAGTCCGAGTAACTCTTTCTGCAGTCTCAAGAATCTTGATAGGCTTCTCCTCATAAGTGAGATCACTTTCCAATTGGACCTCTTCCAAAGGTATAGTATCCTTCAAAGAAGTTTCTTCCATTTCTGGATGACATTTCTTAAGCTGACTCACATGAAACACATTATGAACAGCTGACAAAGACTCTGGCAATTCAATATCATAAGCTACTTCTCCTTTACGACTCAGAATCTTGAATGGTCCAACATACCTTGGGGCCAACTTTCCTTTGACTCCAAACCTCTTCACTCCACGAAGTGGTGACACCCTAAGATAAGCTCTATCACCTACTTCATAGGTGACTTCTCTACGCTTAGGATCTGCGTAGCTCTTTTGTCGGGACTGTGCTATCTTCAATCTGTCCTTGACTAGCTTGACTTTCTCTTCAGCCTCTTTGATTAGTTATGGTCCGAACAAACTTCTTTCTCCCACACCATTCCATAGCAATGGGGTGGTACACTTTCTCCCATAGAGAAACTCAAATGGTGCCATCTCAATACTGGCTTGATAGCTGTTATTGTAAGAGAATTCTGCGTAAGGCAGACTTTCATCCCAACTAGCTCCATAGTCTAGAGCACATGCTCTCAGCATATCTTCAAGAATCTGATTGGTCATTTCTGTCTGTCCATCAGTCTGAGGATGAAAATCAGTGCTGAATTCCAACCTCGTTCCCAATGACTCATGTAGTTGTCTCAAAAAATGAGAAGTGAATTGAGTTCCCCTATCAGACACAATACTCTTGGGTACTCCATGTAGACATACAATTCTACTCATATATATCTTGTCTAACTTAGCACTTGTGTAGGTTGTCTTCACGGGTATGAAATGAGCCACTTTAGTTAGGCGATCCACTACTACCCAAATAGAATCATATCCTGACCTGGTCCTTGGAAGTCCGGTGATGAAATCCATACCAATCTTGTCCCATTTCCAATCAGGAATATGTAGTGGTTGTAATAATCCTGCTGGTTTCTGATGTTCCGCTTTCACTCTACTACATACATCACACAAAGCAATATGTTCGGCGATGTACTTATTCAGATTGTTCCACCAAAATCTTTCCTTCATATCCATGTACATTTTGGTGTTACCCGGATGAATGGAATACGGTGAGTTGTGGGCTTCTTGTAAAATCAGTTTCCAAAGCTCCGGATCTTGTGGGACACAGATACGTTTTCCATACCATAAAGTACCCTGTTCATCTTCATGGAATCCTTTGGCTTTTCCCTTGCCAATTTTTCCTTTATCTCTTCAATTTCCATATCTGTCTTTTGGGCTTCTTTGATCTTGTCCAGCAAAGTGGGTTGAACATCCAAAGACATGAGATGTCCTTCAGGCACAATCTCCAATCTGAGATCTCTGAATTGGGCACACATATCATCTGGCAATTCTCCCTTAGTAAGGCCATTCACAAAAAAAATTACGGCTTAGAGCATCCGCTACAACATTTGCTTTACCGAGGTGGTATTGCAAACTCAAGTCATAGTCCTTGATGAGTTCTAGCCATCTCCTTTGTCTCATGTTAATTTCTTTCTGGGTGAAGATATACTTCAAACTTTTGTGATCTGTGAACACTTCACTTCGCTTTCCCAAAAGATAATGTCTCCATGTTTTGAGTGCATGGACAACAGAGTCTAACTCTAAATCATGAGTAGGGTAGTTTACTTCATGAGTTTTGAGTTGTCTCGAGGCATAAGCCACAACTTTCCCTTCTTGCATAAGTACTGCACCTAGTCCATGATGAGATGCATCACAATACACTTGGAAATCTTTCTCCAAATCTGGCAAACATAAGACTGGTGCTGTCACTAGTCTCTTCTTAAATTCTTGAAAATTGAGTTCACATCCTTCAGACCAAGCAAACTTCTTGTCTTTCTTTAGCAATTCTGTCATTGGCTTAGCTATCTTGGAGAAATTCTCAATGAACCTTCTGTAGTATCCTGCCAAGCCAAGGAAACTACGAACCTCTTTAACTGACTTAGGATATTCCCATTCAGTTATAGCTGAAACTTTAGCAGGATCAACTTCTACACCATCTCCTGACACAACGTGTCCAAGAAAGCCAACTTCATTTAACCAAAATTCACACTTGCTGAATTTGGCATACAGCTTATGTTCTCTAAGCTTCTCAAGTATCAAACGTAGATGTCCTTCATGCTCTTATTTTCTCTTGGAGTAAATCAAAATGTCATTGATGAAAACGACAACAAACTTATCAAGGAACTCCATGAACACCTTGTTCATCATATTCATGAAGTATGCTGGTGCATTGGTTAAACCAAATGGCATCACGGTATACTCATACAATCCATACCTTGTGGTGAAAGCTGTCTTAGGTAAGTCTTGTTCCCTTATCTTGAGCTGGAAATAATCTGACCGGAGATCAATCTTTGAGAACACACAAGCTCCTTCTAACTGATCAAACAAGTAATTGATTCTTGGCAAAGGGTATTTGTTCTTGATAGTCACCTCATTGAGTGAACGGTAATCTATGCATAACCTTTGACTTCTATCCTTCTTTTCCACAAACAAGACTGGTGCTCCCCAAGATGAAGAACTTGGTTGAATAAATCCTTTCTGCAACTGTTCTCCAAGTTGTTTCGTGAGTTCTTTTAGTTCATCCACTGACATCTTGTACGGTCTTTTTGCGATAGGTCTAGATCCTGGTAGCAAATCGATGAGAAACTCCACATCTCTATCTGGTGGCATTCCCGACAATTCTTCCGGAAACACATCCGGATATTCACTCACAATAGGCACATTGTCTATGCTAACCCCCTTAAGAGAATTAAGCTTACTCCCTTTTGATTCAAAGTTAGACTTG
Source organism: Avena atlantica (assembly GCA_910589765.1). NCBI lineage: Eukaryota > Viridiplantae > Streptophyta > Magnoliopsida > Poales > Poaceae > Avena > Avena atlantica. The sequence goes on along the minus strand of OU342735.1, from coordinate 482,199,658 downwards.
AATCTAATCCGTTTCTTTTCCGGGGTTGTGAGTGCAACAGTACGATTGGCACAATCTAGTACTCCTTCATACTTGGTCATCCAATCCATTCCTAAAATTACATCCAGTCCTTGGGAATCCAAGATTATCAGACTCACTGGAAACTTATGTTTTCCAAACTCTATCACTAGATCCCGACATCCAAGACTTACTATCATATCTCCACCTGGAGAACTTACTTTTATTGGACACCCAATGTTTTCAGTTGAAAACCCATTTCCATCAACAAATGCTTTTGATATGAATGCATGTGATGCACCAGTATCAAAAAGAACAAGCGCTGGAATAGAATTGAGTTTGAACTTACCAGCAACAGCATCAGGTTCCTCATAGATTTCCTCCACATTAGTGTGGTTCACTTGTCCCTTTTGAAAAGGGTTGGGCTTGTTGGGTCCTTCAACTTTCTTTTCTGGGCATTCATTAGCATAATGCCCCATCTTCTTGCACTTGAAACATTCAACCTGACTAAGATCCTTCTTGACAGGCTGGCTTCCACTGCCACTTCCACTTCCATTGTGGTGGCTCTTATATCCACCCTTGTGATTCTTGTACTTATCGTTGTCATGACTACGGTGGTGTTTGTTGTCATGATAACGGTTGTGGTTGTGGTGCTTGTTGAACTTCCCATGCTTGTGGGATCCAGAACTCCCAATATCATCATAATGGGAGCGCTTGTGACACGATCCGGAGCTGTGCCTGTCAGAGTGCTTTCTCTTCCTGCTTTCAACTTGTTTCATCTTGCTCTCCAAAATAGCAGCCTTGTCACAAAGAGACTGGTATGTGGGAACATAGGCCACAGCTAACAGCAGGTTCAATTCATCATTCAACCCTTCAAGGAACTTTTCCTTCCTCTTAGCATCAGTGTCAACTTCATCCGATGCATATCGCGCCAGATTGTTGAACTCCTCAATATACTCAGCCACGCTACGGTGGCGCTGCTTCAAGTTATGGAACTCTTTCTTCTTCAAACTCATCACTCCGAATGAGATGTGAGCAGTACGGAAACCATCTTCAAAGATATCCCATGTCACATCCTCAATGGGAGTGGTGATCTGGAAGTTATCCCACCAAGTGCCTGCTGGTCCTTCCAACAAGTGAGCTACAAATCTGACTTCCTCTTCATCAGTACAGCCAACAGTCACCAAGTCCTTGTTCACAGAGCGTAGCCAATCATTGGCCACCATAGGATCAGTAGTTCCTGAGAACTTTGCTGGCCTCAGTCTTAAGAACCTGGTAAGCATGTCAAAACCCGGTGGGTTGTTCTGATTGTTGTTGTTGTTGTTGTTGTTGTTGTTGTTGTCGTTGTCGTTGTTGTTGTTGTTGTTGTTGTTGTTGTTGTTGTTGTTGTTGTTGTTGTTGTTGTTGTTGTTGTTGTTGTTGTTGTTGTTGTTGTTGTTGTTGTTGTTGTTGTTGTTGTTGTTGTTGTTGTTGTGTTGTTGTTGTTGTTGTTGTTGTTGTTGTTGTTGTTGTTGTTGTTGTTGTTGTTGTTGTTGTTGTTGTTGTTGTTGTTGTTGTTGTTGTTGTTGTTGTTGTTGTTGTTGTTGTTGTTGTTGTTGTTGTTGTTGTTGTTGTTGTTGTTGTTGTTGTTGTTGTTGTTGTTGTTGTTGTTGTTGTTGTTGTTGTTGTTGTTGTTGTTGTTGTTGTTGTTGTTGTTGTTGTTGTTGTTGTTGTTGTTGTTGTTGTTGTTGTTGTTGTTGTTCTGATTCTGGATGAAAGTAGTCATCATTTGCATCAATTGAGTCTGAGCTGTCATCATCTGCTGCATCTCAGGGGTGATGTTGTTGTTGTTGGGGTTGGGATTGGCACATCGGGGAGGCATCTGTGGTTGTTCAATGGAGATAAGAATGAGATACCCATAGATGCTAACATGCACAATACATCAAATAAACAATCACCAAACATGCATAATAGTAAAAGTTCAACAACAAGTTCTTAAAAGTAAACACACCAATAGCAAGCCATCCACATGTTGGATGGTCATTGCGACTCAATAATCAAAAGCATGATAAATAAATGGTAAATGAGTAGTCATCATTACTCCTCTGCATCAACCTCCTCGTCAACAAGTGTAAGACCGGCATTCTCCATCACGGTCTTTTATTCCTCGACATTGGTGGTCAAGGTCTCTACTTTGGCTTTGAGAGCCCTCTTCTGTGCTCGAAGCCTCTCAATCACACCTTGCTGATGCTCGAGCTCGAAGTCCTTGGCCTCTAGTTCTGCAGTCATGTCTCGAATCCTCTTGTTCCTATCTTGGACTCGCTTCTCTTGACTCTTGAACTTTCTATCCTGACTCTCAAACTTGGCCTCCATCTCCTTGACTATCTCATCTTGCTCCGCGAAGAGCTTGTCCTTCTCACGAAGCTGCACCTAGAGTTCGTCATTGCTAAGCATGACGTTGGTCCTATCAGTGTCTAGGTGCCTAAGAAGAACCTCTAAGTCCTGGAGGTATAGACAAATCGGCTCTGCAGTCTCTCTCGAAGTATCCTCAAAGTCAATGGCCTCATCACGTCTACCGAAGGCGTGGAAGTGAGTACCTCTAACCTGTTGAGAGTGTCTCCCTAACAGACGTCCAAGCAAATCCTGCATGACTACCTCTAGGCCTCTCTCCTTGTCATCATGCATGGGCTTGAAGATGATCGCCTCAGTTGTAGGCTCAGTCTGGCGTCCTGGCTGATTAACCTTGAAGCCCCAAAGGTCTTTCCTCTCAAACTTGGTGAGGGGAAGCATCATGATGGTAGGAAGAGGGGGATTGAGCAGACTAGTGAGCTCAACAATACGAGTGCCAAAACGAGTTCCCTTGAACTCTTAAGCCGTGCTGATAGTAACATTAGGCATCTATTTATAAAATAGAAAAAGTTAGAATCAACATCAATAAATTACAAAACAAAGCATCACAAGCATATCATTGACAAACACACAAGTCATAGCATACATAAAATCCATTACAAGCATCCAAGGTTCAACTTATTTTAGACAACATTTTTGGAAAATAAAATGATAAGTGGGTGGTCCAACTAACAAGGTACGTTTACAATCCTATCTCACTTGCCAAGTTGGCTAACAGGGCATCCCTATAGGCAATCTGTTTATCTAGATCACAAGACTCCATTGCTAAGTCTATGATGTCCTTCCTTAAACCTTGGTTGGTAGCCTCTAACTCTTGGGTATGCTTCTTTTCTTCCCTAAGGTCATTCTGGGTGTTAAGCATTCTGCACTTGATTCTATCACCAAGTTCTTTGATGGCCTTCCAAGCTGCATCCCTTGCTGAATCAAAGAATGTAGTGTGCATCACTGAGTTGGTGACCATGCAGAAACCTGAGTCCTTGTGGTTGTCTTCCTTGTTTTTATACAAGTGAAGTTGCACCCACCAGTACTCAACTCCTTCATCCATCACATGAAAACCTTTGTACACAGCTGCACCATGTATTCCCATGGCAGCCATGAAGTCCTTGAGAGCCTTGGGGAATTCTGTCTCACATTCCAAAGTCTTAGTCATGAGTGGTCCCTTCCTCATGGCTTCGTTGATGAAGTTCATCTACAAATAGAGATGAGAAAGAAGATTAGAAAAGTTTACGAGAAGAAAAGATAAGTGTGGAAGTTGTTGAAAAAATTTCCTTAGTGGTTTCCAATCCTAGGGTCATAATCCTACAGGCAACACAGTGCTCTGATACTATCTGTAAGATACCTCCCTTTATAAAGGTAAGGATCCCTGCGATTGCAATGCTAGTCCCTGGATCAATGCTAGCATCCACAGTTTAAGATGAAGTACACAGAAACAAAGGTCATTGTTACAAGTCATTCTAGATACAAACATAGTCTTTTACAACTCCATGGCCACAGATCTAATACAAGAGTTTAAATATGTAATAAGATAGATAAGTCTTCATCTTCATGTGTCACAGGCAAGCATGTTGAGTGTAGACTCATGACTCCTAATCATCATCAGAATAACCTGCAACATCACAAGTTACAGCCACAGTGGGTCAATACATTGGAATAGTATTGGCAAGTGATACCTTAGTAGAATATTGGTAGACTAGTTACTATATGCATTTTGGCTAAGTGTAGCTTAGGCTTGCTTTGCTCAAAATAGGTTTTACCTATCAGTTGAAAACACTAAGTTTTCCTTTGGCAAAAACTTTCCCAAGGAACCACCAATAGACATTGGGGAACCTTCACCCTTGTTCAACCACAAGTTTTACTTAGAAATTGGGATGAGGAGATTCTTGACAGCTTCCATGTCTTGATGCTCAAGTTGTCCAATACCATGGACATGGCTAAGTACTTAGATTCTTCCATCTGAAGAGGTTGTGCACTTTCCTCACAAGACTTGATTTTCACCAAGACAGGACCTTTCAGAAGCCTTCCCTTAGACCAAATGGACGTGATCCAACCTATCATACCACTACCACCAACTGTCCAAATGGCTAAGTTATTGCAACCTATATGATCCAGGCAGATCCCATATTGCCAAGTGGCTGCACTAGAAGCTTCTTAACATTTGGCCTCTCAAATCCCTTTGTTCCTAGGTGGCTTTCCACAAGTGAGATACACAAGGTAAACCATATAAATGGGCCTTGTGTAACCACTCAACATAACCCATTCTTTCCATTCCACCCAGGTGCTTCATTTACTTAGTTATTTTATTAAGAAAAAACATAGTCCAAAGACTTAGAAATATTTACTCATAGCATGAATATATAACCACCCTTGGTTGCTAGTAGCTAGGCTACGCATGGCATTGATAAGACTTAGAAGTATTTCTAGCAATTCTACAACTACTTAGGATTTCCCGAGCATAGCATATAGATCAAAAATATCCATGCAAGACTAGCAAAATATTTCTAATGCATAGTTGAAAAACATAGGAATAAATCATGAAGAACCACTTGCCTTGGTAGTTTGGAGAGTAGCTACAATCCTCACAATCACTATTTGCACCAAAATCTACACATAAAATAGTAGCACCAAAATCACATACAAAATAAATACAAGCAAAAATATATGGATGCATGCATAATGCCATGTGATGATTTTCTACACCAAACAAGACAAGTGCATGGTACTGAATCATAAACAAGTACAAAACAAGATAAATAAACTTTATTTGAACATTAAAACATTTTTCAAACAATTATTATACCCAAATTATGCCTACAAATGTTTCTGCAAAAACAACCATTTTAATAGAGGCAAAACTTTAAACACATTGCATAAATGGAAAGGATTTTATCTCCTGATTCCATTGATATAAAATTCATCAAATTTGGACGTGGGAATCAAAAGTTATGAATTATTCAAGTTTAAACATCTAATAGATATAATTTCTGGTTTTTATTAAACAGACAGGCCACGTGGCTGCTTCCTATTGGTCCATACCGTTTCGGTTGGATAGGCTAACAAAGACCGTAGGATTTCATTTATATCTCACGGTGCAGATGCATCAATACCTCTTCGGTGATTGAATCTATCGCGTCTAGTGGATCTAGATCCAACGGCCCTAAGCAGCTAACCCTAAACGGGCGGCGCTAGCGGCAGCGACAGGCGGAGGCGCGCTCAGTCAGCGGCGGAGCCGGCGATACAGGAAGCAAAAGGGGTAGTGGAAAGGCTCACCGAGGTCGTCGCGACGTGCTGATGCTCAACGATGCCTCAGTTGACGAAGGGGCGCTCGGGGTCGTCGTGGATTGATCGTCGGAGAAGTCCCTGGCGACGGATGCTTCTGTTCGTCGATGTTGGCGAGGGTGCAGATCATGCCAAGGCAAAAGAAGCGGTGGGTCAGATGCGCAAGACGATGCTAGTCACGCGGGTGTCAACGAGAGGGAAAGGGCGGTCGGAAATTACCACTGGAGGTCGTCAGAGTTGAAGCCGAAGACGGTGGCACTCAGTCGATTGTGTTGCCGACGCTCTGGGGCACGCGCGGGCGAGCTAGTGGTACTGGGAGGTGCGCAAGGTAAAGTGGAGCATGCTCGTGTGAACCAGGAGCAGAGGGCTGGTCAGGACTGGCCGGAATCGATGCTGCCGTTCGTCGGAGCAGCGAGGTCGCGGCGAGGAATTCTTCTAGCCTGGGGGCGCTCTGTGCTTGGGGTTTGGGGGAAATGGAGAGGGGGCAGAGGGGGTTTAAGTAGCAAGGATTAGCAGGGCAATTACGCCGGGAATCAAGCGCAATCAGTCGGATTTGATTCGGGAAGAAACGGCAGAGAGGAGCAGTTCCTCCACCGCTGGATTGACGACGATGCTGATGTGGCGGTGGGTATGGAGTGTCAGCGAGGGAGGGGTGTGCGGGTGGATGAGAAACAGAGGGAAAAGGGGAAACGGCCCGGGTGGGCTTGTGGGCTGCGTTTGGTGATGGGCCAAAAGTCTAGCGCCGGCCTTTTCTTATTTCCTTATTCTTTTTTTGTTTCTGTTTGAATTTCCAGGAACCTTTTTCAAATGATTTCAAAAGCCATTTGAATTCAAATCTTTTCTGGATTTTTGTAGAGTGTAACACTGATATTTCTAGGCATAAAATCATGTGATTTCTCTATACTAGCTTGGTCCTTTTGATTAAACAAAATAAATAGTGACATTGCACTTGATTTGAATAAGTTTTTGAAAATGGTTTTAAATCCATATTTGTTTTGTAAATTTTGGTTTAAGCACTAGCATTCAAGCAAAACAATCTGAGAGCAACAAGGCTTGGTTTTAAAACAATTATACTCTCATTTAAGAGTGGCATTTGTTTAGTGTTTGATCACATAAAATCATAGCTCTCAAGTTCTGTTTCTTTCAAATGAGTTTGAATTTGATCCCTAAATGATATGCATGCATGCATGATATGAAATCTTTGAAAACATGATTTTAGGGATGTTACACAAGTGATGCTTGAGCTCACCATAGTTGATTCCAGAAGAATTCCACTAATCATATGAAGTGGGAGATGATGGAGTAGGAGGGTGGCCTGATGCCCCAGACACATGTTGGAGAATGAACTGCTGGGTATGAGCCATATCATGGCGCTGCCGATTAGCCTCATACTGCCCCTTGTGAGTGTCTATCCCCATGCATAGAATGTTCCGCTGAAACCAATTGAGTTGCTTCACCTCACGAGCAACAGACGACACTGGGGGCCTTCGCCCACTAGACCTAGCATCTCTCATGAAAGACTCTGGAGCTAAAAAAGGATGGGAGGTCTTCCTTGACGTGTTGTAGATATTCTTCACTTTGTGTTCACCATCAAGGTTGCCACTGAAATCCTCATGAGGGAGCATATGCTTGATGAACATCATGATGAAGGGGGCATAGAGAATGGAAATCCAGTTGAACATAGCATCAGCCATCTCATGGTAGATAAAATCCATAACATCCAGCCTGTAACCCACAGACTGGTCTTCATTAGTGGCACACTCATGAGCAAAGGAAAGCAACTGTACAAGGTGACCACAAATACTATCATTGTTGCCCCCACTAGGTGTGATGCAGTCATGAAAATTGCTAACCAGTTCCGCATATAAAGGAGAGAGACCTGAAAGTTTTCCAACAACACCATTGGTATCAAGGCAGAGAGAGTAATGTGTCCTTGTTGGGCTTGATAGGAGTGATGATGCAATGTCCACAAGAAGAATCTCGACCATTGAAAGGATAACCAAGCACTTAGAGAACATGCGGAAATTATCCTAGAGGTAAGTGCTACATGTCATCCACTTCATGGTGCGACGCTCATCCCCATAGATCACTAGATTTGACAAAAACTGATTCACCACGAAGGTAACATATGAGCACTGTAGAGTCATAAGATGATGCAGCCCCATCCTTTCAGTCAAGGCCAGAGCATCAACAAGTTGGGGCTTAGTCTTTGCCTCAGCCATATCCATATGACACATAGGACGGATCTTCAAAGTAGAGTAGACGTCTTCAAAGATGTACCTTTGATGGGAAGACCAAAAGACGTTATCCCCAAGCTCCTCATCAATGTCAACCTCTTCATACAAGTCACGATGACGAATAGAGGAATACTCAATGATATCCATGTACTTGTAGTTTACCCTTGTGTGCTTGCCCTTCCTCTTCTCTTTCCTTGCACGTTCAGCCATCCTTTCAGCCTCTCTCTTTTGCCTTCTCAACTCAACCTCGTCGACGAGAACACCCGCTTCGTTGGGCCTGAAATAGCAAGCACGAGGACGACGCTTGTATGTCTGAGGAGCACAAAAACCACCTATGAAGTGAATAAGATGGATAACAAGTAGATAAGTACACACACAAGTCTAGGAGGATTGCTTAAAACAGTACAGAAACAATCCACAAACCAAATCTACATGATACTAGAACCTGAGCAAATATGTACTAGGTGCAAACCTTCCAGGCCAGATAATCCGACCCAGCCAAGGGCGGATAATCCAGCCATGGCGAAATTTTTAGAATCACTTGAGATTGATAGCAGCAACATAGATCAGATAAAGGGGTCGCTAGTATACGGTTTCTAACATGCATATGGAACAAGGGGCAACCTATAATCCGAGTTTCCACAACAAAAACACAACTTACATATAAAAGAGAAGAATGGGAGGATTTACCCTCTATCATTGGAAGAAGAAATCAGAGGAGAAAGTACCCTAAGGTGATGGGAAGAAAATTCGGGGAAGGTCCAGAGAATCCGGTGGTCGGAACGACTCCGGGAAGGGTAGGTGCGGCCGGTGGCGGCTGAGGGAGATGCAAGGGGTCAGGGTGGAAGTGCTGATCTATTTTATCCCTTCCCCCGACGCCCTAGCCTTAAGAGACCGCCCGGGGTAGATTTTCTGTCCCCCACTAGGGGCGGATAATCTGGCTGAAAGGATCGTATGGGCACCTAGAGGGGGGTGAATAGGTGCTACTTCCAATTTTACTCTTTTTTCAAATTAGGGTTTGACACAAAAGGTAAATTCTCTTGATTATGCAACTAATTGAATTTGCCTATATGTCAAACCAGCACATACACTAATCAAGAACAAGTTAAGTAAAGGGTGGTAAAGGATAGAAGTAACCAAAGTGGAGCACCTGGAGACACAAGGGTTTGTTTCCCATAGTTCCTTCCTTTTGAGGGGAAGTACATCTATGTTTGGAGAGGGGTTGTTTCAAACCACCAACACCATGAGAGGCCTCCTTGTTCTCCTATGAACCTCACCCCAAAGGGTTCGATTCACCTCTTCCACTATATCGGCAACCTTCAAGGTGGAAGTCGGCACCTTTACAACAAGTTCGAGGCATACATCCACAACCTAATTGGAGGCTCCCGGATATAAGCAAGTTGTCAAATAATCAAACACAAGCTTGTAAGAACCAAATCAAAAGCTAGGGTTTCCAAAGAAACACTAGAGAAAGGGGCCCTCAAGTGAATGAGGGGGAAATGAAGATCTCTCTTGGTGAAGCTTTAGATCAAGGCCTCCTCCTTCGATTTTCCAAAGATCAATGACTTTGGATAGTTGGATGAAGAGATCTTGTTGATTTGGTGGCTCAAATGGTGTTGGAGTTCATGAGTGGGTCGAGTAGCTGGAGGAAGGGGATAAGGTCCCCTATTTATAGGCCACTCATTCTAAACCGATTTCTGCCTGTTGGAGACATTGCCAGACTAGAGACTCCGGCCTGTAGACAGAGACTCCGGTCTACAACAGAGACTCCGGACAATCTCCAGACCACCCTTCTAAATGTCCTGGCACCCCTGGGAAAATCTCCTCCGGTTACTCTTCATAGTTTTCGGTCCCCGTACACTGGACACTCTGGTCTAGCCACATCATAGACTCCGGTCTGAGGCTTGGACCAGAGGCTCCGGACAGTCTCTGCTTGATCTCCGGACCCCCATACAGAAGATCCAATGATGATTTTTGGAGGCCCCTCCGGAGATTCCTAGGGAAACTCTGGACCACACCGGAGACTCCGGTCTAGAGTTCCTAGAATCTTGAATATGTTGCAGGGATAATTCCGCATGTCAAGGGTCCTTTTCACTTTGCATTATATCAACTTGTAGACATTAGCATACTGTAAAATGATCTATGAGTTGTTAACAAACACCAAAAGTGATTAAGACAATAAATGTCCTTTCAATCTCCCCCTTTTTAGTGTTTGATGAAAATAAGTGATTTTGCATGTAATTATTTGCAATAAGATATGACAGTGTATAACAATGCTCCCCTGACTAAGTGCACTAGGATAAACAAGTAAAACATGCACGACAGGTAGTAGATAGATAATACACATAGTTCTCATACGAGTTATAATAATATAGGAGCAGTCATGTCCTCACACAAATACGCAAACCGACAACATAAGGCAAATAAGAGTTTGAGATTCACATAACAAGCAAATAAAAAGCCAAATCCAAGACCATGCAAATCCCGATGACAATGTCTTCTACCTCTTTAGCATCGAAACACCGAAAAAGGGAAAAGACCTAAGCTAGCACCCCAATGGATCACTTGGAGTCCTCCTCATCCATGTCCTGATCCTCATCCTCATCCTCCTCCTCCTCATAGTCATCATCACCATCTATAGGAGCAGGCCCTTTGCCGTGAGGGCGAGAAGATGTGCCCTGAAACCCATAACCCGAAGTGACCTCTGAAAAAGTCTGCCAATCCACCAAGATGTCATGTTGGGAATTCCATGCCCCAAAGAGAGTGTGTAGTCTGATCAATGGATGGTTGAGCGCCATGCTCATCTATGTACTCATCATCTCCTTCCTCATCTTCCTATTCTCCCTGAGCCTTGATCTCCTTGAGGAGTTTCTCCATGCGACGGTTGCTCTTGTAGGAGGCATGATGTTTCTTGCGGATGTACACATTCATACAACAGAGGGTCCTCACCCAGAATGAGGCCTTCTTGACCTTCTCATGTACATACTCGCATGTCATGGGAGGCATGGGTGCATTGGAGGCATTCTTCCTCCAAGCCCTAGGAGGAGAGGGGGCCCTTTCAGTCTTAGTGATATCTTCCTCCTCATTGGCATACGAGCGTCTAGGAGGAGGCCCCATGCGTCCTTTCTGCTGCAGTGAAACAAGAGTATGCTTTGTAAGGTTGGGAGGCAAAGCAAGAGGTGAACCGTGAGCCTGGGTGTTGATGAGCCTCATGACAAGTGGTGCATATGGAGGGGCCTTCTTGTACAGAATGGCATGATACACCTCCTCAAAAATGTAGTCCATGATGTCAATAGGATCCGCGTCTGCCTCGGGGCTAGTGTCACATCCCAAAAATTTTCCAAATTTTGAAATGTGAAAAATAAATAAACAAAAGAAATGATTTTTGAAATTTAGGGTGAAAATAAACTTTTTTATTCCAAATGGAAACATCAAAACCCATCTTGAACAAACTTTGAATGAAAAGGGAATCAAACAAAATTTCAATCAAGTGAAAAGCATTTATCAATAAAGTATCTTGATAGTTAAACACTTGGAAAAGTTAAATCAAAACCCTAAAACCCTAATGGAATAATTCATTTCCAAGATCTCTCTAAGACTATGGATTTTATCCATATAAAAACTTGTTAACAAACATATATAAATGATCAAGAATGATAAATAAGAATATTATAAAACCATAGAAATTGGTTTCACTCAATTTCGAGTCATAGATAAAAACTTATGAATTTATTAAGTTAAAAGGAATTAATTTCCAAAGCTAATAAAGCCCTATCCAAAATCCATGCCAAATCTTGAGAAAATAAATCCTAAGGGGATTTAAAAAGATAAACAAATATTAAATAAAATTATACGAATTGGAATCATCAATTTTGGATCTTTAAATAAAAAGATATGGATTTTATAAGGCAAAGGAAGAAATAAATAAATAAATAAATAAGGAATATTAAAAGCCAAATTAAATCTTGGCCAAACAAATGAAATGAAATATTATTTATTAATAAAAAGAGTAAAGGATTATTTAAATAAAATCATAAGGATTTATTAATATCCAAATTTACTTAAATAAAGACAATTCCCAATTTAAATGAACACTAAATCATATTAAAGTATTTTAAATAATAATTCAAAGTGAAATTATTTTGCACTAAAGAATAAATAAAACCTACTGAAAAGGGTTTGGTAAAATTTAGAATTCAAATAGAGTTTGAAAACATTAATAAAATCTTATTTGAATTAAGACAAGGGCCTATTTTAAATAATTAATATACCCTAAAAGAATAACAGAAATATTGTAAAATGGACTTTAGAATATGTTAATAAACAGTATTAAAATCTACTCAAAGTTTGGTACAGGTTTTAATTCAAATGGTGTTTAAATTAATTGAACAAAAATCAAAACAGAAAAGAAAAAGATTCTGAATAAAAAAGGAAACAAAGCAACCCAACCCATCTGGCCCAACTAGAGCCCAGCAGCGCAGCCCACTCCCCCCTCTCGCGAAGCGTTTTCCACCCACGAGCACACCCGCGCAGTCGCTGACGCCTGGCCCCCACACCCAATCCCTCTCTCTCGCTGTCGACGCGACCCCACGCTGTCAGTCATCTCTTCCACCCTGCGACCAGCTCCCCCATTCATCGTTGCCATTCTCAGACGTTAACTCCGGCGATATATTCGTGTAAATGACAGTGTTAAAATCGCCAATAATCATGCTTACATAATCGCCTCACCCTCCTCCTCGTTTCCCCCCAAACGCCAGCTCCTCTCCGCCACCAGGCTGCACGAATTTGACCTGCGAACACACTGTCTCTGACTAGCAACTCTGGCCGATTCCGGCGACGTAGATCCTCCCCTTGCCTCCCAGTACACACGAGCTTGCTCCCCATCTTGTGCTTCTCCCAGTACCACTCACACGCTCGCGCGTGCTCCAAATCGTCGGCAAGAACGACCTCTGAGCATCGCCGTCGTCTGCCACTTCTTCGGCGACCCCTCCCCGTAAGTACCGTCCACCCCTGTCCCTCTCGATGATGCTCCCCTGATCGCCACACTCGCCTGTGTCTAACGCCGCCTCCCTTTTTCCTTCTGGTGGCCTGTAACCTCGCCCCCGTCGATGAACAGAGGCACCTGGCATCACCACGAACTCCGGTGAGCAATCGTCTAGGCGTTCGTGCGCCCCTTGACCAACAGAGGCAACGTCGAGCATCAGCGCTTCACGGCGAGTCTGGTGAGCATCTTCACTCTATCCCGCGTGAAGTAAATCATCGGCAACATCACCTCCCGAGCGCGCGCCGCCGTCATCCACCGCCCATCTGTGGTCATCGCGCTTAGACCGTAGGATTTAGATCCAAGCGCCCCGATAGATTCACTTAGCGAACAGGTATGAAGCGATCTGCACCGTTCGATTAAGTCAGATCTGACGGCTTGCGTAGCATGATCCACCCAAAGCGGTATGCTCCAATTAGATTCAGCCATGTGTCATGTGTTTGGTTTTAAAAACAGAAACATATCTATTAGAAGTTTAGATTTGTAAAATTCATAACTTTCAATCCACACGTCCAAATTTTTCAAATTTTATATCAGTGGAATCAGGAAAACAAAACCTTTCCAACCACGCACTTTGTTTAGTATTTTGCTTCTGTAAAATTGGTTGTTTATGCAGAAACATATTCAGGCTTATTTTGGATATAAAATTAATTCTAAAAATGTTTTTAGGGTAAAATCTTTTGTAAATGGATTGTTTTGAACCTACTGACCATGAAAACCAACTTGTAGATTTAAAAATATATTTGGTGACACTTAGGAATTAAATCTTTGAATAAAAGCATTTCTAGCTAAATAAAAATATTGATTATGGTTTAAAAATGCTTTTAAAGTAAAACCTTTTGGAAAATGGTGTGATTGAAACTCTCTGACCCTAAACACCAAGTTTTAGGATTTAAAAATATATTTGATGAACCCTAGTGAAATTACTACTTGTTTAAAGGCATTTCTAGCAAATAAAATATTACTTGAGTGAAAAATGGAATTTGGATAAAAACCTTTTGCAAATGGATTAATATTAAAACACTTTGACCATAAACACTAACAAATGTGTTTAAAGAATATATTTGACTAAAACTACATTACTTTGATGTAAATCACTTCTAGAAAAACAAAAATGATTTAAATGGCCATTTTCACCAACTTGAATTTAAATGGTATTACCACTTTTGTAAATGACCAATAGGAGCCTTAAAATGTTTAGAGCCTAATAGAAACCACTTCTCCAAATAAAACAATCTTTTGCATGCTTGCATGCATTGCTTTGTTTTTATCATTTCATGTGGTCAATTGTTTGAATGTTAGTTTGAATATGTGCTTGCTTGATTGAATTGTAGTAAAATTTGAAGAGCGTGATTGTTGCAAGATCAAGGAGTGACCCAATATTCTCTACTAAAAAGGAAAGTGACACTATCATCCATGTCCTACTATTTTCACTACACTTAGTGGTATTTTTGTAGTATGCATGATAGGGCTACTATGTTATTATGCTATCCTATGTCTTATTAAGAAATACACCTTCCTTAGTGAAAACATCATAGTTGTAGTATGCTTAGACCTGCTATAGACTTGGGATGGAATTCATGATATGATTATATGAAGTGTTGGAAAAATATATGTTTTATATAATAAAACAAGTACTCCATGAACCACCTGGGTGGAATGAGGATACTCAATTTTGGACAAAGTGGCAACAAAGGGAACCATGTTTATATGGCTATCTTTTTGTATGTGCACTAGAAGAAAACCACCTAGGGACTTAGAGATTGAACATGTTTCTCGTACAGTGGCTTCCGTGTACAACCACATGCTAAATGGGCTCTGGCTTAGTCAACTACATAGTGGAAGACCCTTGCATTGGCATCTTCAGGTTAACTAGAATTGTGTATTGGAAATATATCCTTACATTGGTGCCTGGTAGACAAGCTAGCATTGTGTATTGGGAGGACTTCTATTGAAAGACTTTGTCACATTCTCGATCTGCCGGTACTCTATTTGGTGTGTACTTATCCAGTGGCCACTGGTGGCGTCAAGACGAGATTGTGTCATGTGGGTAAAGTGTACAACTTATGCAGAAGATCAAATTATAAGTACTTAGCCTTGTCCCCGGTTACGGACAACTCTGAGCAACTAAGGCCTGAATCTATGGAAGATCTCGACATTCCAATTTCTCAAAGTAAAACTTGATGGTGTCAACAAGGGATTAGAAGCACATGGAGTTTTCCAAGAAGTTTAGGAAGTTTGTCAAAATATCAAAACTATTTTGAAAAGATAGGATAAAACCATATTGCTTTCTGCAAATGAGCCTAAACCCTACTAGCCAAATATGCATGTATTGATAGGATCCACTTATTTCTACATAGTAGTGAAACTTGCCAATACAATTCAAATGTATTGACCCTTGTGGCTGCAACTTACTATGTTGCAGGTTTGTTTGATGTTAGTGAAGTGTGTTGATTAGGATTACAAGTCTACAACCAACATGATTGCCTGTGGCACTTTGAAGATGAAGGACTCCATGCTATAGTTATTTCTGCTGCATTGTAATGAGATAGGCAAATGAGCTATGTAAGATGTAATGAATTATTTTATTCCTGGTTATAAAGTTGTATTATGACCTTTGTTTCTTGATATTACATCTTAACTGTGGATGCTAGGTATTGATCCAGGGACTAGGATTGTAAATACAGGGACCTCTACCTTATTAAAGGTTGGGACCTCTACAGCGAGCCAGGTGAATCTTGTGGGTATGGTATAGTAAGTTAACCAATCCACATCTGATGGCATCATCATTTCCAGCACTGGGGGAAATGGTATGACGGAAGATCCTCAACATCATATTGTAAAAGAGCTTGAGGCCCTTGGCCCCACCCACAACTCCTGAGCTGCCATACAAAGGTGCAAGTGTTTTCTTGTTCTCCCCAATAGCTGTTGAGTGCATATGGTGCCCAACATGAGCGGACACACCCTGAGAAGTCTCAAAGATGGCATCAGCAAAGTCATAGAAAGTCGCAGTGCAGCGTTGATTTCGATTCATCCAAGTCATTGTCCTTGCTTCGTCATACCCAAACACCACTATGGCATAGAACTGCTGCACAAGGGTGATGTTGTAATCCTCAAGGAGCTCCATCAACCCTAATAGCCCTAGCTTCTCAGAAATCCATAGTGCATCAGTGAAGTATAAGCTAGTCCATAGCTACTCTACACTCATGTACTTCTGGGGGCACACATGTGACTTGGTGAGCTTGCTGTAAATGTCTTTCATGAACACAGCTTGCTCCTTCCTCAAATAGCATGGGCCATTGATGGTCCGTGGCAAGTCATAGAATGGTGTCTTGCACAGCTCACAGTACTCTTTCTTTGACATGCGGGCCAAAGATTAGAGATTGTCGTACTTTGCCCTCTTGGAACGAGTCTCTTCCTCGATATGTTCATGCTCCCTCCTCATAAATTCCGCATCACGGGCTTGCTGCCTCTGGTTGGATGGGGGCACAATGAACTAACCCTCAGACTCATCATATCGTGCATCAGCCCTTCTTGACTTGGCCTTGGTGCGAGGGGGACGACGAGAACCAGAGCCACCTGTGAACAACAATGAGGGAGATAGCATGGGGGTAAGCATATATGTCCTACAAATGCAACACAAGAGCCTTGAGTCTTTGTTGGATGAGTTAGAGTCACTCCACACCGGAGTTTCCGGCTCAGACCGGAGTCTTCGGCCTATATCGGAGTCTCCAGTCGGGAGAGTCGGGCATGCACAGGGAGGCCTCAGGAGGTAGTGAATCTAACAGATCTGGCAAGGAAACAAGGCTAATGTGATAGTTTGGACGCATAAAAGTGATTCCAATGGGAAAAATCAGTACAAATCCTTAAATCATAGAAAGGGATGAACCCTAAGTGCAAAAAGAGGAGAAGAGGTACCAGATATTTCCATTGGACCGATTCCACCGGTGGGAAGGGCCCAAAGGTGGAGGGGAAGATGTTGGCCGGTGGCACGATGGATCCCGGGGGCTTCCTGACCTCTGGGACAGCAATTTGGAAGGGGAGGCGACGGGTATGAGAGGAGAGGTTGGGGTGGAAGAATGAAACTGTCTGTTTTAGTTCACCCCGGCCTCCCTTAAGTGGAGACCGAAAACCATCTACACCGGATACTCCGGTGTGAGCACACCGGAGACTCCGGTCCTCCTCGACCAAACACACCAGGTTTTGTTTGTTTGGGGACATATACGAAAGATACAGGGTTTAGGACAAGGGATATGCTTGGGTTAAGATATCACACTGTGAAGAATCAAGAAAAACCATAAAAATCCACTAAAATGTTCAATAAAGCTCCAAATAGACATGAACCAAGAACCAACCTCTTCAATAAGAATAGGGTGGTGGCCGATACCACCATGTAAGAGTTTGTGGCATGACACCGCGAAGAATTATCATTGGGTTCATAGCAACTACTCATCAATGAAGCTCACATATCACAAAATGATATTAAGAGAATTGAATTTCTTAATGTTGGCATTATGGGGGGAGGGATAAACTAATGTATTAGGACCGCACTCCCCCTATTTCCATTCTTGCACCTAAACCAAATAAGAGTCAAGACATAGGTGAGTATGCAAGGTGATCAAGTCAAGATCCTTGAATCTATGATATTTAGTTCATTCCTCAAATAGAAAAATCTTGCTTCATCAAGTGGCTTCGTGAAAATGTCAGAAAGTTGGTCTTTGGTTGATACATAAGATAGCTCAATATCACCCCGAGCAACATGATCTCTAATGAAGTGATGATGAATCTCAATGTGCTTTGTTCTTGTGTGATCCATTGGGTTGTAGGCAATCTTGATAGTGCTTTCATTGTCACATAGAAGAGGCACTTTGTCACAATGGACACCGTATTCCTTTAAAGTTTGCCTCATCCATAGCAATTGAGTACAAGCACTAGCAGCTGCCACATACTCGGCTTCGACGGTGGAGAGAGATATACAATTTTGCCTCTTAGAAGACTAAAACACCAAGGACCTACCAAGGAATTGGCAAGGCCCGGAGGTTGACTTTCTATCATCCTTATCACCAGCCCAATCCAAGTCCATGTATCCACAAAGAGAGAATGTTGAGCCCCGAGGATACCAAATACCATAGTTTGGGGTATGAACCAAATATCGAAAGATTCTCTTGACCGCCATCAAATGCATTTCTTTAGGAGCCGCTTGATAACTTGCACACACTCCTACACTCAACACAATATCGGGTCTAGATGCACAAAGGTAAAGCAAAGAACCAATCATAGACGAGTATACCTTTTGTTCCACATCTTTACCATTTGGGTTTAGTTCAAGATGAGTCTTTGTTGCCATGGGAGTATGAGCTCCATTTAAATCTTTCATGTTGAATCTCTTGAGCATGTCTGAGTATACTTGGCTTGGTTGAATAATGTTCCTCCTCTTACTTTCTTGATCTCAAAACTAAGAAATACTCTTAATTCCCCCATCATAAACATCTAGAACCTATTAGTCATAAGCTTTGAGAATTCATCATTAAAAGCTTTGTTAGATGATCCAAAGATAATATCATCAACATATATTTGGCATAAAAAAAGCTCCCCATTGACCTTATTAGTAAAAATAGTGGGATCGATTTTCCCAACCTCAAACCCACGTTCTAACAACAACTCTCTAAGGTGCTCACACCATGTGTGCGGGGATTGTTTGAGCCCATAAAGCGCTTTATCAAGTTTGTAGACATGGTTTGGGAAGTTGGGATCCTCGAACCCTAGGGGTTGCTTTACATATACCAACTCATGCAATCGACCATTAAGAAATGCACTTTCTACATCCATTTGTTGTAATTTAAAGTTATGATGTGCTGCATAAGCAAGAAGGATACATATGGACTCAATGCGGGCCACATGTGTGTATGTCTCTCCATAATCAATGCCTTCAATTTGATAGAACCCTTGTGCAACCAATCATGCCTTATTCCTTACAACAATCCCATGCCCACTTGGTGCCTATAACATTGCGGCAATCTTTTGGCTTTTCAACTAACTTCCACACTGATACGTCCAAAATGTATCTACTTTCCCGAATACCTTTGCTATTGTTTCTTCTCTAAACTTATGTGATTTGGATACAACTAACACAGACTGGCGCTGTTTTCAGCAGAATTACCTTGGTGTCTAGTTTTTGTGCAGAAAATCAACTATTGAATCATTATGATAGTATTGTTTGTGATATTATCTACAAGTTGTGTACACATATCATTGTCCGGATCCAAAGGCCCCAAAGTGACAATAATTGGGACAACCGGAGGGGATGGTTGTGGTGTGAGGATCATATGTATTCATGGAGTGTTAATGCTTTGCTCCGATGCTCTATTAAAAGGAGCACCTTAATTTCCAGTAGTTCCCTAGAGGCCCCGCTACCAAGGGATGGCTGGACAGAAGATGTTGTGCAAGTTCTCATTGCGAGCACGTATGACTATATTTGGAGCACATGCCTAGGATTGTTTAGTACTTGGATGCTTGTTATTATTTATCTGCAATGCCCTAGATCTTGAAGTTACATGTTTAGACTCGTCCATGCAACGCCCGTCCCTCCATCCCTATGCCTACCGCACTCGAATCCCACTGTTTACTATGACTGTTACTTTTGCTCCTGTTTCACTGTTGTTGTTGCTACTACCAAACTATTGTTACTGATAAAATTCTGTGAGCAAGAACTATTTCCAGGTGCAGATGAATTGACAACTCAGTTTTTAAGGCTTGCAAGTATTCTTTGGATCCCCTTGTGTCGAATCAATAAATTGGGTAATACTAACCGCGAAGACTGTTGCGATCCACTACACTTGTGGGTCATCAAGACTATTTTCTAGCGTCGTTGCCGGGGAGCATAGCTTTATTTGTAAGTTCACTTGGATCTATTATTGTTCACTGTTACTCCTTTCATCATGGGGAAGTCTCGTGATGGAAAGTTTTATATTTTACCATCCATTACAAAAATATGTACAGTCCTGAACACCTCTATTGCTCTTGATACACCGTTTGTTATAAGTAAGCTTGTTACTCCACCACCACATACACATGCTACACACACTACTACTACCGCTGATCTGAAAATACTTTCGATACTCATGATGTTATGTAACATCCCTAAAATCATGTTTTAAAACTCATGCATATCATCCATGCATCCATGATCAAGTAGATTTTCATTTCAAAAATCAATTCAAAAACAGGAGCATATGAGCTCATTATTTTATGTGATCAGCATTAAATCAAATGCTACTCCCCATGAGAGATTGTTGTTCATGAATCAAATCTTATTACTCTCAGATTGTTTTGCTTGATTGCCATTTGCTTAAACCAAAAATTTGCAAAAAAAAAGTGAATTTAAAACCATTTTCAAAACTTGATCAATCTAGTGCCATATCACTATTTATTTTGTTTGATCAATAGGACCAAGCTAATACAGAGAGTCAACATGTTTTTACACCCAAAATTATGATTGTTACACTCTACAAAAATCCAGAACAAATTTGAATTCATTTGGCATTTGAATTTGTTTGAAAATGGATTCGGAAAATCAAATCAGAAATAGAAAATGAATTGAGAAAAGGAAAAGGGTCGGCGCCAGTCTTTTGGCCCAGCAGAGGAACCAGCCCACTAAGCCCACCCGGTTCGTTTTCCCCTTCTCCCTCTCTCACCCGCACCCGCTCTTCCCTGCTGCCACTGCCACTAGGCCCGAGCCACGTCAGCTCCTTCTTCTCCACCCCGCGCGCGCAGACCCCGTCGCCACCGCCGTTTCCTCCAGAAACGCCGCGATTGAATCCTCGCTTAATTGGCATTGATCTGCAGCGTAATTTCCTCGCCCCTCCTGGCTACTTAATCACCTCGCCACCGCGGTCATTCCCCCCCCCCCCCACAGCACTCTCTCCTCGCCACCAGGCTGCCAGTATTCGCCCTTACACCGCCGCAGACAGAAACCACTCCGGCGAGGTATTCCGGTAAATCTAGTGCTCGCGCCTACTCCTCGTTCACCCTGAAGTGATCCTCTGATCTTTGCACACCTCCTGACCCCCTTTGTTCATCTCCTTGTGATCCAGAGCGTCGACTTCGACGAGTACTGTGAGCATCCGTCGCCGCCTCCGACTCCGGTGAGCGATTAAGGTAAAAGCCGACCGCCCCGCGCCTTCTACTTGACCCTGTCAGGTTCGCCTGAACGTTTTGCACTCGCTGATAACCTTGGTTTGTGCTAGGGTGGCCAGTAACGTCGCCTTCGTCGCCGCCCATGCAAACCCGACGCTGTCTCCAACTCCGACGAGTCCCAGCAACCTCTGCAGCACGCCCCCGCCCACACCAGCAGCACCTTGAGCTTCGTCGTGCTTCCGCAAGTTCGGTAAGCAACTGATCGACCCTTAGCCCCCTCTAGAACCACCGGTGCATCGCTGGCAGAAGCGCCGCCGCTGCCAGCAACCATGCGCGCCGCCACTTCTTGGTCAGAGCACCGGCCACCGTTAGATCTGTATCGCAGGGCGTAGATTATAACGGGAGCGAACCGTTTTCTTTAGATCTGGCGCGTTGGATCTAACTTGATCTGATGGTGCGGAAGCATGATCCTGAGTGAAGCGGTATCAACCAATAGGAGCACGCCGCGTGGCTAGGATTTGAATTTAAAAAAACTGGATTAGATCTATTAGATATTAAAACTTGTTTAATTCATAACTTTTGATTCCCACGTCCAAATTTGATGAATTTTATATCAATGGAATCAGGAGAGAAAGCCCTTTCCATATATGCAATGTGATTAATGTTTTGTTTCTGTTAAAATGGTTTTATTTACAGAAACATGTGTAGGCCTATTTTGTGTATATAAATCATTTGAGAAATGTTTTAATGTTCAAATAAGGTTTGTTTGGCAAGAATTGAACTTGTTTATGAATCAGTACTGTGCACTTGTCTTGTTGAGTATAGAAAATCATCATTGCATGCATCCATATATTTTTGCTTGTATTTATTTTGTATGTGATTGGTGCTATCATTTTATGTGTAGATTTTGGTGCAAATAGTGATTGTGATTGTGAGGATTGTTGCTTCCCCAACTACCAAGGCAAGTGGTGCTTCATGATTTTATTCCTATGTTTTTCAAATATGCATTAGAAATATTTTGCTAGACTTGCATGGATAAATTTTGGTCTTTATATGCTATGCTTGGGAAATCCTAGTAGTGGTAGAATTGCTAGAAATTTCTAAGTAAGATGTTATCTATGCCATGCTTAGCCTAGATAGTAGCAACCAAGGGTGGTAAATTATTCATGCTATGATAAAATATTTCTAAGTCTCTGGACTTGTGTTTTGCTTAATAAAACAACTAAGTGAATGAAACACCTGGGTGGAATGGAAGGAATGGTTTATGTTGAGTGGTTACACAAGGCCCATTTCTATGGTTTACCTTGTGTATCTCACTTGTGTAAAGCCACCCAGGAACAAAGGGATTTGAGAGGCCAAATGTTAAGAAGCTTCTAGTGCAGCCACTTGGCAATATGGGCTCTGCCTGTATCACATAGGTTGCAATAACTTAGCCATTTGGACAGTTGGTGGTAGTGGGATGATAGGTTGGAACGCGTCCATTTGGTCTAAGGGAAGGCTTCTGAAAGGTCCTGTCTTGGTAAAAATCAAGTCTTGTGGGGAAAGTGCACAACCTCCGCAGATGGAAGAATCTAAGTACTTAGCCATGTCCCCGGTATTGGACAACTTGAGCATCAAGACATGGAAGCTATAAAGAATCTCCTCATCCCAATTTCTAAGTAAAACTTGTGGTTGAACAAGGGTGAAGGACCCCAATGTCTATTGGTGGTTCCTTGGGAAAAGATTTTGACAAAGAAAACTTAGTATTTTCAACTGATAGGCAAAACCTATTTTGAGCAAAGCAAGCCTAAACTACACTTAGCCAAAATGCATATAGTATCTAGTCCACCAATATTATACTAAGGTATCACTTCCCAATACTATTCCAATGTAGTGACCCACTGTGGCTGTAACTTGTGATGTTGCAGGATATTCTGATGAGGATTAGGAGTCATGAGTCTACACTCAACATGCTTGCCTCTGGCACATGAAGATGGAGACTTGTTTATCTTATTATATATTGAACTCTTGTATTAGGCCTGTGGCCATGGAGTTGTATAAGACTATGTTTGTCTCTGGAATGATATGTAATAATGACCTTTGTTTCTATGTACTTCATCTTAAACTGTGGATGCTAGCATTGATCCAGGGACTAGCATTGCAATCACAGGGATCCTTACCTTTATAAAGGGAGGTATCTTACAGATGGTATCAGAGCACTGTGTTGCCTGTAGGATTATGACCCTAGGATTGGAAACCACTAAGGAAAAATTTTCAACAACTTCCACACTTGTCTTTTCTTCTCCTAAACTTTTCTAATCTTCTCTCTCATTTGTATTTGTATATGAACTCCTTCAACGAAGCCGTGAAGAAGGGGCCCCTCATGACTATGACTTTGGAGTGTGAGAGAGAATTCCCCAAGGCTCTCAAGGACCTCATGGTTGGCATGGAAATACATGAAGCAACTATGTACAAAGGCTTTCCTGTGATGGATAAAGGAGTTGAGTACTGGTGGGTGCAACTTAACTTGTATAAAAACAAGGAAGACAACCAGAAGGACTCAGGATTCTGCATGGTCACCAACACAATGATGCACACTACATTCTTTGATTTAGCAAGGGATGCAGCTTGGAGGGCCATCAAAGAACTTGGTGATAGAATCAAGTGCAGAATGCTCAACACCCAGAATGATCTTAAGGAAGAAAAGACGCATACCCAAGAGTTAGAGGCTACCAACCAAAGCCTAAGGAAGGACAACATAGACTTAGCAATGGAGTCTTGTAATCTAGACAAACAGATTGCCTCTAGGGATGCCCTGTTAGCCAACTTGGCAAGTGAGATGGAATTGCAATTGTACTTTGTTAGTTGGACCACCACACTTATCATTTTATTTTCCAAAATGCTATCTAAATAAGTTGAACCTTGGATGCTTGTAATGGATTCTATGTATGCAATGACTGTGTTTGCCAATGTTATGTTTGTGATGCCTTGTCTTGTGTTTTGTCTTAAATTGTGTTGATATTAACTTTTTCTATCTTATTAAATAGATGCCTAATGTTACCATCAGCACTGCTGAAGAGTTCCAGGGAACTCGTTTTGGCCCTCGTATTATTCAGCTCACTACTTTGCTCAATCTCCCTCTTCATACCATCATGGTGCTTCCCCTCACCAAGTTTGAGAGGAAAGACCTTTGGGGTTTCAAGGTCAATCAGCCCGGACGCCAGACTGAGCCTACCACGGAGGCCATCATCTTCAAGCTCATGCATGATGACAAGGAGAGAGGCCTAGAGGTAGTCATGCAGGACTTGATCGGACGTCTGTTAGGGAGACACTCTTGACGGGTTATAGGTACTCACTTCCACGCCTTCGGTAGACGTGATGAGGATGGTGAGGCCATTGACTTCGAGGACACTTCAAGGGAGACAGCAGAGCCGATTCGTCTATACCTCCAGGACTTAGAGGTTCTTCTTAGGCACGTGGACACTAATAGTACCAACGTCATGCTTAGCAATGACGAACTCCAGGTGCAGCTTCGTGAGAAGGACAAGCTTTTCACGGAGCAAGATGAGATAGTCAAGGAGATGGAGGCCAAGTTCGAGAGTCAGGACAGAAAGTTCAAGAGTCAAGAGAAGCGAGTCCAAGATAGGAACAAGAGGATTTGAGACATGACCGCAAAACTGGAGGCCAAGGACTTCAAGCTCGAGCATCAGCAGACTGTGATTGAGAGGCTTCGTTCGTAGAAGAGGGCTCTCAAAGCCAAAGTAGAGACCTTGACCACCAATGTCGAGGAATACAAGACCGCTATGGAGAATGCAGGTCTTACATTTGTTGAGGAGGAGGTTGATGCCGAGGAGTATTTATGACTACTCATTTACCTTTATTTATCATGTTTTTGATTATTGAGTCGCAATGACCATCCAACATGTGGATGGCTTGCTATTGTGTGCTTACTTTGCAAACTTGTCGTTTATGTTGTTGAACTTTTATTATTGTGATGCATGTTTGGTGATTGTTTATGTGATGTATTGTGCATGTTAGCATCTATGGGTATCTCATTCTTATATCTATTGAACAAACCACAGATGCATCCCCGTCGTGCCAATCCCAACCCCAACAACAACAACATCACCCCTGAGATGCAGAAAATGATGACAGCTCAGACTCAGCTGATGCAAATGATGACTACGTTCATCTAGAACCAGAACAACAACAACAACAACAACAACAACAACAACAACAACAACAACAACAACAACAACAACAACAACAACAACAACAACAACAACAACAACAACAACAACAACAACAACAACAACAACAACAACAACAACAACAACAACAACAACAACAACAACAACAACAACAATAACAATAACAACAATAACAACAACAATCAGAACAACCCACCGGGCTTTGACATGCTTACCAGGTTCTTGAGATTGAGGCCAGCAAAGTTCTCAGGAACAACTGATCCTATGGTGGCCAATGATTGGATACTCTCTGTGAACAAGGACTTGGTAACAGTTGGCTGTACTGATGAGGAGAAAGTCAAATTTGCAGCTCACTTGTTGGAAGGACCAGCAGCTACTTGGTGGGATAACTTCCAGATCACCACTCCCATTGCAGATGTGACATGGGCTATCTTTGAAGCAGGTTTTCGTACTGCTCACATCTCATCCGGAGTGATGAGTTTGAAGAAGAAAGAGTTCCATAATCTGAAGCAGCGCCACCGCAGCATGGCTGAATATATTGAAGAGTTCAACAATCTGGCGCGTTATGCACCGGATGAGGTTGACACTGATGCTAAGAGGAAGGAAAAGTTCCTTGAAGGGTTAAACGATGAACTGAACCTGCAGTTAGCTGTGGCCTATGTTCCCACATACCAGTCTCTTTGTTATAAGGCTGCTATTTTGGAGAACAAAATGAAACAAGTGGAAAGCAGGAAGAGAAAGCACTCGGATAAGCACAGCTCGGGATCATCTCACAAGCGTTCCCATTATGATGACAGTGGGAGTTTTGGATCCCACAAGCATGGGAAGTTCAACAAGCACCACAACTACAACCGTTATCATGACAACAACCACAATCGTAGTCATGACAATGATAAGTACAAGAACCACAAGGGTGGATATAAGAGCCACCACAATGGAAGTGGAAGTGGAAGTGGAAGCCAGCCTATCAAGAAGGATATTAGTCAGGTTGAATGTTTCAAGTGCAATAAGATGGGGCATTATGCAAATGAATGCCCAGAAAAGAAAGTTGAAGGACCCAACAAACCTAACCCTTTTCAAAAGGGACAAGTGAACCACATCAATGTGGAAGAAATTTATGAGGAACCTGATGCTGTTGCTGGTAAGTTCAAACTCAATTCTGTTCCAGCATTTGTTCTCTTTGATACTGGTGCATCTCATTCATTCATATCAAGAGCATTTGTTGAAAGAAATGAACTACCGGTAGAAACTATTGGGTGTCCTATAAAAGTAAGTTCTCCTGGCGGAGAAATGATAGTGAACTCAGGATGTCATGATCTAGTCATAGAGTTTGGGAAGTATAAGTTTCCAGTTAATCTGATAATCCTAAATTCCAAAGGATTGGATGTCATTTTGGGAATGGACTGGATGTCTAAGCACAAGGGAGTGCTAGATTGTGACAACCATACTGTCTCACTCACAACTCCAGAAAACAAAAGGATTAGATTCAAGACCAACTTTGAATAAAAAAGGAGTAAGATAAATTCCCTTAAGGGGGTTAGCATAGACAGTGTGCCTATTGTGTGTGAATATCCGGATGTGTTTCCGGAAGAATTGTCGGGAATTCCACCATATAGAGATGTGTAATTTCTTATTGATTTGCTACCAGGATCTGGACCAATAGCAAAGAGACCGTACAAGATGTCAGTTAATGAGTTGAAAGAACTCAAGAAGAAACTAGGAGAACAGTTGCAGAAAGGTTTTATCCAACCAAGTTCTTCATCTTGGGGAGCACCAGTTTTGTTTGTAGAAAAGAAAGATAGAAGTCAAAGGTTATGCATAGATTACCGTTCACTCAATGAGGTGACTATCAAGAACAAATACCCTTTGCCTAGAATCAATGACTTGTTTGATCAGCTTGAAGGAGCTTGTGTGTTTTCAAAGATTGATCTCCGGTCAGGTTACTTCCAATTCAAGATAAGAGAACAAGACATACCTAAGACAGCTTTCACCACAAGGTATGGATTGTATGAGTATACCGCGATGCCATTTGGTTTGACCAATGCACCGACTTATTTCATGAATATGATGAACAAGGTATTCATGGAGTTCCTTGACAAGTTTGTTGTCGTATTCATCGATGACATTATAATTTACTCCAAGAGCAAGGAAGAGCATGAAGGACATTTACGTTTGATACTTGAGAAGCTTAGAGAGCATAAGCTGTATGCCAAATTCAGCAAGTGTGAATTTTGGTTAAATGAAGTAGGATTTCTTGGACACATTGTGTCACGAGATGGTGTAGCAGTTGATCCTCCTAAAGTTTCAGCTGTAACAGAATTGGAATCTCCTAAGTCCGTAAAAGAGGTTCGTAGTTTCCTTGGCTTGGCAGGATACTACAGAAGATTTATTGAGAATTTCTCCAAGGTAGCAAAGCCAATGACATAATTGCTAAAGAAAGACAAGAAATTTTCTTGGTCTGAAGGTTGTGAACTCAGCTTTCAAGAATTGAAGAAGAGACTTGTGACAGCCCTAGTCTTGTGTTTGCCAGATTTGGAGAAGGATTTCCAAGTGTATTGTGATGCATCTCATAATGGATTGGGTGCAGTGCTTATGCAAGAAGGGAAAGTTGTGGCATATGCCTCGAGACAACTCAAAACTCATGAAGTAAACTACCCTACTCATGATTTAGAGTTAGCCTCTGTTGTCCATGCACTCAAAACATGGAGACATTATCTTTGGGCTTATAGCTCCTATGCGACGTCTTTACATGGAATTGGAAGGAACACGACATCGTTGAAAAGAATAGCTCGCACGCGACACTTCTGAAGCGGCAAATAGCTCCCGTGCAACACTTCCACTTAACCCCACGAGACCGTCAACGAGTTCGAATCAGCTGAGCACAGTAGGACCCACAGCCTCTCCACGTCACGGCGGAACTCACCTGATGTCCACCTCATATCGTGGGACCCACCCTGTGGTTGAAGAGAGCCGTTGGCCCCGATCCGTCCCCGCACCCGAGCACTCCCGCCACCGTTCCAGCATCTCATCCCCTTCTGTTTTCTTCTCCGGCGAGCAAGTGCGGCAACACCGGCGAGGGATGTCGAGCTCTGCTTCCTCCCACCGCTCATGGCCTCGGTATGGTGCGGTGCCGATGAGGAGGTGCCCCGATTGCCCCCGTACCGCGCCCCTGAAGCGGCTTGTCACATCCACCGACAAGAACGGCAACATTGGTCGGGAATTTGTGAAGTGTGAGAGCAAGCCCGAGCCGGGAAAGGTGAGATCTGAGTGTTCCGAGCGCCAATTTCTCGCTTTTCTTTCGAAATTTCATGCATTTCATCGAATTTGGGATTTAGGGTTCATCTCTGCGATTTCAGGAACTGCCAAAATGTGGGCATTTTGAGTGGCTTGATGAGTACATCGAGCGAATTGGGGTGGAGGTAGCATCCCGGGAGCTCGAAAACCCGTCCGTGGTGGAGCAATTGGGATGTGGCAACCCCATTTCCGCTGGTACTACGGTGGATGCGGAAGTGAAGGCCGAGCTAAAGAAGATGAACAAGCAGCTAAGACAAATCATCGAATTGAAGAAGCAGGACAATCTGATGGCCGGTTTTTTTTATTTTTGTGTAATTTCTCTCGGATTAGTTTATCTCCTCATCGTTAGTCATTAGACAGCGCAGTCAGTGTTCGAGTGATGCTTTGTAATGGATGTAATGGTCTATGTCTTTGGCTTGAATAAAATGCAACACAAATTCGGGCTAATTTTGAGCTGCTCTGTTTTCGAAAGCAGTGTTTCTTCAGTTTTGTCAGTTTCGTCAGTGTTCCTTTTATCAGTGTGCAGGGGGCGCCCGTGTGCAGGGGAGGGGGAGGGGTTGAAAAGTAAAAAAACAATTGACGAGGATTGAAAAAGGCCAGGCCCAAATATAACCTAGCCATGCCAAAATGGACGTATCTAGGCCCAATAGTAACTATATGTTGATTGGGCAAAAAAAAATGGTACTCACGTTACAATCTAAATAGGAACGTGTGAATCTGCAGATACTCGTGCTCAGGTTGCAATCTTTTTTTTTTGCAAAAGTACATATATAAATGAAGTCCAAAGATATCCATTTAACTAACATAACTTGGGCTCTCCTTTAACTTATGTAAATATGTAAATGTCTTATTTGAAAATGAACCATGTGTTGTATGAACTTGTTTTTGTGTCTTTTGTTTTATACACTTGTAAATATATAAATATTGCACGAGTATTATATGAACTTGTTTTTGTGTCTTTTGTTTTATACACTTGTAAATATATAAATATTGCACGAGTATTATATGAACTTGTTTTTGTGTCTTTTGTTTTATACACTTGTTGTTTTGGGTGTTTTGACAAATGACAATACAATAAAAATAAAACATAGATTGCAATGAAACAAGGGATAGATAATATTGGGGGCCGATAATATTGGGATAACATTACTTATATTAGATAGATAACATTACAATAAAAATAAAAAAGTACAATAATATAGGGGAAGGGGCGGAATAGGCGCCCCGCCTAAACCCTGGGCTAGCCCCTAAACCCTAACCCCCTACTCCATCGGCGGTGGAGGCGGTGCCGGTGCAGCCGCATTCCGGGCCGCATTCCACGCCGCCCGCCTCTCCCGCTGGTCCCGCTTCCATTGCTCCTCCCGGAAGGCCCGGCCATTGGCCTCCCGTTGCTCCTCCTCCCACTGTCTGCGCCTTTTCTTCAAGGCGCGATGGGCCGCCTTCTCCTCCCACTTGGCGATGCGAGCCTCCTCCCTTGCCTCCTCCTTCGCCGCCTTAGCCCAGTAGGCTTCGGAGGGGAGGTCGCCGCCGCCGGGGAGGTTGGGGACGGGGTTGTGGACGATGGGGCCCTGGTCTCCCCAGGGGCAGGGCGGGGACTTCTCCTTCTTGCCACGCTTGGGGCGGGGGCGGCGCGTGGGCTGCTCCCACCACTGCTTGTGGTCCGGGTGGTTGTCCTCGTCGCTGAGTTCTTCATCGGAAGGGAGGCGGAAGGGGGAGGTCGCCAAGGTCGGAGTGTTTGGGGGGCGGCTGGGAGGAGGCAAAGGGACGGGCTCGAGGTTGAAGAGATGAGGGGCAAGATGAGATGAGGAGGCAAAGGCGTTTTGCCTATTTATTGAGGGCGGAGCATGAAGGGCGGCGTGGGAATCCAGCGTCGCGTTGGCGCAGACGCCGAGACGAGACGCGTCCCTGCATGCATGATCAATGCGAAAGAGACGGGAAGCGGGGCAGCGGGCGTGATCAATGCGAAAGAGAGAAAAAAATAGCTAGGATGCGACGCCCCCGCCCCTGCATGCATGCATGTGCATTAATGCGAAAGAGAGAAAAAAACGTCCAAGGTAGTTGTTCATTGTCACACGCAAGAAAAATCGGTGGGAGTAATATTGACTTTTTGTATGGCGCATGAACCAGATGGAAGTAAATTTGACTGAAGAAAGTTGTTCGACGTACACTTATTTAATGGGGCAGCGCTGTTGCACGCAAAATAGCTAGACTGCGACGCTAGGGGCAGCTGCTGCATGCATGGTGCAGCCCGCCCAGACGCCGAGACGAGACGCGTGCGCTGCGTTGCGTGTGGGAAGCGGGCGTGATCAATGCGAAAGAGAGAAAAAAAATAGCTAAGATGCGACGTACTGTAACCCCTGCACCGCCGCCCCCGACCCTGCATGCTGCATGCATGGTGCAGCCCGCCCCGCCCAGCGCCCTCGCATGCCACGCTCGGTCCAACGGTCTCGAGTGTGCCAACGCTGTACGTTATATTTATTACATATTTTAGATTTTGATATTTTTTCTGCTGGTCATAGTGACATGCATACTCCCTCTGTCCTCAAATAAGTGTACGTTTGGCTTCAAAATTTGTCCACAAAAAATGTACTTCTACCTTTCCAATGCACTTGGGCATCCACTATGTAGTCCATAAGGCTATCCACAAGCCAAAAAGTAGTCCATAAGACTGCCCTAAGACTAGTCATAGTGGGAGTAACTTAGGGCATCACCTATGTATAAGGTAAACTTTAGCCATAAGGTGGGACCCATCTTCCTTGTAAAATCTTCCACTATGTATAAGGTGAACTTTAGCTATAAGCTGGGACCCACATGTCTCATCCTACATACTCATGCATGAGAGGGAAGAGAGAGTAAATTATTTTCTATTGCTTGTGGACAACCCATAAGCTTAAGGTCACCTACAAGCTTATGGACAACTCTTATTTCTTCCACTATGTATAAAGTAGACTACAAGCATTGCCACATAGGACTTAAGGTGTTGTTTTTTGCACATAGTGGATGCCCTTAGGTAGTAACATGCATGTACATGCAATGCCAATTAGGCAAATTGGTGACATGGCATGACAATTAATGAAGAAAGAGAGAGAGGTAGTAACTTAGCTAGTTACCATAACATCACACATAACCAAGATCATATGAGTCTACAACCTAATTAATTAGCTCTTGCATGACACCATACATATGTTATCACCCACTATGAAGGTAGTAACATCAACTAGTAACATGTGCAAGTTACTAGTCTTAGTTACTTAGCACTATGACCAGCCTAAGGCTATCCACAAGCCAAAATAACATAGATGTGGTATCATGCAAAGTCTCATTTATTACAATGAACCTGAGGGGAGTAAGTTTGATTGGAGAAAGTTGTTACACGTAAACTTATTTAATGCGACGGAGGGAGTAAATACGCTGCAGCGCTGTTGGACGTCAAATAGCTAGACTGCGACGCTAGGGGCAGCTGCATGCCCGCATGGTGCAGCCCGCCCCGCCCAGCGCCCTCGCATGCCACGCTCGCATGCCACGCTGTTGCACGTAAAAACGATGAAGCCAATCAGATTTCAGAATCATCCATCCCACGGATCGCCAAGAGCTAGCCACGAAATCCTTCTAAGAGACGTCAACCAATCAGGTTGCAGAACAAGCCCTTCCACGGATCGCCCAGAGCCACCCGCGGAATCCTTCTAGAAGACGCGATCGGACGGCCACAGTGTCGCGCTAGGGTTAGATCTACGGTCCTCATTCGGCCTTAGGGTTAGCGGGGTTTAGGATGCAGTCAACGGGGTTTCACAAGTTTGACCAAACATTCAAATGTGCATAACTAATTCAAAAAAAATTAAAAAAATACAAAACCTTCGCATGGTGTCATGTTATGTCACATAGTTGTGAGGAAAAATATAAAACTTGGTCTATTGATCATATTTCAAAAAACCCTTCACAAAATGACCTATCTCCTCTGAGGTTTTCTGGCTTTCGGGTCAAATGACCAATGATATGGCTAGAATCAAGGCATAGTTTGTGATAATGTGCCCATATTTGGCATGCATGTCTATAATGGGATGACTAACAATGTTGTAGCACAAAGTTTTCCTTTTCGACGCACAGAAAAATCATTTTCTATTTTCTGAGTGCCGAAAGAGGGGGGGATTTGTGAAGCAACCACCAAATTGAAGTTTCAAAATGGTAACATCCTATTTTTCAAAAATACTAGACCACCTAGAATGTACAATTTCCCAACCTGAGTATCTCAAACCTTTTATTCCATCCCTGGTGAAAAAGACAAATCCTGCCGAATCGGCTGGAAGTGGGTAAGATATGAACTACAAGTACATGATTCCATGCTGATGATTTTTTGTAAAAATAATTTTTAGGTTCACAACATGCTATTTCATCAGAGATCCAATGGTAGTTTTGCGAGCCTCAGCCCCTAGCTAAGAATATTTATGAAAACCCTTCAAGTTTGACCAGACATTCAAATGTGCATAACTAATTCAAAAAAAATCAAAAAAATACAAAACCTTCGCATGGTGTCATGTTATGTGACATAGTTCTGAGGAAAAATATCTAACTTGGTTTTAGAAATGGTCGAAAAAAACTTGCTTAGAAATGGGGTGGTTTACCCTAGCTTTGGAGCCCATTTCTACCCCATTTTGGGTGAGGGTGAGTTGTACTTCACAAAAGGGATCAGGGTGAGGATGAGTTGTATTGTACATATGAGAAAAACGTTGGAAGCTCATACAAACATAGAAAAGTGACATAGCTACATATGTTGAAATTCAAATTTACCATCATATTTGAATTTTGTCCAAATTATCAACAAGTGACAAATTATTATAATAACAAATGTTTACAACAACAAGTGCCAAATTATTACAACAACAAGTGTCAAATGTTTACAACAATAACAAATGTTTACAACAATAACAAATGTTTACAATAACAAATGTCTATTTCTTTTGGCTCTTCTTACCCCTCGTTTTCTTCTCCTTCACAAGTTTCACACCACACAATAGGTTTATGCTCTTCTTTTTCTTACCATTACCATCTGGCCTCCCCACAGCACGTCCAAGAGTCTCCTTCACCTCCTGCACCTCCTCAACAACCTCATGATCATGATCCAGAGCCTCAACAACTTGGTCAGTTTGCACCAGAGCCTCAACAACAGGCTCATTTTGCACCAGAGCCTCAACAACATGCTCATTTTGCACCAGAGCCTCAACAACAGGCTCATTTTGCACCAGAGCCTCAACAACAGGCTCATTTTGCACTAGAGCCTCAACAACAGGCTCATTTTGCCCCTCATTTTGCACCAGAGCTTCCAAATCAGAAACGGTGTGCCCTAAAGCCTCAACAGTTTGCACATCATCCTCCAAAACAAGTTCAGATTGCACCTCAGCAGCACCAAACATGATCTGGTTAGTTCTCTTCTTTCTTTGGCCATTGATTCTTGCCCTTTTCACTGGCCAGCATTCGTCAACAACAAGAGGTGGGCCTTTTTCTCCACGCTTCCTCCTGAAAACAAGCAAGTTAGCTGGGGGAGAAAAATCATCAACAAGAAATGGGATAGATTTTGGATGAACATACTTTGGCTTTTCAGCAGTGTATCTGCACTTGGTAGAGCCAGCTCGGTGTCCAAGTTCTTCACAGAGTTTGCATCTATTCTTGTTACCTTTTTGGGCCCTTTTTGGCTTGGCATCTTTCTTTTCATCTTTCTTTCCCTTCTTGCTGCTCCCACCTTTCTCAAACCAAGCCTTGAATCTACTCTGCTTGGGCCTGCCAGCCTTTCTTTTCATCAAAGGAGGACACAAGGAGAACTGAATGTCCACTTCAGGCCACTGAGACTGATCTGTAAGTGCTGGAATTGGTGTTCCATATGCAGCCTTGAATTTTGCTACAGAATAATACTCATGAAAATATGGGTGCATATTTAGCTTGTGTTTGGAGGCCAAGAAAAGTATGGCATGCTCACAAGGCTTCCCAGTGTGTTGTCACTCAAGGCATGTGCATTCATGCAATTGAGTGTCAACAACATGCCTCCTGCCAGTATTTGTATCTCTGACTTCAGCACCCCACAATGAGGATTTCTCAACACGCAAATGTGCAAGATTTCTGCTCCTGTTGACCACCTGCTGCACAACATCAGGAAGCTTATCTCCTTGAAGAACATCACCAAGCCTTCTTCTCAATTCCCACAACCTCATGATCATGATCCTGATCTGGTCAACCATGTCATGGACAGGCAAGTCTTTTAACTCCTTCACTTTGTTGTTGAAACTTTCTGCCAAATTATTGTTGATATGATCACATTTGATGGCAGTGTTAAAACCAGACCTGTACCATAAAAGAGAATGGTAGGTTTCCAACCATGTACAAAACTTGACCCTATCCTCCTGAGAGCATGCCGCCTTAATCTTCTCAAGGTGATATGAATGTGTCTGCCTGGTGTAAGATCTTGCTGCTGGCCACATGCGTCCAAAATCATCTCCTCTGAATTTTTTGATCAAATTCATCCACATATGGCCGAAGCACTCCCTCTGCTCAGCATGAGGGAAAACAATCTTCACTGCATTTTCTAAACCTTTACATGCATCTGTGTGCACTGCCAATGGAGAGACTGGCCCTATGCATCTTTTCAACTGCATCATGAACCATGTCCATGATGCCTCTGTCTCAGACTGAAACATGCCAATAGCTACAGGGAACATCCAATTGTGTCCATCTAAAGCATTGCATGCTGCTAGTTGACCATTCCACTTTCCAGTCAAGAAAGATGAGTCTATACTCAAATATGGACGGCAACCTGCTTTGAAGCCATCGATGCAAGGCTTTAAAGCCATGAAGAATTTAGAGAAGAAGACTTTCCCATCAGCTGTTACCTCAGTATCTATCTCCACAACACTGCCAGGTGACCTCTTCTCTACTTCTGCTTTGAAGTTATAAAGCATTCGAAAGGTATTTGCCCAATCACCATATAGCTCTTTCATTGCCCTTTGCTTTGCCTTCCACACTGTAGTATAATTCAGCTTAATGGGGTACTGCTTTTCCAAGTCTATTTTCAGTCTCTTTGCAGTGCTGTTTGGTGTTGTGGCTAAAATGGGCTTTATCTTTTCTGCAACCCATAATTGTGATGTCATCTTTGTAACTGTTTGAGAACTTGTAATGCAAGTATGAGGTTTTGGAATTTGATTCACTCTTATTGTCCTTCCATCAGGTGGGCGTCTAGCAGATATATACCACTTGCAAGGCTTGGCACCACCATCATAACCTATGCATTTTGCATAGAACTTCTTTTTATCAGTCCACATAGTCTTGGTAGCAAACTCACGTTTGACTGCATATGTCCTGAAACACATCCTGAATTCATCCATGCTTGGAAACAATCTCCCAACTTCAATAACTGGGTCCTCTTTGTCATAAACTGTTACTAGCTCATCATCATGTGCATCATCTACATGAACTGCAGCATTTTCCAACAACTCTAGATCTATATCTGCCTCTTCATCTCTTAAATGGTTGTCACCATCATTTGCAGCTTCATCCCTCTTCTTCTCCTTGTCTCTGTCATCTATAGGAATGCCAAAAAGCTTTGCCAATTCAATGTCATCTATTGGTGCAATGACCAAATCAGTGCGGTCATGTATCTCAACTGAATTCCAATCAACAGTTACAATCCTTTGTGCATTACCATCTGCAGCCTCCCCTTGTGCATTAGCATCATCATCCTCCACTGTTAACACTTCCAACTCAGTAAGTATAGGCATTACTTGCCTTTGTGCAGCCCAATCATCCTCGACCATCTGAGCAGTCAGCTTCGAGGCCACATATCCAACCCTCGAATCAGGTTTTAGATCAATGAGCTCTGCTAAAAACAGAACAGTTTTGCTTGTCCAACCGTTTCTCTCATCGATTTCATCAACTATATGTTCCCCTGTCTCAACCCTAACATAGTCACATTTGCAATCATCAAATCGTAACAAAGAAACTTCTTGCTCTGGCCCCCAAACCACACTATCCCCAATTTTTTCCACCATTTTCCTTACTGCCTCCTCTCCCATGTTTATTAGCTCTTGGGGATCAACATGTTCTAATTCGACCTCCCATTTAACAACCGTGTCTCTCTCAATGATCTGCGTGCTGCCATCAACTAAAACAGCCCTAGAGGGAAAGAAATTGATGCGAAATTCGAAGGTTTGGCGCGCAACATCGTCTCCCCTGTTTTTGGCGGGCACTGTGAGCTAGCGGAAGCGAACAGAGAGCTCAACCTTAGAGAAATTAAGTGCAGAGATACGGGATATACCGATTAGAAGTCCCCTCTCCATGCTCCATATCGTTCCCCCTCGCCCCGTTCAGCACACCCTCGCCTCCACAATCTAGCATCAATGGGCACGCTTAGATCTCGAATTGAGAAGAATGGGAGAGGAATTAGCTTTCAAATGGCACTCACCACCTTCGTCGTCGAACGAAAGCGCCACCGCCTAAATTAATTGCCGTGCCGCCGCCGCCGCCGAGAACGATGGGTGAGGTCCGCCGCCACCGTCGGGGAAGCTACAGTCAGTGTTACGCGCGCTCTCGGTCGGAAGCGGTTGGTTTGACTGGCTGTCCCAACCAACCGGTTTGGCTTAACCCTAATATTGGAACAAAGTTAAATGTGTCCTTACGACCGATTTAAGGCCCGTGTGGCCCTGGGATATTAGTTGCCTCACATCCGTCGCATGCGAGCTATTCTTTTCAACGATGTCGCTTTCCTTCCAATTCCACGTAAAGACGTCGCATAGGAGCTATAAGCCCCATTATCTTTTGGGAAAGCGATGTGAAGTGTTCACGGATCACAAGAGTTTGAAGTATATCTTCACCCAGAAGGAAATTAATATGAGACAAAGAAGATGGCTAGAACTCATCAAAGACTATGACTTGAGTTTGCAATACCACCCCGGTAAAGAAAATGTTGTAGCGGATGCTCTAAGCCGTAAGGTTTTTGTGAATGACCTTACTAAGGGAGAATTGCCAGATGATCTGTGTGCCCAATTTAGAGATCTCAGATTGGAGATTGTGCCTGAAGGACATCTCATATCTTTGGATGTTCAACCTACCTTGTTGGAGAAGATCAAATAAGCCCAGAAGACTGATAAGGAAATTGAAGAGGTTAAGGAAAAGATTGGCAAAGGAAAAGCCAAAGGATTCCATGAAGACGAATAGGGTACTTTATGGCACGGAGAACGTATCTGTGTTCCACAAGATCCGGAGCTTCGGAAACTGATTTTACAAGAAGCACACAACTCACCATATTCTATTCATCCGGGTAACACCAAAATGTACATGGATGTGAAGGAAAGATTTTGGTGGAATAATCTCAAGAAGGACATCGCTGAACATATTGCTTTGTGTGATGTATGTAGTAGAGTGAAAGCGGAACATCAGAAACCAGCAGGATTATTACAACCACTACCTATTCCTGATTGGAAGTGGGACAAGATTGGTATGGATTTCATTACCGGATTACCAAGGACCAGGTCAGGATATGATTCTATTTGGGTAGTAGTGGATCGCCTAACTAAAGTGGCTCATTTTATACCTGTGAAGACAACTTATACAAGTGCTAAGTTAGCCAAGATCTATATGAGCAGAATTGTATGTCTGCATGGAGTACCCAAGAGTATTGTGTCTGATAGGGGAACTCAGTTCACTTCTCATTTTTGGAGGCAATTACATGAGTCATTGGGAACGAGGTTGGAATTCAGCACTGCATTTCATCCTCAAACTGATGGACAAACAGAAAGGACTAATCAGATTCTTGAAGATATGTTGAGAGCATGTGCTCTAGACTATGGATCCAGTTGGGATGAAAGCCTACCTTACGCAGAATTTTCTTACATTAACAGCTATCAAGCCAGTATTGAGATGGCACCATTTGAATTTCTCTATGGGAGAAAGTGTACCACCCCATTGCTATGGAATGGTGTGGGAGAAAGAAGTCTGTTCGGACCAAAACTTATCAAAGAGGCTGAAGAGAAAGTCAAGCTGGTTAAGGATAGGTTGAAGATAGCACAGTCCCGACAGAAGATCTACGCAGATCCTAAGCGTAGAGAGGTCACCTATGAAGTAGGTGATAGAGCTTATCTTAGAGTGTCACCACTTCGTGGAGTGAAGAGATTTGGTGTCAAAGGAAAATTGGCCCCAAGATATCTTAGGCCATTCAAGATTCTGAGTCGCAAAGGAGAACTTGCTTATGAGATTGAATTGCCAGAGTCTTTGTCAGCTGTTAATGTGTTTCATGTGAGTCAGCTTAAGAAATGTCATCCGGAAATGGAAGAGACTTCTTTGAAGGATAATATACCTTTGGAAGAGGTCCAATTGGAAAGTGATCTCACTTATGAAGAGAAACCTATCAAGATTCTTGAGACTGCAGAAAGAGTTACTTGGACTAAGACTATCAACTTCTGCAAGGTTCAATGGAACCATCATTCCGAAGAAGAAGCAACATGGGAAAGAGAAGATGATCTTCGGAAAGACCACCCTCACCTATTTGCTAGCCAATCCGAATCTCGAGGGCGAGATTCACCTTAAGGGGGTTAGATTTGTAACATCCCTAAAATCATGTTTTAAAATTCATGCATATCATCCATGCATCCATGATCAAGTAGATTTTCATTTCAAAAATCAATTCAAAAACAGGAGCATATGAGCTCATTATTTTATGTGATCAGCATTAAATCAAATGCTACTCCCCATGAGAGATTGTTGTTCATGAATCAAATCTTATTACTCTCAGATTGTTTTGCTTGATTTCCATTTGCTTAAACCAAAAATTTGCAAAAAAAAGTGAATTTAAAACCATTTTCAAAACTTGATCAATCTAGTGCCATATCACTATTTATTTTGTTTGATCAATAGGACCAAGCTAATACAGAGAGTCCACATGATTTTACACCCAAAATTATGATTGTTACAGTCTACAAAAATCCAGAACAAATTTGAATTCATTTGGCATTTGAATTTGTTTGAAAATGGATTCAGAAAATCAAATCAGAAATAGAAAATGAATTGAGAAAAGGAAAAGGGTCGGCGCCAGTCTTTTGGCCCAGCAGAGGAACCAACCCACTAAGCCCACCCGGGTCGTTTTCCCCTTCTCCCTCTCTCACCCGCACCCGCTCTGCCCCGCTGCCACTGCCACTGGGCCCGAGCCACGTCAGCTCCTTCTTCTCCACCCCGCGCGCGCAGACCCCGTCGCCACAGCCGTTTCCTCCAGAAACGCCGCGATTGAATCCTCGCTTAATTCGCATTGATCTGCAGCGTAATTTCCTCACCCCTCCTGGCTACTTAATCACCTCGCCACCGCGGTCATTCCCCCCCCCACACACACACAGCACTCTCTCCTCGCCACCAGGCTGCCAGTATTCGCCCTTACACCGCCGCAGACAGAAACCACTCCGGCGAGGTATTCCGGTAAACCTAGTGCTCGCGCCTACTCCTCGTTCACCCTGAAGTGATCCTCTGATCTTTGCGCACCTCCTGACCCCCTTTGTTCGTCTCCTTGTGATCCAGAGCGTCGACTTCGACGAGTACTGTGAGCATCCGTCGCCGCCTCCGACTCCGGCGAGCGATTAAGGTAAAAGCCGACCGCCCCGCGCCTTCTACTTGACCCTGTCAGGTTCGCCTGAACGTTTTGCACTCGCTGATAACCTTGGTTTGTGCTAGGGTGGCCAGTAACGTCGCCTTCGTCGCCGCCCGTGCAAACCCGACGCTGTCTCCAACTCCGACGAGTCCCAGCAGCCTCTGCAGCACGCCCCCGCCCACACCAGCAGCACCTTGAGCTTCGTCGTGCTTCCGCAAGTTCGGTAAGCAACTGCTCGACCCTTAGCCCCCTCTAGAACCACCGGTGCATCGCCGGCAGAAGCGTCGCCGCTGCCAGCAACCATGCGCGCCACCACTTCTTGGTCAGAGCACCGGCCACCGTTAGATCTGTATCGCAGGGCATAGATTAGAACGGGAGCGAACCGTTTTCTTTAGATCTGGCGCGTTGGATCTAACTTGATCTGATGGTGCGGAAGCATGATCCTGAGTGAAGTGGTATCAACCAATAGGAGCACGCCGCGTGGCTAGGATTTGAATTTAAAAAAACTGGATTAGATCTATTAGATATTAAAATTTGTTTAATTCATAACTTTTGATTCCCACGTCCAAATTTGATGAATTTTATATCAATGGAATCAGGAGAGAAAGCCCTTTCCATATATGCAATGTGATTAATGTTTTGTTTCTGTTAAAATGGTTTTATTTACAGAAACATGTGTAGGCCTATTTTGTGTATATAAATCATTTGAGAAATGTTTTAATGTTCAAATAAGGTTTGTTTGGCAAGAATTGAACTTGTTTATGAATCAGTACTGTGCACTTGTCTTGTTGAGTATAGAAAATCATCACATATCATTTTGCATGCATCCATATATTTTTGCTTGCATTTATTTTGTATGTGATTGGTGCTATCATTTTATGTGTAGATTTTGGTGCAAATAGTGATTGTGATTGTGAGGATTGTTGCTTCCCCAACTACCAAGGCAAGTAGTGCTTCATGATTTTATTCCTATGTTTTTCAAATATGCATTAGAAATATTTTGCTAGACTTGCATGGATAAATTTTGGTCTTTATATGCTATGCTTGGGAAATCCTAGTAGTGGTAGAATTGCTAGAAATTTCTAAGTAAGATGTTATCTATGCCATGCTTAGCCTAGCTAGTAGCAACCAAGGGTGGTAAATTATTCATGCTATGATAAAATATTTCTAAGTCTTTGGACTTGTGTTTTGCTTAATAAAACAACTAAGTGAATGAAACACCTAGGTGGAATCGAAGGAATGGTTTATGTTGAGTGGTTACACAAGGCCCATTTCTATGGTTTACCTTGTTTATCTCACTTGTGGAAAGCCACCCAGGAACAAAGGGATTTGAGAGGCCAAATGTTAAGAAGCTTCTAGTGCAGCCACTTGGCAATATGGGCTCTGCCTGTATCACATAGGTTGCAATAACTTAGCCATTTGGACAGTTGGTGGTAGTGGGATGATAGGTTGGAACGCGTCCATTTGGTCTAAGGGAAGGCTTCTGAAAGGTCCTGTCTTGGTGAAAATCAAGTCTTGTGGGGAAAGTGCACAACCTCTGCAGATGGAAGAATCTAAGTACTTAGCCATATCCCTGGTACTGGAAAACTTGAGCATCAAGACATGGAAGCTATCAAGAATCTCCTCATCCCAATTTCTAAGTAAAACTTGTGGTTAAACAAGGGTGAAGGACCCCAATGTCTATTGGTGGTTCCTTGGGAAAAGATTTTGACAAAGAAAACTTAGTATTTTCAACTGATAGGCAAAACCTATTTTGAGCAAAGCAAGCCTAAACTACACTTAGCCAAAATGCATATAGTATCTAGTCCACCAATATTATACTAAGGTATCACTTGCCAATACTATTCCAATGTATTGACCCACTGTGGCTGTAACTTGTGATGTTGTAGGATATTCTGATGAAGATTAGGAGTCATGAGTCTACACTCAACATGCTTGCCTGTGGCACATGAAGATGAAGACTTGTTTATCTTATTATATATTGAACTCTTGTATTAGGCCTGTGGCCATGGAGTTGTATAAGACTATGTTTGTCTCTGGAATGATATGTAATAATGACCTTTGTTTCTGTGTACTTCATCTTAAACTGTGGATGCTAGCATTGATCCAGGGACTAGCATTGCAATCACAGGGATCCTTACCTTTATAAAGGGAGGGATCTTACATGTTACTTCTATTGTTCTTGATGCGAGTGGTTCATTAGGTCCTTTCCTAGACGCTACTATAGCTAGTCTAGGAAATATCGAAACTCCTAGTGAAGACACTGTTACTCCTGTTAGCTCACATTGAGTTTATAGAGAGTTATGATATTAATGATGGCTACATTGAGTTTGCCGATGAATTTATTGAAGAGTGCCAAAACACACATGGTACTAGTGCTATTAAGAGTTTCCTAGCAAGACGCACCATTATTCCTAAGCCGTCCTCTGATCCTAAGTTTGCCACCTCTCCCATAGATATTAAAGATAAAGATTTTGATTTCTCTCTTGATCTATCCTATTTGGACATTGTTGAGAAAGAACCTTTTTGTGGGACTGAAAATGAGAGTGTTGTGGCTCATATGAATGAGCTTTCTACTATGAGTGCTTTATTCTCTGATGATTTTAAGATGTGCAAGTACTTTGTTACTAAGATCTTCCCTTTTCACGAAAAGGAGAAGCTAGGGCTTGGCTTAATAGATTACCACCTGGTTCCATTGATAGTCCTGATTATTTGATTGCTTCTTTCTTCCAGAAGTATTTTCCTCCTAGTGCTAGACATGCTGCTTTGTAGAGACTTTTTGAATTTAAACAGGGAGAAGAAGAGAAATTTCCTGAGTCATGGACAAGGTTATGTGCCTTGATTCATGCACATCCTGGATGTCCATTGCCTAAGAATGAGTTGCTTGATATTTATTATAATGGACTAACTGATGATTCTAGGACATACCTAGATAGCTTTGCTGATTGTGTTTTCAGGAAAAGAACTCCTACAGATGTTGAAGAATCAATGGATAAGATAAGGAAGAATTATGATGATTGGACTTCAATTGATCTGAATACACCTGAGCCTATTACTCTGAAACCAGTTGTGCCTGAACCAGTTCCAACACCAACACCAAAGAAGACAGGAGTTATTGCATTAAATGATGAAGTGATGAAGGAAGCTAAGAAGTGTCTAAAGGAGAAAGGTATTAGAGCTGAAGATGTGAAGAATCTATCTCCTATAGAAGAATTATGTAAGGCAATTC
The DNA here is from genome assembly GCA_910589765.1 of Avena atlantica. Taxonomy (NCBI): domain Eukaryota; kingdom Viridiplantae; phylum Streptophyta; class Magnoliopsida; order Poales; family Poaceae; genus Avena; species Avena atlantica. Next base: position 482,156,259 of record OU342735.1, on the reverse strand, counting down.
CTCACCCATCTACTATTGAGGTACACTCTCTCCAACACTTTGATGAATGTGATATTCCCTATGGTAAGCCTCTTGACCAATGTTTAGAGGAACTTGACATTTTCATTGTTAAACAAGGCCATTTTAATAAACAAATTCAGAATCATTTATTGGAAAACTCTAGAGCTATTAAAGAGTTGAAAGATATTGTGGAAAGAACTTATAATGATATTAAAATGCTTTGTAAACACTTTCAAATGGTTCAAACTCAAATTGATCAACTTGCTAAGGTGCAAAAGGATATGCTAGTTAATGCTTCAGGAGATAAACATGCTTATGGAATTAGAACTAGGAGTGGTATGGCTACTCAAGATCCTTTATATCCTGAAGGACACCATAAAAGAATTGATCAGGATTCCCAACAAGGGGAAGATAGTGGTAGTCCTCGTAAGATAAAGAAAAAGAAACATAGAATAGATGAGGAACCACTTGAACCTGCTGTAGATCCTAATAGTATATATGTATCTGATGCTGAAACTGAGAGAGATAATGATAGAAATGATGCTCCTGATAATGAGGAAGTTGAGCAAGAACCTGAGAAGCACACTAAGAACACTAGGTACACAAAGGAATATTTTATTGCTAATAAACATGGTAAAGAGAGAGAACCTTGGGTGCAGAAACCCATGCCTTTTCCAGGTAAGAAACACAAATCAAAGGAGGAAGAACACTACAACAAGTTTTGTGAGTGGATGAAACCTTTATTTTTGCAAATTCCTTTGACTGATGCTATTAAGTTGCCTCCTTATTCAAAGTATATGAAGGATATTGTATCTATTAAAAGGAAGATTCCTAATGAGGAGATTTCTACTATGCTTGCTAATTACTCCTTCAATGGTAATGTTCCAAAGAAACTTGGTGATCCAGGTATACCAACTATTCCTTGATCTATTAAGAATAATTATGTTAGAACTGCTTTATGTGATTTGGGAGCTAGAGTTAGTGTTATGCCATTTTCTCTCTACAAGAGACTCAGCTAGAAAAGTTGATACCAACTGATATATCTTTGCAAATGGCTGATAAGTCAACTACTATTCCTGTTGGTATATGTGAGGATGTTCATTTTCAAGTTGCTCATAATTGCTTGGTTTTAACTAATTTTGTTGTGCTTGAAATGCCTGAAGATGATAATATGTCTATTATTCTTGGGAGAACTTTTCTTAATACTGCAGGTGCTGTCATTAATTGTAATCAAGGGAAAGTAAGTTTCAATATGAAGTTGCTCATAACTTTCTATTTCCCCAAGAAGGTAAAAGCTATTGCCTGAATTCCGTTGAAAATATTGAGAGCATCAAGGTTGGAGAAATATATTGTCCCATTCCACAAGAAAATTATGAAACTATTATGATTGGGACTATCTATATCAAGTTTGAGATAACATAATCACTTGGTGGAATACAAAGTTTTGCTAAATATAAGATTGCTTTGGTAACAAGACTTGATCAACCTTGTTAACAAAAGGATTTTAATGAACAAAACAATGTTTTCACTATGGTTATTTTTGCTCACTTTTACTTTTATCCTTCCTAGTCTTTGATCTCTTTCTCTTGTTAGCTTTAGTTTTGCTAGTTGTTTCCTCGTTGGACTGTCTTAGAACTTCTGTAGTTCTGGTTTTGGTTTGCTTTTGCTTCTTGTGCCTAACTTAAAGGCGTTAAAGAAAAGTACTTCTTGGGAGATAGCCCAATAGTTTTCTTGAGTCTTGGAAGTTATTACTTTAGTAGTTACCTCTCCTTATCCTTTTTGTTTGCTTTTTGTGCCAAGAATGACCTCTACTGAGAGGGAAGTAAGATTTGGGGAGTTGCTGTCCCGAAATAGATTTTTGTGCTCCACCATAAAAATCATGAGGAATCTCTATAAGTCGGATTGAGCTGATATTTTACGAATAAATCCCCTAGTATGTTAGCTAAATTTCATTAGTTCAACAATTTTTGATCTGAGAAACAGAAGGTCTTCGAAAAAATCAGTTTTCACCTGCTGGTCTGTTTTGACAAATTTCTGCCATTATTTGCATTTGCTTCTTAATTGATTTATTTTTTAGTTCTATTTTGGGTAATTGAACTTTTTAAAGGAAGTTGCTACGGTAGCTTGTGTTTTTAGTGAAAGTTTTGTTGTTCTAAAGCTAAACCCAAGGGTCTATTATCTTTTGAATACACTAATGTTGCTAATGAAGATTGTGTGAAGTTTTGTATGAAGGAAAAAAATCAGGTGTAGAGAGAGAATGATGTAATGAGATGATGAATGGACAAAATCTCAAGCTTGGGGATGTCACCCCGTGTCACCCCAAGAAATATTCAAGAGGTACAAGTGTGAAAGCTTGGGGATGCCCAAGGCATCCCCTTCTTCATCAATAAAAACCTCAGGTCTCTTTCTAGACACTTTGTTTTATTGTTTCATGCACTCTTGTGTTGTTCTTGGAGTTACTACCCGCGTTGTTGAGCCCCACTTAGGCCAAAAGACTAAGCTTGGGGGGAGGTACACCGACATCACACTCATCTTTATATCATGTTCGGTCGGTTCTTTGTATATCCATTGTTTTCGCTTTCTTTTTGGTTCTTGCTGCTGCTTTCACAAAAACACAAAAATACAAAAAATATTTTTGTTGTTTCTCTTGGTTTGTTTCTTTGCTTTTTATCTTTGGTTTTCCTTAAATAAAAATCTAAAAATATTTTTCTTTGTTTGCTTTTTGTTTGGTTTTTCTTTGTTTGCTTGTTTCTAAAAAAATCGAAAACACCAAAAATATTTGTTGTTCTTCTTTGGTTTTGTGAGTTCTTTGCAGGGTTCAGCCGTTCTCAGTGGAGTTTGGTTTCATGTTATTATTCAAGTCACACAAGTGAAGGGCAATAATGAAGATTAAGACAACCTGAGGTGTGGTAAGAGGCTGGTAAAGAACTCTATTTGTTTCATTTTTGTACATATACTCATAATTGTGAGCATGCTTAGCCTCTCCGTGTAAGGTGTATGTGTAACATCCCTAAAATCATGATTCAAACTTATGCATATCATCCATGCATCCATGATCATATGATTTTCATTTCAAACAAATCATTTCAAAACAGAAGCTTTCATGCTTATTATTCCATGTAAGTTTGCCCTAGCCTTAGTGCTATCTTCCAATGAGAAGAATACTTGTTTTGGTTCAGTAAGGCTTGAAATCTAAACTTAGGCACTTTCAAAAGTTTGAACAAGTTTCAAAACAAAATGAGTAATAAAACCAATATTATGCCTATTGATTATATGTCATAAAGGATTGGTTTTATATTTATTTTCACTTGATCAAAGTGTTTGGAATAGACAGTAGTGTTTGACACACATTTGAGTGCAAGGTTTATAGTATAAAAACCTAGAGAAAATTTGAATTCAAACTCATTTGATTTGGATTTGAAAATCATTCCAGAAAATCAAAACAGAAAAAGAAAAGGATAATAAAAGAAATAAAAAAGGGTCAGCGCTACCTATCTAGCCCAACTGCTAATCCAGCCCACTAAGCCCACCCGAGGTCTCCCTCTCTCTCGCTCACCCGCAGACACACACCCCCAAGTCACTGACTGCACGACCCCACCCCCTCGTCGTTTAACTCGCTGACGAGTGGACCCTGCGACCACATCGCCTTCGTCGTCAATCACGCGCGCCTGCGACGCTCGCTCCGCTGTTACCTCGCCGTTGTTACTGCGCGCTTAATTGCCATTGATACGCCACACGATCCTCGCCCCCGCTCTGGCTATAAGACCCCCTTTGCACCGCGGCCATTTCCCCTCACCTAGCGCCACCTCTACGCCCCCAGGCTGCCTGCAATTGCCTCTGCACCGCCGCAGACAAAACAACTCCGACAGGCGATTCCGGTAAGCTCCGACCGCCCCTCTGTCTCTGGTTCAAACGAGCGTGACTGCCACGTCCTTGTGCATCTGCTAACACCCCTGGTTTTCCTGCTCGTGACCCAGGACGCCGTCTTCGTTCACGCCCGCAACCACCAGAGCCGCCGCTCGACCCCGACGAAGCAATAGCGGTAAGAACCGTGCGCCCCTTGCCTTCCCTTTGGTACTGTCATGTTCGCCAGACCCATGCGCGTCTCCTAAACCCTCTGGCTTGTGCTAGGTCAACACAGAGACTCGGCAACAACCTCAACATGAAGCAACAGACGCCGCTCGCAACTCCGACGAGCTCCAGCGACTGTGTCCGTGCGCCCCTTGCCAAGCCGTCTCCAGGTTGAGCATCAGCACGTCGTCGCGTATCTGGTAAGTGTCTCCGACGACCCCCTAGCCACCTGTAGCGCCGCGCCGCCGCCAGTAGCCACCACCAGCGCCGACCAGCTTTGGTCGTTTGATCCAGAGCCATTGGATCTGGATCCAACGTGCTAGATTAGATCACTTAACGAACCGCTACGAGTAGATCTTGGCCGTGCAGATTATGTTGATCTAACGGCTCACAGGCGCGATCCTGAGCGAAGCGGTACGGGCCAATTAGATTAAGACGCGTGGCATCTGTTTAGGTTTAAAAATAGAATTTGAATCTATTAGATGTTTAAAATTGTTTTGGCTATAACTTTTGATCCCCACGTTAGAATTTGAAAAAATTTATACCGTTGGAATCAGGAGAGCAAGCTCTTTCTAAATATGCAATGTGTTTAATGTTTTGCTTCTGTTAAAATGTCTTTATTTGCAGAAACTTGTGTAGGGCTAATTTGAGTATATGAATTATTTAAGAATTGATTTAGGGTTTAATTAAATGTTGTTTGGCAAGCTTTTAACTTGTTTATGAACCAGTACTATACACTTCCTTTGTTGAGTTTTAAAAATCATCACATATCATATTGCATGCATGCATATATTTTTGTTTGTATATGTTTTGTATGTGATTTGTGGCTATGATTCTTTATGTAGATTTTGGTGCTAGTCATTGTGATTTTGACGAGTGTAGCTACTCTCCAAACTACCAAGGCAAGTGGTACTTCATGAATATTTTTGTTCCTATGTTTTCCACTAAGCATTAGAAATATTTTGTTAGTCTTGCATGCTATATTTTTCTTATATGCCATGTTGGGAAATCCTAGTAGTTGTAGTATTGGTAGGAAATTTCTAAGTTAAGATGCTTATCTATGCCATTCTTAGCCTAGCTAGTAGCAACCAAGGGTTGGTGAAATATATACATGCTATGATGAAAATATTTCTAAGTCTTTGGACTTGTGTTTTGCCTAATAAAACAACTAAGTAAATGAAACACCTGGGTGGAATGGAAGGAATGGTTTGTGTTGAGTGGTTACACAAGGCCAGGGGACTGGTGAACCTTGTGTATCTCACTTGTGGAAAGCCACCCAGGAACAAAGAGATTTTAGAGGCCAAGTGTTGAGAAGCTTCTAGTGCAGCCACTTGGCAATATGGGCTCTGCCTGGATCACATAGGTTGCTAGAACTTAGCCATTTGGACAGTTGGTGGTAGTGGGAATGATAGGTTGGAGCGCGTCCATTTGTTCTAAGGGAAGGCTTCTGAAAGGTCTTGTCTTGGTGAAAATAAAGTCTGGTGGGGAAAGTGCACAACCTCTGCAGATGGAAAAACCTAAGTACTTAGCCATGTCCCTGGAAAAGGACAACTTGAGTATCAATACATGGAAGCTATCAAGAATCTCCTCCCAATTTCTAAGTAAAACTTGTGGGTGAACAAGGGTGAAGGACCTCAATGTCTATTGGCGGTTCCTTAGGAAAAGTCTTGAAAAAGAAAAACTTAGTGATTTCAACTAATAGGCAAAACCTATTTTGAGCAAAGCAAGCCAAGCTACACTTAGCCAAATTGCATATAGTATCTAGTCCACCTAAATTATACTAAGGTATCACTTGCCAATACTATTCCAATGTACTGACCCACTGTGGCTGTAACTTGTGATGTTGCAGGTTACTCTGATGAGGATTAGGAGTCATGAGTCTACACTCAACATGTTTGCCTGTGGCACATGAAGATGAAGACTTTTATTTATTTACTTATTCAAACTCTTGTACTTGGAGTTGTAAAGACTATGTTTGTCTCTGGAATGCCTGTAATAGTGACCTTTGTATCTGTGTACTTCATCTTAAACTGTGGATGCTAGCAATGATCCAGGGACTAGCATTGCAATCACAGGGATCCTTTTCCTTTATAAAGGGGGGGATCTTACAGTATGTTATTATGGATGCTTAGTAGTCCTTGCCTGCTTGTGATTATCTCCAGCTTGCTAATAGTTTGTAGCATGTCATATGAATGTTTGCTTGCATTGTTCTATTCATATCTTGGTATGATATGGTGGTATCCTCCTCTGACTGTTCATGTGAATCGACTTGGCACATGCTCATGCATGCATATGACTGAACAATAGTCAGTAAGCCTCGATGATTTATTTTGCCTCAGAGCTCTTGTATCACTTTCATGCCATAATTAGCCCTATTTTGTTGCAAGCATGATTATGACAGTTATTACTCTCTCATTTGTCGCTCCCTCTCTCTTGCTAACCTTCACTTGCACTGAGTATGTGCTCTACCTGTGCTTCCAACTCCCCCAAACCATTATTGCCAACAGTGTCCACCATACCTACATATTAGCATTGTTTGCTATTTCAGTGCATATTCAATATTCCTTGTTTTCTTCCAAATAAAATGTTTGTCTGTTTTGAGAAAGTTAGTTAGTAAGCTCTCACGAAATTGATGGCACACTTTATTCCGTGCACTTAATAATTCTGAACCATTGTGACCTGTCCATGAAAGTTATATGCTTGCAAATTATATGCTGGGAGTCAGCAGAACCGTGTTGTCACGGGGAACGCTTTCAACACCTTTTGGATGCTTATATCCAATTGATACCTTGCTCTTTTGTTTGCAGTTGTCATCGATGTGAAATAAAAGGGGGGCTTGTGAGTTCATGGAGTCTATACATTGTGTTAGAGAAACGCCTGGGCCGCTAGCCTAAGCCATGCCTAATCATGGTGGAAACTTGCATCATCACCATAATGAGCATTTATGAAGCATCCTCAATAAAAAGCTATACACATAGTAAATAAAAAGATCGCTGAGATGCTCATTGTCTTCTTGCCTTGTCATTTTGATTACGGGATAGCTCCTGTATCATGTGCAAGGGGTACCCTGTTGGAGGTTCTCTATGATATGCATGTATTTACAATGACAAGAACTTACTGGTAACCATAATTGAGTATCATGCGGAGAGGCCCTCGTACTGAAGGGACATGGGATTTCCAGTTTATGGTATGTCAAGCATATGATTCAGAGTGGACCTCACTTTCACCTTAACCACATAAAGATGCCTATGATAGGGGCAATGTCACATCCCAAAATTTTTCAGATTTTGAAATGTGAAAAATAAATAAACAAAATAAACAATTGATGAAATTTAGGGGGAAAAGAAAACTTTTTGATTCTAATTGGAAACATTAAAACCTTTCGAACTATTACAAAAGTTTTTCCCCAACTACAGGTACTCCTTAAAATAAAATATCATTTAACAAAAACCCTAAGATCAAAACATCAAGATTATCCATATATCTCCTCTACTACAAAATTATAATTTGCAAGGTTCCACTTCAAAATCTTTTTCACAAACTTCTTGTATTTGAAAATCTATTTTTAATCTTGAGGAATGTTCTCAACCAAAAAACATCTATACATCTCAACTACTTCATTTACATTTTTCAAACAACCGTTGTTTTGTTTTGAACCAAAAATAAAAGCAAAGAGTATCGTTTTAAAATAAGCACCATAGCTTATGTGAGCTATTTTAAGATTTTATAAAATTATCCTCTCATATTTTGAAACTTTAATTCATGGGTTATCCATGTAAGGTGGAACTAAATCGAATCAAATTTAAATAAGGAAAGAATCCAAGTCATTCCAAATATATTGCCCTGCAACTAGGCCAATATCGCACACACACAATCGTACAATAATTGACTAATTAATAATTGAGAAAAATAAATATTTCCAAATATATAAAATTTATGTCCTAAAGTATTGCCCATAAATTTACGAACCCGCAGAAATTTAAATCAATAAATTCGAAGCTCTAAATTAAAAGTTATAAAAGAATTAAGAAATAGTAAAAAAATATAAAACGAAAAAAAATAGAGAGGCCGGCCAGGCCAGCCAAAATGGGCCGGCCCAACCAGGCCGATCGGCCAAGAGGCCACCACCAGCAGGAGGGCGTAAGTACGTGACCGGTACGAGTGAGCACTCGGTCTTCCTAGCTCTTAAATGACTCTTAATTGCCCTCTAAATTGCACTAAATATCCCCTAATTTCTCTTCCTCTTTAATCTCCTTTAATCCAGCCCCCACCCCCCTCTTATATAAACCCCACTACACGAAAGTTCAAAGTTTTCAACTTATCATACCTTCATTTTCGTCCAAAATTCTTTCCAATCTTCTCCACCCAAATCGACCTTCAAAACGACCTTGGATCGCGGTGGCTTGAAGACGGAAGTTGTTCCCCTCGTCAAGACGGTTTCATTCCCGCTGGTTTCACCTCGTTCCGTTCATCGAGTAGAGAGAAAAACATGGTCAAAGATTCAGATCTTAGAAGGTATAATCCATTTTACGTCCACCTCGTTGCTCCAAACACAATTTCCTTTAAACAGTAGATAAATCTAGTTGTTATCTATAACTTTCATGTAGAAAGTTTTTCCATCCGAGCAACTTTTTCTGTAGTCAAATCTGACATCATCATGACATCAGCGTAGTCAACAGTCAACTCAGTCAGATTAGTCAAAGTCAATTTCAGTCAATTCCCGAGTTTGACTTTTCCAGATTTTAGTATGAACTTGTATAATTCATAGAAAAATATTTAGAAGTCCAAAAATTATAAATTTGGTATCCCTGAAAAGCTGAGATTCTGTAGAATCCATTTATGCAATAATATTACTTATTCTCTGTACAAAAATTTGATTTATAAATTAAATGGTTTAATTGGTCATTTTTACCATAAAAATTATATCTTTAGTTCTGTATATCCAAATTTAGCAAATAATATGTCTATGGATTCACAAAAACGAGTAGAACATAGTGGACCCATAATTCGGTATTTTTTAGTCTGTTAAAATCACGTTTTATACAGAACCATTTGTGGACTATTTTGAGTATAAAAATTATTGTGTAAATTATTTTTAAGTGAATCCTTTTGTAGATGGTTGTATATTGAACCCTCTATACAGTAATACCAAAATATAATTTTATTCTAGTATAAATAAGATCGTGGAAATTATTTAGTAAGAACGTACTTTCCAACTGTTAGAAAATATTGCTAATTGCACAAATGGTTGCATTTGTAATCTTGAAAATATAAAATGTTCACAATCACTTAGTAATGTTCAGAACCTTGTTATAAAAATTTGTACGATAAAAATTGCCATCTTGCATGTTTGTATACTTTGCATGATTTTTGTGTTGCCATTAGTGTTGATCTTGTGTATGTTTTGTCTTGGTTGTTTTGCTTGATAGATTGTGTTGATTGTGAAGTGTGTTATTGCGAAGAGTGTACCAACACCACCAACTACTAAGGCAAGTGACACTATCATCCATGTCCTACTATTTTTATTACACTTAGTGGATTTTGTAACATGCATGGAAAGGTTTACTATATTTTATGCTATGCTAAATCCTAATAGGATACCCTTATATCTCCCTTAGTGGAAACAATGTAGTTGTAGTATTCTTAGCCCTGCTATATATTGGGATGGGATACATGATATGATTATATGAAGAGTTGAAAAGATTTATGTTTTATATAATAAAACAAGCACTCAATGAACCACCTGGGTGGACAAGGATACTCAAGCTTGGACAAGGTGGCAACAAAAGGAACCATGTTTATATGGCTATCTCTTTTTGTATGTGCACTAGAAGAAAACCACCTAGGGACTTAGAGATTGAACATGTTTCTCGTACAGTGGCTTCCGTGTACAGCCACATGCTAAATGGGCTCTGGCTTAGTCAACTACATAGTGGAAGACCCATGCATTGGCATCTTCATGTTAACTAGAATTGTGTAAGGGAACTTGAAACCCTACATTGGTGCCTGGAAGACAAGCTAGCATTGTGTATTGGGAGGACTTCTATGGAAAGACTTTGTCACATTCTCAATCTGCCAGTACTCCATCTTGGTGAGTACTTATCCAGCGGCCACTGGTGGCATCAAGATGAGATTGTGTCATGTGGGTAAAGTGTACAACTTCTGCAGAAGATCAAATTCTAAGTACTTAGCCGTGTCCCCGGTTATGGACAAATACTGAGCAACTAAGGCCTGAAGCTATGGAAGATCTCGACATTCCAATTTCTCAAAGTAAAACTTGATGGTGACAACAAGGGATTAGAAGCACTTGGAGTTTTCCAAGGAGTTCAGAAAGATTTGACAAAAGATCAAAACTATTTTGAAAAGATAGGATAAAACTATATTGCTTTCTGCAAATGATCCTAAACCCTACTAAGCCAAATATGCATGTATGGATAGGATCCACTTATTTCTACATAGTAGTGAAACTTGCCAATACAATTCAAATGTATTGACCCTTGTGGCTGCAACTTATTATGTTGCAGGTTTGTTTGATGTTAGTGAAGTGTGTTGATTAGGATTACAATCCTACAACCAACATGATTGCCTGTGGCACTTTGAAGATGAAGGACTCCATGCTATATAGATATTCTGCTGCATTGTAATGAGATAGCCAAATGAGCTATGTAAGATGTAATGAATTATTTTATTCCTGGTAATAAAGTTGTATTATGACCTTTGTTTCTTGATATTACATCTTAACTGTGGATGCTAGCTATTGATCCAGGGACTAGCATTGTAAACACAGGGATCTCTACCTTATTAAAGGTTGGGACCTCTACAGGCAATGAGAGCTCAAAGCTAACAAGTACCTTACTTTCAGCATTTGGAAGCCTTTTAAACTTTTCAAAACCTTTTCACTTACTTGTTGAGTCACCACTTATTCTATGAGCACCTTCTTGAGAGCATAGTTGTCATTCTTGTGTTTGTTCCAAAACTTGGTTAATTATGTCATGACTTTGATGCTTGTATCTCTGATATATTTATCTCTAGTCCTCACTTGAACTTCAGAGGTTCCTTCGCATTTATATTTTGCTCTTCAAACAAAGACAAGCGAGATACCACTCTATCATACCTTCATATGAGCATTGCAATGTTGCTTATGTTTATGTTTCTTCCTACTTATTATTATTGAGTTGGTTTCTCTTTATGGCTTGCAGTGACTACTGAGTATACTTAGTTGCATACTCTTTATTATGAATAGTTTAAGCATCTACTCCTGTGCTGAGAATATATACATCATATGAAGCAAATGTGTTCGTGAAAGTTCTTTTATCGCACTCAGTTTTCAACTGAATTGCTTGAGGACAAGCAATAAGCTAAGCTTGGGGGGAGTTGATACGTCCAAAATGTATCTACTTTCCCAAACACTTTTGTTATTGTTTCTCCTCTAAACTTATGTGATTTGGATACAACAAACACGGACTGACACTGTTTTCAGCAGAATTACCTTGGTGTCTAGTTTTTGTGCAGAAAATCAACTATCAGGAAAAATATGCCAAAAATCCTATTTCACCAGAAGATCCACGGAGCCAGAAGACGAGACGGAGAAGGGGCATGGGGGGCCACACCCCTGCCAGGCGCGGGCCCACCTCTGGCCGTGCCTAGGGGGTGCAGAACCCCCTCGGCCTCCCTCTGCGCCTATAAGTTGCCTCTCGACCTACAAACTGAGGGGGCTTCGATAGATTTCCAGAAAGAGTTCCGCTACGCCGCTGCCACCAGAAACCAAGATTCGTATCGAGAAACTCCGTTCTGGCACCCTGCTGGGACGGGGAATTTGGAGAGGATCATCGCCATCGTCATCACCAACGCATCTCCATCAACCATCAATGTTTCCCTCATCCATGAGTGAGTAATCCCCCGCTGTAGGCTTGGGTATGGTAGGGATTGGATGAGTTCTATTATGTAATCGAATAAGATCTGTTAGGGCATTGTGCCTAGTATCTCTATTAGTGCTATTTGACTTTGTTGCAACGTGTTGTGCTTAATGCTTGTCACTAGGGCCCGAGTGCCATGATCTCAGATCTAAACTTATTATTGAATCATTATGATAGTATTGTTTGTGATCTTATCTACAAGTTGTGTACACATATCATTGTCCGGATCCAAAGGCCCCAAAGTGACAATAATTGGGACAACCGGAGGGGATGGATGTGGTGTGAGGATCACATGTGTTCACGGAGTGTTAATGCTTTGCTCCGGTGCTCTATTAAAAGGAGCAACTTAATTGCCAGTAGTTCCCTAGAGGCCCCGCTGCCATGGGTTGGCTGGACAAAATATGTTGTGCAAGTTCCCATTGCGAGCACATATGACTATATTTGGAGCACATACCTAGGATTGTTTAGTACTTGGATGCTTGTTATTATTTATCTGCAATGCCCTAGATCTTGAAGTTATATGTTTAGACTCGTCCATTCAACGCCCGTCCATCCATCCCTATGCCTACCACACTCGAATCCCATTGTTTACTATTACTGTTACTTTTGCTCATGTTTCACTGTTGTTGTTGCTTTGCTGTTGCTACTACCAAACTATTGCTACTAATAAAATTATGTGAGCAAGAACTGTTTCCAGGTGCAGCTGAATTGACAACTCAGTTGTTAAGGCTTGCAAGTATTCTTTGTCTCCCCTTCTGTCGAATCAATAAATTGGGTAATACTACCCACGAAGACTGTTGTGATCCCCTACACTTGTGGGTCATCACACACTTTGTTTCTCTCAAAGTTGTTGAGCTCCTTGTGCATTGCTTCCAACCAATACGAATCTTCAAGAGCTTGCTAAACTTTCTTCGGTTCTATCATGGAAATGTGTGCTTGGTGTTCACTAAACCTATTCAATTGAGCTCTAGTGGACATTCCTCTTCTTAGATCCCCAACCACATTCTGTAGTGTGTGGTCTCTTAATTCCAGCATTCTATCCACTCTAGCTTGGCAACGAGTTTCGATCTCCTTATTGTTTCTTGTGGGGATATCTTCATCATTTTGGTCCTCGTCTTGACCATTAACTTGACCTTGATCATCATCGGAATCATTATCTTCATCAAGAGGTAAATATTGACCTTGGTCTCGATCGGGAACACTTCTAGATTGGAGTTGAGCTGATCTTATGGCAAATTGTACAAATCTTCCTTGTGAAATAGACCAAGCAGCACTAGACATCCTGGAGAATGGAGACTCAAGATCCTCCTGGATAGAGGTTTCTCCCTAATAAACTTGTTGAGGGTCCATAGCTTGTCTTTGACTTGGGTCATTGTCCTCCTCAACAGAAGGAGCTTGTTGATGTTGTGAAGATGAGGGCTCCACTTGAGTAGAGCATAGTTCTTCTCGATCCGCCATAAGGGGTTCCTCAACGGGGCGGATGAATCCCGCAAACATTCTTATTATGGTATCCTGAGGCATTTCATCATCTACATCATAAACATCAACACGCGCCCTTGGGGACCATCATATTCTCCACACTACAAGATTCTCTATGACAGTTCTGGAGAGCTTATCATAGACTCTATAAGTGTGGGATTCGAGACCATAGCCAACAAAAATACCATATAATGCTTTGGATTCAAATTTGGACAAACAAACACCCTTTATGCGATAGAAACACTTACATCCAAACACCCAGAAGTATGAAACGTTGGGCTTGTTACCAGTAATGGAGTCTTGATCAATTCTTTGCGGAGGTAGAGTCGGCTTGATGCATGGCATGCGGTGGAGATTTCTTTGGCCCAAAAATTGTATGGATATTTAAACTCCGCCAACATGGTCCTTGCCATATCAATAAGAGTCCGGTTCTTCGTCTCAGCTACACCATTTTGTTGAGGGGTATATGTAGCAAAATATTGATGTTTTATCCCCTCATTACTAAGAAATACATTTAAGGTGTAGTTCTTGAACTCGGTGCCATTGTCACTCCTTATTATCATCACAGGGACATTGTGTTGACGTTGAGCCATGTTGATGAACTCAATGAAGTTTTCTTGGGTCTCACTTTTCAACTTGAAGAAATATACCATGTGTATCTTGAGTAGTCATCAATTATCACCAAACAATATTTCTTCCCACCAAGACTTGCATGAGATGGAGGTCCAAAGAGATCCACATGAAGGAGATCCAAGATCCTATTGGACTTCTTTGGCTTGTGGGGAGAATCATGCATCTTTCCTTCAACACAAGCCGTGCAAACACGATATTTGGCAAAACAAACATTTTCTTTTAGTCCAACAATATGGACATCCTTGTGGAGACTTTGCAGAGTTCTCATGTTGACATGGGCTAGACAGCGATGCCATAACCGACCCACATCGGCCTTTCCGAATAAGCACATCGCACTTGTAGTGGTTTTCCCCGAAAATTCCACCACATACAAGTCATTTTCGACGTACCCAATGCAAGCGACCTTTAGAGACTTGCTCCACATGAGGACCACAATATCATTATCAATAAAGACGTCAAAGCCCACCTTTCCAAGAGCACAGATTGGAAGTAAATTATAGCCAAGGGTCTCAACAAGCATGACGTCCACGAGTGTAATGTCATGGGCAACCACAACCTTGCCGAAACCCATTACCTTAGACTTAGACTTGTCGGCATATGTCATGGATATTTGATCATCATTTGGTCTCAACTCCTTAACAATAGATGTGATTCTGGTCATATGACTTGTGCATCCACTATCAAGCACCCACTTTGACCCTTCGGAAGCATAGGTCTCCGTTCCTCTTGCCATAAGGCAAGTGACGTTCTTGTTGGAGATATTATCATTTGGAGAATCGAAGAGGGAGAATGTGGGTGTACAAGTAGTGGAAAGAGCATCCACATCACATGACATTTCCACTTCATCATCTTCATTGTCGGAGGAGAATTCTTCATGTTGGTGGGATTCTTCTTGATGAAGGGTTTCTTGAAAGGGGCTTTGGAGGATTTCTTCGACAAAAGTTTATCCCCATAATATTCTATTTTCTCATAGGGACAACCCGCCACAAAGTGATAGCGGTCACCACAATTGAATCAAGTTCTTAATTTAGTGACATTGTCTCTTCTCCCATTTGGGTTGCTTCTTCGTTGCATTTCCATCTTGGCCTTGGCGGGATCTTTCCAAAAAAAATCATAGAAGGCCATATATTCACCATGAAGAATCTTGACATCATCGGGGTGGCTCATAGATACACCTTCATCGCTTTCATCTTCACCCACATACTCCACAACTTTGGCCTTTAAGGCAAGGTTGACACCATTGCTCATTCCAAGGGCTCGAGCATGGGCATCTTTGGCATTCTTGGCGGCAACCTTGAAAGAGGCCATCTCTTGCATAACTTCATTGGAGGTCATGAGATGGTAGTTGTGTCTTCCTTGTAGGCTCTTCAATTCGGTGGGCTCAAAGGGCATGAGTGCACTCACATATTTCCTTTTTTATCCAAGCATCATCCACATGTGAGGCACCCACATTCCTAAAGGCGGTGGCAGTGGACTTGAGCCTTCGATACATGTCTTCATGATCTTCACCATCCTTCATATAGAATCCTTCGACTTCATTGCTTAGTGCATCATACCGGTTCCTTATCATGCTCTCATTTCCAACATATAACTCCGTAGACCATCCCAAGCTTCCTTGGCGGTGTTGAGGTGTTCAATGTGAGGGTAATTTTTTGTACCCAAACCTTGTTGAATCATGTGCAAAGAGGTGGCATTGAGTTGAATATTGAAAACTTCTCTTCTTATAAAGTTGGTTGGATCCACAATAAAGAGTCCTTCTTCAACGATATTCCATAACTCAATACAATAGCTACACACATGAGATTTCATTAGTGATTGCCATTGAGAAAAAATAGATGCAACAAGCTTAGGTGGGTCACCCCTATTGTTTATATGTGGGTGAGGAATAGGTGGGTATGGAGAGTACCAATTGGGAACGTCATGATGCTCTCCCTTCCCATTATCCCTTTTTGTGGAGGAATTTGTGTTGTCTTGATTATCCCCCACCACCACAACCGCGGGTGATGCCGAGGAATTCCCCTTTGGTAATGATGGATCTTCCTCATGAGAAGGAGGAGATGGTGAGGAAAGTTTATCTTTAACAAGTTTCTCAAGTAGGTTGTGCAATTGTTTGATTTTGTTGCCCAGGGTGGAGCTCAATCTCGTTTCCAAGTTATTGAGATCCTCCATGATCACCGAGTGACTACTCTCACCATCATATTCTCCTACTTGGCTACCTATTTACTCTTAGGCGGTAAAGCCTGAATAAAGAGCCAAGGCTCTTATACCAATTGAAAGGATCGTGTGGGCACCTAGAGGGGTGTGAATAGGTGCTACTTCAAATTTTACTCTTTTTTCAAATTAGGGTTTGACACAAAAGTTAAATTCTCTATATTATGCAACTAAGGTGAATTTAACTATATGTCAAACTAGCACATACACTAAGCAAGAACAAGTTAAATAAAGTGCGGTAAAGGATAGAAGTAACCAAAGTGGAGCACATAGAGACACAAGGGTTTGTTTCCTGTAGTTCCTTCCTTTTGAGGGGAAGTATGTCTACGTTTAGAGAGGGGGTAGTTTCGAACCACCAACGCCACTAGAGGCCACCCTTGTTCTCCGATGAACCTCACCCCAAAGGGTTCGATTCACCTCTTCCACTATATCGGCAACCTTCGAGGTGGAAGCTGACACCTTTACAACAAGTTCAAGGCACACATCCACAACCTAATTGGAGGCTCCCGAATACAAGCAAGTTGTCAAATAATAAAATACAAGCTTGTAAGAACCAAATCAAAAGCTAGGGTTTCCAAAGAAACACTAGAGCAAGGGTCCCTCAAGTGAATGAGGGGTAAATGGAGATCTCTCTTGGTGAAACTGTAGATCAAGGCCTCCTCCTTCGACTCTCCAAAGATCAATGACTTTGGATGGTTGGATGAAGAGATCTTGTTGATTTGGTGACTCAAATGGTATTGGAGTTCATTAGTGGGTCGAGTAGCTGGAGGAAGGGGATAAGGTCCCCTATTCTGAACCGTTTTCTGCATGTTGGAGACATGGCTAGACTAGAGACTCCGGCTTGCATACCGGAGACTCCGATCTACACCGGAGACTCCGGACAATCTCCGGACCGAGCTCCGGACCACCCTTTTGAATGTCCCAGCACCCCTGGGAAAATCTCCTCCGGAGACTCTTCATAGTTTTCGGTCCCCGTACACCAGAGACTCCGGTCTAGCCACACCGGAGACTCTAGTCTGAAGCTTGTACCGGAGACTCCGGACAGTCCCCGATTGATCTCCGGACCCCCATACAGAAGGTCCCATGCTGATTTCTGGAGGCCCCCACCGGAACTTACGGTAAATAGAAACACAAGTTACTGAACCTAACCGGAACTTGGGTCAGAACTTGGGCCGGAACTTCCGCTCAAGCAAAAACGTAGGATAGCATTATACAAAAACTTCAATAACTTTTGATTCCGGACTCCGTTTTTGATGATCTTGAGCTCGTTTTAAAGAGAACAAAAAGCTCTAAAGGATTATGAAAAGAAACGTCATAGTACAGCATGGAAGGATAAAACCAAATTGAGAAAGGTATGACCTCTCTAGAAGCGATGAACCGGTAAAACCTCCAAAACCCAAAACACAAGAAGTGGAGCTTGGAAACTCCGATTAGGATGAAACCAATTTTTTTGGGAAGATAAAGCCAAGTAGAACCCAACAAAATGTTAAATATTGGATACCACCAAGGGATAAAATATCAAGTATATATATGTGAGATATCTCCTAAGGTGTGGAGCCGGAAAAACCCGCACGATCAATAATGCAATAAGATATGCAAGGAAAATCCTTATTTGATGAACTAGATATTGTTATGATGATAACCACAATCTCTAGATCCTCTCATGGAGAAGAATCAAATAACAACCAAGAAATATGATGCTATGAATGCAAAGGTTTGAGCTCTCTCCGAACGATGCGATCGAGACACCCGCTTGAGATCCCCTCTTGATATAACGGCTATCTATCCTAAACCCGGTCTCCCAACTAACAACACGAGACCATCAAAATAAAAGCCCTATCAAGAACATATATTTGCCTTGAGCATCCCACTTGAACTTGATGTAGACCGTCTTGTTCTTCTATAGTGGGAACACCTTTCTTGGATGCTCTTGCTTGATGAAGATAAAGACTTGCAAATTTCTCCCCCATACTCCATGGGGAAATATCTTCTTTGAACTTGTCTTCATCACTCCATGAACATGAGGATGGCAAGCTTCAAGCATGAGATCTTCTAGAGATGGCGCATCTTGAGCTCGCCCTTCTTCATCCCTTCTTGAGGTTGATCCATCTTGATGCAACTCGTTGCACATGCCTTGATCAACCTTCAAGCTCCTTCTTTCTTCATGATTCCAATGGGCACAAAGCCCTTGGACATTTCTTCATCTTCCAACCTTGAGACCAACACATGGCACAAGCTATGCCAATGGACGAATCTACAAGTGAAACTCAATTTACACATTAGTCCATAGAGATTTTCATTAATTACCAAAACCACACATGGAGGCATACATGCCCTTTCACCATCCCCACGGGACACGGCCATAGCGTGGAACCTTAGTTCTGCTAGCGGCGGGCGCGCCATCCTCCGATTGTCTTGTCCCCTACTCAGGTACCACCGATCCACCGGTCTACTACTCTTTGTTTGCTTGAGGTTGAGAGATTTTAGAGATTTATATGTCCTATTTTATATGTATGATGATATTTTTTGTCTTTTTTAGATGCCTGAGAGTAATTTCATCAGACACTTCGGTGTTGATCTTGGTTTTGATGGTGATGGCACTGGCATTGGATCTATTCCTATTCCTACTCCAGATGTGACCCTAGAAAGTAGTGTGAAGAAACATAGGAACACACGTAGCCTGATATGGTATCACTTCACTATCCAAGAAAAAGATCCAAATCGTGCTAATTGTAACTATTGCAGTGTAGATCTGGGTTGTAAATCTCCAAGTGCGGGTACTTCTTTCCTAATTAACCATATAAAATATTGCAAGAAGAATCCTAGAAATCTTAGTGGCCATGGACAGAGCTTATGTACCAACCTAGTGTTGATAGTAATTCTATTGTTTTGGGAGGTACTTGGCAATATGATGAGAAAGAGATCAGGGAAGCATTTAATCGCATGATAGTAGTCGATGAGCTGCCATTCATATTTGCAGAAAAAGAAGGTTTTAAGTTCTTCATGTCCAAAGCTTGTCCTAGGTTCATTGTTCCATCTAGAATTCACAGGTCTTCAAGTGGATGATGATGAGATAATATCTCTTGACTGATCCTCATGCGTGGAGTGGGAAGATTAAATGTTGGCCAAAATCAAAGACATTTATTTTCTTAGAGTTGTTGTTCCAAAATTTCAAGTAATGTGTGGACGAATAGTAACTATGTAATTTGTGAACCACTCGTGCATTTGGTTCCTGATGTGTGATATTGTTATCATGTTAATGTTGTTGTTTTTTGAATGGAAATAGGGTGCGAGGAGCACCCTGCATATATTTTAGCTCAAAAACATTATACATTGTGAATTACATAGCCTAAATGTCGAATCGAGTTGCTGGCGACAATCACAGGACAACAAGTGATGATGTGAGCTATGTTCCTACAAGAACTAGTAGGCTTAGATCACAATGATCTTTTTTGCCTGGTGAGCGTAATTGTGTGCAACTCCATTTATCTCCCTGGATATATGGAAAGTCGAGGCCTAAAATATTTGAGCTAGATTATGAAATTGTATGTCTTGCCTCCTGATTTCTCAAATCACGTTGTGTTCTGTAGCTCTAGGTGCTACCGTCGCCTTTGCAAAGATCAAGTTGTCTGTGAAGAAGATTGGCTTGGTAAGCTTCATCGCAGAGGCAAAATGAGCCTCCAGATCCATCGCATGAGCTTTCGCCTGGAAAGGAGATGCCACATCCTTCCTAGACGCCATGATGAAGACATCTCTTCTTCCCTCTTGAAGCGATTCCGCATAGTACATACCTAAGCCTGCCATTGCCAATGTGCCATTGGTCTGCTTTTTCCATGGCGCATCTGCATATAACTTGGGTCCTGTAAAGTGGAAGTCAGTGGGAACAGTAATACCAGGACAGTTTTTGTTTGGCGATGCTTATTTTGCTTGAATCGGTTGCTCCATATCCAAATAATTAAGTAGAGCGTAGGTGTTGATTGGCACCTGCTGAGGGGATGTCTTTTTCCTGCAAAACATCTGGTCATTTCTTGCTTTCCAGATACACCAAAGGAAAGTGAATAGAAAGTTGAGATTCATAGTTGGGTGGTTTTGATTTAAGAAGTTCAGAATAATCTAGGATATGGCATTTGAACTAATAACCAATATTTCTGACTTAATTAAACAAGGAGGCAAGGATGAATTAGCTTTTGCAAATGGACATAGGAAAAAGAGGTGCAGGTCAGTTTCAGGAACATCACATTTGCAACACACCTTTTCGATGTGCGAGGAGAAATCTGAAGCCCTATCTCCCGTGGCTAGGGCATGCCTTAGAAGTCTCCAAGCAAAGGTTTTCACCCTGTGGATCATCTTTTTGCACTTCCAAACTTTCTTCATTATGGTTTTGGAAGATTCCTGAACCAGTTTTGGCCTTGGTGTACCTATGTCAGAAACTAAAGCAAGCAAGTTTTGTATGTGTATTTGGAGTTACAATTCCCATTAGGTGTTAGTTTCCAACAGAGGATGTCATCCTCATCTGAGGGAACAATAAGAGTGTTTTTAATGGCCTCTCAGTGCAGTTGTGAAACAAAGAATCAATTAAAGTGATGTTCCAGGTTTTAGTACCAGGTGACCAAATTTGGTTAATTGTGGCAGGGTAGCTGGAGCTAGGTTGTTAAATAATGAGATTGTCATAAATGTTTTCCCATCCAACAAACCAAGGCGTGCTCCATATTTAGGAATTCCCGTTGCAGACCTGATAGGAAGAATTGGTACGAAGGAGATGAATCACTTTCAACACAGCGGACCAAAAAGCAGATTTGGGAATATTCCGATTGGCCCTCTAGATCGAGGATTGGGGGAAATATTTGGCTGTAAGAACGCCCTGAAGAAAGGAGTTTGGCTTATCGGCTATTCTCCAGGAGTCTAAAAGGACAAGACCCATGTGATAAGTCATAAACATATCTATAATTTTTTATATTCCATGCTTGTTTAGTATCAACTTTGCTTTGTTTTGTCTACACTTTGAGGTATTTTTATACATATTCTGGGACTAACCTATTAACAAGATGCTGCAGTGTCAGTTGTCTATTTTCTATTGTTTTGGTTTCAGAAAAGCTAGTAAGGAAATATTCTCGGAATTGGATGGGACAAAATCCAAAGTCAATATTTCACCGAGGAGAACACGGAGTCCAGAGGAGAGACGGAGGGGCGCCACACCCTAGGGCCACGCGGGCCCATGATGACCCACAAGTATAGGGGGTGTATCGTAGTACTTTCGATAAATAGGAGTGTCGATCCCAACGAGGATCAGAAGGTGCTGAACAGTGGTATGGAGCAGGAAATCCCTGTGAATACTTAGCAAACGGATTTTTAGTGGTTTTCTGACAAGGCAACAAAACAAGGAGCAAGTAACAAAGGTAGCAAACAAACGGAGCAAGTGGCCCAATCCTTTCTTAGCAAAGTACAAGTCGGTGGAAATACTTATAAGGATCAAACATTCTCGAGGACACATGGGAATTCTGTCAAGTGCTTTCGCTTCAAATAGCTGAGTACTCTTCTCTGGTGTTTGTAAGTATTGTGTGGGTGAACCTGTGCTAACATACCGACCTTACTTGTACTAATATATACCTGTGATTAAACCCCCTGCAAACATCCGTAACTATAGGAAAGTAATTAAGATATAAATCTAACCATGGCCTTAAACTCTGAGATCCTACGCTCCCGTGTGCAAAGGTGTCATAACGGGGGTTCAGGTTTATGTCACTCCGGCAACCCCACAATTAGTAGCCAAATACACAATGCACTCCCCTAGGCCCATAAATGGTGAAGTATCATGTAGTCTACGTTCACATGACACCACTAGAAGAATAGCACCACAACTTAAATACTAAACCATTGAATAATAACTCATCACGATTCACTACTAACAACATGACTTCTCCCATGTCCTCAAGAACTAAACGAACTACTCACGAGACATCATATGGATCAAGATCAAAGATGAACATAAATAATAATCCAATGGTTCCACTCACAAGCATCAACTACAATAGTAATCAACACCAGGAAAGTTTCCCCTAAGAACTAAAGCAATATCCAACACAATTGTTACAGCGGGATGGAGTGGCGATGATGGTGTTGGTGGAGATAATGGTGTGGATGATGATGATCCCGATTAAGCCTAGCTTGACGATGGTGTTGATGGCGACAGTTTCCCCTCTTCGGGAAGGAATCCCCTCGGCAGAAATCTGTCTGCCGGAGAGATCTTTCTCTATCGGTGTTTTATGCTCCCCAAAGGCGGTGGAAATCTATCTATGGTCTCCCCTAGGCTTAGGTGTCACATTCCAAGATTTTCCAAATCTTGTAATGTGAAAAATAAATGAATAAAATAAAACTTTGTTTTATTTTCAGGGCCAGAAGAAACTTTTTGAATTTAATTGGAAACTTCAAACCAATTTGAATCAAATAAATCCTAAAGGGGTTTATAAGGATAAACATTTATTAAAGGAAATTAAAATATTTTGGAATTAATATTTTGGGTCTTTTAAATAAAAGATTTGGTTTTCAAAAGAAAAGGTGGATTCATAAATAAAGATTATTTTGTAAAGCCAAATTAAACCTTGGCCAAGCTTTGGAATTAAAACATTTTGTTTTGAATAAAAATAGCAAAGGTTTATTTAAATAAATTAATAAGGATTTAATATCCAATTTTATTTTGAATAAAAGGTTTCACCATTTTAATTAAAACATCAAAAACTTATTAAATTATTTAAATAAGTTTTCCAAATATTTTATATTCTCATATAAAACCTACAGAAGTGTTTTGGCTTTATTTTTTTAGATTTCAAAATAAATATTTTATTTTAAATAAAATAAATCCTAGTTGATTTTTTAATGAAGGTCTATTGTATTTAATTATTAATGGACCCTAAAATAAAAGGTTAATTTGTTTTAAACAAGTTTCCAAGTATTCATTATTTCCAAATAAAACCTACTGATTTGGTTTTGAAAATATTTGGATTTCAAATGGAGATTTTATTAATTAAATCAAACACTATTTTATTAAACAACTAAAAGATCCATTTTATTTAATTAAAGGATGAGTCCTCAAAATAATAAATAAAAATTATTATTTTATTTTGGAATTTGGATTATGTTACTAAAACAGAACCAAGTTCAAAGTTGTGAAGTTTGGGGATTGTTTGAATCAATTTGAATGTTGTTTGATAGTTTGAAATTCAAACAGAAATTAGATTCAGAAAAATAAAAATGTTTCAGACAGAAAAAAATAGTGCAAAGGACCCAGCCCAACAAGGCCTAGTAACCAGCCCAGTTTCCTTCCCCGGAGAAAAACGATTCGCACTCAGAATCTAACTCAGACAGAGGCTGACCAGTGGACCCTCCCCTCACTCTTTTTCCCACTGACGACTGGACCACACTCCTCCTGTTCTTCCTCCTCACCCGCGCGACCTCCTTTCCCCAAACCTCGCTGCCGTTGCTGCCATTCAAAGCCGCGATCAATTCGCAGTAATGTCACGCCTTAAACCTTGCCGTGACTGCACGCTATTAAGCGCCTGCGTCTTCTCCTCCTTTTCCCTCTGTCGCCACTCCTTCTCCGCCTCGAGGCTGCCACAATTCGGCCTAGCACTCCCTCTGTTCCGACGAGCTTCCACCTTCGATTCCGGCCAAGCCACACCACCTCCTGCCTCCCTGACCTCGCACCCAGACTCACCACTTCTTGGCGCATCTCCCAGTACCTTTCGTTCGACCGCGGACGCCCCAGAGCGTCGGCTACGCCAAGCTTCCGAATGCCGCCGTGTCTGCAACCTCTCCGACGACCTCCTCCGGTAAGTCCAGACCGCCCCGCGTCTTCTCGATCACGCAAACATCCTTGCCTTGGTCTTGCGCACCTAACCATGCCCCTGTCTTGCCTTAGGGCGATCTACAACGTCGCCTTCGACCGTGGACAAAGCCGTCTGACGCCAGGAGCAACTCCGGCGAGCGATTACAGCCACGACAGAACGCCCCTCGATCCAAGGAGACCATGTCGAGCTTCCTCAGGCCTTTGCGAACGTGGTGAGCACCTTCCCATACTCCCTCTCTTCCTGTTTTGCCAACACCGCCACCGCCTGGCCGTGCGCCGCCGCTAGCCACCGTCGGCGCCGCTCACTTTTGGTCAACCGAATCAGTACCATATGATCTAGATTGAGCGAGAAGGATTAGATCATTTAACCGCGAAGGGGTACGAGTCCTGTGTCGCACGATCTGTTAGATCCAACGCACCACAACACCGATCCGGCCGAACCGGTACCGTCCAACCAGAGTGCGACGCGTGGCCAGATTCGTTTAAAACAAAAATTTGAAATCAGATCAGATTGTGATTTTCAAACCCTTGTAACTTTGGATCCACACGTCCAAAAATTACAAATTTTATGTCGTTGGATTCAGGCGAGCAAGACCTAGCCTACCATACCCTTGGTTAGTAAATAGTATCTGTTAATTTACTTGTTTTTGCAGATTCATTTGTGTACTTGTTTAGATTAGAAAAATTGTTTAAAAATGATTTTTGGATTAAAACTTTTGCAAAAAGGTTTGTTGTGACCTTACTGACCCTAGGAACCAACCCTTGGTGTTGAAAATGATTTTGGTAAAGTTTAGGTTGGATTATTTGACTTAGCCATTTTCTAGCCAAATAAAATTATTGATTTTATTATAAAAATGTTTTTGCAAAGAAAACTTTGAGAAAATGTTTTGGACCAAACCTACTGACCCAAAACACCAAGTTTTGCAAGGGCAACTCATTTGGTGGAAAACATAAAGTTTTGCTTTGATAAAAATATTTTTCACCACATAAAATGATGATTGGATTTAAAAATGGTGTATGGATAAAAACCTTTTGCAATTGACTTTGCCATTTTGGTGAATGACCAATTTGGACCTTACAAAGTTTAGAAGCCTAGTGGAGACCATCCTTGCAAATAAAACCATCTTAAGCATGTTCCCATGCATGACTTAGAATCCATTGCTTTGTGTGTGTGAAATTGTTTGTTTGACTTTGGTTTGGAATGCTAGTTGATATTGTGTTTGCTTGATTGATTGTAGTGAAATTAGCAAAGTGTGAGACTAGCAAGATCAAGGAGTGAACCACCATTCCCTTCCAAAAAGGCAAGTGACACTATCATCAAAAGTCCTACTATTTTCATTATACTTAGTGGATTTTGAAACATGCATGAAAATACTTTTTGTACTTATGCTATGCTAAAATCCTAATAGGATTCCCTATCCATTCCTTAGAGAAAACAATGTAGTTGTTACATGCTTAGCCATGCTATATTTTGAAAAGAGATACATGTTGAGATTTTATGAAGTTGAGAAAAGGACTTGTGTTTTATATAATAAAACAAGGACTCAATGAACCACCTGGGTGGCCAAGGATACTTTGAGTATTGGAGAAGTTGGCAACAAAAGGAACCATGACTATGGCAATATCTTTGTGTTGTGCTCCAAAGGAACCACCCAGGAAACTTAGAGATTGAACATGTTTCTCCAATTGTGGATTTCGTGTGCAACCACATGCTATTATGGCTCTGGCTTAGTCAACTACATTGGGAAGACTCATGCACTATCCTCAGTTAACTGGACATGGGGACCTGGAATCCTACATGGGTGATGAAGGCAAGCTAGCAATGGTGTATGGGAGGACCCTTTGGAAAGACTTCGTCACATTCTCAATCTGCCAGTACTCCATCTTGGTGAGCACTAATCCAGTAGGCCACTGGTGGCAAAAGGATGGGATTGTGACATGTGGGTAAAGTGTACTCCTTCTGCAGAAGAAAATAAAAATCTAAGTACTTAGCCGTGTCCCCGGTTATGGACAATACTGAGCAACTAAAGTTTGAACCATGGGAGATCTCGACATTCTAATTTCTAAATGAAAACTTTTAAGGACTTGATGCACTTGGGGTTACCAAGGAGCTCAAGAGACTTTTACAAAACTTGATGTACTTGGGGTTACCAAGGAACTCAAGAGATTTTGTTTGAAAACATGAACACTTGGGGTTACCAAGGAACTCATGAGATTTTGATAAAACTTGTTGCACTTGGGGTTACCAAGTAGCTCAAGAGATTTTGACAAGGACTTGAACACTTGAGTTTCTACCAAGGAGCTCAAGGAACTTGGAAAAGGAGATTTGACAAAGGACCACAACCATTTTGAAAAGATAGGATAAATTATTGCTTTAAGCAAATGAGCCTAAACTCTACTTAGCCAAATATGCATGTAATGATAGTATCCACTCACATTATACATAGTGGTGAAGCTTGCTAATACAATTCAAATGTATTGAACCTTGTGGCTGTAACTTGTAATGTTGCAGGTTGATTGATTTTAGTGAAGATTGATTGATTAGGATTACAAAGTCTACAACCAATATCTGCCTGTGGCACTTTGAAGATGAAGGACCCCATGACTATAGTTATTCCGCTGCAATGTAATGTAATAGCCAAATGAGCTATGTATGATGTAATAAAATTATGTTATTCCTGATTATAAAGTTATGTTATGACCTTTGTATCTTGATATTACATCTTAACTGTGAATGCTAGCTATTGATCCAGGGACTAGCATTGTAAACACAGGGGGCTCTATCTTATTAAAGATTGGAACCTCTACATTAGGGTTCCGTAGGGAAGATATAGGCGAAGGGGCGGAGTCGGGAGCCGGGCAGGTGGGCCACACCTGCCATAGGCATGGCCCAGGGGGGCCCGCGCCTAGGAGGGTGTGGGCCCCCTGCGGCCCCTCTTCGCTCCTCCTTCTGGCTTCCTTCGTCATCTGGGAAAATAATATGTTTCCATATTTTTCTGGTATTTTTCTGATCTTCTTGAAATTGCACCAAAACGTCTTCTTTTCCATCAGAATCTAGACTCTGGCAGTTCATCCTCCAAGAATCATCCATCATGCATAAACAGATGAAAATCCATAAGTAATACCTCATAATAAGACACATATCAATGAATAGAGATAAATTATGATATAGAAAGGTGATGCAAATTGGACATATCAACTCCCCCAAGCTTAGACTTCGCTTGTCCCCAAGAGAAAACTGAGCTCAGTAAACATGTCCACAGGTTTATGGAGTGAAGTGTCGATAAAAGAATATGAACAAGAAGCATCACACTTACCATTGCACAACTCATATAAGAAAGCAACTCACCATTATTAACTTAGCTTGCAACCAAGTACAGAAGTCACAATAGAGATGCATAAAGATAAATCATAATTGGAATTGGCAAACTTGTTCTTGGTCAGAGAACACCTGGCAAACAGTTTTTACAAAAAGCTTCTTATAGAAGTTTTACAATAGGAGCACTCTTTGCTCAAAAAGGTCTTTCACAAGTGAAGGCTTTCAAAGTAATACTCAATATATAAGAGTTTTGTGCAAACAAGGAAGATAAATGTAAGAGGTCCCAACCTTTAATAAGGTAGAGATCCCTGTGTTTGCAATGCTAGTCCCTGGATCAATAGCTAGCATCCACAGTTAAGATGTAATATCAAGAAACAAGGGTCATAATACAACTTTATAACCAGGAATAACATAATTTTATTACATCTTACATAGCTCATTTGGTTAATACATTACATTGCAGCAGAATATCTATAAGCATGGGGTACTTCATCTTCAAAGTGCCACAGGCAAACATGTTGGTTGTAGACTTGTAATCCTAATCAACACTTACATCAAACAAACCTGCAACATAATAAGTTGCAGCCACAAGGGTCAATACATTTGAATTGTATTGGCAAGTTTCACTACTATGTAGAATATAAGTGGATCCTATCAATACATGCATATTTGGCTAGGTAGGGTTTAGGCTTGTTTGCAGAAAGCAATAATATTTTTCCTATCTTTTTCCAAATAATTTTGATATTTTGTCAAAACCTTTCTGAGCTCCTTGGTACACCCCAAGTGCTTCAAGTCTTTGTCAAAATCTTTTGAGCTCCTTGGTACACCCCAAGTGCTTCAAGTCTTTGTCAAAATCTTTTGAGCTCCTTGGTACACCCCAAGTGCTTCAAGTCTTTTGTTGTCACTTTCAAGTTTTTTCTTTTAGAAATTGGAATGTCGAGATTTCCCATAGCTTCAGGCCTTAGTTGCTCAGTATTGTCCATAACCGGGGACACAGCTAAGTACTTAGATTTTTATCTTCTGCAGAAGTTGTACACTTTACCCACATGACACAATCTCATCTTATTGCTACCAGTGGCCGCTGGATAAGTACTCACCAAGATGGAGTACTGGCAGATTGAGAATGTGACGAAGTCTTCCCATAGGGTCCTCCCAATACACAATGCTAGCTTGTCTTCAGGCACCAATGTAGGGTTCCAAGTTCCCTCATTCTAGTAACCTGGAGAGGCCAATGCATGGGTCTTCCACAATGTAATTAACTAAGCCAGTGCCCATTTAGCATGTGGCTGTACACGGAAGCCACTATACGAGAAACATGTTCAATCTCTAAGTCCCTGGGTGGTTTTCTTTTAGTGCACAACCAAAAAGAGATTGCCATATAAACATGGTTCCTTTTGTTGCCACCTTGTCCAAAACTTGAGTATCTTTGTCCACCCAGGTGGTTCATTGAGTACTTGTTTTATTATATAAAACATAAGTCTTTTCTCAACTTCATATAATCTCAACATGTATCCTTTCTCAAAATATAGCAGGGCTAAGCATATTGCAACTACATTGTTTTCACTAAGGAATGTATAAGGGTATCCTATTAGGATTTAGCATAGCAAAATATAGTAGTCCTTATTATGCATGTTTCAAAATCCACTAAGTGTAATGAAAATAGTAGGACTTGGATGATAGTGTCACTTGCCTTTTTGGTAGGGAATGTTGGTTCACTTATTGATCTTGCTAATATCACACTCTTCTAACTTCACTACAAATCAATCAAACAAACATAGGTTCAACTAGTATTCCAACCAATATTCAAACAAATTAATCACACATAAAATAATAGAAACTAAGTCATGCATGCAAGCATGCAAAAGATAGTTTTATTTGCAAAGGTGGTTTCTAATAAGCTCAAAACATTTTAAGGCTCAAAGTGGTCATTTTCTAAAGTGGCAAAACCATTTGCAAAAGGGCTTTATCATTTTTTTAAATCAAATCATTATTTCATGTGGTGAAAATGCTTTTGGTAAGGCAATAATTTTTATATTATTCACCAAATAAGTTGTTAATTCTCAAAACTTGGTGTTTAGGGTCCGTAGTTTTGACTCAACACATTTTCCAAAGGTTTTTCTCAATCATCATTTCCATATCAAAATCAATATTTTTTATTTGACTAGAAATGAGCTAATTCAATTATTCAATCCTTATATTCACAAAATACATTTTTAAATCCATAAGTTGGTTCCTAGGGTTAGTAGGTTCACAACAAATCATTTTTTCAAAGATTTCACATTAAAATTCTATCTAGAACAATTTTTATAATCAAAACAAGCCTACACAAGTTTCTACAAAAACAACCATTTTACCAGAAACTTTTTACTAAACAAAGTGCATGGTTGGCTAGGGCTTGTTTTTCTGAATCCATTGATATAAAATTTGCAAAATTTGGACGTGTAGAACTAAAGTTATGGATTTTTCAAATTTGCATACAAATCAGATTCTAATTCGGTTTTAAATCAAAGGCTGGGCCACGCGGCGGCTTGCTATTGGTTGATACCGATTCGGTTGGATCAATCTCTATGAGGCGTTGGATCTAAACAGATCGCACGGCTCAGACTGCTTCTTACCCTTTCGCTTAAGTTCTATTTTCAGCCACAGAATCAAGATCTAACGGTGTAAATCTAATTGACCATACTCGAGCGGCGCTGACGACGGCTGGCGGCGGCGGCGTGTCTGGCTACGGTGGAGCCGGCGATACAGCAAGCAAGGATGACAGAGGAGGGGTCTCACCGTGTTCGCGAGTTCGAGGTGAAGCTCGAGGTGATGCTGGTCTGGCGAGGGGCGCACAGGAACAGAGCGGATTGCTCGCCGGAGCTGTGCTCACTGTCGGGTCCGTCTGGTTCTTGTCGGAGGCGAGGCTATAGGCCATGCCAGAGCAAAATAAAGACACGGTTAGGTGCGCGTGAAGATACTGAACACGCGTCTTACAAGCAGAGAGAAAGGGGCGTTCGGTTCTTACAGGGAGGGGTCGCCGGAGAGGTGGCAGACGTGGCGGCGTGTTTGTGCTTGTCCTTGTCGACGTTCTGGGGCGAGCGCGGTTGAACGGAAAGCACAGGGAGAAGCGCCAGAGGCTGGTGATCACTCTCGCGTGAAGCAGAGCTTGCGGGGGTGAGGGTGTTGGCCGGAATTCGCTGGAGAAACTCGCCGGAGCTGTGGGGGCGCGGGCTCGAATTGGGGCAGCCTAGAGGCAGAGAGGAGGAGTTGTCTGGGGGAAAAGATAGAGCGGAGAGGGGAGGTTATGCATGCGTGGTCGCCAGGGGAGTTAAAGCCGCTATCAACGCGAATCAACGCCGGAGTTACTGGTTGCAACGGCAGGGAGGAATTGCCGCGGGTTGAAGACGATGCACAGTGATGTGGGGTCCTGGCGTCAGTGAGTGAGAGAGATAGGGAGAGGGGTCCACTCGTCTGTGTCTGCGCGGGTGAGTTTATCGGTGGAAAACGATTCACATGAGGGGGGGTTAGTTGGGCTGGACTGGTGGGCTGTTGGGCCTATTGGGTTGGGTCAGGTCTGATTCAATTTTTTTTTGTACTGAATCTTTTTCCTTTTTCCATTTGATTTTCTGTTTTGAAATTCAACCAAACAATTCAAACATTCAAATCAATCAAACTTCCACCACACTTTGTATTGAGTTTAGTTGTGTTTAACAACAAAAATCAAAGTCCAAAACAAACTAATATTTTATTCTTTTTTAGGATCCATTTATTAATTAAATAAAATAGTCCTTAGTTATTAAATCAAATAGGATTTGATTTATTTAAAACTCCAATTGAAATCTAAATATTATTAAAACCAAATCAGTAGGTTTTATTTGAAAGTCTAGAATACTTGGAAAACTTGTTTAAAATAATTTTAACAAGTTTTGATGTTTTTAATTAAAATGGGAAAAAAACCTTTACTATAATAAAATTGGTTTATTAATAAACTCTCATTAATTTATTTAAATAAACCTTTACTCTTTTAATCAAAGCAAACATCTTATTTCCAAATGTTGGCCAAGGTTTAATTTGGCTCTATAAAATAATCCTTATTTATATTTCTACCTTTTCATTTGAAAACCAAATCTCTTTATTAAAGGATCCAAAAAAGTACTTTCACATATTTAATATTTTCTTTATTAATTGTTTATCTTTTCAAATACCTTTAGGATTTGTTTGATCAAATAGGTTTGAAGGTTTCCAATTGGAATTAAAAATTTCTTCTCACCCTGAAAATCAACAAAGTTTTATTTTATTCAATTATTTTTCACATAACAAGATTTGGAAAATCTTGGGATGTGACAATAAAGAACATGATTGAATAAATCACCATATGAATGCTTGGAACACAACAACTCAAATGTTTGCTGGAGATAGAGAGGAAGTAGGTTTACTGACTCAACTTGGAAATGGGAGAAAGGTCCCTTCTTAGAGGGAAGCAAGGATTACAAGTCAGAAAGATCTTCCAAAAGATTATGGTACTTACTAGCTTTGAGCCCTCATTGCCCCTATCATAGGCATATTGAGATGATTAAGGTTAAAGTGACAAAGATGGAGTATATGCTTGACGAAATATAAGTTGGCAATCTCATGTCCCTTGAATATGAGGGCCACTCCTCATGCTACTCAACTTTGGTCACATGTAAGTTATTGTCATTGTAAGTATTTGCATATCATTGATAACCGCCAACGAGGTATCCCTTGCACATGGTACAAGAGCTTTCCCATAACCAAAATTACAAGGCAAGCAAACAATGAGCATCTCATCAATATTTTTATTTACTATGTGCATAGATTTTTATTGAGGATGCTTCATAGATAGCTCACTATGGTGATACTACAAGTTTCCACTATGATTAGGCATGGCTTAGGCTAGCGGCCCAAGTTTTTCTCTAACACAAAATATAGACTCCATGGACTTACAAGTTCCCTCTTTATTTCACACTGTTAACATCCATAGACAAAAGAGCACGATATCAACTGTGTATAGAGTACAAGTGCAATGTTAAAAACATTCCCCGTGACAGCACGATTCTACTAATTCCAACGTATATATGCAAGCATATACAATTTCGATGGCACAATGGTTCAAGTCTATTAGGGGCAAGGGAATAAGGTGTGCCATCAAGTTTGTGAGAGCTTTACTAACTAGTTTTCACATAACAAAATACTTTTTAATTCAAAAGGTAGATGAAGCTTGAGAATTTGCTTGTAATAGCAAAAACGCTACTAGGTAGATATGGTGGACACAAATGGCATAGGTTTGGTTCAAAGGATTTGGAAACATGAGAAGTATGCCTTCTAAAAATAGGTTTTTGGCTAGCAATGTTGGGTAGCAAGCAAGAGAGTTGAAAGAAACAAGCAAACATACAAGTAATAAAGCCAAACATGCAATATTCCTTGAAGACACAAAAGATATTAAATAAAGAATACTAAGCTTATGAGCCAACAAGAAAGAAAACAAATGATACAAAATACCTGTAAGCTTTTTCTCTTTTTCTTTCAAACTTCAAAAGGTACTGCTACTGACCAGAACTTGGTTTGCCAAAACCAATTTAGATCCACTTGGTGCTCCCAAAGTGGTGCCAATACTGATCAACAAGATCCATCATATAATAGAGATTGAAAACTAAATAAGAAGTGCAAAAAGTAAAAGATGAGACTTCTCATTAATATTCAATAAAGGCACTCACACCAAGGGACATAGATAATCAACTAAAGGAGAGATACTTCCACATGCAAACCAAACTATAAGATAACCTCTCTACCACAGATATGAATCCACTAAAAAGGTAAAAGATAACAGATAATGGTGGTGATACCGTGGCAACCCCCCCCCCCCCCCAAGCTTGGAACAATCCAAGGGGATGCCAAATCTGATGATGAATTAATCCTTTGGTGGTGGTGGTGTTCTCTTGATAAGCTCTTCAATGAGATTCCTTAACTCCTCGAACTCAAAAGTAAGAGTACGGATTAGCTCCAAGTTTTGCTCTATACGGTTCATGATCATGTCAGACCGAGAATCCCAGTCCTTGTTATTCTTTCCCCACTCTTCATTCTTAGCACGATCCTTCTCTGCATTGTTAGAACAAGGGGTACTAGGAGGAAGTGTGCGTGGAGCGAGGATATGACGCGCAGTTCTCCCTCATGTAGACATCTGTGCTATCCTCCTAACCTTGGTAGGTCGTGCCACCAAACCAATGCTTGCGACAGTAGAGCGGGTGTCCGGATGGTTGTCCTCCTCCATGTCCTCTTCATCCCCAACAAGAATCTCCTCCTCCTTGGGATCTTGAGGATCTTCTTCATCGGGCCTCTTGCCTTTGTCGTTGGCGGAGACCATGGCGCTCTAAACTTAAGAAGATTTCCTGACAGAAACAGATCGAAACGAAAACACGATGAGAACACGATGCACGAACCTTGGGGGATCCGGGGGGTTATATATATTACGAAGTTTCAAGGCATAATGAAGGTTCTGACACGGAAACGAGGCGGAGACGGAGTTCGAGGGTGACACACCCCCTCCAGGTGTGGCCAGGCTGGGCCCGCGCCTGGGGTGGGTTTGTCCACCCCGGACTCTATTTCCTCTTCACTTCCGTCTCGTGGTCTTCCTTATGTATTAAAAATATAAAAATATTGGAGTTTCACGAACCTTCTGTTTTCACCACTTTTACCTATTCAAAGATGAACTCTGCAGATTCCTTTTCTCTTCCTCCTGAGAATTTCCTTCATACAAAACCATTGCACAAACTCAATGACCACATCAGTGTAAGCAAAAACAATAAACCTTTAGGTACACACTTCAACTGAAAACCCATCAAACAAAATCTTATGTAAGAGGCAAATGCAAAATGATGGCAGAAATCTATCAAAACAGACCAGCAGGTAAAGATTGATTTTTTTGAGAACCTTTTGTTGCTCAAATAAAAAAGTGCAGAACTTATGAAAGTTGGGTAACAA
Source organism: Avena atlantica (assembly GCA_910589765.1). Taxonomy (NCBI): domain Eukaryota; kingdom Viridiplantae; phylum Streptophyta; class Magnoliopsida; order Poales; family Poaceae; genus Avena; species Avena atlantica. Next base: position 482,121,806 of record OU342735.1, on the reverse strand, counting down.
CTTGGAGAACAATCACAGAAAAATGCATATTCATACGAAGTACTGAGCTCCCTCACGAATTTTTACAATACTGCACAAAAATCTGTCCCAAGACAGCCACTTTTCACAACACCTCTACTTCACAAAAGTAGTTGAACTTAACACAAAAACCAAAACAAAAAGGATAAGGAGCGGTTATTACTGAGGTAATAACTTCCAAGACACGACAAAACTCTTGGGTTATCTCCCAACGAGTACTTTTCTTTAATGCCTTTAAGTTAGGCTTGAAACTTTCAAAGATGCTCAAAAAAGAGATATATATTTGAAATGAAAGAGAGCATCAAGAAGCAAATAACCAACACATTTGAGTCTAACCCACTTCCTATGCATGGGAGTATCATGAGAAAACGAGTTGTTGAAACAAAAATCCACTAGCATAGGAAGACAAAACAGATGCAACTATAAAGCTTTCAGCATAAAACGGGGAAACTTGACATTATTGAGATGCATAAAACCATGTTTCCCTCTCTCAAAATAAATTTCAGTAGCACTCTGAATAAAGTTGACAATATAACTGTCACTGGCAACAACTTTATCTTCGGAATAAGCATACTTACAGTCACCAAAAAGAGGTCCAAGGTCATAAACTAGATCAATATAAGCAAGTTATTCCATCCTAAAATCTTTATTAGGCAAGTTGTTTTCACAAGGAGCTTTAGAAAATTTGGAAAAGTTAAACTCATAAGAATCTCCATCAAACTTAGTTAAAACTTTTTCCTTCTTACAATCAATAATAGCTCCACAAGTGTTCAAGAAAGGTATACCAAAAATGATAGGACAAGTTTTGCTAGCTGCTGAATTAAGCACTAGAAAATCAACAAGATATTTAATCTTGCCATAGAGAACCTCCACATCTCTTACAATGCAAATGGGGCAAATGGTTTCCTTATTAGCAAGGGTGAATAACCACATCAATGTCCTCAAGCTCACAAGGACCAATCTCATGCATAATTTTCTTGTAAAGCTCATAAGGAATAGCACTAGAACTAGCACCAATATCACATAAACCATAGTAGCAATGATCACCAATTTTAACAGAAAGCACAGGAACACTAGCTTTTCTGCCTTACTAGGATGAGAGATAATATTAGAAGCATCTTCACAAAAGACAATGTGCTCATCCTGTATATTTCTAGTGACAGTGTCTTTCACAATAGCTACCACAGGTTCATCACTCAAATGCTTACCAGGCTCCACAGTTTTCTTTGTACCTTTGTTATTTGCACAAATAATCATAGAATACAAACTTGAGGTTCAGGCACAATATGATTAGTAGTATAAACTTGAGTACTTCTACCTGGAACATGATTAACAACATCTTTATAAGGAGCATGGTACTTATTCCACTTATTTTTGTGAATTTCTATGTAAGAGGCAAAGGCCTTAAAACAGTTGGCAATACTTTGGGAATCAAGACCAAACTCATTGCCAATATCACGAAAGTCATCAGTTCCCATAAAAGATTTAATGCATTCATAATCATAGTTTATACATGACTTTCTTCCTTTGTCATTCTCCCAAGCTTCAGTGTTCTCTTGAATATGGTCTAGCAAATCCCATTTAGCTTATTCCTTCATATGTGTGAATGATCCAGCACAAGAAGCATCTAGTAAATATTTATCATGAAGAGAAAGCCTAGCATAAAAGTTATTGAGAATAATATTGTTAGGGAGTTCATGAATAGGACATTTAAGCATTAGTAACTTCAATCTCCCCCAAGCTTGAGATGTACTTTCTCCATCAAGAGGCCAAAAGTTATATATATGATTTCTATCCTTATGAATTTCACTAGGAGGATAAAATTTAGAGTAGAAGAGAGATGCCATCTCCTCCCATTCCATGGATTGTCCATTCTTCAACAGCTTATACCATTCTTCAGCTCTCCCTTTCAAGGATATGGAGAGTAACTTCTTCTTCACCTGTTCAGTTGTGATACAAGTACACTTAAACAACCCGCATAATTCATGGATACAAAGCAAGTGATCACCGGGATGGACAGTTCCATCCCCAAAATAATAATTATTCATAACTCGATTAACCATACTTGTGTTGCCTGCCAAAACTCACCGGCGAGCAGCGACGAGCAACACGAAGATCCGGGAGGCTCCCAGAACTGCTGGTGGGCCCTAGTCCCTCGGGCAACGGCCCGCAAAACTCCGGCACACGTCCTGGCTTGGTTCGAGGGCGTGCCACCTGACCTATACCTGGTCAGGAAGGTGAAGGATTGCTCCGATTGATTTCCTGCATGGTAAACAAGTATACGTAAAATTCGAGCCGTGACCGGCTCCCAGGTTTCCCCGTGAATCGGCTCCTAGAGCCGATTATCCCATGGTTCTGCATTAGATTTTATGATAACATGGGGTTTTGCTTTATCATTACAAGTTAAATCGATCTATGATAGTTTAACGTTTTCACCACGTAACTGGAACGTCCTACACGTAATTGAGCCTGGTATATACAAAAGATGAAGAATACTAACCCTAGAGGAGGCCTAATAACCAACGTAAAGTTAATTACCGGAACAACTTCTCTAGAAAGAGTAAGCCACGTCTTTATGTACTACTGGATCGTTCAACCCGTTTGTAAGGCCTGACTATGTAGATATCAAACTAAACCTTGGCGAACAAGGCATAACCATAACAGATCGAATCAGCTAAATAAAGATCAAGCAAGATGCTACCCTCGCACTTGGGGAACGGTGCAAAGGTAGCGAGATAACTAGAGGCGGCATAATCTTTAAACGATTATAGCGAAAAGCACCGATGCTAGCCTCAACAAATCTATGATAGTAGTGTTACTCGCCATCAACAAGGCTTCAGTACGAGTAACACTAAATAACGCATAAGTAAAAGTACTGCCTAGATCGCGAGATGCGATCTAGGCAGCATGACACTTACCCGAAAGAAACCCTAGAACAAGGGGTGGCGATGCGCCGAGATTGTGTTTGTTGTGAACGTGATTGTCCTCCTTTTTTCGATAACCTTAGGTACATATTTATAGTCCGGAGACTCTCTACTTTTGGAATAACTCTATAACTCTATCTTTACCTAAACTGAAACGAAACCTACTATGATACAAGATACACGGGCAATTTAGCCCAAATCCACGCACTAGGCCGATCCAACAACACGTTGAATATATGCATCTTACAAGCCCATCTTGATCACGGCCCATCTCCTTCTTTAGCCAAAATATGGCGATAACACATGCCCCCCTGGTTTTGGCAATGATAATTCCAAAACCACTCTGCTGATTTTTTTTTTCTTTTCCCTTTTTTTTTGTATCGGGTTGCGCGTTGACAGAATGCGTTGCAGAACAGGATCGTCACGCCACCCCTTCATCATGATGCCCTGTCTTCTCACCTCCTTCGCAGTGCATGATTTGACGATTTTGGCAGCACATTCTGGGAAACCGCTATGGCATTAAACCGTCACTCCACTATTCCCCTTATTTAAATTCGTCTGAGCAGTTCGCAGTCCCCATCTTCCTCATGTAGCCAGAAACCCCTTCTTCCTCCGCCGAAAAAACCCTCTTTCTCCGTCATGGCCTCCTCTGCTTCCTCTGGCCTGTCCTCCCACGCCTCCAACTCAATGAGCGACCGAGAGCTGACGCCGGAGCACCCGCCTATGGCGGCGTACAACACTCTCGCCCCACAATGGTGGGACGAGAGGGGTTGGGACTTCGCCGTTTGGTCGGAGGATGACGCGTCCTTGACTGACGGCGAAGAAGACCTGCAGTTCCTTGCTGATGGGGAACTGGAGGCAGACAGCACCGACGACGCCATGTCCTGGGACGGCGTCGACTCCTCCGAAGAGGAGGAGGAAGAGGAGGACACCTCCTCCGAGGAGTACCAGCCGGTGAAGTACTTCCGCACCGGGTCCAGTGAGGACACCGACGACGACGAGGACGAGGAGGCCCCTGCTGGCTTCTTCAGCAGCAGCAGCGAAGACGACGCCGGTAGCAGCGCTGAGGATAGCGCACAAGACGGCGGCGACGACAGCGATGACGACCTCGGCCTAGATTAGGAACCAGTAGCAGTAGTAGTAGTAGCAATAAGCTCCCTTTTGTAATCGATCAGCCTTTTGTAAGCAACCAGTTTCTGAATGAAATGAAGAATCTGTTTTCTCAAAGATTGCTCTTGTCGCCCCAATTTTGCCGATAACCAAAATAGGTCGATGCTCCAGAAGCCGATAGCAACGCATCGGCTTTCACCTTGTTACGTTTACACAGTCAACCAAGCCACATCTCAAAGAGCCGATGCATATCGGCTCTCCCAAAAACGTTGACAAGGTCCGACTTGGTCACAAACTCAGGCAAACCTAAACGGTCACTTCTTAGTCTCAAACGGTAACCTGCGACCCTCTTCAAAAAGGGCGACCTAGATCTCCAATTGCCCATCGAAATACGTGCCCTGAACAAACAGCTAATGACGGGCAAGGATGAAGATTTCTTCAGTAGCTTGTATGTGGATACTGGCACCTGTTTGTAACATAAGTGAACCTCTAGAGTCGATGACCGTGCATCGGCTATATATATTATTTTTTATTCGGCCGATTTTCAGTATCGGCCCCCCACATTTTTACTGTCCAACATCTCACGTGCTTTTTACCTGTCTTGTGTTTTTTATTCGGCCGATTTTCAGTATCGGCCCCCCACATTTTTACTGTCCAACATCTCACGTGCTTTTTACCTAGCCGATTTCATGTATCGGCCCCCATGTTTTACCGTCCATCATCCCACATGCTTGGGAAATATTTCTTGAGATGTTGACCGTTGACCGCCACCGGGAATTTCACGCCGTCCAGTTCCTCAAGCATGAATGCGTTTCCTCTTAAAACTTGATCGACCCTATACGGCCCGTGCCAATTTGGAGACCATTTACCATATGTTGCATCCTTAGTCCCTAATGGCAACACAGCTTCCCATACCAGATCACCAACGTGGAACTCCTTTGGCCTCACTTTCTTGTTGTATGCACGAGCTACCTTGGCCTTGTTCTCTTTGATCTTCTCAAGCGACCACAGCCTGAACTCAGTTAAATCCTCAACACTGTCACTCATCAGGGTTGCATATTCTTCAGTTGTTAGATTGTCCTGAAAAGTGACACGTCTCGATCCAGCCGTAATTTCCCAGGGCAATACGGCTTCTTGTCCATATACTAGATGGTATGGCGAGGTTTTAATCGCCCCATGGCATGACATGCGATAAGCCCACAATGCCTCTGACAAAACCTCGTGCCAACGCCTAGGGTGCTCATCGACTTTTCTCTTGATCAGCTTGATGAGGCTCTGGTTGGATGCTTCAGCTTGCCCATTAGCCTGAGCATAGTATGGAGATGATCTGATCAGCTTAATCCCCATGTCCTCGCAGAACTTTCTAAACTCCTGAGAAATAAAGACCGAACCTCCATCGGTCGTGATAGTTTGGGGAATCCCGAATCTATGGATGACATGTTCTTTCACAAAGTTGATAACATCCTTTGAGTTTACTGATTTTATCGGGACAGCTTCCACCCATTTAGTGAAATAATCAGTGATGGCCAAAATCCACATGTGGCCTTTGCTTGATGGAGGATTGATTTTGCCGATCATATCCATGCCCCAACCTCGGAATGGCCAAGGCTTGATGCTGGGGTTCATTGCTGACGCGGGTACCATCTGAATTTTTCCAAATTTCTGACATGCTTGACACCCTTTGTAGTGAAGGGAATATGCCCTGAGAGGCAATAATAAAGTGTTTATTATGTGTATTCCAAGTATATGATAGATGTTTATTTTGCATGCTATAATTGTATTAATACGGAAACGTTAATACATGTGTGTTTAATAAACAAACAAAAAGTTCCTAGTTATGCCTCTCTCATAAACTAGCTCGTTGATTAACAAGATGATCAAGGTTTCCTGATCATGGACATTGGATGTTGTTAATAACGGGATCACAACATTAGTGTAATGATGTGATGAACATTCATCCGAAGTATAGCATTATGATCAAAGTCATTGAGTTTATATTGCTATAACAACTTACGAAGTGATCCTAATCCTTAGACCATGAGATCATGTCAATCACTAACACCGGAAGAGTTTCTTGATAACATCAAACGTCACACCGTAACAGGGTGATTATAAAGATGGATTCAGAACTAATAAAGTGTTATGTTGAGGCTCATGGATCGAGAGTGGAATTTGTTCATCTCGATGACGGATAGATATACTCTGGGCCCTCTCGGTGATATCACATTGATTAGCTTGCAAGCAAGTGATTTGATCACTAGAATGTTATATCACAGGAACGAGAAAAGAGTGCATGTCGGTAACGAGATCAAACTAGGTATGGAGATACCGATGATCGAATCTCGGACATGTAATATATCGTGAAACAAAGGGATTAAGATACTAGCGTAAAAGGTTCCGACGATCACAAGAAAGTCATCGTTGAATGTGTGGGAGTCAGTATGGGTCTCCAGATCCCGCTTCTGATTATTGATCTGAGAGGGGTCTCGATCATGTCCGCATTATTCACGAACCGTAGGGTGACACACTTAAGAGACACCGACATCCAATTGGAGCAAATGTTTCATGCCGAAAGAATGAACAAGCGCAGGAATTTATTTCACTAGATACCGAAACAGGTTTTCGGGTGAAATTGCATAAAGTGGTTATGCATGTGAAATAGAATTCTAGCAAGGGGTTATTTGTGAATGTTTGTCATTAAAGTAATTGACAAAATTCTGAATAAAATAAAAGAGTTTTATTTAATGAGATTTTGCATTAAATTTGGTGGAAATTTAATGGGATTTTTGAGTGGACTTTTGAGTGGAGGGAATTTAGAGGAGTTTTGTGAGTGGAGTGTCCACCCACATGAAGAGGGGAGGGCAAGGGGGCAGCCCCCATGCGCCGGCCACCCCCTTGGGGTTCCCCCCCTCCTCCTATAAAAGGAGCCCCCCTCCTCACTTGTCTCTCACACCTCCTCGTGAAGGATCTCTCTCCCCCTCTAGAATTTATCCCCCATGGTCTCGGACTAGCGAGATACATGTTCCCGGTGGCTATTCGGCAAGAAAGAGTTGTGCTTCCGCTGCATCGCTGGAGCGAGGAGGCGGAGGTTGCTCGGTGCCTCGAACGTGTGTGCGAGCACGGATGCGCTGCTGTTTTACGGCGCTAGGACTTCCTCTCGATCTTGAGATCGGCAAGAGATCGTCTACATCAACCACGAGTTGAACTCGTTAAGCTTTGTTGGTCTTCAAGGGTATGTTCTCTACGGATATACATCCGCCCGTTGTTTGTATCTAGTATATAGATCTTGGTATATAGTTCACATCGTTGGAAAATTTTTGTTTTCTATGCTGCGAACCCAACAGTGGTATCAGAGCCGGATCTATGCGTAGATACTTTACACGGGTAGTACACATATGAGTATGTGGGCGATGATGATCATGTTGTTGCTCCTTTGTTGTGATTTTGGATATTGGTGGCATAGTGGGATGAAGCGGCCCGGACAAACTTTACATGTCCTCGCACATGAGACCTGTTCCACGCTTGACATGCAACTAGTTTGCATAAGTGGCTAGCGGGTGTCTGTCTCTCCTACTATAGTCAATATCTATTTTGCAAGCGATTTGTCAACAATTTGATTATCCTCGTTGTGGTTCATGTTCGTAGGTAAGAACGGTTTTATCTCGAAAGCCCTAAGCCACGTAAAACTTGCAATGGATAAATTAGAGGCGTCTAGTTTAGATTGTTGCTGGGCTAGTGTTATGATATGGTAGTGTTGTAAGTAAAAGTATGAGATGATACTCTTACAACACACATAGCGTGTAAAATCCATAGACCTTGGATTTACACATATAGGTATGATAGTGATCATACCACGATGCACATGATAGAGATCATCTGCGGGAACCATATAATTTCACTAATAAACATATGATGTTTGGTTGCATATTATATTGCTTGTTTAGCGCTTTGTTAAGCATAATAAGATGATCCCTCATTTAAATATCAAGATAAGAATGTGTTCATCCTTTAGTATGCACCGATTATGTTTTCGTCGCTCCAAGACATCACGTGATGATCGGGTGTTCTTGGATCCACGACCATATTTCGGGTGTAAAACAGTTACACACGCAAATACTAAGGTTCTAACTTGGCGAGCCTAGCATGTACAGACATGGCCTCGGAACACAGACCGAAAGGTTAAGCATGAGTCATATAGTTGATATGATGCCCATTTGATGCTCGCCTTTGAAGCTATACCGACTCACGTGATGATCGGACTTGGTGTAGTGGATTTGGTTCATGTAATCACCAAAAGGACATGAGGGATGTCGCTTTTGAGTGGGAGTTCATTCGTAATATATATTAGTTGAACTCGATCTATCATACACTTAGTCTAAACTTTACAAATTCTGTTGTAGATGGCACCACCTGCTTTTAATTTCAATGCGTTCATGGAGAAAGAGAAACTAGCAACGAACGGTAGCAACTTTACTGAATGGGCCATGAATTTGAGGATTCTCCTCTCTGCTGCACAAAAGCAATATGTGCTAGAAGCGCCGTTAGGCCCCCCACCTTTTGATGATGCCCCTGACGAGGAGAAGAATTTCTATCAGACTCGTCAGGAGGACCACAACTTAGTTCATTGCGGCATATTGTATGGGCTAGAGCCGGAACTTCGAAAGCGTTTCGAAAACGGCAATGCATTTGATACAATGGGTGAGTTGAAAATGATTTTCGACACACATGCTGCTGTAGAGAGCTACAATGCTTCAGAAAAGTTCTTTAGCTGCATGATGGAAGAGCACAGCTCCGTTAGTAAGCATGTACTCAAGATGTCGGGTTACGCCGATAAGCTTGTGTCCTTGGGAATAACGATTCCCATTGACTTAGGCATCCATCGTGTTCTGCAGTCTCTGCCACCTAGCTATAAGAGCTTCGTGATGAACTATAATATGCAAGGTATGAAGAAGTCTCTCCCCGAGCTTCTGTCAATGCTTAAAACTGCAGAAGTGGAGATCAAAAAGGAACCTCAAGTGTTGATGATCAATAGGAACACTGGTTTCAAGAAAGACAAGAAGGGAAAACGGAAGGGAAGTAAGGGCGGCAAGCCTGTTGCCGCGCCTGAAAAGAAACCCCGAGTTGGACCTAAGTCTGATTCCGAGTGCTACTATTGTAAGGGGACTGGCCACTGGAAGCGCAACTGCCCCAAGTATCTGGCAGACAAGAAGGCCGGCAAGGCAAACAAAGGTATATATGATATACATGTTATTGATGTGTACTTGACTAGTGCTCGCAGTAGCACCTGGGTATTTGATACCGGTTCAGTTGCTAATATTTGTAACTCGAATCAGGGGCTGCGGAACAAGCGACCGCTAGCAAGGGGTGAGGTCAAGATGCGTGTCGGCAATGGATCAAACGTTGATGTAATCGCCGTCGGAACGCTGCCTCTCCACTTACCGTCGGGATTAGTCATAAACTTAAATAAATGTTATCTGGTGCCTGCATTGAGCATGAACATTGTATCTGGATCATGTTTGATGCAAAGTGGTTATTCATTTAAATCTGAGAACAATGGTTGTTCCATTTATATGAATGAAATCTTTTATGGTCATGCACCGATGATGAATGGTTTATTTCTATTAGATCTCGATGATAACGTTACACATATTCATAATGTTGATGCTAAAAGGATTAAACTTAATGATGATATATCCGCATATATGTGGCACTGCCGTCTAGGTCATATTGGCATTAAACGCATGAAGAAGCTCCATTCAGATGGACTTTTGGAATCACTTGATTATGAATCATTTGATACATGTGAGCCATGCCTTATGGGCAAGATGACTAGAACGCCGTTTTCCGGTTCAATGGAACGGGCAACAGATTTATTGGAAATCATACATTCTGATGTATGTGGTCCAATGAGTGTGTCGGCGCGAGGTGGATATCGTTATTTTGTTACTTTCACGGATGATTTGAGTAGATATGGTTATATCTACTTGATGAAACACAAGTCTGAAACCTTTGAAAAGTTCAAGGAATTTCAGAATGAAGTGGAAAATCATCGTAATAGAAAGATCAAATTTCTACGGTCCGACCGTGGAGGTGAGTATCTAAGTTACGAGTTTAGCACTCACATGAAAGAGTGTGGAATTGTTTCACAACTCACACCTGCCGGAACACCACAGCGAAATGGTGTGTCGGAACGTCGTAATCGTACTTTATTAGATATGGTTCGATCTATGATGTCTCTGACGGACTTGCCGTTGTCATTTTGGGGTTATGCACTAGAAACTGCTGCATTCACTTTAAATCGGGCACCATCTAAATCCGTTGAAAAGACACTGTATGAATTATGGTTTGGAAACAAACCTAAGCTGTCATTTCTTAAAGTTTGGGGATGCGATGTTTATGTGAAGAAACTTCAACCGGATAAACTCGAACCCAAAGCGGAAAAATGCGTCTTCATAGGATACCCTAAAGAAACTATTGGGTATTCCTTCTATCACAGATCCGAGGGCAAGGTTTTTGTTGCCAAGAATGGATCCTTTCTAGAGAAAGAGTTTCTCGCGAAAGGTGTGAGTAGTCGGAAGGTAGAACTCGAAGAGGTTGTGGAACCTTCTCTTCAAAGTATGGCGAGTAGCGCAGCGCCGGAAGTTGTTCCGGAGTTGGCTCCACCTGTTGAAGAGGGAACTAATGATAATGATCATGAAACTCCGAAAGAGAGTACTACGAACCTCGCAGGTCAAACAGGACGCGTGCAGCTCCCGAGCTGTACGGAAATCCTGTCATGAATTTCATGGTTGATGAAAATAATGACCCTGCGACGTATGAAGAAGCGATGATGAGCCCGGATTCCAACAAATGGTTAGAAGCCATGAAATCCTAGATGGAATCCATGTATGAAAATCAAGTTTGGAACTTGGTGGAATTACCTCACGACCGAAAGGCCGTGGAGAACAAATGGATTTTCAAAAGGAAAACTGATGCTGATGGTAATGTGACCATCTATAAAGCTCAACTTGTCGCAAAGGGGTTTCGACAAATTCAACTACGATGAGACTTTCTCTCCCGTAGCGATGCTAAAGTCAGCTAGGATTATGTTAGCAATTGCTGCATATTTCGATTATGAAATATGGCAGATGGATGTCAAAACTGCGTTTCTCAATGGTAATATTGAAGAAGAGTTGTATATGATACAACCAAAGGGTTTTGTCGATCCTAAGGATGCTAACAAGGTGTGCAAGCTTCAGCGATCCATCTATGGATTGAAGCAAGCATCACGAAGTTGGAATCTCCGCTTTGATGAGGTAATCAAAGAGTTTGGATTTGTCCAAACTTATGGAGAAGCTTGTATTTACAAGAAAGTGAGTGGGAGCAATGTGGCATTTCTGATATTATATGTGGATGACATATTATTGATCGGAAATGATATAGAACTTTTAAACAATGTTAAAAGTTATCTAAACAGCAAATTTTCAATGAAGGACCTAGGTGAAGCGTCATACATATTAGGCATAAAGATCTATAGAGATAGATCTAGGCGCCTAATAGGGCTATCGCAAAGTACATACCTTGATAAGATTTTAAAGAAGTTTAAAATGGAAGGAAGTAAGAAGGGGTTCTTACCTATGTTGCAAGGCAAGACATTGAGTAAGACTCAAAGTCCGGCTTCGGCGGAAGAAAGAGAGATAATGGACAAAGTCCCCTATGCTTCAGCCATAGGCTCTATAATGTACGCCATGCTATGTACAAGACCGGATGTGGCACACGCTATTAGTTTGACTAGTAGGTACCAATCGGATCCAGGTTCGGAACACTGGATAGCGGTCAAAAATATCCTTAAGTACTTACGAATAACTAAGGATATGTTTCTTGTATACGGAGGTGAAGAAGAGCTCGTCGCTAAGTGTTATGTCGACGCTAGCTTTGACACCGATCCGGATGACTCTAAGTCTCAATCCGGACACGTATTTCTCATGAATGGCGGAGCGGTTAGTTGGAGGAGCTCCAAACAACCTGTGGTAGCGGGATCAACAACGGAGGCCGAATATGTTGCTGCTTCGGAAGCGGCTCAGGAAGCAGTTTGGATGAAGGAGTTCATATCCGAACTAGGAGTTGTGGCAAACGCGTTGGACCCAATGGTGATCTATTGTGACAACAATGGTGCCATTGCCAATGCCAAAGAGCCAAGGTCTCACAAGCATTCCAAGCATATTAAGCGCCGGTTTCACTCCATCCGCGAGCATGTCAAGGATGGAGATATAAAGATTTGTAAAATACATACGGATCTCAATGTAGCAGATCCGTTGACTAAAACTCTCCCTAGAGCAAAACATGATCAACACCAGAACTCAATGGGTGTTAGATTTATCACTATGTAACTAGATTATTGTCTCTAGTGCAAGTGGGAGACTGAAGGGAATATGCCCTGAGAGGCAATAATAAAGTGTTTATTATGTGTATTCCAAGTATATGATAGATGTTTATTTTGCATGCTATAATTGTATTAATACGGAAACGTTAATACATGTGTGTTTAATAAACAAACAGAAAGTTCCTAGTTATGCCTCTCTCATAAACTAGCTCGTTGATTAACAAGATGATCAAGGTTTCCTGATCATGGACATTGGATGTTGTTAATAACGGGATCACAACATTAGTGTAATGATGTGATGAACATTCATCCGAAGTATAGCATTACGATCAAAGTCATTGAGTTTATATTGCTATAACAACTTACGAAGTGATCCTAATCCTTAGACCATGAGATCATGTCAATCACTAACACCGGAAGAGTTTCTTGATAACATCAAACGTCACACCGTAACAGGGTGATTATAAAGATGGATTCAGAACTAATAAAGTGTTATGTTGAGGCTCATGGATTGAGAGTGGAATTTGTTCATCCTGATGACGGATAGATATACTCTAGGCCCTCTCGGTGATATCACATTGATTAGCTTGCAAGCAAGTGATTTGATCACTAGAATGCTATATCACAGGAATGAGAAAAGAGTGCATGTCGGTAACGAGATCAAACTAGGTATGGAGATACCGATGATCGAATCTCGGACATGTAATATATCGTGAAACAAAGGGATTAAGATACTAGCGTAAAAGGTTCCGACGATCACAAGAAAGTCATCGTTGAATGTGTGGGAGTCAGTATGGGTCTCCAGATCCCGCTTCTGATTATTGATCTGAGAGGGGTCTCGATCATGTCCGCATTATTCACGAACCGTAGGGTGACACACTTAAGAGACACCGACATCCAATTGGAGCAAATGTTTCATGCCGAAATAATGAACAAGCGCAGGAATTTATTTCACTAGATACCGAAACAGGTTTTCGGGTGAAATTGCATAAAGTGGTTATGCATGTGAAATAGAATTCTAGCAAGGGGTTATTTGTGAATGTTTGTCATTAAAGTAATTGACAAAATTCTGAATAAAATAAAAGAGTTTTATTTAATGAGATTTTGCATTAAATTTGGTGGAAATTTAATGGGATTTTTGAGTGGACTTTTGAGTGGAGGGAATTTAGAGGAGTTTTGTGAGTGGAGTGTCCACCCACATGAAGAGGGGAGGGCAAGGGGCAGCCCCCATGCGCCGGCCACCCCCTTGGGGTCCCCCCCTCCTCCTATAAAAGGAGCCCCCCTCCTCACTTGTCTCTCACACCTCCTCGTGAAGGATCTCTCTCCCCCTCTAGAATTTATCCCCCATGGTCTCGGACTAGCGAGATACATGTTCCCGGTGGCTATTCGGCAAGAAAGAGTTGTGCTTCCGCTGCATCGCTGGAGCGAGGAGGCGGAGGTTGCTCGGTGCCTCGAACGTGTGTGCGAGCACGGATGCGCTGCTGTTTTACGGCGCTAGGACTTCCTCTCGATCTTGAGATCGGCAAGAGATCGTCTACATCAACCACGAGTTGAACTCGTTAAGCTTTGTCGGTCTTCAAGGGTATGTTCTCTACGGATATACATCCGCCCGTTGTTTGTATCTAGTATATAGATCTTGGTATATAGTTCACATCGTAGGAAAATTTTTGTTTTCTATGCTGCGAACCCAACATGTAGTAGTTGAAACAGTCCTCAAGCATGGTGGGCCAATAAAACCCTGATCGCCTGATCAACCATTTCATCTTGTGAGCCGATTGGTGAGTTCCACAGGCGCCTTCGTGTACCTCGTGCAGGAGCCGATTGGCCTCGGCTGTCCCCAGACATTTGAGCAATAACCCTTCCAGAGTCCTGTAAAACATGTCATCCCCAATAAGCACATACTTCATGGCCTTGTACCTTATCGTTTTAGGTGCCCCCCGAGCCGAATCCTTCAAGTAATTGAAGATATCGGCTCTCCAGTCATCAGCTTCCAGGAACTGTACCTGAACATCGGCTCCCTCTGCTACATCCTTGTAGCCTGAAGCCATTTGTGCAAGATCATTCGCCTCTATGTTCTGCGATCGCGGGATCCAGGTGAAGTTTATGTACCGGAACTGTGTCATCAGCTCACGGCAGTGCAACCATAATGGGAATAGGGACTCGCTCTCACACTTGTACTCCTCCGTGAGTTGGGAAATCACCAACTTGGAGTCTCCAAAAATTTCCACTGCTTCTGCTCCGGCTTCGAGGAGTAACTCCATCCCCTTGCGTATCGCCTCGTACTCAGCGACATTGTTGGTGCGAGAGGTAGACAATCTGATGGAGAAGGAAAATGTTGCCCCCCGGGGCAACACGAGTAAAATGCCGATGCCGCAGCCATCGTCAAAAACCGATCCGTCGAAAAACATAGCCCACGCTCTTATAGACAGTGCTGCTATGTTAGTGTTGATCCTTTCAGCGATAAGGTCGGCCAACGCCTGTCCTTTAACTGCTTTCGCGGGTTGATACCGGATGTCAAACTCTGATAATGCAAACATCCATTTGCCCAATCGGCCTTTTAACATAGGATCCGACAGCATGTGCTTTATCACGTCTGATTTACATATGATGATGATCTCTGCTGATAGCAAAATGTGGCGCAGCTTGGTGCAAGTGAAAAACAGGCAGAGGCACAACTTATCGATATCAGGATACCTTGTCTCTGCGTCCAGCATCCTTCTGCTTATGTAAAATACGACTCGCTCCAGCCCGTCATAAACTTGCACCACCACCGAGGCGATGGACGTGTCAGCTACTGACAAGTAAATGTAGAACGGTCTGTCCGGCTGGGGTGGAACCAACACTGGCGGCTTTGTCAGATATTCTTTGATCTCGTCAAAGGCTCGTTGTTATTCTGCCCCCCAGCGGAATTCTTCGTCAGTTTTAATTTTCACTAATCCCATGAACGGCTCTATTCTTCCTGACAGATTGGAGATGAATCTTCTGACGAAGTTGATCTTGCCGATGAGGGACTGCAGTTCTTTCTTTATGGTGGGTGGCTTCATTGTTCGCACTGCCTCCTGACTTTTCAGGCCGATCTCAATTCCGCGTTCATGGACCAAAAAACCCAAGAACTGACCGGCCGTCACTCCGAAGGCACACTTCTTTGGATTCATCCGTAGGCCGAACTTTCTTGTTCGGTCCAGGACGTGTTGTAGATCGTCCATGTGTTCTTGCGCTGAAGCAGACTTGACCACCACGTCATCGATGTAGATTTCCACCAGCTTGCCGATCAGATCATGGAAAATATAATTCATGGCCCTTTGGTACGTGGCGCCGGCATTCTTCAGTCCAAACGTCATGACTACATACTCAAACAACCCCACCGAACCTGGGACTCTGAATGCAGTCTTGTGTATGTCTTCTGGAGCCATAAAAATTTGGTTGTAACCGGCATTGCCATCCATGAAGCTCAAGATCTTATGACCAGCCGCTGCGTTGATTAACGTCTCTGCCACCGGCATCGGATACTCATCCTTTGGGGTAGCTCTGTTGAGATCCCGAAAATCTATGGCAACACGCCACCGGCCATCCTTTTTCTCTACAGGTACTATACTAGAAATCCACTCAGCATACCTGCATGGCCTGATTAACTTGGCCGTCAACATTTTCTCGACCTATTTCTTGACTTCTTCCAAAATTTCGGCCTTCATTTGTCGTGCTCGCTGCTGGAATGGCCGAAATCCTTTTTTAAGCGGGATTCGATGCTCAATGATGCTCCTGTCTAACCCAGGCATTTCTGTGTAGTCCCAGGCGAAGCAGTCTGGATATTTTTTCAACAGGGCTATCATCGGACCCCGCAGACTCGGGTCTAACTTTTTGCTGATAAATGTTGGTCGTGGCTTATCCCCAGGACCAATGTCGATCTCTTCTAGTTCATCAGCGGATGTAAACCCATACCCTAGCTTTCCGTCACCTGTCAAATCGATGCTAAACACAGGGCAAGCAGTAGGTGAGGGTAACAAACATAATTTGGGCCGATTGCCTGAATCGGCCTCCTTTTTGATTGCATTAGTCAAGGATGGTTTACACCTTATTGTTTTACAATGGCAGGGCATCTCCCTGCTACGACTACGTGATCTGCTTGTCGTATGATTGGTGCTTTTTATTTTTTGTGGCCGATCGCGAGGATCGGCCGTACCACGTATGATCGTGGACTTTTCTACTCTGTCAGGCCAGTGGATAAGACCAGCCTCACCCCGTTTTTTGTAGCTTCAATGCGCTCACAGCCGTCTAAACTGATTCCAGAGATCGGCTCTTGGTCTTCTGCTTCCCAGACGTTCATGCCAGCTATGGAAATCTCGATAGAATCATCTGCATGGATGACCTCCACTTCATCTCCGTCCCACTGTATTAGGCACTGGTGCATCGTGGATGGAATGCAGCAATTAGCGTGAATCCAATCTCTACCCAGCAAGACAGCGTAGGTACTTTTGCTGTCCACGACGAAAAATGACGTGGGTATGGTTTTCCTGCCCACTGTCAGATCCACGTTCAGTACGCCTTGCGTTTCTGAAGACTGACCGTTGAAGTCGCTTAACGTGACGTTGGTTTTGATCAGATCTGCAGTGGAGCGTCCCAAACGTCGTAGCATGGAGTATGGCATGATATTAACTGCCGCCCCGGTGTCCACCAACATCTTGCTGATAGGTTGCCCATTGATGTAACCTCGTAGGTACAGGGCTTTCAGGTGTTTGTAACCCTTCTCACGTGGCTTCTCAAAGATAACCGGTCGTGGGCCGCAGTCGAACTGTGCCACTGGTAGCTCATTGGTTCTTGGCGCGCAGAATTCTGACGGAAGTATGAACACCATGTTTGTACCAGCCGATGCCTGTGCATCGGCTTTTATTGGTTTGGGGCGCCACTCTTTCCTTGTCGGGCGGTCTCCCGTTTCCAAGGTCTGCCTGATTTTGACGGCTAGATCGGGCCGCGCTTTCTTTAAAGCGTGGAGATACTGCGCTTCAGCTTCCTCCAAGTTACGCAGCCGCTGCACTCTACGCTTTTGGGTATGTCTGAGTCCGTCGGGACACCACCTTGGACGGTGATATCTGTCTTCTTCCTTGTCATCCCTTGGCTTCTCGAGGTCCTTTGCTCGAGCGGACTCCCTGTGACGGCTCTGAGGTGGGAGAGGCCCTAAACGTTTGAACACTGAAACTGGCCTCGTGTCCTCCTTCTGCTGTCCACACTCCGGGCAGTTGTCGACTGTAGGCAATCGGCTCATTCCCGCGTCCCAGCAATACTTGAAGAAAGGACAATCCCAATGTTTGTCTGCGCCTTCCTTTTCCTTTGACGGTCCCCTAGCAAGGTGCTCATATCCTTCATCGTCTCCATCGCGCTGGCGCCGTTGGTCATACTGACGCTCATACTTGTTAAGGAGATGCGTGGAATGTGGCTTCTGATACCGCACTCTCCTCACCTATTCCTCTGTTAAGTACCGCCTGTTTTGTGGCCGGGCCGGTCGCATGGACCAGCCTCTTTTCTTTCTTTGCCCCGAGAGCGACCACCTCCCTCTTTGTACGTGTCATGGTGGTACCCAGACCCCGCCATATTAACAGCGAACGACAAATCCAGTTGACGCATCGCGGAGCGACTGAGTTCTATCATGTTGACGCCGGGAAATGGGTTTGTGTCCACTTTCATGGCGAACTGCCCAAGGATCAGACGGCCTTGCTCTATCGCCATTTGGATTTGGCGACGTAGCTCTTTGCAGTCATTGGTGGTGTGGGTGAACGAGTGATGCCACTTGCAGTATGGTCTCCCGTTCGTTTCCTGAGCCGTGGGGATTTTATGGCCGTCGGGTAACCTCAGCTGCTTCTCTTTCAGCAGTAAATCGAAGATCTGCTCAGCTTTGCTCACGTCGAAGTCGAAACCTTTTGCAGGCCCTTGCTGTTTCACCCATTTGCAGGACACAGGGTCTGCCCCCCGAGCCCATTCAGCCACGGCCACCTCCTGGTCTTGTGTAGGATCATCTTCTTCTGTATCGACCAGGCCTATCGGACGCTTGAACTTGTCTTGGTATAACTCAGGGTGGCGTTGTTCATACGTCGTCAGTTTCTGGGCCATGTGCGCCAATGAGTTGTACTCTACTTGGAAAGCCAGATCCTTGATGGGTGCCGAGAGACCCAACACTGCCAGTTCGACTGCTTCCTTCTCAGTTAAACGAGCTGAGTAACATCGGTTTTTGACGGTCCTTAAGCGCTGGATGTACTCGGCTACTGTTTCTCCCCGCTTCTGCCGCACCTGTGCCAGGTCTGCAATGCCAGCCTCGGTAGCCTCTGAATGATATTGGATGTGGAACTGCTCTTCCAGTTGCTTCCAGGTCTGAATCGAATCAGGTGGCAGCGAGGTGTACCACCCAAAAGCTGGCCCTGTCAGAGACTGCGCAAAAAACCTTACGCGCATCTGATCCGATGCCGAAATTATGCCTAGCTGTGCCAGGTATCGGCTTACGTGCTCGATCGAGCTCGACCCTTCCGACCCGCTAAACCTTGAGAACTCAGGGAGCCGATACTTGGGTGGCAGCGGAATTAGATCAAACTCGTTGGGGTACGGCTTTGAATAGCCGATTGTCCTTCTCTTCGGTACGAAGCCGAACTGGTCTCTCAAGATGGTACAGATTTGCTCCACTGTTTGAGCCGCAGGGGCTAGATTCAAATGACTTGTTCCAGTGGCATACTTGGCTAGCCACGCCTGTTTGTCGGCGTCCATCCCAGACATCGATGCTCCAGAAACGCCTGCTCCTGGAGCTCCTGCCCCAGGAACCCCTGCCGCAGAAACTCCTGCGGTTGCAATCTGGTTGGTGCGTGGCAGGTTGTTGCAGTCCGGTACGTAGGTGCATATATATCCGTGTGGGATTTCCTTAGGTGGCTCAAACAGGAATTGGCAATCGCCTGGGTCGCCTCCAGCCTTATAGACGACGTACGCCGCTGCTCCTGGTGGCTCTGGAGCTGCAAGCGTGAATGGCAGCTGTGGCCTGGTCTGGAGCGGTCTTTCTCCCTGGTGAGTCCCTAAAGTAGGCCCCGACGGAGAGTACTGATGTTTCATGATTTCTTGAACTACGCGAACCGCGACCCGCTCGAAAGCGTTCACCAGGCTCTCAGAATGGCGGTGCAGAGAGTGAGCCACCATGTGGTTGACTTCCTGTCGTAGAGCTCTGGTGCGCTCCTCCGAAGGAACAGACAGATCCACCTCATCAAGAGCACCCTCGGGGGAGAACCCCCTCCACTTGATTCCATGCTTGCGGGTCCTCTCAAAAGAGCCGATGAGATCGGCTTCGAAGAGATTTCTGATCTCATCATACTTCGCCTTGTGCTCTTCAGGAAGCTCGTCGTACGTGACTGGTCTGTTCTCCATCGCAGCGTCGGATGTTGATGTAGACGTTGTTGAATGTCCCACCGGGCGTGCCAGAATGTGTTGCCTGCCAAAACTCACCGGCGAGCAGCGACGAGCAACACGAAGAGCCGGGAGGCTCCCAGAACTGCTGGTGGGCCCTGGTCCCTCGGGCAACGGCCCGCAAAACTCCGGCACACGTCCTGGCTTGGTTCGAGGGCGTGCCACCTGACCTATACCTGGTCAGGAAGGTGAAGGATTGCTCCGATTGATTTCCTGCATGGTAAACAAGTATACATAAAATTCGAGCCGTGACCGGCTCCCAGGTTTCCCCGTGAATCGGCTCCTAGAGCCGATTATCCCATGGTTCTGCATTAGATTTTATGATAACATGGGGTTTTGCTTTATCATTACAAGTTAAATCGATCTACGACAGTTTAACGTTTTCACCACGTAACTGGAACGTCCTACACGTAATTGAGCCTGGTATATACAAAAGATGAAGAATACTAACCCTAGAGGAGGCCTAATAACCAACGTAAAGTTAATTACCGGAACAACTTCTCTAGAAAGAGTAAGCCACGTCTTTATGTACTACTGGATCGTTTAACCCGTTTGTAAGGCCTGACTACGTAGATATCAAACTAAACCTTGGCGAACAAGGCATAACCATAACAGATCGAATCAGCTAAATAAAGATCAAGCAAGATGCTACCCTCGCACTTGGGGAACGGTGCAAAGGTAGCGAGATAACTAGAGGCGGCATAATCTTTAAACGATTATAGCGAAAAGCACCGATGCTAGCCTCAACAAATCTATGATAGTAGTGTTACTTGCCATCAACAAGGCTTCAGTACGAGTAACACTAAATAACGCATAAGTAAAAGTACTGCCTAGATCGCGAGATGCGATCTAGGCAGCATGACACTTACCCGAAAGAAACCCTAGAACAAGGGGTGGCGATGCGCCGAGATTGTGTTTGTTGTGAACGTGATTGTCCTCCTTTTTTCGATAACCTTAGGTACATATTTATAGTCCAGAGACTCTCTACTTTTGGAATAACTCTACAACTCTATCTTTACCTAAACTGAAACAAAACCTACTATGATACAAGATACACGGGCAATTTAGCCCAAATCCACGCACTAGGCCGATCCAACAACACGTTGAATATATGCATCTTCCAAGCCCATCTTGATCACGGCCCATCTCCTTCTTTAGCCAAAATATGGCGATAACAACTTGTAGGTATCTTAAAAGGATCTATCTCAACAGGTGGTGGTTCATCTACTACCCTAGAAGTGGTAGTAGTTTTCCCAAACAGAAAACCAAGTGGGTTATCCATATTGGAAACAAAGTAACAAGCAGTAACAAGAGCAATTCTCACAGTAAAAGTTTCCCTTACCATCTCCACTCTTCAATAGCGCTTCACTCCCCGGCAATGGCGCCAGAAAATAGTCTTGATGACCCACAAGTATAGGGGGTGTATCATATTACTTTTGATAAATAGGAGTGTCAATCCCAATGAGGAGCAGAAGGTGTTGAACAGTGGTATGGAGCAGGAAATCCCTGTGAATACTTAGCAAACAGATTTTTAGTGGTTTTCTGACAAGGCAACAAAATAAGGAGCAAGTGACAAAGGTAACGAACAAATGGAGAAAGTGACCCAATCCTTTCTTAGCAAAGGACAAGCCGGTGGAAATACTTATAAGGATCAAACATTCTCGAGGACACATGGGGATTTTGTCAAGTGATTTTGCTTCAAATAGCTGAGTACTCTTATTTAGTGTTTGTAAGTGTTGTGTGGGTGAACCTGTGCTAACATACCGACCTTACTTGGACTAATACATACTTGTGATTAAACCCCCTGCAAACATCCGTAACTATAGGAAAGTAATTAAGATATAAATCTAACCATGGCCTTAAACTCTGAGATCTTACGCTCCCTTGTGCAAAGGTGTCCTAACGGGGTTCAGGTTTCTGTCACTCCGGTAACCCCACAATTAGTAGTCAAATACACAATGCACTCCCCTAGGCCCATAAATGGTGAAGTATCATGTAGTCGACATTCACATGACACCACTAGAAGAATAGCACCACAACTTAAATACTAAACCATTCAATAATAACTCATCACATATTCACTACTAACAACATGACTTCTCCCATGTCCTGAAGAACTAAAGGAACTACTCACGATACATCATATGGATAAAGATAAAAGATGATATGATAATGGATAACAATCTGATCATAAAAAATAATCCAATGGTTCCACTCACAAGCATCAACTACAATAGTAATCAATACTGGGAAAGTTTCCCCTAAGAACTAAAGCAATATCCAACACAATTGTTACAGCGGGATGGAGTGGTGATGATTGTGCTGGTGGATGATGATGATCCCGATGAATCCTAGATTGACAATGGTGTTGATGGCGACGGTCTCCCCTCTCTGGGAAGGAATTCCCCTGGCAGAAATCTGTCTGCCGGAGAGATCTTTCTGATCTTCGCGAAATTGCACTGAAACGCCTTCTTTTCCATCAGAATCTAGACTCCGGCAGTTCATTGATGGCACCCACCACTTGTCATGGGACGCTTCATTGGAAACCCCAAGAGAAAGGTATGAAGCAGCACAGCAGCAAGTTTCCCTCAGAAAGAAACCGAGGTTATCGAACCAGTAGGAGGAAGGAAACATCACACATGTGTTGCAAGCAACGCTGAGACCTGCACAACACAAACTCAAGACTTTACCCCAACAAATCAGTGAGGTTGTCAAGCTCACCAGTTTTTTGTAACAGAGGATTAAACGTATGGTGTGGAAGGCAATGGTTTGCAGAAAGTAAACAAGTAACAGTGGAAGATGTATCAATGGTAAAGACTGGACCGGGGTCCATAGTTCACTAGAGGTACTATCCTTAGATAAACAACATGGCATGAAGGGTAAACAAATTACAGCAGGGCAATTGACAGGAACTGAGCAAGGCATAACAATGCAATTATTAGTCAGAAATATCCTATGAGATTCGATTGGGCAATACAACAATATACATAGACCGCCATCCAACTGCATCTATGACTAGAAGTCCACCTTCAGGTTATCATCCGAACCCCCTCCAGTATTAAGTTGCAAGCAATAGACAACTGCTTTAAGCAAAGTGTGTAAGGTAAACAGTCCACATGTTCCATGAACAAGAGACCATTGTTTTCTCCCTAGTGGCAATAGCACATCTACAACCGAAGAGATTTCTATCACTTACCTTGGAAACTAGAGGCATGAACCCACTATCGAGCATAAATACCCCCTCTTGGAGTCACTAGCAAATACTAACAACGGAGAGCATGCAAGATCACAAACAACACAGACATGATAGAATCATAAAGACAAAACCATTAATCAAACCAACATAATAATCTCAACATCCATCGGATCCCCGCAAACACAACATGCATGATTACAAATAGATTAGATCTTGATCATGAACGGAGCTCACAAGATCTATACATGAAAGCACAAAGGAGGAGATACAACCATATAGCTACTGCATGGACCCATAGTCCAAGGTGGAACTACTCACGGATCATACCGGAGAGAAGGCCTCCGGGATGATCTCCCCTCCGACAGGGTGCCGGGAAGAACTTCAGACCCCCCCCCCCCCGATCTAGGGACGATGGTGGCGGAGGCTACAGAAGGTTTCATGGATATTTGATCGGGTACTAAGGTTTTCTGCATCGGGGGCTTCTTATAGGCGAAGGGGGAGACCAAGGAGGCGGCCAGGGTCACCAAACCCTAGCCAGGCGTGGGGCTGGGCCCACCCTTTCCTGGGGTGGGTCTGGCCCCCCTGGCTGGCCCCTTCGGCTCTCCTCTGGACTTCTTGTTCCCCACAGAAAGTAATTTACTTTGACATTTGTCCTGTCCAATTTCGAGAATATTTCTTTACTAATTTTTCTGATACAAAAAACAGCAGAAAACAGGCATCGGGCACTGTTGCAACTTGTTAATAGGTTAGTACCAGAAAACATGTAAAAAGAACCTCAAAGTGTGGACATGTAAAGCAAAGTAGATACTAAACAAGCATGGAGCATAAAAAATTATAGATACGTTTCCAACGTATCATTCATCCTCCAAGAATCATCCATCATGCATAAACAGATGAAAAGCCATACGTAATACTTCATAATAAGACATATATCAATGAATAGAGGTAAATTATGATATAGAAAGGTGATGCAAATTGGGCGTATCAGCCCACCCTAGGGCGCGCCGCCCTATGGTGTGGGCGCCCTGGCCGCCCCCTGCCAAAACCCTAAGTAACCGATCAGATCTCCACGAAACAGTCTGTAGCCGCTGCCACAAATGTCCCTAGATCGGAGGGATCTAAAGCTCTTCCCGGCACCCTGCCGGAGGGGAGAGATCATCCCGGAGGCCTTCTTCATCACCATGACAGCCTCCGGTATGATGCGTGAGTAGTTCACCCTTGGACTATGGGTCCATACAGTAGATAGATGGTTGTTTCGCCTCCTTTGTGCTATCATGTTTAGATCTTGTGAGCTCCGTTCATGATCAAGATCATTTATTTGTAATCATACATGTTGTGTTTGCGGGGATCCGATGTATATTGATATACTATGTCATATTGATTATTGATTCTATCATGTCTTAGTGATTATTGATTCTATCATGTCTGTGTTGTTTGAGATCTTGCATGCTCTCCGTTTTTAGTAGCTATCTTGGCCAAGTAGATGCTAGTGACTCCAAGAGGGAGTATTTATGCTCGATAGTGGGTTCATGCCTCTATTGAATCTGGGGAAGTGACAGAAATCTCTAAGGTTATAGATGTGTTGTTGCTACTAGGGAGAAAACAACAATCTTTTGTTCATGAAACAATTGTATTGTTTACTTTACACACATTGCTTAATGTATTATCCGTTGCTTGCAACTTAATACTAGAGGGGGTTCAGACGATAACCTAAAGGTGGATTATTAGTCATAGATGCAGTTGGATGGCGGTCTATGTATATTGTTGTAATTCTCAATCAAATCTCATAGGAATCATGAATGTCTAGTATTTGCATTGTTATGCCTTGCTCAGTTCTTGTCAATTGCCCCGCTGTAATTTGTTCACCCAGCATGTTATGTTATTTATCTTAAGGAGAACACCTCTAGTGAATTGTGGACCCTGGCCCAATCTTTATCGTTGATACATCATCTACTGTTACCGTTTACCTTCTACAAGCAACTATTACCTTCCACACTGTACGTTTAATCCTTTGTTTTCAGCAAACCAGTGAGATTGACAACCTCACTGTAAGTTCGGGCAAAGTCTTGAGTTTGTGTTGTGCAGGATTCCAAGTTATTAGCAACACCTTGGAGTTGTTTCATTGCTCCTACTGGTTCGATAACCTTGGTTTTATAACTAAGGTAAAACTTGTTGTTGTGCTCATCTCACCTTCCTCTTGGGGTCTCCCGACGAAGATCTATAGTGATCTGAGCCAGTCACCATGTTAGTGGCTTGCAAATTGCGCACACCTAAACCTCCATCAGTTTTAGGAGCACAGATGTTTTTCCAGGCATAGAGCTTTAGTACTAGGTTCAGAGGATGTGCTTGTCCACCAAAAAACTCTCATGATGGCTTGTAACTTTTTCAGGAGCATTTTGAAGAAAATGATGTTGGACATGCAGTAGACAAGAATAGATGACATAACCAAATTAATTAGCTCCAACCTAGCAACATGGGAAAGAAAGTTTGCTTTGTATGTGGAGAGCTTTGATCTAAAATTTTGAATGATAAAGCTATAAGCTTCACTTCTGTTCTTAGCAGGAAGAATAAGAGGATGGCCCAGGTGGGAGAAATTCTCATCAATGGTAGGAACATGGAATATTTGAGTAATATCATTAGCAGTAGAGGGGTCCACCTTCTTACTAAATATAATACCTGATTTGCTCCAGTTGGGAATCTGACCTGAAGTAGCACAGAAATCCATAAGAATGTGCCTGATAGCATGTGCTTCCTGAGTAGTGGCTGTCCCACAGACCAACAGATTGTCTGCAAAGGGGAGAGAATGAATTGGGGGGGCACATGGGCCTAAGAGGGATTCCTATAAGGTTAGAAGCAGACAGGGCCTCTGACAGAGCAACAGAGAGTTCATTAATAGCCAGAATAAATAAATATGGAGATAAAGGGCATCCTGGTCATATTCCACTGGAGCTGACAAAGTTTGCATAAGTTTGCCTATTTATGATAACAGAGAAAGCAAAAGTGGAAATGCAAGCATGGACCAACCTAATGAAATGACCATGCAGCCCTTTACGAGCAAGGGATTTGTAGATGAAGTTCTATTCTAGTCTATCAAAAGCTTTAGCAAGGTCAATTTTAAGCATGAAAGCTTTGTTCTTCCAAAATAAGAGGCCAAATGAGTGGGTGATTTCCTGAGCTACAATGATGTTAATGTTGTTAACTTGTCATGTACGGAATACTGATAAGTGGCCGAGGACTAGAACACCGCGTCAGGGTAGTACCACTATTCCAATACTATTGAAATTCTCAATTCAGGGTTGTGAACGTGACGAGTGCACGCACACGCTACTACATTACGGTCATCACGATATAATTTCCTTGTTTTATTTATTTCCTTGGCATGGAAGGTGTTTGTGTTAATAAGACAACTGGAGGTGAAGGTTATATGCGTGTCTTGTCATTTTAGATCTTCACAATCGGTGTGTGAGCCTGATGTAGCCGTGTGGGATTTATGAGGGCATGCTCCTCCTCACCTTTAGCTTCATGGATACACATGTCCTCATCACTCCAAGACCGCTCCTCGGTGGATGACATGGTGAGCATACTAGCCAAAATAAGCACCTCGCCAAGCATTGGCAGGATTACAGGAACACGGAGGGTAAACATAATCATGCACATACCTCCGTTGATTAGGATTAGGCCACATGGAGAACTTTGAGAATGCATGTGCGTTGAACTACAGGCGAACGCTCCTCTCCGTCGTTCCTCTCCGCCGTCCGCTCTGCTGCACCGACCGCCCATTCTGTCGCTCCTCTCCGCTCTGTCGCTCTCCTCTTCGCTGCTCCTCCTCCTCTTGCCTCCTTCTGATCCGCTTGGTTTGAAGGCCGATCTAGCTTTGGAGGTGCTCGTTTTTCGAACAGGATTGGATTTGGCATGGCTACTTTGGATTTTGCGGGAGGTAACTCTGATTGTTCATCAAATTCGTGTTTCCCTAGATTGATTGCCGATTTATTTCCTATGCTCCAAGAGATTCCGGTGGCTTCGCGTGTGATTTCCTTGGATTGTGGTGTGGCACCTGGCAATCAAAATGTGAATCGTGATTTTGGTTCGGGATCTCCATTTTCTAGGTCAAATCGTTGGAGATTGTTTACAATGAATGATTCTCGGAGTGGTAGTATCCTCGGTTTGTGTCCTATGGCTACTGTAGAGACTCCGTCTATCTCTGTTAATTTTTCCGTCAATTTTCCAGACCGCCTCGTTCCGAACACGTGTCATGATCCTGGGGGAGGACGGGATAGATGTGCGGTGGATCCTGGTGGTCTTGCTGGAAACCCTAGATCGGGTGATATTAATAGTGTCGCAATATCCGCCCCCTGTTCCGATCTAGAATCCCTCTTTGGTCATTTCTGGTCAGCTTCCTCTGCTTCCTCGATTCGAGTAGGGGGTTAATCCTTTGGTTGGTGGAAGGGGAAAGTTTCTGGTGATCCGCAGTCATTCGCCCAAGTTGTTGCTTCCTCTGCTATGAGAGATGGTGGTGGAAGATTTGGGGGTCGGGGGAACTTTGCCCCCAATCGGGGTTGGGGACGTCTTGTGTGGAATCGTGAGGATGCACAGGCCTCCTCGAGTGCTGGCCCTCATGGATCAGGTTCTAGGGATCGCTAGGAAATTGCTGCTCGTGAATCTGAGCAACGACGTCAAGAGGCTGCCTCTCTAGTGGATGTTTCTGGGAAGAACAACTCCTCTGGCTCTCATGTAGTTGTAAGTGATTCCATCTGCTCCAACTGCAAAGTTAAGGGTCATCTAGCT
The DNA here is from genome assembly GCA_910589765.1 of Avena atlantica. Lineage (NCBI taxonomy): Eukaryota > Viridiplantae > Streptophyta > Magnoliopsida > Poales > Poaceae > Avena > Avena atlantica. Next base: position 482,093,980 of record OU342735.1, on the reverse strand, counting down.
GTGTTGTTCCCTACGGCTAGATGCGAGCGTTGTAAGAAGCTTGGTCATGTTAGCCATATATGCCAGGTTGTACTTCCTTGGGAGTGTATTCCACAGATGTGTGCTTTCCAGTCACCTAGCATGGGCTTCTTTTATATTCCTGAATCCAGTACTTCCAAACAAAACAAAGAGAGATATAGTAGTGTAGTCATTTCTGTTATTGATGGCAGCGCTACAGCTAGGGAATTAGAGATGGAGTTCAATATTGTGTTTGGATATAGTCGGAGGTGCACAGCTAGACCAATTGGGCCTAATCAGTACATCATGCGCTTCCCTAATCCTAGAGAGGTTGAAAGGGTTGTGTACTATGGGGCTTCTATGAGACTCAAATCTGTTGATGCTACTGTTAGATTGTCTACTTGGACAGCTTCTGTGGGGGCTAAGGCAGTTCTTCAGAAAGCTTGGGTGGGGATAAGTAACATCCCCTTGGACAAGAGGACTAAGTCTATTGTTTTCTATGTGGGATCATTGGTGGGGGTTTCACCGGATCTAGATGCATCTACTCTGCATAAGCCTGAATTTGTGAGATTGCTCATTGGGTGCAGAGATGTTGACCTTCTTCCTGCTAAGGCTGAGGGTTGTCTGGGGGACAATTTTATGATTTTTTTCTTTGAGAATTACAAGGTGGTGGTTGCTGGTCCTCCAAATCAATCAAGTAAACTCCCAGTTGGAGATAACAGTGCACCTTCCCCCAAAAGAGCTAGAACGGACCAGATCCTAACTGCAACAGCCATTGCCACTGATGATGCTTCTAAAGAGCAAGTTTTTGGCAGTCAGACTGGCTCTGATAGGCAACATGGAACTCAGGAGGTTGAAGAACCAGACCTGGATAAAGAACAGGGTTCTGATGATGATAGTACTATGGTGGGAAATGAATTGCTCATTGAATCCATGGTCAGAGAGCATGAAGCTTCCATTCCTGTTGAGGTGCCTGTTGAATCAAACAAATGGCTGGTCCCATGTTCCTTACCTTATCAGTCTCATGATGCTCTGGAAAGTTCTTTGTCTACAACTGAGTGTCCTTCTCTCCCTGTCATCACTGATGTCTCTGTTGATTTGTCTACTCCTTCTAAAGACATCCCTTCTTACACTGTGAAATCTCCTGACTCTACTCCCCTGTATGAGGTAGTGTTGATTGAGGAAAATTCAGAAAGATTCAGTCAGAGGCTCCAAGATGAACCAAATTTCCATGTGATGGAAAAATTTTCCAATGTTTCCAAGAAGAGGACCCTGGAAGGTAATGAACAACTCATCTCTGAATCTTTAATTGGGAATTCTTTTGTTGTTTTGTCTGATAATGAAATTGTGATTAGAGCTTCCATGATGGGGGTAAAAATTCCTGATAATGACTTTTCCTCCATTAATTTTCTTAGAGAATTGGAACATGCTAGGAGTGGATTGCATGAAAAAATGAACCTAAAACCTATCCTCAAAAGTTATATATTGAAAACAATACTAGGGTCGGTACTCCTTTATCCATGGCTTGGGCTGACTCATCTGATGTTGATGACTCTTCCTTTACTCTTGTTGAGAGTAGGAAAAAAAGGAGTGCTAAGAGGAAACCTAATGTTGTGATTTCTAGGCCCCTAACTAGAAGTCTAAGAAAGAGAATGGAGAATATTGAAATTTCTGCCTTGCATCCTGGTGGAAACGTCAGGAATAGAACTAATCCACATAGATATAGATGAAAGGATCCTTTTTTAATGTTAGAGGAGTGGGCAAGAAAGGTGCCTCCTCTTGTTTAAATGATATGATGGTTTGTTATTCCTTAGATTTTATAGGTATCCAAGAAACTATGAAAAAGGATTGTAAGTTGAGTTTTTTTAGAAAACTTGATCCTGGGAGTAAATATTTTTGGAACTGGTCCCCTTCTGTTGGGAATCTGGGGGAATACTTAGTGGTATCAACTCTAATACTCTTGATGTTAATGCTTTTAAGCTTGGCAGATATATGCTTCATTTTGTCCTTTGGGATATAGTTAAGAAATGCAATTGGGGGCTCATTGTTGTGTATGGAGCTGCCCATGAAGAGAACAGAGAGGATTTCCTAACTGAATTAGCTTCCTTCTATCATGGAAACCTCATGCCTTATATTGTGGGGGTGACTTTAATGTGATGAGACATAGTGGTGAGAAAAATACTGTGTTCATTGGTTCTCATTCAACTGATCTTTTCAATTCTATAATTCATAATCATGGGTTGAGGGAAATTTTTATGCATGGTGGTAAATATACTTGGTCTAATAAACATATCTCCCCCACTTTGGAGAAGCTAGATAGAGTCCTGATGTCCCCTGATTGGGAGGATCTTTTTTTCTTTGGTCTCTGTCAGGAAGTTGGTTAGAGATATTTCTGATCATAATGCTTTACTACTTGATACTGGTTCTAGTCCTATTTTAGCTAATTGCAAAAGAGAGTTTAGATTTGATGTCTCATGGTTGAAAAATGAGGAGTTCCTTCCCTCTGTTGAAAAAAATTGGAGCAAAAATGTTCATTGTTCCGATCCTTTTGATGTGCTTAACATTAAATTGAAAAGATTCAAAAAGTATTTCAAAGGATGGGGATCTAATTTGTTTGGGCATAATAAGAAAATAAAGTTGGAGCTCAAGGAGGAGTTAACCTCTATTGAAAACCTTGAAGAGGATAGTGAGCTTCCTCCTAATGTTAGTTTAAGGAAGTCAGTTATTTTGGTTGAACTAATGAATTTGTATGCTGAGGAAGAGTCTCAATGGTACCAAAAAGCTCATGCTAAGTGGCTCCTGGAAGGTGATTCAAACACTAGTTATTTTCATAGGGTGTCTAATGGGAGGAAAAGAAAAAACTCTATACTTTCCATCTCCAAGGATGATGTAAATATTGAAGGGACTGAAAACATTCTGAATCATGCAACTGATTACTATAAAGATATTTTCGGTCCTGCTCCTGGAATTTGTTTCCTATAAATTTGGATATGTGAGGGGCTCATGAGAAGCTTACTGAAGAGGATAATAATAAGCTGAGAGAACCTTTCTCTGAAGAGGAAATTAAGCATGCCTTATTCTCCATGGCTAAGAACAAAGCTCCTGGTCTTGACAATATACCTATTGAGTTCTATCAACATTGCTAGGACATTGTTAAAAATGACATTATGAGAATCTTTACTGCTTTTCATGCTGGTAACCTTGATGTTAAGAGATTGAACTATGGTACTATTACTTTGCTGCGTAAAATTTCTGAGGCTAATAAAATTAGTCAGTATAGGCCTATTTGTCTCCTTAGATGCATCTATAAGCTTATTACAAAAACTCCAACAATTAGAGTGGAACCCCTGTTGGACAAACTGATTAGTGTTAATCAAAATGCTTTTATGAAACAAAGGAGCATTGTGGATGGGATTATGTCTCTACATGAAGTTATGCATCATACTCATGCCAAAAAACATGTGGGGATCATTTTGAAACTGGACTTTGAGAAAGCTTTTGACAAAGTAAACTGGGATTTTTTGGTTGGGTGTCATGAGGCTATGGGTTTTGGCCCCTTTTGGAGAGATATGCTAAAGAAAGTCCTTTATAATGGTATAGTTTCTATAAAAATAAATAATACTAATGGTCCCTATTTTTAGAGTGCCAAAGGGTTTAGGCAAGGAGATCCTTTTTCCTCATTCCTGTTTAATCCTGCTGTTCAATGTTTAACCAAGATGGTGCTAGAGGCATAGAAAAATGGGTTGTTATTGGGTATGGCCCCTGATCTTATTAGCAATGGGGTAGCCATTATGCAGTATGTTGATGATACCGTTTTATGTTTAACTCATGACCAGGAGAAAGCTTTAAATTGAAATTGCTTCTTTATATGTTTGAGCTCATGTCTGGGTTGAAAATCAATTACCAAAAGAGTGAAGTGTTCATTATTGGAGGTGATAATGGTATTGCTGAATTTTATTTAGACATGTTTGGATGTAAAGTGGGTTTATTGCCTATGAAATATTTGGGGGTTCCTGTCACCTTTAGAGCTCTCAAGAATTCTGATCTGGATTTTGTTGATGCTAAATTTGTGGTTAAACTTGATGCTTGGATGGGGGTGCTGCTTCTTCTGGTGGCAGGTTGACTTTGGTGAATGCATGTTTATCTAGTATTCCTTCTTATGTTATGAGCCTTTTTATTTTGAATAAAACTTTCATTGATAAGTTGGATAAACATAGATGTGGATTTTTTTTTGGCATGGGAAAAAGTTAAGAAAGTCTACTATATGGTGGCTTGGCAAAGAATTTGTAGATCCAAAAAAAGGGTGGCTTGGGGGTTAAAGATTTGAAAAGACGGAATATTAGCCTCCAGTGTAAATGGTGGTGGAAACTTGAAAAAGGTGATGGCCTGTGGCAACAACTGGTTAGGGCTAAGTACCTTAAAAAACATAGTGTGGTCACTGTGGTGGAAAAAAGTACTGACTCTCCTTGTTGGAAATCTCTCCTAAGAATTAGGAAGAATTATTTAGCTGGAAGAAAAGTTTCATTGGGCAATGTGGATTTAACTAGGCTGTGGATTGATTCTATTGAAGGAAACTTACCCTTTGTTGAGCATTTTCCTAGCTTGTTTGATATATGTCATGATCAGAACATCACCATCAAGAAATGTGTTGAAATGGATTTTAGGATTCCTTTTAGGAGATCCCTTAGAGGTGATATGTTGACTCAATGGAATCATATTTGTGAGGTTGTTAGATCTTTGCATCTCTCTTCTGAAAGTGATAATGTCTATTGGTCTTTGAATGCAAATGGAAAATTCTCCACTAAGTCTATTTATCAGTGGTTGGAAAGGAACCTTGCTGGTTCTAGTAATAAATGGGTTTGGAAAGCTAAATTGCCTCTTAAAATCCAGATCTTTGTGTGGCGGTTGTGTAGATATGCTCTCCTCACTAGACAGAATATGAAATTAAGGAAATGGCATGTATCTCCTATCTGTTCCTTTTGCAACCAAATGTAAACTAATGATCATTTGTTCTTTTCTTGTTCTGTTGCTAACGTGGTTTGGGGGTAATGGGAATTGCCATGGGGACTGACTTGGTTCCTGATAATTTTTGGCAAGCCATGACTTGGTTTCATTCTTTTCTCCCCCATCATGAAAAATTCTATGTGGTCCTAATTGCTTCTCTTTGCTGGGCTATTTGGCTCACTCGTAACAAAGTTACCTTTGAAAACCACAAACTGCATTCTCCCAGTAAAATCTCGTTTTTTGCTGGTTCTTTACTTTTATACTGGGCAGGTTTACAAAAGGAGAATGACAAGGTGACTCTAGCTCAAGGGGCGTCCCAGTTGATGCAAGTGGCGGCAAGGGTGTACTCAAGATCTACTCCCAGGGCGACTCCTATTCTGATGATCACAGACCCTTGATGTTTCTGTTGCTGATGGAGCTGCTTATCTTGTGCACTTTTGCTTCCTGGAAAAACTATGTTATTTTTGCTCTTCTTCCTGTGTGATGGAATATCGAACTTCTTTTGTGGTGGGATTGTTGTGGTACCAGGTTTTTGCCCTACGGTGACCTCTCGATGGCGAGCGTTGACAGTAGGTTTCCTGGTACTGCACCAACTCGCTTTCATTTTTCCCTACCTCTTTCTTTCTTGGCTTGTAATAACAGACAATGAACCTTGGTTATTTCCGTTTATATATAAATGGAAAGGATGAAAGCCGGGTTGGAAAAATAATAATCATGCACATGCACACCATGACATCTCCAATACTTCCAAGTGAAATCTGAAGTTCTGTAGCTGATCTTGCGATGTTGGTACGACGCTGATTGGAATGGTACACCGAACAAGCCAAAGACTACTCGTCCCAAGCGCGCGTGTCCGTTCCTGCTGCCAAAAAACGAAAAGTCTGCGAATGCCGCGGCGGCAGGGACCATCCCGGCGCCGGGCGCCGAGCGCCGAGCGGAATGCGCGCCACCGAGGAAGAAATCATGGGCGGTCGAGCCCAAACCCGTGGCGTCGGGCGTGCTGCGTGACGACACAGGCGAGCCAGCGCTTCCGGTGGGGACAAGTACGCCGCGACAAGAGCTTCTGCGGTTTCTGGCGCTCCTAGAGGGCCGGGGTAGCACGCAATGGGACCATGGGACTAACCTGAGAACCTTCCTTGTTTTGTTTATGAACTGTTTTTCTTTGTGCGGGAAAAATAAAACAGTTCATGAACTGTTGGGAAAATGGCGGTGCTCCTTTGACATTATTGGGTCCCGAACATTGTAGTAGTACTCGGTGACAGACTGTCACTCGCAGCGTTTAAGGCCTTTTTCAATAGATGTTTCTTAGCATGATATCATAGGTATATCGTAGGTAAATTGCTTATACTCCCAACGTCCCAAATTACTTTGCATTTCAGATTTGGTCAAAATTAAACATGTTAAACTTGACTAAACATTTTTAACAGAATAATAATATTTATAATACAATTGTATATGATATAAAAGTATGTTTTATGGCGAGTCTAACTATATTTTTTATATATTTTAGATATTGATATTTTCTTATATTCGTAGTCAAAGTTTATAAAGTTTGACTTTGACTAAACCTAATTTGGGACAGAGGGAGTATGGCACTATAGTTAATAAAGAGAGAAGGTGAGGTTGTATCTTATGTTGGTCATAATGAGAAGTAACTTAGAATAGTAACATGCACATGTTACTAGGCTAAGTTACTATCTTTATAGTGGGAAATAACTTAGATGCGATAACATGTGATGCCACATTAATTAATTTATAAACACACTTTGCCTTGGTATGTGTGATGTTACAGTAACTAGTTAGGCTAATCATAGTGGGGGTAACTTGGGTAGTAACATAGTCCTACATGTATTGCCAACTAAGCATTTAGATGACATGACATGCAATTAAATGATGAGAGAGAGGCTTGTGGTAACTAGCTATGTTACCATAACATCACACATTTCTAGATAAAATGAGTTTATATTGTAAAAAATGAGGCTTGCATGATACCACACCTATGTTATGTTGCACTATGGAGGTAGTAACTTAGACTAGTAACATATACATGTTACACCCTCGGTTCGGGATTATAGGTCCTACGCGCGTACCTAAGTTGTTAATTTGACTAATAAAATATACCTTATATATCACAAAATTTATATCATTAGAAAGTATAACCTCTAAAGTTTCTAATGGTATATTTTTTTTATACTATACTATTTATGTTTTGTTGTTTAAATTGGTAACCTAGTTATCCGCGTGGGACTTATAATCCCAAACAGAGGGAGTACTACTCTAAGTTACTCTCCACTATGACCAGCCTTACTCAATCCATCTTTCTCTTTATTAAATCATTGTCATATAAGCAAAAATACTTACTTGGACTATTAGTTACTACTCCCTCCATCACGGTTTAGAGGGCGTTTTAGAGAGATTGTTGGAACCTAGGTAAGCGCTAATTAGGCCAGATTTGTACCAAAACATGCGCCCATTAATTATTCGGCGCCCTATTAAACGTAATTACTCAGTGAAAATGAGGAGTTTAGGCGCATGCATTGGTGGAGTTCCATACAAGAATTAATTTCTTGCTGCATGAAGCAGAAAGTGGGGAGAAAAAAATGGACATTAATTCTGTAATTAATTCTAACGCACCTAGGAGGAGAGGAGTTTTGGAAACGCATGATTTTTATAAGACGCCCTCTAAACCGCGACGGAGGGAGTAGTGAAGTTACCCCTAAGCCTTAGCTTAGCTAAGCCTTGCACGGTATCATAAGCGAAATAGATGGTTAGCCCAATCACATGCTTACATGTACCCAAAATCATTAAATATAGATACAACTCTTAAGATACAATCCATTATATTAATTGCTTCTTACGATACTGTCTAAATAATGAGCTAAGAGACGCTGGCCTAATTCGATTTTTCTAAAGCTTTGTCCTGAGAACTAGTACTGACATTGTCTGCGGGAGTCTGACACTGCATGGCGGGTGAAGCTGACAGTGACACCGCAGGAGTGCCTCACGGGGGCGCAGTAAAACAAACAAAAATCCAGAATCAGATTGTTGACTTGCTGCTGCAGAAGACTTTATTTGCACGAACAGGACGCGGGATTTAAGCCAAGGCTGCTAGGTGTACGTGGGGTCTCGTTGTCACGAGTGGGAGAGAAAAAAAATGTTTTGGATCATGAAAGGAGTAGCAGTACTCATCATCACAAGTTTACGGCTAAAGCTTGATTGTATGATATTAATCTCCCGGTTTCTGCTCGAAGAGGATAACCACTTGTAGGTCGGTGCAATGCACTCCATTTCGAACAAATGAAATGTATAAAGACGCACCCAACGGGAAGAATTATTGAAATCCAGTTGTCTCAGCAGTATCATTTCTCTGTATAAAGTTGAAGCTGTGGAGGTTGGAGTACTCGACTCATCTACTGCGTGCAGCAGCAAAAGTGTGACCAGGAGCGTGAGCGTGCACCCGTCACGCCGATCCGGGCCTCTTCATTGTTCGCACGCTTTCCCCCTCAACCCACCGTTGCGAAGCTGTTCCCGCCCCTTCCATTCCATATCCCAACGACTCTGCCCCTGTCTCCGTACCTCTGCCTACAAAGTAAACCCCTCCCTGCTCGGAACCCAACGGTCACTCTTCCCCATCGACCAACCAACCAACCAGCCAGCCGGCCACGCTTTCTTCCCCCTTCGATCGCCTGCTACTTCTTCTTCCCACTGCACCACAACCGAGACCGAAACGCCAAAAAAAGACCCGCACAGCGACGCTCAATTCACCACACGCGCTCCATTTCTTTCGCCCGTCCGTCTCGACTCTCGATCGTCGTGCGCGGAGCGGAACCCGGCCGCCGGCCGAGGAACGGAGCAGCAGCAGCGACGTACTATACGTGCAGTGCACGGTCCACCACACACACGCGCGCACGGACGGGCGCGTGATCTGTCACGTTCGTGCGGCCGGCTGTTCTGTTCGGTGGCGGGATGGGGAGAGCGGAGGAGGAGAGAGGGGCCGCCGGGAGCGAGGAGGCCTTCACGGACTCGGCCGACGGGAGCAGCTCCAGCTCCGACGCCGCCTCCACCGACGACAACTGGCCCGCCGTCGCGCCGCCGCCGCCGCCCAACAAGACGCCGCCCCGCTGCGTCGCCGACGCCGAGACGGCCGCTGCCAAGCAGCACCCGCAGCAGAAGCGCAGAGCTACTACCCCAGGTAACGCGGCACTACTCGCCGACGCCGAGCCAGTTTCCGCCGTCTTTCTTCTCACTTGACCAGCGGCGAAGCGCGTGTTACATAGTACGTACAGTGTACCGATAACGCGCGTGTGTTACATTACAGCAGAGATGGAGCTGATGAAGGAGCGGCTGGCGAAGCTGCTGCTCGGCGAGGACATGTCCGGCAGCGGCAAGGGCGTCTGCACGGCGCTCGCCGTCTCCAACGCCGTCACAAACCTCTGCGGTCAGACACAATTCAATTCAGCCTCTGCCTCGCTTCCTTGTTATACAGACAGTTAACTGACTCGTGGTTTTTTTTTCCGGCTGGCGTCGTGCAGCTACGATCTTCGGGCAGCTGTGGAGGCTGGAGCCGCTCCCGCCGGAGAAGAAGGCCATGTGGCGGAGGGAGATGGAGTGGCTGCTCTGCGTCAGCGACCACATCGTCGAGCTCGTCCCCACCTGGCAGTCATTCCCCGACGGAGCAAGGCTCGAGGTACAATACAACACCAAACCTACCTTACCTGCATTTCAACCGTAGCGTTCAGCCAGAGCTGCCATTTCCAGCCGCTGTCACGCACGGACGCAAGCTAGATCCTGAGATCGAGCTGTACTAGCCTGTAGGCCGGTGGCACGACTCACGGCCTCACGGGCCGAAAGTTCAAACACGGTGGATCAAATGTCTTTGCCCGTCCGGTGAAAGTACATCCGATTATTGAACACCGCCACACCACCCGAACAGTCCATAATATGGGGACTTTAGTTGCACATGGACTGATGGACCACTGGAAATCGACATTGAGCATATGCATTTAGCAACGCTGAGGCACCAATAGAAATCGCTATAAAAGGACAGAAATGTTAGGTGCGTTGATGATTTTCTGATACGAAGCTTTGTTGGCACCATTGTCGTTTTTAATTGTGAAATTTGTCGCCGAATTGGAGCAATTGCACGTGATGCCTTAATTACGGTCACAACAAATGGTCGCAATATAATTAAAAGCCCTAGATAGAAAATGCCGTGGCAATGATACAAGGTACTCCTACTATAGGAGTGTATATGAATTTGTCTGAATACTACACAGACAGAGCTACCAGCAACTCTACAGAAGGTAATGAATCAACAGAAAGTCACATAGTAGTATGAACTTGTCTGAATGCTGCAACATAATTAATCCAATTATTGATGCTAGTACTGTATACTAACTAGTTACTGAACCCAACAAAATGTCTATCCTGGTTAATGAGCATTTTCTCCCTAGTTAGTAGTAGTGGTACGTAAACCGGTGTAATGAGCCGATTGAAAAAACTAGCCATCATATCATATAGCTATGCAATTGCTCTTTGACAGAGTGGACCAGCGTGCTCCTAAGAGGCCAAGACCAAAGAAATAGTAATAGTTGTACCTAGCTACCGGCTTGCTGCATATGCATTACTATCACGCACGAGACAATTAACAAGACGCCGTAATTGTGGCGAGCATTTCACCTCTCACTAACTGTCTGATATACCTGTCCCTGGATGTTAAATTTCAGATCATGACAAGCAGGCCACGGTCTGATCTGTACATCAATCTGCCAGCACTCCGGAAGCTAGACAACATGCTCCTCGTGAGTTTTTCGCAGCTCTGAATTCCACCGCACAAGAAATCTAGAAGAAAAAAAACCCAGCAACTTTCTCACAGCAGCAACGAAAATCCTTGTCAGGAAATCCTGGACAGCTTCAGAGACCCTGAGTTCTGGTACGTGGACCAAGGGATATGCGCGCCGGACTGCGACGGCTCGGCCTCGTTCCGGGCAGCCTTCCACCGCCGCGACGACAAATGGTGGCTGCCGGTGCCTCGCGTGCCGCCGGGGGGACTCCGCGACAAGACGAGGATGCAGCTGCAGCACAAGCGCGACTGCGCGAGCCAGATCCTGAAGGCCGCCATGGCGATCAACAGCAACGCTTTGGCTGAGATGGACGTCCCTGAATCGTACCTCGACTCTCTGCCAAAGGTATACCACAATCTAGCTTAATGTTCCAGCAATGTCTCTTGGTCTCAGTCTGCTCATACAAATTTTGGATGCTACTGTAGACCGGAAGGGCGACTCTGGGCGAGGTCATGTACCGCTACATAACATCGGACCAGTTCTCCCCGGAGTGCCTCCTCGACAGCCTAGACCTGTCGACGGAGTACCAGGCCCTGGAGATCGCCAGCCGCATCGAGGCATCGGTCCACGTGTGGCGCCGGAGGGTCACCGTGAAGCCGACTAACGGCTTAGGCCGTAGCGTCAGCGCGAGATCATGGAGCATGGTGAAGGACATGATGGTGGACACGGATAAGAGGGAGCTGCTCGCGGAGCGGGCGGAGGGCCTGCTGATATGCCTGAAACAGAGGTTCCCTGCTCTGACGCAGACAAGCCTGGACATGAGCAAAATTCAGTACAACAAGGTCCTCTTTTGTCTCCTGCTGCATTTCCCATTGTTTTGTTTAGACATTTTTCAAGTCGGTAGCTGAACTTGTCGTGGTGAACGATTTTCAGGACGTGGGCAAATCGATCCTGGAGAGCTACTCGAGGGTTCTGGAGAGCCTGGCTTCCAACATCGTCGCGCGCATCGACGATCTGCTCAACATCGACGAGCTCAACAGGCACTCGGAGCATTTGACCTCACCAGGTGATGCAGAGCTCAAGATGGCTTGCAGCAAGGCCGTGGTTCCGCCGTACCAGCAAGTGCCCGCCTCGGGCACGCCGTTCGTGACGGCGTACGCCACTCCTAGCTTCTCGCCGGGGCGACTGTCGAGCCCGTCTAAGAAGGACAGGACCTTGCTTACCTCAGGCAGACGGTCTCATGGTAACAACAGGGGGGCTGCTGCGAAGAGGGCCTTGACAGATCATCTTGGCCCGGAGGTCAAGGGGATGATAATCGTGAACCGAAGTACGATGATCGATGTCTCGACGACTACGGATCTGTAAATCTAGGTTAGTAGACTGCTCGTAAAATTGCCCAAGACTACTCTGCCCAGTCTCTGTGAATAGCGATGCCAATTATGTGAGCTCACGTTCTTCCTGTATTGAGAAGTATTAGTGCTAAGCTATGTACTGCTTCTTCTCTTTTTGCAAGTTAAGCTAATGTACTGCTTGACTTCAGAAGAAAAGAAAGAACTACTGCGTGCTGCTGCTTGCAGACCTCCTGACCAAATAACACCATAATTTGAGAGTTCAGTTTGCCTGCTAATTACATCAGAGGAACTCGCCTACATCAGTTGAAAGTAAAAAACCTGCAGTTTCTACTGCTGTTTCAAGTAGCTGAATATCAGAAAAGGCAGTGTGGCTGTGTCCTCGAGTTTTCAAGAACTGCGGCCGTCGGCCAGGGTTTCTACCGCCGACATACCAGCAATCATGGTGAGCCGAGAAAGGGGCCGAATCTTTCCATCGCAATGCCATACGTGGCTGATGTCCAGACGCTGCAAGCGGATCATCAGCTTAGTGGAGTGCAGTAGGTAATGCTCTAAATGGAACTAGGAGAGCTCAGTGCACGCCATGCGCGCGGCAAAACGGTAGTGCATCGTCCACTCCGGGCCTTCCACACCATGACCCGGGGAAAACCTTTCAGGCATGGCATCGATGGCCTGCATCCGCGCACAGCGCCGGAGAGCTGTATATATAGCCCTGATGAGAAGCCAAGAGGGCCATCATCAGAGCGCCGTGCATCGCAAAGAAATAGATCGTGCAGTGCGGCTTGCGGCGAAGAAATGGATTCCAAGACGGTGAGGTGCCTCTGCTTCCTGGCGATGCTTCTGGTGGCCGGGCTGGGGACGGCGTGTGGCGCCGGGGAGTGCGGCCGCGTCGCCGTCGACAAGATGGCGCTCAAGCTCGCCCCGTGCGCGGCGGCCACACAGAACCCGCGCGCCGCTGTGCCACCCACCTGCTGCACCCAGATTCGTGCCATCGGCCGCAACCCCAAGTGCCTCTGCGCCGTCATGCTGTCCAACACCGCGCGCCAGGCCGGCGTCAAGCCCGCCGTCGCCATGACCATCCCCAAGCGCTGCGCCATCGCCAACCGCCCCATTGGCTACAAATGCGGCCGTAAGTGTCTTTCTCTTCAGTACTGTCCAATGTTTCTACTCAGAACTGTCCAACATTTCCTCTGTTTTTTCTGTGCAGCATACACCCTGCCATGAGGAGCAGATATTCTGGAACTGGAAGGGCTGTCAAACTCTTAGAACTGTCCAACATATACTCCTCTGTTGGAGTATGAACTTGCTGCGATCTTTGTCATGTGTAATCTTTTCTTGAATCTTTTCTTAATACTGTTATGTTTCTACTACTACGACCTCGGTTGGAATAAAGCAGCTTTCTGAATTTCATGCATAATGAGAAGGAAGGCTTTCCAAACTTCTATGATATTCCAAGAATATAATATTGTTTAGGAGTACAGTCATATGAGTACAATGTAAATGATCACTGCTTCTCCAGCACTTCTGGTCTGGAGAGAGGATCCGACAGTACAAGACCGACAGGCTTTGATATGTAGGGAGTCAGAGACCAGACTGCCTAGATTTGGCAGAATGGAACAGGACTCTTTATGCAACCTGCGACCGAACTCTTGAGGTACTTGTAACTTCATTACATTCCAAAGCTATAAAGCACACAAACTATGGAAGATAAAGGTAAAGGCACACACTACATCTGCCCAGGAGTGATGATGCATCCAAATACTGCCACCACAGGTTGAGCGAATGTGACTTCCACTATGTAAGGTAAGTGATACTATCAAGGAAAATAGCTTCAACATCTCCCCTCCGATTTCCTGCCAACAGTAAACCAAAAATAATAATCAAGAACCATGACGCAAACACATGTAAATAATTACTAGGAGATACAAGACATATGGCAGCTTAGCTACATGATACATCTGATGATTTTCTAGACAAAAAGGAAGACAAAAACATCTGATAACTTGGTTCTGACTATGTTATCATGATTGGGACTCTTAGGAACCTTCGTTAAAAGTTAGGACTGAGAAGCTCCTTTACTTACGAAGGCTTTTTAGAAGATAGAAATTCGATACTTAACTCGCTTTACAATAAAACAATCAAATAGAGTAATTTACACCAAGGAACATGACAGCAACGCCGTGGCATAAATTGAGCCTGAGCCTTATCCTCTTCTGGAGTAATTATGCTTCTGAAGGACAAGTAACGGCATAGCAAGTGATACAACTTAATGGAGCATCTGCACTAAAGGTGGGCACACTTTTGCTGTTACTTTCTCATCTAAAGTGAACTCACTGGATACAATTCTAGGCTGTGGGAGCACATTTAAAACGATGTAACTATTAGTTATCCCTTAACATAGTGATGGGGACATAAAAAGTAGGGAGTTCTCACCCAGGACATTTTTTCCCTTCCCAGTGATCTTTGTTACGTCCACCACAACTATGTAATCATACATCAATCTCACAGCTAGTTACTCAGAAAGCAAATTAGGCATCAACGGCAAAGCCTTGACAGTTGGCACCGACATACCAATTAATAAATAGACTTTCTTTTCGTTAAGATAATATTATAAGTGGAAAAGGAAAATAAACTCGGTGCAGATCTGGGAGAAACATTTAGATGTAGCAGGAAGCAACCTTCTCTCACAAAAATGGAGCTGTTATATTTATAGGAAAAAGTTGGTTGGGCTCGTAATGTCATCACTAGTAACTACTACCTCTGTTCCTAAATATAAGATGTTTTGGTAGACTAAAACAGCCTACCAAAAAGTCTTATATTATGGAACAGAGGTAGTACTTCTCATCCCATATTTAGAGTAATTTGCAACTTACTACAACTATTCTAACTTGTGAAATTAAATGGGAGAATACGTCCACTAAGTGAACTACCTGGCAGTCTACAGAGGCCAAGTGAGCACAAGTGGGAATCTATGAACTATGAGTTGTCTATGTCCATCTGGGATTGTAGAAAGAAAAATCAAAGGCGACAAAATACAATATATTACATGTAAGCAGAGAGGATCGTAACAAATAGTAAGATCTTCCTGTTTACCTTGTTTGACAAGGGAGATGACACCAAGCTTGCTTAGTAATTAAATGATCCTGAGACCAAAATAAATATAAATATATCAGTCAACCATATAATTTCGGTCATAAGATATATCCAAAATAAGTAAATATATCAGTCAACCATATAATCTCGGTCATAAGATATATCCAAAATACATATAGGATAGCGCTATACCTTGCCACCAGTCGCCGTGTGAATCTGTGACAGGATCCTTATTAGCCGCCTTGTACTGAAATGAACAAAGAAGTGCTCAAATATTGGTAGCCATAGCAGTAAGTGTCAATAAAAAAAGAGGAACTAAAAGTACTTATGAATTATACTTTTTCTTTAGCAATTTCTTACATCATTATATTCTGGGGACTGCTTAGGTGTAAAGCTCCCATAATAGTCTCGGCCACCATAGTGCACAGAAGAACCAAAACAAGACGACGTATCAACCGAGTCATATGAATGCGAGTGTTTGTTGTCCTTGGTGTATGCTGTGCGACTTTTAGCAGGGCTCCACTGCGATTTACCATCTGGTTGACATATCAATCTGTTAGTCAGTTTGCAGTTGTGGCATTTCCCAGTGATCCAAGCCAAGTAAGATAATCACAAAGATGATATGAAAGAAACAACCAATGAAAAAGGGAAATCGAAAATTCAGGTTGGATGAAGATAAGCAGTCTATGAAAATGGCAGCCAAAGATGAAGGCTCCAAAATTTCGGAATTTGTCTTGATCTGGAATTTTCTCTCTTTTATTTATGAAAAGTAAAGGTAGGCAGTCTGCTGATCAATTAAAGCTGATACTAAGAGTTTACATACGCTTTAAATGTTTCCATGTTTGTAACTGTTACTGAAAATTTTACAGTTCCTCCTTGTGTGATAATAATAAACATGCCGCTTGGTGGAAACAATATTCAATATTTCGTTGATAAAGTGGCGTGACGTACTCTTCCGTTTCAATTTCGCACTAGTGCGTCAGAATAGCATAAAGGAAAGACGAGACGTGGAAGTTGCACAACTACCTGTGATGCTAGCCTGGGCACTCCCGTTCTGCCCTTTGAAAAGGATGGCGTACAGTTCCTGCTCTTTTCCGTTTACCTTGATAATAATCAAACAAAAATGGGAAACGAATAAATTATAGTTCCAAATTAGATAGCAACGTGACAATAATAATCCTCTAAAATAATCGGCATCCACGAAGAAGGCTAAAAATCTACCAAATTCTCGCATATTCAGTTAAAAAGGTAGGCGCATATAAGAAACTAAATTATGGCCTGAACAAGGACGGATAAAAGGGAGAATCTGATATAGTAACGCCCCGCACAGGAAGCAACCATCTGCATCGTCATCAATATAGCCTCAAAATTGCCCCCGCTTAAGCAAAAGATCACGTCGAACGGAAGAGACATAACGCCGAACAGGCAAAAGGCATCAGGAAAACGGGTACCCCATGCGACGTCGGGTGGAAGAGGCTGCTCAGCGGGGACTCGACTCCGGCGGCGGCGGCGGCGGCATCGGCGGCGGCGCGGGGAGGCGACTTCTTGGTCGCCGCGCGGGGCTGGGGGTTGGGGTGGGTCTGGGCCGAGGACTTCTTCGTCTCCATTTTGGGGACGGATGAAAAGGAGGAGGGGGAGGAGAGCTGCTGCGGACTAGGGCACGTGAAGCGGTTGTAGGCGGCGGTGGGAGGAGGAGAGGAGAGACGGGGAGTCTAGGGAATTGCTACTCAACAACTCGACTCGTGGCGCTCTGCTCCGGCCTCCATGCGTTGCCCGCATTTAAAGACGTCGGGCCGAGGACCGTGTCCTATTATTTGGTAGATCTTCAAGGGCTTATGTATAAAGTTATAGATGCTCTCATTGAACGCGTCGCGCCGTCGCCGACCCGCCGTTGAGCCTGAACTGTTGACGTCGGCTAAGCCGCGGTAACGAAGATGGGTAGGTGTGGCCAGCGCCAGTGGAGAACGGCGATGAGATTGAGAGGTGAGAAGGAAGGATGCGATGCTGATGCACGGGTACAAGACGGATCCATTAAGACAAATGAAGCTTCAAAATATTGATGCGTATGTGGTGTTCCCTCCGAGAGATTGTAACAAGCCTGCTCATAAATTAGGAGATTTTGGTGTAGGTGTAACTCATGAAGACCATGTATTATGGACGAGCTATTCTAATTCTATAACTCAATTGGTCTCTGCCGATCATGTCGTGTCTTAATGAAGAACGAGTGGTCCATTGGTCTATTTATAATTTTTATTATTTTTAGGACTCTTTGTACTGATGTTGATGATTATTAATAGATCAGTGGAATTTCACAAAAAAAATATAAACAGAAAAACTATTTTTTTCTTTGAGATGGAACACTCGGTATTTTATTAAGACACGAATTGTTGGTGACGTGTTAGAAATATGAATAATTTATCATATAAATTAATCCATAAAACAATATTTTCTTCTATCCATATTAATGGTCTTAACTTTATCAAAATTATATATGTATCTAGGTAAATATTTACACTAGATGCATATGTATCTAGATAAGATTGATGCCATTAATATGGACCGAAGAGAGTAGATAAAACATGACAAAATATATAGAAAAAAGTTATCATGTGATCTAACAGATAGATTATAAATAGAAAGTCTAAACAGATTGCTACATATAATATATGAGATATAATTTGAATCAAATGAAACATGATCTGAACAAGACGAAGGAAAATTGCATACGGTGCTGAGGAGGAACCTCTTGCGTTAACGTTGGCGGTGTTGTCAGCCATGTCGCCGAAGAGGTGGTCGACGAGAAGTAGTCGTTGTCCGGGAAGAAATCGCCAGCGACCGTGAAGAAGTCGGTGATGAAGCCAGTAGTCGCGCATCAACACTCCCCGAAAACCTTATTGCCCTTCTCCCTGAACAAGACTCGAAAAGGCAAGGTTTCGAAGGCCTACTGTCCTAACTCGCAGTACACGCCCCAAGCTGGGATGGGAAAGACCTGAAGACTGCACAGTTTTCTAGAAGGATTGGCGCTGTGTGTTGGTGTGTTGTGCAGAAAGGAGCGACCTCTCTTATATATTATATAGACATAGAGGGCGAGGCGAATAGGCTACACGAGGAGACGAAGCGAAGAGTCGGGAGATGAACTAAACAAGCAGCGACCGAAGCCGAGCAGTCCCAGTGATTTCGAATTAAAACTTCACTCATATTTATTCTCCACTAAGTTTGTAATAGACAAATCATACACGAAGAATATGTGGATCCTTGGCTCGGCTCATTCCCGCATCCCTTGGCACGCACGTGATGACTCCTAAGTGTAGAAGATTCAATTGTAGTACCTTTTAATTCAAAAAGTTTGTCAAACTCATGAGAAGCTGAAGGTATTGGTTAGAAAAAATGCAACAAGTGAAACAATAAAAGATGCAACAGTATTGGGTTTTTGGTTTATGGTTTGCAGTAAATTAAGTTACAAGCAATATCAATAACAAGAAATTAAATTGCAAGAATGTAAATGCTCTTTTTAAAAAAAGCCCAATCCTCTAAGTGTGCAAGAGGACAACCTCGAGTGTGTATAACAGATGCTCCTGAGGGCGGCATGGATTCATTTAGCGTATAGATTTCTAAAACAACAAAGCATTATGTCAAGTTTTATTCTCGTTGGGCAGAGCTTAAAATAGCTGCAGTCATATACATGCGCTAGTGCACTCATAATGATTGGTCATAAGGCCATTTACATACGCAAGCAAAGGAAAATTAAGACATAAATGTCCAACTATCACATAAAGTTCTAAGGTCCGTGATCAAGAACCTCCAATAATGCAACTAAAGCCTCAGGAAAAGGTTGTTGTCACTCTCTCTTCCTAGTCTCTCATTATAATACAATGCAACCATATGAGCCCATAAATGTGAAGTAACATACCGTCGATGTTTGTACGTTATTATTATAGAACTACATAAAAGATTAAAACTTGAATTTTTTTGCATACTATATAGAAATTATAACCAAATCATCCTATGCCCTCAGGAACATGGGGAACTACTCACAACGTGGAAACATGATGATGATCCGCGGCATATGGATTACGACATAATTTAAAAGTATAATTAAACCAACAAATAATGACAAGTTGCAAGGCACAATCATGCACACAATACTTAAACAATATATAGGGATCGATCTACCACAAACTATGAGGGGGGGCGATGTCGATCTTGAGATGAAGATGGTGTTGATGTTAAGGATGATGAAGATGGTGCTAGTGATTGATGACCCAAAAGTATATGGGATCGCAACAGTCTTCGAGGGTAGTATTACCCAATTTATTTATTCGACACAAGGGGAGCCAAAGAATACTTGCAAGCCTTAACAACTGAGTTGTCAATTCAGCTACATCTGGAAATAGTTCTTGCTCACAGAAGTTTATCAGTAGCAACAGTTTGTAGTAGCAACAGCAGCAGTAAAACAAGAGAAATAGTAACAGTAGTAGCAAACAGTAGGATATGAGTGCGGTAGGCATAGGGATGGATGGACGGGCGTTGCATGGACGAGTCTAAACATATAATTTCAAGATCTAGATCAATTGTAGATAAATAATAATAAGCATACAAGTACTAAGCAATCATAGGCATGTGCTCCATATATAGTCATGCGTGCTCGCAATGAGAACTTGCACAACATATTTTGTCTTGTCAGCCCGTTGCAGCGGGGCCTCAAGGGAACTACTGGCAATTAAGGTGCTCCTTTTAATAGAGCACCGGAGCAAAGCATTAACACTCTGTGAACACATGTGATCCTCACATCATAGTCATCCCCTCTGGTTGTCCCAATTTCTGTCACTTCGGGGCCTTTGGATCCAGACAATGATATGTGTACACAACTTGCAGATAAGATCACAAACAATACTATCATAATGATTCAATAATAAGTTCAGATCTGAGATCATGGCACTCGGTCCCTAGTGACAATCATTGAGCACAAAAAGTTGCAACAAAGTCAAATAGCACTAATAGAGATACTAGGCATCATGCCCTAACAATCTTATTCGATTACATGATAGAACTCATCCAATCCCTACCATCCCCATAGCCTACAGTGGGAGATTACTCACTCATGGTCGAGGGAAACATTGATGGTTGATGGAGAGGCGTTGGTGATGACGATGACGATGATCCTCCCCAAATTCCTCGTTCCTGTAGGGTGCATAACAGAGTTTCTGGTTCCGAATCGCGGTTTCTGGTGGTGGCGGTGCAGCGGAACTCTTTTTGGAAAAACGTCGAACCCCCCTGAGTTTTTAGGTCAGAAGGCATCTTATAGGCGAAGAGAGAGGCCGAGGGGGTGCCTAGGCTGGCCACACCCCTCCCAGGCGCGGGGTGGGCCCACCCGTGCGGCAGGGGGGTGTGGGCCACCTAGGGCTCCCCTCCGTTTTGTATTCTAGCTCCGTGGATCTTCTGGTGAAATAGGATTTTTGGCATATTTTCCGGGATTTTTCCTGATAGTTGATTTTCTACACAAAAACTAGACGCCAAGGTAAATCTGCTGAAAATAGCGTCAGTCCATGTTAGTTGTATCCAAATCACACAAGTTTAGAGGAGAAACAATAGCAAAAGTGTTCGAGAAAGTAGATACGTTTTGGACATATTAACTCCCCCCAAGCTTAGCTTATTGCTTGTCCTCAAGCAATTTAGTTGAAAACCGAGTGCGATAAAAGAACTATCACGAACACATTTGCTTCATAAGATGTATATATTCTCAGCAAATGAGTAGATACTTAAACCATTCATAAGAAGTATGCAACTAAGTCTACTCAATAGTCATTGCAAGCTATGAAGAGAAACCAACTCAATAATAATAAGTAGCATGAAACATAAACATAAGCAACATTGCAATGCTCATAATAAGGTATGATAGAGTGGTATCTCGCTTGCCTTTGTTTGTAGAGCACAATATAAATGCCAAGGCACCTCTAAAGTTCAAATGAATACTTCATAATAAGAAGTATGCAACTGAGTCTACTCAATAGTCATTGCAAGCTATGAAGAGAAACCAACTCAATAATAATAAGTAGCATGAAACATAAACATAAGCAACATTGCAATGCTCATAATAAGGTATGATAGAGTGGTATCTCGCTTGCCTTTGTTTGTAGATCACAATATAAATGCCAAGGCACCTCTGAAGTTCAAATGAAGACTAGAGGTAAAGATATCAGAGATACAAGTATCAAAGTCATGACATAATTAACCAAGTTTTGAGACAAACACAAGAATGGCAACTATGCTCTCAAGAGGGTGCTCATAGAATAAGTGGTGCCTCAACAAGGAAGTGAAAAAAGTTTTGAAAAGTTTGAAAGGATTCCAAATGCTGAAAGTAAGGTACTCATTAGCTTTGAGCTCTCATTGCCCCTATCATAGGCATCTTCATGTGGTTAATGGTGAAAGTGAGGTCCAATATGAGTTATATGCTTGACAGACCATAAACTGGAAATCCCAAGTCCCTTGAGTACGAGGGCCGATCCTCGTGCTACTCAACTTTAGTTACCTGTAAGTTCTTGTCATTGTAAATACGTGCATATCATAGAGAACCACCAACAGGGTACCCCTTACACATGATACATGACCTATCCCATAATCAAAATGACAAGGCAAGCAGACAATGAGCATCCCAGCGATCTTTTTTTTTGCTATTTGCATAGGTTTTTATTGAGGATGCCTCACAGATGCTCATTATGGTAATGTTGCAAGTTTCCACCATGATTAGGCATGGATTATGCTAGCGGCCCAGGCGTTTCTCTAACACATATATATAACTCCATGAACTCACAAGCTCCCCTTTTATTTCACACCAACGACATTCGCAAACAAAAGATTATGGTATCAACTGGATAAGTATCCATGGGTGTTGAAAGCGTTCCCCATGACAGAACGGTTCTGCTAACTCCGAGCCTATAATTTGCAAGCATATAAATTTCATGGACAGTCACAATGGTTCAGGATAATTAAATGCAAGGAATAAAGCGTGCCATCAAGTTCGTGAGAGCTTTACTAACTAACTTTCTCAAAACATACAAACATTTTATTTGGAAGAAAACAAGGCATAATGAGTATGCACTGAATAGCACATGATGCTAATAGGTAGATATGGTGGCAATATTGGTTTTGGGGAGTTGGAAGCACAAGTAGAGATCATACTCGGTGCAAGTGAAGGCTAGCAATAGAGAGGGAGCGACAAACGAGAGAGCAGTAACTGTCATAATCATGCTTGCAACAAAACAGGACTAATTATGGCATGAAAGTGATATAAGAACTCTGAGGCAAAATAAATCATCGAGGCTTACTGACTATTGTTTAGTCATATGCATGCGTGAGCATGTGCCAAGTCGATTCACATGAAACATTAAGAGTAGGATACCACAATATCATACCAAGTTATGAATAAAACAATGCAAGCAAACATTCATATGACACGCTACAAACTATTAGCAAGCTGGAGCTAATTACAAGAAAGCAAGAACTACTAAGCATCCATCAATAACATACACCTTACATGAACAGACTAAGCATGCTCACAATGATGAGTATATGTACAAAAATGAAAACAAATAGAGTTTGTTACCATCCTCTTATCACACCTCAAGTTGTCTTAATCTTCATTGTTGCCCTTCACTTGTGTGACTTGAATAATAACATGAAACCAAACTCAACTGAGGACGGCTAAACCCTGCAAAGAACTCACAAAACCAAACAAGAACAACAAATATTTTTGGTGTTTTTGATTTTTTAAAGCAAGTAAAACAAAATAAAATTAAACCAAGCGAAAATAAACAAAGCAAAATCTTTTTGGATTTTTATTTAAGGCAAACCAAAACTAAAAAGCAAAGAAACAAACCAAGAGAAACAACAATAATATTTTTGGTATTTTTGTGTTTTAAGAAAGCAGAAACAAAAACCAAAAAGAAAGCGAAACAATGGATATACAAAGGACTGACGGACATGATATGTAGATGAGTGTGATGTCAGTATACCTCACCCCAAGCTTAGGATTTTGGCCTAAGTGGGGCTCAATAGAGCGGGTAGTAACTCCAAGCTGGTGGGTCATCATAGGAATGATCATAGTCCAGCGCTTGCGATGAAGAAGAAGACGCGCCCCAATCATATGAGGGTTGCTGGTATGAAGACTCTCCCAAGTTGAAGGGTTGAACCGAATCATCTTCGGCATCCTCTCCAACATTCTCTTGCTCGGAGAGCTCCGCCACGTATGTGTCAAACTCCTCCTCCATGAGCGACCATCCTTGCCTGTTATCAAAATTAAACAAAGCAGGTGCAGGCAAATAAACTACTTTCTCAGTCCTACCCTCTCTCCAACCACGCTTGACAAAGGATAATTCATACGGTAAACTTCTCACGGTAGCCCCTAGAGAAACAAAGTTATGCTGAACCATGGAATCAAGATCAAGCCTCTCTATGGGGCCGATAATCTGAATGGTGAGGCTCTAAACCATGGAAAGCTAGCAACCTAGAGGCAATGAGACCTCCACAAATTCCACCCTTCTCACAGTTAGTGGTAAGACGGTAAGCTATCAAAGCACCCAAGTTGTAAGTTCTATCAATATTCAAAGCCGCCGAAATAAAAGATAGATTGAATGAAGATAATTTTCTAGCAAACTTTCTAGCAAGAACACACTTGGTAATGAAATAGGCAAAATATCTAATGGATGGGAACTGAATGTTCTGAATTTTACCACTTTACTTCAAGAAGTCAAAACCTTGGCAAATTTCAGCATATAAATCCATAAGTGACTTAGGCCTCTCCATGATCTTCTCACAAGATCCCCAATGAGGTACTCTAATTGCTGCACAAAAATCAGCAAAAGGCAGGCCGACAGCTAGATTGTGTATTTTATAATGGACCATGGGATTAGATGAGGACCAAGTAAACTGTAAGTCCTGCACCACATCCATGGTTAGTTTGACATACTGAAAAGGTTCCTCTTCAACGAAGTGTTCCAATCCTGCATTGGTAACCATAGTTTGGAAATCCTAGAGAATTACCGCGGCTCTCATAAATTCATGGCATGGATATATGGAAGGGAAGACTCCTTCTTCACGATGAAATTTCATTGGCTCAGGTACCATCAAATCATATTGATTCAGTGGGTATGCACTCATCTTCCTTTCTGAAATTTTTAGACAAAAATCAAACCAAGTGATTTCCAAGTTGATAAATGATGAGAAACTACTATAGAAACTTGCTAGACGGCTACACATGCATCAAAATGTAATCTGTAAGCATAGAACAAGCATGCAATCTCACACAACCTGACACCTATATCAGCAAAATACTCAAGATACAATCTACCAATCACAAATCTAATTGGACAAGCGGAGGAGGCACATACCAAGGAGCAATCCCTCCAAAAATCAGCAGCAAAGATGGGTTGAGCAAGGAGATCTAAAATCAGCAGCAAGAACAGTAGGAACTCGAACTTGAGAAATTTTTCCGGTGTTTTTCAGGAGAGAGAAAGAAGATGGCTGGGAGGAGACACTTTGGAGGGCCACAGGTGGGGCACACCCCTGCCAGGCGCCACCCATGGGTGTGCTGGCCTGGGGTGGCCCCTGGGTCACTCCAGGTGTCTCTCTTCCCCTTTTTCAAGGAAAAAAATATTTTTAATTTTTTGGGATTTTTCGGGAAACTTTATTTTTGCCAATTTTCAGGGTATGAAAATTGATTTTCTCGCAGAAAAGATTTTTTTAGAAGAAGCAAAATCAAACCAAAAACAAAACTACAGAAGTTCTAAGACACTCTAAAAATCAAACAACTACCAAAACCAAAGCTAACAAAAGAAAAGGCAAAGACTAGGAAGGAGAAAAGTAAAAGAAAGCAAGAATAACCACTGTGAAAGCATTGCTTTGTTCATTAAAATCCTTTTGTTAACAAGGTTGATCAAGTATTGTTACCAAAACAATCTTATATGAAACAAAACTTTGCATCCCACAAGGTGATTATGTTACCTCAAACTCGATAGCAATGGTCCCAATCATAATAGTTTCAAAATTTTCTTGTGAAATGGGACAATATATTTCTCCAACGTTGATGCTCTCAATATTTTAAATGGAACTTAGGCAGAAATAAACAGTATGCTCTTTGTCATTAATATTGAATACTTTTCCTTGATTACAATTGATGACAACACCTGCAGTATTAAGAAAAGGTCTCCCAAGAATAATAGACATATTATCATCTTCAGGCATTTCAAGCACAACAAAATCAGTTAAAACCAAGCAATTATGAGCTACTTGAACAGGAACATCCTCACATATACCAACAGGAATAGTAGTTGACTTATCATCCATTTGCAAAGATATATCAGTTGGTATCAACTTTTCTAGATGGAGTCTCTTGTAGAGAGAAAAAGGCATAACACTAACTCTAGCTCGCAAATCACATAAAGCAGTTCTAACATAATTGTTCTTAATAGAGCAAGGAATAGTTGGTATACCTGGATCACCAAGTTTCTTTGGAACCTTACAATTGAAGGAATAATTAGCAAGCAAAGTAGAAATATCGTCATTAGGAGTCTTCCTTTTATTAGAGACAATATCTTTCATATACTTTGAATAAGGAGGCAACTTAATAGCATCATTCAAAGGAATTTGCAAAAATAAAGGTTTCATCCACTCACAAATTTTTTTGTATTGTTCTTCCTCCTTTGACTTGTGTTTCTTACCTGGAAAAGGCATAGGTTTCTGCATCCAAGGTTCTCTCTCACTACCATGTTTCTTAGCAATAAAATCTTCCTTAGTGTACCTAGTGTTCTTAGTGTGCTTCTCAGGTTCTTACTCAACTTCCTCCTTATCAGGAGCATCATTTTTATCATTACCACTCTCAGTTTCAGCATCAGATACAGATATACTATTAGGATCTACAGCAGGTTCAAGTGGTTCCTCAACTATTTTATGTTTCTTTTTTCTTTCTCTTACGAGGACTACCACTACTTTCACCTTGTTGAGAATCCTGCTCAATTCTTTTAGGGTGTCCTTCAGGATATAAAGGATCTTGAGTAGCTATACCACTCCTAGTTCTAATTCCATAAGCATGTTTATCTCCTAAGGCATTAACTAGTGTAACAGCCCAAGTTTGTAATATATGTAATTAGTACCTTAAGCATTGCATGCATATGTTAAATCAATAAAGTAATGCATGTGAGCATGTGTTGGAATAAATGCAAATTCTAAAGCCTAATTTCCCTCCCTCTATGAAACACATTCAAATGGTTTTGAATATTTTTGAAAACTACCAAAACATTGGAGCCCAAATGGACTAAAAGGACACCTATAATAATTTCTATATCTTACAAAGTCCCTGGTATTTTTTGAAATATAGAAAACAGATTTCAAATGAAAATTACAAAGAGAGAAACAAAATCAGAAAAAGAAAATAGTTTCTGGAAAATAAAACAGAGCAGTAGCCAAACCAGGTCGGCCCAGACCCTCTCCTTTCCCTACTCGCCGCTCATGCGCAGCAGCGAGAGCCTAGTCGCGACCCACCTTGGCCCACCTGGTCCATACCCTTTGTCCAATCTATCCGCGTCAAGCTCGGGAAGCATATGCGTGTCGATAGCTCCACCGCTCGCGGACTCCAAGATCCCCGCCACCGTTGTTCGCTGCCTATAAGACCCCTGGACTCGCGAGGAACCCTAGTCGTGCCCAGTTTCTCTTCCCCTATGCTCGCTCCCTCTCTCTGTCGAGCTTCCCGAAACCCTAGCTTGTAGACCTCGCCGGCGCCCCGCCGTTCCCGGCTTCCCCTCGACCATATGACGGTGCCAGGAGCTCTGCCTCGGTCCCCTACTTATACCCGCCGAAGGAATCAAGCCCCAGCGCTCTGAATCGTCACCAACCTCGTCGTCTTTCTCGACCACGACGAAGCTCACCATCGTCGATTAACTCGCCTCCGACCTCGCCTGGCCTCCCCGAGCTTCCTAACACATCAAGGGTGAGCTCGCGGTCCTCCATGTGCCCCTTGTTTTCCTGCGTGTCATATGTAGCCGTAGGTCGCCATCGCTCTGTCGCCATCGCCGCAGCTCCTCGTCGTGCTTGCTTCTCCGGTGACCCAAAAAGGGTGGAGCCGCCTCTATCATGTTCGTGTTGTTCCGCTGATTCGAATGCGTGCTCCCTTGGTCCCTAGATTAGCCCCTAGCGCCATCCCTCGCCGTCAGCCGACGTGTCTCCGCCAAGCCCATGTGGCATCGACGTGGAGCCGCGTGGCTATGGTGTGGCCTTGGGCACGGTTTGCCACGGTGGCAAGCCTACGTGGCCTCAGGGCCCAGTAGTCAGTGACTGGGGCTAGATCCAGCCCCAGTACGAAATGACCCCCCACCACCGTGTGATGTCAGCCCTCCGTCAGCATGACGCAATAAATCAATTTAAATTGTTTTAATAAAATGAATAAATATTGGAAATTCAATAACTAATTCATATTAAGTCAGAAAAATACAAATAATATATCAAAATATTCAGAAAAATAAGAGATTTACAATAGAAATATAATCATACACTGTTAACCAACTTTCGTGACAAGTATAATTAGAAGAATCAATTGAAACCCACAGGTGATTTTGAGGATCCCCCTATTCTAGGGTTTGGACCTCTCGGACCCCGTTTAAACTATCCAATCATGTTCTAGGGTTCATTTCAACAGTACTTAACTTGTCATGTCATACATATTGATTGCATATTGCATTATGTCGTGTCTTGATTGTCACCTTCCTTTCCGGTATTGGTTCTTTGCGATAGGATCCGAGCCCGAGGCTGAAGTCAACAACACCGAAGATCCATACCTATCTACTGACAGACAAGGAAAGCGTAGCCTCTCATTCCGAACCTACTTTTGCAAAGTATATTACTTTGTCTCTATGATGCACACAATTCCAATGTGGTCTTTTGTCAGTAGCTAGTGTTACCTACCTGCTGCACAATTTCCATTTTGTAGCCTTATACTCCTGATCAACTGCTCCTAGCATATCTAGGAGTGGCATCTGAGCATTGCTAGAGCTTTTACGACCGACAGCTTAGCCATGCTTAATAGCACCGACTGATACATTCAGATGATGATTCAAAGGTGCTAAAGAAGCTAGAAAGATAGGAGGTGGAGGTATCATCGATGGAGATAAATAAATATGCTAAGGCTTGTATGGGAGGCCACGTTGGGTGTGGTTTTTGTAGTCCCATGCTCGCCACCACTAGGAACTGAGGTCTTGCCTTTGGAACCAAGACGAGCGTACATCCACACGGGGCCTCGACAACCCCTCGACTAACTAACTTGCCTAGTAGATTCCATGAGTCACATAGTTCGGGCTTTCTATTTGGCTTACGCATTGAAAACATTTTCAAAAGAGGAGGTGAAGGAGGTGCATCATAACAGGTAGGGAAGCATGGGTCGGGTTGCTTGGGATCGATGGAGCCCCTGGTGAACCAACCTCGCCTCACATCTTTAGGGACCGGCTTCGGGACTTGGCCCGTTATGGCGGTACCATCCCTAGGGTGTGACTCATGGTATCGGCGAAAGCAAGGTAAAGGTCATGGTCAACCACCCTATGCCGGCCTTCCAAAGAAGAGGGCTAATAATTTGGCATTAAGAGTCGATTTACGTGTGGGTAAAGTTGTACACCCCTGCAGGATTAAATCTTTTTGAAAATTTGTGTTCACGGTTATGAACACTTGCGACCGGACTTAAGATCATAGATAACAATAACCACTATAAAACTTGTTGATCCACGTGTGCTGAAGGATGCTTCCTCTGGGTCGAGGGGGTGATCCTAGGTAGGAGGTTCTGATGAAGCTGGTGGTTATCAAGACATGATGAACAAGATGAAGAATTTGTTATCTTATCCCTTTTAAAATATTCAGAGTAGACGAGCCTCTTGTCTCTCTTGTTTACAAATAAAGATGGCTTTACGCAAAATTAAATCCAGAGAAAGCCTTTCTAGCCAGAGCATGTAGATACTAGGTTATCTAAGACTTGCGGAGTACATTCTCGTACTCAGCCTTGCGCCATTGTTTTTTTTCTACAAATGATCTGGTTACGACTGAAGGTGGCTTCTATGTTGACATCAACGAGTAGTTTGGGGTCCCAGGTAGCAGCCTGAGGACTATGGGATGGACGTCGCTTCTGTTTAAGGCCTCTTAGGCCCTTTGCTAAGTTGTTGTGTAGAACAACATATTTTGCTTTCGTTGTGTGATGTAATGTTGGGTCTATGACCTCTGGTTTGTAATAACCCTAATATCATACTCTGTTAAGAGTTTAAACTTATGTTGTTGAATCCCTGATTTTTGTAATGTTACCAAATCATACTATGATCTTCTGTGATTGGAGTTGAGCTTATCTTAGATGTGATCTGAGGTTAGTTTGACCCTAATCCCGGGGGTGCTACAACTAGAATATCTTTTTGTACCTTAGCAAGTTGATCAAGTTGGGTTTGAACAATTTGAAAGTGTTTACAAAGCATTTTAATATCATTAGAAGTTCTTTCCACAATATCTTTCAACTCATTAATAGCTCTAGAGTTTTCCAATAAATGATTCTGAACTTGTTTATTAAAATTACCTTGTTTAACAATAAATGTGTCAAGTTCCTCTAGACATTGATTAGGAGGCTTACCATAGGGAATATCACCTTCATCAAAGTGGAGAGAGTGCACCTCAATAGTATATGAGTGGGGAATTGGCTTACATAATTCTTCTATAGGAGGTAGATTCTTCACATCTTCAGCTCTAATACCTTTCTCCTTTAGACATTTCTTAGCTTCTTTCATCACTTCATCATTTAATACAATAACTCCCCTCTTCTTTGGTGTTGGTGTTGGAACTGGTTGAGGCACAACTGGTTCAGGAGTAATAGGCTCAGGTGTATTTAGCTCAGTTCAAGTCCAATCATCAGAATTCTTGCTTATTTTAGCCATTAATTCTTCAGCAGCTGTAGGAGTTATTTTCCTGAAAACACAATCAGCAAAGCTATCTAGGTATGTCCTAGAATCATCAGTTAGTCCATTATAATAAATATCAAGAAGATCATTTTTAGGTAATGGACATCCAGGATTTGCATGAATCAAGGCACAAAACCTTGTCCATGACACAGGCAATTTCTCTTCTTCTCCCTGTTTAAAATAAAAAATTCTCTGCAAAGCAGCATGTCTAGCACTGGGAGGAAAATATTTCTAGAAGAAAGAAGCAATCAAGCAATCAGGGCTATCAATGGAACCAGGAGGCAATCTATTAAACCAAGCCTTAGATTCTCCTTTTAGTGAAAAAGGGAAGATCTTAGTAACAAAGTACTTGCGCATCTTAAAATCATCAGATAATAAATCACTCATAGTGGAAAGCTCATTCATATGAGCTACAACACTCTCGTTTTCAGTCCCACAAAAAGATTCTTTCTCAACAATGTCCAAATAGGATAAATCAAGAGAGAAATCATAATCTTTATCTTTAATATCTATGGGAGAGGTGGCAAACTTAGGATCAGAGGACAATTTAGGAATAATGGTACGTCTCGCAAGGAGACTCTTAATAGCACTAGCACCATGTGTGTTTTGGCACTCTTCAACAAATTCGTCAGTAAACTCAATGTAACCATCATTAATATAGTATCTCTCTCTAGACTCAGGTGAGCTAACAGGTGTAACCGTGTCTTCATTAGGAGTTTGAGTATTTCCTAGACTAGCCATAGTAGCATCTAGGAAAGGACCTAATGAACCACTCGCATCAAGCACAGTAGAAGTAACATCATGAGTATCAAAAGCAGTTTCAGATTCAGCAGTAGTAGCAGTGTGTATAGCATGAGTATGTGGTGGTGGTGTGACAAGCTTACTTATAACATACGGTGAATCAAGAGCAACATAGGTGTTTAGGACAGTACCTCTTCTTGTAGTGGATGGTAAAATAGGAACTTTCCATCACGAGACTTACCCATGATGAAAGGAGTAGCAGTGAACAATAGTAGATCCAAGTGAACTTACAAACAAAGTTATGCTCACTGGCAACGACGCCAGAAAATAGTCTTGACGACCCACAAGTATAGGGGATCGCAACAGTCTTCGAGGGTAGTATTACCTAATTTATTGATTCGACGCAAGGGGAGCCAAAGAATACTTGCAAGCATTAACAACTGAGTTGTCAATTCAGCTGCACCTGGAAATAGTTCTTGCTCACAGAAGTTTATCTGTAGCAACAGCAAAGCAACTGCAGTAGTAAAGCAGGAGCAATAGTAACAGTTGTAGTAAACAGTAGGATATGAGTGCGGTAGGCATAGGGATGGATGGACGGGCGTTGCATGGACGAGTCTAAACATGTAACTTTAAGATCTAGGGCAATTGCAGATAAATAAAAATAAGCATCTAAGTACTAAACAATCATAGACATGTGCTCCATATATAGTCATGCGTGCTCGCAATTAGAACTTGCACAACATCTTTTGTCCTGCCAGCCCGTTGCAGCGGGGCCTCAAGGGAACTACTGGAAATTAAGGTGCTCTTTTTAATAGAGCACCGGAGCAAAGCATTAACACTCCGTGAACACATGTGATCCTCACATCACAGCCATCCCCTCCGGTTGTCCCAATTTCTGTCACTTTGGGGACTTTGGATCCGGACAATAATATGTGTACACAACTTGCAGATAAGATCACAAACAATACTATCATAATGATTCAATAATAAGTTCATATCTAAGATCATGGCACTCGGGACCTAGTGACAAGCATTAAGCACAAAAAGTTGCAACAAAGTCAAATAGCACTAATAGAGATACTAGGCACCATGCCCTAACAATCTTATTCGATTACATGATAGAACTCATCCAATACCTACCATCCCCATAGCCTACAACGGAGGAATTATGCCCTAGAGGCAATAATAAAGATGTTATTATTATAATTCTTGTTCATGATAAAGTTTATATTCCATGCTACAATTGTATTAAGCGGAAACTTTGATACTTGTGTGGTTTATGAACAACACCGTGTCCCTAGTATGCCTCTATGGACTAGCTCATTGATTAATGATGGTTAAGGTTTCCTAACCATAGGCATGAGTTGTCAATTAATAATGAGATCATGTCATTGGGAGAATGATATGATGGACAGACCCAAATTAAGCAGAGCAATTAGATTGTGTCATAGTGTTCATCTTTGCGAAGCTTTTTCTTATGTCAAATATTGTGTTCCTTAGACCATGAGATAATGCAACTCCCTGGTATCGGAAAGAAAGCTTTGAGGTCATCAAACGTCATCCTATGAGAGGGTGATCATAAAGGTGTCTCTCAGGTGATCGGAAAGTACTTGTTGGGTTGTATGTATCGAGATGGGATTTGTCCCTCCCAAGCCGGAGAGATATACTTCGAGCCCACTCGGTAATCGGTATCAACACCGCTAGCAAGCAAGTGGTTAAGGAGTTAATCACAAAGTGATATCGGATTACGGAATGAGTAAAGTACTTGCTATGAACGAGATTGAACTAGGTATTCCGATGCCAACGATCGAATCTCGGTCAAGTAAAATATCGCGTGACGAAGGGAAAATATATATGGGATTAATTGAATCCTGGCATCATGGTTCATTCGATATGATCATCGATGAATATGTGGGAGTCAATATGGGTTTCTAGACCCCGCTGTTGATTATTGATAGAAGATCATGTCTGCATATTCTCGAACCCATAGGGCCACACACTTAACGTGTCTCGACGCTAGGATAGAATGGATAATTGGTTTATGAGTTCTTATTCGGAGTCTTGGATGAGATCCAGGACATCACGAGAGGTTCCAGAATGGTCAGAAGGATAAGATTCATATAAGGGAAAGCAGTTTTTGGATTTCGGAATTGTTTCAGAATGTTCGGTATTGTACCGGAAGGTTCTAGAAGCTTCCAGAGTGGGACCAACGTGGCCCCACTTGTCGGGAGGGGGCGTGGGCCTACAAGGGAGTGCCCTGGTCGTATTGGTCCAGGGGCACAAGGCCCCATAGGCCCAGCCGGCCAAGCCCTAGGGGAAACCCTAGGGAGAGCTTCTAGAAGGGGGGGGGGGGAACTTGCCCCCCACTCCACCCCATGTGGCCGCCGGCCCTAGGGCTTGGAGGAGGGGCAAGGGCAGCCGTCCAGCCCTCTATATAAAGAGGGAAGGGGCACACCCTCCCCCCACACCTCCTCCAACCCTAGCTGCCTACCTGCTGCCCTCCTCTCTCTCTCTCTCCCGACTGCGCGTAGGCGAAGCCCTGCCGCAGAAACTCTCCACCTTTGCACCAAGCCGTCGTGTTGTAGATCCAATCGATCTCTCCACCCCACTTGCTGGACCGAGGAAGGAGGAGATGTCGAGGTGTTGTACGTGTGCATCTCTCGGAGGCGTCGCCACTTGCGGCGTTGGATCGGATCGGATCACGAGGAGGAGAAAGCTAGTACGACTACATCAACCACGTTCCGTTGAACGTTCCGCTGTGCGATTTCTTCAAGGGTATGAAGATCTCATCTATTCCCCCTCGTTGTTGAAGGGTTTCGCGGCATAGTAAATCAAAATTTTCTACGGAACGAACAGAGGGAAAGCCAAGATCTAATCTAGGAGATGCAAACAACGAGAGAGATTGGATTAGATCTTCATACCCTTGAAGATTCGCACAGCGGAACGTTCGTCGGAACGTGGGTGATGTAGTCGTACTCGCTTCTCCTCCTCGCGATCCGATCCGATCTAGCACCACAAGTGGCGGTGCCTCCGTGAGATGCACACGTATAGCACCTCGACGTCTCCTCCTTCCTCGGACCAGCGAGTATGGTGGAGAGATAGATTGGATCTACAACACGACGGCGTGGTGTATATGGTGGAGAATTTCTGCTGCAGGGCTTCGCCTACAAACAGTCGGGAGGGAGAGAGGAAGGTAGCAAGGCTGCTAGGGCTTAGAGGAAGGTGTGTGGGGGGAGGGGGCGCACCACCCCTCTATATATAGAGGGGGGGGGGGGGGGCGGCCAGCCCTTGCCCCTCCTCCAAGCCTATCTCTAGTTTAAACAATTTAAACTCTCCCTTATCTAGAAATCTTATCTCTAGTTTAAACGATTTAAACTCTCCCTTATCTAGAAATTCTATCCCGAGATTTAAACGAGTCAAATCTCTCTAGAATCGGCTGGGCCCTATGGGGCCTTGTGCCCCTGGCCCAATGCGGCCAGGACACTCCCTCATAGGCCCATGCCCCCTCCCGGAAGGTGGGGCCACGTTGGTACCCTTCCGGAAGGTTCTAGAAGCTTCCGGTACAATACCGATCAACCCGGAACAATTCCGAACTCCAAAAACTGCACTGCCTTATATGAATCTTATTCTCCGGACCATTCCGGAACCTCTCGTGATATCCCGGATCCCATCCGAGACTCCGAACAAAAATTCATAAACCAATTATCCAATCTATCCTAGCATCGAGATACGTTAAGTGTGTGACCCTGCGGGTTCGAGAATATGCAGACATGATCTTCTATCAATAATCAACAGCGGGGTCTGGGCACCCATATTGACTCCCACACATTCATCGATGATCATATCGGATGAACCACGATGCCAGGATTCAATCAATCCCATATATATATTCCCTTCGTCTCGCGATATTTTACTTGCCCGAGATTCGATCGTCGGTACCGTCATACCTAGTTCA
This sequence comes from Avena atlantica, assembly GCA_910589765.1. Taxonomy (NCBI): domain Eukaryota; kingdom Viridiplantae; phylum Streptophyta; class Magnoliopsida; order Poales; family Poaceae; genus Avena; species Avena atlantica. Next base: position 482,059,089 of record OU342735.1, on the reverse strand, counting down.
ATCTCGTTCACAGCAAGTACTTTACTCGTTCCGTAATCCGATATCACTTTGTGATTAACTCCTTAACCACATGCTTGCGAGCGGTGTTGATATCGATTACCGAGTGGGCCTGAAGTATATCTCTCCGACTTGGGAGGGACAAATTCCATCTCGATACATACAACCCAACAGATACTTTCCGATCACCTGAGAGACACCTTTATGATCACCCTCTCATAGGATGACGTTTGATGACCTCAAAGCTTTCTTCCTATACCAGGGAGTTGCATTATCTCATGGTCTAAGGAATACAATATTTGACATAGGAAAAGCTTCGCAAAGACGAACACGATGACACGATCTAATTGCTCTACTTTGTTTTGGGTCTATCCACCATATCATTCTCCCAATGATATGATCTCATTATCAATTGACAACTCATGTCTATGGTTAGGAAACCTTAACCATCATTGATCAATGAGCTAGTCCATAGAGGCGTACTAGGGACACGGTGTTGTTTACAAACCACACAAGTATTAAAGTTTCCGCTTAATACAATTCTAGCATAGAACATAAACTTTATCATGAACAAGAATTATAATAATAACATCTTTATTATTGCCTCTAGGGCATAATTCCAACAGTCTCCCACTTGCACTAGAGTCAATAATCTAGTTTACATCTGGCAACAATCTCACACCCATGGCACTGAGGTGTTGATCATGTTTTACACGTGGAAGAGGTTTAGTCAATGGATCTGCGACATTCAGATCCGTATGTACTTTGCTAATCTTCAGATCTCCATCTGCTATATAATCTCGGATTATATGAAACTTGCGGTTGATATGCTTGGTCTTTGGATGATATCTTGGTTCCTTAGCGAGTGCTATGGCGCCAGTGTTGTCACACAATATCTCCAGTGGGTCCAATGCACTTGGAACCACGCCAAGCTCAGTGATGAAGTTTCTGATCCAAACTCCTTCACTTGACGCTTCTGCAGCAGCCATGTATTCCGCTTCTACTGTAGATCCCGCGATCACGCTTTGCTTGCAGCTTCTCCAGCTCACAGCTCCTCCATTCAAAATATAAACGTATCCTGTCTGAGATTTAGAATCATCCTTGTCGGTGTCGAAACTAGCATCGACGTAACCTTTTACGACAAGCTGTTCATCACCCCCATAGACTAAGAACATTTCTTTAGTTCTATTTAGGTACTTTAGGATGTTCTTTACGGCTGTCCAGTGTTCCACTCCTGGATCACTTTGATATCTGCTCGTCAAACTAAGAGCATTGGACACATCCAGTCTAGTAAACAGCATGGCATACATGATGGAACCTATGGCCGAGGCATAAGGCACTTTGCTCATAGCTTCCCTATCATTTACCGTAGCTGGACACTGAGCCTTGCTCAATATCTTACCTGACAACATAGGCACTGAACCTTTCTTTGCCTTATCCATTCTGAACCTTTTCAGAACTTTGTCTAGGTATGTACTATGGCTTAAAGCTATCAGGCGTCTTTGTCTATCTCTATAGATTTTGATGCCCAATATATAAGCAGCTTCACCTAGGTCTTTCATTGAAAAACACTTGTTCAAATAACTCTTCACATCGTTAAGCATGTTGATGTCATTTCCGATAATCAATATGTCATCCACATACAGTACCAGAAACGTCACCGAGCTCCCACTCACTTTCTTGTAGATACAAGCTTCGTAGCAATTTGGAACAAATCCAAAGCTCTTGATCACTTGATCAAAACGAAGGTTCCAACTCCGAGATGCTTGCTTCAGTCCATAAATGGAACGCTGAAGTTTGCATACTTTACTAGCATCCTTAGGATCGACAAAACCTTCGGGTTGCATCATATACAACTCTTCATCAATGTTGCCATTGAGGAACGCAGTCTTGACATCCATCTGCCATATTTCATAATCATGAAACGCAGCAATTGCTAATAAAATCCGAATGGACTTAAACATCGCCACGGGAGAGAAAGTCTCATCGTAGTCAACACCTTGAACTTGTCGAAAACCTTTCGCGACAAGCCGTGCTTTATGGACGGTAACATTACCATCCGCGTCCGTTTTCTTCTTGAAGATCCATTTGCACTCAACGGCCTTTCGGTCGCTAGGAGGGTCCACCAAAGTCCATACTTGGTTTTCGCTCATGGATCCCAATTCGGATTTCATGGCTTCTAGCCATTTCTCAGAGTCTGGGCCCATCATCGCTTCCTCATAGTTCGTAGGTTCACTGTCTTCTACTAACAAGACAGTCAAGACAGGGTTGCCGTACCACTCAGGAGGGGCACGCGACCTTGTCGACCTGCGACGTTCAGTAGCAGCATCGTCCGAAGCTTCATGATCCTTGTCATTAGCTTCCTCTATTGTTGGTGCAGGCGGCACTGGAACAATTTCAGGTGCTGCGCTACTCTCCAATTCAAGAGAAGGTTCAATAACCTCGTCTAGCTCTACTTTCCTCCCACTCACTTCTTTCGAGAGAAACTCCTTCTCAAGAAAGGAACCGTTCTTTGCGACAAACACTTTGCCTTCGGTTCTGTGATAGAAGGTATACCCAATAGTTTCCTTAGGGTATCCTATGAATATGCATTTCTCCGCTTTGGGTTCGAGCTTGTCCGGCATCAACTTCTTGACGTAAGCTTCGCATCCCCAAACTTTAAGAAACGACAACTTAGGTTTAGCACCAAACCACAGTTCATACGGTGTCGTCTCAACGGATTTAGATGGAGCCCTATTTAAAGTGAATGCAGCGGTTTCTAATGCATAACCCCAAAATGATAACGGCAAATTAGTAAGAGACATCATTGATCGGACCATATCTAATAGGGTTCGATTCCGGCGTTCAGACACACCATTGTGCTGTGGTGTTCCGGGTGGCGTGAGTTGTGAAACGATTCCACTTGCTTTAAGATGCGTGAGAAAATCATCTCTCAAATATTCACCTCCACGATCGGATCGTAGAAACTTAATCTTTCTGTTACGATGGTTCTCCACTTCATTCTGAAATTCCTTGAACTTTTCAAACGTTTCAGATTTATGTTTCATTAAATAGATATACCCATATCTACTTAAGTCATCGGTAAAAGTGAGGAAATAGCGATATCCACCGCGCGTCGAAACACTCATCGGTCCGCATACATCGGTATGTATGATTTCCAACAAGTCCGTTGCTCGCTCCATCATACCGGAGAACGGGGTTTTGATCATCTTGCCCACGAGGCATGGTTCGCATGTGTCAAATGATTCAAAATCAAGAGACTCCAAAATTCCATCAGGATGGAGTTTCTTCATGCGCTTTACACCAATATGACCTAGACGACAGTGCCACAAATAAGTAGTATTATCACTATCTACTTTGCATCTCTTAGCCTCAATGTTATGGATGTGTGTTTCATCCCTTTCGAGATTTAGAAGAAATAAACCATTTACAAGAGGTGCATGACCATAAAAGATGTTACTCATATAAATAGAACAACCATTATTCTCCGATTTAAATGAATAACCGTCTTGCAATAAACACGATCCAGAAATAATGTTCATGCTCAACGCAGGCACATAATAACACTTATTAAGGTTTAAAACTAATCCCGAAGGTAAAACTAAGGAGAGCGTTCCGACGGCCATCACATCAACTCTTGATCCGTTGCCAACGCGCATCGTCACCTCATCCCTCGCAAGCCGCCGTCTATTCCGTAGCTCCTGTTTCGAGTTACAAATATTAGCAACTGAACCGGTATGAAATACCCAGGCACTACAACGAGGGCTAGTAAGGAAAACATCAATAACATGTATATCAAATAAACCTTTGATGGTGCCAGCCTTCTTGTCCGCTAAGTACTTCGGACAGTTGCGCTTCCAGTGACCCTTGTCCTTGCAATAGAAGCACTCAGTGTCCGGCTTGGGACCAGACCTGAGCTTCTTCTCAGCAGGGGCATTGCGCTTGCCGCCGCCCTTCTTGAAGGGCTTCTTTGCTCCCTTACCTTTCTTAAAGGAGGGCTTGTTGACCATCAACACATGATTATCCTTCTTGATGTCCACTTCCGCAGCCTTCAGCTTTGCGAAGAGCTCGGTGATCGTATCAGTGGAACCAATCTGATTAAGAGTCACTACAAAACTTTTGTAGCTGGGAGGGAGTGATTGCAGAACCCTGTCAATCTTGAGCTCCTCTGGAATCGTGCATTCCAGTTGCTCAAGGCGTTGAGTGTAGCCCGACATCTTTATGGCGTGCTCACTAACGGAACTCCCTTCCTCCATCTTGCAGTTAAAGAACTTCTCAGAGATCTCATATCTCTCAGAACGGGCTTGAGTCTGAAACATGGTTTTCAGCTCCTCGAGAATCTCAAAGGGCCTGGGATAGGTTTCAAAACGATTTTGAAGCTCCGGTTCCATAGCAAACAACATGGTGCTCTTAATCACACCATAATCATCTTTGCGCGACTGATAGACAGCTTTCTCATTAGCCGGCGCAGTTGCAGCAGGGGGGTCACCTAACGCTTTACCAAGGACATAGTCCTTTTGTCCGCCAGACAGAATGATTCTTAGATTGCGGAACCAATTGGTGAAGTTAGACCCATTGTTCCTAAGCTTTTCTTTCTCAGCAAAAACGTTGAAATTGAAGTTGGATTTGGCCATGTGATCTACAGTATTTGCAAGTACAATTTAGACTATGTTCATGATAAATAGTTCAACTTAATCAAATTACTAGATGAACTCCCACTAAATTCAACATCCCTCAAGTTGTTTAGTGAACACGATCCAAATTCACCACACCTAATCCGATCATCACGAGAAGAGATGTGGTTTCAATGGTGGACAACGAAGTGTCGATCATATCATTCATATGAATCATGCTTAACCTTTCGGTTCTTGTGTTCCGAGGCCATGTCTGTACATGCTAGGCTCGTCAAGTTAGACCCAAGTATTTCCGCGTGTGCAAAAACTGGCTTGCACCCGTTGTATGTGAGCGTAGAGTCTATAGCACCCGATCATCACGTGATGCTTGGACACGACGAACTTTCGCAACGGTGCATACTTGGGGAGAACACAGTTTTTATCTTGATCTTTAAGTGAGGAATCATCTTATAATGCTACAGTCGCGATCTAAGCATGATAAGATACATAAAAGGATAAACATCACATGCATATAACTTTATGTGACATGGTATAGCCTATCTTCGCGCAATGATCTCCATATTGTGCGTTCCGGCATGATCTCCATCACTCCACCATGATTGCCTCCACCACGAATAGCAACTACAACTATTGCTAACTACTTAGCGATAAAGTAAAGCTATTACATGGCGTATAAGAAGTTGACTCGCAGGTCATACACAATTATAAAGACAACCATATGGCTCCTGCCGGTTGTGTACTCATCGACATGCAAGTCGTGAAATATTACAAAACATGATCATTGCATACAACTTACACATCACATCTTGGTCCATACCATATCACAGAAACACTCCCTGGAAAAACAAGTTAGACGCCTCTACTTTGTTGTTGCATGTTTTACGTGGCTTTATGGGAGTAGATGCTAAGAACGATTCTTACCTACGGAAAGCCACAACGGTGATATTATGGTTGCCAAACTCCGGTGTTAATCCCATGCCAACTATAGTGAGAGAAACTGGCATCCACCAGCCGCATGTGTGGAACAAGCCACACGTCAAGTGCGGAGCCGGTCTCGCGAACGACGTCGCGTAAGGTTGGCCTGGACCGCTTCAATCTCACTATCCCGCGTCATAAGAAGAACACAAACAAGAGGCTTGCAACAGAAAACATCAACGCCCGCAACAACCATGTTGCGTTCTACTCGTGAAACACATCTACGCATAGATCTAGCTCTGATACCACTGAAGGGTTTCGCGGCATAGTAAATCAAAATTTTCTACGGAGCGAACAGAGGGAAAGCCAAGATCTAATCTAGGAGATGCAAACAACGAGAGAGATTGGATTAGATTTTCATACCCTTGAAGATTCACACAGCGGAACGTTCGTCGGAACGTGGGTGATGTAGTCGTACTCGCTTCTCCTCCTCGCGATCCGATCCGATCTAGCACCACAAGTGGCGGTGCCTCCGTGAGATGCACACGTGCAGCACCTCGACGTCTCCTCCTTCCTCGGACCAGCGAGTATGGTGGAGAGATAGATTGGATCTACAACACGACGGCGTGGTGTATATGGTGGAGAATTTCTGCTGCAGGGCTTCGCCTACAAACAGTCGGGAGGGAGAGAGGAAGGTAGCAAGGCTGCTAGGGCTTGGAGGAAGGTGTGTGGGGGGAGGGGGCGCACCACCCCTCTATATATAGAGGGGGGGCGGCCAGCCCTTGCCCCTCCTCCAAGCCTATCTCTAGTTTAAACAATTTAAACTCTCCCTTATCTAGAAATCCTATCTCTAGTTTAAACGATTTAAACTCTCCCTTATCTAGAAATTCTATCCCGAGATTTAAACGAGTCAAATCTCTCTAGAATCGGCTGGGCCCTATGGGGCCTTGTGCCCCTGGCCCAATGCGGCCAGGACACTCCCTCATAGGCCCATGCCCCCTCCCGGAAGGTGGGGCCACGTTGGTACCCTTCCGGAAGGTTCTAGTAGCTTCCGGTACAATACCGATCAACCCGGAACAATTCCGAACTCCAAAAACTGCACTGCCTTATATGAATCTTATTCTCCGGACCATTCCGGAACCTCTCGTGATATCCCGGATCCCATCCGAGACCCCGAACAAAAATTCATAAACCAATTATCCAATCTATCCTAGCGTCGAGATACGTTAAGTGTGTGACCCTGCGGGTTCGAGAATATGCAGACATGATCTTCTATCAATAATCAACAGCGGGGTCTGGGCACCCATATTGACTCCCACACATTCATCGATGATCATATCGGATGAACCACGATGCCAGGATTCAATCAATCCCATATATATATTCCCTTCGTCTCGCGATATTTTACTTGCCCGAGATTCGATCGTCGGTACCGTCATACCTAGTTCAATCTCGTTCACAGCAAGTACTTTACTCGTTCCGTAATCCGATATCACTTTGTGATTAACTCCTTAACCACATGCTTGCAAGCGGTGTTGATATCGATTACCGAGTGGGCCCGAAGTATATCTCTCCGACTTGGGAGGGACAAATTCCATCTCGATACATACAACCCAACAGATACTTTCCGATCACCTGAGAGACACCTTTATGATCACCCTCTCATAGGATGACGTTTGATGACCTCAAAGCTTTCTTCCGATACCAGGGAGTTGCATTATCTCATGGTCTAAGGAATACAATATTTGACATAGGAAAAGCTTCGCAAAGACGAACACGATGACACGATCTAATTGCTCTACTTTGTTTTGGGTCTATCCACCATATCATTCTCCCAATGATATGATCTCATTATCAATTGACAACTCATGTCTATGGTTAGGAAACCTTAACCATCATTGATCAATGAGCTAGTCCATAGAGGCGTACTAGGGACACGGTGTTGTTTACAAACCACACAAGTATTAAAGTTTCCGCTTAATACAATTCTAGCATGGAACATAAACTTTATCATGAACAAGAATTATAATAATAACATCTTTATTATTGCCTCTAGGGCATAATTCCAACAGTTGTTTGCATCTCCTAGATTAGATCTTGGCTTCCCCGTTCGCATCCGTAGATTTTTTTTGATTTACTATGCTGCAAAACCCTTCAGTGGTATCAGAGCTAGATCTATGCGTAGATGTGTTTTACGAGTAGAACGCAATATGCTTGTTGCGGGCGTTGATGTTTTCTATTGCAAGCCTCTTGTTGTGTACTTCTTATGATGCGGGGTAGTGAGATTGAAGCGGTCCAGGCCAACTTTACGCGACCTCGTTCGCGAGACCGGCTTCGCACTTGACGTGTGGCTTGTTCCACACATGCGGATGGTGGATGCCAGTTTCTCTCACTATAGTTGGCATGGGATTTACACCGGATGTTGGCAACCATAATATCACCGTTGTGGATTTCCGTAGGTAAGAATCGTTCTTAGCTTGTTACTCCCATAAGCCACGTAAAACATGCAACAACAAAGTAGAGGCGTCTAACTTGTTTTTCCAGGGAGTGTTTCTGTGATATGGTATGGACCAAGATGTGATGTGTATGTTGTATGCAATGATCATGTTTTGTAATATTTCACGACTTGCATGTCGATGAGTACATAACCGGCAGGAGCCATATGGTTGTCTTTATAATTGTGTATGACCTGTGTGTCAACTTCTTATACGCCATGTAATAGCTTTACTTTATCGCTAAGTAGTTAGCAATAGTTGTAGTTGCTATTCGTGGTGGAGGCAATCATGGTGGAGTGATGGAGATCATGCCGGAACGCACAAGATGGAGATCATTGCGCGAAGATAGGCTATACCATGTCACATAAAGTTATATGCATGTGATTTTTATCCTTTTATGTATCTTATCATGCTTAGATCGTGACGGTAGCATTATAAGATGATTCCCCACTTAAAGATCAAGATAAAAACTGTGTTCTCCCCAAGTATGCACCGTTGCGAAAGTTCGTCGTGTCCAAGCACCACGTGATGATCTGGTGCTATAAACTCTACGTTCACATACAACGGGTGCAAGCCAGTTTTGCACACGCGGAAATACTTGGGTTTGACTTGACGAGCCTAGCATATACAGACATGGCCTCAGAACACACGAACCGAAAGGTTAAGCATGAGTCATATGAATGATATGATTGACACTTTGTTGTCCACCATTGAAACCACATCTCTTCTCGTGAAGATCGGATTAGGTGTGGTGAATTGGGATCATGTTCACTAAACAACTTGAGGGATGTTGAATTTAGTGGGAGTTCATCTAGTAATTTGATTAAGTTGAACTGGTTATCATGAACATAGTCTAAATTGTACTTGCAAATTTTGTAGATCAAATGGCTAAGTCCAACTTCAATTTCAACGCTTTTGCTGAGAAAGAAAAGCTTAAGAACAATGGGTCTAACTTTACCTACTGGTTTCGCAATCTGAGAATCATTCTCGCTGGCGGACAAAAGGACTATGTCCTTGAGAAAGCGCTAGGTGACGCCCCTGCTATAGATGCGCCGGCTGATGAAAAAGCTGTTTATCAGTCGCGCAAAGATGATTATGGTGTGATTAAGAGCACCATGTTGTTTGCTATGGAATCGGACCTTCAAAGTCGTTTTGAGGAGTTCGCCGAGCCCTTTGAGATTCTTGAGGAACTGAAAACAATGTTTCAGACTCAGGCCGCTTTGAGAGATATGAGATCTCTGAGAAATTCTTTAACTGCAAGATGGAGGAAGGGAGTTCCGTTAGTGAGCACGCCATTAAGATGTCGGGCTACACTCAACGCCTTGAGCAACTGGACTGCAAGATTCCAGAGGAGCTCAAGATTGACAGAGTTCTGCAATCACTCCCTCCTAGCTACAAAGGTTTTGTAGTTACTCATAATCAGATTGGTTCCACTGATACGATCACTGAGCTCTTCGCTAAGCTGAAAGCTACGGAGGTGGACATCAAGAAAGATAATCATGTGTTGATGGTCAACAAGCCCCCCAGCTTTAAGAAAGGTAAGGGTGCAAAGAAGTCCTTCAAGAAAGGAAGTGGCAAGCACGTTGCCCCTGCTGAGAAGAAGCTCAAGTCTGAACCTAAGCCAGACACTTAGTGCTTCTATTGCAAGGACAAGGGTCACTGGAAGCGCAACTGTCCGAAGTACTTAGCGGACAAGAAGGCTGGCACCATCAAAGGTATATTTGATATACATGTTATTGATGTTTACCTTACTAGCGCTCGTTGTAGTGCCTGGGTATGTGATACTGGTTCAGTTGCTAATATTTGTAACTCGAAACAGGAGCTACGGAATAGACGGCGGCTAGCGAGGGATGAGGTGACGATGCGCGTTGGCAACGGATCAAGAGTTGATGTGATGGCCGTCGACATGCTCTCCTTAGTTTTACCTTCGGGATTAGTTTTAAACCTTAATAAATGTTATTATGTGCCTGCGTTGAGCATAAACACCATATCTGGATCGTGTTTATTGCAAGACGGTTATTCATTTAAATCGGAGAATAATGGTTGTTCTATTTATATGAGTAACATCTTTTATGGTCATGCACCTGCTTTGAATGGTTTATTTCTTCTGAATCTCGAAAGCAATGAAACACACATCCATAACATTGAGGCTAAGAGATGCAAGGTAGATAGTGATAATAGGACTTATTTGTGGCACTGTCGTCTAGGTCATATTGGTGTAAAACGCACGAAGAAACTCCATTCTGATAGACTTTTGGAGTCTCTTGATTTTGAATCATTTGACACGTGCGAGCCATGCCTCATGGGCAAGATGATCAAAACCCCGTTCTCCGGAATAATGGAGCGAGCAACGGACTTGTTGGAAATCATACATACCGATGTATGCGGACCAATGAGTGTTTCGACGCGCGGTGGTTATCGCTATTTTCTCACTTTTACTGATGACTTAAGTAGATATGGGTATATCTATTTAATGAAACATAAATCTGAAACATTTGAAAAGTTCAAAGAATTTCAGAATGAAGTGAAAAACCATCGTAACAGGAAAATTAAATTTCTACGATCCGATCGTGGAGGTGAATATTTGATTTATGATTTTCTCATGCATCTTAAAGCAAGCGGAATAGTTTTGCAACTCACGCCACCCGGAACACCACAACGCAATGGTGTGTCTGAACGCCAGAATCGAACTCTATTAGATATGGTGCGATCGATGATGTCTCTTACAGATTTGCCGTTATCATTTTGGGGTTATGCATTAGAAACCGCTGCATTCACTTTAAATAGGGCACCATCTAAATCCGTTGAGACGACACCGTATGAACTGTGATTTGGTGCTAAACCTAAGTTGTCGTTTCTTAAAGTTTGGGGATGCGAAGCTTACGTCAAGAAGTTGATGCCGGACAAGCTCGAACCCAAAGCGGAGAAATGCGTCTTCATAGGATACCCTAAGGAAACGATTGGGTATACCTTCTACCACAGATCCGAAGGCAAAGTGTTTGTCGCAAAGAACGGATCCTTTCTTAAGAAGGAGTTTCTCTCAAAAGAAGTGAGTGGGTGGAAAGTAGAGCTAGACGAGGTTATTGAACCTTCTCTTGAGTTGGAGAGTAGCGCAGCACCTGAAATTGTTCCAATGTCGTCTGCACCGACAATAGAGGAAGCTAATGCCAAGGATCATGAAGCTTCAGACGATGCTACTACTGAACGTCGCAGGTCGACAAGGTCACGTGCCCCTCCTAAGTGTTACGGCAACCCTGTCTTGACTGTCTTGTTAGTAGATAACAGTGAACCTGCGAACTATGAGGAAGCAATGATGAGCCCAGACTGAGAAATGGCTAGAGGCCATGAAATCCGAATTAGGATCCATGAGCGAAAACCAAGTATGGACTTTGGTGGACCCTCCTAGCGACCGAAAGGCCGTTGAGTGCAAATGGATTTTCAAGAAGAAAACGGACGCGGATGGTAATGTTACTGTCTATAAAGCACGACTCGTCGCGAAAGGTTCTCGACAAGTTCAAGGTGTTGACTACGATGAGACTTTCTCTCCCGTAGCGATGTTAAAGTCCATTCGGATTTTATTAGCAATTGTTGCGTTTCATGATTATGAAATATGGCAGATGGATGTCAAGACTGCGTTCCTGTACATATGCTCATAACATTTAGAGTATAGGACATATATGGATTTGTACATATCACAGTATGATTGATATAAATACTCTTTGTGATTTCATACATCAAGTATCAATCTATACTTGAATCTTTGTTTCACTTACCCTGTGTCAATACACTTAAATATATCATCAATATTGAACTCATTCATCCTTTTTCTGTGACAAGAACCTTTCTTGTAGTTTCTATATTGAACTCATTCAATACATCATCTATGTACTTTCGGCACAACCATATTAGCGTCTATTGATGCCAAATATTTGGGTTTTGCCTAAGTCTTTCATCAGGATGAAATTCTTAATATGTGTTAATAAAATATACATCTTTTCCAATCAACAATATGTCCTCCACATAATGTATTAGAAATATTTCTTAGCGCTCCCACTTAATTTCTTGCAAATGCAAGCATCTTCATTGTCTCTGATGAAATTAAACTCTTTTAACAGTTTCATCATATTGAAGATTCCAACTCCGCTATGCTTACTTCAACCATTGAAGTTTGCATATGCTTTTAGCATCCTTTGAATTAACAAAACCCTATGGACCGTGTTATGCACATGTCCTAGGTAACAATTCTATTAGAAGAACTTGTTTTGTTTATTCAACTACCACATAACAAAATTATATGTAGTGGTTGCTATATTAATCCGTCTAGACTAAATATCGCTATGAAAGATCAGATCTTTTCATAGTCAACCTTTGAACATTGTTGTGAACTCTTTCCCAACATGTCGACTATTTCATAGATGTGCAACATCCATGTCTATTTATTTATAGATCCAAACACAACTGTAAGGTCTTACACCTTTCTCGAGGGTCTTTCAAGTTCAAAACTTGATTTCTCGTGTATGGAACTATCACGGATTTTATGGCTTCAAGCCATTTTACGTAGTCAGGGCCCATCATCGCTTCTTTGCATGTAGTACGTTCATTATTCTCAAATAATGATTCAACCCTCAAATCTTGGTATTTGATTGTTTACTCGACCTACTTGGTTCAACAGAAACTTTGACCTTCGTAACCATAACCTTTGAGGCACGTGAGCCATGAGCATTGTTGCTGCCTCCGGAACACTTTTCGGCGCTGCGCAACTTTGCACATATAGCTAAGGTTCTTTTAACCTTATCAAAGTTCTATTGTCCTCCCACTTATATTTTCACGAAAAATTCCTTCTCAAAGAAAATTGACGTTCTAAGTGACAAACACTTTTGTCTCTGATGATATGGAGGAACAGTTATTCGAAATAACATACAAAGACAGGTTCATCCGACTTTGGTTGCAAAACATCTTTCTTATGCATAGCAGACCAATGTTTTAAGAAAGAACAACTTGGATTTAATCCCAAACCATAACTTTATATGGTGTCATTTCAACGGATTATGATGGAGCTCTTTTCAGTGGAAAACGGTAATCTCTAAAGCTTTTAATCTTTAAAATACAATGGCAGTTTTATGAATTACACCTTCGATCTTACCATGTCAAACAAGGTTTAATTACATATCTCGAATGCTCCATACTTTTATGGTGTTTCGGGAAAATGCAAATCCACGGAACGATTCCTTAAATCTTAGGTATTATGCTAAACTTGTAACTCAAATATCTTCCTTTATGATCTTATCATAAACTATTTATATTCTTGTTACAATGATTTTGCACTTCATCTTGAAAATCTTTGAACTTTTCAAATATTTCACACTTCATCCTTATTAAGTAAATATTCATATATTCACTCAAATTTTCGGAGAAAGCATATGAAGTTGAAATCCATCGCTCTTGACTACACATAATGGATTTCGTACAACAATATGTACAAGTTCCAATAAGCTAGTCATTCGTTCCCTTTTGGCCTATGAACGAAGTTTTAATTATCTCTAGGAAAGTTTCACAAGCGTCATTTGATCAAAATTCAAAAGACTCCAAAATTCCATCCACATGGAGTTTCTTCATGTTTTCTTTCCAATATAATTTAAACGGCGATGTCACTTCCTAAGTGATCCTTCAATCAATTTGTCTTTCGACATTTTTTTAGCACTAGTTTTATGGATGTGATTTCTCCAACGAGATTTGTGAATCATCCATCTTTTATAGATTACGGCAATTATTTGAACAACCTTTTTGTTCTCATAATACCTGATAAAACAAATCTTGAAGGCAAGCTTTGATGTTTAACGAGCAACACAATAACCCTTTATTTGTTCTCGATGAACATCATCACATATTCTTTTGCTAGTTAATTAGGCCATTGTAGTTCATGAATTGTGTTGTTTCGTATGACGATTCACACCAACAAATTCAGTATCAAATACTTAAGAACCACATTGTTTAATAAGCAAAGAATATAGCCATAACATGTATATCATCTATATACTTAAACTGAACAATTCTAGTCTTTTCTTTTCTGCCATATATTTATGAGATTCTCTTTTAGTATTTCCTTTTCTGTTTGAAAGAATCTATCAACATCAATAGTGGAGTCATACATATGACACATAGTCCAAAGCGTGTATAGTTAAATACCAATGTATTTGGACTTGCACTTTGAAGTAGATCACCATTATCAAATGTTTGGTGTTCTTTCAAATTCCTTTCTTTAGTAATCTCTTGGTGTAGTAAACATTTTACCTACATCAAATATTCACCCTCATCATGGATTTATCCATGATCAAGCTACTTTTAGCTTGTAACGGTGAATCGCGAGTATAATGTTGCTCTCCAAAACCTTTTGGAGGATTAGGAAAACTAGTGTCTCCAACCTTTTGCAAATTCTCATCAAATATGAGAACATGACTTTTGCCATATTATACTCTATCATGTTGCAACCAAAACTTCGTTTCAGATATCACAATATCTTCCACACATCATGGTTTCTGAAACAACTCTTTCAGATCCTAGATAACCTTGATATTAAGACAATCCTTTGAATATCAAGAATCATGGAGACAAACATGATACTTATATACTAACATTGGAATTGTTACTCTTGATTTAATACCAACTATTAAACTTCATGGAGTAATCAAAACTTACTGAAAGTTTGCAATGTGACTTTTAAACTTCAGATTAACACTTCAAAACAATACGATACCAGTTCGTAAAGTAACTAACCAGAATTCTATAGTTCTATCATCTCAATTATAACTAAGCGCAAGGTGGTAAACGGATGCCAATGACTACAACAACTATGCAAATTCACTTTGATTTAATTTATGATAAATAGTGTTCAACTTTTAATCATATTGCTGTTGAACTCCCACTCAAAACAATATCCCTCACATTGTTTTAGTGATCACACGAACCAAATCCACCACATCAAAACCGATCATCACGAGAGTTGATGCAACTTCAATGGCGAACAATCAACATGTTCATCATATCTACTATATGACTCATGCTTTACCTTTCGGTGATCCGTGTTTCGAGACCATGTCTGTACATGCTAGGCTCGTCAAGATCAACCTTAGCTTCCGCATAAGCAAATCTGGCTTGCTTACGTTGTATACACTCGCAGAATCTAACACACCCGATCATCACGTGGTGCTTCGAAACAACGAGCTTTAGCAACGGTGCTTACTAAGGATGAACACTTTAATACTTGAAATTGTGTGCTTGAGGGATCATCTTATAATGCTACCGTCGTGAACTAAGCAATACAAGATGCATCAAAGGATTAACATCACATGCAATTCATAATATGTGATATGATATGGCCTTTCTTCTTTGTGCTTCCGATCTCCATCTTCTAGCACGAACATGATCTCCATCATCACCGGCATTGCATCAAGGTCAATGACGCTGCTGCATGGTTGTTGTCCACCAGCTTCAACTATTACAACTACCTTGAATAGACACGCGAGTCTTAACAGAATTTAAAGACAACCATATGGCTCCTGTCGGTTGCCAACTTACAATAAGGAACATTGCATACATCAAATATAATCACAATCATGGCCATATCACATCACAGCACACCCCTGCAAAACAAAGTTAGACGCCTCTAATTTTCTTTGCATATTTTACGTGGTTTGGGGCTTTCAATAAGCGTCGCTCTAACTTACGAAAAAGAACCACAACATTGATACTAGTATTGTCAATCACCCGTTGTAAATTGAATCTTAACTATGTTGGGAGAAACAGGCACCCGCAAAGCCACTTATGCAATACAAGTTGCATGTCAAGCGTGGATCAAGTCTCATGAACGATGTCATGTAAGGTTAGCCCGGGCCGCTTCATCCCACCATCCCGCAAGATGCAAAGTACACAAGAAGCAATCGACAACAAAAGCATCAACGCCCACAATGACCATTGTGTTCTACTCGTGCAACAGATCTACATATAGACACGGCTCTGATACCACTGTAGGGGTTCGTAGCATGGTGATGTGGACATCCCTACTATTGATACAACCGTTGTACCTACAGCAACACACATACAAGGACCCATCACAAGATCTCGTGCCAAACAACTTAACTATCAGGTACTTTCGTTTCTTGGAACTATTCCTTACATACATGAGAATATGATGCTGCCTAAATCAGATACATTTCTTACTCTTAGGAATGATGGACCAAGCATGGATGAGAGGGACAAGCATTGGAGCATGGCCATGCATGGAGATGGCAGCAAGCATGTGATGATCCAAGAGAAGGCCACGGATGAAGATTTCAGAACTTTGAGGCCGCCATAATGAAGAAAGAAGGCTTGGACGAAATATTAAAGATCAATACTTTACGAATTCGTCCATAGCATAATATGGTGCTGCGACACCTTTATTTTGGGCCAGGCCCATGTAATTTTCGCAGGATTTTAATTAGCCACTTTTTAGAGTCCGTATTTGAGGGGAAAAGGACTTTTAGGGTTGGATTCGGCCACCACTTCCATGGCTGGCCGAAACCCCACCTTTTCGCCCTTAAATACGCCCCATAGCCGAACCTCTAAACTCGGATTTTGTTTAGACATTAAGTTAGCCATAGTCGCAACTTCGCCAAGGCTCGAGCGTCGCAGAGGCCTCTTGTACTTCGCACCTATTCAGGATCCCACCTCTTTCAATAAATCTTTCCTCTTAATCCGCAATATCTTGATTGCAATATTGGTTCTTACTTGTTCTCGATTTCAGGTAGGAATTAAGACCCTTGCTGGTCAGGCTGATCGTGTTCACGCAGGATCGGTAACCTCCAGGAGATTGGCCTAGCGATTGCATTGGCGCTCGTGCTCGCACGTGTAGTCGGATCGTCAAGCCCGAACTCCACCAAATCGATTATCGCCATCTCATCGAAAGATCGGACACCTTTGCCCTATCAAGTGGTATCAGATTTCAGGTTGCTCAGTGAGATTTTACTGTTTTTCGTAGATTAGATCTGTTTTTACCTATAACCCACAAAAAAGCCAAAAACACAGTTCGAATTTAGATCCATCCCATAACCAATCTACGCCTCGCATTATCTTTTCAGTTTTTGCATTGTTGAATTTGTGTCTACATCGTCGCGTCGAGTTGCTGGTCTTAGTGTCTCGTCCCTTAGAGTTTCGAGTTCTAATCATACTAGTCACCGCCACACTCGCCGATCACCACCACCATATTCCGCCGCCATATACCCTGCCACCATAAACCCTAAAACTCCGCCACCGCCTCCCTACCGCGACACGGATCCGATCACCTTTCCTGCCGTGGCACGAGTCCGAGTTGAGTCATTATTTCCTAGTTATTTCTTTTGACTTTCCTTCTTTGTTGTTTCCGTGTTCCGCTAAAGTCCGTGTCGAGCTAAGAGTCCGGTCGTAAGTCCAGAAGGAGAGCAAAAAAAAAAAAAAGTCTGGAACCGCCTCCGAAAAAAAATTCTGGCTATACTGGTTTTCAGCTTTGGGGATCACTTTTCTCCATCGGCCGTTATAGCGATATTTTTTTGGCGCCTGCGCGCTTTCCGGAACAAAATAAAAATTTCGAAAAAAAATTTTGGGGGCTAACCTCTTTTTAGACCCCGTAGATCAGTTCTAGACACTCGCCATCCTAGTAATTTTCTGCATCTCGGATCGCTTTTCAGGGTGCTATATCATCATACAGTGCTTGTTGTGTCGCGTCGTGACATCGTTGGTGATCTAGGCTCGCGTCTCTAGTACGGTCTAGCCTAGGACCAGCACAGTACCGTCGTTGAGCATTCTTTCAACTTTTGCATTGCTGTTTTGATAATTGCTAACCCCTTTGCTAAGCCTTCCTAGAGCTCCACAGATACTCTCCACGTGCGGTGTTTCGACTCCTGGTAATCGCTTGGTTCAATCTCTGGACCCACTGATCCTCGTGGTTGCACATCGCCTTTTCCTGCTGTTTGGTAAGAACTTGTAAGAGCTTCGTATATTGCTTGACGGATTACGCGTGACTTCCACCATATTCCTGTAGTATATACCTGTGCTTTTAAGGACTAACCATGACAGATACTTCGCGGAATCCTGCCACCATGACGAACGAAGAACTACATGCCCACTTCTCCACGCTCTTGGTCAGTCGCGCTGAAGACGTGGATACGCGCCTAGGGGAGTTTGACACCAATCTCACCAACGCCGTGGACAAGATCGATGGACTCGAGAAATCCTTCAACGCCAAGCTTGACGTTCGGTTCAAGGAGCTTTTGAACCGATTGCCCGCACCCGCACCGGCACCCACACATGGCGCACGGCGCATTCCGATCACGGGTCGGACTGCTGGTTCGGCTCCCGCCGCACCCCCGGCGGCTCCTGCTGCGACTGACGTTCCTCAGACTTCCGCCGCGGCTGCTGCTGCGACATTGGGGACAGACGACGGGTACTACTACGACCACGACGACGACGATCTGTTTGACGAGGAGGTTGAACAACCTCCACAGGTACCTGCTGGTCGTCCCCGACATTACTACCACAACGCTCGCCCACCGGTACGTAATGATGATGACCATGTTGCAAAGCTTAAATTAAATATTCCATATTTTGAGGGTAAATATAATCCTGATGCATATCTTACATGGGAGATGGAAGTAGAACAACGTTTTGCATGCTTAAAATATCCTGAGAATATGCGTGTTAGTGCTGCTACATGTGAATTTACTAAATTTGCTTCCCTTTGGTGGTCTGAGTATTGTCGTTTAAATCCTACTATTATTCCTAGTACTTGGACTGCTTTAAAAACTGCTATGCGTGTTCGTTTTGTACCTCCCACTTATCAACGTGATTTACTGAAGAATCTGACACGCTTAGAGCAAGGGAAAAATTCTGTAGAAGAGTATTATCAGGAATTGCAAACGGGGATGGTTAGGTGTGGTCTTGTTGAATCTAATGAACAAATGCTTGCACGTTTCTTTGGTGGATTAAACAAGGACATTCAGCACATATTAGATTATAAGGAATATAATTCTATCACTCGTTTGTTTCATCTTGCTTGCAAAGCTGAACGTGAAGTGCAGGATCGCCAAACACCATGGAGGAGGACTAATAATTCCGCAGGTCGCACATCCACTTGGACATCCCGACAATCAGCGCCTCCTCGTGATTCGCCTCCAGCTACTACCACATCCAAGGCCACCACAAGATTTCCAGCTGCTCCTCCACCATCCTCCAATGCTCCTGCTCGTAGTGCGTCTTCTATGGCTTCCACGGGTAAGACAAAGGATATACAATGCCGCAAGTGCTTAGGTTTTGGTCATATTGAGAGACAGTGCACAACACAACGTGTGATGATGGTGCGAGAAGATGGTGAATACGATTCAGCGAGTGACTTCGATGAAGATACACTAGCCTTTATTTCTGCTCGAGATGGAGACAATTCTGATGATGATGAAGAGCCAGAGGTAATGGGAGCTGAAGCAGCTGATCAATACAAGAGTTTAATTACACAACGTGTGTTGAGTGTGCAATTGAGCAAATCTGAGCAAGATCAACGACACAACCTGTTCCAAACACGTGGTGTTGTCAAGGAAAGAGCTATACGGATCATCATTGATGGAGGGAGTTGTAATAATCTGGCCAGTGTTGACATGGTAGAGAAGCTTGCGCTTCCAACAAGACAACGCCCACATTCATACTACATCCAATGGTTTGAGAGTTCTCGCAAGATCAAGGTAACAAGAACGGTACGCGTGCATTTTACTATTGGTACATATTCTGATTTTGTTGATTGTGATGTTGTACCTATGCAAGCTTGTTCTTTGTTACTTGGTAGACCATGGCAATTTGATAGAGAATCTGTTCATAATGGCAAAACTAATCACTATTCTCTTATGCATGATGGAAAGAAAATTGGTCTAAAACCTATGACTCCCGAACAGATTTTAAAAGATGATCTTGCTAGAGCTAGTAGAGCTAAAACTGAGGGGAAAAATAAAAGTGAGAATCAGATTGTTGCTGCAGATTTTATACCACCAAAGAACACTAAATCTGATTCTACACATGCTACTGAAATTCGTTTGAAGAGTCCATGTATGCTTGCAAATAAAATTGATATTGCTGAACTAGATGTAAACAATACTCAATGTTATGCAATTGTCTGCAAAGAGGTTTTGTTTTCATTTGAGGATATGCCTCCTTCTTTGCCACCCGCTGTTGCTAACCTTTTGCAGGAATATGAGGACGTCTTTCCCGCTGAGTTGCCACCAGGACTACCTCCTATTAGAGGAATTGAGCATCAAATTGATCTAATTCCTGGTGCCACGTTGCCCAACTGCGCGCCCTATAGAACCAATCCAGAGGAGACAAAGGAGATACAACGCCAAATTCAGGAACTACTCGACAGAGATCATATTCGTGAGTCCCTTAGCCCTTGTGCTGTTCCTATTATTTTGGTACCTAAGAAAGATGGTTCTTCGCGCATGTGTACTGATTGTAGAGCTATCAATAATATTACTATTCGATATCGTCATCCTATTCCACGTTTAGATGACATGCTTGATGAATTGAGTGGCTCTACCATGTTTTCTAAAGTTGATTTGCGTAGTGGTTACCACCAGATTCGTATGAAATTAGGAGATGAATGGAAAACAGCATTTAAAACTAAGTTCGGTTTATATGAGTGGTTAGTAATGCCTTTTGGTTTAACTAATGCACCTAGCACTTTCATGAGATTAATGAACGAAGTTTTACGTGCTTTCATTGGACGTTTTGTGGTAGTCTACTTTGATGATATTCTGATTTATAGCAAATCTTTAGAGGAACATTTGGACCATTTACGTGCTGTTTTCAATGCTTTACGTGATGCACGTTTGTTTGGTAACCTTGAGAAGTGCACCTTTTGCATCAATCGAGTTGCGTTTCTTGGCTATGTTGTTACATCACAGGGTATTGAAGTGGATCCAGCCAAGATTGAAGCTATTGAGAATTGGCCGCAGCCCAAGACGGTCACACAAGTGAGGAGTTTTCTTGGCCTCGCTGGTTTTTATAGGCGCTTTGTCAAAGACTTTGGATCAATTGCCGCGCCGCTGAATGAGCTTACCAAGAAGGATGTTCCCTTTGTTTGGGGCGATGCACAACAACAGGCCTTCGTCATATTGAAAGATAAGCTAACACATGCTCCCTTACTCCAACTTCCTGATTTTACTAAGACTTTTGAGCTTGAATGTGATGCTAGTGGAATTGGTTTAGGTGGGGTGTTATTACAAGAGGGAAAACCTGTTGCATATTTTAGTGAGAAATTGAGTGGGGCTAGTCTGAACTATTCTACTTATGATAAAGAATTATATGCGTTGGTTCGGACATTAGAAACTTGGCAACATTATCTATGGCCGAAGGAATTTGTTATTCATTCTGATCATGAATCTTTGAAGCATATTCGTAGTCAAGCTAAGTTGAATCGTCGTCATGCAAAGTGGGTTGAATTTATTGAGTCTTTTCCTTATGTTATCAAACACAAAAAGGGTAAAGATAATATTATTGCTGATGCTTTGTCACGCCGTTATGCTTTGTTATCTCAACTTGACTTCAAAATATTTGGATTGGAAACTATTAAGGAACAATATGTGCATGATGCTGAATTTAAAGATGTGTTGCAGAATTGTAGAGATGGTAGAACTTGGAACAAGTTCGTCTTCAATGATGGATTTGTGTTCCGTGCTAACAAACTATGCATTCCAGATAGCTCTGTTCGTCTTTTGTTGTTACAGGAGGCGCATGGAGGAGGATTGATGGGACACTTTGGTGTCAAGAAGACGGAGGATGTTCTTGCTGCACACTTCTTTTGGCCACGTATGCGTCGAGATGTTGAGAGATTTGTGGCACGCTGCACTACTTGTCAAAAAGCTAAGTCTCGCCTTAATCCACATGGTTTATATATGCCTCTTCCTGTTCCTAGTGTTCCTTGGGAGGATATTTCTATGGACTTTGTTTTGGGATTGCCACGAACACAGAAGGGGAGGGATAGTATTTTTGTTGTTGTGGATCGGTTTTCTAAGATGGCACACTTTATTCCTTGTCATAAAACGGATGATGCTGCGCATATTGCTGATTTGTTCTTTCGTGAAATTGTTCGTTTGCATGGTGTGCCAAATACTATTGTCTCTGATCGTGATACTAAATTTCTTAGCCACTTTTGGAGATGTTTATGGGCTAAGTTGGGGACTAAATTGCTGTTTAGTACTACATGTCATCCCCAAACTGATGGTCAAACTGAAGTAGTAAATAGAACTTTGTCTACTATGTTACGGGCTGTTTTAAAGAAGAAATTAAAATTGTGGGAAGAGTGTTTACCTCATATAGAATTTGCTTATAATCGTTCATTGCATTCTACCACAAAGATGTGCCCATTTGAGATTGTGTATGGTTTTGTTCCTCGTGCACCTATTGATTTATTGCCTTTACCTTCTTCGGTGCAACATAATTTGGATGCTACACAACGCGCTGAAATGATATTAAACTTGCATAAGACTACTAAAGATAACATTGAACACATGAATGCTAAGTATAAACTTGCTGGGGATAAAGGGAGAAAGCATGTTGTGTTTGATGTTGGCGATCTTGTTTGGTTACATTTGCGTAAAGATCGTTTTCCTGATTTACGCAAGTCTAAGTTAATGCCACGTGCTGCTGGTCCCTTTAAGGTGTTAGAGAGAATCAATGATAATGCATATAAACTTGAGTTGCCTGCAGACTTTGGTACGGTTAGTCCTACATTTAACATTGCAGATTTGAAGCCTTACTTTGGTGAGGAAGATGAGATTGCGTCGAGGACGACTTCAATTCAAGAAGGGGAGCATGATGTGGACATCCCTACTATTGATACAACCGTTGTACCTACAGCAACACACATACAAGGACCCATCACAAGATCTCGTGCCAAACAATTTAACTATCAGGTACTTTCGTTTCTTGGAACTATTCCTTACATACATGAGAATATGATGCTGCCTAAATCAGATACATTTCTTACTCTTAGGAATGATGGACCAAGCATGGATGAGAGGGACAAGCATTGGAGCATGGCCATGCATGGAGATGGCAGCAAGCATGTGATGATCCAAGAGAAGGCCACGGATGAAGATTTCAGAACTTTGAGGCCGCCATAATGAAGAAAGAAGGCTTGGACGAAATATTAAAGATCAATACTTTACGAATTCGTCCATAGCATAATATGGTGCTGCGACACCTTTATTTTGGGCCAGGCCCATGTAATTTTCGCAGGATTTTAATTAGCCACTTTTTAGAGTCCGTATTTGAGGGGAAAAGGACTTTTAGGGTTGGATTCGGCCACCACTTCCATGGCTGGCCGAAACCCCACCTTTTCGCCCTTAAATACGCCCCATAGCCGAACCTCTAAACTCGGATTTTGTTTAGACATTAAGTTAGCCATAGTCGCAACTTCGCCAAGGCTCGAGCGTCGCAGAGGCCTCTTGTACTTCGCACCTATTCAGGATCCCACCTCTTTCAATAAAGCTTTCCTCTTAATCCGCAATATCTTGATTGCAATATTGGTTCTTACTTGTTCTCGATTTCAGGTAGGAATTAAGACCCTCGCTGGTCAGGCTGATCGTGTTCACGCAGGATCGGTAACCTCTAGGAGATTGGCCTAGCGATTGCATTGGCGCTCGTGCTCGCATGTGTAGTCGGATCGTCAAGCCCGAACTCCACCAAATCGATTATCGCCATCTCATCGAAAGATCGGACACCTTTGCCCTATCACATGGAAAACAAAAATTTTCTATTGCATACAAACAAACAAGCCAAGATCTATCTACTAGATTGTAGCAACGAATCGATGGAGAAACTCACCCTCGAAGATTCCAAAGCGGTTAACGAGAGCAGATTCTCGTGGGTGATGTAGTCGTACACTTGCTGATCTCAAGATCGCGTAGACGATCCTTCCGGCGCTGCGTTCCGGCAGCGCTCCCGCAGTCGGTCACACGTTCGGTACTCGACGAAGACCTTCCACTCCCTTGTTCCAGCAGGCAGCGGAGGTTGTAGCACTCTCCTCGCGATTCCGGCAGCACAACGGCGTGGTACCGGAAGTAGAGGAGAGATCTCGCAGGGCTTCGCCTTAAGCCGGCGCGAGTATGGTGGAGTATGAGAGAGCTCCTCGGCGATCTAGGGTTTAGACACACCAAGGAGGAGAGGCTAGAGCCGGTGGCTAGGGTTTGGGGCACCCCAAGTCGGCGGCTAGGGCAAAACCCTAGGGGGCAGCGGCGGCTATGGTGGTAGGCGCCAAGCTAGGGTTTGGAGGAGAGGTACTTGTGTGTCCTAGGAGGGAGCCCTGCCCCTCCTTATATAGGTGGAGGGGCCGGCCGGCCAAGGGGAGGGAGTGGAGTCCCTCCCCAACTCGGCTTGGGTGGTGCGCCGGCTTGGGGAGGAGGGACTCCCTCCCCAACTCGGTTTCACCTTCCTCCTCTTTTCCTCTTTCCAAATTTAGCCGTTTGACTTTTCAATTTAGCTATTTGACTTTTCAAACTAGGATTTGAATTAATCTTTTATTTGGAACAGCGATGACACTTAGTACATGATGCAATCATACCAACTTGATACAACACATCCATGTACCCTTCCCCTCCGGAGTGCCGGACATTCCGGAACATTCTAGAACATTCCCGATGAAAACACCGGAAACATTCCCCAACTCCGAAACGGGACTTTCCTTATATGAATCTTATTCTCCGGACCATTCCGGATCTCCTCGTGATATCCCGGATCCCATGCGAGACTCCGAACAACATTCGGTCTCTTTCTCATCATTCCATAACTACTCAAACAACGTCGAATCCTTAAGTGTGTCTCCCTACGGTTCGTGAATTATGCGGACATGATCGAGACACTTCTCCGAACAATAACCAATAGAGAAATCTGGAAATTCATATGGCTCCCACATATTTCTACGATTACTTTGCGATCGAATGAACCACTTACATACGATACCAATTTCCCTTTGTCTCAGATACTTTACTTATCCGAGGTTATGATCGTCGGTATCTCTGCATACCTAGTTCAACCTCGTTACCGATAAGTACTCTTTTCTCGTTCCCGTGATATGTGATCCCTTGTGAGCGAGTCACATGCTTGCAAGCTAATTGGATGACATTTCACCGAGAGGGCCCAGAGTATATCTATCCGTCATATGGATGGACAAATCCCCACTCTTGATCCATGTGTCTCAACCAATACTTTCCGAACACTCAATGCCACCTTTATAGCCACCCAGTTACGGTGTGGTGTTTGATGTCATCAAAGCATCCATCCGGTAAAGGTGATATGCATGATCTCATGGTCAAAGGAATTAGGTTACTATGTATCAGAAAGCATATAGCAATTGAACTATTGAAATGACTTGATCTTTATGCTACGCTTATCTATAGGAGTATGTCCATCACATCATTCTCCTAATGATATGACCCTGTTGTTAATAACATCTCTATGTTCATGATCACGAAACCATGATCATATATTAACCAACAAGCTAGTTTAACAAGAGGCTTTACTAGGGACTCTTTTATGTTTACAAATCACACAAGTATTAATGTTTCCTGTTAATACAATTATAGCATGGTATGTAAACATTTATCATAAGTATGAAGATATGATAATAACCACTTTATTATTGCCTCTTGGGCATATCTCCAACAGATAAGGTGTGCAAACTTCAGCGTTCCATTTATGGACTGAAGCAAGCATCTCGGAGTTGGAACCTTCATTTTGATCAAGTGATCAAGAGCTTTGGATTTGTTCCAAATTGCTATGAAGCTTGTATCTACAAGAAAGTGAGTGGGAGCTCTGTGACATTTTTGGTAATATATGTGGATGACATATTGATTATTGGAAATGACATTGACATTCTTAACGATGTGAAGAGTTATTTGAACAAATGTTTTTCAATGAAAGACCTAGGGGAAGCTGCTTATATATTGGGCATCAAAATCTATAGAGATAGACAAAGATGCCTGATAGCTTTAAGCCAAAGTACATACCTAGACAAAGTTCTGAAAAGGTTCAGAATGGATAAGGCAAAGAAAGGTTCAGTGCCTATGTTGTCAGGTAAGATATTGAGCAAGGCTTAGTGTCCAGCTACGGTAAACGATAGAGAAGCTATGAGCAAAGTGCCTTATGCCTCGGCCATAGGTTCTATCATGTATGCCATGCTGTGTACTAGACCGGATGTGTCCAATGCTCTTAGTTTGACGAGCAGATACCAAAGTGATCCAGGAGTGGAACACTGGACAGCCGGGAAGAACATCCTAAAGTATTTAAATAGGACTAAAGAAATGTTCTTAGTATATCGAGGTGATGAACAACTCGTCGTAAAAGGTTACGTCGATGCTAGTTTCGACACCGACAAGGATGATTCTAAATCTCAGACAGGATACATTTATATTTTGAATGGAGGAGCTGTGAGCTGGAGAAGCTGCAAGCAAAGCGTGATCGCGGGATCTACAGTAGAAGCGGAATACATGGCTGCTGCAGAAGCGTCAAGTGAAGGAGTTTGGATCAGGAACTTCATCACTGAGCTTGGTGTGGTTCCAAGTGCCTTGGACCCACTGGAGATATTGTGTGACAACACTGGCGCCATAGCACTGGCTAAGGAACCAAGATATCATCCTAAGACTAAGCACATCAACCGCAAGTTTCATATAATTCGAGATTATATAACAGATGGAGATCTGAAGATTAGCAAAGTACATACGGATCTGAATGTCGCAGATCCGTTGACTAAACCTCTTCCACGAGCAAAACATGATCAACACCTTAGTGCCATGGGTGTTAGATTGTTGCCAGATGTAAACTAGATTATTGACTCTAGTGCAAGTGGGAGCCTGTTGGAATTATGCCCTAGAGGCAATAATAAAGATGTTATTATTATAATTCTTGTTCATGATAAAGTTTATATCCATGCTAGAATTGTATTAAGCGGAAACTTTGATACTTGTGTGGTTTATGAACAACACTGTGTCCCTAGTATGCCTCTATGGACTAGCTCATTGATTAATGATGGTTAATGTTTCCTAACCCTAGACATGAGTTGTCAATTAATAATGAGATCATGTCATTGGGAGAATGATATGGTGGACAAACCCAAATTAAGCAGAGCAATTAGATCGTGTCATAGTGTTCATCTTTGTGAAGCTTTTTCTTATGTCAAATATTGTGTTCCTTAGACGATGAGATAATGCAACTCCCTGGTATCGGAAGAAAGCTTTGAGGTCATCAAACATCATCCTATGAGAGGGTGATCATAAAGGTGTCTCTCAGGTGATCGGAAAGTACTTGTTGGGTTGTATGTATCGAGATGGGATTTGTCCCTCCCAAGTCGGAGAGATATACTTCGGGCCCACTCGGTAATCGATATCAACACCGCTTGCAAGAAAAGTGGTTAAGGAGTTAATCACAAAGTGATATCGGTTTACGGAACGAGTAAAGTACTTGCTATGAACTAGATTGAACTAGGTATTCCGATGCCAACGATCGAATCTCGGGCAAGTAAAATATCGCGTGACGAAGGGAATATATATATGGGATTAATTGAATCCTGGCATCATGGTTCATCCGATATGATCATCGATGAATATGTGGGAGTCAATATGGGTTTACAAACCCCGCTGTTGATTATTGATAGAAGATCATGTCTGCATATTCTCGAACCCGTAGGGTCACACACTTAACGTGTCTCGACGCTAGGATAGAATGGATAATTGGTTTATGAGTTTTTGTTCGGAGTCTCGGATGAGATCCATGACATAACGAGAGGTTGTAGAATGTTCTGGAGAATAAGATTCATATAAGGGAAAGCAGTTTTTGGATTTCGGAATTGTTTCGGAATTTTCGGTATTGTACCGGAAGGTTCTAGAAGCTTCCAGAGTGAGACCAACGTGGCCCCACTTGTCGGGAGGGGGCGTGGGCCTACGAGGGAGTGCCCTGGCCGCATTGGGCCAGGGTCACAAGGCCCCATAGGCCCAACCGACCAAGCCCTAGGGGAAACCCTAGGGAGAGCTTCTAGAAGGGGGGGAAACTTGCCCCCCACTCCACCCCATGTGGCCGCCGGCCCTAGGGCTTGGAGGAGGGGCAAGGGCAGCCGGCCAGCCCTCTATATAAAGAGGGCAGGGGCGCACCCTCCCCCCACACCTCCTCCAACCCTAGCTGCCTACCTGCTGCACTCCTCTCTCTCTCTCTCTCTCTCTCTCTCTCTCTCTCTCTCTCTCTCTCTCTCTCTCTCTCTCTCTCTCTCCCGACTGCGCGTAGGCGAAGCCCTGCCGCAGAAACTCTCCACCTTTGCACCACGCCGTCGTGTTGTAGATCCAATCTATCTCTCCACCCCACTTGCTGGACCGAGGAAGGAGGAGACGTCGAGGTGCTATATGTGTGCATCTCTTGGAGGCGTCGCCACTTGCGGCGTTGGATCGGATCAGATCGCGAGGAGGAGAAGGCTAGTAAGACTACATCAACCACGTTCGTTGAACGTTCCGCTGTGCGATTTCTTCAAGGGTATGAAGATCTCATCTATTCCCCCTCGTTGTTTGCATCTCCTAGATTAGATCTTGGCTTCCCCGTTCGCATCCGTAGAAGTTTTTTGATTTACTATGTTGCGAAACCCTTCATTACTCACTCATGGATGAGGGAAACATTGATGGTTGATGGAGAGGCGTTGGTGATGATGATGATCCTCCCCAAATTCCCCGTCTCGGCAGGGTGCCAGAACGGAGTTTCTGGTTCCAAATCGTGGTTTCTGGTGGTGGCGGCGCAGCGGAACTCTTTCTATAAAAACATCGACCCCCCTGAGTTTTTAGGTCAGAAGGCATCTTATAGGCGAAGAGAGAGGCCGAGGGGGTGCCTGGGCTGCCACACCCCTCCCAGGAGCGGGGTGGGCCCACCCGCGCGGCAGGGGGGTGGGCCACCCAGGGCTCCCCTCCGTTTTGTATTCTAGCTCTGTGGATCTTCTGGTGAAATGAGATTTTTGGCATATTTTCGGGATTTTTCCTGATAGTTGATTTTCTACACAAAAACTAGATACCAAGGTAAATATGCTAAAAACAGCGTCAGTCCGTTTTAGTTGTATCCAAATCACACAAGTTTAGAGGAGAAACAGCAACAAAAGTGTTCGGAAAAGTAGATACATTTTAGACGTATCAGTGATCTCCACCCCTATGCCAAGGAGAGTGTTGGTGAAAATGATGGCGGCAAATTCCTCCCAGCGACGGCCGCGGGATCTGGCCTCTCCCAAGGTGGAAGATGATATCCACCAGCCGCCATCTCAGAAAAATACGGGTAATTTATGGCATAGGGTTCGCAAGACGAAGAGTTACATCAAAAGAGGAGGCCGAGTTGGCCCAGGCGATGCGGTCAGCATGTGGGACCGCGCCACGTGGCCAATCTCGGGCCTCGTGGCTCGCACGTGTGCTCTAGGTGGACAAGGTCTTTGTTTTCCCGAAAAACTTCCGTGGTTTCTTTCCCCGATCAATTTGAGTTCCAGATGTTAACGAAACATTAAAATATGGAAAAGAGTGTTTTATGCTTCCTAGAAATGAAATACCAAAATAAGGAACTTTATAGGAAAGTTCCGTAAATCATCTAATAATGCATAAATAAAGTAAGAACAATGCAAATAACAATAAAAACTAGTCATATATGTTGCTATTATTCTGATGCAAAATGCATGTATCAGCGCGTCGTGACGAGGCGAAGTGAGGCCGCGGCGAAGGAGGAGTAGCGCGCATCTATATCTCTTCTCATCTCAAGATTGTATAAGTGGTGGAGCATCCTCCCTTATAAGGAGGTCAAATTCCTACTAAACTAGCAATGTGGTACTAATCTTTTGTCCCGCAATGTGAGACTAAAATTTTGTCCCTCTTCTTGCCAAATGGGCCTGTGAGATTTCAGGAAGTATTGCTAAAGAAAAAATGGGTTGATTCATATTTAGGTAAAATTCTAACAATCCCCTACTAGATTCTAGAGGCACACAAAATTTTGCCAATGGTTTAAAACTTTGTTTTATATACCAACTGTGGAGAATGTTAAGTTAAACTTCCACCTAGACTACATGCTACACTACTTTATAAATTGTACAGTGGACTATGACTTGAACTGCAAGTTTGCTGCAAATCTAGTTTCAGATAGAGTCTTGATTAATACTAGACATCCACGAGACTTCCCCACAGGTGGAGCTTATGCTTCATAATTTGTGGCCTTCCATGAGTTTATTAGAGAGAATCCAACTCTCTTAGACTATGACTTTTAACAGTGAGACTTATATTGGTGTGTTCTTTAAAAGATATTCCGCGGGATAACAGCTCTGCTAATCCACTTAAAACATATTAATAGAAAAAATCAACCTGCCATGCAGAATAGGAGAATATTGCATCTCCATGGAGTGGTATTACGAAAGTAAGGTTATTCTCCTCTTAGTTGGCCAACAACTTGTCTTCCAATTATAATTCACGGATCTCTGATCATAAATACTGGGTTACCACTATGGACAACTCATATTGTGGGTCCATACCCATCTCCTTCAATTCAATTTCTACCACATTACGTGATAGACCCTTTGTGAAGGGATCTGCCAAGTTTTTAGATGTTTGGATGATCTGTCAAGTTTTTAGATGTTTGAATATAATTCAACGCAATAACTTCAAAGTTCCTCATTTTCCTGACAGATTTTAGTCTCCTCACATGCCTTGATGACTTGATATTATCCTTAGAACCATTTACTTTAAAATCAAAGTTCATAAGAATTGCGGGTATTTTTTAACCACAATTAAGTTCATTAAGAGTTTATGAAGCCACTCTGCTTCAATAGTGGTTGCGTCTAATTTTGTAAGTTCTGCTTCTATAGTTGACCTCGTTAAGATGGTTTGCTTACAACACTTCAAAGAAACAGCTCCACCACCAAGTGTAAATACATAATATCCACTTGTGGCATTTATCTCATCAGCATCAGAAATCCTATTTGAATCACTATAACCTTATAGTACCATTGGATACCAAATATAGTGAATGCCAGAGCTCGTAGTGCCTATTAGATAGTGCATAACTCTTTAAGACCATGCGAATGATCATCTCCAAGTTTGGAAACAAATCAACTGGTTTTGCTTACGGTAAAAGTGATGTTAGGCCTCATAGCGCTAGATAAAATACATAAGCAAATCAATAATTTGAGAGTATATCAATTGATCTCTAGTAGTCCCTTGATTCTTCCAAAGCAACATACTAGGATCATACAATGTTGGACAAAACTTGCCGTCACTATACCCGAAATGACTCAAGATCTTTTCCACACAGTGCGATTGAAGCAACGTTATCTCCCATTATCATCTATCAACAAATTGATGATCTGGATAACATCAATTACTCCTAGATCCTTCATATCAAAATAATAACATAAGAAATCCTTAAACTACTTAATTACATTAAGGTTGGTTCTAAAGATCAGTATGTGATGATACCATCTATGTGTGTGCCAACTCGTTGGAACTCCAAGTGCAGAGTGAGGTAAAGTGTGTTTACCTATAAGGGTGACTCGAGGGTTTGTATCAAACTCTCAGTGATCTGGGTAACTTCCTTTTTCAGCCTCTTCTAGCAACCTACAAAACAAAGTTTTCGTCTTATGCCTCAAACTCCACCGTATGGTTGTTAAGCACAAAGCTTCGTATTAGAATTATAAAATTAAAAAATAATAAATCAAAAATAGTAAACAAAATAGTAAAGTAATCTATAACTAAAATATAAAACTAAAGTTCTTTTTGGGGTTTTGTTTATGCTTGCAGAAAGTAAATGTATTTATGTATTTTTAATAGTTGTAGAAAATGTAAAGAACATTATTTGCAAGTAAAAAGTGTTTCCTATAATTGAAAGTAGACCGGGGTTTATGAGTTCACTTATCTAGCTACTATTTTATAAAGAGTGGTGGGCATAAAACAGATTATAAATAACATAATATTGTTAAAATTTCTTTATGTGTTTGATTAGCATTAATATGCGAATCATGTACTATCATAAAGATGATGAAACACATCTTACTTATATTATTTTGTGTGGTTGTCAAGCACAAGGCTTCATATTAGTAAAACACAACTAAAATAAAACAACAAATGAAATAACAAGTAAACTAGAACAATAAATTAAACTAAAATAAGAAAATAAAGTTATTTTTGGATTTTTGATTATGCTTGCAGAAAGTAAATGTATTTTTGTATTTTAAATTTAATAGTTGCAGAAATTATAAAGGACAATAATTTCTACTAAAAAGTGTTTCTTATAATTAAAAGTAGATTGGGGTTCACTTCTCTACTCTCATAAAGTGTAGTGGACATAAAACAACTTATAGATAACATAATATTGCTAAAACTTCATTATGTGTTTGATTAGCATTAATATGGGCATCCCGTCCTATAATAATGATGATGCAACACATATTACATATACTCCTATAGAAAGGAAAAAATCATGCAATCTAGATTTAAGATAAAAACAGAGTATAGCTTTAGAAACTTTTACATGTGTTTGAATGATAAATATATGCTACCTTGAACAAACAATATCATCCTGATTGTCACTAGATGATTATAACATATGCATTCACTTAATCCCTGGAGAGGTAACAAAGGAAAGGTAAAAACATAGTAGATCTCAAACTTGTTGTCAAAATCCAATTACTACTTCCTGTTACTCCATCCAATACACATTTCCCCCACGCATGCTCTCGCATACATGTTTGATCAGAACAAGTAATTAAGAATGAGATTGTAATATGCATCTACCGATACATAATAAACATGATAAACATTGTAATATCATATATCATCTAATAAAACAAAGATGCACCACATAGGTATTACAAATATGACCATAATCATGTAAAGCATCTCATATGGTTCTAAACAATCATAGCACAAGAGAGATATCTCAATATTCTTCCACAAACCTATAATACAAAGGTGAATTACTCCCTCTTCATCATGGAGACGGTGATGATGATGTTAGAGAGGGTGGAGATCCAACTAGGGATGGCTCTGGCAGCGGTTCCCCCGACAATCTTCGCTAGTTGTGCCTATGCTTTGGTGTTTCTGTGTTTTTTCTCTGCCTCCTCTAAGAGCGTGATCGGGGCTTTATGTATAGGCATTTTTATATCAAAACTCATAGTTTGAGATCAAGAAGGACGATTACAGACGCTTGATGATGAAACGATGATAGGTGGCACGACCATGGGTGTGGAGAACGCCACATGGGCTCTTTTGGGCCTTCTACTCCCCTTTGTTGATCCAAGTGCTTCAGCTACTTATCTTCATGAAAATGATCTAGAAAAAATATGTGGTCCTCTTGCCTTTGTTAAGGTCCCTAAAAGTTAAAAGTACATAAACCAAGGTTTTTGGTTGTATAGAGTTATAACCAAATAAAGGGGATCATTGGTAAATCCCCGAAAATCAATGTAAAACATGGATATAACATGCAAATATAATGTAATATATGACAATAAACTACAAAGTTGATGTATGCATTTTACATGCATCGGCGCCTCTAAGCTTAACCTATGCTCACCCTCGAGCATAAAGGTGATAAAACTAACATGAAATTTGGAGCTTTGTTTTATTTAGAACATCACAAGTCATCATCATTGCTACACAAATTTAAATAATTCATCTTTCAAAGAATGATTACAAGAAATCATTTTATAAAGTGATATATCTCATAAACCGCATCTATGTTTACTATTCTATCAAGCTTTATAAAACTAAATGCACAAAGAACTATGGACAATTAAGAATACTAAGTGCGAGCGAAAGTGCATTGTGTATATTGTCCTACTTTGGTCTTAGAAAATTCTTGTGTCTTTTCATATATATGGACTCCTGAAAAAGTTGAAAGTAAGTAGGGAAATACATGTGCTAAATCCTTGAGCTAAAAATAATAATAAGTAATAGAAGTAAAATGATAATTTTGGGTGGTGCAACTCATGCCAACAGTTCAGTAGGTATGGAGTTCCATTGCCCCTCATTTTTTAGGGATTTTTATTTTTGGACACTTTTTTGCTTCTTTCCACTTAACACCTATTTATTATGATGGGATACATTTCTATCTATAAATTTGACAATTTTTCTAAACACTCACTAATGAGGGGTAACCTCGGCAATGCCCATTGTTATGGACTTAGGGTTTAGTGGAAAAGAGAGCGATGGTGATTTTGTCGACTGATCAGACAAACAAGGGAGTCGATGTCATCTGATTATTGTGGATAATATAATCACAAAGTCGTCGGTTCAATAGTTGCAATTTAGATCACGGAGGATTACATATTGCTGGAAAACTAAGGTGCTTCTCCATCGGCTCCTCCAGCCTTTATATGAGAGGCTGGGTCCTGGAGCCGCATACAGATAGGTTACAAAATATGATTATAATACTAGAACTATGCCGGTTCGTACTTTTGTCTTGAACGCCAAGTTATTCTTCTTTCCGCAAGATGCTTCTTAGACTCCTTATCATGTATGGGCCTTATGGGCCATATTTGCATTGCGTACAGGGTAACGAATCAGGGAAACCCGATAAGTCAAACCCATGTCACTCACTCTCTTAACTTTTAATGCATTTCTAGGTATGCATTTTTTTATTCTACTACAAGGATGATGGTGCATATGAGTTCGTGGTGTAGGGTTTCGCGGCATAGTAAATCAAAATTTTCTACGGATGCGAACAGAGGGAAGCCAAGATCTAATCTAGGAGATGCAAACAATGAGAGAGATTGGATTAGATCTTCATACCCTTGAAGATTCGCACAGCGGAACGTTCGTCGGAATGTGGGTGATGTAGTCGTACTCGCTTCTCCTCCTCGCGATCTGATCCGATCTAGCACCACAAGTGGCGATGCCTCCGTGAGATGCACACGTGCGGCACCTCGACGTATCCTCCTTCCTTGGTCCAACAAGTATGGTGGAGAGATGGGTTGGATCTACAACGCGACGGCGCGGTGCAATTGGTGGAGAATTTCTGCAGCAGGGCTTCGCCTACAAGCAGTCTGGAGGGAGAGAGGAGGGCAGCAGGGCGGCTAGGGTTGGAGGGGAAGGTGTAGGGGTTTGGTGCGCCCCCAGCCCTCTATATATAGAGGGGTGGGCGCAGCCCTAGCCCCTCTCCCAAGCCAAGGCCGACGGCCCCAAGGAGGAAGAGTGGGGGGCAAGGAAACCCCCCCTTCTAGAAGCTCTATCTAGAGTTTAAACCTCTCTTGGCCGGCTGGGCCCTATGGGGCCTTGTGCCCCTGGCCCAATGCGGCCATGGCACTCCCTCATAGGCCCATGCCCCCTTCCGGAAGGTTCTAGAAGCTTCCGGTACAATACCGATTAACCCGAAACAATTCTGAACTCCAAAAACTGCACTGCCTTATATGAATCTTATTCTCCGGACCACTCCGGAACCTCTCGTGATGTCCCGGATCCCATCCGAGACTCCGAACAAAAACTCATAAACCAATTATCCAATCTATCCTAGCGTCAAGACACGTTAAGTGTGTGACCCTACGGGTTCGAGAATATGCAGACATGATCTTCTATCAATAATCAACAGTGGGGTATGGAAACCCATATTGACTCCCACACATTCATCGATGATCATATCGGATGAACCACGATTCCAGGATTCAATCAATCCCATATATATATTCCCTTCGTCTCGCGATATTTTTACTTGCCCGAGATTTGATCGTCGGTACCGTCATACCTAGTTCAATCTCGTTCACAGCAAGTACTTTACTCGTTCCGTAATCCGATATCACTGTGTGATTAACTCCTTAACCACATGCTTGCAAGCGGTGTTGATATCGATTACCGAGTGGGCCCGAAGTATATCTCTCCGACTTGGGAGGGACAAATTCCATCTCGATACATACAACCCAACAGATACTTTCCGATCACCTGAGAGACACCTTTATGATCACCCTCTCATAGGATGACGTTTGATGACCTCAAAGCTTTCTTCCGATACCAGGGAGTTGTATTATCTCATGGTCTAAGGAATACAATATTTGACATAAGAAAAGCTTCGCAAAGACGAACACGATGACACGATCTAATTGCTTCGCTTAGTTTGGGTTTGTCCATCATATCATTCTCCCAATGATATGATCTCATTATCAATTGACAACTCATGTATATGGTTAGGAAACCTTAACCATCATTGATCAATGAGCTAGTCCATAGAGGCGTACTAGGGACACGGTGTTGTTCACAAACCACACAAGTATTAAAGTTTCCGCTTAATACAATTCTAGCATGGAATATAAACATTATCATGAACAAGAATTATAATAATAACATCTTTATTATTGCCTCTAGGGTATAATTCCAACAGTCTCCCACTTGCACTAGAGTCAATAATCTAGTGTACATTTGGGAACAATCTCACACCCATGGCACTGAGGTGCTGATCATGTTTTGCACGCGGAAGAGGTTTAGTCAACGGATCTGCGACATTCAGATCCGTATGTACTTTGCTAATCTTTAGATCTCCATCTGCTATATAATCTCGGATTATATGAAACTTGCGGTTGATATGCTTGGTCTTTGGATGATATCTTGGTTCCTTAGCGAGTGCTATGGCGCCAGTGTTGTCACACAATATCTCCAGTGGGTCCAATGCACTTGGAACCACGCCAAGCTCAGTGATGAAGTTTCTGATCCAAACTCCTTCACTTGACGCTTCTGCAGCAGCCATGTATTCCGCTTCTACTGTAGATCCCGCGATCACGCTTTGCTTGCAGCTTCTCCAGCTCACAGCTCCTCCATTCAAAATATAAACGTATCCTGTCTGAGATTTGGAATCATCCTTGTCGGTGTCAAAACTAGCATCGACGTAACCTTTTACGATGAGCTGTTCATCACCCCATAGACTAAGAACATTTCTTTAGTCCTATTTAGGTACTTTAGGATGTTCTTCACGGTTGTCCAGTGTTCCACTCCTGGATCACTTTGATACCTGCTCGTCAAACTAAGAGCATTGGACACATCCGGTCTAGTACATAGCATGGCATACATGATAGAACCTATGGCCGAGGCATAAGGCACTTTGCTCATAGCTTCCCTATCATTTACCGTAGCTGGACATTGAGCCTTGCTCAATATCTTACCTGACAACATAGGCACTGAACCTTTCTTTGCCTTATCCATTCTGAACCTTTTCAGAAATTTGTCTAGGTATGTACTCTGGCTTAAAGCTATCAGGCGTCTTTGTCTATCTCTATAGATTTTGATGCCCAATATATAAGCAGCTTCACCTAGGTCTTTCATTGAAAAACACTTGTTCAAATAACTCTACACATCGTTAAGCATGTTAATGTCATTTCCAATAATCAATATGTCATCCACATATAGTACCAGAAATGTCACCGAGCTCCTACTCACTTTCTTGTAGATACAAGCTTCGTAGCAATTTGGAACAAATCCAAAGCTCTTGATCACTTGATCAAAATGAAGGTTCCAACTCCGAGATGCTTGCTTTAGTCCATAAATGGAACGCTCAAGCTTGCATACTTTATCAGCATCCTTAGGATCGACAAAACTTTCGGGTTGCATCATATACAACTCTTCATCAATGTTGCCATTGAGGAACGCAGTCTTGGCATCCATCTGCCATATTTCATAATCATGAAACGCAGCAATTGCTAATAAAATCCGAATGGACTTAAACATCGCTACGGGAGAGAAAGTCTCATCGTAGTCAACACCTTGAACTTGTCGAAAACCTTTCGCGACAAGCCGTGCTTTATAGACGGTAACATTACCATCCGCGTCCGTTTTCTTCTTGAATATCCATTTGCACTCAACGGCCTTTCGGTCGCTAGGAGGGTCCACCAAAGTCCATACTTGGTTTTCGCTCATGGATCCCAATTCGGATTTCATGGCCTCTAGCCATTTCTGAGAGTCTAGGCTCATCATCGCTTCCTCATAGTTCGCAGGTTCACTATTGTCTACTAACAAGACAGTCAAGACAGGGTTGACGTACCACTCAGGAGGGGCACGCGACCTTATCGACCTGCGACGTTCAGTAGCAGCATCGTCCGAAGCTTCATGATCCTTATCATTAGCTTCCTCTATTGTTGGTGCAGGCGGCACTGGAACAATTTCAGGTGCTGCGCTACTCTCCAATTCAAGAGAAGGTTCAACAACCTCGTCTAGCTCTACTTTCCTCCCACTCACTTCTTTCGAGAGAAACTCCTTCTCAAGAAAGGAACCGTTCTTTGCGACAAACACTTTGCCTTCGTTTCTGTGATAGAAGGTATACCCAATAGTTTCCTTAGGGTATCCTATGAAGACGCATTTCTCCGCTTTGGGTTCGAGCTTGTCTGACATCAACTTCTTGACGTAAGCTTCGCATCCCCAAACTTTAAGAAACGACAACTTAGGTTTAGCACCAAACCACAGTTCATACGGTGTCGTCTCAACGGATTTAGATGGAGCCCTATTTAAAGTGAATGCAGCGGTTTCTAATGCATAACCCCAAAATGATAACGGCAAATCAGTAAGAGACATCATCGATCGGACCATATCTAATAGGGTTCGATTCCGGCGTTCAGACACACCATTGCGCTGTGGTGTTCCGGGTGGCGTGAGTTGTGAAACAATTCCGCTTGCTTTAAGATGCGTGAGAAAATCATAACTCAAATATTCACCTCCATGATCGGATCGTAGAAACTTAATCTTTCTGTTACGATGGTTCTCCACTTCATTCTGAAATTCTTTGAACTTTTCAAACGTTTCAGATTTATGTTTCATTAAATAGATATACCCATATCTACTTAAGTCATCGGTAAAAGTGAGAAAATAGCGATATCCACCGCGCGTCGAAACACTCATCGGTCCGCATACATCGGTATGTATGATTTCCAACAAGTCCGTTGCTCGCTCCATCATACCGGAGAACGGGGTTTTGATCATCTTGCCCATGAGGCATGGTTCGCATGTGTCAAATGATTCAAAATCAAGA
Organism: Avena atlantica; assembly: GCA_910589765.1. Taxonomy (NCBI): domain Eukaryota; kingdom Viridiplantae; phylum Streptophyta; class Magnoliopsida; order Poales; family Poaceae; genus Avena; species Avena atlantica. Next base: position 482,020,007 of record OU342735.1, on the reverse strand, counting down.
GACTCCAAAAGTCCATCAGAATGGAGTTTCTTCATGCGCTTTACACCAATATGACCTAGACAACAGTGCCACAAATAAGTAGTATTATCACTATCTACTTTGCATCTCTTAGCCTCAATGTTATGGATGTGTGTTTCATCCCTTTCGAGATTTAGAAGAAATAAACCATTCACAATAGGTGCATGACCATAAAAGATGTTACTCATATAAATAAAACAACCATTATTCTCCGATTTAAATGAATAACCGTCTTGCAATAAACAAGATCCAGAAATAATGTTCATGCTCAACGCAGGCACATAATAACACTTATTAAGGGTTAAAACTAATCCCGAAGGTAAAACTAAGGAGAGCGTGCCGACGGCCATCACATCAAATCTTGATCCGTTGCCAACGCGCATCGTCACCGCATCCCTCGCAAGCCGCCGTCTATTCGGTAGCTCCTGTTTCGAGTTACAAATATTAGAAACTGAACCGGTATCAAATACCCAGGCACTACAACGAGGGCTAGTAAGGAAAACATCAATAACATGTATATCAAATATACCTTTGATGGTGCCAGCCTTCTTGTCCGCTAAGTACTTCGGACAGTTGCGCTTCTAGTGAGCCTTGTCCTTGCAATAGAAGCACTCAGTGTCCGGTTTAGGACCAGACTTGAGCTTCTTCTCAGCAGGGGCAACGCGCTTGCCGCCGCCTTTCTTGAAGGGCTTCCTTGCACCCTTACCTTTCTTGAAGGTGGGGGGCTTGTTGACCATCAACACATGATTATTCTTTTTGATGTTCACCTCCGCTACTTTCATCTTAGCAAAGAGCTCAGGGATCATATCAGTGGAACCAATCTGATTGTGATCAACTACAAAACTTTTGTAGCTAGGAGTGTCAATCTTGAGCTCCTCTGGAATCTTGCAGTCCAGTTGCTCAAGGCGTTGAGTGTAGCCCGTCATCTCAATGGCGTGCTCACTAACGGAACTCCCTTCCTCCATCTTGTAGTTAAAGAATTTCTTAGAGATCTCATATCTCTCAGAACGGGCTTGAGTCTGAAACATGTTTTTCAGCTCCTCGAGAATCTCAAAGGGCCCGGCGAACTCCTCAAAACGATTTTGAAGATACGATTCCATAGCATACAACATGGCGATCTTAATCAAATCATAATCATCCTTGCGCGACTGATAAACAATTTTTTCATCATCCGGCGCATCTATAGCAGGGGCGTCACCTAGCGCTTTCTCAAGGACATAGTCCTTTTGTCCGCCAACGAGAATGATTCTCAGAATGCAGAACCATTTGGTGAAGTTAGACCCATTATTTCTAAGCTTTTCTATCTCAGCAAAAACGTTGAAGTTGAAGTTGGACTTGGCCATGTGATCTACAGTATTTGCAAGTACAATTTAGACTATGTTCATGATAAATAGTTCAACATAATCAAATTACTAGATGAACTCCCACTAAATTCAACATCCCTCAAGTTGTTTAGTGAACACGATCCAAATTCACCACACCTAATCCGATCATCACGAGAAGAGATGTGGTTTCAATGGTGGACAACAAAGTGTCGATCATATCATTCATATGAATCATGCTTAACCTTTCGGTTCTTGTGTTCCGAGGCCATGTCTGTACATGCTAGGCTCGTCAAGTTAGACCCAAGTATTTCCGCGTGTGCAAAACTGGCTTGCACCCGTTGTATGTGAGCGTAGAGTCTATAGCACCCGATCATCACGTGATGCTTGGACATGACGAACTTTCGCAACGGTGCATACTTGGGGAGAACATAGTTTTTATCTTGATCTTTAAGTGAGGAATCATCTTATAATGCTACCGTCGCGATCTAAGCATAATAAGATACATAAATGGATAAACATCACATGCATATAACTTTATGTGACATGGTATAGCCAATCTTCGCGCAATGATCTCCATCTTGTGCGTTCCGGCATGATCTCCATCACTCCACCATGATTGCCTCCACCACGAATAGCAACTACAACTATTGCTAACTACTTAGCGATAAAGTAAAGCTATTACATGGAGTATAAGAAGTTGACTCGCAGGTCATACACAATTATAAAGACAACCATATGGCTCCTACCGGTTGTGTACTCATCGACATGCAAGTCGTGAAACATTACAAAACATGATCATCGCATACAATATACACATCACATCTTGGGCCATACCATATCAGAGAAAACACTCCCTGCAAAAACAAGTTAGACGCCTCTACTTTGTTGTTGCATGTTTTACGTGGCTTATGGGAGTAGGTGCTAAGAACGATTCTTACCTACGGAAAGCCACAACGGTGATATTATGGTTGACAAACTCCGGTGTTAATCCCATGACAACTATAGTGAGAGAAACTGACATCCACCAGCCGCATGTGTGGAACAAGCCACACGTCAAGTGCGGAGCCGGTCTCGCGAACGACGTCGCGTAAGTTTTGCCTGGACCGCTTCAATCTCACTATCCCGCGTCATAAGAAGAACACAAACAAGAGGCTTGCAACAGAAAACATCAACGCCCGCAACAACCATGTTGCGTTCTACTCGTGAAACACATCTACGCATAGATCAAGCTCTGATACCACTGTAGGGTTTCGCGGCATAGTAAATCAAAATTTTCTACGGATGCGAACAGAGGGAAGCCAAGATATAATCTAGGAGATGCAAACAACGAGAGAGATTGGATTAGATCTTCATACCCTTGAAGATTCGCACAGCGGAACGTTCGTCGGAACGTGGGTGATGTAGTCGTACTCGCTTCTCCTCCTCGCGATCCGATCCGATCTAGCACCACAAGTGGCGATGCCTCCGTGAGATGCACACGTGCGGCACCTCGACGTATCCTCCTTCCTTGGTCCAGCAAGTATGGTGGAGAGATGGGTTGGATCTACAACGCGACGGCGCGGTGCAATTGGTGGAGAATTTCTGCAGCAGGGCTTCGCCTACAAGCAGTCTGGAAGGAGAGAGGAGGGCAGCAGGGAGGCTAGGGTTGGAGGGGAAGGTGTAGGGGTTTGGTGCGCCCCCAGCCCTCTATATATAGAGGGGTGGGCGCAGCCCTAGCCCCTCCCCCAAGCCAAGGCTGGCGGCCCCAAGGAGGAAGAGTGGGGGGCAAGGAAACCCCCCTTCTAGAAGCTCTATCTAGAGTTTAAACCTCTCTTGGCCGGCTGGGCCCTATGGGGCCTTGTGCCCCTGGCCCAATGCGGCCAGGGCACTCCCTCATAGGCCCATGCCCCCTCTCGGAAGGTGGGGCCACGTTGGTCCCCTTCCGGAAGGTTCTAGAAGCTTCCGGTACAATACCGATTAACCCGGAACAATTCCGAACTCCAAAAACTGCACTGCCTTATATGAATCTTATTCTCCGGACCACTCCGGAACCTCTCGTGATGTCCCGGATCCCATCCGAGACTCCGAACAAAAACTCATAAACCAATTATCCAATCTATCCTAGCGTCGAGACACGTTAAGTGTGTGACCCTGCGGGTTCGAGAATATGCAGACATGATCTTCTATCAATAATCAACAGTGGGGTCTGGAAACCCATATTGACTCCCACACATTCATCGATGATCATATCAGATGAACCACGATGCCAGGATTCAATCAATCCCATATATATATTTCCTTCGTCTCGCGATATTTTTACTTGCCCGAGATTTGATCGTCGGTACCGTCATACCTAGTTCAATCTCGTTCACAGCAAGTACTTTACTCATTCCGTAATCCGATATCACTTTGTGATTAACTCCTTAACCACATGCTTGCAAGCGGTGTTGATATCGATTACCGAGTGGGCCCGAAGTATATCTCTCCGACTTGGGAGGGACAAATCCCATCTCGATACATACAACCCAACAGATACTTTCCGATCACCTGAGAGACACCTTTATGATCACCCTCTCATAGGATGACGTTTGATGACCTCAAAGCTTTCTTCCGATACCAGGGAGTTGTATTATCTCATGGTCTAAGGAATACAATATTTGACATAAGAAAAGATTCGCAAAGACGAACACGATGACACGATCTAATTGCTACGCTTAGTTTGGGTTTGTCCATCATATCATTCTCCCAATGATACGATCTCATTATCAATTGACAACTCATGTCTATGGTTAGGAAACCTTAACCATCATTGATCAATGAGCTAGTCCATAGAGGCGTACTAGGGACACGGTGTTGTTCACAAACCACACAAGTATTAAAGTTTCCGCTTAATACAATTCTAGCATGGAATATGAACATTATCATGAACAAGAATTATAATAATAACATCTTTATTATTGCCTCTATGGTATAATTCCAACACGTGGTCACCCCACAACCTGCTTTCCCATGAGCTTTACGCATACACAAAACATATGATTTCGCATTGTTCAAGGATAGCACATGTAATATACTTGGAATAACACTTTCCTATATAGGTAGATACGATGGACACCGCTAGAAAATAACTTGGTTTAAGCGATTATGGATGCACAAGTCATCTATAAGCATGCAAAATAACTTGTTTATATTATTTGGCTATAAAAGGGGTAGTTGACCATCTATAAGCATGCAAAAGTTTTTATAGTACTAATCATTTCCTAATAGGCAAGATCAACCTAAGGTTAACATACTAGCATGGGATAAGCGGCGCATGCCGCGCCCATGTATGCTGTCGTGCCGAGAGAACTAGCGAGACAACAAGTATATATACGCGTAACAATGCAAACACTTTGACCAAATCAAATTTTGAAAGAAATCTCTAAAATCACTTTTGTACACCAAAATCTATGTTCTAGGAAACCAAGCTAAAATAGATTCATATTTCTTAAATATCCGTATAACAACACGTGGGTGTACGGGCTACCCTTACGGTTAGTAAATGCACTCTCAAGATAGTAAAGTCTATTGAATCAATAGCATATTACCATGTACTACCTCTGTTTCAAAGCTTAAGTCCTTTTTTTTAAAAAACTCAAACTACTCATAATGTTTGACCAATTTTTTAGAAAAAATATTTATATTTATAATACGAAATTCACACTATTTGGTACATCATGAAATATATTTTTGCACGGTATCTATATAATATCATAGTTCTTGATAGATTTTTCTAAAAGTTTGGTCAAACCTTTCGTAGCTTGACTTTAAAAAAATTATAAGCCCTAAGCTTTGAAATAGAGGTAGTATAATCTTATCTAAAATTGGTTGACCTATTACATGTGCTCTGAGTAGTTGTTCGTGAATGCTGAGTATGGACTGTTAAACTAGGCAAAATTCTTCATGAAATGGATAACATATTCGAAATTGTACATATATAAGTTACACATCGTCCACTATAACAAGAATGCTCAATCAAATTAAGCAAAGATATAATCAAGAACCTACACAAGCAACAACTTATTTGAAGGCTTGAAGCAACTATACGTATACATAGAAAAATTGTATGATCATTTTGTGTTTGAGATTCCTCTTGAAATAAGCTTCTATACTGTATCATTTGGATAGATATATAGAGAGATAAATTGATTAAAATATGCATATGTATTAATACTTGTATTTTAGGCATTAAATACATGTCTAGACTTAACTATTAATAGTACAACCTCCATACCGGTTTGTTGGGCTAACATGGAGTTTAAAAAAAAAATTTAACCATAAAATTGGTCAATAAAATATGAATTATATATTACAAAAAATATACCATTGAATTCTTATTTAAAAAATCTTTATAATGATATAGTTTTTGTGACATATGATTCATATTTTGTTGTTCAAATTTGTAGCTAAACATTTTTCTTGAACTCCGTGTAAGTTTAACAAACCGGTATGGAGGGAGTATATAGCGTTAGTTGAATCTAGAAAAAGATCTTAGACGCGGGGCTAGCAAAACCAAATATGCTCGAGCGTTTAGAAACGTTGGTGGGCCCCTCTACCAATTTTTTTCTTAAGGTCCTTTTTTAACCCCCTCCCCTTCTTGTCGAAGCTCTTTCCTTTTTAGCTACCTATGTCATACTAGACTCGAGTCTAGCAAAAATCGTCTTAGCTACCCGTGCTCCAGCGTTTAGACTCATGCCTAAGGATTCTTAGACATAGGTTTGAACCAACTGCACATGGGCACATTCTTCTCGGGCATGGTAAATACTCCATTTGAGACGAACTACCCCAAAGCATTGTATATATATGCATGATTACTATTTTATTAAGTAGACAACACTTTTATTTTGATGATTGGGTTTAATTGGACGATAGTAGATTATAGTGATCTATATGTTGAACAGAGATGACTTCTTGGTTAGGAGATGGTTACATCTTCTCTTCTCAATAATTATATGCCATGTAAATATAAATCTGATGCAAAGTGCTAAAAAGACAACACCATTATGGGTAAGGATGTCAATTGTATCCATGGGTACGAGTACCCGCGGATACCGTATGCGCATAGGCAGGGTAAGGTTATATTTTTATATCCACGGGTAATACTCATATCCTACCTGTTAAGTCACGGATATGTGTACGGGTATAGACTTACACCCATGGTATACTCATACCCTGCTCGTTTAAACTGACATATCAAATTTACCTTTAGAATTTAAACCTATGTGGCCGAGAAGCCTATGGACAAGTATGAGACTGCAACTTCTAAACTTTGATACTTTCATGTACTCGTCTACCTATCATTAAGTAGAGACAATTGTCTTTTTTAAAATATAATATTGATGAAAGTAAAAAAATATGAATAACTTGTGTTTTATACTTTGACACTTTCATGTACTCGTCTACCTATCATTAATACAAAAGTGGCATACATGTGCGCTCCTCCTCCGCTGCCCGTCTCGTCACTCCTTTCCCGACGAGGACTTCTTCCCAGACATCAGTAGTCTCTATATCGACGACATGGCTCACGACGCTGGTGTCAACGCGAACCTCAACGCCAACCTGAACGCGAACCCGAATCCTCCTCCAGCACCGTACGCAATCTGCTCCTATCTAGTTCAGTTTCTGTTGCAGTTTCTTGTACTAGCTTTTGAAATAGATGCAACCTGCTTATTCTGGTTAAATATGATCCGTTCGTCTATTCTGCTAGTATACATGATTAGGTTAATTCCTACAATTATAGTCATATTTTATTATTGCTTATTTCAGATTTAATATTATAATAATTTGCTTATATATTCAACACTAACACATGTGATATATAACTGGAATCATCGTACTAGAAATGGTTTGCTAATTAATGGAAGCAATCCAACAAGTTAGGACCATGTTGTGCACATTTCCTTTCAAAGGAACGCGGATCCAATTTTGATCGTTTTAGTTCACATTAATGTTGGCATTTCCAATCCACAAGACCTTGCTATTTAGAGATGCATCTTCTTTACAACAACAACACATGTTCATTGGAGATGGTTTTTTCTACCATTCATGCTAGTCAGTGGTGCATGGATCCATTGTCTTTTGTCGTCGAGAGATTCGTATGAGGTTTCCTAGTTTGTCGAAAATTGTCTTGTTTCATTCTCCTAGTTCGGAGTAGTACTATGTAATGTTTTGTCGGGTTTCTTCTTTGCTCCAGGGTGTTATGTTTCGCCTGGTTAAGGAAGAGTGCGCCATAGGGTTTTGTTATAGTTTATTACCGGATATTTCCGCTTATAATTAAAAAAAATCTGTTACAACTCTATTTGCAATTAAAAATCCCACTTACAACTCACACTATGCACGAACCATGATGCAAATCCAATAGATTAGAAGTTGACTGAACTATAACTTTATTCTCATTCGAGTGAGTATTAGCAAAACCCTTTTTTAGTGTATCGTTATGTTTCGCCGTGAAGCAGTAAAATCCGAGTGCAGGAGTCTCTAACACAACCAACGATAGATCCATATATACACGTTAGCTGTTATATGTACGGCAGAAAAAGCATTTCTCAGCTTCACCCATCATCTTCACGATTTTATCAACGCAGATGCGTAAGACCCTGGCTGAGTGCGGGAACTACCAGATAGGCAGATTCGCACTGGCATGACACGTCACGCCCATGTGCGCACACAACACTCTGACTTTGCAATTCAAGCAGGAATCCATGCATCCATGGGGTCACCGCATATACCAAAGCGCCTGGGCATTGCGGCCTTTGACCTCAGCTCCGACGAGGAGGATACCATTCCCTGGTACACCCGGCCTTATCGTCGCCTCTTCTTTCCCCCGTTCTCCAACCCAGGCCCCCCAGCTCGCCAATCGCCATACCGGCCGAATATCCCACCCAACCTCCTCCATCTTTCCGTGATTCCAACAGCTTTCGTCTGCGCGGCGAGCCAACAAGTGGCACCGGCCGGGGAGTGAAGCAGCCAATGATGGGTGCAACTTAGAAGGATCCAGTTCTTTGAGAAAAGATGGGAGGACGAAGGATCCTGCTGGCAACTTGAGGCGTTTCGTGAGCTCACAGGAGCTGGAGGAGTTTGCGACGACACAAACACAGGCCGCATACGTGCGTCGGGCGGTCTACGCACGGCATGCCAGCGCACGGCATGGCCGGCGCATCTATGGTTCTAGTACGTAGCATTTTATCTGCAATGACTGGAGTGTGACTGTGTAGATAGCATGTGTGTGGTCCGTGTCGCGTGGAGACCGGCCTAATACGCCTATACTATACGGCACGCGGCTGGACTGAATTCGCTTTGCGGGTTGTTCCAGGAAGTTGGCCGAACTGTTCTTGCTTCTTGCCTGCTCCGGCGCCTGTCGTGCCCCTATTGGCCACTTCAGAGAGTTCGGACGCGTGATGATCACCAGCTCTCGATTCTATCCAGACCGAGCTAACCGAGCCACTGAGCCAAGTAGGAGTGACACGCGTCTGGGCGCGCCACACGAGCATGACACTTGGGCCGGCGCCGCCCTAGCATAGCAGCAGCGGAGACCGGAGACTGGATTACGATATTATCTGGAGTGGATCAGTTGTGTGATCCTGAAAGAAGGCAAGCACAATCCTGATCGGTGTAGCATTGGCCCAACCAGGGGGTTGGAGGAGGCGGAGCTGCTGGCCTTGGCCGCGAACAAGTACCTGCAGTTCACCTACACCAAGCAGCCAGAACCAGTTCCCAGCGGAGACGCCGCCGAAGTCGTTACTCCTGGGAGCCCAAGGCTTCCTCCACCGGCAAAACCGTTGGTCAGGCAAGGCTCTGGGGAGAGGTCCTTGGTATCGTCAGGAAGATGAGATTGTGATGTGACGATGGTCTACGCCATCGCGTCCATAGATTATGTACAGTTTCTCGATTGTTCTTGGTGTGTACAGGTTGTACCTTCTAATAATGGGGCCGTAGAGTGCAGGCTTGATTGATTTTTACTATTGTCAAGCCTGCCCGCTAGTCCGCTAGAGGCGTAGTAGTAGGAGAAATACTGTAGTAGTACTAGCAAGTGTCGTGGGTACTCCGTGCCGGTAAAATTGTATGGTAGATGTATGAGTTTATCTGCGTGTCAATGCAATCATCGTTGCTCTTTCATCAACCCCTTACATGTTGTGCTATTCTAGTATTCTTTCAGTGTTTATCTGCGTGACAATGCGAAAACGCTCCTATTTTACTTTGTTTTGTTCTGTTGTTCTTGAGAGATATCTGGATGCTTTTACTTGGCAGCAGCTGAGTTTTGCACTTCTGAAAATGTGAGAGTTTGTGATATTTTTGCGTTGCCAGTCTGCTGGTTCTGGGAACAACATATGTACGTTTCAGTTGTTTAACCTGCCTTTGGAATTGGGCGACTAAGAGGATATGAAACTTGATAAACAAGTGAGAGAGTCGGTGGTTTCAGTTGCTTCAAGTGAGGAAAAGGCGATCTGGGCGCGTCTGGGCGCGCCACACTTCGGCGCCGCCCTAGCAGCAGCGGAGACCAGAGACTGTGGATTACGATATTATCTGGAGTGGATCAGTTGTGTGATCCTGAAAGAAGGCGCCGCTTTTGAAGAACATCAGGGAATTCTTGGGAGCATGATGCACGCACGCACCCGGCCCGAGGTGAGGTTCATCCTTATCCCATTTATTAGCCCAAGATTCCGGCGCTCTCAGATATCGTCAATGTCAAGGTCGGCAAAGCTCCAATCAAACCAAGCACGGTCAGACGCAATGGCGCGCTGCGCTCGCTTGGGCGCAGCAGGGGTCACCGAGGATCGACGTGAGACCGGCAGCCTCAAGGCGTCTATCCACACGGCCGATTCGCTCCCGATCGCGATCTTTTCCCCTTACCGCAGCAGCGTCGCGCTAAGCTTCACGCTTTAGCATAGCAGCCCAATAATTCGGCGTCGCATCTTCACGCGCGGTGGCAGGTGAGGTCCACGCCGACGTGTCAGCGATGCGGCGAGATACGTGCGTGGGGCCGCCGCCGCCCCCGCGGGCGCGCGCTTTCTATCCTGTTCGCCACGGACGGCGACGGCACGGGCGCCGGTGACGACGCCAAGTGCGGATGCCGCCGGTGCTGCTGCGGCCTGCGGGCGGGCGGGACCTGAACCCGTCACTCTCCTGGGCTGCGGGGTCGCACGGCGGAAAGGGCGGAGATCAGATTAGTATGCTCGGGGAAAAGCGAAGAGCGAGTGAGGGAATTGTTTGTGGATCGGGAAGTAACGTCGCGTCCATGGTCGACACGACAACTTGCTTGCTGCATGCCGCTTTCGAGATAAGAAACGAATTCAACGCCATCCGATCCAAGCTTGTTGGCGAACGAGGTGGAAAGATTGTACTCCAGGAGACGTCTGATCTTGCTCCGGGCAGGCGGGCGGGCGGAGTGATCTCGTGGAAAGGTGCCAACGGCTCTGACAGGATTCATGTGTCTGCTCGAATCGGGTTTGGGAGTCGAAAACAACAAAAATGCCGAATTTCAAAAAATAACCCTTATCAGCGGGGGCGGACCCAGACAAAAAATCCAATGGGGACAACTCAGTTGACTGGGGACACTAATAGTACAAATTTCTTTTTTTTTTTTGCAAAAAAAAGTTTGCAATGGTATAATTTTGTGATATATATATCGCATATTTTGTTAATAAAAGTCGTGATCAATGTTTTACTTAAACTATGTTTGTGCGTGTGAAACTGAACTGACTAGTAGGCTCATTATGACTTCTCCGTGCAATAGGATACCAACAATAGAGTGAAGATAAAAACCAAATAGTTATATAGAGACTACACTTACTTTTTTACTTGGAAAATTTACGAATAGGAATAAAAGTCTCTTCCACCCCACTTGGCCATTATTTAACAGGCAGATTTGTGTCAAAAGATTAGTATCCTCGCGCTTTGCATGTTTCGGATATCTTTGGTCCTCATTATTATGAACATGGTCAATTCTATATTTAAGTAAGTGGGAAAGACAATAGATGACTATTGCATAGTGAAGTTCATTGATAAATAAAAATGAGCCACTTGTACCCAACATTGAAACTTGGCAGGGCATGGCCCATGTCCCTTATCCAAAAAGGTCTAGCTTTGGGTTCTCAGATAAGTGGATTTGCATACAATATTGGTAAGTAGAATAATTGGATTAGTAAATCATTGTCAATAACAATATTTTTTGCTAGTTAATTTTATGTGAATATCAAATATATTTAATGTATGCTTTCCTTGCTGATATGGTGTTATAATTTTTATGTTTTAACTTACATCGATAATTGAAAGTAAATAGAAAATTATTCGAAAAAAAAGTAAATAGAAAATGATTCAAAAAAAAGTAAATAGAAAATTATAGGGTATGTATCAAGTGGCCAGTCCTGGCTCATGAGTAATATTTTTATTGTCACTACCTAGATATTATGTGTTGTTATAGAAATACAAACAAGAACTTACATCATGAATATGCACGGTCAAAGGTGACACATGTGGTTATCAATTGCATCTTGATAAATGCTTATTTGTAGTCAACCAGTAGTCAATTATTTTGGCCCTATCTATTTTGGTCGCTATTTTGGTTTTGTTCTACACATCCACACACATGTTGTTGCTGAAATGAATCTTGGTGGTTGTATTTCAGCTAATGCACAACTCGTTGCTACAGATCAAGATCAACAGACATTTTTTAGGAAGCACCCGTGTTTTACTCTCTTCTTTCAGAGAGTCTTTAGTTTCTTTGCTCTTATACAATGTTTTCTAAATATAACGGATCAACAACCTAGCTCAACAAATTTAACCTTTTCAGTAAACCAGAATGGATTTTAGGTTGCAAAAAACTAAGAGCATCTCTGATACGTCGGGAATGTATCTATAATTTTTTATGTTCCATGCTTGTTTAGTATCTACTTTGCTTTGCTTTGTCCACACTTTGAGGTGTTTTTATATGTTTTCTGGTACTAACCTATTAACAAGTTGTCGCAGTATCAGTTGTCTATTTTCTGCTGTTTTTGGTTCCAGAAAAGCTAGTAAGAAAATATTCTCGAAATTGGACGGGACAAAAGCCAAAGTCAATATTTCACCGAGGAGAACACGGAGTCCAGAGGAGAGACGGAGGGAAGCCATAGGGCGGTTGCACCCCCAGGCACGGGCCCACCCTAGGTCGCGCCTGGGCAGGGTGTGGGCCCCCTGGCCGCCCTCCTGCCTTGCCTCTTCGCCTATAAGAAGCCCCCGATGCCTAAACCGTAAGTACCCGATCAATATCCCACGAAACCGTATGTAGCCGTCGCCACCATCGTCCCTAGATCGGGGGATCTAAAGCTCTTCCCGGCACCCTGCCGAAGGGGAGATCATCCCGGAGGCCTTCTTCTTTATCATGCCAGCCTCCGGTATGAAGCGTGAGTAGTTCCACCTTGAACTACGGGCCCATGTAGTAGCTCTATGGGTGTATCTCCTCCTCTGTGCTTTCATGTCTAGATCTTGTGAGCTCCGTTCATGATCAAGATCTCATCTATTTGTAATCATGCATGTTGTGTTTGCGGTGATCCGATGAATATTGAGATTACTATGTCAGATTGATTAATGGTTTTGTCTTATTGATTCTATCATGTCTGTGTTGTTTGTGATCTTGCATGCTCTCTGTTGTTAGTAGCTATCTTGGCCAAATAGTTGCTAGTGACTCCAAGAGGGGGTATTTATGCTCAATAGTGGGTTCATGCCTCTATTGAATCTAAGGTAAGTGACAAAAATCTCTAAGGTTGTAGATGTGATGTTGCCACTAGGGAGAAAACAACGGTCTCTTGTTCATGGAACAAGTGGATTGTTTACCTTACACACTTTGCATAAAGCAGTTGTCTGTTGCTTGCAACTTAATACTGGAGGGGGTTCGAATGATCACCCAAAGGTGGACTTCTAGTCATAGATGCAGTTGGATGGCGGTCTATGTATCTTGTTGTATTGCCCAATTGAATCTCATAGGATCTTGATGTCTAGTATTGCATTGCTATGCCTTGCTCAGTCCTGTCAATTGCCCTACTGTAATTTGTTTACCCTTCATGCCATGTTTGTTTATCTAAGGAGAACACCTCTAGTGAACTATGGACTCCGATCCAATCTTTAACATTGATACATCTTTCACTATTTACCGTTTACTTGTTGCAAACCACCATTACCTTCCACACCATACAATTAATCATTTGTTACAGCAAACCGGTGAGTTTGACAACCTCATTGATTCGTTGGGGCAAAGTCTTGAGTTTGTATTGTGCAGGTCTCCAAGTTGCTAGCAACACCTTTAAGTCGTTTCCTTCCTCCTACTAGTTCGATAACCTTGGTTTTTAACTGAGGGAAAACCTGTTGCTGTGCTCATCATACCTTCCTCTTGGGGTCTCCTAAAGTTTGTGTTGTTGCACTCATGAAGCCTTTTTCTAGCGTCGTTGCCGGGGAGGCTAAGGATGTCTTCACAAGGGGAGTCCTTCTAAACCTTTCTCTTTACTTAGTTTTTTTTGCTTGGTTTTGTTTGCCTCTTTTTATGAGAAACTCCAAAAAAAATAGTTTAGTTTGGTTTGCTTTCTTTTATCAAAAACACACAAAAATTAGTCCTTGCTCTAGTTGCTGGTCTGTTATTGCCTTGCTTGGTCATGCTTTCTATCAATGGATGGTTTCTTTGAAACTAGTTCTTATTGGCAAGGTGGGTTCACGGAAGAACAAAAGAATTATTATAAATAACACCGTTTGTCACAAAAAGGGAAACACCTATGGGAACAAATTGATAAATTGAATACTATTGCTAGAGAGGTGTGCTCTACTTATAATGTTACTTATTGCTTTGATAAAGATTGTTGCTGTAGGAGGTATAAACACCTCCCTTTTCAATGTGATTATAATGATAATGTTACCATAACCTCTTATGTTAAAGGAAATTATGACTTTTATGCTGTGGAACAAATTGAAGAATTTATTGCCTTCAAGGGTGCATTTGAACTTGCCAGTTTGCTCGAAAATACTGATGTGCACCTTATGAATATGAGGTTTATGAGATACTTAAATTTTTCTTTGATAATTACAAGGAAGAAAATGGCTATATTTTTGAATATTTTAATAGATGCTTTCTATAAATGGAAGAGACTAATGCCTTGCGGGAGCCTATGGAAGAAGAAATTGTTGAAACTGGAAGCTCATTAGATGAAAAAGAAGAGGAGAGTAATGAACAAAAGGAGGAAGAATGGATCTACCCATGCCTACCTTCTAATGAGAGTATCTCTTTACCTCTTACATTATTTGATTATCCCCCATGCTTACCAAAGGAGGATGAACGTTATGTTCCTGTGGATCTTTTTGAAATATCTACTTTGGGTAAAACCTGTGAAGGTTTTAATCCCACTATTTTCGAGCTTGATAGAAATTACGTGTTTGTAAATCATGAAAAGCATGCTTTATGTGATAGTTATATTGTTGAGTTTATTCATGAGGCTACTGAAAACTATTATTAGAAAGGAAAATATGGTTTTAGAAGTTTTCATGGTACTGAAACACCTCTCTATGTGCTGAAAGTTTTGAAGTTGTTCCTGTTTTATCTACCATTCTGGTTACTATGTGCTTCTTTGATTTATTTTCTTACAAGATTCCTATGCATAGGAAGTGGGTTAGACTTAAATGTGTTTTGAATTTGCTTCTTGATGCTCTCTTTTACTTCAATTCATATTTCTTATGTGAGCATCTTTTCGAACCATCATGCCTAACTTAAAGGCGTTAAAGAAAAGTACTTGTTGGGAGATAACCCAAAAGATTTTTTGAGTCTTGAAAGTTATTACTTCAGTAATGAACTCCTTTTTGTTTGCTTTTTGTGCCAAGAATGACCTCTGATGAGAGGGGAGTAATATTTGGGAGTTGCTGTCCTGCAATAGATTTTTGTGCTCCACCAGAAAAATTCGTGAGGAGTCTCTGTAAGTCGGATTGAGCTGAAAATTTACGAATAAATCCTCTAGTATGTTAGATAACTTATGTTAGCTCAACACTTTTTAATTTGATCAACAGAAGGTCTTCCAAAAAATCGATTTCTACCTGCTGGTCTGTTTTGACAAATTTCTGCCATTATTTGCATTTGCTTCTTATTGATTCCCTTTTGGGTTCTTTTGGGGAAATTGAGATTTTTGAGGGATTTGCTATAGTAGCTTGTGTTTTTAGTGAAAGTTTTGCTGTTCTAAAGCTAAACCCAAGGGTCTATTATCTTTTGAATACACTAATGTTGCTAATGAAGATTGTGTGAAGTTTTGTATGAAGGAAAATTTTCAGGTGTAGACAAAGAATGATGTAATGAGATGAAGAATGGACAAAAGCTTAAGCTTGGGATGCCACCCCGGTGTCACCCCAAGAAACATCCAAGAGGTACAAGCGTCAAATCTTGGGGATGCCAAAGGCATCCCCTTCTTCATCAATAAAAAGCTCAGGTCTTTCTAGACACTTCGTTTTTATTGTTCCATGCACTGTTGTGTTATTCTTGGAGCGTCTTGGTTTTCATTTACTTTGCTTAGTTTGTTTAGTTTGCTTTAATATAGTAGTTTGGACCCCCGTTCTCGCTTTGTTGTTTCAAATAAGTTGATTGGTGTTAGAAAGGAGTAAAAAGTTCTTGCTTGAATAGAGAAAGAGGAGCTTGCTTTGACTATGACTTAGACTTTAGCATGTCATGCTAGGTGTTGTTTTGACCCTATGCTTAGTGATTATTGCTGTAGCATGAATTGTTTCAAACAATTGGGATTGCTTAGTGTGCCTTGAAAGATTCATGCGTGGTTTTAGCATGCAAAAGCATAGTATTATGGTATTCTTCTTTGATGCTTTGTTTGGGTTGACTTGGCACATGCTCACACCATGTTATGACTATGAACAAGTCACCATTGCCTGTATGATCATTTATTACTTGACTTGTAGTACCACTCTATGCTTTGATTAGTAATGTTTTGTCGCTCTGCATGATTATGGCCATTATTGCTCTCTTAGTTGGTCGCTCCTAGTCTTTTGCTAACCTCCACTTGTATGAGTAAGCTCTACTCATGCTTCCAACTTCCTATAAACCAAGTTATTCCAAAGTGTCCACTATAAATTCCTATGCATGGTGTGTTACACCATTCCAAGTATATTCTTGTTTTCATTTATCTTTCAATTAAAAAGTACTTTGTTATGTGAAAACTTGGTGATTAAAGCTCGCACAAACTTGACGACACACTTTTTTTCTTGCCCCTAATAAACTTGAACCATTTGTCATCTATGTTGTATATGCTTGCATTTATACGTTGGAATTAGCAGAACCAAGCTGTCATGGGGAACGTTTTCAACATTGCACTTGTACTTTGTACACAATTGATATCATGCTCTTTTATCTATGGATGTTGCCGGTGTGAAATAAAAAGGGAGCTTGTAAGTCCATGGAGTTATGTATTTTGTGTTAGATAAACTCCTGGGCCGCTAGCCTAAACCATGCCTAATCATGGTGGAAACTTGCAGCATCACCATAATAAGCAATTTGTGAAGCATCCTTAATAAAAACCTATGCAAATAGCAAATAAAAAGATCGCTGAGATGCTCATTATCTGCTTGCCTTGTCATTTTGGTTATGGGATAGCTCCTGTACCATATGCAAGGGGTACCCTGTTGGCGGTTCTCTATGATACACATGTACTTACTATGACAAGAACTTATAGATGACTAAAGTTGAATAGCATGTGGTGCGGCCCTCGTATTCAAGGGACATGAGATTGCCAACTTATAATTTGTCAAGCATATACTCCATAGTTTGTTCACTTTAACCTTAATCACTTAAAGATTCTTATGATAGGGGCAATGAGGGCTGGAAGCTAACAAGTACCATAATTTTTTGAAGCTCTTTTTGAAACTTGAAATCCCTGCTTCCCTTATGAAGGGACTTTCTTCCACTTTTATATTGAGTCTCCACCTTCTACATTTAGGCACCAGTTAAGAGAGCATAGTTGCCATTCTTAGTTCTACGTGCATTGTACGAAAACTTATTGATTGATGCATATTGTTGATATTACTTGTTCTTGTGCTATTTGTATATAGTCACTCTTATGAACTTTGAAGGTGTCCTATGCAACTATTTACTACTCTATGAGGGACAAGCTGAATGCCACTATGTCATGTTTTCTGTATGTGAAAAAAATAAATGTTTTTCAATGCATGTTATGCATGATCTTTGTTTGTATCATTTCATGTTGCATGCATCGTTACTCTGTATTACTGTTAGAACTCCATCTTTCATTCTCATGTTTAGAGTTATTTGATCCCAGCTTTCAATGCTTGCAAATGGTTTGATCTTGATCTTGATGGTGTATGTCACCTCGAGAATTATTCTTTTATCACTTACCTACTCGAGAACGAGCAGGAGTTAAGCATGGGGATGCTTGATACATCGGAAACGTATCTATAATTTTTTATGTTCCATGCTTGTTTAGTATCTACTTTGTTTTGATTTGTCCACACTTTGAGGTGTTTTATATGTTTTCTGGTACTAACCTATTAACAAGTTGCCACAATGCCAGTTGCCTGTTTTCTTGTCAACACCCAGATTTTTAATCCCAGATGCCTGTTATGCCATACATCGCAATCCCAGGATTACCATTTTGCGAGACATAACAGAATTGGATACCACAGTACATCATCCATTACAAACCATACATAAGGTCTTACACAAATAAGGATCTCATGATCCAGTCTTAATACAACACAAGCAGCGGAATACGTAATAATAACGGCAGCGTAGGCGAAGCTCCATCTTCGGGGTCACAGGCAATGCTGACGATGGGAGATGATCCTAGTTGTCGTAACCTTCCTGGGGTCCATCTTCCAGGTACTCCTCTTCATAGTCTGGCCATGGGAATAGCCAGGGACAAAGCCATGAGTACTCTTTAAGTACTCGCAAACTAATACTAACAAGTGAAGGGGTTTTTGTAATAGGACACTAAGCTCTAGGGTTGTTTTGCAAAAGCCAGATTTACCTCTACTAAGTTTACAAGCAAAGAATGCTAGTTAAAGTTTTATAACCCTAAGTGGGAACTTGTATCTCATGCCACAACTCTGTTGTGGTCAAGTCAAAGTCTCAAATCATTTCACAAGTCATTTTGAAAACATCTGACGGGGAAACAATATGGCCACTCCAACTGTCCATAACCGCGGACGCGGCTATTCGAATAGTTTGACACTCTGCAGAGATTGTACACTTTCACCACAACATTCGATACATCCGTCAGGAACAAATCCCGAATTCACCATACTCAGTATGCGGATAATTAATCCTAACCTTTCAATTACACGCCCTAGTATAAGCACCTCTCCTGTGAGTTTGGCCTCCCAACCATGACCAACTGTCATCTTGGGTACTGCACAGGTGGACAATCTTCACAAGGTAGCCTCAGCTCAGACCTTGGCCGTGAGGTAACTAATACTAAGGTATAT
Source organism: Avena atlantica (assembly GCA_910589765.1). Taxonomy (NCBI): domain Eukaryota; kingdom Viridiplantae; phylum Streptophyta; class Magnoliopsida; order Poales; family Poaceae; genus Avena; species Avena atlantica. The sequence goes on along the minus strand of OU342735.1, from coordinate 482,001,201 downwards.
AAGTTTCCAGTCAATCCCTACCCAATTCTAGGGTATTGTGGTTGTACGGTAAAATTGGAATGGTATCGCATCCACACAACCATCAGTTTTATAAAGGGCTAAGGCTCATGCCTCAACATTTTCATCACCATAAATCATCTGGTGTTCGGAAACACATGTCCAAAACATCTCAATAGAATGATCCATCATTCCAAGGTTTTCATAACCATTTTTCCACCAAGTATTCCCATCTAAATTTGATCAAGTTTTATGCTTAGCACTAGCATCTACAAGTGGGGGTAAGTACTAATTGAAGGGAATATGCCCGAGAGGCAATAATAAAGTGGTTATTATCGTTTTCCTTATTTATGATAAATGTTTATTTTACATGCTATAATTGTATTAATACGAAAACGTTAATACATGTGTGTTTAATAAACAAAAAGGAAGTTCCTAGTTATGCCTCTCTTATAAACTAGCTTGTTGATTAACATGATGATCAAAGTTTCCTGATCATGGACATTGGATGTTGTTAATAACGAGGTCACAAAATTAGTGTAATGGTGTGATGAACATTCATCCGAAGTATAGCATTACGATCAAAGTCATTGAGTTTATATTGCTATAACAACTTACGAAGTTGTCACATCCCAAGATTTTCCAAATCTTGTAATGTGAAAATAAATTAATAAAATAAAACTTTGTTTGATTTTCAGAACCAGAAGAAACTTTTTGAATTAAAATGGAACCTCAAACCCATTTAAATTAAAAAATCCTAAAAGGATTTAAAAGGATAAACATTTCACAAAGGGAAACAATTGGAAATTATTATTTTAAAAACAATCAAATGAAAAGATTTGTTTTCAAATGAAATAGAAGTTTATAAATAGAGAATAGGTTATAAAGCCAAATTAATCCTTGGCCAAACTTTGGGAATTAAAAACATTTTATTTTAAAATAAAGTAGCAAAGGTTTATTTAAAAATAATAAAGGATTGTTTAAATAAAATAATAGAGATTTTAATACCCTATTTATTTAAATAAAAGGTTTTACCATTCTAATTAGAATATCAAAACTTATTAAATTATTTTAAATAAGTTTTTCAGGTAAAGTATATACTCAAATAAAACTTACTGAAATGTTTTGGTTTATTTTAGATTTCAAAATAAATATTCTAATAAAACAAAACCTATGGGAATTGAAATGAATAGGATGTATTCATTTAATTATTAATGGACCCTATATAACAAAATGTTATTTTTAAACAAGTTCCAAGCATTCTTTATTTCCAAATAAAACCTACTGAATTGATTAGGAAAATGTTTAGAATGCAAATAAGGAGTTTATTAAATAAATCAAAACATATAAAATAAATAAAGGATCCTCTTATTTAATTAATAAAAGGTTATGAAATATTATTTTAATTAATAATTGGGGTATGTTGTTAAACATAACCAAAAACACATTACAAATGTTTGAAATTGTTTGAATTATTTTGAATGCTTGAATAGTTGGCAGAAATTCAAATCAGGAAATAAAATAGAAATGGAAAAAGAACACAGAATAAAAAAAAATGGAAAAGGGCCAACCCAACCCAGGCAGCCCACTAAGCCCACCAACCAGCCCAGCTCCTTACCCCGCAGAAAACGATTCGCACCTCGTTTCTGACCCATACAGTGTATGACAAGTGGACCCCTCCCCTTATTCTTTTCTTTCACTACCAGCGGACCCCACACTGCCTCCTCCTTCTTCTTCCTCGCGCGACCATGCCTCCCCAGACGACGCTGCCGTTGCAGGCTTTGATTCCGCGCGTTTAATTCTCCTTAACACCGCGTTAAATCCTCGTCGCGACCACGGCCTTTTAATCGCCTCGCTCTCTCCTCCGTTTCCCCTCAGACTCCTCCCCAAAGCTCGCCCCCAGGCCCCTCCATTTCCTCCCCGAAAATCCTCTGCTCCGACGAGCTGTCGCAGGAATTCCGGCCAACTCCGACCACCCCTCTGCCTCTACTTCACGCGAGTGGACTCATCTCGACCTCACGCACCTCCTAGTACTCCCAGTTCGCCCGCGGGTGCGCCAGAACCCCGACTACGACAAACCCCCGACGCCGCCGCGTCTGCCTCTTTCTCCGACAAGCCCCATAGGTAAATTCTGGTCGCCCCTCTCCTCCCCGAGAACACGATAATGATCTACAAGCTCATACGAACCTAACGACACTTTCCGTTTGTCTTAGGGCGCCCCCAATCCTCGCCATCGTCAAGCACAGAGCGCCGCAGTGTCTGTTCCTCTCCGGCGACATCTCCCAGGTGAACCAGACCGCCCCTACCCCTCTCGTTCACGCACCCACCTTCGCCGTGTCTTGGCGCATCTGACCGTGCATTTTGTTTGCCTTCGAGTGATCCCTAGCGCCGACCTCGACGACGACTGAGCAAAGTCGAGGCACAGCTCCACTCCGGCGAGCAATCAAGCCCGCTCCAGTGCGCCCCTCGCCAAGACAGCAACACGTTGAGCTCCACCAGACTTCTGCGATCACTGTGAGCATTTCCCCACCTTCCTTTGCTTCCTGCTTCGCTAGCGCCGCCGCCGTCTGCCCGTCGCCGCCGCGCACAGCCACGCAGCGCCGCCGGTTAATGGCCATCTGTTTAGGTCTGTTAGATCTAGATCAGACGAACAGGATTAGGTCACTTAAACGCCGAAGAGGTATGCGCTCAGTACCGCACGATCGGACTTAATCCAACGCACCGCAACGCTGATCCGCACGAAACGGTACCGACGAATAGGAAGCCGCCGCGTGTCACCAGATAGATTGAAAGTAGAATTTGAAATCAGAATTATTTACAAACTTCAAACCCTTATATCTTTTGAACCACACGTGCAAATTTAGCAAATTTTATATCAATGAAATCAGGAGAACAAGCCCTAGCTAACCCTGGCCTTAGTTTTGAAAATAGTAACTGTTAGCTTGTTTGAATTTACAGAAACATTTGTGTACTTGTTTAGAGCATAAAAATTGTTTAAAGTTGATTCTAGGATTAAATCTTTTGCAAAATGGATTTGTGTGACCTTACTGACCCTAGGAACCAACCCTTAGTGTTAAAAATGATTTTTGTGAAATTTAAGTTGAATTATTTAACTTAGCCATTTTCTAACCAAATAAACTCATTGATTTTATTATGGAAATGTTTTTGCAAGAAAAACTTTGGGAAAATGTTATGAACCAAACTTACTGACCCAAAACACCAAGCCTTGCCAAGGGCAACTCACTTGTTGAAGGATATAAAGTTTTACTTTAAAAAGAATAATTTTCACCACATGAAATGATAAATGGATTTTAAAATGGATTTTGAGCAAAACCCTCTAACTAATGACTTTGCCATTTTGGTAGATGACCTATGTGGACCTTACAAAGTTTATAAACCTAGTAGAGACCATCCTTGCAATAGAACCAACCTTTGCATACTTATGCAAGACTTAGAAACCATTGCCTTGTGTGTGTGAAACATTGTTTGAATATTGGTTGGAATGTTACTTGATACTATGCTTGTTTGAATGATTGTAGTGGAATTAGCAAAGTGTGAGACTAGCAAGATCAAGGAGTAAATCCTCATTCCCTACCAAAAAGGCAAGTTACACTATCATACAAAAGACCTACTATTTTCATTATACTCAGTGGATTTTGTAAACATGCATGAAAATGTTTTATACTTATGCTATGCTAATCCTAATAGGATTCCCTATACACTCCTTAGTAAAAATATTGAAGTTGTACATGCTTAGCCATGCTATGTTTTGAAAAGAGATACATGTTGAGATTTTACAAAGGTTGAGAAAAGGACTTGTGTTTTACATAATAAAACAAGGACTCAATGAACCACCTAGGTGGTGGACACTTTATGTTTTGGAGAAGGTGGCAACAAAAGGGAACCATGTCTATGGCAATCACTTTGTGTTGTGCTCCAAATGAAAACCACCTAGGAAACTTAGAGATTGAACATGTTTCTCCAATTGTGGCCTTCGTGTACAACCACATGCTATTATGGCTCTGGCTTAGTCAAATACATTAGGAAAAACCATACATTGTCTTTAGTTACCGGACATGGGGATCTGGAATGCTTCATGGGGGCTGAAGACAAGCTAGCAATGATGTATGAAGGACCTTTTGGAAAGACTTCGTCACACTCTCAGTCTGCCGGTACTCCATCTTGGTGAGCACTAATCCAGTAGGCCACTGGTGGCAACAAGATGGGATTGTGACATGTGGGTAAAGTGTACTCCTTCTGCAGAAGTTAATAAAATCTAAGTACTTAGCCGTGTCCCCGGTTATGGACAATACTGAGCAACTAAAGTTTGAACCATGGGAGATCTCGACATTCCAATTTCTAATATAAAAACTTGATGCACTTGGGGGTACCAAGGAATTCAAAGAGATTTTGTTAAGCTTGTTGCACTTGGGGTTACCAAGGTGCTCAAGATCATGATGTACTTGGGATTACCAAGGGACTCATGAGATTTTTGATAAAAACTTGATGCACTTGGGGTTACCAAGTAGCTCAGGAGATTTTGTGGACAAGGACTTGAACACTTGAGTTTCTACCAAGGAGTTCAAGGATATTGGAAAAAGGATTTGACAAAGGACCAAAAACCATTTTGAAGAGATAGGATAAATATTGCTTTATGCAAATAAGCCTTAAATTCTACTTAGCCAAATATGCATGTAATGATAGGATCCACTCATAGTTACATAAAAGTGAAACTTGCCAATACAATTCAAAATGTATTGACCCTTGTGGCTGTAACTTGTAATGTTGCAGGTTGATTGTTTTATTATATGAAGATTGTTTGATTGACTAGGACTACAAAGTCTACAACCAACATCTGCCGGTGGCACTTTGAAGATGAAGGACCCATGACTATATTTATTCCGCTGCAGTGTATTGTAATAGCCATATGAGCTATGTATGATGTAATAAATTCCTGGTTATAAAGTTATATTTTGACCTTGTTTCTTGATATTACATCTTACTGTGGATGCTAGCTATTGATCCAGGGACTAGCATTGTAAAAACACAGGAGGGATCTACCATATTGGGTAGGGACCTCTACAGATGGTATCAGAGCATTGTGTTGCCTGTAGGATTTGTAAACCTAGGATTGGACAAAAACCCTTAGAAAAATAGGAGTTATAATTGTTCAAAAACTTATTTACAAAAAAACACTTGTAAACTCTTTCCTTAACCACTTTGGTTTAACTCTACACCTCTTCTACTTCAACTTGATGGAAAAACCTACCCATGAACAAAGACTACACCATGTGCAAAGGACTTCTTCAACATCATCAAATCTAATGACTTCAACAACTTCAACTCTAATGACTTCAACATCTTCAGCATATTCACCAAGGACTTCCAACATGGAAACTACTAAGGACCACAAGTGAGACAAGGAAGTCTTACTTAAGGATTAGAGACTGAGGGAATGCAAAATAAAAAGAAACCATCAACAACTTTGAAGTATTGTGACCAAGAGTTTCCTTAAGGAAACAATGATCTCATGTAAGAAGAAGCAACCAAAGAAGGATGGAAAGATCACAAGTGAACCATATAGATGGACCACCATATTCTAGCTAAGTCAAATACACCAACTTATGTGGTGTAACAAAAATATTTTGTTGCCTAAGTATGTGCTTGAACTTTGTTGTTTGAGTGCAAAGTTGTTTGTGAGAATTTGGTTTGTGATTGCATGCACATTGTTTGTGTGAATTGTGAAGTATGTGATTAGAATTGATCCCTTAGCAATAACTTGCCTATTCTAACCTCCCTTAAACCCAAACAGATGACTACCCCAAAATACTCCAAGGTTGATGACACCAACACCAACCAAGCTGCCAACATGAAAGAGCTTATAGCCACTCAACATCAGTTGAACCAACTGACAGCTCAGTTCATAGTCAACAATAGTGATAAGGATCCAGCACTCCAAAGGTTTTTGGAAGAGCAATCCCAACTGATGCTTAAGGTGACTAATCAAATGATTAGCATGGAGGAAAACTACCCCAAAGAAGTCTATGATAACAAGGCTGACAAGAATATTATTCTAGATGGAGCCCCAGCTTGCACTATATGTGGAGACAAGGATCATACTTCCAAGGATCATGAAAGACAATGCCCCAATTGTGAAGAAGATCATCCCGTTGGACAATGCCCCACCGATCAAGCTACTTGTTACCTCTGTGAAGGAAGTGACCATACTCCTGGCCTGTGTCCCATCTATGCCATGGTGGAACAAAGGAAACAGGAAGGATCCAAGTCTACCAAAGGAAAAGGACCACTTCTACCTCCTAACAAGACAACCCAATTCAAAGGATCAAAGAAAATCAAGAAACCCAAGCAAGACATGAGCCTTATACAATGTCGTAGATGTAAGGAAATGGGACACTACTCCAGTGGATGCCCAGAGAACAAGAAGAATAAAGAGATTGACCAAGTGTGGTGCAACAACTGCAAAGAACCAGGCCATTATGTAGCAACTTGTCCACAAGAGCAACGTAAAGAACTCAATGACATTCATTGCTTCAACTGCAAGAACCCAGGACATTATGCAAGCAACTGTCCAGAAAGGATGAAGAACAAGTTGAACAAGCCTATGGAGAAACTCAATCTTGGCCCATGAGTCAAGCATAGGAACAAAGCAAAAGTTTAACTTAGAGAAATTTCCAGGACCCAAGAAGGCCAATATGTAATTTTTGTTTGAAAATTTTTAAGGGTGGTAGAACCCTAGTTGTTTGAGCTTGCTTGAAACCCTAACCTTCCCAAATCTCGGGACGAGATTTATTTTAAGGGTGGTAGCCTGTCACATCCCAAGATTTTCCAAATCTTGTAATGTGAAAATAAATTAATAAAATAAAACTTTGTTTGATTTTCAGAACCAGAAGAAACTTTTTGAATTAAAATGGAACCTCAAACCCATTTAAATTAAATAAAATCCTAAAAGGATTTAAAAGGATAAACATTTCACAAAGGGAAACAATTGGAAATTATTATTTTAAAAACAATCAAATGAAAAGATTTGTTTTCAAATGAAATAGAAGTTTATAAATAGAGAATAGGTTATAAAGCCAAATTAATCCTTGGCCAAACTTTGGGAATTAAAAACATTTTATTTTAAAATAAAGTAGCAAAGGTTTATTTAAAAATAATAAAGGATTGTTTAAATAAAATAATAGAGATTTTAATACCCTATTTATTTAAATAAAAGGTTTTACCATTCTAATTAGAATATCAAAACTTATTAAATTATTTTAAATAAGTTTTTCAGGTAAAGTATATACTCAAATAAAACTTACTGAAATGTTTTGGTTTATTTTAGATTTCAAAATAAATATTCTAATAAAACAAAACCTATGGGAATTGAAATGAGTAGGATGTATTCATTTAATTATTAATGGACCCTATATAACAAAATGTTATTTTTAAACAAGTTCCAAGCATTCTTTATTTCCAAATAAAACCTACTGAATTGATTAGGAAAATGTTTAGAATGCAAATAAGGAGTTTATTAAATAAATCAAAACATATTAAATAAATAAAGGATCCTCTTATTTAATTAATAAAAGGTTATGAAATATTATTTTAATTAATAATTAGGGTATGTTGTTAAACAGAACCAAAAACACATTACAAATGTTTGAAATTGTTTGAATTATTTTGAATGCTTGAATAGTTGGCTGAAATTCAAATCAGGAAATAAAATAGAAATGGAAAAAGAACACAGAATAAAAAAAAAATGGAAAAGGGCCAACCCAACCCAGGCAGCCCACTAAGCCCACCAACCAGCCCAGCTCCTTACCCCGCAGAAAACGATTCGCACCTCGTTTCTGACCCATACAGTGTATGACAAGTGGACCCCTCCCCTTATTCTTTTCTTTCACTGCCAGCGGACCCCACACTGCCTCCTCCTTCTTCTTCCTCGCGCGACCATGCCTCCCCAGACGACGCTGCCGTTGCAGGCTTTGATTCCGCGCGTTTAATTCTCCTTAACGCCGCGTTAAATCCTCGTCGCGACCACGGCCTTTTAATCGCCTCGCTCTCTCCTCCGTTTCCCCTCAGACTCCTCCCCAAAGCTCGCCCCCAGGCCGCTCCATTTCCTCCCCGAACATCCTCTGCTCCGACGAGCTGTCGCAGGAATTCCGGCCAACTCCGACCACCCCTCTGCCTCTACTTCACGCGAGTGGACTCATCTCGACCTCACGCACCTCCTAGTACTCCCAGTTCGCCCGCGGGTGCGCCAGAACCCCGACTACGACAAACCCCCGACGCCGCCGCGTCTGCCTCTTTCTTCGACAAGCCCCACAGGTAAATTCTGGTCGCCCCTCTCCTCCCCGAGAACACGATAATGATCTACAAGCTCATACGAACCTAACGACACTTTCCGTTTGTCTTAGGGCGCCCCCAATCCTCGCCATCGTCAAGCACAGAGCGCCGCCGTGTCTGTTCCTCTCCGGCGACATCTCCCAGGTGAACCAGACCGCCCCGACCCCTCTCGTTCACGCACCCACCTTCGTCGTGTCTTGGCGCATCTGACCGTGCATTTTGTTTGCCTTCGAGTGATCCCTAGCGCCGACCTCGACGACGACTGAGCAAAGCCGAGGCACAGCTCCACTCCGGCGAGCAATCAAGCCCGCTCCAGTGCGCCCCTCGCCAAGACAGCAACACGTTGAGCTCCACCAGACTTCTGCGATCACTGTGAGCATTTCCCCACCTTCCTTTGCTTCCTGCTTCGCTAGCGCCGCCGCCGTCTGCCCGTCGCCGCCGCGCACAGCCACGCAGCGCCGCCGGTTAATGGCCATCTGTTTAGGTCTGTTAGATCTAGATCAGACGAACAGGATTAGGTCACTTAAACGCCGAAGAGGTATGCGCTCAGTACCGCACGATTGGACTTAATACAACGCACCGCAACGCTGATCCGCACGAAACGGTACCGACGAATAGGAATCCGCCGCGTGTCACCAGATAGATTGAAAGTAGAATTTGAAATCAGAATTATTTACAAACTTCAAACCCTTATATCTTTTGAACCACACGTCCAAATTTAGCAAATTTTATATCAATGAAATCAGGAGAACAAGCCCTAGCTAACCCTGGCCTTAGTTTTGAAAATATTAACTGTTAGCTTGTTTGAATTTACAGAAACATTTGTGTACTTGTTTAGAGCATAAAAATTGTTTAAAGTTGATTCTAGGATTAAATCTTTTGCAAAATGGATTTGTGTGACCTTACTGACCCTAGGAACCAACCCTTAGTGTTGAAAATGATTTTTGTGAAATTTAAGTTGAATTATTTAACTTAGCCATTTTCTAACCAAATAAACTCATTGATTTTATTATGGAAATGTTTTTGCAAGAAAAACTTTGGGAAAATGTTATGAACCAAACTTACTGACCCAAAACACCAAGCCTTGCCAAGGGCAACTCACTTGTTGAAGGATATAAAGTTTTACTTTAAAAAGAATAATTTTCACCACATGAAATGATAAATGGATTTTGAGCAAAACCCTCTAACTAATGACTTTGCCATTTTTGTAGATGACCAATGTGGACCTTACAAAGTTTATAAACCTAGTAGAGACCATCCTTGCAATAGAACCAACCTTTGCATACTTATGCAAGACTTAGAAACCATTGCCTTGTGTGTGTGAAACATTGTTTGAATATTGGTTGGAATGTTACTTGATACTATGCTTGTTTGAATGATTGTAGTGGAATTAGCAAAGTGTGAGACTAGCAAGATCAAGGAGTAAATCCTCATTCCCTACCAAAAAGGCAAGTTACACTATCATACAAAAGACCTACTATTTTCATTATACTCAGTGGATTTTGTAAACATGCATGAAAATGTTTTATACTTATGCTATGCTAATCCTAATAGGATTCCCTATACACTCCTTAGTAAAAATATTGAAGTTGTACATGCTTAGCCATGCTATGTTTTGAAAAGAGATACATGTTGAGATTTTACAAAGGTTGAGAAAAGGACTTGTGTTTTACATAATAAAACAAGGACTCAATGAACCACCTAGGTGGTGGACACTTTATGTTTTGGAGAAGGTGGCAACAAAAGGGAACCATGTCTATGGCAATCACTTTGTGTTGTGCTCCAAATGAAAACCACCTAGGAAACTTAGAGATTGAACATGTTTCTCCAATTGTGGCTTTCGTGTACAACCACATGCTATTATGGCTCTGGCTTAGTCAAATACATTAGGAAAAACCATACATTGTCTTTAGTTACCGGACATGGGGATCTGGAATGCTTCATGGGGGCTGAAGACAAGCTAGCAATGATGTATGGAAGGACCTTTTGGAAAGACTTCATCACACTCTCAGTCTGCCGGTACTCCATCTTGGTGAGCACTAATCCAGTAGGCCACTGGTGGCAACAAGATGGGATTGTGACATGTGGGTAAAGTGTACTCCTTCTGCAGAAGTTAATAAAATCTAAGTACTTAGCCGTGTCCCCGGTTATGGACAATACTGAGCAACTAAAGTTTGAACCATGGGAGATCTCGACATTCCAATTTCTAATATAAAAACTTGATGCACTTGGGGGTACCAAGGAATTCAAAGAGATTTTGTTAAGCTTGTTGCACTTGGGGTTACCAAGGTGCTCAAGAGCATGATGTACTTGGGATTACCAAGGGACTCATGAGATTTTTTATAAAAACTTGATGCACTTGGGGTTACCAAGTAGCTCAGGAGATTTTGTGGACAAGGACTTGAACACTTGAGTTTCTACCAAGGAGTTCAAGGATCTTGGAAAAAGGATTTGACAAAGGACCAAAAACCATTTTGAAGAGATAGGATAAATATTGCTTTATGCAAATAAGCCTTAAATTCTACTTAGCCAAATATGCATGTAATGATAGGATCCACTCATAGTTACATAAAAGTGAAACTTGCCAATACAATTCAAAATGTATTGACCCTTGTGGCTGTAACTTGTAATGTTGCAGGTTGATTGTTTTATTATATGAAGATTGTTTGATTGACTAGGACTACAAAGTCTACAACCAACATCTGCCTGTGGCACTTTGAAGATGAAGGACCCATGACTATATTTATTCCGCTGCAGTGTATTGTAATAGCCATATGAGCTATGTATGATGTAATAAAATTTATATTATTCCTGGTTATAAAGTTATATTTTGACCTTGTTTCTTGATATTACATCTTATTGTGGATGCTAGCTATTGATCCAGGGACTAGCATTGTAAAAACACAGGAGGGATCTACCATATTGGGTAGGGACCTCTACAGAAGTGATCCTAATCCTTAGACCATGAGACCATGTCAATCACTAACACCGGAAGAGTTTCTCGATGACATCAAACGTCACACCGTAACTGGGTGATTATAAAGATGGCTTCAGAACTACTAAAGTGTTATGTTGAGACCCATGGATCAAGAGTGGAATTTGTTCATCACGATGACTGATAGATATGCTCTGGGCCCTCTCGGTGATATCGCATTGATTAGCTTGCAAGCAAGTGATTTGATCACTAGAATGTTATATCACGGGAACGAGAAAATAGTGCATGTCGGTAACGAGATCAAACTAGGTATGGAGATACCGATGATCGAATCTCGGACATGTAATATATCGTGAAACAAAGGGATTAAGATACTAGCGCAAAAGGTTCACACGATCACAGAAGTCATCGTTGAATGTGTGGGAGTCAGTATGGATCTCCAGGTCCCGCTACTGATTATTGATCGGAGAAGGATCTCGATCATGTCCGCATTATTCGTGAACCGTAGGGTGACAGACTTAAGGGATGCCGACACCATTCGGAGCAAATGATATGCCAGAAAAAGAAAAGGAAAGCGCAGGAATTTATTTCACTAGACACCGAAACTGTTTCGGTTGAAATTGCTGAAACTGGTTCTGCATGTGAAATTGAAATGTTGTAAGGGGTTTTATGTGAATGTTAATTAAAGTAATTAACAAAATTCTGAATAAATAAATAAAAGAGTTTTATTTTAATGAGAGCTTGCATTAAACTTGGTGGAAATTTAATGCATGTGAGTGGATTTTTGAGTGGAGGCTTTTTAATGGGAGTGGAGGCTTTTCATTTTGAGTGGGAGCTCCACCCACATGAATGTGGAAGAGGTGGGGGCAGCCCCCATGGCTGGGAGACATGCCCCTTGGGTGCCCCCCTCTCCCCTATAAAAGGCCCCCCTCTCCTCCTCTCAAAGTACACCTCCTCGCGAAGGATCTCTCTCCCCCTTTAGAATTTCCCCATGGTCTCGGATCAGCGAGATACATGTTCCCGGTGGCTTTTTCTGGAAGGATTTGTTGCTTCCGCTGCTTCGCTGGAGCGAGGGCGCGGAGGTTTTCGGGGTACCTGTACGTGTGTGCGATCACGGATGCACCACTGCTTTGAGGTGCTGGACTTGATCGTGCTGGACCGGCTGGACGAGATGGACTTCATCACGATCTTGAGATCGGCAAGCGTTTTTTTTCTACATAATCCACGAGTACAACCTCGTTAACGCTATTCGGTGTTTGAGGGTTTGTATTCTATGAATGTATATCCACCCGTTGCTTGTATCTAGTAGATAGATCTTGGTACTTAGTTGTTCCCATCGTAGGAAATTTTTTGTTTTCTATGCTGCGAACCCTACAGTGGTATCAGAGCCGGATCTATGCGTAGATGCTTTGCACGGGTAGTACACATATGAGTATGTGGGCGATGATGATCATTTTATTGCTTCTTTGTTGTACTTTGGATATTGGTGGCACAGTGGGATGAAGCGGCCCGGACAAACTTTACATGTCCTCGCACATGAGACCTGTTCCACGCTTGACATGCAACTAGTTTGCATAAGTGGCTAGCGGGTGTATGTCTCTCCTACTATAGTCAATATCTAATTTGCAATGAGTTGTCAACAATTTGGTTATCCTCGTTGTGGTTCATGTTCGTAGGTAAGAACGGTTCTATCTCGAAAGCCCTAAGTCACGTAAAATTTGCAATAGATAAATTAGAGGCGTCTAGTTTAGATTGTTGCTGGACTAGTGTTATGATATGGTGATGTTGTAAGTAGAAGTATGAGATGATACTCTTACAACATACATAACGTGTAAACTCCATAGACCTTGGATTTACACATAAAGGTATGATAGTGATCATACCACGATGCACATGATAGAGATCATATGCGGGAACCATATCATTCCACTAATAAACATGTGATGTTTGATAGCATCTTATATTGCTTGTTTGGCGTTTTATTAGCATAATAAGATGATCCCTCATTTAGATATCAAGATAAAAATGTGTTCTTCCTTAAGTATGCACCGACAATGTTTCGTCGCTTCAAGGCATCACGTGATGATCGGGTGTACTTGAATCCACGAGCATATCTCGGGTGTAAGACAGTTACACACGCGAATACTAAGGTTCTTACTTGGCGAGCCTAGCATGTACAGACATGGCCTCGGAACACGGACCGAATGGTTAAGCATGAGTCATATGTTTTGATATGATGACCATATGGATGCTCGCCTTTGAAGCTACGCCGACTCACGTGATGATCGGACTTGGTGTAATGGATTTGGTTCATGTAATCACCAAAAAGGCACGAGGGATGTCATTTTTGAGTGGGAGTTCATTTCTAATTTGGATTAGTAGAACTCAATTTATCATAAATTAATTCAAAGTGAAATTGCATAATTTGTTGTAGTCATTGGCATTCGTTCACCACCTTATGCATAGTTGTAATCGAGATAATAGAACTATAGAATTTTGGATATATACTTTACAAACTGGTATCGTATTGTGTTGAGTGCCAATCTAAAGTTTAAAGTCCTATTGCAAACTTTCAGCAAACTCTATTTACTCCGTAAAATTTAATAGTTGGTATTAAATCGAGAGTAACAATTCCAGCGTTAGTATCTTAAGTATCATGTTTTCCTCCATGATTCTTGGTTGTTTAATATCAAGTTTATCTAGGAGCTGAAAGAATTGTTTCAGAAACCATCATGTGTGACAGATATAACGATATCTGAAACAATGTTTTGGCTGCAATATGATAGAGTATAATATGTGTTCTCATATAGGATGAGAATTTATAAAGGTTGGAGATGCTAGACATCCTAATCATCCAAAAGGGTTTTGGAAAGCAACATTATACTCACGATTCTCCTTATAAGCTACATTAACTTGATCATGAAAGTCGTCATGATAAGGATGAATAGAAGATGTATGTAAAGTGTTTACTACACTAAAAGATTACTAAAGAATGGATTTTAAAAGAATACCGATCATTTTGATGATGGTGATCTACTTCAAAGTGCAAGTCCAAAGGTATTATTATTTGAATATACACGCTTTGGACTATGTGTCATGTATATGGCGCCACTTTTGATGTTGATAGATTCTTTTAAAAAGGAAAAAGGAAATGCTGAAAGAGAATCTATAAAATATATTTGGTAGAAAAGAAAAGATTGGAAATATCCAATTTAGGTATATAGATGATATACATGTTATGGTTGTATTATTTGCTTGTTAAACAATGTGGTTTTTGGGTATTGGATACCGAATTGGTTGGTATGAAATTTCATACGGAACGATGCAATTCATGAACCACAATGTCCTAAGTAACTAGTAAGAGAATATGTGATGATGTTCATCGAAAACAAACAAACCGTTGTTTGTATTTCTCGTTGACATCAAAGCTTGACTTCAAGATTTGTTTTAATAATTGTTATTTAAATCGGGTATTTGAGAACAAAGGTTGTTCAAATAATTACCATATTCCATATTATATGGATGATTTACAAATCTACTTGGAGAAATCACATCCATAAAGCTAATGCTAAAATGTCGCAAGACAAATGGTTGGAAGATCACTTACGAAGTGACATCGCTGTTTAAATTATATTGGAAATAAAACATGAAGAAACTCCATTTTCATGGATTTTTGGAGTCTTTGATTTGATCAAGTGACGCTTGTGAGACTTTCCTCGGGGTAATTAAAACTTCGTTCAAAGGCCAAAGAAGAACGAACGACTAAAATATTGGAATTTATACATATCGATGTATGTAGTCCATTATGTGTAGTCGTAAGCGATGGGTTTCAACTTCATATACTTTCTCCGGAAATTTGAGTGAATATTCACTTAATGAGAAAGAAGTGTGAAATATTTGAAAATGTTCAAAGACTTTCAAGATGAAGTGAAAATCATTGTAACAAGAAAATAAATCGTTTATGATTTTATCATAAGGGATTTATTTGAGTTACAAGTGTAACAAGAAAATAAATGAATTATGATTTTATCATAAAGGGATTTATTTGAGTTGCAAGTTTAGCAAAACACCTAGATTTACATCTCCCGAAACACCATAGGAGTATGGAGTGTTTGAGATTTGTAATGAAACCTTGTTTGACATGGTTGGATCAAAGGTGTTATTCATAAAACTGCCATTATGTTTTAAAAGATTAAAGCTTTAGAGACTACCACTTTTACACTGAAAAGAGCTCCATCTTGATCCGTTGAAATGACACCATGGAAGTTATGGTTTGGGGTAAAACCCAAGTTGTCATTTCTTAAATTTTGGTATGCTAAACATAAGTAAGATGTTTACAACCGAAGTCGGATAAGCATGTCTTTGTAGGTTATTTCGAATAACAATTGGTTATTCCTCCATAACACCGAGGACAAAAGGGTTTGTCGCTTGAAATATGAAGTTTCTTGAAGAAGGATTTTTTCGTAAAAGTTAAGTGGGAGGACAATAGAACTTTGATAAGGTTAACGAACCTTAGCTATATGTGCTGAGTTGCACAGCGTCGGAAATCGTTCCGAAGGCTGCCATAATGCTCATAGCTTATGTGCCTCAAAGGTCGTGGTCACGGAGATCTAAGTTCCTATTGAACCAAGTAGGTCGGTTAAACAATCAAATGCTAAGATTTGAGAGTAAATCATTATTGTTTGACAATGATGAACCGAATACATACAAAGAAGCAATGATGGGCCCTGACTCCGTCAAATGGCTTGAAGCCATAAAATCCGTGATAATTCCATACACGATAAATCAAGTTTTGAACTTGGAAGACCCTCCGGAAAGATGTAAAAACCTATCGGTCGTATTTGGATCTATAAAGAAACAGACATGGATGTTTCACATCTATGAAATAGTCAACATGTCGTAAAGTATTTTATGACAATGTTCAAGGAGTTGGCTATGACAAGATTTGATCTTTCATAGCGATATTTAGTCTGGACGTATTAAAGTAGCAACCACTACATATAATTTGGTATATGGTAGATGAATAAACAAAATAAAGTTCTTTTAATAGAATGGTTACCTAGGACGTGTACATGACACGATCCAAAGGGTTTTGTTAATTCAAAGGATGCTAAAAAGGGGCATGCAAACTTCAATTGTTGAAGTAAGCATTGCAGAGTTGGAATCTTCACCGTGATGAAAAAGAGTTTTCATCAGGAGACGATGAAGATGCTTGCATTTGCAAGAAATTAAGTGGGAGCGCTAAGACATATTTCTAATACATTATGTGGAGTTCATCTTGTTGATTAGAAATGATGTATCTTTTATTGACAAAGGTTAAGAATTTCATTTCGATGAAAGACTTAGGCAAAACCCGAATATTTATCATGAAAGTCTATAGTGGATAGACCGTGACACTAATATGGTTATGCCAAACGTACATATATGAGATATTGAAGGAGTTCAATATAGAAACAACAAGAAACGGTTCTTGTCGCATGGAAAGGAATTGAATCAAGATTCAAGTGTATCGACACTTGATAAGTGAAACAAGATTCAAGTGCTTTGACACTTGATGAGTGAAATCACGAGAATGTTTTGATCAATCATACCATGATAGGTACACATCCAGATATGTCCTATGCTCGAAGTGTTATGAGCATATACCAGAATGAATCATAAAATGATCATTGGACGATAGTAAGGATATTCTTATGATCTTTTGGAAGAACAAAGAATATATTTGTGTAGAGGTGACAAACAATTACAAATAGTTCATTGTAAAGCGTTACATTGATACTAGTTTTGTCACAAGATACAAATTAAGTTTATCTCAATTTAAACTATGAGTGGCACAATAAAATGGAAAGAAAGTTTCCATGATGGATTTGGAAGAGTTCCAAAGTTAATACATTGTGACGAATACTACAACAAAAGGGCTAAGTATATGACTGCTATAGTAGCGGCAAAGGAGGGAATTTGTGTCAAGTAGTTTGTTATCAAACTAAGGTGTGGTTCGCAACGGGCTAACACTAAAGATATATTATATGACAATAGTATCGACGTGTTTTAAACCCCAAGGAACTAAAGGTCTCACCGAAAGACCAAATTTATACAATGTCATCTCATTGGAGAATGAGTGATGCGTGAAGACGCAAAGACATGCAAATACACACGGACCTGAAAGTGTCAGATATGTAGATTATGTTAACCACTTGCAGTTGCATATTTGGAACACCAGAAAGCCATAAGTGTTCAATACACAAAGTTTTCAACCTAGATTATTGTCTCTAGTGCAAGTGGGAGACTGAAGGGAATATGCCCGAGAGGCAATAATAAAGTGGTTATTAATTTTTTCCTTATTTATGATAAATGTTTATTTTACATGCTATAATTGTATTAATACGGAAACGTTAATACATGTGTGTTTAATAAACAAAAAGGAAGTTCCTAGTTATGCCTCTCTTATAAACTAGCTCGTTGATTAACATGATGATCAAAGTTTCCTGATCATGGACATTGGATGTTGTTAATAACGAGGTCACAACATTAGTGTAATGGTGTGATGAACATTCATCCGAAGTATAGAATTACGATCAAAGTCATTGAGTTTATATTGCTATAACAACTTACGAAGTGATCCTAATCCTTAGACCATGAGATCATGTCAATCACTAACACCGGAAGAGTTTCTCGATGACATCAAACGTCACACCGTAACTGGGTGATTATAAAGATGGCTTCAGAACTAATAAAGTGTTATGTTGATACCCATGGATCAAGAGTGTAATTTGTTCATCCTGATGATGGATAGATATGCTCTGGTCCCTCTCGGTGATATCGCATTGATTAGCTTGCAAGCAAGTGATTTGATCACTAGAATGTTATATCATGGGAACGAGAAAAGAGTGCATGTCGGTAACGAGATCAAACTAGGTATGGAGATACCGATGATCGAATCTCGGACATGTAATATATCGTGAAACAAAGGGATTAAGATACTAGCGTAAAAGGTTCACACGATCACAGAAGTCATCGTTGAATGTGTGGGAGTCAGTATGGATCTCCAGGTCCCGCTACTGATTATTGATCGGAGAAGGGTCTCGATCATGTCCGCATTATTCGCGAACCTTAGGGTGACACACTTAAGGGATGCCGACACCATTCGGAGCAAA
Source organism: Avena atlantica (assembly GCA_910589765.1). Classification (NCBI taxonomy): domain Eukaryota; kingdom Viridiplantae; phylum Streptophyta; class Magnoliopsida; order Poales; family Poaceae; genus Avena; species Avena atlantica. Next base: position 481,982,766 of record OU342735.1, on the reverse strand, counting down.
TGATATGCCAGAAAAAGAAAAGGAAAGCGCACGAATTTATTTCACTAGGCACCGGAACTGTTTCGGTTGAAATTGCTGAAACTGGTTCTGCATGTGAAATTGAAATGTTGTAAGGGGTTTTATGTGAATGTTTGTTAATTAAAGTAATTAACAAAATTCTGAATAAATAAATAAAATAGTTTTATTTTAATGAGAGCTTGCATTAAACTTGGTGGAAATTTAATGCATGTGAGTGGATTTTTGAGTGGAGGCTTTTTAATGGGAGTGGAGGCTTTTAATTTTGAGTGGGAGCTCCACCCACATGAATGTGGAAGAGGTGGGGGAAGACCCCATGGCTGGGCGCCATGCCCCTTGGGTGCCCCCCTCTCCCCTATAAAAGGACCCCCTCTCCTCCTCTCAAAGTACACCTCCTCGCGAAGGACCTCTCTCCCCCTTTAGAATTTCCCCATGGTCTCGGATCAGCGAGATACATGTTCCCGATGGCTTTTTCTGGAAGGATTTGTTGCTTCCGTTGCTTCGCTGGAGCGAGGGCGCGGAGGTTGTCGGGGTACCCGTACGTGTGTGCGATCACGGATGCACCACTGCTTTGAGCTGCTGGACTTGATCGTGCTGGACTGGCTGGACCAGATGGACTTCATCACGATCTTGAGATCGGCAAGCGTTCGTCTACATCATCCACGAGTACAACCTCGTTAACGCTATTCGGTCTTCGAGGGTATGTATTCTATGGACGTATATCCACCCGTTGCTTGTATCTAGTAGATAGATCTTGGTACTTAGTTGTTCCCATCGTAGGAAATTTTTTGTTTTCTATGCTGTGAACCCTACACTAATGAGGGGTGGTAAACAAGTGGAGTTTTAACTAAGTTCAATCTCAAGCCTTAGGATGACATCAAGATTATCTAGCTTATGCCAAATTTTATGCTCTTTATGCAACCTTCAATTATCCTTCTAGTATCTACAATTCACTTAAGTAAACTCTAAGTAATAGCTTTGATAAAGAAATAAAGTATAAAGGTTGTAAGTAAAAACTAGGATTGGTTTATCAAGTGGGTAGGATCATCTATGCTTAAGGCATATACTTGGCATGGTGACAAGCAAGTATTGGCTTGCATAGGTCAACTTGATTAGTAAGGCTTGCATCAGTATCAGTATAAGCTTGCCTTGTGCAGAGCGGTGGTTAAAGTTCTCCTCGGCTTCTTCTTCGTAGTATCCTCCTTCCTCCTCGTATCCTTGGTCGATACTAGCGTCTATGAATAAATATGAGATACACAATCACCAAACAATACTTAACTACTTGCAATCATCACACAAAATGGTCCTATAGATGATCTAGCATCATCACTAACATTACAAGATCAAAGCTTGATTTAATTCCTTTTATTTTTAGAAAAGTAATTTCTACTCATTGCAAAACTACTTAAGATTTAATATTCTCCAAACCAAACATGGGATCATGTTGACACATGTCATCACCACATATTTTAGTCCATTGGAATGTGATTTAAAGTGGTTTCACAATTTAATAAGGTTTAACCTTTTATTTTTAATTAAATAAAATGACTAGAAATGCTTATGTGGCATTCTTTTATTACTTGGTCATTATTTCTGTAAGTAAACCTATATATTTTTATATATTCTGAAAGTTATGGTTAAATGTGATTTTTGAGAGTTGGAATCAACTCAAAAGCTATTATGGTTTGAATTTGAAAAATGTTTGAATGTAGAAAAGCTTCTTCCTTGTTATTTTTACCAAGGGTGATCTACAGATCCAAATGATTTAAATCCAACGGGCTTGGATTCAGCAATTCTAGACCTTTCTAACAAAATTGGTTTCATTCAATTTGGTTCACTGAATCGAGCTGGGTTGATTTTTGAAACTAGGTGCAGAAGTGTGTTTGAATGAAAATGGAAAAGGTTAAATTCAAACGACTGGGCTGCGCGGGAAACGATACTGGGCCGGCCTGCTAAGCACAGCGCTTATGCGGGCTGGTTAAGTTGCTGTCCCCACGCGTCAGTGAGACGAGGGGGTGTGAAGCGGTACGGGGCAATATGGTGCGTTCGATCTAGTTCTAATCCAACGGCTGAGGGTCGTCGTCCATGTCGGGCAACGCCGGCGAGACTGAACCCTAACGCGGCAGGTGGGGGTCGTTGGGGGATCACCGAGGCTCAGGCGAGGGTCGGCGAGGCGGGCGAACGACGAAGTCGACAAAGGCGAACCTCCTGGTACCTGCAGCTTCTCCTGGGATGGCTCCAATCGCTGGCTCCCTTCTTCTCCAGCAGCGGCGGACTCCGGTGAAATTCTGGCGAAGCGCTGCTCGCCTTGCTTCGGGAACGGGGTGGAACGATCAGTGAGGAGAGGGGAGTGAGATGGTGTGCTCAATTCGGCTGGGGGTGGCCTCTATTTATAGTCGCGACTTCGAGACCGAACGGGATGGGCAGGCGACGATGGCGACATGGCTACGGGCTGCTGGAGGCATGGCCGGCGGTGGTGATCGCTTGGTGGTCTCCTGGCGATGATCTACGGCTTTAATGCGCATGTAGGGGAGGTGGCAAACGGTCTGGAACACACGATGCTCTGCGGCCGAGGCGGCGTCTTCGACGGCGAGCGGTGGCTGTGAGGCATGGGGCGGCAAACGGGGATGTCTGGCGGTCTCCTAGGACGGTGGTGATCGTGTATGCACGCGGCGAAGGCGGCGCGCGGTCTGTGGGCATGTGTCGAGGGCGGCGCTCTGGCGCATGATCGGCATGGTTGTTGGCGAGCTGGGCACGGTCTGTGCGTGTGGTCCAGGGGTTGGCAACGCTCGAGCGCTGGACAGGGAGTGGCGGTGGGGTGTTGGCTTGCTCCCAGACATGTTGGCTAGGCTTGTTTCTTCTCCTAGCTTGCTATCCACACTGGGGTGACATGGTGAGCTTAGGCTGTTACCCATTGATGGCATTGCCAAGCTTAAAGTGGGGCTAGTCCTTGGTTTAGTTTGCTAGATGATCTACTGAGGTTGCTGTGAGCTAGAGAGGGAACAAGTTAGGCTCCAATCAGTGCTCACAATAGTGTTTAGATTTTATTTGATTTGAATCAGCAAGGTGTTTGATGAAATGGCCGCAAGAATTCAAGTTTTGAATTTTGAAAAAAAAAATGGTGGGTGTGCTAGGTTGGTGCTGGTGAGTCTGCAGATGCTTGGGTTTTGAAAGTTGAGCTTGTTTGAGTGGTTTTTGAAAAAGTGGGATCTTCCCATATGATAAAGATTCAATTTTGAATTGTCATTTAAACTATGCATTTGAAAGTTTCTGGATGATCACAAGGTGGGCCTTGATACTTTGTTAAGAGTACTATCAAGGTGTGTAAAGATCCAAATAAGTTTCTTTTAAGTTCTGAAAGTTTGGGACAGCCAAAGTAGGCATGGGAGTTAAATTGGTCAAAATGACCATTCACTCAATTTGGCTTATTTTGATTTATTTGTCTTTGGGAAAATTTGGGAATTGTTTATATGATGTTTATTTCACCTAAGAATCCTTTTACAAGGAAAGAAACACATAAACAAGGCAATTCAAAAGAATTCAAAATGGGATGCATACACACATGCATGCTTTCATATTTTTATTTAGAAAAGTTTTTTTAACCCTAATTTTGATGATTAGAGTTTGATGATCCAAGTTTAGTATTTTTGGGATGTTACAAACCTTCGCCCCTTATACAAAATCTCGTCCCGAGATTTGAAAAAGGACGAAAAGATTACCTAGGATTTGAAGAGATCGGGAAATTCCGTCCTGATGTGATCTTCGCGCTCCCAGGTAGCTTCCTCTTCTCTGTGGTTGCTCCACTGAATCTTGAGAAACTTGATGCTTCGGGTCCTGGTGGTTCGGAAAGCTTCTTCCAAAATACGGATGGGTACTTCGGGATAGGTCAGGTCATCGTTGATCTCTATGGTCAGGTGATCAATATTCTTGAACACTTCGGTCTTCTCTGGAACTTCGAGGCACTTGCGAAGTAATGAGATATGGAATACATTGTGCATGACTGACATATCTTCGGGCAGTTCCAATTGATATGACACTTTTCCTCGACGGTTTAGAATCTTGAAGGGCCCGATGTATCTGGGGGCTAACTTTCCTTTCCGTTGAAAACGCTGCATTCCCTTCAATGGCGACACTTTCAGATACACAAAATCTCCTATGTTGAAGGCGAGGTCTCGACGTATCTTGTCGGCGTAACTCTTCTGTCTGGACTGGGCTGTCTTGAGGTGCTCGCGAATCTTGTGAACCTTCTCTTCTGCTTCTCGTAGGATGTCGGGTCCAAAGATCTGACTCTCTCCTACTTCCGACCAGTTCAAAGGGGTGCGACACTTTCTTCCGTACATGAATTCAAATGGGGCCATTTGCAAACTAGCTTGATAACTGTTGTTGTATGAAAATTCTGCAAACGGCAGACAGTCTTCCCACTTAGATCCATATTCTAACACACATGCTCTCAGCATATCTTCGAGTATTTGATTTACTCGCTCCGTTTGTCCATCGGTCTGAGGGTGATATGCGGTGCTGAAATCTAGGCGGGTTCCTAAACCTTCTTGGACTTTCTTCTAGAATCTCGAGGTAAACTGAGTTCCTTAATCAGATACGATGTTCTTGGGGACTCTGTGCAAACTAACTAGCCTAGCAATGTATAACTCCGCTAGCTTCGAACTCTGATAGGTGGTCTTGACGGGTAAGAAATGGGCGACTTTGGACAATCTGTCCACTATGACTCAGATAGAGTCATTTCCCCTACTAGAAGTAGGTAATCAGGTGATAAAGTCCATTCCAACGGAATCCCATTTCCATTCCGGAATCTGCAATGGTTGCAACTATCCAGCGGGTCTTTGATGTCATGCCTTGACTCGCTGACATATATCACACATGGCGATATAGCTTCCGATTTCTCTCTTCATCTTATGCCACCAAAATTGCTCTTTCAAATCTTGATACATCTTAGTCCCTCCGCGGTGGATAGAATAAAGAGTATCATGAGCTTCCTTCAGAATAACTTCTTTCAACTCAGAATCTGCTGGTACACAAAGGCGTCCTTTGTACCACAAAACTCCTTCTTCGTCTTCGGTGAATCCGGGTACTTTGCCTGTACCAATACGACGCTTGATTCCGTCGATACTAGCATTTCCTTTCTGTGCCTCTTTGATCTGGCTGATCAAAGTGGGTTGAAGTTCGATGCTAGCCAAAAATCCTTCACTCACTAATTCCATTCGGAAATCTTCCATCTCTTTGTGCAAACTTGGTTGCTCCTTCAAAATCATGGAGTTCAAGCGGCACGGCAATCTGATAAGGGCATCGGCTACCACATTGGCTTTACCGGGGTGATAGTGAATGTCCAGATCATAATCCTTGATTAGCTCATCCATCTTCTCTGCCTCATATTCAGCTCCTTTTGAGTGAATACATACTTCAGGCTCTTGTGATCCGAATAAATCTCACAACGATTTCCCATCAGGTAATGCCTCCATGTCTTTAGGGCTAGAACTACAGCTGCGAGTTCGAGGTCATGGGTTGGGTAATTTTGCTCGTGTTGCTTCAGTTGTCGAGATAGATAAGATATAACTTTGCCTTCTTGCATTAGCACACATCCGAGACCGATCTTGGTAATATCCCGCCAATCCGAGAAATGCACGAACTTGGGTCTGAGTGGTTGGGGCTTGCCAATATTCGACATCCTTCACCTTTGCAGGGTCAACGACAATTCCTCCGACTGATACAATGTGACCGAGGAATCCTACTTCTTGTAACCAGAATTCACATTTGCTAAACTTGGCATACAACTGATGCTCTCTAAGGGTTCCAAGAATGGTCCTTAGGTTTAGCTCATGTTCTTCTTCCGATTTGGAATAAATCAGAATGTCATCGATGAAAACAACGACAAACTTATCCAGGAAGTCCATAAAAATCTTATTCATGAGATCCATGAAATAAGCGGGGGCATTGGTTAATCCAAAGGACATAACGGTATACTCGTATAATCCATATCGGGTGGTAAAGGCAGTCTTGGGAATATCTTCTGCACGAATCTTGAGTTGATGATAGCCAGTCCTAAGATCAATCTTAGAAAACACTTTGGCACCGGCAATCTTAGAAAACACTTTGGCACCGGTCAACTGATCAAACAAATCTTCTATCTTGGGCAAGGCGTACTTGTTCTTGATGGTGACATCATTCAACTTCCGGTAATCCATACACAAACGGTTACCTCCATCCTTCTTATCCATGAACAAAACAGGTGATCTCCAAGGTGACGCACTTGGTTGAATCAATCCAACTTCCAACATGGAATCCAGTTGCTTTTTCAGTTCTGCCAGTTTCGACGGGTTCATACTATAGGGTCTCTGGGCTATGGGTCCTGTTCCGGGGATTAGTTCAATAATAAACTCGATATCCCGATCTGGGGGCATACCGGGCAAAACATCTAGAAATACATCGGGGTATTCACAGACTATCCGGACTTGGTCAATGGTAGGTTGGGCTATACTCTTGTTGCACTTGAATTGACGAGGTAAGGTTTCAGATATATGCTCGACTGATATTCTGGCTGTACTGGTCATGGTGATGGCTTTCTTGGCACAGTCAATTAATCCTTTATGTTTGGACATCCAATCCATTCCTAGTACTACTTCCAAACCTTTAGTTCCGAGTACTATTAGATTAGCATAAAAATCTATGCCATGGATTCGGATAGGGACGACTTTGCAAATTTGCCTAGCTTTGGTGGTTGAACCAGGAATTTGGACGATCATAACATGCTTCAGTTTTGTTGGTTGAATTTTACTAGTGCATGCAAATTCTTCGATGACAAATGAATGCGATGCACCAGAATCAAACAACACTCTTGCAAGTAATGAATTAACAGAAAACATATCCAGCACGACGTCTGGCGCTTCCTGAGCTTCTTCAGCATGCATGAGGAAAAGACGACCGTTGTGGTTGAGTGAATTCCCTGGGGCAAACCTTCTTCCTGGCCGAACACGACACTGTTGCTGAGCTGGGGCATTTGCATTGGGGGTTGAGGCATTCTTCTTGTTGGGGCACTCGTTGGAATAGTGACCCTTATTTCCACAGTCATAACAAGTCACTTGCGACTTGTCCTTTGCTGCAATAGGCACAACATTGCTTCCAGTCCTCGGGGCAGTGTTGGTGTTGGTGGTAGCATTGTTGTTGAACTTGGGTGGGGCACGGTTGAAATTGCTAGAGTTGCCGGGGTTGTTGTGATTTCCTCTGGGCCTAGGGTTTCCACGGTTGGGATAGGTCGGACGGTTCATCGGGGGTCTGTTGGTTCTTGGGGCAAATCCTGGAGATGGGTTAGGGCGATACTTTGGGGTCTGATGGGTTCCTGGCTGGTGCATCATGCGACGCTTGCGGTTCTCATTGGCTTGGTTGATCTTTCCTTCCATCTGGATGGCAGAGTTGAAATGGATCGTATGGGCACCTAGAGGGTGGGTGAATAGGTGCTAACCAATTTTTAATATTTTTTCAATTTTAGGCTTGACACAAAGTAAATTCTCTAGATATGGCAACTAAGAGAATTTCCCTATATGTAACCCTAACTACTAAGCACGTAAAAGAGGAGCGAGGAAACCGTAGTGGAGCACGCGGAGACACAGGGATTTGTTTTACCGCAGTTCCTTCCTTGTTAAGGGAAGTACATCTGCGTTGGAGGGGTGGGCGGTTCTAAGACCACCACGCCACAATAGTCCTCACCCTATTCTCCGATGGATCTCGCCACGAGAGGCCTGATCCACCTTCTCCACTATTGGATCCCTTCGAGGCGGGAACCGGTGCCTTTTACAACACTATCGGGGCACACACCCACAACCGAATTGGGGGCTCCCGATATGACAGCAAGCTGCCACAAGAACAAGGTTTATCAATATAAACAAAAACGAGGATCTAGATATTTGCAAGAAATACTAGATCGGAGGTTCTCCAAATGAATGGAGAGGTGATGAAGCGCTTGATTGCTGATGATGAAGATCGAGTTCTCCTCCTTCGATTCCCAAAGGGATGGGGCCTTTGGGTGGATCTAGGTGGAGCACTCTTGGATGAAGCTTTCAGATCTGATCTGGTCTTTTTCGTGATGAATCAAGAGTTCTGGCAAGAGGGGGAAGGCTGGCTTAAATACCCCCTTCCCAGATCTGGCCGTTGCACAACTTTGGGGGCGGATTATCCGCCCCTCACTTGGGGCGGATTATCCGCCCCCTGGAAAAACTCCGACCCAAGGGCGGATTCTCCGGGGGAAAGTCCGCCCCATCTCTGGCGCTTGCGCTTGAGGAACTTAGTGGAAATCTTGGGGGGCGGATAATCCGGCCCCCTCCTGGGGCGGATTATCCGGCCATGCCGGAAAGTCCGGCAGAAACTCCGCCCCCTCTCTGGGGCTTGCGCCTTGGCGAAGAGCAGGGGGTGGATTATCCGGCCCCCTGAGGGGGGATTATTGTGGCATCCCGCAAAAACCACTACTAGAAAATCGCGTTGAATTTGTGCATTGCATCGTCATCATGCATTGTTTGCATAAAACTATTTACGCAAAGCCCGTTTTGTTTCCAAACGCCCCATCTACATTCAAACACGCAAAACCCGGGTCACCGGAGTATCTTGTTTTGTCCGTTGCCAGTTTGCAAAAACGCTGGTTGAGATAAATAATTTAATTAATTATTTTAGCGGGGGCAGTCGAACGGGCCGTTTCGACCCGAACGACCACCCCCAGGATTTTTGCAAACGGCCCACCTAATTGGCCCCTTCTAAATCCTAAAGCTACCTATTAAACTACCCAACCCGCTGGCCACATCACTCCCTCCAATAACCAGATGCCACCTCACCCCTCTCTCTCCCTCACCCAATCCCTCCCTGCCACATCACCCCCCACTCTCTCTCCCTCTCTCACCACCCCCACCAACCGGCCCCAGCACACTCAGCACGCACCACACAACTCACACGCCACAGCCGCGCGCGCCTGACCCTCCCCCTGCCGACAACCGCCTCGGGATCCGTCCCTGGCCCCACCCCTGGACCCCGTCGTCCCCATCCACTCCTCTCTCCCCCGTACTTCCTCTCTTCCCCGACCCTCTGTTCCATCCCCGCCGCTCACCCCCTCCCCCGGCTACTCCCTCAACCGCGACCTCGGCCCGGCCTCCGCCACCACTGCAGCACCCCGCCTCCGCCGGCGGACCCCTCTACGCGCCCCGTCGCCACCGCAGCGCCCCGGCCCGGCCGCCTCCTCCCCTCAGGCGTCCGCGCCGCCGTGCCGCCCAGGCCGCCTGCCCCGCGCCAGCACCACCTCCTCCCCGACGCAGCCGGCGACCCCTCTTCCCCCAAGCTCGCCGTGGCCCCGTCCTCGCTGCCCGCTACCCCGACAAGCTCTGCTCCGCCACCGCCGGCGCGCGGCCACGCCTTCCCCGACGCCTCCACGCGCTCGCCTCCCCACCACGCAACCGCCCACGCGCCGACCGCGGCCCCGTCCCCCGCCTCCTCCTCCCCTCCGCCCGGGCGCCGCCGGCGTCGCGCCACCTGCGGGTCTGCGCCGCGGCCCCGCCTCTGCACCCGACCTCCGCATCCCTGCCTCGGACCACCGCCCTGCTCTCCTGCCCCGGCCTCTGCGAGCCTCGCCGCCGGAGACCCTCGGCTCAGCAGCGCCGCGGCCTCCGCCCGCCCTCCACGACCGGCCCTCCCGCCGGCCTGCGCGCACCGCCCGCGAGCGCCGCTGTTCCGAGTTCCTCCGGGCGCCCAAGCACATCGACGCCCCGATGGCCATCTCCTATGTGAGCCGAAGGACCCTCCTGTGTAGCATCAGACGCGCCTCCGAGTGGTGCCTTCGTGATGTTTGGTTACCTCAGTCATGGACACGTCGTTTGGTGGATGAGGTCGTCGACATGACCGGCATCGAGCATGGGTGCGTGTTAAGTTTTACCAAGACCTTCACCAAGACAGTATCGAGGCAGGTTCTAAGACCGACACTGATCCTCAAGTCCGAAGACTACATCGGACCGGAGACACTCGAAGGGGCATCTACAAGGACTTCTACACGGAAGGGAACGACATGATCTTCTTCGTGGACAAGTGGAAGTTGCGCGACCCAGAGACCACCGACAAGATCTTCTCGAAGCGGAACAACAAGAACCCTCTCGGAACCCGAAGACCGCGGAACCCCAAGACCTTCGACATGGAACCGTAGGCCGAGCCTCGACACGGCAAGATTGCCACGAGGACGCTCCCGGACGCTAGTACCGACTCGATGGCGTGGGGCCCGACGAGACCCTCGCAACGGCAAGCTCGACCCCGTGGAACCCGACAAGATCTGCATGCGACAAGAACGCCCCCGACCGGGGAAATCCAATGCACCCCCGACACCGAACCAAGTACCCCTTTCCGGACGCCGAGTCCGCCGAGAACCCGGATGCGCCAAGATCTGCCCCGTTGTTCGAGAACGTTCCCGCCGAGACCGACCCGTCGAACTCTGGACCCTGAGACCGACCCCGAAACCCCGAAACCTCAAGTTCCTCGAGACCCCCCCTAATGTGTGAACCCCTTCCCGAAACCCTATTTTATAACACAATCCAACTTGTCGCATTTTAATTGTTCATGCATGCATATCATCATGTGGTTTGGGGGCCTTATGCCGATTCACCATATAATTAAATATGGGGCCCATATGCGGGCAAATCTAGCCTTATATTGGCCTCATTTAAATTTGTGTAGCAAACCGGTACTATATTTTGCCATGCTAAAACAACATTTAATTGTGGGGTAGCTAAACAACATGAACCACCTAATTAATTGTCGGGACCCCGGTTCCGCTTAATATAACCTAATCGCATCGCACCTTTGCCATGTCATACATCATACATGCATCATGCCGATCTTCTGCCGAAATCTTAAATATTGCATCCGGTGTTTCTTCTAGTGTTTTGTTTCTTCGCGGATAAGGCCGTTGAGTTGATGCGAGTGTCGACCCGATCTTCGGTTGAACCCTCGACAATGTTTTCAGGCGAGCATCTCCCCCTTTCTACCTATCTTACTTTTATAGTATTTATTCCCTCCTGTTGATCTATTGCTATCTGGGTTGCGATGCTTTAGTTTCTGTACCTGTGATATACCGTGCAGCCCTATATTGCCTTGGACACATCCTATTACCTGTTGTTTGGTAGATAGTTGGACTTGCGCGTAGTAGTCGCCTGCTCAAGTGCTGTTGCGTGTCGTCCAATGCCACAGTTGTTGATGTATGGCCGCATGTTGATGTTGGAGATGATCATAGTTTTACTTATCGTTCACTTTAATTCCTGTTTAACAACTAAAATTGAAGTAAGCAGAGGCATCGGTGGGTGATAGATAATATTTGGTTTCCGAACGCCCACTTGTGTCCCGTAGGACCCCGAGTACTTGATACCTGTTCCTTGATTTATCGCGCTATCCACATCCGGGAGGTATATGGGACCCTCCTGAGCCAGAGCTTGATTCAGTCTTATTTCTTGGGGCCACAAACTAGTTTGAGGTTTTATTTACGATCCTGTACTTATGCCATGCTACTTCTGTATTTAAATTGTGCGAGGAGCACACTGTACTGTTTAGGTAAGAGGAGTGATTACACGGTATCGACAAGCCCAGCCACACTTTCGGGTTCCCAGTCGCTTACAGCCATTGACGCAAACCTTGAGTCCGTCTCGAAGCTTGCTTACTTCGTTGCGGGTCTACTCAATGGGGTGGCCCCCTGAAATATTTCTGAATCCTGTGATTGTTCAGTCGTGAAAGCCTCGTTGGGTTTTGATTTGGTTTTTCCGAGGTTGATCGAGCGTGTGTTGCTATTGGTGCACCCCGGCCGGGTAAAACTTTCTGAAAGCCGTGTCCGCGGATATGGACGACTTGGAGCACAGTTTCTCGACCATAGACAAGCATAACTAAAGTTTATTGCTATAAATTTGACTTTATAATGACTAGTAATCAGCTTCACTATAATGGAATGGCTAAATAATACTGCCCACAATTGCCTGTTTGGAGTGTCGCTTGCGACCATTGTACCTGACTAGTAAGTATTGCAACTACAACGGAATGGCTGTTTAAAAGTACCAACAACTGCTGGGCTTTTGGGTTATCTCACGTTAAATGTATCTGACTAGTAAGTGATGCCACTATAACGGAATGGTTAACTAAAAGTGCCCACGGCTTATTTTAACAGGATGATTATCTAAACCTGACTAGTAATTGCTGCAACGATAACTGAATAAGTAAAACTGCCAACTGTGTGGGTTCCTCGGTTGACTTCCTCGTTTGGTATCGAGGGGGAAACACCAGGATGAGTTTGTTTGGTGTTAGCTTCAGGTTGGTTCCGAATAGGTATTTCCTTACCCCTCTTTGATAACCGTTAGTTGTATCGAGTCTCTATAGGATGTTTAGTGCATGCTGCCGCTGCCGCTTCAGTCCACCATACCTATGTAGGCGAGGACCGCCGAATTCTAGCCTCGCCGTGTACTGGCCTCAGTACTGACGCTCCTTCTTTTTCCTTTGCCCTTTGTCGGCACCCCCTTTTGTTTAAGCAGGTTTGAGATCGACGTCGTTAGCAGGGTTACCCTTCCGGCTTGGCCTGGGCAGGGTTATGGACGCCATTGGTTATTCTTCAGGGCTCTTAGCCCCATTTGCATCTTGTCCGTAGTCGGACGCTCTATCATTTTCAAGGTGATTTGGATCTTTGTATAATATATCTGTATTCTTGACTCTTTGAGTCGCTGCTATATAAATCTGTTCTGTGGGTCCCATCGAGGACTGTTGTGTAATGTTATTACTTCGTTTTCCACCCGCACGAAAGTGCCTGGTGGGCACCTCTGAATCGTTTCTATGCGGGTTTGGCGAATTTTGCTCAAACTTGCATAGGTCCGATTCTGAGGGTGTTACAATTATCCGGCGGGGCCGGAAAATCCGGCCAAAACTCCTCCCCCCCTTCTGGGGCTTGCGCCTGCTTGGGCAAAGGGGGTTATCCGCCCCTGGTGGGGCCGGATTATCCACCCCCAAAGGCAGAGTTCTTTTCCCTTTATTCTCAAATAGAGCTGCAACACTTCAACACACATTAAATGATCCTTGGTATTGTTATCTAACACACAAAACACTAGGGATTAAGAAATGTTGTTTCAATCTCCCCCTTTTTGGTGTTAGATGACAATACTAGGATTTGCAATAAAACCGGCTATCGCCACCTTAAGATGAAAGGCGCTCCCCCTAGATGTGTGCATATTTAAAATTTGCATTTGAATACAAATATACACACTAGAGAGAGCACAACTTCCATGGCAAAGATAATTGGAACAAAAGTGGATTGAGGGACAAGGTCATACCACCGGGATGAGAATAGCCAAAGCATACATAGATAATCCCATGAATCCATATGCCATCAAATATGTTCCATAATTCCAGAATTCCATGGGGTCCATAATAGATAAATCCAGAATTCCATGAATACCCAACATAGTACCAAACAAAGTGGAGTACGACAAAGTCTTACATAAACAAACACAAATAGCAAATGAGTTCACGCTAGAAAAGGCACAAGCAAGCAAATAAAAACGACTAAAATCTAAAAGCTTGTGCCCGACCCTTGCAAATCCACGAGCCCTAATAGAACTACTTCTCCCCCTTTGGCATCGAAACACCAAAAAGGAAGAAGAGCGAAGCTAACGCCCCTAAAGATCACTCCTCCTCATCCTCGTCGTAGTCATCCCCGTCACCTTCCTCTTCATCATACTCATCATCGTCATCAGCTGGAGGAGTGGGTGCCCTCGGTGGAGGAGGTAAGAGGCAACTCTTGAGCTCGCCATAGTTGATCCCTGAGGTGTTCCACTGAGCATACGGATCCGGAGCAGTGGGAGGAGGTGGATGGCCAGTGGCACCTGAGACATGGTGGAGAATAAGCTGCTGCGTGTGATCCCTCTCATGATCCCTGCGGTACGCCTCATATTGTCCCTTGGAATGTCAATGCCCATGCAAAGAATGTTCTGCTGGAACCAAGTAAGCTGCTTAACCAAGCGTGCCATTGGGGACACCGTGGAACGACGACCACTGGCCCGAGCATCACGCATGAAGGACTCCGGGGCAGTGGAAGGGTGATGAGTCTTCTGAGCCTTGTTGTAGATTTTCTTGGGCTTATGAACACCATCCATAGCAGTGCCCAACTCCTCATGGGGTAACATATGCTTGACAAGCAACATAATGAACGGAGCATAGGGAATAAAGAGCATGTTGATCATAGCATCCGTAATCTCATGAAAAATATAGTCCATGACATCCAGTTTGTAACCTATGGCTGATCCAGGGTTGGTGGCACACTCGTGAGCAGACGCAAGGAGAGGAACAAGGTGGCCACAGATCTTGTCATTGTTGCCATCACTAGGAGCGATGCAGTCCCGAAACATGCCAACAAGGGAGGCATACAAGGGAGAGAGACCAGCGAAAGTACCAGCAATACCATCAGGAGAAAGGCAGGGAGCCAGCACAGTGTCCTTGGATGGCTTCAATGGAGTAATGATGCAGTGACCAGCAGGAGTGTCACGACCATGAAAAGCATACCCAAGAACCTGCCCAAAAGTGCGAAAGTCCGACTGAAGCATTGTAGTCCCGGTCATCCACTTCATAGTGCGTCACTGATCACCGTAGATCACAAGTGTGGAGAAAAACTGGCGCACCACAGAAGAGTCATAGTTGCATTGAATGGTCATGAGGTGGTGAAGCCCCATCTTGTTGGTCACATCCAATGCCTCAAGGAGCCGAGCCTTGGATTGAGCCTCAGTCAAGTTGATGGGACGCATGGGGCGAATCTTGAGAGTAGCATAGACATCATCATGTATAGCCCGAAAGTGGGCATTCCAAAACATAGTGTCCTTGGGTTGGCCATCACTGTCAGCTTCATCATAGTAATCTGTCTGGCGGATGGTGGCATACTGAATGCTGTCCATAGACTTGTAATTGGGACGAGACTGTTTGCCCTTGCGAGAAGCGGTCCGCTTAGATTTCTTACTTGCCTCTGCCATCCTTGCAGCCTCTCTTGCTGCCCTGCTGACCTCTGTTTCGTCAATAAACTTCCCTTCTGCAATAGGCTTGAGATAACGGGCACGGGGACGACGGGCAAAGGTCTTGGTCAGCTTGGAACCACCTGTGAATAGCATTTAGAGAGGTAGCATGGAGATGAGCATACACACAAGTTCAGGAGAAAGAAAACACGAAGAAAGAGTAGCAATGCAACCCCATAACCAATGATGTGCATTAGCAGAAACAGAACCAAAACAGACAAGAATTTAACTCCCCAGGCCGGATTATCCGGCCTTGGCAGGGGCGGATAATCCGCCCCCCGCAAAAAATAAATCTGGATTGGCTCAGATCTACCATGGAAAAACAGATCGGGTACTCGGGTTGCAAGTCTACTGATTCTAGCATGTAAGGAACAACACCAAGAACCTTCTACAACGAGATTTCCACCAAATAAAATACATCCCATACAAAAGGAGAGAGATGAGGGAGTTACCCTCACTCATTGGAGGAAAATCGCGGAGAACAAGATACCCGGAGGCGAGGTGAAGAAGATCCGGGGAGAGCCCGGAGAATCCGGTGGTCGAATCGACTCCGGGAGAGGCAGATGCTCCGGCGGCGGCTGGGGGCAGAGGTAGGGTTGGGGGAGGATAACCCCCCCCCCCCCCGAAATTCTGGAAAATGCAGAATCAGGCCAGAGCAACCTATCAAACCTCTCGATGGTGTTTTAGAGGACTTGTGTGCAAGAATAGATGGTTCAAGGGGGAAGAGAAAGGCTTGGGTTGAGAGCATCAAACTGAGATGGTACTACACACCCAAATTTGCAAAAATCAAATCAAACAAAAGCCAAATTTGAGTGTGTTTTCCATAAGAACATGAGATATGCAAGAAAATCCAACGAGACCCATGAAAAACCAACTCTTCTCAAGGAAGAGGGCGGTGGCCGAAGCCACCATGTTGGAGCGCATGGCATGACACCGCGAAGATGTATCTTGAGTTCAAAACCAATGCTCATCGATGACCCACATATCACAAAATGATATTAAGGGAAATGATTTTACTTGCTTTCGGCATTATGGGGGGAGGGTTGGCCCAATCAATTAGGACCAGACTCCCCCTATGTTTATGCCCGCATCTAAACCAAATACATGAATAAGATCAAGTGAGTGTGAAAGGGTAGTCAAGCCAAGCTCCTTGAATCTATGATATTTAGCTCATTCCTCAAATAACAGAATCTTACTTCATCAAGAGGCTTCGTGAAAATATCAGCAAGTTGGTTCTTCGTGCTTACGAAGGATATAGCAATATCTCCACGAGCAACATGATCCCGAATAAAGTGGTTGCGAATCTCTATATGTTTTGTTCTTGTATGTTGCACGGGATTGTACGCAATTTTGATAGCACTTTCATTGTCGCATAATAGAGGCATTTTGTCACAATTGACACCATATTCCTTTAAAGTTTGCCTCATCCATAACAATTGTGTACAAGCACTTGCAGCAGCAACATATTCAGCTTCGGCGGTTGAGAGTGAAATACAATTCTGTTTCTTTGATGACCAACACACTAGAGACCTGCCCAAGAATTGACATGCACCAGAGGTTGATTTCCTGTCATCTTTGTCACCAGCCCAATCTGAATCAGTGTAGCCACATAGAGAGAAACTTGAACCCTTGGGATACCATAACCCAAAATTTGGGGAATGAACCAAATATCGGAAGATTTGCTTGACCGCCACTAAGTGGCTTTCTTTAGGAGCGGCTTGGTACCTTGCACACACTCCTACACTTAACATGATATCGGGCCTAGATGCGCAAAGGTAAAGGAGAGACCCGATCATGGATCGGTATACCTTTTGGTCCACGTCTTTACCCTTGGGATTGAGCTCAAGATGACACTTGGTTTGCATTGGGGTAGCAACGCCATTGAGATCCGTCATCTTGAACCTTTTGAGCATGTCTTGGATGTACTTAGCTTGATTAATAAAGGTTCCCTCTGTAAGTTGTTTGATCTCAAATCCAAGAAAGAACCTGAGCTCACCCATCATGGACATCTCAAACCTGTCAGTCATAAGCTTCGAAAATTCATCGTTAAAAGCTTGGTTAGTAGAAACAAAAATAATGTCATCTACATAAAGTTGGCATACAAAAAGCTCCCCATTAACCTTCTTAGTAAAAAGAGTGGGATCGATTTGCCCAACTTCGAATCCACGGTCTAGCAAAAGCTCTTTAAGGTGCTCATACCATGCACGTGGGGCTTGTTTAAGGCCATAGAGCGTCTTATCGAGTTTGTAGACATGGTTCAGAAATTTGGGGTCCTCAAACCCCGGGGGCTGCTTGACGTATACTAACTCATGTAGAGGACCATTAAGTAAAGAGCTCTTAACATCCATTTGTTGTAATTTAAAATTATGATGGGCTGCATATGCAAGAAGGATACGGATGGACTCAAGACGAGCCACAGGAGCATAAGTCTCGCCAAAATCAATTCCTTCCACTTCAGAGAATCCTTGAGCCACGAGTCGTGCTTTATTCCTCACAACAATGCCATTTTCATCCTGTTTGTTCTTGAAGATCCACTTGGTGCCGATAACATTGCGGCAATCCTTTGGCTTTTCTACGAGCTTCCAAACTTTGTTGCGTTCGAAGTTATTTAATTCTTCATGCATTGCAACAACCCAATCGGGATCTTCAAGAGCATCAAAAACCTTCTTCGGTTCAACCATGGAAATGTGAGCTTGATGATCACAGAAGCTTGCAAGTTCTCTTCTAGTGGATACCCTTCGTCGTAGATCACCAACAACCTTGTCAAGAGTGTGACCTCTTAGTTCAAGGTTCCGATCAGCACGAGCCTTGCGACGAGCCTCAATGTCCTTATTGTTTTTAGAAGGAGTTGATTCAATATTTCTATCCTTGTCTTGATTACTGCCTTGCCCTTGATCTTGGTCACCGTTACTGCCAGAAGATTTTTGCTGAACATTTTCTTCAGGCCCTAATCCGCCCCTTGGAGGGGCCGGACTATCCGGCCTGGGAGGTGAAGAACCTGAGCCATCTTCTTGAGAATGCCTGATGAGAGTTGGAGACCCAGGGCCGGATAATCCGCCCTCGGGGCCGGAGAATCCGGCCTGGGAGCTTCAGAGTTGTTGAATTCTCCTTCGGATCCTCTGGAATGAGCTGGAGTGCCAGGGGCGGATTGTCCGCCCCTTGGAGGGGGTGGATAGTCCGGCCTGGGACTACCAACTTGTCCAGGGGACAGATGATCTTCAGCAGATTGTGGTGTTGGTGCAGGATTTTCTCCAACAGTAGGAGCTTGTTGGTCTTGTGTAGATGAGGGCTCCACATGTGTGGAGCATTGTCCTTCCCGATCCGCCACAAGGGGTTCCTCAATGGGGCAGAAAAATCCCATGCCCATTCTTCTTATGGCATCTTGGGGTATTTCAATATCTGCATCACAAACATCACTTGCCCTACAAAGGAGCCGTTATTTTCATCGAACTCCACACTACAAGATTCTACAACAATCCCAGTGAGCTTGTTGTAGACTCTATAAGTGTGGGATTCGGCACCGTAACCAACAAAAATACCTTCTAAAGCCTTGGACTCAAATTTTGACAAACGGACACCTTTAATAAGAAAGAAACACTTACACCCGAATACCCTGAAGTATGAGATGTTGGGCTTGTTACCGGTAAGTATTTCATATGGGGTTTTGTCCAAGATCTTCCGAAGGTAGAGCCGGTTTGATGAGTGACAGGCAGTGGATATGGCTTCAGCCCAAAAATTAAAAGGAGACTTGAATTCAGCTAGCATAGATCTTGCCATATCCATCAAAGTCCGGTTCTTCCTCTCGGCTACACCATTTTGTTGAGGGGTGTACGCAGCGGAATATTGGTGTCTAATCCCCTCTTCGCTAAGAAACTCGTTTAAAGGGTAGTTCTTGAATTCTGAGCCGTTGTCACTTCTAATTGCCAAGATGGGAACATTGTGTTGACGTTGAACTTCATTGGCAAAGTCGATGACAGTTTGTTGAGTCTCACTTTTCAGCTTGAAGAAATATACCCATGTATATCTTGAGTAGTCATCGACAATGACCAAGCAATATTTCTTCCCACCAAGACTTGCATGAGAAGGAGGACCAAATAAATCCACATGAAGTAATTCCAAGATCCTCTTTGATGACACAATAGTATTCCTCTTGTGGGGAGAGTCATGCATTTTTCCTTCAACACAAGCCCTGCAAACACGATCTTTGGCAAAAGAGACATTGTATTTTAGTCCAAGGATGTGGCCACCCTTTTGGAGACTTTGCAAAGTTTTCTCATGTTGACATGGGCTAAACGGCGATGCCATAGCCAGCCCACGTCGGCCTTTCCGAATAGACACATCGTACCCGGAGTGGTTTTCCCCGAGAAGTCCACCACATACAGGTCATTTTCGACGTATCCAACGAAAGCGACCTTTAGATACTTGCTCCACAAGAGTACCACCAAATCATCATCGATAAAAACAGCAAAACCCATCTTGCCAAGGGCACGAACAGAAAGAAGGTTGTAACCAAGGGTCTCAACAAGCATGACGTCCACGAGAGAGATATCATGGGCAACCACAACCTTGCCAAGACCCAATACCTGAGATTTAGACTTATCACCATAGGAGACTGTGATATTATCATGATTTGGACGCATCTCCGTGATGATATCCTTGCTTCCGGTCATATGACTAGTGCAGCCACTATCCAGCACCCATTTTGACCCACCGGAAGCATAGCCCTGCAAGAGAATTACTTCTTGGTTTTAGGTACCCTTTTTCAATGGGTCCTTTCATGTTAGTAACAAGGGTCTTTGGGACCCAAATAGACCAAGCAATATATTCATCAAAAGGACCAACATAATAAGCATAAACATCGTCATAGTCATCACAAAAGAGTTCATAATTCGGATTGTGAGACCCTGCAAAACCAATATTATTAGTCTTGTCTTTTGTGACAATCTTCTCAGCAGTGCTTGTCTTTAATTGCACATTCTTGGTCTTGTTCTTCTTGGTTTTCTTCTTCTTGGACTTGGTGACATACCCAAGTCCCTCTTTACCATGATTTGACCTTTGCTTGCCAAGGACTTCATAAAGCACACATTTGTCCTTTGTAGTGATGTCCTTGATCACTTCTTTTTCCACACTAGCATTTTTCTTGTTACTATATGTTGAGTTGGACGAGCTAGGAGTATCATATTTGGCCAATCGACTTTGAAGCTGATCATGTGACTCATTGAGAATAGAGAACTCGTTTTTCAACGCCTTGTGAGCATTGTCAAGTTTCTCCAATTCCTCGGAGAATCTATCATGAGCAGCCCCAAAGTTAATCCTTTCCTTCTTTAACTTCTTTGCTTTGGTGACACCATTGTCACGTTCCTTAACAAGTTTAGTCACAATTTCTTCATGTGACTCTTCCATAGACTCGAGCCTCTCTTTAAGAGAGACCCGAGCTTCTTCTTCTTCAAGAGCATTTTTTAGGGATGCAATTTCCATTGCATCCTCCCTTTCAATTCTGCCCTTTTCTTCAAGGAGTGCTTTGTTTTGGGCCAGCTGATCCATGAGAGCTTCAAAACGAACTTTGTGCTCACCTTGCAATTTAGTGTAGAAATAATCCAAAGCAATAATCTCTTCTTTAACCTTAAGACTAGTAGGATCGTCCATGTCTATCATAGTCTTGGGAAAAGAAGAGTTAGAAGAAGTTACCTCAGAGCTTCGTGCCATGAGGCAAGTAGCATTCTTGTTGATGATGTTTTCGTTCAGAGAGTCGAAGAGAGATGTTGATGTAGATGTGGTGGCTATAGCAGCCACCTCTTGAGAGCTATCGTCCTTGTCCTCATCTTCACTCCCCGATGAATATTCTTCTTGAGCCACTAGAACAATCTTTGGTTGCTTCTTGAAATGAGCATTATTCTTTACAAACTATTTCTTATGTGGAGCTTTTGATTTGTCCTTGAAAATGAGTCTTCCTCCATTATCCTCTCTACTTTGATATGGACACTCAGCTACGAAGTGCAACCGGTCACCACAATTAAAGCATTTTCTCAGCTTGGGACCATTTTCTTTTCTTCCATAGCCTCCACTCTTGCGATCTAGTTCAGCTTTAGCCTTGGCTGGATCTTTCCAAAAGTTTCTTGCATAAAGAGCCAAGTATTGTCCGTGGATCCTTTTTATATCCTCGGGACAGTCCGGACCTTCTACCCCATATTCATCATGATCAATGACACTGGTCTTCAAGGCCATGTTGACCCCCTTTTGCATCCCCATAGCTCGAGCACGAGCATCTTCGGCATTCTTGACGGCCACTTTGAAGGCGGCCATTTCTTGCATTACCTCATTGGATGACATGAGGTGATAGTTATGCCTACCTTGGAGACTTTTCAAATTTGTGGGCTCAAATGGCATAAGAGCACTGACATACTTGCGCTTGATCCAAGCATCATCAACATGAGTTGCACCGTGGTTTCTGAAGGTTGTGGCTATTGCCTTGAGCCTCCTATACATGTCCTCGTGGTCTTCTCCATCCAGCATATAAAATCCTTCAGCTTCATTGCTCAAGGCATCATATCTATTCCTTCTCATACTTTCATTTCCGATGAAGAGCTCGGTGAGGGCATCCCAAGCTTCTTTAGCTGTGCTAAGATGCTGAATGTGTGGCATGTCTTTGTCACCCACACCAAGGTGTATCATGTGTAGAGCTGTAGCGTTGAGTTGGCTATCGACCACTTCTCTTCTTGTGAGATTGTTGGGGTTTCCAACATGAAGACCATTTTCGATGATCTTCCACAACTCTATGGAGGAACCGCACACATGAGATTTCATCAAAAATTGCCATTGAGAGAAAGTAGATGCTGAAAGTTTGGGTGGATCACCCCTATTATGTATATGTGGGTGAGGGATAGGCGGATCAGGGGAATACACATGAGAAACCTCATTGTATCCATCCTTACCTCTATCCTTTTTCGAGGAGGAGCTCTTGCTAGTATCATCACCTACCACTTCGTTATCTTTGGAAACAGTTTTACCCGTTTCCTTGGATTGCAGAGTGGTATCCTCCGAGTTAGATGGAGGTGATGTTGCGGATGTGGAGAGACGCATTATCAATTGACGCATCTCTTCCATCTTATCCTCCATTGAACTCACCAAGGTTGTTTCCAACATCTTGAGATTGTTCATGGTGACTACCTCCGGAGCATCACTCACATCTACCTTGGAACCCATACTTCTCTTAGGCGGTTAAGCCCGAAATAAGAGCCGAGGCTCTGATACCAATTAAAATGGATCGTATGGGCACCTAGAGGGGGGGGTGAATAGGTGCTAACCAATTTTTAATACTTTTTCAATTTTAGGCTTGACACAAAGTAAATTCTCTAGATATGCAACTACGAGAATTTCCCTATATGTAACCCTAACTACTAACCATGTAAAATAGGAGCGAGGAAACCGTAGTGGAGCACGCGGAGACACAGGGATTTTTTTTACCGCAGTTCCTTCCTTGTTAAGGGAAGTACATCTGCGTTGGAGGGGTGGGCGGTTCTAAGACCACCACGCCACAATAGGCCTCACCCTATTCTCCGATGGATCTTGCCACGAGAGGCCTGATCCACCTTCTACACTATTGGATCCCTTTGAGGTGGGAACCGGTGCCTTTTACAACACTATCGGGGCACACACCCACAACCGAATTGGGGGCTCCCGAGATGACAACAAGTTGCCACTAGAACAAGGTTTATCAATATAAACAAAAACGAGGATCTAGATATTTGCAAGAAATACTAGATCGGAGGTTCTCCAAATGAATGGAGAGGAGATGAAGCGCTTGATTGCTGATGATGAAGATCGAATTCTCCTCCTTCGATTCCCAAAGGGATGGGGCCTTTGGGTGGATCTAGGTGGAGCACTCTTGGATGAAGCTTTCAGATCTGATCTGGTATTTTTCGTGATGAATCAAGAGTTCTGGCAGGAGGGGGAAGGCTGGCTTAAATACCCCCTCCCCAGATCTGGCCGTTGCACAACTTTGGGGGCGGATTATCCGCCCCTCACTTGGGGCGGATTATCCGCCCCTTGGGAAAACTCCGCCCCAAGGGCAGATTCTCCGGGGAAAGTCCGCCTCCTCTCTGGCGCTTGCGCTTGAGGAACTTAGTGGAAAACTTGGGGGGCGGATAATCCAGCTCCCTCCTGGGGCGGATTATCCGGCCACGCCGGAAAGTCCGGCAGAAACTCCGCCCCCTCTCTAGGGCTTGCGCCTTGGCGAAGAGCAGGGGGGCGGATTATCCGGCCCCCTGAGGGGCGGATTATCCGGCGGGGCCAGAAAATCCGGCCAAAACTCCGCCCCCCCTTCTGGGGCTTGCGCCTACTTGGGCAAAGGGAGGGGTGGATTATCCGCCCCTGGTGGGGCCGGATTATCCGCCCCCAAAGGCAGAGTTCTTTTCCCTTTATTCTCAAATAGAGTTGCAACACTTCAACACACATTAAATGATCCTTGGTATTGTTATCTAACACACAAAACACTAGGGATTAAGAAATGTTCTTTCAAGAGTCGACAAGGGCTTCAATATCCGTAAAGGGAATATTGACCAACACAGTCTGCATCTCATCGTGCAGACCATTCAGGAATCTTTCTTTCTTCTTGGCTTCAGTGTCGATCTCATCCGGGGCATACCTAGCTAAGGACAAAAATTTGTCACGGTATTCCACTACGGTCATCCTTCCTTGCTTCATTTCTCTGAACTCGTCTCTCATTCTCTTGATCAAACCCGGTGGCACATGGGTTCTACTGAACTTGACCTTGAATTCCTCCTAGGTCATCATCTGGCCTCCGGTCATGGCACGAACATTGTTCGACCAAACCCTGGCATCTCCGGCTAGATAATGGGTGGCGAATAGAACTTTCTCGTTAGCTTCCACTCCGGAGACTTCTAGGTTATTTTCCATGGTCTGCATCCAATCGTCGGCATCTAGGGGCTCTTCAGACTTAGTGAAAACAGGTGGGTTGGTGTTCTGGAAATTCTTGAGCATAGATCCATGGTTGTCCTGATTTCCGTGGCCTTGATTGTTGTGGGCAAGCCGAGCTATCTGTTGCAGGGTGGCTAGGTTGGCTTGACGTTCCGCTCTTTCAGCTTTGCGGTCAGAAACCAACATTTGCAGGATCTGCAACATCGGGTCCGGGGATGAACCACTTCCTCCATGTGGCATCTGAAGATTGAGCTAGATCATGAGAAGAGAGGGAAATTTCTAAGGTTCTGGGACTTTGAAAAAAAAAAAGTTTGACTCATATTTTTCTAGCAACTTGCTTTTCATTCAATCATAGCACACGGTACAACACACACCACAACAAAGGAAAACAGATGGTTTTAAGAACCATTCTGGAAACTACGATACAGTGGGACCGAATACTACTCACTACGCTAGTGCTCAAGTGCTACTACTCCTCAAAGTCGATGTAGTCGTCATCCACATCATCCTCGTCGTCATCGATGAAGGCGTAATCATCCTCATTGGTGAAGAAATCCATAGCCTGATCTTTCAGAAAATCATCATCATCACTGAGATAGGAGTAGGGGTCTCCACGAAGATCCTCTCCGGCATTCTCCCTTTCCTCCAACTGTAGGGTTCGCAGCATAGAAAACAAAAAAATTCCTATGATGTGAACTATATACCAAGATCTATCTACTAGATACAAACAACGGGCGGATGTATATACGTAGAGAACATACCCTTGAAGACCGACAAAGCTTAACGAGTTCAACTCATGGTTGATGTAGACGATCTCTTGCTGATCTCAAGATCGAGAGGAAGTCCTAGCGCCGCAAATCAGCAGCGCATCCGTGCTCGCACACACGTTCGAGGCACCGAGCAACCTCCGCCTCCTCGCTCCAGCGATGCAGTGGAAGCACAACTCTTTCTTGCCGAATAGCCACCGGGAACATGTATCTTGCTAGTCCGAGACCATGGGGGATAAATTCTAGAGGGGGAGAGAGATCCTTCACGAGGAGGTGTAAGAGACAAGTGAGGAGGGGGGCTCCTTTTATAGGATAAGGGGGGCACCCAAGGTGGTGGCCGCCGGCCATGGGGGCTGCTCCCTCCCCTCCTTCATTCATGTGGGTGGACACTCCACTCACAAAATGCCCTTTAAAATCCCTCCACTCAAAAGTCCACTCAAATTCCCATTAAATTTCCACCAAATTTAATGCAAACTCTCATTAAATAAAACTCTTTTATTTTATTCAGAATTTTGTCAATTACTTTAATGACAAACATTCACAAATAACCACTTGCTAGAATTCTATTTCACATGCATAACCACTTTATGCAATTTCACCCGAAAACCTGTTTCGGTATCTAGTGAAATAAATTCCTGCGCTTGTTCATTCTTTCGGCATGAAACATTTGCTCCAATTGGATGTCGGTGTCTCTTAAGTGTGTCACCCTACGGTTCGTGAATAATGCGGACATGATCGAGACCCCTCTCGGATCAATAATCAGAAGCGGGATCTGGAGACCCATACCGACTCCCACACATTCAACGATGACTTTCTTGTGATCGTCGGAACCTTTTACGCTAGTATCTTAATCCCTTTGTTTCACGATATATTACATATCCGAGATTCGATCATCGGTATCTCCATACCTAGTTTGATCTCGTTACCGACATGCACTCTTTTCTCGTTCCTGTGATATAACATTCTAGTGATCAAATCACTTGCTTGCAAGCTAATCAATGTGATATCACCGAGAGGGCCCAGAGTATATCTATCCGTCATCAGGATGAATAAATTCCACTCTCGATCCATGAGCCTCAACATAACACTTTATTAGTTCTGAATCCATCTTTATACTCACCCTATTACGGTGTGACGTTTGATGTTATCAAGAAACTCTTCCGGTGTTAGTGATTGACATGATCTCATGGTCTAAGGATTAGGATCACTTCGTAAGTTGTTATAGCAATATAAACTCAATGACTTTGATCGTAATGCTATACTTCGGATGAATGTTCATCACACCATTACACTAATGTTGTGATCCCGTTATTAACAACATCCAATGTCCATGATCAGGAAACCTTGATCATCTTGTTAATCAACGAGCTAGTTTATGAGAGAGGCATAACTAGGAACTTTCTGTTTGTTTATTAAACACACATGTATTAACGTTTCCGTATTAATACAATTATAGCATGCAAAATAAACATCTATCATATACTTGGAATACACATAATAAACACCTTATTATTGCCTCTCAGGGCATATTCCCTTCAGTCTCCCACTTGCACTAGAGACAATAATCTAGTTACATAGTGGTAAATCTAACACCCATTGAGTTCTGGTGTTGATCATGTTTTGCTCTAGGGAGTGTTTTAGTCAACGGATCTGCTACATTGAGATCCGTATGTACTTTACAAATCTTTATATCTCCATCCTTGACATGCTCGCGGATGGAGTGAAACTGGCGCTTAATATGCTTGGAATGCTTGTGAGACCTTGGCTCTTTGGCATTGGCAATGGCACCATTGTTGTCACAATAGATCACCATTGGGTCCAACGTGTTTGCCACCACTCCTAGTTCGGATATGAACTCCTTCATCCAAACTGCTTCCTGAGCCGCTTCTGAAGCAGCAACATATTCGACCTCCGTTGTTGATCCCGCTACCACAGGTTGTTTGGAGCTCCTCCAACTAACCGCTCCGCCATTCATGAGAAATACGTATCCGGATTGAGACTTAGAGTCATCCGGATCGGTGTCAAAGCTAGCGTCGACATAACACTTAGCGACGAGCTCTTCTTCACCTCTGTATACAAGAAACATATCCTTAGTTCTTCGTAAGTACTTAAGGATATTCTTGACCGCTATCCAGTGTTCCGAAGCTGGATCCGATTGGTACCTACTAGTCAAACTAATAGCATGTGCCACATCCGGTCTTGTACATAGCATGGCGTACATTATAGAGCCTATGGCTAAAGCATAGGGGACTTTGTCCATTATCTCTCTTTCTTCCGCCGAAGCCGGACTTTAAGTCTTACTCAATGTCTTGCCTTGCAACATAGGTAAGAACCCCTTCTTACTTCCGTCCATTTTAAACTTCTTTAAAATCTTATCAAGGTATGTACTTTGCGATAGCCCTATTAGGCGCCTAGATCTATCTCTATAGATCTTTATGCCTAATATGTATGACGCTTCACCTAGGTCCTTCATTGAAAATTTGCTGTTTAGATAACTTTTAACACTTTTTAAAAGATCTATATCATTTCCGATCAATAATATGTCATCCACATATAATATCAGAAATGCCACATTGCTCCCACTCACTTTCTTGTAAATAGAAGCTTCTCCATAAGTTTGGACAAATCCAAACTCTTTGATCACCTCATCAAAGCGGAGATTCCAACTTCGTGATGCTTGATTCAATCCATAGATGGATCGCTGAAGCTTGCACACCTTGTTAGCATCCTTAGGATCGACAAAACCCTTTGGTTGTATCATATACAACTCTTCTTCAATATTACCATTGAGAAACGCGGTTTTGACATCCATCTGCCATATCTCATAATCGAAATATGCATCAATTGCTAACATAATCCTAACTGACTTTAGCATCGCTACGGGAGAGAAAGTCTCATCGTAGTCAACTCCTTGAATTTGTCGAAACCCCTTTGCGACAAGTCGAGCTTTATAGACGGTCACATTACCATCAGCATCAGTTTTCCTTTTGAAAATCCATTTGTTCTCCACGGCCTTTCGGTCGTGAGTTAATTCCACCAAGTTCAAAACTTGATTTTCATACATGGATTCCATCTCGGATTTCATGGCTTCTAACCATTTGTTGGAATTCGGGCTCATCATCGCTTCTTCATACGTCGTAGGGTCATCATTTTCATCAACCATGAAATTCATGACAGGATTTCCGTACAGCTCGGGAGCTGCACGCGTCCTGTTTGACCTGCGAGGTTCGGTAGTACTCTCTTTCGGAGTTTCATGATCATTATCATTAGTTCCCTCTTCAACAGGTGGAGCCAACTCCGGAACAACTTCCGGCGCTGCGCTACTCGCCATACTTTGAAGAGAAGGTTCCACAACCTCCTTGAGTTCTACCTTCCGACTACTCACACCTTTCGCGAAAAACTCTTTCTCCAGAAAGGATCCATTCTTGGCAACAAAAACCTTGCCCTCGGATCTGTGATAGAAGGAATACCCAATAGTTTCTTTAGGGTATCCTATGAAGACGCATTTTTCCGCTTTGGGTTCGAGTTTATCCGGTTGAAGTTTCTTCACATAAACATCGCATCCCCAAACTTTAAGAAATGACAACTTAGGTTTGTTTCCAAACCACAATTCATACGGTGTCTTTTCAACGGATTTAGATGGTGCCCGATTTAAAGTGAATGCAGCAATTTCTAGTGCATAACCCCAAAATGACAACGGCAAGTCCGTCAGAGACATCATAGATCGAACCATATCTAATAAAGTACGATTACGACGTTCCGACACACCATTTCGCTGTGGTGTTCTGGCAGGTGTGAGTTGTGAAACAATTCCACACTCTTTCATGTGAGTGCTAAACTCGTAACTTAGATACTCACCTCCACGGTCGGACCGTAGAAATTTGATCTTTCTATTACGATGATTTTCCACTTCATTCTGAAATTCCTTGAACTTTTCAAAGGTTCCAGACTTGTGTTTCATCAAGTAGATATAACCGTATCTACTCAAATCATCCGTGAAAGTAACAAAATAACGATATCCACCTCGCGCCGACATACTCATTGGACCACATACATCAGAATGTATGATTTCCAATAAATCTGTCGCCCGTTCCATTGAACCGGAAAACGGCGTTCTAGTCATCTTGCCCATAAGGCATGGCTCACATGTATCAAATGATTCATAATCAAGTGATTCCAAAAGTCCATCCGAATGGAGCTTCTTCATGCGTTTAACGCCAATATGACCTAGACGGCAGAGCCACATATATGCGGATATATCATCATTAAGTTTAATCCTTTTAGCATCAACATTATGAATATGTGTAACATTATCATCGAGATCTAATAGAAATAAACCATTCATCATCGGTGCATGACCATAAAATATTTCATTCATATAAATGGAACAACCATTGTTCTTGAATTTAAATGAATAACCACTTCGCATCAAACATGATCCAGATACAATGTTCATGCTCAGTGCAGGCACCAGATAACATTTATTCAAGTTTATAACTAATCCCGACGGTAAGTGGAGAGGCAGCGTTCCACCGGCGATCACATAAACGCTTGAACCATTGCCGACACGCATCTTGACCTCACCCCTTGCTAGCGGTCGCTTGTTCCGCAGCCCCTGATTCGAGTTACAAATATTAGCAACTGAACCGGTATCAAATACCCAGGTGCTACTGCGAGCACTAGTCAAGTACACATCAATAACATGTATATCATATATACCTTTGTTTGCCTTGCCGGCCTTCTTGTCTGCCAGATACTTGGGGCAGTTGCGCTTCTAGTGGCCAGTCCCCTTACAATAGTAGCACTCGGAATCAGACTTAGGTCCAACTCGGGGTTTCTTTTCAGGCGCGACAACAGGCTTGCCGCCCTTACTTCCCTTCCGTTTTCCCTTCTTGTCTTTCTTGAAACCAGTGTTCCTATTGATCATCAACACTTGATGTTCCTTTTTGATCTCCACTTCTGCAGTTTTAAGCATTGAAAGAAGCTCGGGGAGAGACTTCTTCATGCCTTGCATATTATAGTTCATCACGAAGCTCTTATAGCTAGGTGGCAGAGACTGCAGAACACGATGGATGCCTAGGTCAATGGGAATCGATATTCCCAAGGACACAAGCTTATCGGCGTGTATCGTGCTCACTAACGGAGCTGTGCTCTTTCATCATGCAGCTAAAGAACTTTTCTGAAGCGTTGTAGCTCTCTACAGCAGCATGTGTGTCGAAAATCATTTTCAACTCACCCATTGTATCAAATGCATTATCGTTTTCGAAACGCTTTCGAAGTTCCGGCTCTAGCCCATACAATATGCCGCAGTGAACTAAGTTGTGGTCCTCCTGACGAGTCTGATAGACATTCTTCTCCTCGTCAGGGGCATCATCAAAAGGTGGGGGGCCTAACGGCGCTTCTAGCACATATTGCTTTTGTGCAGCAGAGAGGAGAATCCTCAAATTCATGGCCCATTCGGTAAAGTTGCTACCGTTCGTTGCTAGTTTCTCTTTCTCCATGAACACATTGAAATTAAAAGCAGGTGGTGCCATCTACAACAGAATTTGTAAAGTTTAGACTAAGTGTATGATAGATTGAGTTCAACTAATCTATATTACGAATGAACTCCCACTCAAAAACGACATCCCTCGTGCCTTTTTGGTGATTACATGAACCAAATCCACTACACCAAGTCCAATCATCACGTGAGTCGGTATAGCTTCAAAGGCGAGCATCAAATGGGCATCATATCAACTATATGACTCATGCTTAACCTTTCGGTCCGTGTTCCGAGGCCATGTCTGTACATGCTAGGCTCGCCAAGTTAGAACCTTAGTATTTGCGTGTGTAACTGTTTTACACCCGAAATATGGTCGTGGATCCAAGAACACCCGATCATCACGTGATGTCTTGGAGCGACGAAAACATAATCGATGCATACTAAAGGAAGAACACATTCTTATCTTGATATTTAAATGAGGGATCATATTATTATGCTAACAAAGCGCTAAACAAGCAATATAAGATGCTATCAAACATCATATGTTTATTAGTGAAATCATATGGTTCCCGCAGATGATCTCTATCATGTGCATCGTGGTATGATCACTATCATACCTATATGTGTAAATCCAAGGTCTATGGATTTTACACGCTATGTGTGTTGTAATAGTATCATCTCATACTTCTACTTACAACACTACCATATCATAACACTAGCCCAGCAACAATCTAAACTAGACGCCTCTAATTTATCCATTGCAAGTTTTACGTGGCTTAGGGCTTTCGAGATAGAACCGTTCTTACCTACGAACATGAACCACAACGAGGATAATCAAGTTGTTGACAACTCGCTTGCAAAATAGATATTGACTATAGTAGGAGAGACAGACACCCGCTAGCCACTTATGCAAACTAGTTGCATGTCAAGCGTGGAACAGGTCTCATGTGCGAGGACATGTAAAGTTTGTCCGAGCCGCTTCATCCCACTATGCCACCAATATCCAAAATTACAACAAAGGAGCAACAACATGATCATCATCGCCCACATACTCATATGTGTACTACCCGTGTAAAGTATCTACGCATAGATCCGGCTCTGATACCACTGTAGGGTTCGCAGCATAGAAAAAACAAAAAATTTCCTACGATGTGAACTATATACCAAGATCTATCTACTAGATACAAACAACGGGCGGATGTATATCCGTAGAGAACATACCCTTGAAGACCGACAAAGCTTAACGAGTTCAACTCGTGGTTGATGTAGACGATCTCTTGCCGATCTCAAGATCGAGAGGAAGTCCTAGCGCCGCAAATCAGCAGCGCATCCGTGCTCGCACACACGTTCGAGGCACCGAGCAACATCCACCTCCTCGCTCTAGCGATGCAGCGGAAGCACAACTCTTTCTTGCCGAATAGCCACCGGGAACATGTATCTCGCTAGTCCGAGACCATGGGGGATAAATTCTAGAGGGGGAGAGAGATCCTTCACGAGGAGGTGTAAGAGACAAGTGAGGAGGGGGGCTCCTTTTATAGGAGGAGGGGGGGCACCCAAGGGGGTGGCCGCCAGCCATGGGGGCTGCCCCCTCGATCCCCTCCTTCATTCATGTGGGTGGACACTCCACTCACAAAATGCCCTTTAAAATCCCTCCACTCAAAAGTCCACTCAAATTCCCATTAAATTTCCACCAAATTTAATGCAAACTCTCATTAAATAAAACTCTTTTATTTTATTCAGAATTTTGTCAATTACTTTAATGACAAACATTCACAAATAACCCCTTGCTAGAATTCTATTTCACATGCATAACCACTTTATGCAATTTCACCCGAAAACCTGTTTCGGTATCTAGTGAAATAAATTCCTGCGCTTGTTCATTCTTTCGGCATGAAACATTTGCTCCAATTGGATGTCGGTGTCTCTTAAGTGTGTCACCCTACGGTTCGTGAATAATGCGGACATGATCGAGACCCCTCTCGGATCAATAATCAGAAGCGGGATCTGGAGACCCATACTGACTCCCACACATTCAACGATGACTTTCTTGTGATCGTCGGAACCTTTTACGCTAGTATCTTAATCCCTTTGTTTCACGATATATTACATGTCCGAGATTCGATCATCGGTATATCCATACCTAGTTTGATCTCGTTACCGACATGCACTCTTTTCTCGTTCCTGTGATATAACATTCTAGTGATCAAATCACTTGCTTGCAAGCTAATCAATGTGATATCACCGAGAGGGCCCAGAGTATATCTATCCGTCATCGGGATGAACAAATTCCACTCTCGATCCATGAGCCTCAACATAACACTTTATTAGTTCTGAATCCATCTTTATAATCACCCTGTTACGGTGTGACGTTTGATGTTATCAAGAAACTCTTCCGGTGTTAGTGATTGACATGATCTCATGGTCTAAGGATTAGGATCACTTCGTAAGTTGTTATAGCAATATAAACTCAATGACTTTGATCGTAATGCTATACTTCGGATGAATGTTCATCACACCATTACACTAATGTTGTGATCCCGTTATTAACAACATCCAATGTCCATGATCAGGAAACCTTGATCATCTTGTTAATCAACGAGCTAGTTTATGAGAGAGGCATAACTAGGAACTTTCTGTTTGTTTATTAAACACACATGTATTAACGTTTCTGTATTAATAAAATTATAGCATGTAAAATAAACATCTATCATATACTTGGAATACACATAATAAACACCTTATTATTGCCTCTCAGGGCATATTCCCTTCACCAACTGCATGTCTCTCTCATGGATGGTCTCCTCCAAACACGAGATACGGTGGCGAAGATGGGCAATGATGCACTCCTTCTTGTCGAGCTGACCACGGCGAGACTTGCGATCCTTCGCTAGCATGGCGATGGTGTGATCCTTCGTCTTGATGATGGCAGACTTGTGGTTGGAGTAGTCACGACAGTTATCCAATTCCTGCTGACGATCGTACATCATGAAGCTAAGGTGATGCAATTGGGTCTTCAGGTCGTGGTGGTATGGGGCTTCTAGGGGTTGTCCATTAGCATCACGCCTTGGGCAAAAATCAAAGCGAGTACCCTTGATCTGGTTGATACTCTGCCCACACAGATGGGCAAGAGCTTCCTGCATGGCCCTGGCAAGTCCATCGAGCCAGTTGTTCTCTCTTAAGGTGAATTGAATTCCTTCCGCAGTGGGAGGTTCAAATTTTCCTCGGAGACTTGCAACAATTACCCACTGCAGATCTTCTCCTCCTTGATCATTGAGATGGGCTCCGAAGAACTCGGGGTGTGGACGCTCCAGAAGTTCCGAAAGCTGATCCAAATCCCTCTCAAAGATAAGGTCTCCTCCATTCCCCAACTGGTAAAACTTGTTGTACTTCACGTCCATCTAAAAGAATATAGGATGAGTAAGTTAGTAGAGTGATCAAGTGTGTCAAATTTTATGTATTTTGCAAGAGTTTTTGAGGAACATGAATTTTCATGAAAGAATCAAAGTGATAAGAATGGGAATAAGTTTTTGTAAATATTTGTTTTCTTTGGTTTTGAAACTAAGTTTTTGATTCCAAACGTCCAGTCTAACTAGGGTCTCCTATGGTCAGGATGGCTCTGATACCAACTTGTCAACACCCGGATTTTTAATCCCAGATGCCTGTTATGCCATACATTGCAATCCTAGGATTACCATTTTTGCGAGACATAACAGAATTGGATACCACAGTACATCATCCATTACAAACCATACATAAGGTCTTACACAAATAAGGATCTCATGATCCAGTCTTAATACAACACAAGCAGCGGAATACGTAATAATAACGGTAGCGTAGGCGAAGCTCCATCTTCGGGGTCACAGGCAATGCTGACGATGGGAGATGATCCTAGTTGTCGTAACCTTCCTGGGGTCCATCTTCTAGGTACTCCTCTTCATAGTTGGCCATGGGAATAGCCAGGGACAAAGCCATGAGTACTCTTTAAGTACTCGCAAACTAATACTAACAAGTGAAGGGGTTTTTGTAATAGGACACTAAGCTCTAGGGTTGTTTTGCAAAAGCCAGATTTACCTCTACTAAGTTTAGAAGCAAAGAATGCTAGTTAAAGTTTTATAACCCTAAGTAGGAACTTGTATCTCATGCCACAACTCTGTTGTGGTCAAGTCAAAGTCTCAAATCATTTCACAAGTCATTTTGAAAACATCTGACAGGGAAACAGTATGGCCACTCCAACTGTCCATAACCGCGGACGCGGCTATTCGAATAGTTTGACACTCTGCAGAGATTGTACACTTTCACCACAACGTTCGATACATCCGTCAGGAACAAATCCTGAATTCACCATACTCAGTATGTGGATAATCAATCCTAACCTTTCAATTATACGCCCTAGTATAAGCACCTCTCTTGTGAGTTTGGCCTCCCAACAATGACCAACTATCATCTTGGGTACTACACAGGTGGACAATCTTCACAAGGTAGCCTCAACTCAGACCTTGGCCGTGAGGGAACTAATACTAAGGTATGCAAGTTTCCAGTCAAGCCCTACCCAATTCTCGGGTATTGTGGTTGTAAGGTAAAATTGGAATGGTATCGCATCCAGAAAACCATCGGTTTTATAAAGGGCTAAGGCTCATGCCTCAACATTTTCATCACCATAAATCATCTGGTGTTCGGAAACACATGTCCAAAACATTTCAATAGAATGATCCATCATTCCAAGGTTTTCATAACCATTTTTCCACCCAGTATTCCCATCTAAATTTGATCAAGTTTTATGCTTAGCACTAGCATCTACAAGTGGGGGTAAGTACTAATGAGGGGTGGTAAACAAGTGGAGTTTTAACTAAGTTCAATCTCAAGCCTTAGGATGACATCAACATTATCTAGCTTAGGCTAAATTTTATGCTCTTTATGCAACCTTCAATTATCCTTCTAGTATCTACAATTCACTTAAGTAAACTCTAAGTAATAGCTTTGATAAGAAATAAAGTATAAAGCTTGTAAGTAAAAACTAGGATTGGTTTATCAAGTGGGTAGGATCATCTATGCTTAAGGCATATAGTTGGCATGGTGACAAGCAAGTATTGGCTTGCATATGTCAAATTGATTAGTAAGGCTTGCATCAGTATCAGTATAAGCTTGCCTTGTGCAGAGCAGTAGTTGAAGTTCTCCTCGGCTTCTTCTTCGTAGTATCCTCCTTCCTCCTCGTATCCTTGGTCTGTACTAGCGTCTATGAATAAATACGAGGTACACAATCACCAAACAATACTTAACTACTTGCAATCATCACACAAAAGGGTCCTATAGATGATCTAGCATCATCACTAACATTACAAGATCAAAGCTTGGTTTAATTCCTTTTATTTTTAGAAAAGTAATTTCTACTCATTGCAAAACTACTTAAGATTTAATATTCTCGAAACAAAACATGGGATCATGTTGAAACATGTCATCACCACATATTTTAGTCCATGGGAATGTGATTTAAAGTGGTGTCACAATTTAATAAGGTTTAACCTTTTATTTTTAATTAAATAAAGTGACTAGAAATGCTTATGTGGCATTCTTTTATTACTTGGTCATTATTTCTGTAAGTAAACCTATATATTTTTATATATTCTGAAAGGTATGGTTAAATGTGATTTTTGAGAGTTGGAATCAACTCAAAAGCTATTATGGTTTAAATTTGAAAAAAGTTTGAATGCAGAAAAGCTTCTGCCTTGTTATTTTTACCAAGGGTGATCTACAGATCCAAATGATTTAAATCCAACGGGCTTGGATTCAGCACTTCTAGACCTTTCTAACAAAATTGGTTTCATTCAATTTGGTTCACTGAATCGAGCTGGGTTGATTTTTGAAACTAGGTGTAGAAGTGTGTTTGAATGAAAATGGAAAAGGTTAAATTCAAACGACTGGGCTGCGCGG
This sequence comes from Avena atlantica, assembly GCA_910589765.1. Taxonomy (NCBI): domain Eukaryota; kingdom Viridiplantae; phylum Streptophyta; class Magnoliopsida; order Poales; family Poaceae; genus Avena; species Avena atlantica. The sequence continues at coordinate 481,946,578 of OU342735.1, read as the reverse complement.
GAAATGATACTGGGCCAGCCTGCTAGCACAGCGCTTACGCGGGCTGGTTAAGTTGCCGTCCCCACGCGTCAGTGAGACGAGGGGGTGCAAAGCGGTACGGGGCAATATGGTGCGTTCGATCTAGTTCTAATCCAACGGCTGAGGGTCGTCTTCCACGTCGGGCAACGCCAGCGAGACTAAACCCTAACGCGGTAGGTGGGGGTTGTCGGGGGCTCACCGGGGCTCAGGCGAGGGTCGGCGAGGCGGGCGAACGACGAAGTCGACGACGGCGAACCTCCTGGTACCGACAGCTTCTCCTGGGGCGGCTCCAATCGCTGGCTCCCTTCTTCTCCAGCAGCGGCGGGCTCCGGTGAAATTCCGGCGAAGCGCTGCTCGCCTTGCTTCGGGAACGGGGTGGAACGATCAGTGTGGATAGGGGAGTGAGATGGTGTGCTCAATTCGGCTGGGGGTGGCCTCTATTTATAGTCGCGACGACGAGACCGAACGGGATGGGTAGGAAACGGTGGCGACATGGCTACGGGCTGCTAGAGGCATGGCCGGCGGTGGCGATCGCTTGGTGGTCTCCTGGCGATGCTCTACGGCTTTAATGCGCATGTAGGAGCGGTGGCAAACGGTCCGGAACACGCGATTCTTTGCGCGGCCGAGGCGGCGTCTTCGATGGCGAGCGGTGGCTATGAGGCATGGGGCGGCAAACGGGGATGTCTGGCGGTCTCCTAGGATGGTGGTGATCGTGTATGCACGCGGCGAAGGCGGCGCGCAGTCTGTGGGCATGTGTCGAGGGCGGCGCTCTGGCGCATGCTCGGCATGGTTGCTGGAGAGATGGGCACGGTCTGTGCCTGTGGTCCAGGGGTTGGCAACGCTCGAGCGCTGGACAGGGAGTGGCAGTGGGGTGTTGTCTTGCTCACAGACATGTTGGCTAGGCTTGTTTCTTCTCCTAGCTTGCTGTCCACACTGGGGTGACATGGTGAGCTTCGGCTGTTCACCATTGATGATATTGCCAAGCTTACAGTGGGGCTAGTGCTTGGTTTAGTTTGCTAGATGATCTACTGAGGTTGCTGTGAGCTAGAGAGGGAACAATTTAGGCTCCAATCACTGCTCACAATAGTGTTTAGATTTTATTTGATTTGAATCAGCAAGGTGTTTGATGAAATGGCCGCAAGAATTCAAATTTTGAATTTTGAAAAGATTTTTGGTGGGTGTGCTAGGTTGGTGCTGGTGAGTCTGCAGATGCTTGGGTTTTGAAAGTTGAGCTTGTTTGAGTGGTTTTTGAAAAAGTGGGATCTTCCCATATGATAAAGATTCAATTTTGAATTGTCATTTAAACTATGCATTTGAAAGTTTCTGGATGATCACAAGGTGGGCCTTGATACTTTGTTAAGAGTACTATCCTGGGATGTAAAGATCCAAACAAGTTTGTGTTAAGTTCTGAAAGTTTGGGACAGCCAAAGTAGGCATGGGAGTTAAATTGGTCAAAATGACCATTCACTCAATTTGGCTTATTTTGATTTATTTGTCTTTGGGAAAATTTGGGAATTGTTTATATGATGTTTATTTCACCTAAGAATCCTTTTACAAGCAAAGAAACACATAAACAAGGCAATTCAAAAGAATTCAAAATTGGATGCATACACACATGCAAGCTTTCATATTTTTATTTAGAAAAGTTTTTGTTAACCATAATTTTGATGATTAGAGTTTGATGATCCAAGTTTAGTATTTTTGGGATGTTACATTTCTGTTGTTTTTGGTTCCAGAAAATCTAGTAAGGAAATATTCTTGAAATTGGACGGGACAAAAGCCAAAGTCAATATTCACCGAGGAGAACACGAAGTCCAGAGGAGAGACGAAGGGGAGCCACAGGGCGGCTGCACCCCCCAGGCAGGGTCCCACCCTGGGCTGCGCCTGCGCAGGGTGTGGGTACCCCTGGCCGCCCTCCTGCCCTGCCTCTTCGCCTATAAGAAGCCCCCGATGCCTAAACCCTAAGTACCCGATCAATATCCCACGAAACCGTCTGTAGTCGCTGCCACCATCGTCCCTAGATCGGGGGGTCTGAAGCTCTTCCCGACACCTTGCTGGAGGGGAGATCATCCCGGAGGCCTTCTTCTTCATCATGCTGGCCTCCGGTATGAAGTGTGAGTAGTTCCACCTTGGACTACGGGTCCATGTAGTAGCTAGATGGTTGTATCTCCTCCTTTGTGCTTTCATGTCTAGATCTTGTGAGATCCGTTCATGATCAAGATCTCATCTATTTGTAATCATGCATGTTGTGTTTGCGGGGATCCGATGGATATTGAGATTACTATGTCAGATTGATTATTGGTTTTGTCTTATTGATTCTATCATGTCTGTGTTGTTTGTGATCTTGCATGCTCTCCGTTGTTAGTAGCTATCTTGGCCAAATAGTTGCTAGTGACTCCAAGAGGGGGTATTTATGCTCAATAGTGGGTTCATGCCTCTATTGAATCTAAGGGAAGTGACAGAAATCTCTAAGGTTGTAGATGTGTTGTTGCCACTAGGAAGAAAACAATGGTCTCTTGTTCATGGAGCAAGTGGATTGTTTACTTTACACACTTTACTTAAAGCAGTTATCTGTTGCTTGCAACTTAATACAGGAGGGGGTTCGGATGATAACCCAAAGGTGGACTTCTAGTCATAGATGCAGTTGGATGGTGGTCTATGTATCTTGTTGTATTGCCCAATCGAATCTCATATGATCTTGATGTCTAGTATTGCATTGTTATGCCTTTCTCAGTCCTGTCAATTGCCCTGCTGTAATTTGTTTACCCTTCATGCCATGTTTGTTTATCAAAGAAGAACACCTCAAGTGAACTATGGACCCCGATCCAATCTTTACCATTGATACATATTCCACTGTTTACCGTTTACTTGTTGCAAACCACCATTACCTTCCACAGCATACAGTTAATCCTTTGTTACAGCAAACCAGTGAGATTGACAACCTCAATGATTCGTTGGGGCAAATCTTGAGTTTGTGTTGTGCAGGTCTCCAAGTTGCTAGCAACACCTTTGAGTCGTTTCCTTCCTCCTACTGGTTCGATAACCTTGGTTTCTAACTGAGGAAAAACTTGCTGCTATGCTCATCATACCTTCCTATTAGGGTCTCCCAACGAGGTGTTGTTGCACTCATCAGTCTCCATCCGTCCTCCTGATTTCCTCGAGACGGGCTATGGGGGCTCCGGACACGAAATTCTCGCACGACCGACACCCATAGCCCGTTTTCATTTGGCACAACCTAATAGTGCATTCGACATCCCTAGGACGTACCTGGCCCATAGGGGTCATTGCAGGGGTGCCATACGAACATTGGGGTGTGTGTGGCTCCGCATGATAGCAACAACCACTTCGTCTCCCCAAAATTAATGGCCCATGCGCCGCTAGTCAGCTTTCCCAAGCGACGACAGACAACATGTCTCGTCGTGGAAGAGTGAGGATCACACGGCGGTGTTAATGCATGTTGGGCCGCGGGCAGATAAACAAAACTTTTATTCTACAAGGTACTCCCAAGATCCAGCTCAGGTAATAGGCCACGAGATTTACCACTAGACGCGCAAGTCCCAATTATTGAAGAAGTGTGCCAGTTAATGCAGTGTCGATCGATCTCACAAACAACTCCTTCGGATCTCCATGAACTCCTTTGCCAAATCCCCACAAACTTCTTTTTCTCTAGTGTCGCACGTGCAATGCCTCTACCGGTATGCACACGTACAAGAAGGAGCACAGGCAGAAAATTGCTAGATCCTGTCTAACCCAATTTGGGAGTGTAAAAAGTGACCGCTAGGCCAGGAACAATCCCTTGTCTCTCCACTTATATACATCCCTAGCTGGGCTCAACTCTTGAGGCCTATTTAGGTTGTATTCCAACTATCACATGGATCTAATCCACATGGGATCCTTACCCTTAAGTGTATGACCCTGTAGGTTCACGAACACGTGGAAACGACATGAGCTACTCTTTCAAGTATCCCGTCATGGCTTTGAGTCCAACTCACTCCCATGAACATTTGGTCTCAAGTCGATATATGGTAGCAGAGTCTAACAAGACGTGCGAACTCCCAAGTACCGTAAAGTCTGGAAGACAACCTTCAATATGGATTTCGTCCAAGTCCATTTGCCTCATGATATACCTTATCAAGCTATAGAAGAGTGATTATCATCCCTTTAATAGCTCAACTCTCTTCTCGTTTCGTGATATACGATTCACTGGACTAACTCTTAGTCCGACTCCTCAATTAACACTTAACTAAAAAGTGCATGCCATGCTTCCGAATCATATCACACGAGAGGGACCAGATAATATCTCTCCATTATGGGGGGATAAATCCCATCTTGGTAATCCATGTCATGGAGCTTGATTCACAACCAACCCAAACTCTACCTTTATAACTGCCTATTTACGAAACAACGTTTGATAGAACCTAAGTTGGCAACCCACAACTCAGATCATGCGATCACCTTAGGTCAAATGATCTCATCGCTTGAGACTACAAATGACAACATGCTCGTTGCATCTCAATTGTGGGTCAGTCCGACTCGCTAAACTTTTTAGCCAAGTCTGTGTAAGTTAGAATAGCATCACCATGCCCATGACAAGTGGAACTAAGTCATCAGCCAACTTTCACATTAGTCTAAGTTGTGTGTTCAACACAACCTCAACAACCAAGGACATCTAGTATAAACAACATGATTATATAGTTCCAGAATCGAATCACGTATTCGATGATATATATCAGATGTTCATACAAGGATAGCTTAATAACTTTATGAATACAATGGGAATATCATCATACATGATTGCCTTTAGGACATACTCCCAACAATGCATGCCACTGCTCCTTCTCGCCCTTTCTCGCTGGTTCCAGCCTAGAGCTCCAGGTATTTAAGCCGCATATCGCCATTGCACACCCATTCCCATACTCGCAGTTGCTCACCCTTTTCTCCCTTGCTGCTCCATTATTGCCTCCACGCCATAGCCAAGAGATACAAGGGCGACGATGTAGCAGCCAACAGTTTCGGTCGGCGCTATCATATGGCACCAAACTACGTGGGTACCAATTCATTAGGACTCTAAGCACAAAGTGATGTAACAATGGTGTATTCTCCACAAGGGTGACTCAGGGGTTTATATTGAACTCTAGAGAAAATAAGAATGAAACTCTCTTCCATCCTCTTCAAACAATCCCGCAAAACAAAAAAATGTTGCATTGTGTCCCTAAATCCATCAAGTGGTTGTCAATCACAAGGTTTTGAATCTGAATTAAAAATAAGAATGGAACTCTCTTCCATCCTCTTCAAACAATCCATTTAAACCGATTTGTCAAACTTATCTATAGAGTGTCAACCTATACAGCCAAGAAGCCTAGGGACAAGTATGTGATTGCGAATTCTAAAATTAGATACTTTCATGTAGTCGTCTACCTATTATTAAGTAGTGATAATTGTCTTAAAATATATGTTATTGATGAACGTAAAATTGTGATTAACTTGTATACTATTGGATCTATCCACCGGGTACCCAATGGGTATGGGTACCCGGCGGGTATGGGTAAAGTTTTATACCCGCGGGTACGGATATGGATAAACTTTTGTACCATTAACTACACGGGTATGAGTATGGTATTGCTCTGCCCTGTCCATACCCTGCCCATTGCCATCCTTAACGTCCATACTGCGAATGTCCAGATGCAGTATGAAGGATGGCTGGAGATGCTCTAAACTAGAACCATGCTTTCTTTAACCAATTTTTTAAAAAAATACTAGCTGAATGCCCGTACGTTGCTACGGATGTATAGATACAATTATCGTTAGCATATTTTGTAAATGTATCAACTATCACTTGACGGTTGTTTTTGCTTAGCTCGGTCTAATAGTGGTCGCATGATGCATATAAATCGATGGATAGACAAATGAATGGTGCTTGAGCACGAAGGATACATGTTGTGACTAACGATTTCATGTGATAGTTCAATAGATAATACTAAATATATGACATGCAAACTTGATATGGCTAAATACCAAGTAGTTATGTTGTGGATGCCACTTTTAATATACTATACATGATAAATGTTGCTATGAAGGAAAAGTTAAAAACACATATCACAACATGATAAAGACTCCAATAAGTGTACATGTCAAAGTATGTATGTTCCATTATATGCAAAACTGTCACATCCCAAGATTTTCCAAATCTTGTAATGTGAAAAATAAATGAATAAAATAAAACTTTGTTGATTTTCAGAGTGAGAAGAAACTTTTTGAATCCAATTGGGAACCTTCAAACCAATTTGGAACAAATAAAATCCTAAAGGGATTTAAAAAAAAGATAAACATTTAATAAAAGGAAAATAAAAATATTTGGAATTTCTATTTTGAATCTTTTAATAAAAGGATTTGGTTTTCAAAAGAAATAGAAGTTTTACAAATAAGGATTATTTTATAAGCCAGATTAAACCTTGGCCAAGCTTTTGAAATAAAACATTTTGTTTTGATAAAAATAGTAAAGGTTTATTTAAAATAAATTAATAAGGATTTAATATCCAAGTTTTATTAATAAAAGTTTTACTATTTCCAAAACATCAAAACTTATTTTAAATATTTCCAAAACATCAAAACTTATTTATTTATTTAAAATAAGTTTTCCAAGTATTTTATATTCCCAAATAAAACCTACTGATTTGGTTTTGAAAATAAATAGATTTCAAAAGGAGTATTTAAATAAAAGAAATCCTATTTGATTTAATAACAATGGTCTATTTATTTAATTAATAATGGACCTAAAAATAAAAAATATTTTTTTTTTGGAAATTGGTTTATGTTACTAAACAGAACCAAATTCAAAGTTGTTTAGTGTGGTGATTGTTTGAATTGATTTGAAGGTTGTTTGTTTATTTGAATTTCAAAACAGAATCTGGAAATAGAAAAAGAAAAGGTTTTAGGAAGAAAAAAAAGGATCTGGACCAGCCAGCCGGCCAAGCCCAACAAGGCCCAGTACCAGCCCCTCTCTCCCTCCAGAAATAAAAACGATTCACACTCATTATCGAACCCATGCAGTGAATGACTGGTGGACCCAATCCCCTCTCTCTCTCCCTCACTGCCAGGAAGGCCCAACAACATTGTCATCGTTTCCACCCGCCACGACCCCTTCTCCACAAACCTCGCTGCCGTTCTCTGTCATTCAATCCGCGCGTAAATTCACGAGTAATGGCTGCGTTAATCTCTCTCGTGACCATGCGTACATAAGCGCCCACCTCTCCCCCTCATTTCCCCTCAAAGCCCGTAGCCAGAGAGCCACCAGACTGCCTCGAATTGGCCCTGCACCGCCGCTGTTCCGGCGAACTTCTCCGGTGAATTCCGACAAACCGCAGCCGCGCCTCACCTCCCTCTGCACGCAAGCTTGCTCTCCAGTCCCTGGCGCACCTGCCCGTGTGCTCCACTCGCCCGCGCGCGTCCCCTAGCGTCCACAAGCACGACACAGAGCGTCGCTGCCGTCTGTCTCGTCTCCGTCGAGCTCCTCCGGTAAGCCTCGACCGCCCCTAGCCTTCCTATTGATGCTCACATCATCTCCAGTTCAGTCCGCGTCTAACCGTACCGTCCATTTGCCTTGAGGTGAACTGCAGCGTCGCCCCGTCGTCAACCAGAGCCGCCAGACGTCGTTCCCAACTCCGGTGAGCGATTCCACCTGACCCCGTGCGCCCCTTGCCACGTCGACCACACGTCGAGCACCACCTCGTCCTCGCGAACACGGTGAGCACCCCCTCTATTTTCCTTGCTTCCTAGAACCGCCGCTAGCCCGCTGCCTGACCGTCGCCGCCGTCCACCGCCGCGCAGCGCCGCCAGTTAGTGGCCTGTTGTTTGTGTCTGTTGGATCAAAATCGTATGGCTATGATAGAATATAATCGAAGAGGTATCGTATGCCTCTGCGCCGCTAGATCTAAGTTGGATCCTACGGCCTATAGCACGCGATCCACCCGAACCGGTACCAGCGAATAGCGTTGCGACACGTGGCCATTTCTTATTTAAAACAGAAGTTTGAATCTGTTTAGAATATGATTTTGAAAACCGTATAACTTTTGATCCACACGTCCAAAAATTACAAACTTTATATCGTTGGAATCAGTGGAGCAATCCCTAGACAACCATGCCATTAGTTTAGTAAATAGTAACTGTTAGGTTGTTTGTTTTGCAGAAACATTTGATTGCTAGTTTATATTAGAAAAATGATTCAAAAATGTTTTTGAGTTTGAAACCTTGGAAAATTGGTTTGTTGTGAACCTACTGACCCTAGGAACCAACCCTTGGTTTTTAAAATGAATTTGGTGAAGTTAGGATGGACTAATTGATTTAGCCATTTCTAGCTAAATGAAAATAATGGTTTTGTTATGAAAATGTTTTTGGGATAAAAACTTTGGGAAAATGATTTAGATCAAACCTACTGACCCTAAACACCAAGTTTTGAGAAACAACAACTTATTTGGTGAACAGCTTAAAGTTGTTGCTTTGATAAAAATATTTTCCATCACATAAAATGATGTTTGGATTTAAAAATGGATTATGGACAAAACCCTTTTGCAAATGAATTTGCCACTTTGGAAAATGACCACTTTGAGCCTTACAAAGTTTAGAGACCTAGTGGAGACCATCTTTCCAAATAGAACCACCTCTTGCACGCTTACATGCATGACTTAGATCCCATTGTTTTGTGTGAGAATTGTTTGATTGATTATTGGTTTGGAATGCTAGTTGATATTGTGTTTGCTTGATTGATTGTAGTGAAGTTAGAAAAGTGTGAGACTAGCAAGATCAAGGAGTGAACCATCATTCCCTACCAAAAAGGCAAGTTACACTATCATCTAAAGTCCTACTATTTTTCATTATACTTAGTGGATTTTGAAACATGCATGAAAAGAATTTCTATACTTATGCTATGCTAAATCCTAATAGGATACCCTATACATTCCTTAGAGAAAACAATGTAGTTGTTACATGCTTAGCCATGCTATGTTTTGAAAAGAGATACATGTTGAGATTTTATGAAGTTGAGAAAAGGACTTGTGATTTTATATAATAAAACAAGGACTCAATGAACCACCTGGGTGGTCAAGGATACTTTGAGTTTTGGAGAAGGTGGCAACAAAAGGAACCATGTCTATGGCAATCTCTTTGTGTTGTGCTCCAAAAGAAAACCACCCAGGAAACTTAGAGATTGAACATGTTTCTCCAATTGTGGCTTTCGTGTGCAACCACATGCTATTTATGGCTCTGGCTTAGTCAACTACATTGGGAAGACCCATGCATTGTCTTCAGGCTACTGGACATGAGGACCTGGAATCCTACATGGGTACTTGAAGACAAGCTAGCAATGATGTATGGGAGGACCCTCTGGAAAGACTTCGTCACATTCTCAATCTGCCGGTACTCCATCTTGGTGAGCACTAATCCAGTGGCCACTGGTGGCAAAAAGATGGGATTGTGACATGTGGGTAAAGTGTGCAACTTCTGCAGAAGATAATAAAATCTAAGTACTTAGTCGTGTCCCCGGTTATGGACAATACTGAGCAACTAAAGTTTGAAGCTATGGGAGATCTCGACATTCTAATTTCTAAAAGAAAACTTTTAAAGACTTGATGCACTTGGGGGTACCAAGGAGCTCAAGAGACTTTGATAAAACTTGATGTACTTGGGGGTACCAAGGAACTCAAGAGATTTTGATGAAAACATGAACACTCGGGGTTACCAAGGAACTCATGAGATTTTGATAAAACTTGATGCACTTGGGGTTACCAAGTAGCTCAAGGGATTTTTGACAAAGACTTGAATACTTGGGGATACCAAGGAGTTCAAGGGATTTTGATAAAGACATTTGACAAAGGAAACAAAACCATTTGAAAAGATAGGATAAAGTATTGCTTTCTGCAAATGAGCCTTAAACCCTACTTAGCCAAAAATGCATGTAATGATAGGATCCACTTATCTTCTACATAGTAGTGAAACTTGCCAATACAATTCAAATGTATTGACCCTTGTGGCTGTAACTTGTAATGTTGCAGGATTGATTGATTTTAGTGAAGATTGATTGATTAGGATTACAAAGTCTACAACCAACATCTGCCTGTGGCACTTTGAAGATAAAGGACCCCATGCTTATAGTTATTCTGCTGCAATGTAATGTAATAGCCAAACGAGCTATGTAAATATGTAATAAAATTATGTTATTCCTGGTTATAAAGTTATACTATGACCTTTGTTTCTTGATATTACATCTAAACTGTGGATGCTAGCTATTGATCCAGGTACTAGCATTGTAAACACAGGGGACACCACCTTATGTTAATAAAGGTTGGGACACTCCCTCTACAAAAACTGAAAGAACATGTTGGGCCCCCATGTGTGGTTTTGGTAATTAATGACAATCTTTATGGACTAATGTGTGTATTAAGGTATACTTGTAGGATTTGTAGGTTGGTCCATTGGCATCGTTTGGAGCATGTGTTGGCTTCAAGGTCGATGAAATGAGAAGAAGATGTCTTGTGTAAGCTCAAAATGCGGCATCTATAGAAGATCTCATGTTTGATGCTTGCCATCTTGGGTGATCATGGATCGATGATGAAGAATCAAGAAAGGCGTTCAATCTTGAGAAGGGCAATATCGTCTACATAGAACTCAAGTAGAATGCTCAAGTAAAAGGTACAATCTTGATAGGTTTTCCCTTTTGTCGGTCTCATGTTGTTAGTGGGAGACCGGGTTTAGGATAGATAGCCGTACTATCAAGAGGGGCTCTCGAATGAGTAACTCAATCACATTGTTCGGAGAGAGCTCAAACCTTTGCATACTTGCATCATCATATTTGGTTGTTATTTGGTCTTATCCATGTGAGGATATAGAGCATGTGGTAATCTCCATAACAAGCTCTAGGTCATCAAAAACGGATTTCCCTTTTATATCTTATTGCGTTTTGATCTTGGAGGTTTTACCGGTTTGTATTTTAGAGATAGGTAAAACATTCCATTATTTAGTTCTTACTCATGTGAGGATTTAGAGCTTTTGTTAATCTCCATGACAAGCTCTAGTTCATCGAAAACGGATTTCATATGCATTTTCTATTATGTTTTCGATGTGGGAGGTTTTATCGGTTCGTCTTTTTGAGAGAGGTTAAACCTTTCGTCATTTGGATATATCCTCCCTTGCTGTACTATGATGTTTATTTGCATGATCTTTTAGAGCTTGTTGTCCTCTTCGAAACGAGCCCAAGATCATCAAAATCGGAGTCCGGATGCAAAAGTTATGACCGTTTTCGTTCAGGGATGACCGATATTACCGGACCAGGGTCCGGTAGTACCGGAGGTCCGATAGTACCGCCCCTTAGTACCGGTTGGTACTGAACAAGGTGCGTTTGGCGACCTGGGATCCCCAGGGAATGTCCGGTAGTATCGGGAATGTCCGGTAGTACCGGGATTCGCATTTTTGGGCTTCAACGGTTGGATTTTTGGGGGACCTATTTAAGGGGCCTTCTTCCCCAATGGTTCCCCAACCATTCTTGCAAGTTTTCCCCTACATTGTTGACCTTCTTGATCTTGCTTTTGTAGGGTTCACAGCATAGAAAACAAAAAATTTCCTACGATGTGAACTATATACCAAGATATATCTACTAGATATAAACAACGGGCGTATGTATATCCGTAGAGAACATACCCTTGAAGACCGACAAAGCTTAACGAGTTCAACTCGTGGTTGATGTAGACGATCTCTTGCCGATCTCAAGATCGAGAGGAAGTCCTAGCGCCGCAAATCAGCAGCGCATCCGTGCTCGCACACACGTTCGAGGCACCGAGCAACCTCCGCCTCCTCGCTCCAGCGATGCAGCGGAAGCACAACTCTTTCTTGCCGAATAGCCACCGGGAACATGTATCTCGCTAGTCCGAGACCATGGGGGATAAATTCTAGAGGGGGAGAGAGATCCTTCACGAGGAGGTGTGAGAGACAAGTGAGGAGGGGGGCTCCTTTTATAGGAGTAGGGGGGAACCCCAAGGGGGTGGCCGGCGCATGGGGGCTGCCCCCTTCCCCTCCCCTCTTCATGTGGGTGGACACTCCACTCACAAATCTCCTTTAAATTCCCTCCACTCAAAAGTCCACTCAAATTCCCATTAAATTTCCACCAAATTTAATGCAAACTCTCATTAAATAAAACTCTTTTATTTTATTCAGAATTTTGTCAATTACTTTAATGACAAACATTTACAAATAACCCCTTGCTAAAATTCTATTTCACATGCATAACCACTTTATGCAATTTCACCCGAAAACCTGTTTCGGTATCTAGTGAAATAAATTCCTGCGCTTGTTCATTCTTTCGGCATGAAACATTTGCTCCAATTGGATGTCGGTGTCTCTTAAGTTTGTCACCCTACGGTTCGTGAATAATGCGGACATGATCGAGACCCCTCTCGGATCAATAATCAGAAGCGGGATCTGGAGACCCATACTAACTCCCACACATTCAACGATGACTTTCTTGTGATCGTCGGAACCTTTTATGCTAGTATCTTAATCCCTTTGTTTCACGATATATTACATGTCCGAGATTCGATCATCGGTATCTCCATACCTAGTTTGATCTCGTTACCAACATGCACTCTTTTCTCGTTCCTGTGATATAACATTCTAGTGATCAAATCACTTGCTTGCAAGCTAATCAATGTGATATCACCGAGAGGGCCCAGAGTATATCTATCCGTCATCGGGATGAACAAATTCCACTCTCGATCCATGAGCCTCAACATAACACTTTATTAGTTCTGAATCCATCTTTATAATCACCATGTTGCGGTGTGACGTTTGATGTTATCAAGAAACTCTTCCGGTGCTAGTGATTGACATGATCTCATGGTCTAAGGATTAGGATCACTTCGTAAGTTGTTATAGCAATATAAACTCAATGACTTTGATCGTAATGCTATACTTCGGATGAATGTTCATCACACCATTACACTAATGTTGTGATCCCGTTATTAACAACATCCAATGTCCATGATCAGGAAACCTTAATCATCTTGTTAATCAACGAGCTAGTTTATGAGAGAGGCATAACTAGGAACTTTATGTTTGTTTATTAAACACACATGTATTAACGTTTCCGTATTAATACAATTATAGCATGCAAAATAAACATCTATCATATACTTGGAATACACATAATAAACACTTTATTATTGCCTCTCGGGGCATATTCCATTCAGTCTCCCACTTGCACTAGAGACAATAATCTAGTTACATAGTGATAAATCTAACACCCATTGAGTTCTGGTGTTGATCATGTTTTGCTCTAGGGAGAGTTTTAGTCAACGGATCTGCTACATTGAGATCCGTATGTACTTTACAAATCTTTATATCTCTATCCTTGACATGCTCGCGGATGGAGTGAAACCGGCGCTTAATATGCTTGGAATGCTTGTGAGACCTTGGCTCTTTGGCATTGGCAATGGCACCAATGTTGTCACAATAGATCACCATTGGGTCCAACGCGTTTGCCACCACTCCTAGTTCGGATATGAACTCCTTCATCCAAATTGCTTCCTGAGCCGCTTCTGAAGCAGCAACATATTCGGCCTCCGTTGTTGATCCCGCTACCACAGGTTGTTTGTGTTGGGCCACGCAGAGATAAAACAAAACTTTTTCCTCTAACGTGGTGATCCCAAGATCTAGCTGAGGTAGAAGGCCACGAGGTTTACCACTAGACGCGCGGTTGCGGATTACTGATGAAGCGCGTCAGTTGATGCAGTGCAGTCCTTACGATCCGATCGTCCTGGTGCTGATCGCACATCACCTCTGCTGGTATCCACACGTACAAGGAGGAGCGCCGGCGGCGAACTGCTAGGTTCGTTACGGCGGCTGGACTGCTGTGGAGCTAGGGTTTCCAACACATGGAATTACCTAACCGAACAACGATTAACCTTTTCTGGGTTACTGTGCTCCACTATATATAGGGAGTGAACGTGGGCGCCGCTCGCGCGACCCATTCACTAAAGCCCATATAAAACTAGTCATGGTGAGTCCAACTCACTAACTCAGTCCTAATCTGGTTTAGGTCCAACCCAACCAGATTACAGATTCGGATCCAATCCGAACTTGCTCCCGCTCTTAAGTGTGTGACCCCGCAGGCTCATGGTTACTTGGACACGATTTGAGTCCAACTCACAATCGATCAATCGGCATCGGCTCCTAGCAGAACTTGCCGATTCCCAAGTACCAAAGAGTCATGACGACTTGCCTTTCCAATGCGACTTACGTCTGAGTCCCTTTTGCCTCACGATATACCTTGTCAGACTATAGGCGAATATATGTCATCCCTTAAATAGTCCGACTCTCTTCTCGATCCGAGATAAGTGATTCACCCGACTAACTCTTAGCCGATCGCCTCGGTTAACACTTAACCGAGTCGCGCATGGCCATGCTCTCCGAATCATATCTCACGAGAGGGCCCAGAGAATATCTCTCCGAGTGGAGGGGCAAAATCCCATCTTGGTTATTCACATCACGCAGCTTGATTCTCAGTCGACCCGAACCCTGCCTTTATAACTGCCCAGTTACGGATCAGCGTTTGACAGAACCTAAGTCGGTGATCCTCAACTCGGACTATGCAACAACCTCAGGTCTAAGGATTACATTGATTGAGATATACAAATGACAGCTTAGTTCGTTGTACCTCAATATGGGTCAATCCGACTCGCTAAACTCTTTAGCCTAGTCTGTGTAAGTTGGAATAGCATCTCCATGCCCATGACAAGTGGAACCGAGTCATCAAGCCAACTTTCACATTGGTCTAAGTTGTGTGTCCAGCACAACCTCAATGACCAAGGATATTTAGTACAAACAACATGAATGCATAGTTCCACAACTGAATCACATATTCAATGATACACATCAGATGTTTATACAAGGACTACTTAATAACTTTATGAATACTATGGGAAATATCATCATACATGATTGCCTCTAGGGCATATTCCCAACAGTCTCCCACTTGCACTAGAGTCAATCTTCCGACATCACATGTCTAAGCATCTAATGCCCATGGCTCTCAGGTGCGCCTCATGCTTCGACTGGGGTAACGGCTTTGTCAACGGATCCGCAATATTTGCATCCGTGTGTACCTTGCATAACTTGATATCACCCTGATCCACGAACTGGCGAATTAGGTGGTACTGCATGAGTATGTGCTTGTTCTTCTGGTGTTGTCTAGGTTCCTTGGCTTGTGCAATAGCACCATTGTTGTCACAATACACGTCCAACGGATTGGACGAGCCCTGAACCACACCAAGATCCATGAGGAAATTCCTCATCCAAACAGCTTCCTTTGCTGCCTCCGAGGCAGCAATATACTCAGCCTCTGTTGTAGACGCAGACACAGTCTCTTGCTTGGAACTTTTCCAGCTCACAGCACCTCCGTTTATAAGAAACACGTATCCGGATTGCGAGCGAGAATCATCAGAGTCGGTGAGATAACTCGCATCCGTGTAACCCTTTACACTGAGTTCATCTTCACCACCATAAACCAAGAACATATCCTTAGTCCTTCTCAAGTACTTTAGGATATTTTTAGCCGCTGTCCAGTGGATCTCTCCAGGATCAGCCTGGTATCTGCTCACAACACTTAGAGCATAGGAAACATCCGGCCTAGTACAAATCATGGCGTACATGATGGATCCAACTACAGAAGCATATGGAATCGCACTCATCCTACTTCGCTCATCAGTTGTCGAAGGACACTGAGTCTTGCTAAGTTTTACACCATGGGACATCGGTAAGAACCCCTTCTTAGACGATTCCATGTTGAACTTTTTCAACACTTTGTCCAAATAAGTACTCTGACTCAATCCAATGAGCCTCCTTGATCTATCTCTATAGATCCGGATTCCGAGGATGTATGTTGCCTCACCCAAGTCTTTCATTGAGAAACTCCTTTCCAATGATTCCTTGGTTTCTTGCAACATCTGGACATCATTTCCAATCAGTAATATGTCATCCACATATAAGATTAGAAAATTTACTTTGTTCCCACTAAACTTCTTGTACAAACAAGAATCATGATCACTCTTGATGAAGCCAAACGATTTGACTACCTCATCAAAGCGAATATTCCAACTCCGAGATGCTTGCTTCAACCCATAAATGGATTTCTGAAGTTTGCATACCTTGTCAGCATTAGCCGGATCGACAAAACCCTCGGGCTGTATCATATACACGTCCTCGGTTAATTTTCCATTAAGGAAAGCCGTTTTGACATCCATCTGCCATATCTCATAGTCGAAATAGGCCGCTATAGCTAACATGATCCGAACTGATTTAAGCATCGCTACGGGCGAGAAGGTCTCGTCGTAATCAACTCCTTGAACTTGTCGGAACCCCTTCGCGACAAGGCGTGCTTTATAGATTGAAACATTTCCATCCATATCAGTTTTCTTCTTAAAGACCCATTTGCACTCGACGGGTCTTGCACCGTCTGGCAGATCAACCAAGTTCCAAACTTGATTTTCATCCATGGACTTTATCTCGGATCTCATGGCTCCAAGCCATGACTCGGAATCAGATCCCACCATCGCTTCCGAATAATTTGTCGGCTCATCACTGTCTAACAGTAACACATCACGAACACTTCGTAATCTTGCCGATCTTCGTAGTACAGGTGCTGCTGTCGGCTCAGCTGCCACGATCGGCTCAACCTCCAAGGTTTTTGCCGATTCGCTATTAGCTGATTCCTCTCGAATTTCTTCGAGTTGCACCATGCTCCCACTTACTCCCCGACTG
Organism: Avena atlantica; assembly: GCA_910589765.1. Classification (NCBI taxonomy): domain Eukaryota; kingdom Viridiplantae; phylum Streptophyta; class Magnoliopsida; order Poales; family Poaceae; genus Avena; species Avena atlantica. Next base: position 481,929,760 of record OU342735.1, on the reverse strand, counting down.
AGAAACTCTTTCTCAAGGAAGACACCGTTCCGAGCGACAAACACTTTGCCCTCTTCTCGGTTGTAGAAGTAGTAACCCAAGGTTTCCCTCGGATACCCCACGAAAATACATTTATCCGACTTGGCCGTAAGCTTGTCCGACTGAAGTCGCTTGACAAAAGCTTCACAACCCCAAATCTTAAGAAAAGACAAACTCGGCTTTTTGCCTGTCCACATCTCATGCGGTGTCTTCTCTACCGATTTTGATGGTACTTTGTTTAGTGTGAACGCCGTTGTTTCTAGACAATAACCCCAAAATGATAAAGGCAGATCTGTCCGACTCATCATTGATCGTACCATGTCCAACAAGGTCCGATTCCGCCTTTCCGAAACACCATTCCTTTGTGGCGTTCCTGGCGGAGTAAGTTGAGGAACTATTCCACAACTTTTCAGATGGTCATCAAACTCATGGCTCATGTACTCGCCTCCTCGGTCCGACCGAAGAAACTTTATTTTCTTGCCGAGTTGATTTTGTGCTTCATTCTGGAATTCTTTGAACTTTTCAAAGGCTTCCGACTTATGTTTCATCAAGTAGATATATCCATACCTACTCAAATCATCAGTGAAGGTAATGAAGTACTCATAACCACCCCTGGCTGTCGTGCTCATTGGTCCACATACATCATTATGTACTAGTCCCAACAAGTCGGACGCCCTTTCGCAACTCTTTGCAAAAGGTGTCTTGGTCATTTTGCCGAGTAGGCAAGATTCGCATGTCTCGAATGACTCCAAGTCAAACGAAGTTAGGAGTCCATCATCATGGAGCTTCTTCATGCGTTTCCAACTTATATGACCAAGCCGACAGTGCCAAAAGTAAGTCATATTCAGATCATTTGGTTTCAACCTTTTAACATTTATGTTATAAACCGATTCACCATCAAGATTCAAAATAAATAACCCGTCCTGGACGGGTGCAAAGCCGTGAAACATGTCATTCAAATACAAAGAACAACCATTATTCTTGATATTCGACTCATAGCCTTGCCTCATCAAACATGAAGCAGAAATAATGTTTCGACTGAGCACTGGAACATAATAACAATTATTTAGTTCCATAATGAATCCGGAAGGTAAATGAAGTTGCATCGTGCCGACTTCCAACGCAGCAACTCTTGCTTTGTTGCCGACTCGAATATCAACCTCGCCTCTTGCTACGCTCCTAGTTCTTACCAGTCCCTGCAACGAGTTGCAGATGTGAATAACTGATCCGGTATCATATACCCAAGAACTATTAGGTGCATCAGCAAGATATATGTCTATAACATTGCAAACAAGTGTACCTGAGTCGGAAGTCATACCTCCACTCTTGGCTTTGTCGGCCAAGTACTTGCTGCAGTTCCTCTTCCAATGGCCATCCGCCTTGCAGTAGAAGCAAGTGGATCCGGCTGAAGGAGATGGCTTAGTCCCTGAGGAAGCGCTTGGGACAGGGTCCTGAGCCTGCTTTCCTCCTGACTTAGCCTTCTTCTTAGTCCAAGAACTCTTCTTGAACTTAGCCTTATTCTGCACCATCAACACTTGACTGGTGCCCTTCTTGAGATCCGCCTCTGCCTGCTTGAGCATCCCATGCAATTCAGTGAGCTTCTTATCCATACCATGCATGTGGTAGTTCGAAATGAACTGTCCATATGCACTAGGAAGAGAGTTCAGAATTATATCCGTAGCGAACTCTTCGCTTATGGGGTAGCCAAGCCTCTCCAGAGACTGCACGTAACCAACCATTTTGATCACATGCGGACTCAGTGGATCACCATCCTTAAGCTTGCAACTCAGCAAAGCCTGAGAGACTTGATACCTCTCAGTCTTCGCCTGAGCCTGGAACATACTTTTGAGGCTTTCGATCATATCGTAGGCCTCAACATGCTCGAACTGCTTTTGCAAGTCCGGTTCCATGTGAGCAAGCATAAGACAGCTGATATCCGTGGACTCATCCTTAGCCCGACGGTAGGCATTGGTGGCTGCGACAGTCGCATTCTCATTCGGCTCATCTGGAAGTGGGTTGTCTAGGAAATGGTCCTTCTTTTCTTGTTTGAGAACAATTCTCAGATTTCGATACCAGTTGGTAAAATTAGTGTCGTTCAGTTTATCTTTCTCAAGAATGGTTCTCAACGCAAAACCGGATATCTGAGAGTGACTGCTACTTGGTGCCATGATCTACAACAGAAAATATGCAAAGCACTTAAGACATGTATTCATAAAAGAGCAAGCATATTAAACATTTTAATATTTTATGCTCCCACTAGAACCAACACCCCTCCGATGGTTACTTAGTGATTCAAGATCCTAAATAAGCAAGTCGGCTAGTGAGCTTTAGCATCACCGCTAGCCGCCAAGTGATCTAGGTAGACAACTCCTTGTCAATCGCATCTCATGCGACTCCTGTTGGACGGGTGGCATCACATGCCCCGGCTCCCATCCGAGTTTTCCCCGAGTCCCACAACCGTTGTGATAGACCCGTCTAGCTTACCGAGTGTTTCTGCAGTAAGAGTCCGACTCGAACCCACCTAGTCGGAAAGAATTGGCAGCACCTCAATTTTATGAGCCCACTACCAAAAATGTCCAACTTGTGATGGTGCAAACACTGGCGGGAAAACCGACTAGACCTTCTTTGAGGGATTAAATTTTACCGACTATCTAATAGAGGTAAAACTGAGACATAACAATAACACAAAATAAAGCAATTATAATGTGAAATGGTATGGCTCTCTTCATGGCGATCTCCATCTCCACAAAGCCTGTAATCCGACTCGTGCCAACTCTTGTCACTTGCCGTCTTACTCCATGTCGCCGACATGTATAACGCCTTGCATGCCTTCCGGGTTCTCAAACAGCTACACTAGCTTAGTAAAGTAAATTACATAGAGAATCCGACACGCAGGTCGTTATACAATAAAATGACAGCACCTAGGCTCCAGCCGGCTGACAAAAACCGTGATTCGCAGATCACGTATGGATTACACACATACATCACATGCACATGAACCATACCATTCACAACTTCCTGCAAAAACAAGTTATGCATAGATACGATATCTACCGGCGTTGTGAAACTCGCAACGACATCTAAGGCGCTACAACAGGGCGAAGCCGGCGGTCCCGCTAGCCGGATAGCGGGCGGGGATCGAAGGGGCAGCGCCCCTCGCGGGTGCGGGCAGCGCCCGACGATTTTTCCGAAAACGTAGATCTCATCTACGATCCGAACATGGATTCCGACCATCGTTCCGATTCGATCAAACTCTTTGATCTTCGATCACCGCTTCTGGATTTACGTGTCACAATCTACCCCGATGGCGGAAGCCGACCGGTAGGGGTATGTCGTTCCACGACCTCAGCAGTATGATCACGGAAATCAGATCTACCATTCCCCGAGTACAGTTGATCCAATCAACTTCATACAAAACCGATCTATCTCATAGATCGACCACCAAAACAGCACATAGATCTCATCTATAGCCTACCGCATATCTCATATGCGAGATCTCGAGCCTAAAACCAGAAGCTATCGCTCTGATACCACTGTTGGGCCACGCAGAGATAAAACAAACCTTTTTCCTCTAACGTGGTGATCCCAAGATCTAGCTGAGGTAGAAGGCCACGAGGTTTACCACTAGACGCGCGGTTGCGGATTACTGATGAAGCGCGTCAGTTGATGCAGTGCAGTCCTTACGATCCGATCGTCCTGGTGCTGATCGCACAGCACCTCTGCTGGTATCCACACGTACAAGGAGGAGCGCCGGCTGCGAACTGCTAGGTTCGTTACGGCGGCTGGACTGCTGTGGAGCTAGGGTTTCCAACACATGGAATTACCTAACCGAACAACGATTAACCTTTTCTGGGTTACTGTGCTCCACTATATATAGGGAGTGAACGTGGGCGCCGCTCGCGCGACCCATTCACTAAAGCCCATATAAAACTAGTCACCGTGAGTCCAACTCAGTAACTCAGTCCTAATCTGGTTTAGGTCCAACCCAACCAGATTACAGATTCGGATCCAATCCGAACTTGCTCCCGCTCTTAAGTGTGTGACCCCGCAGGCTCATGGTTACTTGGACACGATTTGAGTCCAACTCACAATCGATCAATCGGCATCGGCTCCTAGCAGAACTTGCCGATTCCCAAGTACCAAAGAGTCATGACGACTTGCCTTTCCAATGCGACTTACGTCTGAGTCCCTTTTGCCTCACGATATACCTTGTCAGACTATAGGCGAATATATGTCATCCCTTAAATAGTCCGACTCTCTTCTCGATCCGAGATAAGTGATTCACCCGGCTAACTCTTAGCCGATCGCCTCGGTTAACACTTAACTGAGTCGCGCATGGCCATGCTTTCCGAATCATATCTCACGAGAGGGCCCAGAGAATATCTCTCCGAGTGGAGGGACAAAATCCCATCTTGGTTATTCACATCACGCAGCTTGATTCTCAGTCGACCCGAACCCTGCCTTTATAACTGCCCAGTTACGGATCAGCGTTTGACAGAACCTAAGTCGGTGATCCTCAACTCGGACTATGCAACAACCTCAGGTCTAAGGATTACATTGATTGAGATATACAAATGACAGCTTAGTTCGTTGTACCTCAATATGGGTCAATCCGACTCGCTAAACTCTTTAGCCTAGTCTGTGTAAGTTGGAATAGCATCTCCATGCCCATGACAAGTGGAACCGAGTCATCAAGCCAACTTTCACATTGGTCTAAGTTGTGTGTCCAGCACAACCTCAATGACCAAGGATATTTAGTACAAACAACATGAATGCATAGTTCCACAACTGAATCACATATTCAATGATACACATCAGATGTTTATACAAGGACTACTTAATAACTTTATGAATACTATGGGAAATATCATCATACATGATTGCCTCTAGGGCATATTCCCAACAGTTTGGAGCTCCTCCAACTAACCGCTCCGCCATTCATGAGAAATACGTATCCGGATTGAGACTTAGAGTCATCCGGATCGGTGTCAAAGCTAGCGTCGACATAACACTTAGCGACGAGCTCTTCTTCACCTCCGTATACAAGAAACATATCCTTAGTTCTTCGTAAGTACTTAAGGATATTCTTGACCGCTATCCAGTGTTCCGAACCTGGATCCGATTGGTACCTACTAGTCAAACTAATAGCATGTGCCACATCCGGTCTTGTACATAGCATGGCGTACATTATAGAGCCTATGGCTGAAGCATAGGGGACTTTGTCCATTATCTCTCTTTCTTCCGCCGAAGCCGGACTTTGATTCTTACTCAATGTCTTGCCTTGCAACATAGTTAAGAACCCCTTCTTACTTCCGTCCATTTTAAACTTCTTTAAAATCTTATCAAGGTATGTACTTTGCGATAGCCCTATTAGGCGCCTAGATCTATCTCTATAGATCTTTATGCCTAATATGTATGACGCTTCACCTAGGTCCTTCATTGAAAATTTGCTGTTTAGATAACTTTTAACACTGTTTAAAAGATCTATATCATTTCCGATCAATAATATGTCATCCACATATAATATCAGAAATGCCACATTGCTCCCACTCACTTTCTTGTAAATAGAAGCTTCTCCATAAGTTTGGACAAATCCAAACTCTTTGATCACCTCATCAAAGCGGAGATTCCAACTTCGTGATGCTTGCTTCAATCCATAGATGGATCGCTGAAGCTTGCACACCTTGTTAGCATCCTTAGGATCGACAAAACCATTTGGTTGTATCATATACAACTCTTCTTCAATATTACCATTGAGAAACGTGGTTTTGACATCCATCTGCCATATCTCATAATCGAAATATGCAGCAATTGCTAACATAATCCTAACTGACTTTAGCATCGCTACGGGAGAGAAAGTCTCATCGTAGTCCACTCCTTGAATTTGTCGAAACCCCTTTGCGACAAGTCGAGCTTTATAGATGGTCACATTACCATCAGCATCAGTTTTCCTTTTGAAAATCCATTTGTTCTCCACGGCCTTTCGGTCGTGAGGTAATTCCACCAAGTTCCAAACTTGATTTTCATACATGGATTCCATCTCGGATTTCATGGCTTCTAACCATTTGTTGGAATCCGGGCTCATCATCGCTTCTTCATACGTTGCAGGGTCATCATTTTCATCAACCATGAAATTCATGACAGGATTTCCGTACAGCTCGGGAGCTGCACGCGTCCTGTTTGACCTGCGAGGTTCGGTAGTACTCTCTTTCGGAGTTTCATGATCATTATCATTAGTTCCCTCTTCAATAGGTGGAGCCAACTCCAGAACAACTTCCGGCGCTGCGCTACTCGCCATACTTTGAAGAGAAGGTTCCACAACCTCTTCGAGTTCTACCTTCCGACTACTCACACCTTTCGCGAGAAACTCTTTCTCTAGAAAGGATCCATTCTTGGCAACAAAAACCTTGCCCTCGGATCTATGATAGAAGGAATACCCAATAGTTTCTTTAGGGTATCCTATGAAGACGCATTTTTCCGCTTTGGGTTCGAGTTTATCCGGTTGAAGTTTCTTCACATAAACATCGCATCCCCAAACTTTAAGAAATGACAGCTTAGGTTTGTTTCCAAACCACAATTCATACGGTGTCTTTTCAACGGATTTAGATGGTGCCCGATTTAAAGTGAATGCAGCAGTTTCTAGTGCATAACCCCAAAATGACAACGGCAAGTCCGTTAGAGACATCATAGATCGAACCATATCTAATAAAGTACGATTACGACATTCTGACACACCATTTCGCTGTGGTGTTCCGGCAGGTGTGAGTTGTGAAACAATTCCACACTCTTTCATGTGAGTGCTAAACTCGTAACTTAGATACTCACCTCCACGGTCGGACCGTAGAAATTTGATCTTTCTATTACGATGATTTTCCACTTCATTCTGAAATTCCTTGAACTTTTCAAAGGTTTCAGAATTGTGTTTCATCAAGTAGATATAACCGTATCTATTCAAATCATCCGTGAAAGTAACAAAATAACGATATCCACCTCGCGCCGACACACTCATTGGACCACATACATCAGAATGTATGATTTCCAATAAATCTGTCGCCCGTTCCATTGAACCAGAAAACGGCGTTCTAGTCATCTTGCCCATAAGGCATGGCTCACATGTATCAAATGATTCATAATCAAGTGATTCCAAAAGTCCATCCGAATGGAGCTGCTTCATGCGTTTAACGCCAATATGACCTAGACGGCAGTGCCACATATATGCGGATATATCATCATTAAGTTTAATCCTTTTAGCATCAACATTATGAATATGTGTAACATTATCATCGAGATCTAATAGAAATAAACCATTCATCATCGGTGCGTGACCATAAAAGATTTCATTCATATAAATGGAACAACCATTGTTCTCGGATTTAAATGAATAACCACTTCGCATCAAACACGATCGAGATACAATGTTCATGCTCAGTGCAGGCACCAGATAACATTTATTCAAGTTTATAACTAATCCCGACGGCAAGTGGAGAGGCAGCGTTCCGACGGCGATCACATCAACGCTTGATCCATTGCCGACACGCATCTAGACCTCACCCCTTTCTAGCGGTCGCTTGTTCCGCAGCCCCTGATTCGAGTTACAAATATTAGCAACTGAACCGGTATCAAATACCCAGGTGCTACTGCGAGCACTAGTCAAGTACACATCAATAACATGTATATCATATATACCTTTGTTTGCCTTGCCGGCCTTCTTGTCTGCCAGATACTTGGGGCAGTTGCGCTTCCAGTGACCAGTCCCCTTACAATAGTAGCACTCGGAATCAGACTTAGGTCCAACTCGGGGTTTCTTTTCAGGCGCGGCAACAGGCTTGCCGCCCTTACTTCCCTTCCGTTTTCCCTTCTTATCTTTCTTGAAACCAGTGTTCCTATTGATCATCAACACTTGATGTTCCTTTTTGATCTCCACTTCTGCAGTTTTAAGCATTGACAGAAGCTCGGGGAGAGACTTCTTCATGCCTTGCATATTATAGTTCATCACGAAGCTCTTATAGCTAGGTGGCAGATACTGCAGAACACGATGGATGCCTAAGTCAATGGGAATCGATATTCCCAAGGACACAAGCTTATCGGCGTAACCCGACATCTTGAGTACATGCTCACTAACGGAGCTGTGCTCTTCCATCATGCAGCTAAAGAACTTTTCTGAAGCGTTGTAGATCTCTACAGCAGCATGTGTGTCGAAAATCATTTTCAACTCACCCATTGTATCAAATGCATTGCCGTTTTCGAAACGCTTTCGAAGTTCCGGCTCTATCCCATACAATATGTTGCAATGATCTAAGTTGTGGTCCTCCTGACGAGTCTGATAGACATTCTTCTCCTCGTAAGTGGCATCATCTAAAGGTGGGGGCCTAATGGCGCTTCTAGCACATATTGCTTTTGTGCAGCAGAGAGGAGAATCCTCAAATTCATGGCCCATTCGGTAAAGTTGCTACCGTTCGTTGCTAGTTTCTCTTTCTCCATGAACACATTGAAATTAAAAGCAGGTGGTGCCATCTACAACAGAATTTGTAAAGTTTAGACTAAGTGTATGATAGATTGAGTTCAACTAATCTATATTACGAATGAACTCCCACTCAAAAACGACATCCCTCGTTCCTTTTTGGTGATTACATGAACCAAATCCACTATACCAAGTCCGATCATCACGTGAGTCGGTATAGCTTCAAAGGCGAGCATCAAATGGGCATCATATCAACTATATGACTCATGCTTAACCTTTTGGTCCGTGTTCCGAGGCCATGTCTGTACATGCTAGGCTCGCCAAGTTAGAACCTTAGTATTCGCGTGTGTAACTGTTTTACACCCGAAATATGGTCGTGGATCCAAGAACACCTGACCATCACGTGATGTCTTGGAGCGACGAAAACATAATCGGTGCATACTAAAGGAAGAACACATTCTTATCTTGATATTTAAATGAGGGATCATCTTATTATGCTAACAAAGCGCTAAACAAGCAATAGAATATTCTATCAAACATCATATGTTTATTAGTGAAATTATATGGTTCCCGCAGATGATCTCTATCATGTGCATCGTGGTATGATCACTATCATACCTATATGTGTAAATCCAAGGTCTATGGATTTTACATGCTATGTGTGTTGTAAGAGTATCATCTCATACTTCTACTTACAACACTACCATATCATAACACTAGCCCAGCAACAATCTAAACTAGAGGCCTCTAATTTATCCATTGCAAGTTTTACGTGGCTTAGGGCTTTCGAGATAGAACCGTTCTTACCTACGAACATGAACCACAACGAGGATAATCAAATTGTTGACAACTCACTTGCAAAATAGATATTGACTATAGTAGGAGAGACAGACACCCGCTAGCCACTTATGCAAACTAGTTGCATGTCAAGCGTGGAACAGGTCTCATGTGCGAGGACATGTAAATTTTGTCCGGGCCGCTTCATCCCACTATGCCACCAATATCCAAAATTACAACAAAGGAGCAACAACATGATCATCATCGCCCACATACTCATATGTGTACTACCCGTGTAAAGTATCTACGCATAGATCCGGCTCTGATACCACTATAGGGTTCGCAGCATAGAAAACAAAAATTTTCCTACGATGTGAACTATATACCAAGATCTATCTACTAGATACAAACAACGGGCGGATGTATATCCGTAGAGAACATACCCTTGAAGACCGACAAAGCTTAACGAGTTCAACTCGTGGTTGATGTACACGATCTCTTGCCGATCTCAAGATCGAGAGGAAGTCCTAGCGCCGCAAATCAGCAGCACATCCGTGCTCGCACACACGTTCGAGGCACCGAGCAACCTCCGCCTCCTCGCTCCAGCGATGCAGCGGAAGCACAACTCTTTCTTGCCGAATAGCCACCGGGAACATGTATCTCGCTAGTCCGAGACCATGGGGGATAAATTATAGAGGGGGAGAGAGATCCTTCACGAGGAGGTGTGAGAGACAAGTGAGGAGGGGGGCTCCTTTTATAGGAGGAGGGGGGAACCCCAAGGGGGTGGCCGGCGCATGGGGGTTGCCCCCTTGCCCTCCCCTCTTCATGTGGGTGGACACTCCACTCACAAATCTCCTTTAAATTCCCTCCACTCAAAAGTCCACTCAAATTCCCATTAAATTTCCACCAAATTTAATGCAAACTCTCATTAAATAAAACTCTTTTATTTTATTCAGAATTTTGTCAATTACTTTAATGACAAACATTCACAAATAACCCCTTGCTAGAATTCTATTTCACATGCATAACCACTTTATGCAATTTCACCCGAAAACCTGTTTCGGTATCTAGTGAAATAATTTCCTGCGCTTGTTTATTCTTTCGGCATGAAACATTTGCTCCAATTGGATGTCGGCTCTTAAGTGTGTCACCCTACGGTTCGTGAATAATGCGGACATGATCGAGACCCCTCTCGGATCAATAATCAGAAGCGGGATCTGGAGACCCATACTGACTCCCACACATTCAACGATGACTTTCTTATGATCGTCGGAACCTTTTACGCTAGTATCTTAATCCCTTTGTTTCACGATATATTACATATCCGAGATTCGATCATCGGTATCTCCATACCTAGTTTGATCTCGTTACCGACATGCACTCTTTTCTCGTTCCTGTGATATAACATTCTAGTGATCAAATCACTTGCTTGCAAGCTAATCAATGTGATATCACCGAGAGGGCCCAGAGTATATCTATCCGTCATCGGGATGAACAAATTCCACTCTCGATCCATGAGCCTCAACATAACACTTTATTAGTTCTGAATCCATCTTTATAATCACCCTGTTACGGTGTGACGTTTGATGTTATCAAGAAACTCTTCCGGTGTTAGTGATTGACATGATCTCATGGTCTAAGGATTAGGATCACTTCGTAAGTTGTTATAGCAATATAAACTCAATGACTTTGATCGTAATGCTATACTTCGGATGAATGTTCATCACACCATTACACTAATGTTGTGATCCTGTTATTAACAACATCCAATGTCCATGATCAGGAAACCTTGATCATCTTGTTAATCAACGAGCTAGTTTATGAGAGAGGCATAACTAGGAACTTTCTGTTTGTTTATTAAACACACATGTATTAACGTTTCCGTATTAATACAATTATAGCATGCAAAATAAACATCTATCATATACTTGGAATACACATAATAAACACTTTATTATTGCCTCTCAGGGCATATTCCCTTCACCTTTCTCTCAATCCCTCCAATGATTCTTGCATATTCTTGAGGGATTTGATAGAGGAGATCTAGATCTACAATCCCACCAATCAATCTCTCCTCTAAGTGAGGGGAACATATTGGGATCTAGATCTTGGAATCTTTTGTGGATTTCCTCCATTGTTCTTTCTCTCTTATTCCCCCATAAGCTTTTGTAGCTTTGGTGGAATTTGGTAGAGAGGGATTTGAGCACCTTTGTGGTGTTCTTGCCATTTGCATTTGGTGCATCGGTTCGAGTTCTCTTTGGAGGATTTGATTTTAGTTACTCATTGGAGCTTGTCCCTCTTGGGTTCTTGGAACCCTAGACGGTTTGTGGCCTTGGTGGCATTGTGGCCTTGGTGGCGTTTGTTGGGAGCCTCCAATTAAGTTGTGGAGAAGTGCCCCAACCTTGTGAGAGGTTCCGGTTGCCACCGACAAGTGCACCGATAGTGGAAGCGTGGATCGATCCCGTTAGGGTGAGATTCACCGGAGAATAAGGGAGGCCTTTTGTGGCGTTGGTGGTTTGATACCACCCCCTCTTCAAACGAGACGTACTCCATGTTGGGAGGAACTCGGTAAAATATCGGTGTCCCCGCGTGCCTCGGTTATCTCTATACCCGAGCTCTTTACTTATGCACTTTACATTGTGATAGCCTTCGTGCTTAAAGTATTATATATCTTGCTATCACTTTGTTGCTTGTATTGCTTAGCATAAGTTGTTGGTGCACATAGGTGAACCTTAGTTGTTCGAGGTTGTGCTTAACAAAGTAAACACTAGTTTTATTCCGCCTTTGTTGAGCCACTTTAGGAAAAGTTTTAATCGCCTATTCACCCCCCCTCTAGGCGACATCCGTATCCTTTCAAAAACATAAAATGAGCCAATGTTGCAAACATGTTGGATGACATGCAACTAAAGATGCCTTGTCCATGGCATCACATTGATTACATCATGAGATGGGAAGATGTCCATGCTATTCTAAACATTATATATGAGAGGAGCATATCAGAATGTTTGTCAGCATTTGATAGAATAAAATATGCAGAAATAACCTTTTATTTTCGTTCTTTTCATGCAAGAAGTACTACTCACTAGTGAAGACATAGTGGGATCCTAAGTTTGAATATGTCACAAATCAGAAAATCTCGAGCCACATTGATTTGTGTATGTCCACGCTGTCGACCGAGCCATCCGGCTTACGTAATTTCCGTATCTCTCTAATCCAATCAAAATCAAGGTTATTTTTAAAGTACGGGGCAAGAACCGTGCGGAGACGCGGCTTGAATATGTTCAGCCCGCCATATGTGTGACCAATGCACGTGGCGTCCATCTGGAGCTTCCTAGCCTTCTTTTGTTGCGCTCGTGCTTTTATGTTGTATAAAAAAGAAATACTAGCAAATACAGAGTCCGAGAAAATGATGGGTTCCTTTCCGTACATGCTCAACATCTTCTTCGTTGTTGGTGTCAAGGACGTAGCCAAAAATTGTGTGCTTTCCCGACCGGCGTGACTCCAACCGAATCATCCTCCACAACAACCACCACCTCATGCCCATAGCCATGGAGTTTACATGCTTGACGGCTGTCATTGAAGACATGACCGGTGATCTAGCTCACTATCCGAGTCACCATTGGCGGAAATCACAGTTCGGTGAAAAAAGGAAAGAAACTTTATCTACCTAGAGGTGTCGTTGCCGCCTTGCCATGGACGAACATGTCACAATGGCATCTGGCTGCATAAGTTATCTCTGGCATTATTCTTGCCAAGACAGTAATTTATTGACATCTATTCCCTTCCTTCCACGATAATATTCTCACCAGGGACTCGACATGCTTATCACCCTCCTCATCGATAGGCCTTTTGTATTGTTGTCTTTCAACATAGGGACGATAGTAAAGAAATAGGCCAATAAAACGTCGTCTACAGTCGACGTGACGACACTGCTCATCTCGACGGCGTTATTTGTTTTCCTTTGGTGTTCATGGCCTTGAGGCCCAAGCTGTAGAACGTGGTGGCGGATGGCGTGGCCGCTTCGCCGGAGTACACCAGAACTCAAGGCATTGACAAGGCTATTGTAGCACGAGAATTACTTTGGCGTTCATATTTAGATGTGAGTGTTACGTGGAGTATTCGGAATTGTTTTCCAACTAAATACCAAAAGTCATTCTTAATTTGGGGAAGCGTCGAATGAATTCCATGTGTCCTGATAGTATAGATGGGTGCACAACTTATTCGAAAGATAGATGAGATCACGGCGTTGGCAAAGGCAAGTTGTGAGCATGCGTGACTGCTTTTCAAAAACAACATAATACTCCTTTAATTATGGTGATTGTGGTGATCCCTTAATTATTAGACATTTATAAGCTTTCTTAATTTTTGTTACCAAATAAAGCCACACGCATGGCAGTGGGCTAGGGCTAAGGTTCTCTTAGTATTGGATAGTTGTGTTTAACGGTGGTGTCTCAATTGATCTCAAAGTAAGCCACCAACTCGGTTTTAATTCTCTCTCCGACCCATATTAGTTGATTTGGATTGTCTAGATTCGAAAATTAACTAATATGAGTGGGAAAGAGTAGTAAAGTTTTGTTCTGGTTTTCCCATCCAAATGTTTGATGACAAGATGTTATGATCCCTACCGGGCCGAACTGGACAGGCCCATGCAGGCCCATACTAGAGCAGGCCATACGGCTAATCGAGCTTCGCTCGCAGCGTCCAAGCCCACGAGCTGCAAAGACTGACTGGTGCGTCCACCATAGAGACACAAACAAATTAAGCCACCGACCACGCACACATTTTGTTCTCAAAAAAAAAAACACGCACACATTCACATTCCCAAGATCTCGTCGGATCTGACAGCACGGGCAGCGACAAAAAGGAGGAGCCACCAGCGAACGACAGCCGTCGATCGGCTGGCCTCGAGATAGCAATGACAATTCGCTCGCCAAAGCCGGGCCAGCTCGGCACGAGATCCCCCCCCCCCCCCCCCCCCCCCCCCCCTTCCTTTCCTTCCACCAGTTTCCTGGCGGTTCCTTTCTCGGATCTGCCCCCACCTCCCACCGCCAGGCGATCTCCCTCCCGTTCGTCCTCGCCGCATCTCCGTAAGGAGGAGAGAGATTTTCCCGGCTCAGATCGATCCGTTGGCCGGCTCATTGGCCCGGTGATCGGGTGAGGAGGGGCAAGGGGAGGAGGCGGCGGAGATGGCGCACCGGATGGACAACGAGTACGACTATCTCTTCAAGATCGTGCTCATCGGCGACTCCGGCGTCGGCAAGTCCAACATCCTCTCCCGCTTCACCCGCAACGAGTTCTGCCTCGAGTCCAAGTCCACCATCGGCGTCGAGTTCGCCACGCGCACCCTGCAGGTCAGAGCCCTCGCCCGCCCCGCAATCTGGCCTTGATCGTCATTGTTTATTATCACGAGTGGTTGGTTCCATGCGTCATGCATGGGTTATAATTGCGCGTGATGTGGATTGAAATGCAAATGCGGTCCGTAGCGTCGATATTTGTGATCCTGCGATGCGTTGTTGCTTGGTCTGTTCTCTGTTGAACAGAGCATTGGGTTGAATTTGCCGTCTCTTGTCACGGTCTGCTGTCTAGGACGGGAGATCTAGGTGAACGAATAGATGATTGTGCAGATAATGGCCAGGACATGTAGCATATCATAGGTCAATACTTTGTTGGTGGCATGGCCGAGTATGCAGTACTTTTCTGGTTGCATGACGCTGGCATCACATGGTAATTCCGTGAAAACTAAAAATATTGATGTAGGTTCTCTTCAGGTCATCTTGCATTTGTGATAGCATCAGGTTAGGTTGGTAAAGAGTCCATATCTGTTGCAAGTACATATTGTTCAAAAAAAAAAATTTGAGGGACCATATTGTTCAGAATTTTGAAGTTAAGCCGTACCAGTAGTACTTGTTAACTGCGTCATTATTCAGAAATCAAAGTTAACTGTAGTAATTTCGTATTGTGTTATTATTATCATGTTGGCATTGCAATTGCATGAAGGGAATAATGTTTTCTACTATGATAAAAATATGGATAAACAAGAAATAGACTGACGTCCCATCATATATGTGAGAGCAAGTTTTGATCCGAGAGCTGTTTGGTTCACAAGCCTTGGATCAAGCAGTAGTGCTGGGTAACCTTGATTCAGTAGATTGATTGGTAGATCAGGTACCTTCTTTTGAATAGTATTAATGTACTGATTACAAATTATGTGCAATTTGCCGTAACGATGGAAATGACATTTAGTCCCTATCTCTTCTCATTGTTGATTTATCGATTAACTGTCTTAAGCAGTTAAGCTCATCGTTATGTGATTTGCCTGAAAGTCATAGCAAAATTATGTCATCCCTATTATCTTTATATGAACGAATATTATGAGTACTTTTCAAGTACATCCCCATGTTTTTTACTAGTACATAGCGTCATCTTTTTTAGTAACTGAACTTCAGTAAAAATAAAAAAACAATGTAGTTAGAATTTTACAGATTTCTTTTGTTTCCTGTTACTTTTCAATCAGGATAGCAACTGGAGATTTAGTACATTTCTAGCCATCCCATCGTATGTGCTTGGATGATATCCCGTGAACACCTGTTTGTGTAGTGTCATAATCATACTGTAAACATTGAAAAGGGTTTATGAGGATCTGAGAACTAGAATAGTACTCATTTCCTGTCGGTGCCCTATACAGTGATAAAGCCATATATATCCAGTGCAGCTCAGCAAATGTTTAAATTTGTTTTGAGACAGATAGAGGGGAAAACTGTGAAGGCACAGATATGGGACACGGCTGGTCAAGAGAGATACCGTGCAATTACTAGTGCTTATTACAGAGGTGCTGTTGGAGCACTCCTAGTCTTTGACATAACAAAGAGGCAGACCTTCGACAATGTTGAGAGGTGGCTTCGTGAGCTCCGTGGTCATGCAGATACCAACATTGTTGTCATGATGGTCGGGAACAAGTCAGACTTAAACCACTTAAGGTCGGTGCCTGAGGAAGACAGCCAGGCATTTTCAGAGAAAGAAGGCCTCTCATTTCTTGAGACATCTGCAATGGAGGCAGTCAATGTGGAGAAGGCATTCCATACTGTATTGAGTGAAATTCACCAGATTGTAAGCAAAAAAGCACTTGCGGCACAGGAGTCTGAGGCTGCGAATGCGCGTTTGCAAGGAACTACTATTAACGTTGCTGAGTCATCGGGCAGTGCGAAAGGTTTTTGCTGTTCCAGTTGAAGAGCTCGTTCCAATGGATGTGATTTTTCGAAATGTTTGTTTCTGCAGAGACTTGGACCATGACATATAGGTTGTAGCTTGGTTTCAGATATTCTTCTTTTTCATCCTGATGCCTATGACTGGTAATTCCTATCGGAAGAACACTTTTACCATACTATAGCCTGCTCCCATCAAATCATTCGCATTTCGTAACCTTACTGTAACTATCACCGATTTCACTTGTACACTCTGAGAAATCGGACATGTTGTAACAATGATCATTTCCTGTTAACAATAATTATTATTATTTCTGGTATTATTATGCTTTTGGATTTCATTAGAGTGGTAGTCCCTCTGTCCCAAAATAGATGTCTCAAATTTGTCAAAATTTCGATGAATCTAAACACTATTTAGTATATAGATTCATCCAAAATTTGAAAAATCCAAGACATCTGTTCTTGGACGGAGGGAGTATGAGATATACTGATGACATGTCTGGGTATCTTGTGAACCTTCCTATATTTTCGTGTGGCTAAAATTGGCTAATGATGGTAAAATAACTGACTAATAAACGAGTTCTATGCAAGTTGAGATTAGATGGAAGAAAAGTGTGGCACGTCATTCTACTAGCTAGATATGATGATATGCCACACCGAGCACATATTTCTCAGCCTGACTTGCTAATAATTAAACCCGCTGAATTTATCTAAGTAGTATTTTATTACCATCGACCATAAACTTGTCCATTTGTTTTTCTAATCATATTTGAAGTTTGGACTTGTATCTTTGAGATATTATAGTTTATCCTGTCCGTCCTAAAATTTTATCATATTAATACTTCTAAAGATGTCAAATTGTCGGGGTGCACCAGGCGCACGACAAACTCCAGTACACCATTTTTTTTAAAAAATCACCAGACTTATATTTCGTCACTAATGGCAACTTTTATGTAGTGATTTAGCTGATAGATATTAGTCTAAGTTCATCAGACTTGAGTACATGTTATCTTATTTTGCTACAAATCTTAGTTCATATCTGAATTAAATGTTGTCATGTCCTAAACATTCCAATAGCAAGCATTTCTTGTTATGCACTATGCCACTATCTTATGTTATGCTATATTGCTACGAACTTGTGTACCTGCCAAGTTTTTGAAAATTGACATACTTCACTTCCTAGCATATATTCAAGCACATATACAACACATTTTGTCTCAAATTCATTTATTTATTTATTCCAAGACATTTGTCTTCAAATTAAACTAGACATGGCTCAACTAAAATTCATACAGAGCCTCTAATAATCAATGCACATACAACATATACAATGACACATGTAGCAACTAAAACTATAAGACCTAGTTCCCTTTTATCACTTATCATCTCTCCTTTCTAATTCCTTGTCGTGATCGTCCTCTCTCGCTTCGATATGTTATCTTTCTCCGAGATTATAGAGTTATACACTAATATGAATATATCTACATGTCGTGCACTCTAGGGCTCCGGCTTCGTCTAGGCGGTGCACGTAGCTTTCCTAGACCCGACTTGGCCTCCTTTTCGAAATACTCTGACTGAGCCGCCCGATAGGCCAAAGGATTTGCCACCATATGTGGGCTACATGTGGGCTACCTGGGTTAGCCGGAATAAGAACATGCTATGGTTAGCCTATTATGCATATCCTCAACAATCCGCGAAGACTCCGGTATGCTCGGCAGAGCGTAACATCACGGCCAGCACGTCCATGATGATCACGAACAATAAGGGTGACAACGGGTCACCCTGGCGCAGACCATGCCCATGACGAAGCGCATGGCCATTACCCACATTCATGAGCACTGAAGTAGTGGCTGACCGAAGGAGCAAGATGATCCACCAAATCAACTGAGGCCAAACCCTCTCTGCCAGAACACACTGATGAGGAAAGACCACGACACACTATCAAACGACCTAGCAATGTTGAGATTTAGCAAGTGGGTTGGGATCTTTCGCGGGTGCAAGTTCTTGCCAGATTGGTGCACTATGAAAAAATTGTCTTGAATGCATCTACCCCTGATAAAGACACTCTAGTCGAAATGTTTGTCATAGACTCTAGGGGATGTTTGGTTGGGCTTTAAGGCTTTTAACTTTTGGCTTATAAGTCACAAAAGCACCTACCTAGCACCTAAATAGGTGCTTTTGATTTGACTTTGACTTATATCATCATGCAACCATGTCCAGTTAAAAGCAAAAGTTAAAGACAAAAGCACCTATTTAAATGCTTTTGTAGCTTATAAGCCAAAATCTAAAAGTCAGATTTAAGCTCAACTAAACAGCTTGAAAATCATCTACTTTCTTCTGCAGCTCACATTGTCACCTCGCGGCTCTTTGATAATGCTTCTTGCCCTACACGGCTTCTTCCAAACACAATCACATTTGCCGTGATCATCCAAATACCTCACGTTGTCCTAGCCTAGATTAAGCAGCTTCCCATTGTCAACCAACTTTTTTTTTTTGAGAATGTCAACCAACCAACTTCACATTGTCCTAATTGCACCAATTCAGTCAAGTGATGATTATCCAAATGTCATACAAAAATAAGAGCAAATAATTAAGCCAATTGCTCACATGAGAACATGATTGTGAGTCCCAATACACACAACTCAGGAGAGCTTAGCAAAAAATTCTAGACCAGTTCATCACACACACTGCAAAAGTAGAAGTACCAATTTGCTTCTACATAGCGAGTTCTTGTATCGGTAGTGTAAATGTAAGTGTTGGTTTTTATGAAGTACAGCATGGGCCGGCGGGCTGGGCGTATCTGTACTTCGAGTTGCCGTTAATTAGTGGCCCAACATGGTTTATCATTTTTGTTTCTATGTTTGTTTCTGAGGCGACCTCGTGCCGTTTAGCAACTAGGGCCTGAAGAGTGGACTGGGCCATTTCTACAGTTCTCGTTCTTTTTTTTATGGAAAATAATATTGTTCTCCCGGGGGATCGAACCAAAACGATCCCCCGGGTAGCTATCGTGCGTGAGTGGAGGCCGCGTCTTCTTCACAAATCATAACTGTCTGCAACGAAAAAAAAGAGAAGCTACCTGTGATACTGCTCCGACCCTGAGGCAAGCACCTGCCGTCTCCACCACGCCGCCGCCGGACCGTAGCCTACTGCCGCCCTGCCCCACGTCCACGCCCCATCCTCGGACTTCGAGTTGCCGCCGCCGCTGGATCAGGCTGCCGGCGTAGGCTCCCGCCACCGCCGGACCGTAGCCTGCCGCCGCCCTGCTCCACGTCCGCGCCCCATCCTCGGACTTCGAGTTGCCGCCGTCGCCGGACCTTGCTGCCCTTCTCTCGCCGGGACGCCGTCTTGCCGCGTCGCAGCGCCGTCCGCGTCCTGCCGAGCGCCGCCGCCTGCGTGCCCGGTCTCGTCATGGGTACTCAACCTCGTGCCCTATGAGCACCGCAGTAGAGCAGTAGCCAAGGGAGGGCGAGGTGGCGCGCCGCTCGCCACTGCCTTGCGTCGTGGGCCGCCGTTGCCCTTGCTGCTTGGTGCCCTTTCTGCTCTGTCCTCTCCCATGGGCGACGGACGACGGCATGATACTACTGTGGCGCTACCTATTGGGTCTTTGTTGTGATTTTTTGCTACATGTGTTTTGTGATTTTGTTATCCTATGTATCCGACGATGCTATCATAGGCATACGCTGAAGCTATGGGTTTTATTGATGGTGCTACAGAGCTGATCTACAACAATGCTACCGTGCCCCCGATCTTGGGTTTTTGCTACCCTAGGCATGAGGGGATGCTACCATAGGCATACGATGGTGCTACCAGCTTCATCTGGCGGACTCCGACAAGATCTCCGATGAGATCTCCGACGAATTTGAATTTGCTACAATGGGACACATTTTTTGCTACAACCGTTTTGTGGTTTTGCTACAATAGCGTAAAGTTTTTGCTACAAGGTCTCCGGCGAGATCTCCGGCGAAATTCTCCGGTGAGGTCTCCGGTGAGGTCGGGTTTGCTACATTAACACAACATTTTTGCTACACGGTTGCCGGCGAGATCTC
This sequence comes from Avena atlantica, assembly GCA_910589765.1. Lineage (NCBI taxonomy): Eukaryota > Viridiplantae > Streptophyta > Magnoliopsida > Poales > Poaceae > Avena > Avena atlantica. The sequence continues at coordinate 481,909,256 of OU342735.1, read as the reverse complement.
CAGCGAGGCCCAGACTAATTTTCTATTTTTTAGGCCGAACCGTTTTCTGCTACATTGTAGCAAAAGCGGGACTAGTTGTAGCAAAAGCGGGACTAGTTGTAGCAAAAACGAGACTTTCTGTAGTAAAAGCGGGATTTTTGATTCAAAAAGAGGACACATGGTTGGCTGGGGATCCGGGGATAAAAACACAAATCCCCCCCGGGGGGGGGGGGGGGGGGGGGGGGGGACGCGTAGGTATTTGGGTGGTATTATTATTATTTATTGATGATCATCACATTTCACAAACTCAATCTGTTATTAAAAAAAACTTCGATTCCCTAAAAAAAACTTTCAAACACAGTTTTGTACTACGGAGTACAAGGGACGCGAACATGCTATCATAACATTACAGTAAACTGCTTATCCCCGCATGCTATATGCTCCGTAGTCCGTATCGTTCGTGTCGCACCATCATGTCATAGCTGCTCACTCGTGCATGCGTCGCCTATTATTGGGCAGCCCTGCCGCGTCAATCACTAATCCTTTGCACCAAACACCAGAGCGTCAAAAAATTCCATAGCTTTATATACGGTACGCATGTCCAGTTTCATCACACACCAAACCCTAGCCGAGGCATAATAGCGCACGGCCTGATCCATCAGATCAGCGACCAAATCGATAGAGAAAAGGCATGCAGCGCCCAACCCCGTTGGCCACACTAGCCCATATAGTTATCTAGACATGTCACATATAAAATCAGATGCTAAGAGCAAACCCCCGCACGGCGGCATGAATTACCTCCATTTCTGTCTGGCCGTGTTCCCGGTCACCCCATGCATGGTGCACCACATTTCACTTTCTTTTAAAGAAATCGAACTAAAATAATTATACATTGGCGGGAACCACACATAGATTCAAATTAACTTAATTAGACATAAAATTAAAAGAAATGTAGATAAATTTTCAATCAAAGCTAGTAAATCTTGGGTTTGCCCTACAGCTCGTCGCCATGCTCGAGCTTGATGATGACTGGCCGCAGCGGTGGCCGTCGTCCGTGGCCACCGGGTGTTGCCGCACGACCAATCCATAGCGGATGCGAGGATCATCGAGGCTAATTCTGACCACCGGCCGAGCTTCTCCGGCTCAGACGCTTCGAGCGTGGCCTTCCTCCACCATCAGTTAGGGAGGCTCCTTCGACATCGGCGGGTGTAGCCTACATTGCTCAACTCGTGCACGTTGGCGCTGAGTCCAAGGGGTAGATTCCCAAATACTCACTCCGTTTAAAAATATAAAATGTTTTAGGCATCTTTACTATGTAGATTTGGATCAGAATAAGTGAATCTACACTTAAAAATACGTCTAGATGTATTTTTTTTAGAAAAAATTGCTAAAACATCTTATGTTTTGGAAATGTAGGGGTAGTTTTGTCCGTATATCATAGAAGACTTTTATTTCGCCAAAGCATCATATTTTTTCAAAAGTATATATATACACAAGATGCACGCCCGCTGTACATGCGAGGAGGGTACTGCACCGAACGTCCGGACGCTGTAGTCCATAGTCGTCGTGCTCGCGCCGGTACGGCATGACACGCGCACATGCGTCGCACTGTTCGTTCGTGACAACGTGTGAACCGTCACATGCATGCATGCACGGTAGTGCCGCGCGGTATGTGAGCCCATGACGGTGCGCTAGGGAGACGACCAAAATGCGCCGAGTCAGGGCCATCACTCCCTCTCCCTCGGCTGCTGCCGCTACAGCGCCCGCCCTCTCTTGGACGAGGTCAAGGGACGCGGCCAGCAGTGGGTGCATCCGTATCATGCATCCATGCATGCAGACGGATGGATGGATGCTGTGGTGCAGTGCGGTGCATTAACTGAACTGACTCCAGTTCTCGGACGCCGCGTCGGGCCGGCTGCGTTTCGTGCATCCATCCATCCATGGCGTTGCAGAGGCCAAAGCTTAAATGCACTTTCCGTCCGCCGACAGCACGTAATGTGCACGCGGTCATGCACGCAAACGTGTTAACGTCACGCACAGTGGCCGGCTACATGGCTCGTACGTACTCCTACTACGTTGTTGCGTGTCCCGCGCGCGTTCCATGGACCGGGCCGAAGCCCGTCTCGCTCGCACAAACACAGAGAGAGAGAGAGAGAGAGAGAGAGAGAGAGAGAGATCGATGATCGCAGGCGCAGGCGCAGCAGGTGGGCCGGTGTCAAATCAGCGGTGCTATAGCTAGCTACTAGCAGCCGCAGCTATCGCGCATGGATGACAAGGGGGTGATGCGGCAGGCGTATGGAAGTGAGCGAGAGCAGAGATCTTGTGCTTGTACTTCACGTTACCTACGCATACTCTCTCCGGTGGTGGTGGTGCCGCGCTACGCTACACGCCAGCCAGGCCAGGTGCTGCCCACCGCAGTGGCTCGCTCCAGGGAGGCCTGTCGCGTCCGTGTATCCGATGCACGGCCAGCTTTGCCCTGCTTTGAATCGCTAGTAGTGGAGGTGGAGGTGGAGCCTCGGGAGTAGCCCAGCACCAGCAGCCTGACATGGAGCCAGCGGCTGGGTACGTATACGTACTGTGCAACGGACGACGGGACACGGCGATTTGCCAATCTCCTTAAAGCCAAGGGGGAAAGGAACCAAGCAGATACGTACAATGGTCATGCGTCCATCACTCGGCCACAAAAAGAGGTAAAGGCAAACGGGGCAGCGAACTCACCTGGGTGTCGTAGATAGCTTCCAGCATGATTCCATCTATGTATGGCCTCTCTCTGTCGCTACAGCAGCAGTACTGCTACTTGTAGTAGGAGTAATAAGAGCGGTTCTCTACGTAGTACGTACGTACTCTTTTCTTGCAGACTCTACGATCGAGGAGGGGCATATCACGCACGTCAAAAGGAAAACTCCAGTTTACGCATCATCGTATACGTGCCTGCTTTCACGGACACATCGGGCAGGTATATGACCTCTGTTAATAACAGCAGCCGGTGTCAGTGTACTTGTCAATTTACCTGACAAGCGCTGGTTTTACTTGTGCCTTTCTTTTAGCCAAAATACAGTTTACCAAATTATTTTACTATGCTCAAAACTTTGGTTCATGTTTGGACGGTTGTGAACTTTGGGACTTCCTACTTTTTTTTTTTTGAACCCAACTTCTTACTAAATCAGGTTCAGTTTCTAAGATAAAGGTAACCGACCAGTCACAGGAACACAAAACCTTGGTCAAAACTACTGCTAGCCAAACGTTTGGTGGTGCATATTGGGCTCAAACCAAACATAATTTAATCTCGGGGATATGTATGTTTGATTCTAGACAATTGTTGTTACATAAAATATCTGGTTAGCCAAAAAGATACTACTACTGATAATGAGTGACCAACATTGGCGACAGGAGGTGAACTTGATAGCGAGACGTCGCTATGGTAACTTCGTCGATCACAACACTCGATCTTTTGGCTCAACCTTTCGGGGCTGCTCATATGAATAGGATGAGTATACGTCTGTTCATATGGATGATTGCGTTTGTACTGTGTTTCTAAAAAATGCACTGACATGCTAAATAACCGATAAATGACCCAAACAAAGGCCAAAGTTTTGACCATCACAAAATAACTTGGCCATAATCCAAACATAACCCATAGGAATGGAACTGGACAACTTGAATCCTACAGAGGAATTCATATGCTATGCATGAACATAGAAATTTGAAGAGACACCGAGGTACATGCAAGATATCGATGGAAAAAATGTTCTTTCCTTAAGAATTATTCTGTTTATTTGATTCCTATCATTAATGATTTTACCTAGTATTACTGTGCACCTTATCTTGGAGGAAAAGGTTTCATCCACTCAAATCTTCATATGTAATTCCTTTACTTTTCATTTGTTGTATCTAACAATCCTGATGATAATTGTTGTAGTTTTCGAACCAAGGATTACTAACTTTCTGATTATGTGTGCGCCTTATGTTCATCTGTTATAAGAAACCCACTAATAAAAAATGACATGATCAAGTAACAACTAATATGGCAACTCATGAATTTCCAATCTGGACTTTTTCAATTTTAATTTTTTTAGAAACTTGCAAACTAAAGAAAGTTTGTCCTCCTTGTTTTGCAAGATTTTCAAAACACGAGTATAGGAAAAATGTAGGATTGGGAAGACATGCCATATTGAATCTTACATGAATATAGAACACATGAATTTGCAATAGCAGTTGTTTGGTTGCACCATGCAAAAAATGGAGTTATTTGATTGAAGGAATAGGTACATGACACTGTTATCATTGTGAAAAACTATATTTCCATGATGTTAGACCTAAGGAGATTTCTTCAATGGAATTGCATGCAAAGTAGTCCCGAGGAAAATACCTATGACTTCCAATCCTACTGAATTTTTTTTTATTCTTGTACAATATAAATGCTTCAAAATTCCTATGAAAACACTGTCCAAATTGTCCATGATTTCAAATTAGATGTTGTTTTTGCAAACTAAACTATTTAACCAATGGTCAATATCTACTTTATGAAGTAAATTAATTTTTACTTCGATGTTTACCCTGTTTAAGGCCCCGTAGGGAAAACGCTACTCCTACTTTTCTACTTTTGATTGATTGAGAAATTGAAGTTACAATGGCGTCGAGATGGCTATGGTGCACAAATTAGATCTAGCGTGTTTGCGATGTGTGCTCATGCTTCCTCCTCGGCAGCCCTTCTGGCCTTTATATGAGGAGGCTAGGTCTCGGGTGCTGACCGAGTCGGTTACAAATTTGGGGCATAGGCCTAGACGTTTCCTATCTAGTCATGTCTTGTTCGGAAGGAGTCGAGGCCTTTGTGGACTCGGCTTCACCCGAATCTTCACAGGCTTCATGGATATCACTAGACCGTCACTTGGGCCTCTAGCTGGGCCGGACCAGATAAGCTAAGAGCGGTTGCCTGTTAGGTGCACCTATGTCAATAGCCCCTGAATGTCTATCCGAATCATAGATTCAGATGGAGACTTCAGAAGTCCTGAGTTTTTCTTTTGATAGTCGGAGTCGACAGCTGTATAAGGTGCAAATCACTCACTCGGAAGTATCATCGTAGTTTCAATTTAAGTTATGTGTTAACGATGCCTTTAATTTTCATTTTATAAGCTATGTATGTAAATTAATATCTATCATGCATTATGAGAAAAAAAAAGATTTGCTCCGCCTGCTGGGTGCACCCGCGGACAGAGCAGCACAATTCATTCAGAGCGTGCCCCAAACATGCTTCTCACCGTTGGGATACGCTCTTGGAGGAGGACAAGGATTCGTGTAGAAGAGAGTATTTTTTGCCAAATCTGCCCAAATCTGAAAAGTTCAACCAAGTATGACCCTTTTCCGAAACTAGTTTGGAATCTGAGCCTGGGGTCGGCGCCATTTAAAATGGCGCCGAAGTTGTACAGGTCGGCGCCAAGATAAAGCAGCTGGGAGACAAACTAGGGAGGTCGGCGCCGTTTTAAACGGAGCCGATGTCGGCGCCATTTTAAACAGAGCCGACTTCCTTCAGGTCGGTTTTCTGTTTTGTGTGCGCCGAACTGTACAACTTCGGCGTCATTTTAAACGGCGCCGACCCCAGGGGACAGATTCCGAATTAGTTTCGAGAAAGGATCAGACTTGGTTGAACTTTTAAAAATTGGATAGATTTGGCAAAAAAATACTAGGAGAGACTTCATTGGATTCGACCGGCTGGCCCAAAATTTGAACAATTTCATTTACTCTGGGCTCCACGTTTCTTTGTGGTAGCCTCTACTCGCGGTAATAATTGAGCGCGAATGATTGAAGGATGAGGTGTGCCCATGCATCAAAAGCATGCACCAACTTTCCGGCATCTCCCATGCATATCTATCAGCGTGTGCGTAGCCGTGCCGCGCACCTGCGCGTGCATTGCGCACGCACCATGCAAAAAAGCGCAGCCTGCGGTGTAGCCGTGCAGCCTACGTCGCGCGCGCACCTGCGACAAAACAATTTTCCCGATTCTATCGCCGGACGGCCATGTGAAACTGGCGACAAAGATCTCGCGGCATCTCCGGCACGACCCATTTCGAGCGGCAATATGTTTGAAATGGTTGGCCCATCCATGGTCGCAAAATGAGTCACCATCCGCCGTGCTAGGTCACTGCGTCCAGTGGTCAAATCTAAACGGTCCGAGATGACCATTTTAGCCAGACGGTGTGACTATTGCCGCCGGCGCCGGAGTTTCTAGCGAGTTCTCGCCGCATTCAGCCGTCTGATATAAAAGGAGAGATGAACCATGGTGGAAACGACGCACACACACACCGGCCACCATGCTTGACCACCGTCTTCACACCACTCACGCGTGCAACCCAGACGGAAGAGAGCCAGAGGTTGACGCCACCACCGATGAGGAGGAGGACAACGATGACGACGTCTCTGACTTCGACAACGAGGTGAAGCCGCCAATCGACCAGCAGATGACCTCGCCTCCATCCAATCGGCACACAAACGGGAGTAGCAACATGGGAGCTCCCGGAGACCCGAAGGAGGGTCCCTCCCAGAGGCCGACACGAATGGCCAGTCAACTGCACCACCGGCTAATGTTTCGGGTAGGACTATCTCAACAACATCATACTGCCGGAGCACCTCCAACTGTAAGATAGGGAAAACCACATATTGTGGTGCCTTGTATTGCTCATTATATAGACTTACAAGGCTAGAGTCCGTACCGTACAATATACAGACAGTTATACATAGACTACACATATACAACCATATTTCTCCACATGCTTGGTGCGCTGATGATGTACAAGATTCTGTGTCATGTAAACCGAGCTCACATTGTCACAGAAATCCACAGTGGCACCAGCCACCGGTCGATGAAGCTCCTGAAGAAGCTGCCTTAACCAACAAGTTTCAGCCACCACATTCGAACCGCCCTGTACTCGGCCTCGGTGCTGGAGCGACAGACCGTGTGTTGCCGCTTAGCAGACCATGACACCAGATTAGCGCCGAGGAGGACATAGTAGCCCGAGGTAGACCGTCTAGTGTCTGGGCAACCTGCCCAATCAGCGCGTCAGAGTAGACCGTCAACTTGTTGGAGCTACGCCGAAACAAGGTGAGACCATAGTCGGTGGTGCCGTGGATCTAGCGAAGAACACACTTGACGAGAAGCAAATGATTAGCCCGATGATCATGCATATGGAGACAAATCTGTTGCACGGCATAAGAGATGTCTGGCCGAGTAAACGTAAGGTACTAAAGACCACCGTCAATACTACGGTACTCGGTCGGGTCTGTAACAAGATCACTGGACTTGGCTGAATGTTTGGAGGCAGTATCAACTGGAGTAGAGATGGATTTGCACTCTAACATATCAGCTCTATCAAGAAGATCCAATGCATACTTCTCCTATGAGAGGAACAGACGGTCCTTGCTGCGTGTCACAAAGATGCTTAGAAAATAATGAAGATCGCCCATATCTGTCATACTGAACTCTGTACGAAGAGAGGCAATCAAACTGTACAACAATGTTGAGGAAGACGCAGTCAGGATTATGTCATCCACATAGAGCAGGAGATAGGTCATGTCAGCACCACGCCGATAGACGAACAACAAACTGTCGGACTTGGAGCCAATGAAACCAACTGAAGCAATGAATGAGGCAAACCGCTGAAACCATGCTCTAGGCACCTGCTTTAAACCATAAAGTGATTTGTTGAGACGACAGACCTTATCAGGATAATTCGGATCAGTGAACACAGAAGGCTGACGAGCATAAACAGTTTCTGTGAGAGTGCCATTGGGGAACGCATTCTTGACGTCAAGCTGATGAATAGGCCAGTCACTTGTTAATGCAAGAGAGAGCACTGTGCGAATAGTGGCTGGCTTGACGACAGGGCTGAAGGTTTCATCAAAATCAATACCTTCGCGTTGAGTAAATCCTCGGAGCACCCAACGAGCTTTGTATCGTTCTAAGGAACCATCAGACTTCATCTTGTGACGGTAGATCCACTTGCCTGTAACAATATTTCCATTGCGAGGTGGATCAACGAGGTCCCAAGTGTTGTTGGAGAGAAGAGCGCCATACTCCTCAACCATGGCAGAGTGCCAATTCAGATCCTCGAGAGCACCACGATAAGTCTTCGGTATTGGAGCTAATCCCTCAACATGAAGATCAAAAATCGTCTTGGGCTGCACAATCCCCCGTTTAGCACGAGTGACCATTGAGTGAGACGGTGGTGGAGGCGGGTCCCGCTGACGGTGGGGTGGAGGTGGTGGCGGCGCGGGACGACCAACGACGCAGCAGGCGACGACACTGCTTGGCCTGCCACGGCAGGAAAACTGCCCAAACCGCTGCCGCGACAGGAGAAGCGCTGCCGCGGCAGGCGGAGACAGCGGCGACAGGGCTCGGGGCAGAGCTCGGCGCTACTGGGGGCGACGTGGCCATCGATGACGTGGTCACGGATGGCGACCTCGGCGACCGTGGCGGCGTCGAGGGTGGCGGGGTGGAGCCCGCGGCCGGCGATCCCGTGCTTGGTACGATAAATGGCATCGACGGCATCAGTTCCTCAGGTTCCTGCAAAAAATCATACGAGTGCAGGGAGGTAGTAGGGGACGGCGCGGGCGGAGTGGAGGCAAAGGGAAACATGGACTCATCGAACACAACATGCCGAGAGATGATGATCTTTTGGGTGAAGCGATCAAGGCAGCGATAGTCATGATGCCGGGATGGATAGCCAAGGAACACACAGGGAACGGAGCGTGGCGTAAGTTTGTGCGGCGCAACGGCGGTGGTGTTGGGGTAGCATAAACATCCGAAGACCCTAAGACCAGCGTAAGCAGGATCTACGCCAAGTAAACCACGGAAGGGAACACGATCCGAAATTGCCTTGGAAGGAAGCCGATTGTGCAACAGAACGGCTGTGTTGAGGGCCTCAACCCAGAAACGAGGCGACATGCTAGCCTGAACAAGAAGTGTGCGAGTAATGTCATTGATAGTGCGAATAATACGTTCGGCTTTACCATTCTGTTGAGAAGTGTATGGACATGAAAAACGGAGTGCAATTCCATGGTGCTGGGCAAAAGAATGGGGTTGAGAATTATCAAACTCGCGACCGTTTGTCACACTGAATAGGCTCCAAGCGCGTACTAAACTGGGTGAGTGCAAGAGCGTGAAGGGACGACAAGTGAGAGAAAACTTCCGACTTAGCCCGAAGAGGATAGACCCATGCATACTGACTAAAATCATCGAGACACACAAGGTAGTACTTAAAGCCAGAAATACTCTCAACAGGAAAAGTCCACAAATCACAATGAATTATATGAAACAGAGTAGTAGTTACACGATTGGTAGAAGAGAAAGGAAGACGAATATGACGACCTAACTGACACGTATGACACAAGCTACTTTTATTCTTTTCCCTAGGAGTAATAGAAGAGCAAGCTAAAGTCTCCATGACTGGCCGCCCAGGATGCCCAAGCCGGCGGTGCCAAAGTGCAGGATCTACAACGAGGAAGACAGATGGCTGGCTGGTGGATGAAGGGCGGATGGAGTAGAGAGGTCTGAAGCTATTGTAGCGAAGAATCTTGGTCCTGGTTAGAAGGTCCTTCATAAAAAAACCAAGAGGGTCAAATTCGACAGAGACACGATTATCAATAGAGAACTGACGAACAGACAAAAGGTTTTTGACAATGGTAGGAGCAACTAAGACATTACGAAGGTAAAGAAGGCGCGAGGAAGTAGAGATAGGGAGACGTGTGTGCCCGATACCGGTGATCGGAAGGGTGGAACCGTTACCGACAATGACAACATGTCGAGAGGAAGAAGGAGGAGACACGGAGGTGAGCATACCGGAATCGGAGGCGAAGTGAGAGGAAGCACCAGTGTCCATCACCCACTCCCTGGGTGCTTGCAGTCCCATGGTCTGGAACTGGTTCATCAGCGCGGCCTGATCCAACAAGGCCGACGAAGGTGCCGGAGACGCCGGGGCACCGAGTCCATGGGCGGGCTGCGGGGGCGCATACCCTTAGTTGTAGGCGTAGGGGGCGGGGGCGACGTCATATGGGTTCTGAGCGTAGAACTCTTGCGGCTCCGGAGCGTGCCTCGGGATGTAGCTGGGAGGCGGGGCGTAGGCGGGCTGCTTCGTGCCGAGCACGACACCCTGGTCGTATGGCTACATCTGGATGACACTGTTCCAGGGATGCTGCAGGGACGACAAAGAAGGAGGGGCGACGGTCGGCGTAGCTGGGGGCGCGACGTCCTTGGCGGCGTCAGTGGCGCTCTTCTTCTTGTTGTTCTTTCCCTTGCCGGTGCTCTTGCCAGAGTTGCCAGTGTTGGCGAAGAGGGTCGTGTCGGTGTGGCGGGCGCGGCGATTCTTCCGCTTCATATCCTGAAGCGAGAGCAACGAGCGGCACTGCGCAAAACTAATCCCAGGCATGAGGGAGATCAGATCGGCGACGGACTCATACTGCTCGGAGAGGCCATTGAGGCAGTGGATCATCATCTCAGCATCATCAACAGGGAAACCAAGATCCACAAGTCCATCGGAGAGTGACTTGACCTTCTGAAGATAGTCGGTCATGCTCATCTCGCCCATCTTGACATCGCCTAGCTCGGCCGTGAGGTGGAGTTGGCGATTGATCTTGTGGTCGTTGAAGAGGCCGTTGATGCGGGTCCAAAGCTCTGCGGCGAGGGGATCATCGCCAGGTGTCATGACGACGTCAAGGATACTGAGCGAGACAGATCCATAGAGCCATGAGACGACCGTGGCGTCGAGAAGAGACCACTCCGGGGTCGGCGCGGCAGGGGCGTCGGCGCGGCAGGGGCGTCGGCGTCGAGGTGATCCAGTAGGGCGTACTTGCGGCACGCGGCGCGAAAGAAGGTGCACCACTGACGATGGACGTTGGTGTCAAGCGCGAGCTCGACGGGGACGTGCCCCTTGATGGAGGATAGACCGACGGCCTGGGCGTGCAGCGAGGTCAGGGAGAAAGACCTCGCGCTCGACCCGGAGTTAGATGCGTGGGCGGCAGAGAGGAGGGCGAGCTTGGCCTTCTCGGCCGTGGCGTCCTTCTCGGCGGCAGCGATCTTCTCGGCGTCAGGTGCGTCCTCGGTCCCCTTGGCCGCAGCGAGGGCCTTGGAGACCTGATCTCTATCGGAGAAAGACATCGGAGGGGTGCGTGGGTGGGGACGGCGCGCTAGGGCGCTGGCCGTGGCGGCGCGCGGTGGTGGCTTCGGCGGCGGCGAAAAGAGGGGGGTCGGCGCAGGTCTAGGGTTTAGGGTTTTGCGTCTGATATCATGTAAAATAGGGGAAACCACACATCGTGGTGCCTTGTATTGCTCATTATATAAACTTATAAAACTAGAGTCTGTACCGTACAATATACGAACAGTTATATATAAACTATACATATACAACTATATATTTATACAAATACAGTATGGTTATATATTCTAATACCAACGACAAGAACTCACCGAGGCTCACTCAAAGTGGCTCGACGCGGTACACGCCAAGCGTGTATGCACGTCCCGACCAAACTCGGGAGGAGCTCGACATGCAAGGGCGATCTACCGCTGTCTTGAAGCGGAGCGAGACCTAGTTCACCCGCCGCGACTGAATAATAGGCAATCTTCCATTCCACTCGAGAGGGCCGTCCGCCGTAAGCAGTTGTATTCGGTTCAAACTCTATAAAAATCGCCCTCACTGCAGTCGATCAAGTGCGCGCGCGGACATATGATTTTGGCGTGTCGCCGGGCAGCGTTACAGGAAAGGCCACACGTGCGCGGCGTCAAACAGGGAAGCCCTGCGCGCGGGGCCTGCCATGCATGCGCAAAGCTGCAGTTGCTCGCACAGTGCGCCACCATGCGGGTCCGGCCAGCGCGCGCTCGGTACAGCACATGCATTGGCACATACACGCAGAGGCACGCACGAGAGAGAGAGAGCGGGACGGGCACCCTCGCACAGTCGCACCCATCTCATTGCTTTGCTCGATTCCAGGGATTCATCTTCTCTCTGAATTCTGAACCGCGATCTTGATCCGTGGCCTCGGCTCAGCAAGCAAAAGATCACGTTGCAGGCTGTCGCAGCTACTGCTAGCTATCTACTCCTACCTGGCTCCCCTGACGATTTGCAAGTATCCACCAGGTGATCTACGTCCTAAAGTCATAATAAGTTTGTTCCCGTCGGTTCGGTGGTGCGTCTAGCGGTTTTAGAGTGCGCGTGGAGTCGTGTGGCCGACGGATCTCTTGAAATCCGATCGTTTTCAGTCTCTTTTGATCTAAGGTTACCATCTACGGCGACGATTGCTGCTCTGGTGCGTTGGTTCTTTTGGATCTTAGCACGACAACTTCCGTCCGTCTACTATAACAAACTCTACTACGGCAAACTTTGGCCGGCTCCGGTGATGGAGACAAGGACGGCGGCGCGGCTTCGGCTGGTGCTAGTGTTCATAGTCGTCGCTAGGTGGTTCAATGACCTACTTATAATTTTTATTATTTTTAAAACTTTTTATACTCTATCTATCGTTATTGATAGATCGGTGAAATATCGAAAAAAAGACACGCACGTGGCCCGCGCGAAGCCCTGGACCAACGTGTCAGCACAGTTGCCAGGGCTGTAGCCGGATGCGCGCTATCCGTTCATCGCCCTTGTGGGGCAAGAAAACAAAGCGAGACCCCAGCCTGCGTGTGCGCGATAGAGTAGACACAGTGCGCGCACAGTGGTACCACTGGGCGCTGCCAGACACAGAGCTACCTACTAGCTAGGTGTGCGTAAACGTACGTGCTTCTCTGCAAGCTAGCTAGCTCCGCGTCTTTGCCCGTGAACGGTTTCCAATGCGCGGCCGCGGCGGGGAAAATAATGATGGGACGGTGGTAGTAACACCTGGGCAGTCGGCCACTGTCGGGAAGAACGTGGTAGTCGAACGTAGACAAATCTACCACATCTTTTTTTTAAACAGAACGTATAGTCAGATATTTCTATTGCAGCCAGCCACTCGATACTTTGGCGTTTTTCTGTCAACCCGGAACCACGGTGCAATCGACACAGCACACTCGGCGCACTACGCGAGACGGCAACGGCGCCGACGGCCTATATCTACGCCGATCACTACGGGAACAAGCTACGACGCTGACGGTTATAACTGTCGGCGTAGTCCAGAAAACCGTCAGCACATGACAACGTCGATGGTGATCGTCGGCACATAGCCATTAGCATCTCTCGTGTCAGCACAGCTATATGCACGTCGGCGTAGCATCAACCGTCAGCGTAGCCGCTTGTGCCGACAGTATATGCCGCCCGTCGGCGTCACATGGCCGTCGGCGCACGAAGTTAATGGACCTTAGATGACGGTGTAGATGGCCACGTGTAGGAAGACCAGGGCATTGGGAGTGCCCATCGATGGCAACGTCGAGGCCGTCGGCCCAGGTGGACGGGCTGTGCAGCCAGGCGACGCGGCCATCGACACGGATTTATCGTTGGCATAGGCCAGACAGCTCCGACGGACACTGTCAGCGTAAATCGTCCGTCGGCATAGGCGTAGACGGGTCTACGGTGATCGTTGGACCCTCAGCGTAGAACGCCACGTGGCCCAGGTTATGGTTCTGCCTGATGAGCGCGAGACGGCTTTAGGACACGGGGCTACGCCGACGGTAATGCCGTCGGCCTTGCTAGGGAACGGGAGCTACGCCGACGGCATTGCCCCGACGTCAACTTATGAATTCACCAAACCTTCTCTATCTATGTTAACCATCAAATTGCAAAAACTACCACAACACTATAGAAAGTTTAGAAGTAGTTAAGTAACAATATATCTTGAATTATAAACTATACTCACTCATCTATAAAAAGTAAATGATACTACTCCATTATAGAATCAAAAAACAACTACACTCACTAAAAGGATAACCAATCTTAAGTAACCTAAAGGAAACATTCCAGAGACACAAGATACAAATGTTATAAGTATGAGACTTTCAAACTATCCTTGTTTTAAAGTTAACTTTAGTCTATAAGAATCTAAATATAACACTATAAACATTGTTATACGTTTTATAGTTAACTTTGGTCTGAAGTAGTTAAGTTATATAAACACCTCAAACTCAAACCATTCGAGCAAGCATAAATAACATCGACCAAACTCTATTAACCACAAAGCTTGTTTAGACCTTAGAAGAGAAACGTTTTCTTCAAAGGTTATTCTTTTTGCCACATTGAAAGGACATTTATTGTCATAATCACTTTTGGTGTTCGTTAACAACAAGTAGATCATTTTACAGTTTGTTATTGTCCACAGGTTGGTATTATCATAGATAAACATGACACACAATCTTGGGAAAATACCTCATACATTTGCCACTGTTCTGGAAACTCCAGACCGGAGTCTCCGGTCTGCCAAGACCGGAGTCTCCGGTGTGGTCCGGAGTTTCCGGTGCTGGCTCCGGTGGTGCCTCCCAGGACTTGGCTGGGTCATTCAGATGGCCTGTCCGGAGACTAGTCCGGAGATTGGCCGGAGTCTCCGGACTTGGGTCAGACCGGAGTCTCCGGTGTTGCTGGTAAAGAAATGCGCTGGGTCAGTCAGATGGTCAGTCCGGAGACTAGTCCGGAGATTATCCGGAGACTTTGGTCGGACCGGAGTCTCCGGTGTTGGAAGTCCGGAGTCTCCGGTGTTGCTGGTGAAGAAATGGGCTGGGTCAGTCAGATGGCCAGTCCGGAGACTGGTCCGGAGATTGGCCGGAGTCTCCGGTGTAGACCGGAGTCTCCGGTCTGACTTTTCTACAACGGCCAAAAAACGGTTTGTGGAGGGGGCTGTCTATAAATAGGGACCCTTATCTTCTTCCTCCAGTTGCTCGAGCTGCTCAAGAACACCAACACCATTAGAGCCACCAAATCCACAAGATCTCTTCATCCAACCATCCAAAGTCATTGATCTTTGGAGAATCGAAGGAGGAGGCCTTGATTCACATCTTCACCAAGAGAGATCTTCATTTCCCCCTCATTCACTTGAGGGCCCCCAAGCTCTAGTGTTTCTTTGGAAATCCTAACTTTGATTTGGTTCTTACAAGCTTGTCTTTGATTTGTCTTGACATCTTGCTTGTATTTGGGAGCCTCCAATTCAGTTGTGTATGTGTGCCCCGAACTTGTTGTAAAGGTGCCGGCTTCCACCTCGAAGGTTGCCAATATAGTGGAAGGTGAATCGAGCCCCTTGGGGTGAGGTTCATCGGAGAACAAGGGAGGCCTCTCGTGGCGTTGGTGGTTTGAAACCACCCCCTCTCCAAACGTAGGCGTATTTCCCCTCAAAAGGAAGGAACTACGGGAAACAAATCCTTGTGTCTCCGCGTCCAGTCCCTTGGTTACTTCTATCCTTTACCACACTTTACTTACTTGTTCTTGCTTAGTGTTGTGTTAGTCTGTGCTTGCTTGACATATAGGTAAATTCACCATAGTTGCATATTCTAGAGAATTTACCTTTCTTGTCAAACCCTAATTTGAAAAAGAGTAAAATTTGAATTAGCACCTATTCACCCCCCCTCTAGGTGCCCATACGATCCTTTCAATTGGTATCAGAGCCTCGGCTCTTTATTCAGGCTTTACCGCCTAAGAGAATATGGGTAGCCAAGAAGGGGATGGTGGTAGTGAGTCAACCCCGGTGACCATGGAAGATCTCAGAAACTTGGAAACAAGATTGAGCTCTTCCTTGGTCAACGAAGTCAAGAAGATGCTTGAGAAACTTCTTAAAGACAAAGATGGCTCATCACCCCAGTCTCCTCAAGAGGAACTACCATCCGTACCTAAAGGGAATACTCCGGTATCCCCCGAAGGTATGGTGGTAGGGGACAAACTAGACAATACTAACTCCTCCACACGACTTGATGGGGGGAAGGGTGAGCACCGTGATTCTTGGTACTCCCCCGATCCTCCCATCCCTCACCCTCATGTGTACAATAGAGGTGACCCACCTAAGCTAGAAGAGTCTGCTACTTTTGCTCAATGGCAATCACTAATGAGGACTCATATGCGCAGCTCTTGCATTGAACTATGGAACATCATCGAGCATGGACTCTTTATTGGGGATCCAAACAACTTGACAAGAAGAGAGGTTGTAAATAGTCAAATCAATGCCACTGCTTTGCATATGATTCAACAAGGATTGGGAACAAAGGATTACCCACACATTGAGCACTTTAGTATTTCCAAGGAAGCTTGGGATGCTCTCACTGTGTTGTTTGTTGGAAATGAGAGTATGAGGAGGAACAGATATGATGATCTAAGGAATGAAGCCGAAGGTTTCTACATGAAAGAAGGTGAAGACCACGAAGACATGTATAGAAGGCTCAAGACCACCTCCACCGCTTTTAGAAATGTGGGTGCCTCACATGTGGATGATGCATGGATAAAAAGGAAATATGTGAGTGCACTCATGCCTTTTGAGCCCACCGACTTGAAGAGCTTACAGGGAAGACACAACTATCATCTCATGACCTCAAATGAAGTTATGCAAGAGATGGCCGCTTTCAAGGTCGCCGCCAAGAATGCCAAAGATGCCCGTGCGCGTGCTCTCGGTATGAGCAATGTGGTCAATGTTGCTTTGAAGGCCAAAGCTGTGGACCTTGAAGATGAAGATGATAGTGATGAAGGCCTCTCCTTGGACCATGCCGATGACGTCAAGATTGCTCATAGTCAATATATGGCTTTCTATGCAAAGAACTTTTGGAAGAACCCCGCCAATGCCAAGATGGAAATGCAACGAAGAAGCAATCCAAATGGGAAAAGAGAGAACACCACTAGGTTGAGAACTTGCTTCAATTGTGGTGACCGATATCACTTTGTGGCAAGCTGCCCCTATGAGAAGAGAGAAGATAATGGTGGTAAGCTTGTGATGAAGAAGACTCTCAAGGCACCTTACAAGAAACCCTTCATCAAAAGGAATCCCATCAACAAGAAGCTGGGAGAAATTGTCTTGATCACTCATGAAGAGTACTCCTCCGACAATGAAGATGATGAAGATGATGAAGAGGAAACTTCTCATGGTGTGGCTGCTCTTGCCACCACATCTACTCCGACATTCTCACTCTTCGATTCTCCAAATGAGAACTCCTCCACCAAGAATGCCACTTGCCTTATGGCAAGAGGAACGGAGGTATCTTCATCATCCCGCTCCACTCACTTAGATAATGATGAAATTGATGATGAGATATCACTTGATGTTAAAAAGGAATTAATTGCCTTTGATGAGTTTATGACTAACCTACAAGGTGATGCTAAGCTACATTTTGGAAACATCTTAGATCAACTATCACATACTCAAGAGCTTCTAGATGTAAGATGTAAACTTGGGTATGAACATATGATTGAGCTAGAGGCCCTAAACAATGCTCTAGAAGAAGAACAAGAAACTAGGTTGTCACTTGAATTAAAACTTGAAGGGCTTGATGAGGCCAATGACATTATTGTTAACAAACTCATCAAAGAGCGTGATCATGCTATTGCTAAATACAAAAGAGCTAAAAAGGACAAGGTTGAGTTTGGTGTGGTTCATGAAAAACTTGCCGAGGACTTTAGCTTGCTTAACAAGGCCCACAAAGCCTTGGAGAGTGAACTCTTGTCTCTCACAAAGTCCCATGAAACGCTTCAAACTCAATTGGCCAATATTCCTTCACCTAGTAACTTCATTCCATCTAGTAGCACAACTATTCTTGAAGAGAATGATAGGTTGAAGGGAGAGCTTGCTAAGGCCACATTTCCACAAGGCAACAAGTCTATTGATGATCTTTTGAGCAAGCAAAGGCGTAGTGGTGATAAAGGGGGCATTGGTTTTGTTTCCAAAACAAAGAAGAAGAAGAACAATAAGAAGAAGAAGGACAAGCCCGCACAAGAGACCAACAAGACCATTGTGGAAAGTAAGACCACAAGTGGTAAAACTATGTCTCATGATGATTTTGCGGGAAGTGCTAACCCTCACTATGTTCTAATGCGAGATTATTATGGTGATGTGTATGCACAATATGTTGGTCCTTATGATGGTTATATTGCTTGGTCTATTTGGGTTCCCAAGACCCTTGTTGCTAATATAAGAGGACCCATTGAGAAATGGGTACCTAAAAACTAGCTTGATCTTTTGTAGACTTATGCTTCCGGAGGGTCAAAATGGGTGATCGATAGTGGTTGCACAAGTCATATGACCGAAAGCTCGTCTATTGTCAAGGACTTGGTGTCAAATGAAGATCAAATCACCGTCACATATGCCGACAAGTCAAAATCTACGGTAATGGGTTTCGGCAAGGTAGTGGTGGCTCACGACATTACCCTCGGTAACTTCATGCTTGTTGAAACCCTTGGATACAATTTACTTTCTGTCCGTGCTCTTGGAAAGATGGGCTTTGCCGTCTTTATTGATAATGATATTGTGGTCCTCATGTGGAGCAAGTCTCTCAAGGTCGCTTTCGTTGGGTACGTCGAAAATGACTTGTATGTGGTGGAATTTTCGGGGCAAGCCACTACAGGTCCGATGTGCTTATACGGGAAGGCCGATGTGGGTTGGCTATGGCACCGCCGACTAGCCCATGTCAATATGAGAACTTTGCAAAGTCTCCATAAAGAGGGTCATATTGTTGGACTAAAAGAAAATGTTTCCTTTGCCAAAGATCATGTTTGCAGGGCATGTGTTCTAGGGAAGATGCATGACGCTCCACATAAGCCCACGAACCAAATCAAGTCTAACAAGATCTTGGAACTCCTTCATGTGGACCTATTCGGTCCTCCATCTCATGCAAGTCTTGGAGGGAAGAAATATTGTTTGGTGATTGTTGACGACTTTTCAAGATACTCTTGGGTTTATTTCTTCAAGTTGAAGAGTGAAACTCAAAAGACTTTTATTGACTTCATCAACTTGGTTCAATGGCAACACAATGTTCCCGTATTGGTTATAAGAAGTGACAACGGCACTGAGTTCAAGAACTACACCTTGAATGATTTCCTTAGTGATGAGGGGATTAAACATCAATATTCCGCTGCATACACCCCTCAACAAAATGGTGTGGCCGAAAGGAAGAACCGGACTCTTATTGAGATGGCTAGGACCATGTTGGCGTTGTTTAAATCTCCATACAACTTCTGGGCCGAAGCCATCTCCACCGCTTGCCATGCTTCAAAACGGCTCTACCTCCGCAAGAAAATCAACAAGACTCCATATGAGATACTTACTGTTTGACACGAGAAAAACGTTCTGGAAAAGTCGAACGTGGGCTACTCGAGGGGAGAAGAATGGTAGCGTGTTTTTCTCATGCGCCGGGGTAAAGAAAAGAAGTGCGGGCGTGCCAGTGTACCGTAGTACACAAGAAAAGGTAGGGGATATGCATTTCATTAATCTCTCATGGAGAAACAAAGTACAAATCTCTAATACAGTGCGCTCTGTGGCCTGCTTGCGCGGCCAGCCTGACTATGGTGATTGCGATCTCATGGTTCCCGGGGCCTCGGAAGGCACCTGGTTAATTAGTCCCGCGGGTTACGTCGCGAGACACCTCCGATTAAGCCGTGTGGTCGTCTTCGTCGTCTTCGCTTCGCGTTCTCCATGCATGATGTGGTGGTGGTGTGTGTGTGGGCGGCGGCAGAGCCCGTGTCCTCGTCGGTACACGCGCCGCGAGTAGCATGGCCTTTGCTCCGGCCCTTCCCACCCTCGCCATCGTGCCTCGTCGGTCTTGACGGCGTCGATGTAGTTGGAGTTGGAGTAGTGAAAGAACATCTCTTAATCCCTAGTGTTTTGTGTGTTAGATAACAATACCAAGGATCATTTAATGTGTGTTGAAGTGTTGCAGCTCAGAACTCTGCCTTTGGGGGCGGATAATCCGGCCCCACCAGGGGCGGATAATCCGTCCCTCCCTCTGCCCAAGAAAACGCAAGCCCCAGAAGGGGGGGCGGAATATTGGCCGATTCTCCGGCACCGCGGGATAATCCGCCCCTTAGGGGGGCCGGATAATCCGCCCCTCCTGCTCTTCGCCAAGGCGCAAGCCCAAGAGAGGGGGCGGAGTTTTGGCCGGACTTTCCAGCTAGGCCGGATAATCCGCCCCTCAGGGGGGCCGGATTATCCGCCCCCCAAGATCTTCTCCAAGTTTCACCAAGGCGCAAGCCCCAGAGAGGGGGCGGAGTTTCCCCCGGAGAATCCGCCCTTGGGGCGGAGTTTTCCCAGGGGGCGGATAATCCGCCCCAAGTGGGGGGCGGATAATCCGCCCCCAAAGTTGTGCAACGGCCAGATCTGGGGAGGGGGTATTTAAGCCAGCCATCCCCCTCCTGCCAGAACTCTTGATTCATCTCGAAAAAGAACAGATCAGATCTGAAAGCTTCATACAAGAGTGCTCCACCTAGATCCACCCAAAGGCCCCATCCCTTGGGGAATCAAAGGAGGAGAACTCTATCTTCATCATCAGCAATCAAGCGCTTCATCTCCTCTCCATTCATTTGGAGAACCTCCGATCTAGTATTTCTTGCGAATATCTAGATCCTCGTTTTGTTTATATTGATAAACCTTGTTCTTGTGGCAGCTTGTTGTCATCCCGGGAGCCCCCAATTCGATTGTGGGTGTGTGCCCTGATAGTGTTGTAAAAGGCACCGGTTCCCGCCTCGAAGGGATCCAATAGTGGAGAAGGTGGATCAGGCCTCTCGTGGCGAGATCCATCGGAGAATAGGGTGAGGCCTATTGTGGCGTGGTGGTCTTAGAACCGCCCACCCCTCCAACGCAGATGTACTTCCCTTAACAAGGAAGGAACTGCGGTAAAACAAATCCCTGTGTCTCCGCGTGCTCCACTACGGTTTCCTCGCTCCTCTTTTACGTGCTTAGTAGTTAGGGCTACATATAGGAAAATTCTCGTAGTTGCATATCTAGAGAATTTACTTTGTGTCAAGCCTAAAATTGAAAAAGTATTAAAAATTGGTTAGCACCTATTCACCCCCTCTAGGTGCCCATACGATCCATTTCAATTGGTATCAGAGCCTCGGCTCTTATTTCGGGCTTAACCGCCTAAGAGAAGTATGAGTTCCAAGGGAGATGGGAGTGATGCTCCGGAGGTAGTCACCATGAACGATCTCAAGACGTTGGAAACAACCTTGGTGAGTTCAATGGAGGCTAAGATGGAAGAGATGCGTCAATTGATAATGCGTCTCTCCACATCCGCAGCATCACCTCCATCTAACTCTGAGGATACCACTCCGCAATCCAAGGAAACGGGTAAAACTGTTTCCAAAGATAACGAAGTGGTAGGTGATGATACTAGTAAGAGCTCCTCCTCGAAAAAGGATAGCGGTAAGGATGGATACAATAAGGTTTCTCATGTGTATTCCCCTGATCCGCCTATTCCTCACCCACACATACATAATAGGGGTGATCCACCCAAACTGTCAGCTTCTACTTTCTCTCAATGGCAATTTTTGATGAAATCTCATGTGTGCAGTTCCTCCATAGAGTTGTGGAAGATCATCGAAAATGGTCTTCACGTTGGAAATCCTAACAATCTCACAAGGAGAGAAGTGGTCGATAGCCAACTCAATGCTACAGCTCTACACATGATACAACTTGGTGTGGGTGATAAAGACATGCCACACATTCAGCATCTTAGCACAACTAAAGAAGCTTGGGATGCTCTCACCGAGCTCTTCATCGGAAATGAAAGTATGAGAAGGAATAGATATGATGCCTTGAGCAATGAAGCTGAAGGATTTTATATGCTGGATGGAGAAGACCACGAGGACATGTATAGGAGGCTCAAGGCAATAGCTACAACCTTCAGAAACCACGGTGCAGCTCATGTTGATGATGCTTGGATCAAGCGCAAGTATGTCAGTGCTCTTATGCCATTTGAGCCCACAGATTTGAAAAGTCTCCAAGGTAGGCATAATTATCACCTCATGTCATCCAATGAGGTAATGCAAGAAATGGCCGCCTTCAAAGTGGCTGCCAAGAATGCCGAAGATGCTCGTGCTCGAGCTATGGGGATGCAAAAGGGGGTCAACATGGCTTTCAAGACTAGTGTGATTGATCATGATGAATATGCAGTAGAAGGCCTGGACTGTCCCGAAGATATAAAAAGGATCCACGGACAATACTTGGCTCTTTATGCAAGAAACTTTTGGAAAGATCCAGCCAAGGCTAAAGCTGAACTAGATCGCAAAAGTGGAGCCTATGGAAGAAAAGAAAATGGTCCCAAGCTGAGAACATGCTTTAATTGTGGTGACCGGCTGCACTTCGTAGCTGAGTGTCCATATCAAAGTAGAGAGGATAATGGAGGAAGACTCATTTTCAAGGACAAATCAAAAGCTCCACGTAAGAAACAGTTTGTAAAGAAAAATGCTCCTTTCAAGAAGCAACCAAAGATTGTTCTAGTAGCTCAAGAAGAATATTCATCGGGGAGTGAAGATGAGGACGAGGACGATAGCTCTCAAGAGGTGGCTGCTATAGCCACCACCTCTACATCAACATCACTCTTCGACTCTCCAAACGAAAACATCATCAACAAGAATGCTACTTGCCTCATGGCAAGAAGCTCCGAGGTAACTTCTTCTAACGCTTCCTTTCCCAAGGCCACGATAGACATGGATGATCCTGCTAGTCTTAAGGTTAAAGAAGAGATTATTGCCTTGGATTATTTCTATACTAACTTGAAAGGTGAGCACAAAGTTTGTTTTGAGGCTCTTATGGATCAGCTGGCCCAAAACGAAGCACTCCTCGAAGAAAAGGGCAGAATTGAAAGGGAGGATGCAATGGAAATTGTATCCCTAAAAAATGCTCTTGAAGAAGAAGAATCTCGGGTCTCTCTTGAAGAGAGGCTTGATTCTATGGAAGAGTCACATGAAGAAATTGTGACTAAACTCGTTAAGGAACGTGACAATGCGGTCACCAAGGCAAAGAAGTTAAAGAAGGAAAGGATTGACTTTGGGGCTGCTCATGATAGACTCTCAGAGGAATTGGAGAAACTTGACAATGCTCACAAGGTGTTGAAAAACGAGTTCTCTATTCTCAATGAGTCACATGATCAGCTTCAAAGTCGATTGGACGAATATGATACTCCTAGCTCGTCCAACTCAACATATAGTAACAAGAAAAATGCTAGTGTGGAAAAAGGAGTGATCAAGGACATCACTACAAAGGACAAAGGTGTGCTTGATGAAGTCCTTGACAAGCAAAGGTCAAATCATGGTAAAGAGGGACTTGGGTATGTCACCAAGTCCAAGAAGAAGAAAACCAAGAAGAACAAGACCAAGAATGTGCAATTAAAGACAAGCACTGCTGAGAAGGTTGTCACAAAAGACAAGACTAATAATATTGGTTTTGCAGGGTCTCACAATCCGAATTATGAACTCTTTTGTGATGATTATGGCGATGTTTATGCTTATTATGTTGGTCCTTTTGATGAATATATTGCTTGGTCTATTTGGGTCCCGAAGACCCTTGTTACTAACATGAAAGGACCCATTGAAAAATGGGTACCTAAAACCAAGAAGTAATTTTCTTGCAGGGCTATGCTTCCGGTGGGTCGAAATGGGTGCTGGATAGTGGCTGCACTAGTCATATGACCGGAAGCAAGGAGATCATCACGGAGATGCGTCCAAATCTTGATAATATCACAGTCTCCTATGGTGATAAGTCTAAATCTCAGGTATTGGGTCTTGGCAAGGTTGTGGTTGCCCACGTTATCTCTCTCGTGGACGTCATGCTTGTTGAGACCCTTGGCTACAATCTTCTTTCTGTTCGTGCCCTTGGCAAGATGGGTTTCGCTGTTTTTATCGATCATGATTTGGTGGTACTCTTATGGAGCAAGTCTCTAAAGGTCGCTTTCGTTGGATACGTCGAAAATGACCTGTATGTGGTGGACTTCTCGGGGAAAACCACTTCGGGTCCGATGTGTCTATTCGGAAAGGCTGACGTGGGCTGGCTATGGCATTGCCGTTTAGCCCATCGCCGTTTAGCCCATGTCAACATGAGAACTTTGCAAAGTCTCCAAAAGGGTGGCCACATTCTTGGACTAAAAGACAATGTCTCTTTTGCCAAATATCGTGTTTGCAGGGCCTGCGTTGAAGAAAAAATGCATGATTCTCCCCACAAGAGGAAGACTATTGTGTCATCGAAGAGGATCTTGGAATTACTCCATGTGGATTTATTTGGTCCTCCTTCTCATGCAAGTCTTGGTGGGAAGAAATATTGCTTGCTCATCGTCGATGATTACTCAAGATATACATGGGTATATTTCTTCAAGCTGAAAAGTGAGACTCAACAAACTGTCATCGACTTTGCCAATGAAGTTCAACGTCAACACAATGTTCCCATCTTGGCAATTAGAAGTGACAACGGCACAGAATTCAAGAACTACACTTTAAACGAGTTTCTTAGCGAAGAGGGGATTAGACACCAATATTCCGCTGCGTACACCCCTCAACAAAATGGTGTAGCCGAGAGGAAGAACCGGACTTTGATGGATATGGCAAGATCTATGCTAGCTGAATTCAAGTCTCCTTATAATTTTTGGGCTGAAGCCATTTCCACTGCTTGTCACTCATCAAACCGGCTCTACCTTCGGAAGATCTTGGACAAGACCCCATATGAAATACTTACCGGCAACAAACCCAACATCTCATACTTCAGGGTATTCGGGTGTAAGTGTTTCTTTCTTATTAAAGGTGTCCGTTTGTCAAAATTTGAATCCAAGGCTTTAGAAGGTATTTTTGTTGGTTACGGTGCCGAATCCCACACTTATAGAGTCTACAACAAGCTCACTGGGATTGTTGTAGAATCTTGTAGTGTGGAGTTCGATGAAAATAACGGCTCCTTTGTAGGGCAAGTTGATGTTTGTGATGCAGATGTTGAAATACCCCAAGATGCCATAAGAAGAATGGGCGTGGGATTTTTCCGCCCCATTGAGGAACCCCTTGTGGCGGATCGGGAAGGACAATGCTCCACACATGTGGAGCCCTCATCTAAACAAGATCAACAAGCTCCTACTGTTGGAGACAATCCTGCACTAACACCTCAATCTGCTGAAGATCATCTGTCCTCTGGACAAGCTGGTAGTCCCAGGCCGGACTATCCGCCCCCTCCAAGGGGCGGACAATCCGCCCCGGGCACTCCAACTCATACCAGGGGATCCGAAGGAGAAATCAACATCTCTGAAGCTCCCAGGCCGGATTCTCCGGCCCCCAGGGGCGGAGTATCCGGCCATGGGTCTCCAACTCCAGTCAGGCATTCTCAGGAAGATGGCTCTGGTACTTCACCTCCCAGGCCGGATAGTCCGGCCCCTCCAAGGGGCGGATTATCCGGGCCTAAAGAAAATGTTCAACAATCTTCTGGCAGTACCGGTGACCAAGATCAAGGGCAAGGCAGTAATCAAGACAAGGATACAACAATTGAATCCACTCCTCCTAGAAACAATAAGGACATTGAGGCTCGTCGCAAGGCCCGTGCTGATCGCAACCTTAAACTAAGAGGTCACACTCTTGACAAGGTTGTTGGTGATCTACGACGAAGGGTATCCACTCGAAAGAGAGCTTGCTAGCTTCTGTGATCATCAAGCTCACATTTCCATGGTTGAACCAAAGAAGGTTTTTGATGCTCTTGAAGACCCCGATTGGGTTGTTGCAATGCATGAAGAATTAAATAACTTCGAACGCAACAAAGTTTGGAAGCTCGTAGAAAAGCCAAAGGATTGCCGCAATGTTATCGGCACCAAGTGGATCTTCAAGAACAAACAGGATGAAAATGGCATTGTTGTGAGGAATAAAGCACGACTCGTGGCTCAAGGATTTTCTCAAGTAGAAGGAATTGATTTTGGCGAGACCTACGCTCATGTGGCTCGCCTTGAGTCCATCCGTATCCTTCTTGCATATGTAGCCCATCATAATTTTAAATTACAACAAATGGATGTTAAGAGCGCTTTCCTTAATGGTCCTCTACATGAGTTAGTATATGTCAAGCAGCCCCCGGGGTTTGAGGACCCCAAATTTCCGAACCATGTCTATAAACTCGATAAGGCGCTCTATGGCCTTAAACAAGCCCCACGTGCGTGGTATGAGCACCTTAAAGAGCTTTTTCTAGACCGTGGATTCGAAGTTGGGCAAATCGATCCCACTCTTTTTACTAAGAAGGTCAATGGGGAGATTTTTGTATGCCAACTTTATGTAGATGACATTATTTTTGGCTCTACTAACCAAGCTTTTAACGATGAATTTTCAAAGCTTATGACTGACAGGTTTGAGATGTCCATGATGGGTGAGCTCAGGTTCTTTCTTGGATTTGAAATCAAACAACTTAGAGAGGGAACCTTTATTAATCAAGCTAAGTACATCCAAGACATGCTCAAAAGGTTCAAGATGACGGATCTCAATGGCGTTGCTACCCCAATGCAAACAAAGTGTCATCTTGAGCTCAATCCCAAGGGTAAAGATGTGGATTAAAAGGTATACCGATCCATGATCGGCTCTCTCCTTTACCTCTGCGCATCTAGGCCCGATATCGTGTTAAGTGTAGGAGTGTGTGCAAGGTACCAAGCCGCTCCTAAAGAAAGCCACTTAGTGGCGGTCAAGCGAATCTTTCGATATTTGGTTCATTCCCCAAATTTTGGGTTATGGTATCCCAAGGGTTCAAGTTTCTCTCTATGTGGTTACACCGATTCAGATTGGGCTGGTGACAAAGATGATAGGAAATCAACCTCTGGTGCATGCCAATTCTTGGGCAGGTCTCTAGTGTGTTGGTCATCAAAGAAACAGAATTGTATTTCACTCTCAACCACCGAAGCTGAATATGTTGCTGCTGCAAGTGCTTCTACTCAGTTGTTATGGATGAGGCAAACTTTAAAGGAATATGGTGTCAATTGTGACAAAGTGCCTCTTTTATGCGACAATGAAAGTGCTATCAAAATTTCTTACAATCCCGTGCAGCATACGAGAACAAAATATATAGAGATTCGCAACCACTTTATTCGGGATCATGTTGCTCGTGGAGATATTGCTCTATCCTTTGTGAGCACGAAGAACCAACTTGCTGATATTTTCACGAAGCCCCTCGATGAAGCAAGATTTTGTTATTTGCGGAATGAGCTAAATATCATAGATTCAAGGAGCTTGGCTTGACTATTCTTGCACACTCACTTGCTCTTATTCATGTATTTGGTTTAGATGTGGGCATAGACATAGGGGGAGTGTGGTCCTAATTGATTGGGCCAACCCTCCCCCCATAATGCCTAAAGCAAGTAAAATAATTTCCCTTAATATCATTTTGTGATATGTGGGTCATCGATGAGCATTGGTTTTGAACTCAAGATACTTCTTCGCGGTGTCATGCCATGCGCTCCAACATGGTGGCTTCGGCCACCACCCTCTTCCTCGAGAAGAGTTGGGTTTTCATGGGTCTCGTTGGATTTTCTTGCATACCTTTTGTTCTTATGGAAAACACACTCAAATTTGGCTTTTGGTTGATTTGATTCTTGCAAATTTGGGTGCGTAGTACCATCTCAGTTTGATTCTCTCAACCCAAGCCTTTCTCTCCCTCCTTGAACCATCTACTCTTGCACACAAGTCCTCTAAAACACCCTCGAGAGATTTGCTAGGGTGCTCTGGACTGATTCTGTTTTCCAGAATTTCTAAGGGGGGGGGGGATTCTCCGCCCTAAGTGGGGGGCGGATTATCCGCCCCGGGCGAAATCAGCCCCTTATAGGCTGGGTCGGGGAGGGCATGCTCAAACAGAGCAGCCAGTCCTCCCCCAACCCTACCTATGCCCCCCAGCCGCCGCCGGAGCATCCGCCTCTCCCGGAGTCGATTTGACCACCGGATTCTCCGGGCTCTCCCCGGATCTTCTTCACCTCGCCTCCGGGTATCTTCTCCTCCGCGATTTTCCTCCAATGAGTGAGGGTAACTCCCTCATCTCTCTCCTTTTGTATGGGATGTATTCTATTTGGTGGAAATCTCGTTGTAGAAGGTTCTTGGTGTTGTTTCTTACATGCTAGAATCAGTAGCCATGCAACCCTAGTACTCGATCTGTTTTGCCATGGTAGATCTGAGCGAATCCAGAATTTTATTGCGGGGGGCGGATTATCCGCCCCTGCCAGGGCCGGATAATCCGGCCTGGAGAGTTACACTCTGGTCTGTTTTGGTTCTGGTTCTGCTCATGCACATCATTGGTGATGGGGTTGCATTGCTACTCTTTCTCCGTGTTTTCTTTCTCCTGGACTTGTGTGTATGCTCATCTCCATGCTACCTCTCTCAATGCTATTCACAGGTGGTTCCAAGCCGACCAAGACCTTCTTCCATCGTCCCCGTCCCCGTTATCTCAAACCCACTGCAGAAGGGAAGTTTATTGACGAAACAGAGGTCCGCAGGGCAGCAAGAGAGGCTGCAAGGATGGCCGAGGCAAGTAAGAAATCTAAGCGGACCGCTTCTCGCAAGGGCAAACAGTCTCGGCCCAATTACAAGTCTATGGACAGCATTCAGTATGCCACCATCCTCCAGACAGACTACTATGATGATGTTGACAGTGATGGACAAACCGAGGACAATATGTTTTGGAATGCTCACTTTCGGGCTATCCATGATGATGTCTATGCTACTCTCAAGATTCGCCCCATGCGTCCCATTAACTTGACTGAGGCTCAATCCAAGGCTTGGCTCATTGAGGCATTGGATGTGACCAACAAGATGGGGCTTCACCACCTCATGACCATTCAGCGCGATTATGACTCTTCTGTGGTGCGCCAGTTCTTTTCCACACTTGTGATCTGCGGTGATGAGCGCCGCACTATGAAGTGGATGACCGGGACTACCATGCTTCAGTCAGACTTTCGCACTTTTGGGCAGGTTCTTGGGTATGATTTCCATGGTCGTGACACTCCCGCTGGTCACCGCATCATTACTCCCTTGAAGCCATCCAAGGACACTGCACTGGCTCCCTGTCTTTCTCCTGATGGTGTTGCTGGTACTTTTGCTGGTCTCTCTCCCTTGTATGCCTCTCTTGTTGGCATGTTTCGGGACTGCATCGCGCCTAGTGGTGGCAACAATGACAAGATCCGTGGCCACCTTGTTCCTCTCCTTGCGTTTGCTCACGAGTGTGCCACCAACTCTGGATCAGCCACTGGTTACAAACTGGATGTCATGGACTATATTTTTCATGAGATGACGGATGCTATGATCAACCGGCTCTCTATTCCTTATGCTCCGTTCATTATGATGCTTGTCAAGCATATGTTACCCCATGAAGAGTTTGGCACCGCTTTGGATGGTGTTCATAAGCCCAAGAAAATCTACAACAAGGCTCAGAAGACTCATCACCTATCCACTGCCCCGGAGTCCTTCATGCGTGATGCTCGGGCTAGTGGTCGTCGTTCCACGGTGTCCCCAATGACACATGAGGTCAAGCAGCTTAATTGGTTTCAGCGGAACATTCTTTGCATGGGTATTGACATTCACAAGGGCCAATATGAGGCGTACCGCAGGGATCATGAGAGGGATCACACGCAGCAGCTTATCCTCCACCATGTCTCAGGTGCCACTGGCAATCCACCTCCTCCCACTGCTCCGGATCCGTATGCTCAGTGGAACACTTCAGGGATCAACTATGGCGAGCTCGAGAGTTGTCTCTTTCCTCCTCCACCGAGGGCACCCACTCCTCCAGCTAATGACGATGATGATGAGTATGATGAAGAGGAAGGGGACGGGGATGACTACGACGAGGATGAGGAGGAGTGATCTCCAGGGACGTTAGGATCATGCTTCTTCCTTTTTGGCGTTTCGATGCCAAAGGGGGAGAAGTAGTTCTATTAGGTCTCGTGGATTTGCAAGGGTCGGGCACAAGCTCTTCGATTTTAGTCGTTTTTATTTGCTTGCTTGTGCCTTTTCTAGCGTGAACTTGTTTGCTATTTGTGGTTGTTTGTGTAAGACTATGTCGTACTCCACAGTTTGGTACTATGTTTGGTATTCATGGATTTCTGGATTTATCTATCATGGACCCCATGGAATTCTGGAATTATGGAGCATATTTGATGACATATGGATTCATGGGATTATCTATGTATGCCTTGGCTATATATTCCGGTGGTATGATTTTTTTTCAAACCTTAAAGTAGTGTTCTACCTAGTGTGTGTATTTGTATTCAAATGCAAATCTTAAATATGCACACATCTAGGGGGAGCGTCTTTCATTATCTAAGGTGGCATTTGCCGGTTTTATTGCAAATCCTAGTATTGTCATCTAACACCAAAAAGGGGGAGATTGAAAGAACATTTCTTAATCCCTAGTGTTTTGTGTGTTAGATAACAATACCAAGGATCATTTAATGTATGTTGAAGTGTTGCAGCTCAGAACTCTGCCTTTGGGGGCGGATAATCCGGCCCCACCAGGGGCGGATAATCCGCCCCTCCCTCTGCCCAAGCAAGCGCAAGCCCCAGAAGGGGGGACGGAATATTGGCCGGATTCTCCGGCACCGCCGGATAATCCGCCCCTCAGGGGGGCCGGATAATCCTCCCCTCCTGCTCTTCGCCAAGGCGCAAGCCCCAGAGAGGGGGCGGAGTTTTGGCCGGACTTTCCGGCTAGGCCGGATAATCCGCCCCTCAGGGGGGCCGGATTATCCGCCCCCCAAGATCTTCTCCAAGTTTCACCAAGGCGCAAGCCCCAGAGAGGGGGCGGAGTTTCCCCCGGAGAATCCGCCCTTGGGGCGGAGTTTTCCCAGGGGGCGGATAATCTGCCCCAAGTGGGGGGCGGATAATCCGCCCCCAAAGTTGTGCAACGGCCAGATCTGGGGAGGGGGTATTTAAGCCAGCCATCCCCCTCCTGCCAGAACTCTTGATTCATATCGAAAAAGAACAGATCGGATCTGAAAGCTTCATACAAGAGTGCTCCACCTAAATCCACCCAAAGGCCCCATCCCTTGGGGAATCAAAGGAGGAGAACTCTATCTTCATCATCAGCAATCAAGCGCTTCATCTCGTCTCCATTCATTTGGAGAACCTCCGATCTAGTATTTCTTGCGAATATCTAGATCCTCGTTTTGTTTATATTGATAAACCTTGTTCTTGTGGCAGCTTGTTGTCATCTCGGGAGCCCCCAATTCGGTTGTGGGTGTGTGCCCCGATAGTGTTGTAAAAGGCACCGGTTCCCGCCTCGAAGGGATCCAATAGTGGAGAAGGTGGATCAGGCCTCTCGTGGCGAGATCCATCGGAGAATAGGGTGAGGCCTATTGTGGCGTGGTGGTCTTAGAACCGCCCACCCCTCCAACGCAGATGTACTTCCCTTAACAAGGAAGGAACTGCGGTAAAACAAATCCTTGTGTCTCCGCGTGCTCCACTACGGTTTCCTCGCTCCTCTTTTACGTGCTTAGTAGTTAGGGCTACATATAGGAAAATTCTCGTAGTTGCATATCTAGAGAATTTACTTTGTGTCAAGCCTAAAATTGAAAAAGTATTAAAAATTGGTTAGCACCTATTCACCCCCCCTCTAGGTGCCCATACGATCCATTTCAAGTAGCATGGGTCCGCTCAGCTGGGAATTCTCCACGACCAGCAGCCTCGTCGGGGTGTGCAAGGGGTATGCCTCGCAGGAGTAAGTGTTGGTGGAGATCGGCATCGGTGCAAAACCGACACGCGCCTACAAGTCGGTGCAGCCAACGTGGTCGACACCTCGTCTCGGTCCGACGCCGAGTTCACGGCTGTCGTCCTAAACAAGAGCGTCGTCTCACGGGCTCGTGGAGATGGAAATGGCGCCGACTTGCATACTAGCAGCCCGTCATCACTCGTCTTCGGCACGCCTCGCCGGAGTGAAGAAGGCAACGGGCTCGATGGGAGAAGAGATGGCGCCAGGCTGCCGTGCGCCCTCGGGCCGTCGTCTGTGGCGTTGGAGATAGCGCCGGGCTGTACGCCGGTAGCCGCATGCCCTCTGAGCCGTCGTCTTGTCGATGTTGGTAGGAGGTGAAGAAAGGTTGGGCTGCACGCCGGCAGCCCCGCCGCCATCTTGGGCAGCATGGTTCGTCGAGATGGATGTGGCACCGAATGCACGCCGGCCGCCTTATTGCCGTCGTCTTCGGCACGCTTCTCCGGCGTGAGGAGGTACCGGTCTCCACGCCTCCATCGTCTTCGGCGCCGCCGTAGAGCATGGCTCGATGGGAAGGATATGGCGCCGCTACGGCATGCCTATAGTCGCATGGCCGCCGTCTTTGGCGCGCCACACCAGAGTGGAGATGGATATGGCGCCGGGCTGCACGACGGCAGCCTCACGTCCTCGGGGCCGTCGTCTTGGTGGCAACGGAGAGGGAGATGGCGCCGGGCTGCACGCCGGCAGCTGCGCGCCCCCGAGACTGTCCTATTGGTGGCGGCGGAGGTGGAGATGGCGGCGTGCTGCACGCCGGCAGCCGCGCGCCCCCGAGTCGTCGACTTGGTGGTGTTGGAGATGGCGTCGGGCTACACGCCGGCAGCCGTACGCTCTCGGGCCGTCGTCTTGGTGGCGTTGGAGATGAACGTGGCGCCGGAGATGGAGATGGTGCCGTGCTGCACGCCGGCAGCCGCGCGCCCCCGGGTGATTGACTTAGTGGCGTTGGAGATGGCGCCGGGCTACACGCCGGCAGCCGTACGCTCTCGGGCCGTCGTCTTGGTGGCGTTGGAGATGGCGATGGCGCCGAGATACACGCTGGCAGCTGCGCGCCGCCGAGACCGTCCTATTGGTGGCGGCGGAGGTGGAGATGGCGCCGTGCTGCACGCCGGCAGCCGCGCGCCCCCGAGTCGTCGACTTGGTGGCGTTGGAGATGGCGTCGGGCTACACGCCGGCAGCCGTACGCTCTCGGGCCGTCGTCTTGGTGGCGTTGGAGATGAACGTGGCGCCGGGGATGGAGATGGCGCCGTGCTGCACGCCGGCAGCTGCGCGCCCTCGGGTCATTGACTTAGTGGCGTTGGAGATGGCGCCGGGCTACACGCCGGTAGCCGTACGCTCTTGGGCCGTCGTCTTGGTGGCGTTGGAGATGGCGATGGCGCCGGGCTGCACACCAGCAGTCGCGCGCCCCCGGGTCCATCGTCTTGGTGGCGTTGGAGATGGCGATGGCGCCGGGCTGCACGCCAGCAGCCGCGCGCCCCCGGGTCCGTCGTCTCGAGCGCGGCTCGTGGTAGTGGAAACGTTTGCCGGCTTGCACGCTGGCAGCCCCATCGTCGCCCGTTGGTGCCCCTCGCCGGAGTGGACATGGCGCCGGCTTGGACGCCGGCAGCCTCGCCGTCGAGATGAATAGAGCGTCCGCCATCGGCCTTTGAGGCCGTCGTCTGGCAGCGTTGATGTCTTGGGCACGGTGGATACGGCACCGTCGCCGCTGCTGCCATCTTCAAGGCCATCCGTAGATGGAACAACGACAGTATCGGGCTGCCGTTTCATGTACTGCCCGCCGACTCCATGCGTCATCGTGCGAGATGCATCTTGCATGCATGTGTTGTATATATATGGAGAGAGAGAAAGAAAAGAGAAGAGAGGATTCAACCGTGGTTCTCACCATTAGGGACCATCATCTTCTCCTCCATAGCCTCCGTGCTCCTGATCACCACTATGTGTATGTGTATGAAGTTTGGAGTTTGTGTGCGAGTGCTGATTGGAGTGCTATCTTATGGGTGGATGAAGATTTGTAGATGGGTTCTGGCTGTGGGATCCTACATGCGTGTGGTTTCGGGATGGGTGTGTGAGCTCGCGTCGTCTGGCCGGACGCCTCCGAGGAAAGAGTATGAGCTGTGAGTTTTTGATCGATGCCGTGTTTTCCAGGTGTGAGCCGCCGGCTCTGAGATGGACAGCCGGGTGCCCTTTTATAAGCAGGGAGTGACGCCGTGGATGAGGATGGATTGCCGATTATCTGGAGTTCGTTTCACTAATGCAGATGTTTATCTATCACCGGCATGCGCCGAGTCCCCGGTAGAATTGCGGCCGTTCGAGCTTTCTTCGGCCTGATCCTTATCGCTTCGATGGACCGGTATCAGCTAGCCAAATATATCCGGTTTAGTTGGGGCCAATCGATGGAGCAGAGCGACCGGCGTTACGCGCATACGTGACACGCTCCAGTTGTGAATCTGCCGGACGTACACCTTGGTACTTTAACCCTGTACGCGTATTCCTGTAAAATACACTAATAATTAATTAAGTTAATTAGTTGTCTTCATTTGGTGTTGCTTAGGCGTTCGTGCATGGCTGTAGCTGCCGGTGGTGAGCATGGCTCATGCACGTTAAATTGATCACCAGACCCATGCATGCATCGTGTACACGGCCTGCTCATAGAATACTTGTTTGATTAAGATCTTCCCGCACCTTCCAGCTATCAACCGTGTCCACCTGCTCTATAATTTTGTACAAAAATCCATAGAACAAATGCTCCCCGCCAAGTGGAGTTCGAGCGCAAAGCGAATCGGACTCGACTTGGCGAGAAACCAACTCGGCGCAACTATTTCATTGCAGCCTTATTCACCGTGTAGAAGCGGTGTGGGTAGATCTTCCCATGTTCATAATAGCTTAGAGAAATTTGCTGGGCCATGCACGACGGTGGCGCCAACCAGCAAAACATCCACAATTCACCTCCATTGCACAGCGAAATATCATGCCGTGTCTTGGAGAAAATTTATCAAACTAGTCGCGACCGCATAGCTATAGCAGTGCCAGCCGACTAGATCAAAGGGTTTCATAGATTCGTGCTAGCCGCACTGGCGCACTGCACTGCTCCCGTATCTTCATGTGTCGGTATAGCTAAGACGCCGAAAAGACATCAGCGTCGACACCACCCCGGTGTTGCCACGGTAGGCTGGTGGAGACACTTGAAGTTGAAGGCGCTTGGAGTATCGTGTACGCCCCATCGCCATTCAGCTTGTAAAAGCATATGGCCAAGTATTTGGCCGAGTATTTGCTCGAGGAATAAAACCCACAAGATCAAGAAAACATGAAATCGAGAGAAAAACATAGTTTAAAAACATGGTTTTGGTTTTGGATTTTTAAAATGTTGGCTTTCCCGTTATACACTAGCTATATATATGATATTGGAAAAGGCCGACGAAGGACTTGTCTTCGAGAATCGTCGCAAGACCATGACGATTACAACTTTGTCCTTCCGTGTACGTGTGTGGAGACGCCGTCTTCGGAGATGCTTCCAAGAGGCAGTAGCAAATCATACTCTAGCCCATCCTGGTACCGAGGAGCCCCACGGCTCAGCCATGCCCCTGCACGATACCCCGCGAACCCAGAGACTTGGGCATGGTAAAACGAGGGAGTAAGGCTTTGGGACAACAGCTCTGAAACTTCCGCGCCTTATTGAGGGGTGGTGAACAGCTACCTTCCGCCTTCCTTCGAATGGTTCCCTTATGTTTGGGATGGTTTAGACCTGCTTCTTGGAGTTTATGTAATTTTTCCCTCCTACGGGGACTGCTTTCGAGGGCCACTTGGGTGACCATGGACTTCATGAGATTGCTTGCACTCTTGGAGATACTTTTTTTTTGTTTTTGGCTTGAACTTCTGAGATTCTCTTCTTCTTTCTTTGCTCGGGGAGCCATCTTGGGAATTTGGAAGGCACCGTTCACCTTGGTGGACTAAGGAATCCTCTGGCACTTTATCTGGAGCTTTTTTTTGTGGCACACCCCAGGGTTGTCACGCGGCTATGCACCGATTCGGGCAGCCTTTTCATGATCTTTTCCTATGGTCTTCCCCAGGGTGTGAGCCTCTACGAGCGCGAGGCACGCCGGGAAGCATGAGGGGCGTGGAGTCTTGGTACGCTGAAGTGCCCAAGTGATCTTCTCCACTGCCTCTGGAAGCATGCACTTGGTACGTGTCGTGCTTTGTGGGTGTAGGTGCCGCTCCACTTGCAACTTGGCACCTCGTGCCACACTCCGACAAGTCCTAAGGCAGCCAGATCTTCAGTCACCAGCACAATATGATTAGGGAAAGCTAGTTTTGTTTTGTTGTTGGGGGAAAACAGATGATCCACACTATGCAAAGGAGAATGCATCATGGACTTGAGCCGACTGAAGGACTCCCCATAGAAAAACGGAAAAAAAAGGAAAAGGCAATGGAAGAGGCAAATATTTATCAAAAATAATTTTTAAGAAACCTTCCGTTGATTGGAGGCATGGGCCGGGCTCCTTGAGGGTCGACCAGCTGGTATGCACCCCCGTCGTAGGCTTGCTCGATGGCGTAGGGTCCTTCCCACTTTGGCTCGAACTTCCCCTTCGTCTTGTGCGTGACGACGATGGGGCGCCTGAGGACAAGAACTAGCTCGCCCTTCCGAAAGACGCGTTGCCGCACGAGCTTGCCATAAGCTCTCACCATGTTTTGACGGTAAAGCTCCAAGTTCTGCAGGGCTTGGAGACGCTCCTCCTCCATGGAGTCAAGCTCGTGGAATCGCAGTTGTACCTGTTCATCTTTGGTGAGTTCATCTTGGATGGCGACACGAAGAGAGGGTAGCTGGACCTCCAATGGAAGTACCGCCTCACTCCCGTAGACAAGGGAATAGGGTGTAGACTGAGTTGGGGTACGGACTGTAACGCGGTACGCCCATAGAGACTCGAAGAGACGGTCGGGTCAGTCCCTTCTATGTCTTGTCACTGTCTTCTTGAGTATCTTGCCGAGCATCTTGTTGAAGGCCTCGATTGCTCCATTGGCTTGTGGCATCCCGCAAAAACCACTACTAGAAAATCGCGTTGTTTTTGTGCATTGCATCATCATGACCGCACGCTCATGTCATCATGCCGCATTGCATTTGAGCATCGGCATCATCTTGCATCTGCTTGCATAAAACTATTTGCGGGAAAACCTATTTTGTGTTTTCTAAAACGCCCCGTCTTTGTTCAAACGCAAAACCCGGGTCGCCGGAATATTTTGTTTTGTCTGCTATCGGTTTGCAAAAGTTTGTTTGAAATAAATAAATTATTTAATTATTTTAAGTGGGGCAGTCGAACGGGCCGATTCGACCCGAACGACCACCCCCAGAATAAAGATCGGTCCAGCTTAGACCCCACCCCAAGTCTTTTCTTACATAGTCCTAGTCTACCCCCAAACCCTCCACATCACCCCGCCCTATAGCAACTCACCACCTCACCGAGCCCCTCCCGTTGGCCACTCTCCCGCTGCCACCTCACCCCCCAAACACCCCCTCTTCCCTCCTCACCCAACCGACCCAGCCACCCACTCACACGCACACAGCCCCCACACCTGCCCCTCCCCACCCGGGTCCCGCCTGCCCTGTCCCGCTGCCACCTGGGCCCCTCCTCCCTGGCCCCACGCGCCCCCAAACGCACCCGCAGCTCCCTAGCCCCACCTGGCCCCCTGCCCGCGGCCCCCACGCCCGGACCCATCCCCCACCCGCACCGCAGCCTCCTCCCTCCTTCCCCCACGCGCCCCGCGTCTTCCTCCTTCCTCTCTCTCCCAGCCCCGGCGACCACCCTCCCCTTCTCCACCCTCTGCCTCGAGCCCCGCCGGCTCGAGCTCGCCCCTCCGCTCCCTCGCCGCCGCGCCCTGCCCCGGCTCGCCACCGCGTCGACCGCCCCTCTCCGGCGAGTCGCCTCCGCCCTCTCCCTCCCCGCCACCAGCGCGCGCCCCCAGGATCCACCGCCGCCGCGCCCGGCTCCCCCTCTGCAGCCGCCGCCGCGGACCCCCCTCGCCTCGCCGGCCTTCCTCCTGCCGCGCCCTCCCTTCCCCGCCTCGCCGCCGTCGCCGGCGGGCCCGCGTCGTCGACCTCCAGCAGCCGCCTCCGGCGCAACCGTCGCCGTTGCGCTCGTCCCGCGCCCCCTCTCCTCCCCAGGCTCGGCTCCTCCCACCTACCTCCGCCCCGCCGCCGCGTGGCCCCAAGCACCGCCTCCGGCCCGTGTCCGCCGCCTTCGAGCCTGCACCACCGCCGCCCTTCCTCCTCGCCTGCCAGCGTCCCTCCTCTCCGGCGCCGGCCTCCGCAGTTCGCCGGCCGCCGTCCCCGCGCTGGTACCCTTCTCCCCGTCCCTGGCGTCGCCATCGCCCGCCTCTTAGCGTCTGCCTCGCCTGCATCGTCCCCGTCGGCCTCCTCGCCGGCCCGAGCTGCCTCTGCAACCGCCGCCGCTCCCCCTCCGTGCCTGCCTCCTGCGCCGCCCCGGCAACCTCCCTCACCGAGCCGCGTCTCCGCCCCGCCCCGTCGCTGCTGCCAGATCCTCGACGCCCCTGCGTGACCCCGGACCCGCCGCTCCGTTTCTCTCCGCAGGCCCCGCCTCCGTCCTCCTCGTCCGCGCGCCGGCGTCGTCGCCTGACCTCCGACCGCCGCTGTCGTCCCCGGCGAGCCTCGTCCCCGCCCTCCACCGTGGAACGCCCCCCGTCGGTGCTCGTCCCGGCCAGCAACCGCCGTCGGTGTCGGCCGCCCCGCGCGGCACCGCGTCGCCGGAGCCCCGCCATAAGTTCTGCCGCACACATGGTTGCTCCGGGGACTCAAGTCAACCCCAAGGTCTTCGATAGGCCCAAGCCATGATCCTGGAACCAAAGCGCGGGTCCAAGACCACAAGACCTCCTTCATGGACATCCGAAGACCCCGACCCATGGAAACCGAAGACCCTGAATCCGGATCCGAAGACCGAACCCCAAGATCTGCCTCACGAGACTGAACCCCTCGGAACGCCAAGTTCTCCTCATGAACCCCGAAGACCCGAACCTGGGATCATCGCCACAGATCGACAAGGATTTCCACATGGGACGACAAGTACTCCGTCATGGACCCGATTGAAGCAAACCCGAAGACGGTAGATGCGACAAGTACTTCTCTCCAGATCCGACGCCCGAGGACTCGGATGCCAAGGTCGCCAACGCGGAACGACAAGACCTCCTTCCGCACCGATGCCGACGACGTCGCACGCCTAGTTCTTCTTCCCGAACGCCAAGACCGACCCGATACGCGGCCCGACAAGATCTTCGCGACCACAAGAACTACATCGACCAGGGCGAGTCCGATGCGCCCCCGGCGTCGAACCAAGTCCTGCTTCCCGGATGCGACAAGATCTACCCCAGTAATCCGAGAACGACCCCGCCGAGACCGAACCCAAGATCCGGACCCTGAGACCGAACCCCGAACCCCGGAACCCCAAGTTCGTCGAGACCCCTAATGTGTGACCCTTATCCGAGAACCCTATTTTTATAAATGCCCTCTATATAATTGTTGCATAATAATTGGTCATGCATGCATACTTACCATGTGGTTTGGGGGCCTTAGGCCGATTCACCTTAATTAAATATGAGGCTCATATGCGGGCAAATCTAGCCTTATATTGGCCTCATTTAAATTTGTGCATCGAACCGGTACCATCTCTTGCCCTGTTAATACAACATTTAATTTGCGGGGTAGCTAAATAACTTGAACCACCTAAATAATTTTCGGGACCCCCGGTTCCGCTTAATATGACCTAATCGCATCGCATCTTTGCCATGTCATACATCAACCATGCATCATGCCGATCTTCTGCCGTTGTATTAAATATTGTATCCGGTGATTATTCTAGTGTTTTGCTTCTTCGCGGATAAGGCTGTTGAGTTGATGTGAGCTTCGCCCCGATCTTCGGTTGAACCCTCGACAATGTTTTCAGGCGAGCATCTCCCCCTTTCTACCTATCTTACTTTTATAGTATTTATTCCCTCCTGTTGATCTATTGCTATCTGTGTTGCGTTGCTCTAGTTTTCGTACCCGTGATATCCCTCGCAGCCTTATATTGCCATGGCCACCTCCTATTACTTGTAGTTTTGTAGATAGTTGGACTTGCGCGTCGTAGTCGCTTGCTCAAGTGCTGTTGCTTGTCGCCATGTACCACAGTTGTTGGAGTATTGCCACATGTTTGATGTTGGAGATGATCTCGGCTTTATTTATCATTCACTTTAATTCCTGTTTAACAACTAAAATTGAAGTAAGTAAGCAGAGGCATCAGTGGGTGATAGATAATATTTGGTTTCCGACCGCCCACTTGTGTCCCGTAGGACCCCGAGTGCTTGATACCTGTTCCTTGATTTATCGCGCTATCCACATACGGGGAATTATGGGACCCCCTTAGCCAGAGCTTGATTCATTCTTATTTCTTGGGGCCACAAACTAGTTTGAGGTTTTATTTACGATCCTGTACTTATGCCATGCTACTGCTTTATTTACGATTGTGCGAGGAGCACACTGTACTGTTTAGGAATGGTGACCCGTTTACGCGGTATCGACAAGCCCAGTTTTGGGTTCCCAGTCGCTTACAGCCGGCCCCACAAACCTCGGGTCCGTCTCGAAGTCAGCTAACTTCGTTGCGGGTGTACTCCAAGGGTTGGCCCCCTGAAATATTTATGAATCCTGTGATTGCTCTGTCGTGAAAGCCTCGTTGGGTTTTGATTTGGTTTTTCCGAGGTCGATCGTGTGTGTGTTGCTATTTGTGCACCCCGGCCGGGTAAAACTTTCTGAAAGCCGTGTCCGCGGTTATGGACGACTTGGAGCACAGTATCTCGATCATAGACAACTATAACTAAAGTAGTGCTATAAATTTGACTTTATAACGACTAGTAATCAGCTCCACTATAATGGAATGGCTAAATAAAACTGCCCACAATTGCTGGTTTGGGTTGTCGTTGGCGACCATTGTACCTGACTAGTAAGTATTGCAACTACAACGGAATGGCTAAATAAAAGTACCAACAACTGCTGGGTTTTGGGGTTATCTCATGCTATTTGTATATGATTAGTAAGTGTTGCAACTATAACGGAATGGTTAACTAAAACGGCCCACTGCTTATTTTATCAG
This sequence comes from Avena atlantica, assembly GCA_910589765.1. Lineage (NCBI taxonomy): Eukaryota > Viridiplantae > Streptophyta > Magnoliopsida > Poales > Poaceae > Avena > Avena atlantica. The sequence continues at coordinate 481,868,565 of OU342735.1, read as the reverse complement.
GATGATTATCTATACCTGACTAGTAATTGCTGCAACGATAACTGAATAAATAAAACTGCCAACGGTGTGTGTTCCTCGGTTGACTTCCTCGTTTGGTCTCGAGGGGGAAATGCCAGGATGGGTTTGTTGGTGTTAGATTCAGGTTGGTTCCGAATAGGTCTTTCTTATCCCTCTCTGATATCCGCCAGTAGTATCGAGTCTCTATAGGTTGTTTAGTGCATGCTGCGCTGCCGCTTCAGTCCACCACACCTATGTAGGCGAGGACCGCTGAATTCTAGTCTCGCCGTGTACTGGCCTCAGTACTGACGCTCCTCTTTTTTCCTTTGCCCTTTGTCGGAATCCCTTTTTTTAAGCACGTTTTGAGAGCGACGTCGTTAGCAGGGTTACCCTTCCGGCTTGGCCTGGGCAGGGTTATGGACGCCATTGGTTATTCTTCAGGGCTCTTAGCCCCATTTGCATCTTGTCCGTAGTCGGACGCTCTGTCATTTTCAAGGTGATTTGGATCTTTGTATATTATATCTGTATTCTTCACTCATGGAGTCGCTGTTGTATATATCGGTTCTGTGGGTCCTATCGAGGACTGTTGTTTAATGTTATTACTTCGTTTTCCACCCGCACGAAAGTGCCTGGTGGGCACCTTTGAATCGTTTCTATGCGGGTTTGGCGGGAATCGCTGAAACTTGCATAGGTCCGATTCTGAGGGTGTTACATGGCTTGAGGGTAGTAGCCGGTGGAGTAGTTCCACTTGATCTTGTACTTCGCCATGAACCTATACATCTTGTTGGATTTGAATGCCTTGCCGTTGTCGGAGGTGATACGGTGTGGTATCCCAATGCGATGTATGATATTTCGCTCTAGGAAGTTGATGACGTTGTCGCTCTTCACCTCCCGCAGCGGGGCAGCCTCCGCCCACTTGGAGAAGTAGTCCGTCGCTGCAAGGATGAAACGATGGCCCCTAGAAGATGGTGGATCGATGGGTCCGATGACGTCAATGTAGGGTTTCGTAGCATGGAAAACAAAAAAATTCTACCGCATACAAACAAACAAGCCAAGATCTATCTACTAGATTGTAGCAACGAGTCGATGGAATAACTCACCCTCGAAGATTCCAAAGTGTTTAACGAGAGCGGATTCTCGTGGGTGATGTAGTCGTACTCTTCCCGATCTCAAGATCGCGTAGACGATCCTTCCGGCGCTGCGTTCCGGCAGCGCTCCCGCAGTCGGTCACACGTTCGGTACTCGATGAAGACCTTCCTCTCCCTTGTTCCAGCAGGCAGCGGAGGTTGTAGCACTCTCCTCGCAATTCCGGCAGCAAAACGACGTGGTACCGGAAGTAGAGGGGAGATCTCGCAGGGCTTCGCCTTAAGCTGGAGCGAGTATGGTGGATTATGAGAGAGCTCCTCGGCGATCTAGGGTTTAGACATACCAAGGAGGAGGTGCTAGAGCCGGCGGCTAGGGCTTGGGGCAGCCCAAGTCGGCGGCTAGGGCAACCCTAGGAGGCGGCGGCAGCTGCAGGAGGTGGTGGCGCCAAGCTAGGGTTTGGGGCAGGGAACTTGTGTGTCAGGAGGGGCAGCCCTGCCCCTCCCTTTATAGGTGAGAGGTGCGGCCAAGGGGAGGGGAGTCCCTCCCCAACTCGGCTTGGAGGTGGGCCGTCGGTTGGAGGAGAGAACTCCTCCCCAACTCGGTTTCCACCTCTCCTCCTCTTTCCAAAAACTGTCGTTTGACTTTTCAAACTAGCCGTTTGACTTTTCAAACTAGGATTTGACTAAACCCTTTATTTTGGACAGCGATGACACCTAGTACATGATGCAATCATTCCAACTTGTAATGACACATTCATGTACCCCTTCCCCTCCGGAGTGCCGGACATTCCGGAACCTTCTAGAACATTCCCGATGAAAACACCGGAATCATTCCCCAACTCCGAAACGAGACTTTCCTTATATGAATATTATTTTCCGGACCATTCCGGATCTCCTCGTGATATCCCGAATCCCATTCGAGACTCCGAACAACATTCAGTCTCTTTCTCATCATTCCATAACTACTCAAACAACGTCGAATCCTTAAGTGTGTCTCCCTACGGTTCGTGAATTATGCGGACATGATCGAGACACTTCTCCGAACAATAACCAATAGAGGAATCTGGAAATTTATATGGCTCCCACATATTTCTACGATTACTTTGCGATCGAATGAACCACTTACATACGATACCAATTTCCCTTTGTCTCACAATAGTTTACTTATCCGAGGTTATGATCGTTGGTATCTCTGCATACCTAGTTCAACCTCGTTACCGATAAGTACTCTTTTATCGTTCCCGTGATATGTGATCCCTTGTGAGCCAGTCACATGCTTGCAAGCTAATTGGATGACATTCCACCAAGAGGGCCCAGAGTATATCTATCCGTCATATGGATGGACAAATCCCACTCTTGATCCAGGTGTCTCAACCAATACTTTCCAAACACTCAATGCCACCTTTATAGCCACCCAGTTACGGTGTGGTGTTTGTTGTCATCAAAGCATCCATCCGGTAAAGGTGATATGCATGATCTCATGGTCGAAGGAATTAGGTTACTATGTATCAGAAAGCATATAGCAATTGAACTATTGAAATGACTTGATCTTTATGCTACGCTTATCTATAGGAGTATGTCCACCATATCATTCTCCTAATGATATGATCTTGTTGTTGATAACATCTCAATGTTCATGATAGGGAAACCACAATCATTTATCAACCAACAAGCTAGTGATGTATAGAGGCTTTACTAGGGACTTCATTTTAAGTTTACAAATCACACAAGTACTAATGTTTCCTTGTTAATACTATTATAGCATGAATGTAAACATTTATCATAAACACAAAGATATAATAATAACTACATTTATTATTGCCTCTAGGGCATATCTCCAACAATCTCCCACTTGCACTAGAGTCATCTAATCTAGATTACATGGTAATATACCGAACACCCATGGCAGTTTGGTGCTGGTCATGTTTTGCCCTCGGGAGAGGTTTAGTCAACGGATCCGCCACATTCAGATCTGTGTGTACTTTGCAAATCTTTATATCCCCATCTTGGATATGTTCTCGAATAGCGTGAAAACGTAGCTTGATATGCTTCAGCTTCTTGTGTGACCTTGGTTCTTGCGCATTGGCTATGGAGCCCATGTTATCAGAGTAGATAGACATTGGGTCCAACGCACTTGGAACCACACCCAGCTCTGTAATGAACTCTTTCATCCATATCGCTTCTTGTGAAGCCTCTGAAGTAGCCATGTATTCCGATTCAGTTGAAGATCTCGCCACAACGCTTTGCTTTGCACTCCTCCAGCTAACTGCTGCACCATTCAAAATAAATACGTATCCAGATTGTGATTTAGAATCATCCGGATCGGTGTTCCAACTAGCATCGGTGTAACCATTAACAACGATCTGTTCATCACCACCATAAGAAAGAACCATATCCTTAGTTCTTCTCAAGTACTTAAGGATGTTTTTGACCGCTGTCCAATGATCCACTCCTGGATCACTTTGATATATGCTAGTTAGACTAATAGCATATGCAATGTCGGGTCTAGTACATAGCATGGCATACATTAGAGATCCTATGGCTGAGGCATAGGGAGTCTTACTCATCCTTTCTCTATCTTCTGCCGATGTCGGACTTTGAGTTTTACTCAAGGTCGTATTGGGAAACATGGGCAAGAACCCTTTCTTGCTTTCTTCCATTCCAAACCTCTTTAGAACTTTGTCCAAATATGTACTTTGTGACAATGATATTTGGCGTTTCGATCTATCTCTATAAATCTTTATGCCTAATATGTAAGCTGCTTCACCAAGATCCTTCATTGAAAAACTATTATTCAAATATTCCTTGACACTATTAAGAAGGTCTACATCATTCCCAATCAACAATATGTCATCTACATATAGTATTAAGAATGCTACAGAGCTCCCACTCACTTTCTTGTAAATACAAGCTTCTCCATAAGTTTGTATAAAACCAAAACTTTTGATCACCTTATCAAAACATTGATTCCAACTTCGGGATGCTTGCTTCAATCCATAGATGGACCGTTGAAGTTTGCATACCTTGTTAGCATCTTTAGGATCGACAAAACCTTTGGGTTGCATCATATACAACTCTTCATCAATGTCTCCATTGAGGAATGATGTTTTGACATCCATTTGCCATATCTCATAATCATAATATGCAGCGATTGCTAACATAATCCTCACAGACTTTAGCTTCGCTACTGGTGAGAAAGTCTCATCATAGTCAACTCCTTGAATTTGTCGAAACCCTTTTGCGACAAGTCGAGCTTTATAGACATTAACATTACCATCAACATCTGTTTTCTTCTTGAAAATCCATTTGTTCTCGACAGCCTTCCGGCCATCCGGTAAGTCCACCAAAGTCCATACTTGGTTTTCGTACATGGATCCAATCTCGGATTTCATGGCTTCTTGCCATTTATTGGAATCTGGGCTCATCATTGCTTCCTCATATGTCTCAGGGTCATCGGTGTTGTCCACCAACATGAAACTCATAACGGGATCATACCAATCTGGAGTGGTACGAGTTCTCGTTGACCTGCGAGGCTCTGTAGCAACTTCAACCGAAGTTTCATGATCATCATCATTAGCTTCCTCTCTTATTGGTGCAGGCAACACATGAACTTCTTCCGGTGCTGCGCTACTCGCAATTTCGAGAGAAGGTTCGACAACCTCGTCGAGTTCTACTTTCCTTCCAGTCACTTCTTTCGAGAGAAATTCCTTCTCTAGAAAGGATCCATTCTTGGCAACGAAGATTTTGCCTTCGGATCTATGATAGAAGGTATACCCAATAGTTTCCTTCGGGTATCCTATGAAGACGCATTTTTCCGCTTTGGGTTCAAGCTTGTCCGGCTGTAATTTCTTTACATAGGCTTCGCATCCCCAAACTTTAAGGAACGACAATCTAGGTTTCTTCCTAAACCATAATTCATACGGTGTCGTTTCAACGGATTTAGATGGTGCCCTATTTAAAGTGAATGCGGCTGTTTCTAATGCATAACCCCAAAATGATAGCGGTAAATCTGTAAGTGACATCATAGAACAAACCATATCTAAGAGAGTTCGATTACGACGTTCGGACACACCATTACGCTGTGGTGTTCCCGACGGTGTCAACTGTGAAAGTATTCTGCATTTCTTCAAATGCTCGCCAAACTCGTAACTTAGATATTCACCTCCACGATCAGAACGTAGAAATTTAATCTTCTTGTTACGTTGATTCTCTACCTCACTTTGAAATTCCTTAAACTTCTCGAAAGTTTCGGACTTATGTTTCATGAAATAGATATACCCATATCTACTCAAGTCATCCGTGAAGGTAAGAACATAACGATAACCACCGCGCGATGCTACACTCATTGGACCACACACATCGGTATGTATGATTTCCAATAAGTCCGTAGCTCGCTCCATCATACCAAAAAATGGAGTCTTAGTCATTTTACCCATCAGACATGCTTCGCATCTATCAAGTGATTCGAAATCAAGTGATTCAAGAAGTCCATCGGAATGGAGTTTCTTCATACGCTTCACTCCAATGTGACCAAGACGACAGTGCCACATATAGTTCGAGTTATCGCTTGATTTCAACCGTTTAGCCTCAATGTTATTAATATGTGTATTTCCACTATCGAGATTCAATAAGAATAGACCATCTATCAAAGGTGCATGTGCATAAAACATATTACTCATATAAATCGAACAACCATTATTCTCGGACTTAAACAAGTAACCGTCTCGCAATAAACAAGATCCCGATATAATGTTCATGCTCAACGCAAGCACCAAATAACAATTATTTAAGTATAAAACTAATCCCGATGGTAGATGAAGGGGTAGCGTGCCGACCGCGATCACATCAAACTTTGATCCGTTTCCCACGCGCATCGTCACCTCGTTCTTCGCTAGCTTCCGTTTATTCTGCAGCACCTGTTTCGAGTTACAAATATGAGCAACCAAACCAGTATCAAATACCCAGGCACTACTACGAGTACTAGTGAGATACACATCAATAACATGTATATCAGATATACCTTTCTTCTTGATGTTGCCGTTCTTCAAATCCGCCAAGTACTTTGGGAAATTCCGCTTCCAGTGACCTTCTCCCTTGCAGTAAAAGCACTCAGTATCAGGCTTAGGTCCAGCCTTGGTCTTCTTCGTCGGCGCGGTAACTTTCTTACCACCCTTCTTGAAGTGTCCCTTCTGCTTAGACTTGCCTTTCTTGAATTTGGTGGTCTTATTGACCAACAACACTTGGTGCTCTTTCTTAATCTCCACTTCTGCAGATTTCAACATGGCAAAGAGTTCTGGCAACGTCTTGTTCATGTTTTGCATGTTGTAGTTCATCACAAAGTTCTTGTAACTTGGTGGTAGTGATTGGAGGACACGGTAAATCCCCAAAGCATTAGGAATCACAATACCCAAGCTTTGAAGTTTGTTTGCGTGCCCAGACATCTTAAGCACATGCTCACTGACGGAGCTGCCCTCTTCCATCTTGCAGTTAAAGAACTTTTCAGAAGCCTCATAGCTTTCAATTGCCGCATGAGTCTCAAAGATCAATTTGAGATCCTCGACAATATCATATGGGTCTGAATTCTCAAACCTTTTCTGAAGCTCCAATTCTAAACCATACAAGATAGCACACTGAACTGTGGAGTACTGAGTCTTCCGAGTGAGGTAAACGTTCTTTACTTCATCGGCAGCATCAGCTGCAGGTGGGTCACCCAGTGGTGCATCCAGCACATAGGTCAAATTACCAGCTGTGAGGACAATCCTCAAATTGCGGAACCAATCCGCGAAGTTGCTTCCATTGTTTTTCAACTTTTCTTTCTCTAGGAACGCATTAAAATTGATGGTAGGGGCTGCCATTGATCTACAACATATTTGCAATAGTTTAGACTAAGTTTATGACAAATTGAGTTCAAATTAATAATAAAATTAATCTAGGTGAACTCCCACTCAAAACAATATCACTCACATTGTTTTAGTGATCACACGAACCAAATCCACTACATCAACACTGATCATCACGAGAGTTGATATAGTTTCAATGGCGAACAATCGACATGTTCATCATATCTACTATATGATTCATGCTTTACCTTTCGGTGATCCGTGTTCCGAGACCATGTCTGTACATGCTAGGCTCGTCAAGATCAAACCTTAGTTTCCGCATGAGCAAATCTGGCTTGCTCACGTTGTATACACTTGTGGAATCTAACACACCCGATCATCACGTGGTGCTTCGAAACAACAAGCTTTAGCAACGGTGATAACTGAGGGTGAACACTTTATGACTTGAAATTCATGTGCATGAGGGATCATCTTATAATGCTATCGTCGTCTACTAAGCAATACAAGATGCATAAAGGATTAACATCACATGCAATTCATAATATGTGATATGATATGGCCTTTCTTCATTGTGCTTCCGATCTCCATCTTCTAGCACGAACATGATCTCCATCATCACCGGCCTTGCATCAAGGTCAATGACGCTTCTCCATGGTTGTCGTCCACCGGCTTCATCTATTACAACTACTTTGAATAAACACGCGGGTCTTAACATAAATTAAAGACAACCATATGGCTCCTGCCGGTTGCCAACTTACAATAAGGAACATTGCATACATCAAATATAATCACAATCATGGCCATATCACATCACAGCACACCCCTGCAAAACAAAGTTAGACGCCTCTACTTTCTTTGCATGTTTTACGTGGTTTGGGGCTTTCAATAAGTGTCGTTCTAACTTACGAACATGAACCACAACATTGATACTAGTATTGTTAATCACCCGTTGTAAATTGGATCTTAACTATGCTAGGAGAAATAGGCACCCGCAAAGCCAGTTATGCAATACAAGTTGCATGTCAAGCGTGGAGCAAGTCTCATGAACGATGTCATGTAAGGTTAGCCCGGGCCGCTTCATCCCAACATACCGCAAGATGCAAAGTACACAAGAAGCAATGGACAATAAAAGCATCAACGCCCACAATGACCATTGTGTTCTACTCGTGCAACAGATCTACATATAGACACGGCTCTGATACCACTGTAGGGTTTCGTAGCATGGAAAACAAAAAATTTATACCGCATACAAACAAACAAGCCAAGATCTATCTACTAGATTGTAGCAACGAGTCGATGGAATAAATCACCCTCGAAGATTCCAAAGTGTTTAACGAGAGCGGATTCTCGTGGGTGATGTATTCGTACTCTTCCAGATCTCAAGATCGCGTAGACGATCCTTCCGGCGCTGCGTTCCGGTAGCACTCCCGCAGTCGGTCACACGTTCGGTACACTACGAAGACCTTCCTCTCCCTTGTTCCAGCAGGTAGTGGAGGTTCTAGCACTCTCCTCGCAATTCCGGCAGCACAACGGCGTGGTACCGGAAGTAGAGGGAAGATCTCGCAGGGCTTCGCCTTAAGCCGAAGCGAGTATGGTGGATTATGAGAGAGCTCCTCGGCGATCTAGGGTTTAGACATACCAAGGAGGAGGTGCTAGAGCTGGCGGCTACGGCTTGGGGCAGCCCAAGTCGGCGGCTAGGGCAACCCTAGGAGGCGGCGGCAGCTGCAGGAGGTGGTGGCGCCAAGCTAGGGTTTGGGGCAGGGAACTTGTGTGTCAGGAGGGGCAGCCCTGCCCCTCCCTTTATAGGTGGGAGGTGCGGCCAAGGGGAGGGGAGTCCCTCCCCAACTCGGCTTGGAGGTGGGCCGCCGGTTGGAGGAGGGAACTCCTCCCCAACTCGGTTTCCACCTCTCCTCCTCTTTCCAAAAACTGCAGTTTGACTTTTCAAACTAGCCGTTTGACTTTTCAAACTAGGATTTGAAAAAACCCTTTATTTTGGACAGCGATGACACCTAGTACATGATGCAATCATTCCAACTTGTAATGACACATTCATGTACCCCTTCCCCTCCGGAGTGTCGGACATTCCGGAACCTTCTAGAACATTCCCGATGAAAACACCGGAATCATTCCCCAACTCCGAAACGAGACTTTCCTTATATGAATCTTATTTTCTGGACCATTCCGGATCTCCTCGTGATATCCCGAATCCCATTCGAGACTCCGAACAACATTCGGTCTCTTTCTCATCATTCCATAACTACTCAAACAACGTCGAATCCTTAAGTGTGTCTCCCTACGGTTCGTGAATTATGCGGACATGATCGAGACACTTCTCCGAACAATAACCAATAGAGGAATCTGGAAATTCATATGGCTCCCACATATTTCTACGATTACTTTGCGATCGAATGAACCACTTACATACGATACCAATTTCCCTTTGTCTCACGATAGTTTACTTATCCGAGGTTATGATCGTCGGTATCTCTGCATACCTAGTTAAACCTCGTTACCGATAAGTACTCTTTTCTCGTTCCCGTGATATGTGATCCCTTGTGAGCCAGTCACATGCTTGCAAGCTAATTGGATGACATTCCACCGAGAGGGCCCAGAGTATATCTATCCGTCATATGGATGGACAAATCCCACTCTTGATGCATGTGTCTCAACCAATACTTTCCAAACACTCAATGCCACCTTTATAGCCACCCAATTACGGTGTGGTGTTTGATGTCATCAAAGCATCCATCCGGTAAAGTGTGATATGCATGATCTCATGGTCGAAGGAATTAGGTTACTATGTATCAGAAAGCATATAGCAATTGAACTATTGAAATGACTTGATCTTTATGCTACGCTTATCTATAGGAGTATGTCCACCATATCATTCTCCTAATGATATGATCTTGTTGTTGATAACATCTCAATGTTCATGATAGGGAAACCACAATCATTTATCAACCAACAAGCTAGTGATGTATAGAGGCTTTACTAGGGACTTCATTTTAAGTTTACAAATCACACAAGTATTAATGTTTCCTTTTTAATACTATTATAGCATGAATGTAAACATTTATCATAAACACAAAGATATAATAATAACTGCATTTATTATTGCCTCTAGGGCATATCTCCAACAGTCAATCCCCCAGGCGTCGAATGGCCATGAGGGAACGGTGGGGTGTAGAGGAACTGACGGTGATGCTTGAAGTCGCCATGGATTTGGCAACCATGGCATGACCTGGCTACCTGGAGGCAGTCCTTCATGATGCCGGGCCAATAGTACCCAGCCAGGCGTATGGCATGGTACATCTTGGCTCCACCTTGGTGTCCACCGCAGACCCCGTGGTGCACCTCTTGTAAGATCTTTTTGGCTTCATCTTGGTTGACGCACCGAAGTAGAATCTCTTGCCCATGAGACCGTCTGTACAAGACACCGGCCTTATATACATAGGAGGGAAGTCGCCGTTGGAGTTGGCGCCTCTCGACGGGGTCGTCAGGGAGGCTGCCGTGCTTGAAGTAGTTGAGGAAGGGTTGTAGCCACTCGTACTGCTCCACGACGTTCGTCGTGATGGTGTTGACTTCTTCTTCCTCCGGGATGAGCTCTAGGACAGCGGGAAGAAGCCACCTTTCTTCCACTGTCACTTGCGTGGATTTATCACCTGGGAGCACCAGTGCCGACGCCAGTTTTGCCAAGGCATCGGCAGGTGCATTCCTGCTTCGCGGGACATGGAGAACTTCAACATGTTGGAATTTCTCCATAAGCTTCTGGGCCGCACCGTAGTATGGCATCAGTTCTGGCTTGCGTACCTCGTAGATGTCGTTGACTTGCCGAACGATGAGCTGGGAATCTCCATAGGCCCGTAAAGAACAGACCTCCATGGAGAGTGCTAGGAGGAGGCCAAAGATGAGTGCCTCGTACTCCGCCTCGTTGTTGGAGCATTCTTCCTTGAGGAGGGAGAATGAGTGATACATCACCCCTCCTTGTGGAGTCTTGAACACCAATCCTGCTCCTGTTCTCCGCTTGGGTGTGCCATCAGGGTCGGCCTCTGTGCGCGAGGCACCATCGAAGTAGAGCTCCCATGGAGCCTCGACCTCCGCGGTGAAAACCTCTTCGTCGGGGAGGTTGGTAATGAGCGGAGAGTCGTCGGGGACGGGATGCGCCGCAAGGAACTCCGCCAAGGCTTGGCCCTTGATCGCTTTCTGAGACACAAAGGTGATGTAAAAGTCCATCATGAGCAATGCCCATTTTCCGAGTCGCCCCATTAGTGCGGGCTGACTTAGCACGTACCTTATGGGATCCGCTCTAGCAACGAGCTGGATTTGGAGTGCTAGCACGTAGTGCCTCAACTTCTTCAAAGTGAATATAAGCGCCAAGCATAACTTCTCTATTGGAGAGTAGTTTCGCTCAGCGCCCACCATGGTCCGGCTCAGGTAGTAGCAAGCCACCTCCTTCCCTTCCTCATTGTGCTGAGCGAGAAGAGCACCTATTGAAGTAGGCTGCGCTGCAATGTATAGAATAAGAGGGCGCTCTTTTACAGGAGCTGCCAAAACAGGTGGGTTAAGTAAGTACTTCTTGATGTCGTCGAATCCTCTTTGACACCCTTCATCCCATACGAACGGGGCTCCTTTCTTCATGAGACTTGAGAAGGGTTGGATGCGTCCTGAGAGGTTGGAGATGAAGCGACGGATGTACGCCAACTTCCCTTGTAAACCTCTCAATTCCTTGAGATTACAAGGTGGTGGCATGTTGAGGATGGCCTTGATCTTCTTAGGTTCGATCTCTATGCCTCGATGATGGACAACGAGGCCTAGGAAGAGGCCTAATTGAACTGCGAAGGCACATTTAAACGGGTTCATCTTGAGCTGGTGTCGACGTAGGCGCTCAAAGATGACCCGGAGGTCCTCCTGATGATCCCGGCGGTCCTTGGTCTTCACCACCATGTCATCTACGTAGCAGTCCACCGAATGGTGGATCAGGTCGCCGAGGATGTATGTCATGGCCCGCTGGTACGTCGCACCAGCATTCTTCAAGCCGAATGGCATGACGGTGTAGTAGAAGTTGCCCTTCGGGGTCCTGAACGCGGTGTTGATGGCGTCGTCCGGATCCATCTTGATTTGGTTGTAGCCTGATGAACCATCCATGAAGGATAGCGCACCATGGCCCGTGGTGGAGTCGACGACCATTTCCGTGATTGGCAGGGGAAAGTCATCTTTGGGTCATGCTCGATTTAGGTCGCGGAAGTCTTGGCACACCCGTACCTGGCCATTCTTCTTCTCCACGGGGATGATGTTTGTGAGCCACTCGGTGTATTTCGCCTCTTTGATGAAATCTGCAATGATTAATTTATCGACCTCGGCGATTACTTGGTCTTGAAACTCCGGACGCAAGCGCCACGGAGGCTGCTTGACGGGGCGGTGTTGCGGGTCAATCGCCAGCTTGTGTGTAGCGACACGAGGGTCGAGCCCCGGCATCTCTTTGTAGCTCCAAGCGAAGCAATCTCGATACTCCATCAAGAAGCGTCGATAGCTTTCCCGTTCCTCTTCCGTCAGCGTGGAGCTGACAAAAGTGGGACGTGGATCGTCCTCGGTTCCGAGGTTGACTTCGACAAGTTCATCAATGGTGGGCTGACCACCGTCTTCCATCTCCTGTGGAGCCAGCGTGGGTTCGACCTCTTCTTCTTCCTTGACCGGCGCGTCGTCGATGGAGTTTTGGCGGTGAAGGCCATGATGTGACAATTCCATGTCGTCTCGTGAAGATACAGACGTAGCATGGCACGTGACTTGTGCGACGCCATTGAGTCCTCCTTCTTCTTCATCGTCGTGGCCACCCGGGTGGGTGTACCCAAGCCCGAACTTGGTCCTAGTCTTGCCCTTATGCTTGATGAGGTCCTCGGCTTGCCTCCACCATGCCTCGCAAACCGCGGGAGGCGGCGGTATTCTACTGTTTTGCCGAAGCGTGAACCCCGCCTTCTCCAGCAAGCGAGCCATCTTGGGCTCGCCCTTCATTGTGGATAGTGCTTCTTCTGTATCACCGCGAGGTTGGGGAAGCTCAAATATGGAGTCACAATGTTGTACCTGTGGAACTTTATAGAAAATGGTTTGGGTTCTAGACCCACATGAACTTGGGATAGCCCAAACCTCCAATGGAGAAGCGGTGGATATGTAGAGGGATGGGGGCTGCATGACACGAGCTCCCCCCGCAGCTTCCTCTATCTCCTTTATTCTCCTCCCTAACCACCCCTGGCTGAGTGGGTGCACCTTCCTCTTTTGGAGTGTTGCGCACCCGCAGTGTGATCGTAGGGGGAGCATCACTGCTTCCGATCAATGCCTTCGATCCTTCCTGGGCACCTGCAGAGCCGCCAAGTGTTAAACAACTAGGCTCTTGGTGCGCCGAAGTCGATGAAGATGTAGGAGCCTCTTGTAGAGGCGTCATTGCCGACCTCAACGTGATTGGCGTGGGCTTCTGGTACCTTGCCTTCAATAGCAACGGGGCTACCGGGGCAGGCGTAGAAGAGCTTGCCCCCAGCAAGATCGGGGTAGAGCTCCCCATCCCGTCCTGGGGGAAGGGCTTGTAGTTGTGTTGCACAGTCGAGGAAGATCGTCTACGCCCAGGGTTCCTTCGGCTGCGAGAGGAGGAACCTCGTGCGTCCGCAGGGGAGCATGGTATGATGAGCTGTCGTGCTTTGGCGACTGGCGCAACACCCGGTTTGATTAAGACATCAACCGCTGGTGTTGTCCGCCCGACATGTTGGTCGCTGTCTTCGACGGGGAAGTAGTACTTTGCATCTGCATGATGCGACTCTTGCACGGTGTAGGGGTTGGTGTTGCCGATGATGCGTTGTTGTGTGCCGTTGCCGTCGAGGAACTTTAGGCATTGGTGAAGGGTAGAAGGCACCACACGATACTTGTGGATCCAAGGCCTCCCTAAGAGAGCAGAGTAGGAGGTGTTCGCTTCAATGACGAAGAACCGCACCTTGAAGCTGAATGTAGACATCTGGATTTTCACCGTGATGGCCCCTAGTGTTGGCTTCCCTTGGTTGTAGAAGCTGCATATCATCACGTCGGTGGACTCCAGGTCGTTCACCGTGAAACCTGCCCGTTTCAAACTCCGGACGGGCAGTATGTTCACGACAGACCCTGGGTTGATGAGGATCCGACGAAGATGCGCGGCCCCAATGTTTCCCTCCATGTAAAGTGGGCGGTTATGGGCACCATCTTCTATGAGATTGTCCTCTTCGTCGAACGTGATCTCATTCACGAACAAGGGATTGGCAAAGAGACGATGCTTCGCCATGCACACTTCATAGATCTCCGGAGCCTGGAGCGCCTTGATGAGGGCTTCACGCGGGTTTGGCACCAGCATGAGCGCATCGTGCACACTCAGGAGCGCTGGAATTCGCTTGAGGTGGGCGATGATGTTGTAGTCGATGTCCTGTGGTTTCGCCTTCCCACCATCATGCGCTTCTGGTGTCTCTTCATGCGGTGTTGCCTCCTTCTGGGCCGCTGGCTTGTCCACTCTTGTTTGCTTGGCCTTCAGGGGGTCGGGTAAGACCTTTCCCCCACGCAGGTTCATGTTCACCTCTTCCACCTGCGGGTTCTTTGTGGCACCTTCGGCGTGGAACGCCTCGTGCTCTTCAGGAGTGAACATGTCGTCCGACTCGGAGCTAGGCACGTCCTTATAGTCGAGGACAACGTTGCAACTCGCCATGTTTTGTGCTTGAGAGGAGCGAGCCTCATCTTGTACTCCTTCGACACCCTCCGTTGGCCCTTGGTCCCAACCATGGGGTAGGAACTGCGCCAAAGTGCATAGTCCCCGCCCTGGTCGGGGGAATGACTCATCTCCCTCGGACTTGGGGACGAATCTCGATGGGGGACAGCGTTGACTTGGATCAACTCGCCTTAGAATTGTTGGGGGAGCGCGTGTTGATGATGTCAGACGAGGAGGTCGGGTTGGAAGGTCCCTCGGGTATGGCTTCCGACGGACCGTGCTCCAAGGCTTCTCCATGGACATGGTTGGTGTAGAATCCCGTTGAAGGAGAGGTGTTGATGCTGTCGCCAGGACGAGGTTGGATAGTTGGCCCTCAACTTGTGAGAGGGGCGCCCATCCATCTTCATATTCATCGCCTTGCCTTGATGAAGAGGGCACAACTACGCTCACCATGTTCACAGCTTGGTAATCTGGATTGATAGCTTCCGGGTCCAAGTTGATCCTCTTTCCATTGACGGCTCTCTGGAGCCATTCCTTGAAGGCGACGCAGTCCTCGATGACGTGTCCCACGTACCTATGATATGGGCAAAACAAAGCATTATCTGTCATCCCCAGTTGATCGGGTCTTCGAGCTTTTGGAAGGATCAAAGCTCGATGTTCCATCAACTGGTTGAACATGTCCTTCACCAGCTCTCTGCGGAAGATGTATTGCTTCTTGAGGATCTCTTGCATCGTGGGTCGTTGCCTTACTCCAGCTTGCTCGCCTCTTGCGCCCAACATTGGCACATTACCTTGGGGCATGGAGGAGAAGACCCTGGTGGCGTTTGCCTCCGCCGGTGCCTTCATCTTGGCCCCGTTATTGGTTGGCTTGGATGTTGATGCGAAGCGCTTGGACGGGTCGAATGTAGTGGCGTTCTTGTATAGCTCCATGATCTGCGGTGATTTCTCGAACTCTAGCTTCGTTGCTGCCACCGCCGTGCTAAGAGCACTGAAGGTCCTAGGCTCGCGCCGAGAGACCTCGAGTGACCAATGTTGTTGCATCCCGTGGACACACATCTCGATGGCGTCCTCAAGGTGCATCTCCCGGGCGAGCCGCACATAGCTGTTGAGGAAGCGAATGACGTACTCGTCGATGGACTCATCTTGTCATTGACGAACTTGTGCAAGCTCGACGACGAAGAAGTCCTTCTTCATGGCGACGAAGTGCTTCTTGAAGACTTCCTTCATGCCTGACCAACTTTCGATGGATCCAACCGCCAGGCGACTGTACCAGTGGAAGGCAGGGCCGGTTAAGGACCCTGAAAATTGTCGAAGGAGAAGTGACGCGTTGTTTGCAGTGTCGCCGCACGCCGCCTCGAAGTATGCCA
The DNA here is from genome assembly GCA_910589765.1 of Avena atlantica. Classification (NCBI taxonomy): domain Eukaryota; kingdom Viridiplantae; phylum Streptophyta; class Magnoliopsida; order Poales; family Poaceae; genus Avena; species Avena atlantica. The sequence continues at coordinate 481,852,565 of OU342735.1, read as the reverse complement.
AGTGCTCCCTTGCATCACCCGTCCCATCGAATTGACGGAACTTTGGTGGGTGCCACCCAGCAGGGAATGACACCAGGTCGTGCCATGCTTCATAGGGCTTCTCCAATTCGCTCCCTGTGGTCCGAGGAGCATTATTGACCTTCAATTGCTCGAATCGTTTGTCCACCATGTCTTTAAGCATGTCATGGTAGCCTTTAAGCATGCTTTGTTGTGGTGCTGTGTCGGCTGGACCAGGGGGTCTAGCCCACTGGCGAGCGTGTGTGCTTGTTTCTTCGTGTTGGCGCTCGTGATGGGGTGGCGCGCTTGTTAGAGTGCCCGCCTGCAACTCCTCCACTTGTGGGTCTACCACTCCTTGTGGTACGCTTTGCGGCGGGACACCGTTGTTTTTGTCGTTGTTCATCATGAGCTCGATGAACTGGTCGAGTTTTGATGTCAATTGATCAATCTTCTGCCGCTGCTCCTTCATCTCTTCTTCCAGTGTAGCTTCTCTCCCCGCCGCCCGCACTAGCCTGCGCGGATGCAGAGCCGTCGTTCTTTCCACCGTCTACCGCCATGTGGGCTGGTGCGGTATGGATATCTTCAAGGCCATCTTCACAGTCCGATAGGACCGAAGGGGCGAGCTCGTGGTATGGAGGGGAGTTTGTAAGTTTCTCCAACGAAGAGGTGGAAGAAGAGTCGGAGAAGCTCTCTTCATCGTCGGTGTAGTCGTCAATCCCTTCCTCTTTGGTTGATCTGTCCGTCACACTCCGAAGTGCGATAGACCTTAGCCGTGTCTTGGCTCCAGGTCGACTTGCAACCTGCAACAACTCGTCGGGATCTCGTGGCAGTCTTGAGGTGATGTCGGTGTAGAGTCGCAGCGAAATGTTCGGGTGATATCCCGAGTCTCCATCAGAAAGTGAGCCTTTCCCTGCCATGATGGGAAGGCATGGGGCAGTGGATCTTGCTCCCTCTTCCCTTGTAGAAGCGTTGGCCTTGGCCTCCGCGTTAGTGCCCTTGAACCATGAACGTACATGGCCGAGGCGTGGCAAGAAAGCCTTCTTGAAGTCCTCTTTGGGATTCGGCACGATCTCCTCATCCGAGGGATAGCCAAACTCGTGGGTGACTTGGGGAGGTTGCCAACCGTCGTTTGGCTCAAGCCTTGGGCGCACTGCAACAGTGCCGCACAAAGCAAGGTTCTTCTTTGTTGCCTCCTTTTCCTTTCCATCCCCCTCCTGAAGGGCATCATCTCTGATCTTCTCGTCCCCTTGCGGAGAGGTAAGCGAAGGTTTTGTGGGAGGCATCTCGTCTTTTCCCGGGCCAACGGAGGTTGAAGCCCCAAGATCCGCCTCGGGGTTGGAGGCAGTTGCGGCTGGAGTCTCCTCGACGCCCTCCATTGGCGTGGCTGTCGGTGTTGGTGTCTTTTGCCTTCGAGAAGGCGAAGATGACGATGTGTCCATCGCCTGTTCATCGTCTTGTTGAGGATTTGCTGAAGGAAGCGGTGGTGGAACCGCTTCGCCCTTTTGTTCGACACCCCCTAAGGGCATCTTGCGCGGTTTTGGAGCGAGGCGGCTGAGCAGGTAATTGTACCGCTCGTGCCGCTCCAGGTTTGGGGAGATGCGGAAGCCGGTCCTGTCACTTTCTTGAATGACCCCACCATCGGGTCGTACCCAAACTTGGGTATGGCGGAGCACCAGGTCTTCGAGTTCTTTGTATAGAACTTGGCGATTCCTCCGGCGCCTCTGGCGCTTGCGTTGGTTCTCTGTGAGGACCTGCCGGGTTCTTGAGGGTGTTGGTCGAGTTGGTAGAAGAGGCGGTGCAGCTCGTGGTGTTGATGTGGTAGGCACGTCCCTTGCAGGGCGCACTTGAAGTCACTCTCCACGCCTAGGCGGGGATGAAGGCCGTGTTGGAAGTGCATCTCGTGGAGGATCCCTAGGTCTCCACTGTTGAGTGGGACGAGGGTCCCTCTCGTCATCTTGATGTCGTGACCAACGGTTCCAACGTGGGGGCATGTTAGGATGCCCCCGGTGTGCATGTCTAATGGGCGAAGGTTGTCGTCGGGGCGCCAAGGTATGGCGCTCATGTTGAGGACGATGACTAGGGGATTGGTGCCTAATCCTGCCCCCAGCTTGTGCCGATGAAGAACTTGGCGCTCCTTGCTCATGGAGCCGCCTCTGGATGCTATTCATTTGATCTTGCAAGCGGCGGAACTCCTGCCGTAGGTCTTCTCCGCGTGGTGGGTACCTCGTTCCGAAGAACGGCAAAACTGTTGTCGTTGGGGATGGGGCGGCCATTGATCGCCGAAGTGTGGCAGCATGGTGCACACATGCTTCTTCGAGGATCTTCAAGGTTGATGGAGAGCGTTGGGCCTGGCAAGACAGACTCTTTTCGGGAGTACCGTTTCCAGAACTCCTTCATGATGGCTCTTCTCACCACCAACTTGACCTCTGATGGTTCAGTGCTAGTACATGTGAACACCTTGTCCGCGAGGTCCCTTGCGCCGAGGGACCAATCTTCCGCAAGAACCCTGCTCCTGGTGATGCGGGAGCTTAATAGCTGGTGAAGGCGTTGTACCTTACGGCACTTCCTCCTGTAGTTCCTTAGTGGATGCGGGCTTTCTGACAAACAGGTGTTTGCCATGAGTCTCCGCAGGTCATCGGAGGCGGCTTCCAAGCCTCCAAGAAGCTCCTCTCCGGTGCACCTAGGTTTTGGCGTCGGCAGCTCCGGGTGCAAAGGCGGGGTAGGGGCGCGAAGTGACACCGCTCCCGCCCGCTTGTCGGCGACGTTGGAAGAGAGGCGTTGGGGCGCCCCCATGTCCCCTTTGACGTCATGTCCCGTTGACTCCTTCAACAGGACGCGCACCTCGAGCATCAACTCGCGGCGCTCCTTCTTGGCGATGGCGGATGCCCGCCTTTGCGCCTTCTTGGATCGCGTAGTTTGGAACTGCGCTAGCTCCTGGGCATGGTGCATGAACATCTTGGTGCCGACCTCGACGACCACCATGGGCGGAAAGGATGATCCAAAGTGGATCACCCAGGGTTCCGTGTTGATGGCGTGGGGGATTCCTCCTGCATGAAGATGACCTTTGATCAGCGGAGGTCCTCGCCGTTGGCTTGTCGTGCAGGATGCTGTGTGGGTTGGGTGAACAGGCGAAGACGATTCTAACGACCACAGCGGAGCAAAGATGGGAGGAGAACCAGGTCCCACCGGGCGTGCCAATTTATTTGACACGAGAAAAACGTTCTGGAAAAGTCGAACGTGGGCTGCTCGAGGGGAGAAGAATGGTAGCGTGTTTTTCTCATGCGCCGGGGTAAAGAAAAGAAGTGCGGGCGTGCCAGTGTACCGTAGTACACAAGAAAAGGTAGGGGAGATGCATTTCATTAATCTCTCATGGAGAAACAAAGTACAAATCTCTAATACAGTGCGCTCTGTGGCCTGCTTGCGCGGCCAGCCTGACTATGGTGATTGCGATCTCATGGTTCCCGGGGCCTCGGAAGGCACCCGGTTAATTACTCCCGCGGGTTACGCCGCGAGACACCTCCGATTAAGCCGTGTGGTCGTCTTCGTCGTCTTCGCTTCGCGTTCTCCATGCATGATGTGGTGGTGGTGTGTGTGTGGGCGGCGGCAGAGCCCGTGTCTTCGTTGGTACACGCGCCGCGAGTAGCATGGCCTTTGCTCCGGCCATGCCCGCCCTCGCCATCGTGCCTCGTCGGTCTTGACGGCGTTGATGTAGTTGGAGTTGGAGTAGCATGGGTCCGCTCAGCTGGGACTTCTCGACGACCAGCAGCCTCGTCGGGGTGTGCAAGGGGTATGCCTCGCAGGAGTAAGTGTTGGTGGAGATCGGCGTCGGTGCAAAACCGACACGCGCCTACAAGTCGGTGCAGCCAACGTGGTCGACACCTCGTCTCGGTCCGACGCCGAGTTCACGGCTGTCGTCCTAAACAAGAGCGTCGTCTCACGGGCTCGTGGAGATGGAAATGGCGCCGACTTGCATACTAGCAGCCCGTCATCACTCGTCTTCGGCACGCCTCGCCGGAGTGAAGAAGGCAACGGGCTCGATGGGAGAAGAGATGGCGCCAGGCTGCCGTGCGCCCTCGGGCCGTCGTCTGTGGCGTTGGAGATAGCGCCGGGCTGTACGCCGGTAGCCGCATGCCCTCTGAGCCATCGTCTTGTCGATGTTGGTAGGAGGTGAAGAAAGGTTGGGCTGCACGCCGGCAGCCCCGCCGCTATCTTGGGCAGCATGGTTCGTCGAGATGGATGTGGCACCGAATGCATGCCGGCCGCCTTATTGCCGTCGTCTTCGGCACGCTTCTCCGGCGTGAGGAGGTACCGGGCTCCACGCCTCCATCGTCTTCGGCGCCGCCGTAGAGCATGGCTCGATGGGAAGGATATGGCGCCGCTACGGCATGCCTATAGTCGCATGGCCGCCGTCTTTGGCGCGCCACACCAGAGTGGAGATGGATATGGCGCCGGGCTGCACGACGGCAGCCTCACGTCCTCGGGGCCGTCGTCTTGGTGGCAACTGAGAGGGAGATGGCGCCGGGCTGCACGCCGGCAGCTGCGCGCCCCCGAGACCGTCCTATTGGTGGCGGCGGAGGTGGAGATGGCGGCGTGCTGCACGCCGGCAGCCGCGCGCCCCCGAGTCGTCGACTTGGTGGCGTTGGAGATGGCGTCGGGCTACACGCCGGCAGCCGTACGCTCTCGGGCCGTCGTCTTGGTGGCGTTGGAGATGAACGTGGCACCGGAGATGGAGATGGTGTCGTGTTGCACGCCGGCAGCCGCGCGCCCCCGGGTCATTGACTTAGTGGCATTGGAGATGGCGCCGGGCTACACGCCGGCAGCCGTACGCTCTCGGGCCGTCGTCTTGGTGGCGTTGGAGATGGCGATGGCGTCGGGCTGCACGCTGGCAGCTGCGCGCCCCCGAGACCGTCCTATTGGTGGCGGCGGAGGTGGAGATGGCGCCGTGCTGCACGCCGGCAGCCGCGCGCCCCCGAGTCATCGACTTGGTGGCGTTGGAGATGGCGTCGGGCTACACGCCGGCAGCCGTACGCTCTCGGGCCGTCGTCTTGGTGGCGTTGGAGATGAACGTGGCGCCGGAGATGGAGATGGCGCCGTGCTGCACGCCGGCAGCTGCGCGCCCCCGGTTCATTGACTTAGTGGCGTTGGAGATGGCGCCGGGCTACACGCCGACAGCCGTACGCTCTTGGGCCGTCGTCTTTGTGGCGTTGGAGATGGCGATGGCGCCGGGCTGCACGCCAGCAGCCGCGCGCCCCCGGGTCCGTCGTCTTGGTGGCGTTGGAGATGGCGATGGCGCCGGGCTGCACGCCAGCAGCCGCGCGCCCCCGGGTCCGTCGTCTCGAGCGCGGCTCGTGGTAGTGGAAACGTTTGCCGGCTTGCACGCTGGCAGCCCCATCGTCGCCCGTTGGTGCCCCTCGCCGGAGTGGACATGGCGCCGGCTTGGACGCCGGCAGCCTCGCCGTCGAGATGAATAGAGCGTCCGCCATCGGCCTTTGAGGCCGTCGTCTGACAGTCGTTGATGTATTGGGCACGGTGGATACGGCACCGTCGCCGCTGCTTCCATCTTCAAGGCCGTCCGTAGACGGAACAACGACAGTATCGGGCTGCCGTTTCATGTGCTGCCCGCCGGCTCCATGCTTCATCGTGCGAGATGCATCTTGCATGCATGTGCTGTATATATATGGAGAGAGAGAAAGAAAAGAGAAGAGATGATTCAACCGTGGTTCTCACCATTAGGGACCATCATCTTCTCCTCCATAGCCTCCTTGCTCCTGATCACCACTACGTGTATGTGTATGAAGTTTGGAGTTTGTGTGTGAGTGCTGATTGGAGTGCTATATTATGGGTGGATGAAGATTTGTAGATGGGTTCTGGCTGTGGGATCCTACGTGCGTGTGGTTTCGGGATGGGTGTGTGAGCTCGCGTCGTCCGGCCGGACGCCTCCGAGGAAAGAGTATGAGCTGTGAGTTTTTGATCGATGCCGTGTTTTCCAGGTGTGAGCCGCCGCCTCTGAGATGGAGAGCCGGGTGCCCTTTTATGAGCGACGCCGTGGATGAGGATGGATTGTCGATTATCCGGAGTTCGTTTCACCAATGCAGATGTTTATCTATCACTGGCATGCGCCGAGTCCCCGGTAGAATTGCGGCCATTCGAGCTTTCTTCGGCTTGATCCTTATCGCTTCGATGGACCGGTATCAGCTAGCCAAATATATCCGGTTTAGTTGGGGCCAATCGATGGAGCAGAGCGACCGGTGTTACGCGCATACGTGACACGCTCCAGTTGTGAATCTGCCGGACGTACACCTTGGTACTTTAACCCTGTACGCGTATTCCTGTAAAATACACTAATAATTAATTAAGTTAATTAGTTGCCTTCATTTGGTGTTGCTTAGGCGTCCGTGCATGGCTGTAGCTTCCGGTGGTGAGCATGGCTCGTGCACGTTGAATTGATCACCAGACCCATGCATGCATCGTGTACACGGCCTGCTCATAGAATACTTGTTTGATTAAGATCTTCCCGCACCTTCCAGCTATCAACCGTGTCCACCTGCTCTATAACTTTGTACAAAAATCCATCGAACACTTACCGGTAACAATCCCAACATATCTTATTTCCGGGTGTTCGGTTGTAAGTGTTTCTATCTCATCAAAGGTGTTCATTTGTATAAATTCGAGTCTAAAGCATTAGAGGGTATTTTTGTTGGTTATGGTCTCGAATCACACACTTATAGAATCTATGACAAGCTCTCCGGAGCCGTCATAGAATCTTGTAGTGTGACCTTCGAAGAATATGATGGTCCCCAAGGGGGGCGTGTTGATGCTTGTGATGCAGATGATGAAATGCCTCAGGATGCCATAGGAAGAATGGGTGTGGGTTATATCCACCCCGTTGAGGAACCCCTTATGGCGGATCGAGAAGAACTATGCTCCACTCAAGTGGAGCCCTCATCTTCACAACCTCGACATGCTCCATCTACCGAAGAGGACATTGACTCAAGCCAAAGACAAGATGTGGATCCTCAACAAAGAATATTAGGAGACGTAGTATGATATTTAGCATCAATAACCCTTCTCCAGAGGGTCCCCTCCCCTTGAATGTATCTTTCAACCCAAGAACCCAGCAGACACAAATTCAGATCCTTGAGATTAGGGATGCCCATGCCCCCAAAGTCTTTCTTAATGCAAACAGAGATCCAGTTGGCTAGATGAATCTTATGATTTCCTTCCCCATCATTCTAAAATAAATTAGCTAAATGGGAATCTAAGATTTTTAAAGCCCATTTTGGAAATTTGAAAAGGGAGAGTAAGTAGACAGGGATGCTTGATAGCCAAGCTTGAATTAACACATTCTTAGCAGCATAAGAAAGGAGCTTGCCTCTCCATCCTATAATCCTATGAAGGATGCTCTCACTCAAAGGCTATAAATCCTCCCTCATGAGCTTATCAAAATGGAGGGGGATACCTAAATATTTCACTCGAAAACTACCTAAAACACACTGAAAAATGTCAATGAAAGGCTGACATTCAGTATCAACAAGATTAATAGGAATGAGCTCACTCTTAGCATAATTGATTCTCATCCTAGAGATCTGCTCAAAACAAGTAAGGATCCACTTAAGATTAATATGTACTCTCTCATCATTTTCTAGGAAGAGCAAAGTATCATCAGCATATTGTAGGCACACTACCCCACCAGGAACAAAATCTGGACAGAGACCTCTAATAGCACCAGTCCTAGTACCTTTACAAAGCATCCTAGCAAAAACATCAATCGTGATGTTGAACAGCAAAGGGGCAATATGGTCCCCTTGTCTAAGTCCCTTGCTAGTAGGCCCTTGCTAGTAAGGAAAAACTCACTTTCCACATCTTTAACTTTGAACCCAATGGAACCACCTGGGAGATCTACCTAATCAATCTAATAAAGATAGGTTCAAAACCTCTTAATTCCAGGATTTCAAAAAGGAAATCTAAATTAACTATATCATAAGCCTTCTCATAATCAATTTTAAAAACTAAAGCTTTATCCTTCTTCCTATAAACCTCGTGAATAATCTCATGAGTAGTAACCACACTCTCTAAAATAAATCTACCTTTAATAAAGTAGATTGATTATGAGAGGTAATTCTGCCAATCACCCTAGCTAGCCTATTTGTAAGGACTTTAGTGAAAATCTTAAAGGTACAGTTCAACAAGCTAATAGGCCTAAAAAATTCATAGTCCTAACACCATTCTCTTTTGTAATAAGAGTAATCATAGCAAAGTTAAGCCTAAAAATATCCAATCTATCCTCATCTCAGGTTTTAAACATGCATAACAAATCAAACTTAATGATATCCCAAAAGGTTTGATATAAGAGAAAGGACAGGCCATCAGGACCAGGTGCTCCTTCCCCAAAGGAACTAAAAACAACAATTTTAATTTCCTCCTTAGAAAAGGGGGTACTTAAAATCATGTTCTTCTCTACACTAATTTTCTCATCCAGGCTAAAGAAGTCTCGACTTAAACGAATATCAGGCATGTCTTCCTTTTTAAAAAGATCCTTATAGTAATATGTAGCTACTTTTGACATATCATCTACCTCAGTGATTGGACCAACTTGTCCATCTAAAACATGAATAAGTTTCTTCCTGCTATGTTGGTTATCTACAACATGGAAATAAGAGGTATTCCTATCACCCTCCATGATGTTTCTATCTCTAGACCTTTGTTTAGCTTTAATTTCTTCGAAAACCCAGAAAGACTTTAACTCCAACATGATGGAATCTAATCTTTCTTTCTCAGGGGTAGAAAGAATACAGGTCTTAGACTTAACATCTAGAGCATCATAATCCTCCATGAGAACTTTTCTATCTCTCCTAAGGGCTGCCTCTACATTTGTAGGGGTTCGTAGCATGGAAAACAAAAAATTTCTACCGCATACAAACAAACAAGCCAAGATCTATCTACTAGATTGTAGCAACGAGTCGATGGAATAACTCACCCTCGAAGATTCCAAAGTGTTTAACGAGAGCGGATTCTCGTGGGTGATGTAGTCGTACTCTTGCCGATCTCAAGATCGCGTAGACGATCCTTCCGGTGCTGCGTTCCGGCAGCGCTTCCGCAGTCGGTCACACGTTCGGTACTCGACGAAGACCTTCCTCTCTCTTGTTCCAGCAGGCAGCGGAGGTTGTAGCACTCTCCTCGCGATTCCGGCAGCACGACGGCGTGGTACCGGAAGTAGAGGGGAGATCTCGCAGGGCTTCGCCTTAAGCCGGAGCGAGTATGGTGGACTATGAGAGAGGCCTCGGTAATCTAGGGTTTAGACGCACCAAGGAGAAGAGGCTAGGCCGGCGGATAGGGAAAGGGGATACCCCAACTCGGCGGCTAGGGTTTAGCCCTAGGCGGCGGCAGCAGCAGGAGGTGGCGGCGCCGGCGGCTTGGAGCTAGGGTTTGCGGGGTGCAAGTTGTGTGCTTGGAGGGGCAGCCCTGCCCCTCCTTATATAGGTGGAGGGCGGCGGCCAAGGGGAGGGGAGTCCCTCCCCAACTCGGCTTCCAAGGCCGGCGGTATAGGGAGAGGTACTTCCTCCCCAAGTAGGTTTCCTATTCTCCCTCCACCAAGCAAAATAGCCGTTTAACTTTTCAAATTGGCGTTTGACTTTTCAAACTAGGATTTGATTTATCCCTTTATGTCGCTCAGCGATGACACCTAGTACATGATGCAACCATTCCAACTTGTTATTACACATTCATGTACCCTTCCCCTCCGGAGTGCCGGACATTCCGGAACCTTCTAGAACATTCCCGATGAAAACACCGGAACCATTCTCCAACCCCGAAACAGGACTTTCCTTATATGAATCTTATTCTTCGGACCATTCCGGATCTCCTCGTGATATCCCGGATCCCATACGAGACTCCGAACAACATTCGGTCTCTTACTCATTATTCCATAACTACTCAACAACGTCGAATCCTTAAGTGTGTCTCCCTACGGTTCGTGAATTATGCGGACATGATCGAGACACTTCTCCGAACAATAACCAATAGAGGAATCTGGAAATTCATATGGCTCCCACATATTTCTATGATTACTTTGCGATCGAATGAACCACTTACATACGATACCAATTTCCCTTTGTCTCACAATAGTTTACTTATCCGAGGTTTTGATCGTCGGTATCTCTGCATACCTAGTTCAACCTCGTTACTGATAAGTACTCTTTTCTCGTTCCCGTGATATGTGATCCCTTGTGAGCCAGTCAATGTGTGAACTCTAGTCAAAGGGAGCTTGGTCCATTCGATGGGGTGTCAAGTGGAGTCAAGTCAATTTGCCAAGGAAGATCCATCCAAGCTGTTTTGAGGCGTGCTCAAATTGAGGCTAGTAGAACACTTGATCAAGACCAAGGTCAATCCTTGCCTCCCAATGTAGAGGATGAATCCAATGATGATCAAGGTCAAGTTGATGGTCAAGACGAGGATCAAATTGATGAAGAGGGTCCTCCAAGAAACAATGAGGAGATCCACGCTCGTCGCGAAGCTAGAAAGGAAAGAATGTTGGAAATAAGAGACTACACCCTCCAAAATGTTGTTGGAGATCAAAGGAAAGGAATTTCCACACGAGCACAATTGAAGAGGTTCAGCGAACATCAAGCTCACATTTCCATGATTGAACCAAAGAAAGTGTGGGAAGCTCTTGAAGATTCGGATTGGTTAGAAGCTATGCACAAAGAGATCAACAACTTTGAGAGAAACAAAGTGTGGAAGTTAGTTGAGAAGTCAAAGGATTGCCGCAATGTTATTGGAACAAAGTGGATATTCAAGAACAAGCAAGATGAGCATGGGATTATTGTAATGAACAAGGCTAGATTGGTTGCACAAGGTTATTACCAAATTGAAGGCATTGACTATGGAGAGACTTATGCACCCGTGGCTCGCCTTGAGTCCATCCGTATCCTTCTTGCTTATGCGGCACATCATAACTTTAAGTTGCAACAAATGGATGTAGAAAGTGCATTCCTTTATGGTCCTTTAAATGAATTGGTATATGTTAAGCAACCCCCGGGATTTGAGGACCCCAACTTCCCAAACCATATCTACAAACTTGATAAGGCGCTCTATGGGCTCAAGCAAGCCCCACGCACGTGGTATGAGCACCTTAGAGAGTTATTGTTTGACCGTGGCTTTGAGGTTGGGAAAATCGATCCCACTCTTTTTACTAAGAGGGTTAATGGGGAGCTTTTTGTATGCCAAATCTATGTTGATGATATTATCTTTGGCTCATCTAACAAAGCTTTTAATGATGAATTCTCAAAGCTTATGACTAGTAGGTTCCGGATGTCTTTGATGGGGGAATTGAGAGTATTTCTTGGCTTTGAGATCAAGCAAGTTAGAGGAGGGACATTCTTCAATCAAGCCAAGTATACTCAAGATATGCTCAAGAGATTCAAAGTGCAAGATTTGAATGGATCCCCAACTCCCATGGCAACAAAGACTCATCTAGAACAAAATCCAAAAGGTAAAGATGTGGATCAAAAGGTATACCGGTCTATGATTGGTTCTTTGCTTTACCTTTGTGCATCTAGACCCGATATTGTGTTGAGTGTAGGTGTGTGTGCAAGATATCAAGCGGCTCCTAAGGAAAGCCATTTAATGGCGGTCAAGAGAATCTTTCGATATTTAGTTCATACCCCATTTTATGGTCTTTGGTACCCTCAAGGCTCAACATTCGCTCTTTGTGGATACACGTACTCGGATTGGGCGGGAGACAAGGATGATAGAAAATCAACATCCGGGGCTTGCCAATTCCTTGGTAGGTCCTTGGTATGTTGGTCTTCTAAGAAGCAAAATTGTATATCTCTCTCCACCGCCGAAGCCGAGTATGTTGCTGCTGCTAGTGCTTGCACCCAATTGCTATGGATGAGGCAAACTTTAAAGGAATACGGTGTCCTTTGTGACAAAGTGCCTCTTCTATGTGATAATGAAAGTGCCATCAAGATAGCATACAACCCGGTGGATCACACAAGGACAAATCATATTGAGATTCGACATCACTTTATTAGAGATCATGTTGCTAGAGGTGATATTGATCTATCCTATGTTTCAACCAAAGATCAACTTGCCGATATCTTCACGAAGCCACTTGATGAAGCAAGGTTTTGCTACTTGAGGAATGAACTAAATATCGTGGATTCAAGGAGCTTGACTTGATGTTACTGCACTCTCACCTATGTTTCATCTGATATTTGGTCTAGGTGTAGGCATGGATATAGGGGGAGTGCGGTCCTAACTGATTGGACCATCCCTCCCCCCATGATGCCCAAAGCAATCAAAATCATTCCTCTTAATATCATTTAGTGATATGTGAGCTTAATGATGAGTGTTGGTAATGGACCCAAGATATATCTTCGTGGTGCCAAGCCAAGTATACTCAAATATGGTGGCCAAGGCCACCGCCCTCTCTTATTTGAGAGGTTGGCACTTACTCATTGTAACACCCTCAGAATCGGCCCTATGCAAGTTTTAGCGAAACTCGCCAAACCCGCATAGAAACGATTCGAAGGTGCCCACCAGGCACTTTCGTGCGGGTGGAAAGCAAAGTAATAACATTACACAACAGTCCTCTATGGGACCCACAGAACAGATATATACAACAGCGACTCAAAGAGTCAAGATTACAAATATACGGTACAAAGATCCAAATCACCTTGAAAACGATGGGGCGTCCGACTACGGACAAGATGCAAATGGGGCTAAGAGCCCTGAAGAATAACCAATGGCGTCCATAACCCTGCCCAGGCCAAGCCGGAAGGGTAACCCTGCTAACGGCGTCGATCTCAAAACCTGCTTAAACAAAAGGGGTGCCGACAAAGGGCAAAGGAAAAAGAAGGAGCGTCAGTACTGAGGCCAGTACATGGCGAGGCTAGAATTCGGCGGTCCTCGCCTACATAGGTATGGTGGACTGAGCGGCAGCGGCAGCATGCACTAATCAACCTATAGAGACTCGATACAACTGGCGGCTATCAGAGAGGGGTGAGAAAGACCTATTCGGATCCAACCTGATACTATCATCAAACAAACCCATCCTGGCGTTTCCCCCTCGAGACCAAACGAGGAAGTCAACCGAGGAACTCACGCGGTTGGCAGTTTTACTTATTCAGTTATAGTTATGGCACTTTACTAGTCAGGTTTAGATAAACGTTCTGATAAAGTAAGCAGTGGGCACTTTTAGTTAACCATTCCGTTATAGTGGCAACACTTACTAGTCAGATACATTTAGCATGAGATAAACCCAAAACCCAGCAGTTGTTGGTACTTTTACTTAGCCATTCCGTTGTAGTGAAGCTGATTACTAATCATATCGGAAACAAGTCAATTTAAAACAATAAACTTTAGTTATAGTTGTCTATGATCAAGCACTGTGCTCCAAGTCGTCCATAACCGCGGACACGGCTTCTCGAAAAGATTTAACCCTGCAGGGGTGCACCAAAGTATCCACAGGCACTTCGACCCTTTTTGCCAGATCAGTTAACATACACCCATCGGTATGTCGGCGGGGCCTAAGTCACGATGTTCCCAGATCCGAAGCAAGTACATGGGGGCCACCCCACCAAGTCGACACCCGCAACGGAGTTGGCCGGTCTCCGAGACGGACTTAGGGTTTGGGTATACGGCTGTGCACGACAGCAAATCCCCAAACGGGGACTGTCGGCACCGCGGAATCGTGTCCCGATCCTAAACAGTACACGTGCTATCTGTCGCACAATTTAAATAAAGCAGTAAGCATGGCATAAGTACAGGATAGTAAAAACACCTCAAACTAGTTGTGTCCCCCAGTACAATACTTTGAAATCAGGTAATTATCAATGGGGGGCCCATATCTCCCCACCTGTGGTTAGCGCGCTCGATCTCGGAACAGGTGTCAAGAACTCGGGGTCCTACGGGACACAAGTGGGCGGTCGGAAAACCAAATCTTACCTATCACCCACCGATGCCTCTGCTTAAGTCAATTTTAGTTGTTAAACAGGAATTAAAGTGAAACAATAATTAAAGCCATGATCATCTCCAACGTTAACATGCGGCAATCCTCCAACAATTGTGGTACCTGACGACAAGCAAAAACACTTGGGCAAGCGACTACGACACGCGGGTCCAACTATCTACCAAACAACAGGTAATAGGATGTGTCCAAGGCTATATATGGCTGCAAGGGATATCACGGGTACGAAACTAGAGTATCGCAACACAGATAGCAAAGATCAACAGGAGGGAATAAATACTAGAAAAGTAAGATAGGTAGAAAGGGGGAGATGCTCGCCTGAAAACATGTCGAAGGGTTCAACCAGAGATCGGGGCGAAGCTCACATCAACTCAACGGCCTTATCCGCGAAGAAGCAAAACACTAGAAGAAGCACCGGATGCAATATTTAATACACGACAGAAGATCGGCATGATGCATGTATGATGTATGGCATGACAAGGTGCGATGCAATTAGGTCATATTAAGCGGAACCGGGGTCCCGACAATTAATTAATAGATTCATGTTGTTTAGATTCCCTGCAATTTAAATGTTATATAGCAAGACAATAGATGGCAACGGTTCGCTACACATGTTTAAATGAGGCCGATATAAGACTAGATTTGCCCGCATATGGGCCCCATATTTAATTATTAGGTGAATCGGCATAAGGCCCCCAAACCACAGATATGCATGCGAGTATGACAATTCAATTGCAACAAGTTTTATGTTTAGCATTTATAAAAATAAGGGTTCGGATAAGGGTCACACATTGAGGGGGCTCGACGATCTTGGTTAGGGTTCGACGGGGTTCGGGGTTCGGGGTCCAGGGTTCGACGGATCGGTCTCGACGGGATCGTTCTCGGACGGGGAAGTACTTGTCGCATTTACCGTCTTCGGGTTTGCTTCAACCGGGTCCATGTTGGAGTACTTGTCGTCCCATGTGGCCTTCGGATCCAGGGCCCCAGTCATGGGAAGTACATGTCGTGTCCGTGATGGAGATCTTGAGGGTTCCTGAACTCGACGAGCTTGGCGTTCAGGGGAGCTCCCGGTGTCCCGAGGAGAAGATCTTGTCGGTCCCACCTCGAAGGCCTTGTTGTTCTGCCGTGGGGATCATGGTTATCGGGGTCTGGGTCTTGGTCATGTTGCCGGTAGCTCTTGGTGTCCAGGGGTCGTCGCCATGGGAGGTGGATCTTGTCATCTTGGCGTCATCGCCCCTAGTTTCCGCGGCGAAGTAATCGGGGTTCCCCTCGGTTGTTGGTGTCGAGCTCGTTGTCGCAATTAACTTGAAGGGTTCCTGTCCTCAACGGGAACGGTCTTGCGTGGACCTGGTCCTCATCCCGTGTCGGTCTTGGCATCTTGAACGGCACCACGTGACCGAAGGGGCGATGGCGTGCGTGAGGCGGAAGCGGACCCGGGGGACGCGGCTCGGGGCGGAACTTGGCACCAAGGCGAGGGCGGCGGTGGCGCTTGCGAAGCGGGACGGACGGCCGGAGCTCGCGGGGTCGCGGCAGGCGGTTGGGGCGGACGGGCGGCGCTGCAGGGCGACGAGGGACCGCGGGGCAGGCCCTGGCACACGGCGGACCGGCGGACCGGCGGACCGAGCGCGGCGAGGGGGGCTTCCGCGGCGGAGGCGGACGGGCCGGGGCTGCGGCGGCGCGCCTGGCGGCGGCGAGGACGGGATGCGCGGGGCGGGCGCGCAGCCGGCGCGGGGCTTGACGCGGTCTCGGGGTGGACGGGCCGGAGGCGGCGCTGGGGTCGGGGTGGCGCAGAGCGGGCGGCGGCGGAGGGGAGAGGCGAGGACCGGGACGGGCGGCGCTGGGATCGACGGAGGCGGGCGGTCCGGCGGCGCGGCGGACGCGGTCGGTTGGTGGCGGGGTGATGGTGGACGGCGACGTGCGAGAGATCGGTGGTGGCTTGGCGAGGACGGAGGGCCGGGGCGCGGGCGAGGTCGGGGGCCGGCGGCGGCTTGAGGCCAGGCGGCGGCGCGAGCCTGGCCGCGAGAGGAGCGAGGCGGGAGGGCGAGCTGCAGGTGGCGACGGGGCCGCGCCGGCGGAGCAGCGGATGAGAGCGTGCGCGCGGGGTGGAGGGAGGAGGCGGCGGAGGGAGAAGGATGCAGGGGCGGCGCGGAGCAGCGAGCCAGAGGAGGGGAAGGGGAGAACGCGGCGCGGGTGGGAGGAAGAAGAAGAACAGGGGACGCGGCGTGGTTGGGGCGTGGGGCCCAGGGTGGGTCCCGCGGTGGGCCAGGGGCGCGTCAGGGGAGAGGGGTCTGGGTGCGTGCGTGGGGTGTTGGCCAGCTGGGGGGGGTTGGTGGTGAGGGAGGCTAGGCCACGTGGCAGCTAGGGAGTGGGGGGAGGAGAGGGAGAGGGTGAGGTGGAGACTAGCCATTGGGTGGGGTGATGTGGCCAGGGGGTGTGGGTAGGTTTCCGGGTAGCCTTAGGATTTAGAGGTGGGCCGATCTGTTTATACGGGGGTGGTCGTTCGGGTCGGGTTGGCCCGTTCGACTGCCCCCACTAATTTAATAAATATTTTTATTTAATTTAAAAGCACCTTTTGCAGACCGATAGCGTTCAAACAAAAAATAATACGGAGACCGGGCTTTGATATTTGAATAAAGAGGGGCGTTTAGAAAACAACACGGGCTTTGCAAACATAGTTTTATGCAAACAATGCATGATGATGACGATGCAATGCACAAATTTAACGCGATTTTCTAGTAGTGGTTTTGCGGGATGCCACAATTCGACACCACTAACAATGGATCTCGCCCTCGAGATCCGCCTCATGGTACCGGAAGGAAGGTCGGCGACCGGCGTCTTCTCGCTTCGTGTAGATCCTCGCGACACCACTAACAAGAGGTCGTTGTCCGTGATCGTCGAAAGAACACTCCGGGTACAACAGGTCGAAGGTAGAGGTATCAACAAATAAAGCCACCCCTAACTTCCATGGACAGAGTAAAATTGCATCGATCCACCATTCAAGGTACATAAGCGAATGATAGGAGTAGTGGTATGGTCGCGACTCCATCCCGCACTCAAAGCATTACTATGTACCCGAATAGACAGATTATGCAACCAACCCTCGGGATTCAGACTGAAGATCTCGACAAGCAAGGTTCGGACCAAAGGAGTGATGCAGACTCTGCATCGGATCTGGCGTAGAGGATGTCGTCGCGTCGGAAAACACCGGAAGGCACAACAAGAAACAAAGAATGGTAACACCGTAGACGGATCCATCAGGAAGCTTGAACACCAGATGTAGCATCACCGTTATCAAAGAAGGAAGCGAAACCCTGAAGGTACGACGGAAACCCAACCACGAGAATTCCTGGACTCGAAGAGAGAGAAGAGAGCAGATTCAAAACATGTCGAGGTAAGAGGAGAATAGCAGAGGGGTAAGGAGTAAAATCAGACCTAATCAGAACTATCCAACCGTGTTTGCAAAAATTAGTTTTGACACTCTACGGCGGCCGTTAGCTAGGTTATCCTACAGGCTGGACTTGTGGGGTATCGCAACTGCTGGGCTCTGATACCACTCTGTAACACCCTCAGAATCGGCCCTATGCAAGTTTTAGCGAAACTCGCCAAACCCGCATAGAAACGATTCGAAGGTGCCCACCAGGCACTTTCGTGCGGGTGGAAAGCAAAGTAATAACATTACACAACACTCCTCGATGGGACCCACAGAACACATATATACAACAGCGACTCAAAGAGTCAAGATTACAAATATACGGTACAAAGATCCAAATCACCTTGAAAACGATGGGGCGTCCGACTACGGACAAGATGCAAATGGGGCTAAGAGCCCTGAAGAATAACCAATGGCGTCCATAACCCTGCCCAGGCCAAGCCGGAAGGGTAACCCTGCTAACGGCGTCGATCTCAAAACCTGCTTAAACAAAAGGGGTGCCGACAAAGGGCAAAGGAAAAAGAAGGAGCGTCAGTACTGAGGCCAGTACATGGCGAGGCTAGAATTCGGCGGTCCTCGCCTACATAGGTATGGTGGACTGAGCGGCAGCGGCAGCATGCACTAATCAACCTATAGAGACTCGATACAACTGGCGGCTATCAGAGGGGTGAGAAAGACCTATTCGGATCCAACCTGATACTATCATCAAACAAACCCATCCTGGCGTTTCCCCCTCGAGACCAAACGTGGAAGTCAACCGAGGAACTCACGCGGTTGGCAGTTTTACTTATTCAGTTATAGTTATGGCACTTTACTAGTCAGGTTTAGATAAACGTTCTGATAAAGTAAGCAGTGGGCACTTTTAGTTAACCATTCCGTTATAGTGGCAACACTTACTAGTCAGATACATTTAGCATGAGATAAACCCAAAACCCAGCAGTTGTTGGTACTTTTACTTAGCCATTCCGTTGTAGTGAAGCTGATTACTAATCATATCGGAAACAAGTCAATTTAAAACAATAAACTTTAGTTATAGTTGTCTATGATCAAGCACTGTGCTCCAAGTCGTCCATAACCGCGGACACGGCTTCTCGAAAAGATTTAACCCTGCAGGGGTGCACCAAAGTATCCACAGGCACTTCGACCCTTTTTGCCAGATCAGTTAACATACACCCATCGGTATGTCGGCGGGGCCTAAGTCACGATGTTCCCAGATCCGAAGCAAGTACATGGGGGCCACCCCACCAAGTCGACACCCGCAACGGAGTCGGCCGGTCTCCGAGATGGACTTAGGGTTTGGGTATATGGCTGTGCACGACAGCAAATCCCCAAACGGGGACTGTCGGCACCGCGGAATCGTGTCCCGATCCTAAACAGTACACGTGCTATCTGTCGCACAATTTAAATAAAGCAGTAAGCATGGCATAAGTACAGGATAGTAAAAACACTTCAAACTAGTTGTGGCCCCCAGTACAATACTTTGAAATCAGGTAATTATCAATGGGGGGCCCATATCTCCCCACCTGTGGTTAGCGCGCTCGATCTCGGAACAGGTGTCAAGAACTCGGGGTCCTACGGGACACAAGTGGGCGGTTGGAAAACCAAATCTTACCTATCACCCACCGATGCCTCTGCTTAATTCAATTTTAGTTGTTAAACAGGAATTAAAGTGAAACAATAATTAAAGCCATGATCATCTCCAACGTCAACATGCGGCAATCCTCCAACAATTGTGGTACCTGACGACAAGCAAAAACACTTGGGCAAGCGACTACGACACGCGGGTCCAACTATCTACCAAACAACAGGTAATAGGATGTGTCCAAGGCTATATATGGCTGCAAGGGATATCACGGGTACGAAACTAGAGTATCGCAACACAGATAGCAAAGATCAACAGGAGGGAATAAATACTAGAAAAGTAAGATAGGTAGAAAGGGGGAGATGCTCGCCTGAAAACATGTCGAAGGGTTCAACCGGAGATCGGGGCGAAGCTCACATCAACTCAACGGCCTTATCCGCGAAGAAGCAAAACACTAGAAGAAGCACCGG
Source organism: Avena atlantica (assembly GCA_910589765.1). Classification (NCBI taxonomy): domain Eukaryota; kingdom Viridiplantae; phylum Streptophyta; class Magnoliopsida; order Poales; family Poaceae; genus Avena; species Avena atlantica. The sequence continues at coordinate 481,833,114 of OU342735.1, read as the reverse complement.
ATGCAATATTTAATACACGACAGAAGATCGGCATGATGCATGTATGATGTATGGCATGACAAGGTGCGATGCAATTAGGTCATATTAAGCGGAACCGGGGTCCCGACAATTAATTAAGAGATTCATGTTGTTTAGATTCCCCGCAATTTAAATGTTATATAGCAAGACAATAGATGGCAACGGTTCGCTACACATGTTTAAATGAGGCCGATATGAGACTAGATTTGCCCGCATATGGGCCCCATATTTAATTATTAGGTGAATCGGCATAAGGCCCCCAAACCACAGATATGCATGCGAGTATGACAATTCAATTGCAACAAGTTTTATGTTTAGCATTTATAAAAATAAGGGTTCGGATAAGGGTCACACATTGAGGGGGCTCGACGATCTTGGTTAGGGTTCGACGGGGTTCGGGGTTCGGGGTCCAGGGTTCGACGGATCGGTCTCGACGGGATCGTTCTCGGACGGGGAAGTACTTGTCGCATTTACCGTCTTCGGGTTTGCTTCAACCGGGTCCATGTTGGAGTACTTGTCGTCCCATGTGGCCTTCGGATCCAGGGCCCCAGTCATGGCGTCCCAGGGAAGTACATGTCGTGTCCGTGACGGAGATCTTGAGGGTTCCTGAACTCGACGAGCTTGGCGTTCAGGGGAGCTCCCGGTGTCCCGAGGAGAAGATCTTGTCGGTCCCACCTCGAAGGCCTTGTTGTTCTGCCGTGGGGATCATGGTTATCGGGGTCCGGGTCTTGGTCATGTTGCCGGTAGCTCTTGGTGTCCAGGGGTCGTCGCCCTGGGAGGTGGATCTTATCGTCTTGGCGTCATCGCCCCTAGTTTCCGCGGCGAAGTACTCGGGGTTCCCCTCGGTTGTTGGTGTCGAGCTCGTTGTCGCAATTAACTTGAAGGGTTCCTGTCCTCAACGGGAACGGTCTTGCGTGGACCTGGTCCTCATCCCGTGTCGGTCTTGGCATCTTGAACGGCACCACGTGACCGAAGGGGCGATGGCGTGCGTGAGGCGGAAGCGGACCCGGGGGACGCGGCTCGGGGCGGAACTTGGCACCAAGGCGAGGGCGGCGGTGGCGCTTGCGAAGCGGGACGGACGGCCGGAGCTCGCGGGGTCGCGGCAGGCGGTTGGGGCGGACGGGCGGCGCTGCAGGGCGACGAGGGACCGCGGGGCGGGCCCTGGCACACGGCGGACCGGCGGACCGGCGGACCGAGCGCGGCGAGGGGGGCTTCCGCGGCGGAGGCGGACGGGCCAGGGCTGCGGCGGCGCGCGCAGGAGGGCGGCGGAGGGCGGCGCGCCTGGCGGCGGCGAGGACGGGATGCGCGGGGCGGGCGCGCAGCCGGCGCGGGGCTTGACGCGGTCTCGGGGTGGACGGGCCGGAGGCGGCGCTGGGGTCGGGGTGGCGCAGAGCGGGCGGCGGCGGAGGGGAGAGGCGAGGACCGGGGCGGGCGGCGCTGGGCTCGACGGAGGCGGGCGGTCCGGCGGCACGGCGGACGCGGTCGGTTGGTGGCGGGGTGATGGTGGACGGCGACGTGCGAGAGATCGGTGGTGGCTTGGCGAGGACGGAGGGCCGGGGCGCGGGCGAGGTCGGGGGCCGGCGGCGGCTTGAGGCCAGGCGGCGGCGCGAGCCTGGCCACGAGAGGAGCGAGGCGGGAGGGCGAGCTGCAGGTGGCGACGGGGCCGCGCCGGCGGAGCAGCGGATGAGAGCGTGCGCGCGGGGTGGAGGGAGGAGGTGGCGGAGGGAGAAGGATGCAGGGGCGGCGCGGAGCAGCGAGCCAGAGGAGGGGAAGGGGAGAACGCGGCGCGGTTGGGAGGAAGAAGAAGAACAGGGGACGCGGCGTGGTTGGGGCGTGGGGCCCAGGGTGGGTCCCGCGGTGGGCCAGGGGCGCGTCAGGGGAGAGGGGTCTGGGTGCGTGCGTGGGGTGTTGGCCAGCTGGGGGGGTTGGTGGTGAGGGAGGCTAGGCCACGTGGCAGCTAGGGAGTAGGGGGAGGAGAGGGAGAGGGTGAGGTGGAGACTAGCCATTGGGTGGGGTGATGTGGCCAGGGGGTGTGGGTAGGTTTCCGGGTAGCCTTAGGATTTAGAGGTGGGCCGATCTGTTTATACGGGGGTGGTCGTTCGGGTCGGGTTGGCCCGTTCGACTGCCCCCACTAATTTAATAAATATTTTTATTTAATTTAAAAGCACCTTTTGCAGACCGATAGCGTTCAAACAAAAATAATCCGGAGACCGGGCTTTGATATTTGAATAAAGAGGGGCGTTTAGAAAACAACACGGGCTTTGCAAACATAGTTTTATGCAAACAATGCATGATGATGACGATGCAATGCACAAATTTAACGCGATTTTCTAGTAGTGGTTTTGCGGGATGCCACACTCATGTTCGTCACTTGATTATTTCTCGTCTCTTGGAGCTTTTCTGATTATTTTCGAACTTCCATGGCTCTTATTGGTTCTTCACAGTTTGATGTCTCAACCCAAACCCTTTTCCTATCCTAAAAACCATCTATCTCCCATGTATGTCCCCAAACACCTTTCCTGGAATTTTTGGTCGAGGAGGACCGGAGTCTCCGGTGTATAAACACCGGACTCTCCGGTGTAGGCCCGAGTCTCCGGTGTAGGCCGGAGTCTCCGGTGTAGACCGGAGTCTCCGGTCTGGACGGTTTCTGTCACTTATAGAAGGGGCACGGGGTGAACTGGAACAACAGTTCCTCTTTCCTCACCCCGTCCCCTACCTCCAAACCCGTCGCCCCCTCCTCCAAAAATCCTCCCCGGAGGTCAAGAAGCCCCCGGGATCCGCCTAAAGACAGTGTTTCTTCAAAAGAATTCCCTGCCTCATCAGGGTCTTGCTTCGATAAAGGTTTCGCTTCTCTTGGCCCCAAGTACCACAAGCCTCCTCCTCTCCTCCATTGGGTCATTCCCACCGAAGGAATCGATCCCATGGACAGATCTGGTACCTCTCCTCTCCTTTTTCCTCCTAGGGTTCATCCCTAGATGTGTTTTCGAGAATTGTTGCGGATTTGTCCGTAGGAATCACTTGTTTGCGTGCACTCTAGTACTTTAGCCTTGTTGCATTGCCCGATCTACTAGATTTACCCTCACCAGCATCTCCCCATCGCATACCCGAGCCTCCTGACCGGAGACTCCGGACTTAGGTCCGGAGACTCCGGTCCAGGCCGGAGACTCCGGTCCCCAGTACCGGAGACTCCGGTCTGACCCGGAGACTCTGGTGTCTGGTGCGGAGACTCCGGTGCTGGGTGGATCAAAGTAGTCCAGAAATGCATCAAAGCTCCTGTACTGCATCTTTGGGACATATATACTCATCTCCATGCTATCTCCCTCACTACTGTTCACAGGTGATGGTTCTAGTCGCCCTCGTCGTACCAAGGCCAAGTCCCAAAGGGGCAATCCTCTCTATGATGAAGCTCAGGGTTAGTTTATCGTGCCTCCATCCAACCGGAAACAGCGGGCACGTGATGCAGCTTACATGAAGATGGATCAAGAAAGGGCTGAACGGGAGGAACGTGCAAAGAGAGCCAAGTACGACAACCTCCAGTCCCTAAACAAGATGTCTAAAGGGGAGTTCCGTGAGCTGAGGAAGACAGATTTCTATGCACTACCTCGTACCAGTGATGACCCTCGTTTCTGGAGGAAAGAGCAGAGTGTGTTCATGAAGGATGTGTATGGTGTACTCACCAAATCACATGTTTGCCCTCAGAAGTTCATGAACATTGAGCAAATGCGCCAGAGTCCGTATTTCAGTGATGCCCTGTGGATCTGTGAGAAGTTGGGTCTCTACAACTTGATGGAGCTGCATGAAGACTACAGTGTGCACCTCGTTCAGCAGTTCTATGCCACTGTGGTGTTTGGGACTGATCTTGTTAGGACTATGGTGTGGATGACTGGCTCTACTCGCTGCACAGCTACTTTCCATGACTTTGCCAATGTCATCTTTGAGACTTTCCACGGCATATCTACTCCTGTGGGGTTGCGCATGCACTCCGCATCATTGGGTGAGAACAAGCAAAAACTGGCACCTCTGTATGATGATGGTGTTGTGGGGGCCTCCAAGGGACTCAAACCCCTCTACAACCTTATGCTGAGGATTTTCCGTCACACTATTGCTCCAAGTGTTGGAAATGATGATGCTCTCAGGGGAGGACTTGTCAACCTCCTGTACCATACTCACCGGACCTTCAATGCTGGACCAGATGCTGAGGCTGCACCCATTGATGTGATGGACTTCATTTTCGAGGAGATGTTCCATGCAATTCTATTCAAGAAATCTCCTCCATATGCACCCTTGATTATGAGACTAATCAACTCGCAGCCGCATGATTCTCCCAATGCCGTTCCACCTCACCTCACGGCGCACACTCTGGTCTCTTTGCAGCAGAAGGGGCACATGGGGCCAGCTCCAAGGCGCCGATATGGAAATGATGATGAGGAGACTAAGACGGAGAGGGCTCCCTCTCCACCCAGAGTTCGGAGGAAGAATGCCTCAAATGTCCCTATGCCTTCCATGACTAGAGCCTATGTGCATGAGAAGGTCAAGAAGGCCAGTTTCTGGGAGAGGACTCTTTGCTGCATGAACATTGACATTCGCAAGCAGCAGCATGCATCTTACCAAAGAAACCGCCGCATGGAGAAGCTCCTCAAAGAGATCAAGGATCAGGGTGCTGCTGATACTGAGGAAGGTGAAGATGAATAAAATGATGAGCATGGCGCCCAACAGTCCACAGAGTCTGATCACACTCTCTCGTTTGGGGCATGGAACGCCCAACAAGACAGTCTGGTGGAATGGCAGACGTTTGCTGATGTCACCTGAGTTTGGATACCAGGGTACTTCCTCCTCTCGCCCTCACGGCAAAGGGCCTGCTATCCCTGAGGATGATGATGATGATGACTATGACCAGGATGAGGATGATCAGGACGAGGATGACCAGGATGAGGTTGAGAATGCCGAGGACGACGAGGATGACGATGACTACTGAGTCATTGGGGCGTTAGTATAGGTCTTTTCCCTTTTCGGCGTTTCGATGCCAAAGGGGGAGAAGACATTCTCATCCGCTTTGCATGGGAGGGACTCGGGATTTGCGACTATCTGCCGTTATTTGCCTTTCTTTTTGTTATTTGGATATTCAAACTTGAACTTCGTGTGTTATCTACTGTTCTTATGTGTGTCTATGACTATGTGCTTGTGTGCAACATCTATTGTAACTCATGTGAGATCTATGTGTGCTATCGTTGGTATTTTTTTTCTTTACATGATTTACTTCATTATCTTGTTGCACATAGTCAGGGGGAGCCACATTTTTATGTTATTCCATGCAAATCACTTGTTGTCATCGAACACCGAAAAGGGGGAGATTGAAAGGACATTTATTGTCATACTCACTTTTGGTGTTCGTTAACAACAAGTAGATCATTTTACAGTTTGTTATTGTCCACAGGTTGGTATTATCATAGATAAACATGACACACAATCTTGGGAAAAGACCTCATACATTTGCCACTGTTCTGGAAACTCCAGACCGGAGTCTCCGGTCTTCCAAGACCGGAGTCTCTGGTGTGGTCCGGAGTTTCCGGTGCTGGCTCCGGTGGTGCCTCCCAGGAATTGGCTGGGTCATTCAGATGGCCTGTCCGGAGACTGGTCCGGAGATTGGCCGGAGTCTCCGGACTTGGGTCAGACCAGAGTCTCCGGTGTTGAAAGTCCGGAGTCTCCGGTGTTGCTGGTAAAGAAATGCGCTGGGTCAGTCAGATGGTCAGTCCGGAGACTAGTCCAGAGATTATCGGGAGACTTTGGTCGGACCGGAGTCTCCGGTGTTGCTGGTGAAGAAATGGGCTGGGTCAGTCAGATGGCCAGTCCGGAGACTGGTCCGGAGATTGGCCGGAGTCTCCGGTGTAGACCGGAGTCTCCGGTCTACAGACCGGAGTCTCCGGTCTGACTTTTCTACAACGGTCAGAAAACGGTTCGTGGAGGGGGCTGTCTATAAATAGGGACCCTTATCTTCTTCCTCCAGTTGCTCGAGCTGCTCAAGAACACCAACACCATTAGAGCCACCAAATCCACAAGATCTCTTCATCCAACCATCCAAAGTCATTGATCTTTGGAGAATCGAAGGAGGAGGCCTTGATTCACATCTTCACCAAGAGAGATCTTCATTTCCCCCTCATTCACTTGAGGGCCCCCAAGCTCTAGTGTTTCTTTGGAAACCCTAACTTTGATTTGGTTCTTACAAGCTTGTCTTTGATTTGTCTTGACAGCTTGCTTGTATTTGGGAGCCTCCAATTCAGTTGTGGATGTGTGCCCCGAACTTGTTGTAAAGGTGTCGGCTTCCACCTCAAAGGTTGCCGATATAGTGGAAGGTGAATCGAGCCCCTTGGGGTGAGGTTCATCGGAGAACAAGGGAGGCCTCTCGTGGCGTTGGTGGTTTGAAACCACCCCCTCTCCAAACGTAGGCGTACTTCCCCTCAAAAGGAAGGAACTACGGGAAACAAATCCTTGTGTCTCCGTGTCCACTCCCTTGGTTACTTCTATCCTTTACCGCACTTTACTTACTTGTTCTTGCTTAGTGTTGTGTTAGTCTGTGCTTGCTTGACATATAGGTAAATTCACCATAGTTGCATATTCTAGAGAATTTACCTTTCTTGTCAAACCCTAATTTGAAAAATAGTAAAATTTGAAGTAGCACCTATTCACCCCCCCCCTCTAGGTGCCCATACGATCCTTTCACACTTCAAACAAGAACTCTTGTATAATAAATCTTGACTAGCATTTCATAGATGTGTATTTTATTGCTACATAAATATGTGTTGCTCACACACACTCACAAGCCCTAATAAAATCACAAATGTTAAACTTATCTAAAAGGACCACATAACCATCTCCAAAATCCAAACCCTAGGACAACGTTATTTCCGGGATTCGCGTTTAGAACGTGCATCACATTACTTATGCATAAAAGCATATTGCTTCTTTAAACATTAGTCCTTACCGGACCAATGATGCTAATTTTAGATTTTGGATCTTATACTGACTCAAAGACAGTGAGTGCATAATCTTGCAATCACAAAAGGCAAGTTCACACTTGCTCATGTCCTTTGTTTATTTTCTGTAAAGTATTTTACAAATCCAGTGTTGTTATCACATGCATTTGAAAAAGGTCTAAAAACACTATTTCAATAATAATGTGAACTATTGGTTACTGATCCAGGGTGATCAACTAATCTATTAAATCTGATAGTTGGAATACCACTGTTCAGAACTATATCACCTAGGACTTAACAACCAATGTCGCCAGTGATTCTTGCGCCGTATATTACGCGTTGACCATGAGATTTGGAATGGGACGGAGAAGTCAGCTGTATCTTCTTCCTCTCGCATGAAGCCGGATGTGCAGGTCGTGGCTGTTATCCTCGAAACATGCATATTAATTGGTAATTCATAGAGGATATGCAGTATATGGGTGGGAACCCTCATCATCCCACGATAGTTCTGACATCTAACGGTTTATAATCCAATATGTGGGCATGGTGTATACCAAGGAGGCATGCGAGGTCGTGAAGGGGACAGTGATTGGCTTGGATCATCTTCTGGGCCCCACATCATGGAATTGTGGACGGGAATAAGCTGCCCGGTTGTGCAACAAAGAGTTGATCTCTCATGGGTAAAGTGACGCCCCTCTGTAGAGTGTAAGAATTGTAACTCGTTACTCCCTGTTCCGGGAAGGAGCTGCGAACGCAGCGGGAAGGAACTCCATGAAAGTTCTGGTAAACCCGTGAAAGTTCTGGTAAACCTGTGAAGGCAGAATAAAAGCAATCTTTGAAGAAATGTTTATGAAAACTTGCATTGCCTACGACCTATGGTCTGTGGCTATAGTTATAGTGCATCAAACACTCCTTTTCTAGTGAATTTGCTGAATATGCTCGTACTCAAAGTATCTTCTTAACCCTTTCTAGATTCTGAAGTTGGGATAGACAACAACCACATCAAGTTATGCTCCAGGACTTATCAGGACCAGCTAAAGCTCTTCAATAAAGACAAGGAAGTCAACATATACCTCAACTCAAGTGAAGACGAAGTTACTGATTAGATAGTAATATAATCTCTAGTCAAAGAACCTATTTCTGTAGTGCGTTGCAATAGCAGCAATGCCAATCTCTTAGCCAGAATACTAGACTTAATAGTATAACCATTCTTGCATTATTTATCTTTGATTCTTCTTCGTAAGAAGTTCTTTCTCTCTCTTTAACCTAGAGTGTTCTTTGGATCTTGTATAAAGAGTGAGTTGTAACCTTTAGCCATGTATTGGACCCGCTGTGTTTCTGTTGTGCCATTCTGATGGATGTAATAGTAGTGAACGGTGTTTCATTGGTGTTATGTCAACGACTATAGTATACCACATCATGCAGTGGTATGCTGGGTCACCGCACTAAGTTGACGAGATTCTTTACTTTTTAAATTGTAGCATGTTTTTGAGGCGGCCTACAAGGCCACTCATGCAGAACATGTGGTGGCTCTAGAGGCGTGGATGCAGATACAAAACTGTCGCGATGCTCTAAATTTTAAACGTTATTTTTGAAAAAGATGACAAGTCTCACTTTTCCTAGTTTGAACCTTTATTTTCTGCAACTTCTCACATCTAAACTATCCTGCAGCCTGACAAGAATTTTTATGCCACTGGAGAGCGGAATCTGCTACCGCAATGGCTAGCTAGGCTGGGGCTGCGTCCAATCTTCCCATCGAGGGACGAATTAGCTCTCACCTTCTACTCAGGGACCCAGGTAAGTTATTTGCCAAACATGTTGTTACCGCTTTCCCGTGCCTTGGTGGTTGCTAACTCTGATTCAAACATGTAGAAAACGAGATGCTCTAGAAATAGATCCTTTGGTCGTGCTTCTGCCTTTCCAACTTCGTCGCGCGTGATTACACCGTTCATAGCGGCCGTGGTTCTACTGGTGCTTCCGGTGGTGTCTCGACAGTGGCTGCTCCGCGTCGTCATTCGCTTGTTTTTGTGCCAGAAGAAATAAGCTCGGAATATCGGGAGGTGCAGAGGAACTTGTTCCTTTTGTATCGATACTAGCTTTGTTATTTGGACGATGATGTACCTATGTGATATGGATGATGATCTAGCTATGATATTTCGACGATGATGATATTATGTTTGTGTCGATGTGCATGTGTTCATATACTGTGCCTGAAATCTGGGGATATGCATTGCGGGGTTGCAGGAATTTTAAATATGCAGGAAACAAACCATTTAAAAAAAACTAACAGCGTCTACATCGATGACATTGCCGTCGGCATAGGCTTTACCATATGGCCCGTTTCATATTTGAGATGACAGTAGTTTTTTACATTTACTTTGCCAAGGAATACTCCAGATTGGCAGGTGGCAGGCCGGGTCGGCATTGTCGTTGGCATATGAACCTCCAGACCTAACGGTCGTCATCCGCATATATAGGCCCTGCCGACAGCGTATACACCGACGGCCTGGTATTGCTGTCTGCCTATGAGTATATGCCGACGGGGTTTCATATGCTGACGACCAGGTAGTCTATTTCTACGAGAAAAACTTCGACAGTAGTCATCGGCGTAGACTAGGCCGATGGCAATCAGAGGCTACGCCAACAAGCGTTGTTTTCAGTCGGCGCCTGACCCGCTTTGTGTAGTTTTTTTTTTGAAAGATCCAACAACTGCTGGCTTTCGATTTCGATAGAAGGTAGACTATGTACATGTAGGCATTACACCGAAGGAGTCAACAAAAAGGGAAACAAGAAGATAGAAAAGCCAAGCAGGCATTACAACATGAATTCAAGGAGGTTCCCAGATAAGCCTTCTTAGCTTTTTCGCTCCCGCGAAGGCCCAGCTTTGAGCTTCGTCACGAGCGACTTGGACAAGGTGGCGTAGGGACGACGGCTTATCCTTGAAGACGCGGTTGTTGCGCTCCGTCCAAATCACCCAGGTGACTAGGATGATTAGTGAACGGATGTCGGCCTTGTGGTTGTTATTGGAGGCGTGAATCATTGCTTCCCACGCATCCAGGAGTGAGTCATGCATACTCCATGAGCGCGGCGCCAACCCTTCGCAGTGTGGCCATGCCGCGATGGATGCCCAAAGAAGACGAGAGAAAGGACAATCGAGGAACAAGTGTTTAGCCGTCTCCAGACTGCGGACACACAACGGGCAAAGTAGCAGTTGGGCCATTCCCGCAGCATAAGGCGGTCAGCACACCAGAGCCGATTTTGAAGGAGGAGCCATGCAAACATTTTTCACTTGGCCGGCGCCCAGGCCTCCCATACAAGGTCAGGCATGGCGCTGAGCTGCCGTCCTTCAAACTGGAGGTTGTACGCAGATTTAGCTGAGTACACCCCGTCGGGAGAGGGAAGCCAGATGATGGAGTCGTCCTGGCCACCGATGAGGGCTGGACCAAGGCTGTTGAGTTCCCTCCAAAGTAGCAAGAAGTCAGCCAGGATCGCCTGGGCAGGGGCGCGCCGAAGATCAAGGACCCAGCGATGATCCCGAAGTGCGTCAGCGACGGAGCGGTGCTTGCGGGCGGAGTGCCTGAAGAGTAGGGGGAAGCGAGAGCGCAGCGTGGAGGAACCTATCCAAGTGGACCACCAAAACGATGCCGTCCGACCATCCCCTAAAGTTACTCTTGTAGCAGCGGAGAAAAGATCGTGGTCAAGGGCGTCACAAGGGGTGCCCAACCTGGTCCAAGGACGCTCCGGGTGATGCCATTTTAACCATAGCCAGCGTAGGCGTAAGGCCCGCGCGAAAATCCCTAGGTGAAGGATACCGAGGCCACCGAACTTCATTGGGGAGCAGACCCTCTGCCAAGATACTTTGCACTTGCCGCCGGTGATTTCGTTCTCACCAACGTCCCAGATGAAGTGTCGTCGAACTTTGTTGAAGGCGGAGGAGAATTTTTGGGGTAAACGCAGTGCGGTGAGGGCAAAGATAGACAAGGAGTCGAGGACCGAACGAGTGAGGGCGCGGCGCCCGCCTGCATTCAGCAGCTTCCCCTTCCACGCCGCGAGCTTGGACCGGGCCCGGTCAAGGATGGGTTGTAGATGCACGAGCCGTAAGCGCCCCAGGGCCAGCGGCAGACCCAGGTTAGCGGGAACCCAATACGCTACCCCCGGAAACCATGAAGGATGCTGTCGAGGTCGAGACCGCCACAGCGGATTGGAGCCACTGAACATTTGGAGGCATTGATCCGAAGCCCTGAAGCATCACCAAACCTAGTTACAATGCTTAGGAGGGTAGAGATCTCGTCACGGTCCGGGTTGGCGAAGATGATGGCGTCGTCGGCGTAAAGGCTAATGCGTGAAGACGCTGCCCCTATTGGCAGAGGGGGAAGAAGACCGGTGGCAGATGCCTGCTGCAGGAGGCCGTGTAGGGGGTCGATGGCAATGTCAAAAAGTAAAGGAGAGAGTGGGTCTCCCTGTCGCAGACCGCGGCGGTGGTTGAGAGGAGGACCGGCGACGCCGTTGAGAAGTACCGATGTAGATGCCGAGGAAAAAAGGAGTGAAATCCAATCGCGCCAGCGTGGCGGGAACCCTAGACGTTGGAGAAGCTCAAGGAGATATCCCCAGGAAATAGAGTCAAAAGCTTGGGCAAAGTCTAGTTTGAGCAGGAGGCAAGGCTTCTTGCGCCGATGCATGGATCGGGCAAGGTTGCGCACGTAGAGAAAATTCTCATGTATACATCTAGACTTGAGAAAAGCACTCTGGGCATCAGAGATCAGCTCGCCCATGTGCGGGGCCAGCCGCCGCGCGAGGACTTTGGAAAAAAGCTTCGCGAAGGAGTGGATTAGGCTGATGGGACGATAGTCTTTGATGAAAGAAGCTTGCGCCTTTTTGGGGAGAAGGCAAATTAGGGCTCCGTTGAGGCTGGCGAAGTTCCCGCCTGCCAGCCGGTACAGGTGATCGAACGCCGCAACGATGTCGCGCCATATAATGGCCCAGCAGCGACGGTAGAATACTCCTGTGAAGCCGTCGGGCCCTGGGGCCTTCTCGGAAGGCGAGGCTTTGATGGCCTCCCAGATCTCGGAGGCGCCGAACGGGATGTCAAGGCCGGTGAGGTCCACGTGCGGGAGAGGTATGCTATCCCAGTTGATTGCGGCTGCGCGCTGCATGGGCGCCCCAAGAGTAGAGGAGAAGTGCCGGTGAAGTAGCGACGCCTTGTCGTCGTGACAAGAGTGGACGGCGGAGTCGGATTGAAGGGTGTGAATGTGGTTTTTGCGACGGCGGGCATTGACCTTCAGGTGGAAGAAGCGGGTGTTGGCATCTCCTTCCTTGAGCCACGTAAGGCGTGAAGCTTGGCGGCGCCGAGCCCTTTCCACAGCAGCGAGGCCGGGGATGCGAGCCTTCAGAAGCTTGCGGAAAGCCGCTTCCAGAGGAGTGAGAGGGCGAGAGTCCTGCGCCACGTCGAACCTGAGCACTATCTCTGTTGCGAGGTGGAATTGGAAGCGAGCATCACTAAAGTGAAGGCGACTCCAAAGGCGTAGCTCGCGAGCAGTACCTCGGAGCTTGGCGCGAAGGCGGTCAAGCGGGTTCAGGGAGGTTGAGGGTTGATTCCAGGCGGAGGTAACCACCTCGAAGAAGCCAGGGCAACTAGGCCAGAACGACTCAAAGCGAAACAAGGCGCGGCGAGGCGGACATTGGATGTCCAAGAGTAGTAAGGGGCAATGGTCAGACTGCGAAGTCGACATTGCCTGGACCGCACAGCAAAGAAACAGCGACTCCCATGCGACGTTACAGAAGAACCTATCAAGCCTCACAAGTGTAGGCTGAAGACGCTCATTGCTCCAGGAGAAGGCCCGGTTCTGGCACCGAAGCTCCTTAAGCTCGGCCCGGTCGAGGGCGTCCCGGAATTGCCCCATGAGGCGCCTATTGAGGTTAAGGTTGTTCTTATCTCTAGCCTCGTAGATGAGATTGAAATCCCCAGCAATCAGCCACGGCTGACCACGGGAGGGCTGCAGGGCCTGAAGCTCTTGGAGGAAGGCCGGTTTGGCTTCATCTTCCGCAGGGCCGTACACCGTCGCTAGGAGGAAGGAAGTCCCTGACCGCAAGATGGTAACGGTGGCGGAGATTGAGAAGGCGCCCAAGGCGTAGTTGGTGAGGGAGACGATGGAGGCATCCCAGAATATAGCGATGCCGCCTCGCGTGCCGGTCGCAGGCAGGAAGACGAAATCACGCCGCGCGGGCCCGGCAATCTCAGTCGCATCGCGGGCGGAGATGGATGCGAGCTTGGTTTCTTGCACACAAAGGATTGCAGCTTTGGCAAGCGTGGCCATTTCAGCAACCACCTCACGACGGGCAAAGCTGTTGAGGCCCCGCGGGTTCCAACCGAGGATAGGGCAGATGGGTTCACTCATTGGGGAAACAAGGGGCGCGACACACATTCAGCGACAAACAATTACTAAAAGGCACCACCAAACTGCCATACAAGGGGGAGGGACGATCCGAACCAAGACAACCCCAAAAAGATCGTCCCGAGACTAGGTTAACAGGACCACCTACCGAAGACATCCCTAACTCGAACCAGCTTAAGGCTGGTTGTCGCCGAAAACTAAGAGTGGTAGCGATCATGGATAACTAATGAGCCGCCGCGGCTGCAGCGCTCGCTCCTTCCGCCTTGGAAGCAGCCCGAAGAATGGCCTCACGATCGACGCGGGTGAGGAGGGCAAGGCCATCGATGTCCACATCGTCCAGTGGCGTGTTGAAACGCGCAACCAGACCTGACGCCGCCTTGGCGGCGCTTTGCTCCGATGGGTCGACGACCCCGAGCTCCTTGGCCAGGCGCAGCGATGCCCGCTGCGAGACAGGGATGGCCGCCAACTTTGCAGATTGGCGCGTGGAGCGGCGGGTGCTTGCCGGGGGCTCCGCCTGGCGAGGAACCACGACCGGGGATGGAGGCGAGGCCCCCAGGATGGAGGCCGGCGGCTCGGCGAAGAGGCTCTGCAGCAGGTCCTCAGCAGCGGCCCTGCCATCAGCCAGATGTAGGCCATCAACCTGGCTGGTGACAGCTAGCAGGCTGTCGCTCGCAGACGGAGGGCGCGGCGTCCGCCCCAGGGGTGAAGGTGAGTGCTGCGGGGAAGCCACCCTCTCCTCGGCCCCGGACAGCAGGGCTTCGAACGAGAAGGAGAGGGGCCGGCTCGTGGCCGCGGCGTGCACGGAATCAAACTCCGTCTCCATGGGGTCGAACCTTTGGGGGGCCCAATTTTCAAGCTCCAGGAAGTCAACCATCACGATGTCAGAGAGGGGGTCGGAGGAACACGCCGAAATGGGACTGGGCGCACGCGAGAGGGGCGGCGAACGAGCAGGGCCGCCCGGCGCCACATCGCCAACCGGGAAGGCTAGTTGGGGCACCGACCCGTCAGAAGGCAGCGGCGGGGGCGGAGGGAGTTCTTCGCCATCAGCGCGAGGAGGAGACGAGGCCGCCCGACGACGCCGCGAGCCAGGAGGAGAGCGAGAGCGGTGGCGGTCGCCGCGAAGCCCCTGGGCGGGGGCAGCGTCGCGCCCGCCCCGGACACGCAAGGAGGGAAGCTCCAGACCAGGCCGGCGGCGCCGGCCGGAGGAGTCACCCTCGTCGTCGCGGCGCCGATCACCCCCGGAGCCACCGCTCGAACCGCCCGAACAAGCGCCAGGAGCGGGGCCGCGGCGAGAGCCCTCGCCATCAGGTACAGTCATAACCCAGGTGTAGGGCTACACGGCTGGGTACGGGGGCTCGTCCTCGGAGCTAGAAGAGGGCAGGCCGCTGAGGCCCGACGAAGGTGTGCGCCGCTCAGGCACGCGCCAGTCCTCCACCAAGTCTACGTGCACCAGGGCGTCGAAGCGCAGGCCGTTGGGTGGCGGGGCCACCTGCCGGGAGGGAGGAGAGTAGCCAAGCATCTCGACGACGCGGCCGGCCCCCTCGGGGAAGACGACGAAGGCGTGGCTGCTGGGGATGTGAGCGAGCTCCCAGCACCAAACCCAACAGCTGAAGATGGCGGTGTTCTCCTGGCCGTAAGTCCGGCTGTCAAGGCGGTCCACCAGCACCCGCCGGCCGAGGACTTCCTGGGCGCCCTCAAGGTTCCACATATGCAGCGGCATGCGCTCGACGCACACCCGAACATGGTAAGTCCAGGACTGGTGCACGGCATGGTCGGACTCAAGCCAGGGCTGCAGAAGGAAGGCACTGCCATCTACCGTGATGGTGCCGAGGCGGAGCGCGTCGTCGCGGTGCTTGGAGAAGTCGAACTTGACGAAGAAAGCCTCCGGGTGGTGGCGGGTGACGCGCAGCACGTGCGGCGGGAGCCGCACCCTAGCCTCGAGCTCCTTGCCAACGAGGAGCGGGTTGCAGTTGTGGAACTGCTCCACCGCTTTGACAAGCACGCCGCGGCTGCGCAGGGTGCGCAGCTCGTGGTCCATGAAGCGCGAACTGACGATCACCGTTGGCCCTGCAGAGGGACGACGGGGGGCGGGAAGTGCGGAGGTGCGACGCAACATCTCCACGGGCGGAGGCGGGGCCGGGAAGCGGAGTCGCTCACGAACAGACAGCCGAGGAGAGGGGGAGGCGGGAGGCGCCTCCTGCCTAGGGCGAGCGGGGCAGCGGGGCGAGGATGAGGAGTGTCCCCAAAGTCGGCACTCGATGCAGCGGAGAGGCTCCCTACACTCAGAACGACGATGGCTCTTGCTAAGGCAGCGGAAGCACAAGCCGCGGAAGCGCCTTAAGAAGGCCTCGCGCGCGGCGAGGGACGCGGGCGAGGAGCTGCGGGGAGACCGCCGGTCTGGAGCGGGCGCCTGGGCTGAGGAGTTCGCCGCCGCAAATGGGGGGGGTGCCCCGGGGCCGTCCATGCCTCGAGGAGACGGCCACCCATTCTGGGCAAGGGGTGGGCGCAGCAGCGTTGACTGAAGGCGAGGGGCGCACGATTACCGACTGGAGGCGGGGGCGCGCAACGGACCGCTGTTCGGCCGGGGAGGAGCGGGCCGACGAGCGCCCACCAGAGCACGGGAGGGAGCGGCTGCGACTGCGCAGATTCCGAAGCAGCTGCGCCGACCGACAGGGGCTCCAGGGGGAGGACTCACCGGTGGGACTGGCGGATCCAAGCAGGGAGCGCGCCACGACATCCGCCCCCGGATCCAGGGGAGACCGCAGCGCCATGCTGCACGCCTAGGGGGAGTGGGCGACGCCGCGGAAGGGGGAGGGAGACAGGGGATGGGTGGCCGCCGCGGCCGGAGTGACCAGCGGCGCAAGGGCCTGAGGCCTAGGGAGCCAGCTCTCGCTCGATTTTGGACCAGAGATTTTGGACCATAACAAGTTGGTTCCCCCGCTTCGTGTAGTGGCGTAAGTTACTATAAAATTGGAAGAGATCCCGTTAATCTTATTCTTGAACATGTATACAGACCGATGGCCCCTCCTCTTCGTCAACTTATGCAGGGCAACCCAAACCTCACTACAAATCATGTAAAAAGGCGTATGCTAGTTACCATATATTTAAAAGTTTAAAAGAGAATTTTATAGTGCTTCTGAATGTACATCATCTAAATCGGGACATAGCCTCAATGACAAGCAATTCCAATTCCATTATTCTTGCTGAATTCGGACAAAAACCTATATGGCAAGCAATTCCAATCTCTTTCCTACCTTCCCTGTGCTCTTTGTCTAGCAACCTACAAAGTAGTGCCTCCTCTATGAGTGAAGATTCGGTGCACATGGACACAAGTGATCCCTTTCTATCAAAAACAAATAAAATAACCACTTTTGAGTTTTTAAAAAATTAGAAAAATCTTAGGAATACATATACATGATCCATATATTTGTGCGGAATTTTAGTAAAATATCATTTTATTTTAGGCTACAGAAAAACAGTGAATGAGAATAAAAATATGTATTTTTGGGAGAAATTTGTCTTTTTGTATAGCCCAAAATATAACATGTTTTCAAACGAAAATTCTGATGTACATACTAGATGTATTCAGAATTTTTGGCTGCCAAAACGTAGAAGTTTCATTAAAAAAGAAGGAACGCTTATGCTCATGTGCCAAAGACACTTTCCACTCCTCTATTATTATAAATTGTTTTTGGCAAGCATTATTAGCTGACTAATATATTTTATAAAAAGAAACAAAGAGAGTACATATTTCTTCCATTATAATGTTGTAAGCTTTGTGTACCGGCAAAAGATCAAAGAATTTAAAAAATGACCGGCGACAACCGAGCCAACAATAACATGTATGTACAAGCAGGAATTGCCTAAACCACAAGTATCATTTGGGTTATTGCATAGAGTACTCACTATACGCCGTTCAAAACCTATAAAATTTATGAGCATACATTGCAAATAGGTCTACGTTGTATAATTGAAAACATCTAAAAAGTTGGTTCAAAATAATACAGATTTATATTACAAAAGTTTATAGATTGTATGAAGTTTTGGTTGAATCTAACAAAAAGTTAAGGAACTTGGACAGTCAATGTCTAAAAATTCCCGTAGTTAACCAATGTTCATGTTCCAATTACTTGAATTCTTCAGAAATTTTCAGCTAGCAGAGTGTTTTAGAGTTTTCTAAAATTTTGGTTGGTTATGACAAAATATGATCTATATTACTTGGTGTATAGGTATATGCCACACAATCACTCACTCATAGACCCCCAATAGACAAAACTATAATTAGTAGAGTTAATCTGATATTTACACTTATGTGGAGACAATTACATGGAAAGTTAGTGGTTTGTGTAAAACGCATGTAGATTGTGTACTCTACATGTGGAGACAATTCTTGCATCAATGCGGATAAAGTTTGAAATAGAGTGACTTCTTATGATAGCTGAAAGCGCGCATTTCAGACACGGAGTAAACTCAAAATCATACTCTCTTCGTTTAGAAATAACTCTTAGGTTTGTTTAGATTCGAATATATCTAGCCACGTTTTAGTGTATAGATATATTTATATTTAGACTAACTTAATTCAGTTATTTCTGTATGGAGGGAGTAGAATAGTTTGTTTTTTTAGAAGAAAAGGATCACTACCTCGGCACCATTTTACTAAAAAACTAGACCACCCGAGTTCAAATCACCAGAAGTCTCATATTGCCAAACCAGTTGATCATCTGAATCATCTAACATGACAGTAGCAGCAACATTACTAAGATCTAACAATTGCACCATCATCTCCTGAGAGAAAATCCTTCTAAAATCACATCTAAGTTGGGAACCATCCCACAAATCAGCTATGGTCCTAGTTTGTTGATCAGAGATCAGATACAGGTCCCAAAATTGGGTAGCTAAGGAGGAATTGCCAAACCAGATGTCTTACCAGAATCTAATTTGTCTACCATTGCCAAATTTTCATTTATAACCTAAAGAAACAGCCCTAGAGGCCCACATTACCCCCTTCTAGAAGGTAGAGGGGTGAATATCTCTACAACAAAGAATATTAGGAGACGTAGTATGATATTTAGCATCAATAACCCTTCTCCAGAGGGTCCCCTCCCCTTGAATGTATCTTTCAACCCAAGAACCCAGCAGACACAAATTCAGATCCTTGAGATTAGGGATGCCCATGCCCCCAAAGTCTTTCTTAATGCAAACAGAGATCCAGTTGGCTAGATGAATCTTATGATTTCCTTCCCCATCATTCTAAAATAAATTAGCTAAATGGTAATCTAAGATTTTTAAAGCCCATTTTGGAAATTTGAAAAGGGAGAGTAAGTAGACAGGGATGCTTGATAGCCAAGCTTGAATTAACACATTCTTAGCAGCATAAGAAAGGAGCTTGCCTCTCCATCCTATAATCCTATGAAGGATGCTCTCACTCAAAGGCTATAAATCCTCCCTCCTGAGCTTATCAAAATGGAGGGGGATACCTAAATATTTCACTCGAAAACTACCTAAAACACACTGAAAAATGTCAATGAAAGGCTGACATTCAGTATCAACAAGATTAATAGGAATGAGCTCACTCTTAGCATAATTGATTCTCATCCTAGAGATCTGCTCAAAACAAGTAAGGATCCACTTAAGATTAATATGTACTCTCTCATCATTTTCTAGGAAGAGCAAAGTATCATCAGCATATTGTAGGCACACTACCCCACCAGGAACAAAATCTGGACAGAGACCTCTAATAGCACCAGTCCTAGTACCTTTACAAAGCATCCTAGCAAAAACATCAATCGTGATGTTGAACAGCAAAGGGGCAATATGGTCCCCTTGTCTAAGTCCCTTGCTAGTAGGCCCTTGCTAGTAAGGAAAAACTCACTTTCCACATCTTTAACTTTGAACCCAATGGAACCACCTGGGAGATCTACCTAATCAATATAATAAAGATAGGTTCAAAACCTCTTAATTCCAGGATTTCAAAAAGGAAATCTAAATTAACTATATCATAAGCCTTCTCATAATCAATTTTAAAAACTAAAGCTTTATCCTTCTTCCTATAAACCTCATGAATAATCTCATGAGTAGTAACCACACTCTCTAAAATAAATCTACCTTTAATAAAGTAGATTGATTATGAGAGGTAATTCTGCCAATCACCCTAGCTAGCCTATTTGTAAGGACTTTAGTGAAAATCTTAAAGGTACAGTTCAACAAGCTAATAGGCCTAAAAAATTCATAGTCCTAACACCATTCTCTTTTGTAATAAGAGTAATCATAGCAAAGTTAAGCCTAAAAATATCCAATCTATCCTCATCTCAGGTTTTAAACATGCATAACAAATCAAACTTAATGATATCCCAAAAGGTTTGATATAAGAGAAAGGACAGGCCATCAGGACCAGGTGCTCCTTCCCCAAAGGAACTAAAAACAACAATTTTAATTTCCTCCTTAGAAAAGGGGGTACTTAAAATCATGTTCTTCTCTACACTAATTTTCTCATCCAGGCTAAAGAAGTCCCGACTTAAACGAATATCAGGCATGTCTTCCTTTTTAAAAAGATCCTTATAGTAATATGTAGCTACTTTTGACATATCATCTACCTCAGTGATTGGACCAACTTGTCCATCTAAAACATGAATAAGTTTCTTCCTGCTATGTTGGTTATCTACAACATGGAAATAAGAGGTATTCCTATCACCCTCCATGATGTTTCTATCTCTAGACCTTTGTTTAGCTTTAATTTCTTCGAAAACCCAGAAAGACTTTAACTCCAACATGATGGAATCTAATCTTTCTTTCTCAGGGGTAGAAAGAATACAGGTCTTAGACTTAACATCTAGAGCATCATAATCCTCCATGAGAACTTTTCTATCTCTCCTAAGGGCTGCCTCTACATTTGTAGGGGTTCGTAGCATGGAAAACAAAAAATTTCTACCGCATACAAACAAACAAGCCAAGATCTATCTACTAGATTGTAGCAACGAGTCGATGGAATAACTCACCCTCGAAGATTCCAAAGTGTTTAACGAGAGCGGATTCTCGTGGGTGATGTAGTCGTACTCTTGCCGATCTCAAGATCGCGTAGACGATCCTTCCGGTGCTGCGTTCCGGCAGCGCTTCCGCAGTCGGTCACACGTTCGGTACTCAACGAAGACCTTCCTCTCCCTTGTTCCAGCAGGCAGCGGAGGTTGTAGCACTCTCCTCGCGATTCCGGCAGCACGACGGCGTGGTACCGGAAGTAGAGGGGAGATCTCGCAGGGCTTCGCCTTAAGCCGGAGCGAGTATGGTGGACTATGAGAGAGGCCTCGGTAATCTAGGGTTTAGACGCACCAAGGAGAAGAGGCTAGGCCGGCGGCTAGGGAAAGGGGATACCCCAACTCGGCGGCTAGGGTTTAGCCCTAGGCGGCGGCAGCAGCAGGAGGTGGCGGCGCCGGCGGCTTGGAGCTAGGGTTTGCGGGGTGCAAGTTGTGTGCTTGGAGGGGCAGCCCTGCCCCTCCTTATATAGGTGGAGGGCGGCGGCCAAGGGGAGGGGAGTCCCTCCCCAACTCGGCTTCCAAGGCCGGCGGTATAGGGAGAGGTACTTCCTCCCCAAGTAGGTTTCCTATTCTCCCTCCACCAAGCAAAATAGCCGTTTAACTTTTCAAATTGGCGTTTGACTTTTCAAACTAGGATTTGATTTATCCCTTTATGTCGCTCAGCGATGACACCTAGTACATGATGCAACCATTCCAACTTGTTATTACACATTCATGTACCCTTCCCCTCCGGAGTGCCGGACATTCCGGAACCTTCTAGAACATTCCCGATGAAAACACCGGAACCATTCTCCAACCCCGAAACAGGACTTTCCTTATATGAATCTTATTCTTCGGACCATTCCGGATCTCCTCGTGATATCCCGGATCCCATCCGAGACTCCGAACAACATTCGGCCTCTTACTCATTATTCCATAACTACTCAACAACGTCGAATCCTTAAGTGTGTCTCCCTACGGTTCGTGAATTATGCGGACATGATCGAGACACTTCTCCGAACAATAACCAATAGAGGAATCTGGAAATTCATATGGCTCCCACATATTTCTATGATTACTTTGCGATCGAATGAACCACTTACATACGATACCAATTTCCCTTTGTCTCACAATAGTTTACTTATCCGAGGTTTTGATCGTCGGTATCTCTGCATACCTAGTTCAACCTCGTTACTGATAAGTACTCTTTTCTCGTTCCCGTGATATGTGATCCCTTGTGAGCAAGTCACATGCTTGTAAGCTAATTGGATGACATTCCACCGAGAGGGCCCAGAGTATATCTATCCGTCATATGGATGGACAAATCCCACTCTTGATCCATGTGTCTTAACCAATACTTTCCGAACACTCAATGCCACCTTTATAGCCACCCAGTTACGGTGTGGTGTTTGATGTCATCAAAGCATCCTTCCGGTGATGGTGATAAGCATGATCTCATGGTTGAAGGAATTAGGTTACTATGTATCAGAAAGCATATAGCAATTGAACTATTAAAATGACTTGATCTTTATGCTACGCTTATCTATAGGAGTATGTCCATCATATCATTCTCCTAACGATATGATCTTGTTGTTAATAACATCTCAATATTCATGATAGGGAAACCATAATCATTTATTAACCAACAAGCTAGTATTATAAAGAGGCTTTACTAGAGACTCTAATTTAGTTTACAAATCACACAAGTATTAATGTTTCCTTGTTAATAATGTTATAGCATGAATGTAAACATTTATCATAAACACAAAGATATAATAATAACGACATTTATTATTTCCTCTAGGGCATATCTCCAACAACATTAATATTCCATCCCTTGGCCAATTTCCTAAAGAACCTAACTTTTTTCTACCAAATATCTAGAATATTGGAGCTATTCACCCTAATAGACCAAGCTTTAATAACAATATCTTAAAAATCTGGTCTACTAATCCACCATTTTTCAAACCTAAACTTTCTTTTTCTAATCACCTGACCCTCACCCGAATCCCAAATAATGGGGGTTGATACATTGGAAACGTATCTATAATTTTTGATGCTCCATGCTTGTTTAGTATCTACTTTGCTTTACTTGTCCATACTTTGAGGTGCTTTTTACATGTTTTCTGGTACTAAACTATTAACAAGTTGCAACAGTGTCAGATGCCTGTTTTCTGCTGTTTTTGGTTTCAAAAAAGTTAGTAAAGAAATATTCTTGCAATTGGACGGGACAAAGGACAAAGTCAATTACTTTCCATGAGTAACAAGAAGTCCAGAGGGGAGCCGGAGGGGCCTGCCAAGGGGGCCAGACCCACCCTAGGCGTGGGTGGGCCTAGCCCCGCGTCTGGCTAGGGTTTGGCGACCCTGTCCACCTCATCGGCCTCCCCCTTCGTCTATAAGAAGCCCCCGATGCAGAAATCCTGAGCACCCGATCAAATATCCACGAAACCGTCTGTAGCCACCGCCACCATCGTCCCTAGATCGGGGGGATCTGAAGTTCTTCCCGGCACCCTGCCGGAGGGGAGATCATCCCGGAGGCTTTCTCTCCGGTATGATGCGTGATTAGTTCCACCTTGGACTATGGGTCCATGTAGTAGCTAAATGGTTGTATCTCCTCCTTTGCTTTCATGTATAGATCTTGCGAGCTCCGTTCATGATCAAGATCTAATCTATTTGTAATCATGCATGTTGTGTTTGCGGGGACCCGATGGATATTGAGATTATTATGTTGGTTTGATTAATGGTTTTGTATTTATGATTCTATCATGTCTGTGTTGTTTGTGATCTTGCATGATCTCCGTTGTTAGTAGTTATCTTGGCCAAGTAGTTGCTAGTGACTCCAAGAGGGGGTATTTATGATCGATAGTGGGTTCATGCCTCTAGTTTCCAAGGGAAGTGGCAGAAATCTCTTCGGTTGTAGATGTGTTGTTGCCACTAGGGAGAAAACAACGGTCTCTTATTCCTGGAACATGTGGACTGTTTACCTTACACACTTTGCTTAAAGCAGTTGTCTATTGCTTGCAACTTAATACTGGACGGGGTTCAGATGATAACCTGAAGGTGGACTTCTAGTCATAGATGCAACTGGATGGCGGTCTATGTATATTATTGTATTGCCCAATCGAATCTCATAGGATCTTTCTCACTAGTAATCGCATTGTTATGCCTTGCTCAGTTCCTGTCAATTGCCCTGCTGTAATTTGTTTACCCTTCATGCCATGTTGTTTATCTAAGGAGAACACCTCTAGTGAACTATGGACCCCGGTCCAATCTTTACCATTGATACATCTTCCACTGTTACTTGTTTACTTGCTGCAAACCATTGCCTTCCACACCATATGTTTAATCCTTTGTTACAGCAAACCGGTGAGCTTGACAACCTCACTGATTCGTTTGGGCAAAGTCTTGAGTTTGTGTTGTGCAGGTCTCCGCGTTGCTTGCAACACCTGTATGACGTTTCCTTCCTCCTACTGGTTCGATAACCTCGGTTTCTTACTGAGGGAAACTTGCTGCTGTGCTGCTTCATACCTTGCTCTTGGGGTTTCCAACAAAGCGTCCCACGACAGGGCGCCATCAACCTTCTTTCTGGCAGCGTTGCCGGGGAGGCCAAGGACGTCTTCACTAGGGGAGTCCTTCACTTCCTCTCTCTTCACTTTGTTTTTAGTTTGCTTTGTTTCTTTTGCTTGGTTTTGTTTGACTCTTTTCAAAAAACACAAAAAAAATAGTTCCTGCTCTAGCTGTTGCTGCTGTTTTTGGCTTGCCCACCTTTGCCAAAATGAACTCTGCTGAGAACACCAAGTTGTGTGACTTCACTAGCACCAACAACAATGATTTCCTAAGCACTCCTATTGCTCCACCTGCTCCTGATGCTACCTTTTATGAAATTAAGCCTACTTTGTTGAATCTTGTGATGAGAGAGCAATTTTTTGGTGCTGGTTCTGATGATCATGTTTCCCATCTCAATAGCTTTGTTGAACTTTGTGAGATGCAAAAGTATAAGGATGTAGATGGAGATATTATTAAGATCAATCTTTTTTCCTTTCTCCTTGAGAGGAAAAGCTAAAGAATGGTTGCTTTATTTGCCTAAAAATAGTATTGATTCTTGGACTAAGTGCAAAGATGCTCTTATTGGAAAGTACTATCCTCCTGCTAAGATTATATCTATGAGAAGTGATATCAGAAAATTTTTAAAAACTTGATAGTGAACATGTTGCTACAGCTTGGGAAAGAATGAAGTCTTTGGTTAAAAATTGCCCTACACATGGACTCACTGCTTGGATGATTATCCAGAATTTTTATGCAGGTTTGAACTTCTCCTCAAGAAATCTGCTGGATTCAGCTGCTGGAGGTACCTTTATGGGCCTCACTTTGGGTGTTGCAACAAGGCTCCTTGATAATATGATGGTTAACTACTCTGAATGGCATGTTGAGAGAGCTCCACGTAGTAAGAAGGTAAATTCTGTTGAGGAAACTTCCTCTTTGAGTGAAAAGATTGATGTTATTATGGCTATGCTTGTTAATGGGAAAGCTCCTCTAGATCCTAATAGTGTTCCCTTAGCCTCATTGGTTGCTCAAGAAGAGCAAGTTGATGTGAACTTCATTAGAAACAACAATTTCAACAACAATGCCTATAGGGATAATTTTGGTAGTAACAAAAATTATAGGCCTTATCCTCCTAATAATGGCAATTCCTATGGAAGATCTTACAATAATGCTAGAAGTGCCCCCTCTGAACTTGAAGTCATGCTCAAAGACTTTATTAACAAGCAAACCACTTTCAATAATACTATAGAGGAAAAGCTTTTAACCGTTGAGAAAAATATATCCTCTTTGTTTGAAGCTCAGTCTTCCTTGATTAATAAAATGGCTGCTAAACCTGAAGCTATGGAAAACACCTTTGCTGCTGCTCATGCCATACAAGTTACTATTGATGAAAATGTTAGGTTGTTATCTCAACTTCATGCTAGGTGGGAAAGGGAAGCTAAAATTGATAGAAAAAATAGTGTGTGCACCATCACCACTAAACCACAAGTAGTCCCTATTCCTACTCCTACTATGCCTAAGCCTATTGAGCCTACTACTAGTGATGCTAAGTTTGATTTTGATATTGATGGTTGCAATATTTCTGAAGTGATTATGTTCTTGCAAAAGCTTGCTAGAAGTCCTGATGCTAGTGATATGTATGTTGCTTTCACTAAACATATTACAGATGCTCTTGTGAAAATTAAGGAAGAGAAACTAAAACACAAAGCTTCTATTCCTAGGAAAGTAGAAGATAGTTGGGAACCCATTATTAATATGCAAGTGAATGACTTTGATCTCAAAGCTTCATGTGATCTTGGTTCTAGTGTCTCTATTATGCCTAGGAAGATTTATGAAATGCTTGATTTGCCACCTTTTGAAGATTGTTATTTGGATGTCCCACTCAATGATAATCCTAAGAATAAACTCATGGGGAGTATTAATGATATTATCATCATGGTTAACAATGCTTATGTCCCTATTGATTTCTATGTTTTGGATGTTGAATACAATGCTTCTTGTCCTATTACTTTGGGAAGACCTTTTCTTAGAATAGTTGGTGCCATCATTGATATGAAAGAAGGCACCATTACATATAATTTTCCATTCAAGAAAGGTATTGAACACTTCCCAATGAGGAGAGAGAAGTTGCTTTTTGCTCCTCCTTTGAAAGCAAGATTTGATGTTAATGCTTCTTCATTTGAAAATACTTGATTCTTCTTGCTTCTTGTGCCTAACTTAAATGCGTTACAGAAAAGTACTTGTTGGGAGATAACCCAAGAGTTTCCTTAAGTCTTGGAAGTTATTACTTTACTAATGACCTCTCCTTATCCTTTTTGTTTTCTTTTTGTGCCAAGAATGACCTCTAATGAGAGGGAAGTAAGATTTGGGGAGTTGCTGTCCCGAAACAGATTTCTGTCCTCCACCAAAAAAATCGTGAGGAGTCTCTGTAACTCGTATTGAGCTCAAAATTCACGAATAAATCCCATAGTATGTTATCTAACTTTCATTAGTTTAACACTTTTTGATTTGAGCAACAGAAGATGTTCCCAAAGTCTAATATCTATTGAATACACTAATGTTTCTAATGAAGATAGTGTGAAGTTTTGTATGAAGGAAAATTTTCAGGTGTAGAGAGAGAATGATGCAATGAGATGAAGAATGGAAAAAAGCTCAAGCTTTGGGATGCCACCAATATGTCACCCCAAGAAATATCCAAGAGGTACAAGAGTCAAAGCTTGGGGATGCCCAAGGCATCCCCTTCTTCATCAACAAAAAGCTCAGGTGTGTCTAGACACTTCGTTTTTATTGTTTCATGCACTGTTGTGTTGTTCTTGGAGCGTCTTAGTTTTCGTTTGCTTTGATTAGTTTTTTTAGTTTGCTTAAGTAGTTTGCACCCCCGTTCTCGTCGTGTTGTTTTGCAAATAAGTTTGCTTGGTGTTGGAAAGGAGTAGTAAGTTCTTGCTTGTAAGTGCAAGAGGAGCTTGCATTGACTGTGACTTAGACTTTAGCATGACATGATAGGTGTTGTTTTAGCATTATTCTTAGTGATTATTGTTGTAGCATGTCTTGTTCTAAACAATTGAGATTTCTTAGTGTGCCTTGAAGAAATTATGCGTTGTTTTAGCATGCAAAAGCATAGTATTGTGGTATTCTTCTTTGATGCTTTTATTGGGTTGACTTGGCACATGCTCACACCATATTATGACTCTCACAAGTCACCATAGCCTCTATGATCATTTAGTCCTTGACTTGTAGTACCACTCTTTGCTTTGATTAGTATGCTTTGTTACACTGCATGATTTTGGCCATTATTGCTCTCTTAGTTGGTTGCTCCCAGTCTTTTGCTAGCCTCCACTTGTATGAGTAAGTCCTACTCATGCCTCCAACTCCCAAGAAACCAAGTTATTCCAAAGTGTCCACTATAAACTCCTATGCATGGTGTGTTACACCATTCCAAGTATATTCTTGTTTTCAACTATCTTCCAATTAAACACTATTTTGTTATGAGAAAACTTAGTGATTAAAGCCCTGACGAACTTGATGGCACACTTTAATCTTTTCTCCTAATAAACTTGAACCATTGTGACAACTTTGTTGTATATGCTTGCACTTATAAGCTGGAATTAGCAGAACCATGTTGTCATGGGGAACGTTTTCAACATTGCACTTGTACCTTGTTGTACTCAGTTAATATCATGTTCTTTTGTTTATGGATGTCACCGGTGTGAAATAAAGAGGGAACTTGTAAGTCCATGGAGTTTGTATCCTGTGTTAGAGAAACGCCTGGGCCGCTAGCCTAAGCCATGCCTAATCATGGTGGAAACTTGCAGCATCACCATAGTGACATCTATGAAGCATTCTTCTTATAAAAAAGACACATTGAGAAAAGAGGAAAGAGAGAAAAAAGAACCATATTCCATGCCTAATCATGGTGGAAACTTGCTGAGATGCTCATTGTCTTCTTGACTTGTCATTTTGGTTATGGGAAAGCTCCTGTACCATGTGCAAGGGGTACCCCTTTGGCGGTTCTCAATGATATGCAAATACTTACAGTGACAAGAACTTACCTGGACCCAAAGTTGAGTATGCATGAGGTGTGGCCCTCGTATTCAAGGGACTTGAGATTGCCAACTTATACTTCGTCAAGCATATACTCTAGCTTTGCCACTTTAACCTTAACCACTTCAAGATGCTTATGATAGGGGCAATGAGGGCTGAAATCTAACAAGTACCATAATTTTTGGAAGCTCTTTTTGAAACTTGTAATCCCTGCTTCCTTTGCAAAAAGTCCTTTCTTCCACCACTATTGAGTCTCCACCTTCTACCTTTAGGCACTATTAAGAGAGCATAGTTGTCATTTTGTGTGCAGTGTTCCAAAGTTTATGAATTGATGCATATTTTGATATTACTTGTTCTTGTACTATTTGTTTCTAGTCACCCTTGTGAACTTTGCAGGTGTCCTATGCATCTTTTTGCTACTCTATGAGGGACAAGTTGATTGCCACTATGCCATGTTTTCTGCATGTGAAACAAACAAACGTTTTTCAATGCATATTATTCATGATCTTTGTATGTAGCTTGTCAGGTTGCATGCATAGTTACTATGTCCTATTGTTAGAACTCCATATTTCATGCACATGTTTAGAGTTCTTTGATCCCAGATTTCAATGCTTGCAAATGGTTGGATCTTTATTGTGAGGGTGCATGTCACCTCAAAAATTATTCTGTTTATCACTTACCTACTCGAGGACGAGTAGGAGTTAAGCTTGGGGATGCTGATACGTTGGAAACGTATCTTTAATTTTTGATGCTCCATGCTTGTTTAGTATCTACTTTTCTTTACTTGTCCATACTTTGAGGTGCTTTTTACATGTTTTCTGGTACTAACCTATTAACAAGTTGCAACAGTGCCAGATGCCTGTTTTATGCTATTTTTGGTTTCGGAAAAGTTAGTAAAGAAATATTTTCGGAATTGGACGGGACAAAGGACAAAGTCAATTACTTTCCATGGGGAACAAGAAGTCTAGAGGGGAGCCGGAGGGGCCAGCCAGGGGGGCCAGACCCACCCCAGGCGCGGGTGGGCCTAGCCCCGCGCCTGGCTAGGGTTTGGTGACCCTGGCCGCCTCCTCGGCCTCCCCCTTCGCCTATAAGAAGCCCCCGATGCAGAAACCCTGAGCACCCGATCAAATATCCACGAAACCGTCTGTAGCCTCCGCCACCATCATCCCTAGATCGGGGGGATCTGAAGTTCTTCCCGGCACCCTGCTAGAGGGGAGATCATCCCGGAGGCTTTCTCTCCGGTATGATGCGTGAGTAGTTCCACCTTGGACTATGGGTCCATGTAGTAGCTAAATGGTTGTATCTCCTCCTTTGCTTTCATGTATAGATCTTGCGAGCTCCGTTCATGATCAAGATCTAATCTATTTGTAATCATGCATGTTGTTTTTGCGGGGACCCGATGGATATTGAGATTATTATGTTGGTTTGATTAATGGTTGTCTTTATGATTCTATCATGTCTGTGTTGTTTGTGATCTTGCATGCTCTCCGTTGTTAGTAGCTATCTTGGCCAAGTAGTTTCTAGTGACTCCAAGAGGGGGTATTTCTGCTCGATAGTGGGTTCATTCCTCTAGTTTCCAAGGGAAGTGACAGAAATTTTGTTCGGTTGTAGATGTGTTGTTGACACTAGGGAGAAAACAACGGTCTCTTGTTCATGAAACATGTGGACTGTTTACCTTACACACTTTGCTTAAAGCAGTTGTCTGTTGCTTGCAACTTAATACTGGAGGGGGTTAGGATGATAACCTGAAGGTAGACTTCTAGTCATAGATGCAGCTGGATGGCGGTCTATGTATATTGTTGTATTGCCCAATCGAATCTCATAGGATCTTTCTGACTAGTAATTGCATTGTTATGCCTTGCTCAGTTCCTTTTAATTGCCCTGCTGTAATTTGTTTACCCTTCATGCCATGTTGTTTATCTAAGGAGAGTACCTCTAGTGAACTATGGACCCCAGTCCAATCTTTACCATTGATACATCTTCCACTATTACTTGTTTACTTGCTGCAAACCATTGCCTTCCACACCATACGTTTAATCCTTTGTTGCAGCCAACCGGTGAGCCTGACAACCGGTGAGCCTGACAACCACACCATACGTTTAATACGTTTAATCCTTTGTTGCAAAGTCTTTAGTTTGTGTTGTGCAGGTCTTCGCGTTGCTTGCAACACCTGTGTGACGTTTCCTTCCTCCTACTGGTTCGATAACCTCGGTTTCTTACAGAGGGAAACTTGCTGTTGTGCTGCTTCATACCTTGCTCTTGGGGTTTCCAACGAAGTGTCCCACGACAAGTGCTGGGCGCCATCAGGGGTATGGTCACTAACAATCCTGGGAAAAGCTATAGCACTAGCTAGAGGAAACTTAGCATCAAAATTAGTGGAACAAAAAATTTATCAATCCTACTCATAATAAGATCATCCTGGTTGTTCTCCCAAGTAAAGGATCTGCCAGAGAGGCCTATTTCCATCACATCCCAAAGCTCAACCCAAGCATTAAATTTATCTATCCACCTAAATTATACATTGCTATTACTCTTATCTTCAGGGGATCTAACCAGATTGAAATCCCCTCCAACTAAAGCTAAACCATCCCAGTTAAGGAAAAGTTCATGGAGTTCAGAAATAAACTCCTGTTTCTTTTCCTCATAGGCAGAACCATAGACAGTAGTGATCCTACAAGTCACATCAGTAATCTTATTTCTAATAATTACACTAATAGATAAACTCCTGATATCCCAAGATATGAAATCAAACAAATCTAGATTAACTCCCACCAGGATACCTCCTGCAGTTCCAACAGAGGGCAGGAAGTTCCAAGCAAAGTTTCTGTTTCATAGAAGATTCCTCCAAAAAAAGTATTACTAAACTTATCTTTCTTAGTCTCCTGAAAACCAATATAGTCAACATTTAAAGGGAAAATATTATCTTCTAAGAATTTCTATCTATCAGGATCAGAAATGCCCCTACTATTCCAAAAAACACAGATAATTGCCTTTTCTTCCTTGGGTGCTTGCCCCGAGATCTATTTACTACCTCTATCTAGCCATCAACAATAATCTCCAAATCCTCATCATCATGCAAGGATCTGGAAGAAATGTTGCTACTAACAACTACTTCATCTAGGGGAAATTCTACACCTATATCATTAGACACTACTTCAATATCAGAAACAGGTAAAGCATTAAATGGGTTTGTTTTCATTATACCTTTCATGGATTTTGGGCCATCCAGGTTTGCAACTTTCTTCAACTCCATTTCTTTCTCCAGGATGCTTTTAGAACTATCAACCCTTGCACTCTGCCTGACTGCTTGGATTGGCCCCCAAACTTTCTGCATCTTTTTGTTGTTATTCCCAAACTCTTCTACCCTTGGCTGAGTTCTTGCATATTCGGGCATGATGTTATCAGGCAAAGCAGCTACCTGATCAATGTCAAACTCTTCATTTTCCTGTCCAAAAACCAGCCTCTCCTCCTGTTCAGCGGCCGATAAACTAAAAGCTTCTAAACCAGCACTTTTAGAAGGTCCCCGAGCCTATAAGCGAATACTCTAGCACTAATCAAGCCATTTTGCATCAGTAACCTGAAGATAGCATAAGAAGGACTAGCATCCTGTAACATCCCAGCATTAGAGCCTAGAAATAAGCTGAACCTAGATGTGTGCATTGGATTCATGCATAGAAAATCTGAATAATTTTCGCGCTTTTGAAAAAAACTTGTCAAAGTGATTGAAGCTTCTCTTAACCTGATGGAATTGAAGTAGATCATCAAGTTGACTGTGATAAGTTTCAATATGACCTTTGCTAAAACCTTATTTTGGGTAAGGGAGATTTGATCTAAGGGTAGATCAAATGTAATAAAATTTAAACCCTGATACAATATGATTTATACTTGATCATTAGGTGATCATATTATAGTATTCATTATAATCACTCATGAGTACCAAGTTAGAGGATATAAAACCAAATATGAATTTAACAACTATATCTTAATCTCATCTGCATATACCCTGAGTATCATGGTAATATCTAACCCTAATTCTTAAATAAGATTGAGTAGGAAAGAAACTAAGTTTAGATCATGCACCTATACCTTTCTTTCCATATCAATCCTTATCATCTCTATTGAGTTATATTTCAATATCTGTTGTTCATTAATGTTGAGGAATCAACTATTGATTCACCAGATCTCAATCTATCAACTCTTGACCATATCATAGTTTATACTTAAAGTGCCTATATAAAAACAATTAAGAAGAGGTAAATAGTGATGTTAGCTTTAGAAATCATCTATAGGATGGGAAAGATTGAAAAGAATCCAATCAACAGGATAATTAATGAAGTTAAATTCCTCCTAGATAAATATAAGAACTATTTATATTATCTAATCCTATGGTAGTAAAGAAGATTACAAGGATGAATACTAAAGATAGTTACCAGGAGTAGTCCTATTGGATCAAGTAGGTATAGTCAATGAATTATATCTCTTAATCCAATAGAACTAAACAGAAGATATTTATCATACAACTGAAATGTTGTATGGATGGAAGCCTTGATTAGCCAACTGGAAACCTAAACCACAAAGGATCACAAGATTATAATGATCAAGCCTTATTCACCAAGATTGGGTACTTATGTCATGTATAAGTGGTATTGGTAGATAAAACATGATTGAAACCCTAGTAGAGATAAGTTATCCTAGTGTAGTCATTACAAACCACATAAATATGATTTAGGGTTGGAGTGTGAGTTATTGGAGTAAAGTGCAGCTAAGGTGATATTATTCAATTAAAGCTAGTATAGCATAGAGTCATAGAAGTGGTGTTATTCATATTTAAGGATAGTCAACTTTAGGGAAAGGTAGTTGGATGCATACAACTAATAGAGATACATTATTAATGAATGATTAAGAAAGATTATGAGTGGAGTTTGAAGGAACTATTTGTTGGATTGAAGATTTTCAATAGTAGTATAGTGGGTATAATCAAGCAAGGATATAAGAAAACTATGAAATGCTTTAATATCAAACTCATTGGATTCATCCATGAGTTTAGAAGAATAATATATGAATAAGAAGATTTTAATGAGTAAAGCTCATCATACTAACCATGATGATGGATAGGAAGAAGTATTATATCTAGGAAAGGAATTCCTTAATTAGAAATCCAGGATTGTGAATCATGGAAGATAGACATTCTTGTTAAACAACCAACTCTAAATCTTAAACCAAGTATAATGTCCATTCAGGGAATTGATTCATCATTTTATATCTATAACACTTTATAGTAATATCTTCCTATAGCAAATCACTTAAGCACATCTTTGACATTTCAAATTGTCATAATCATATGTGTTTAGGAGTTATCTTTATCAATTCTTTTCCATCAGACATTCCAGTTAATAACTTTCTATTTTAAAAGGTGATATCATTAAAGATCACAAACAAAATAGACAATATACTTAATCATAAACTTTTATCAACAAAAGAACATAAGTATATTAAGAACCCTAAACTCTAGGGTAAGCACTTACAATTGAAACCCTAACTTCTGTATTAATATCAATAGAATATATACATTGCTATTTCCTTAATTTATGAGAGTAATATTAAACATATTAATTCTTTTGTATCTCATACAACAAATACTTATATAGGATCATAATATAAAAATTTCCATTAAAACTATGAGCTAACTAGAATTGAGTTTTATAAACAAATAAGGAAATATCATAAAGCCATGACTTAGTATAAAAAGAAAATTAATAATAAAGTCTTCTACAATAGATTAAAAGGGATTCACATAAGAAAATAAAAAAATATATATAAATAATTATCCTAAGGGTTTACAAAATGAACCTCAATCAATATTAATTGTTGCTACAAGTATTCAGCAAATAAACTTTGTTAAAAAGTTCAAATCAAAGATTTAAAATACAAATCTGAAAAGAAAACAGAAAATAGAAAAGGGAAAAGGAAAAGAGGAAACAAGCAGTGCCAGCCCAAGGCCCATTTCCTCACCCCTTTATCTCTCGCTCACTAGCCATAGCCATCCTTTTCCGCTCACTTCATCATGGCCCAGTGGAAGCCCAGGCCCAAATACCATTTTGTCCAATCTATCGTCGTCGTCCACCTCACGATGCCGCCGAAGCAGCTGCGTGGCGCGAGCGCCGTCGCTCGTCGGCGTTGAGATGCTCGTCGTCGTCTGCTGGGAGGATAAGAACGCCACCGAGAAGCCCTCGTCTTTATCCTCTCACTCGCGCATCTTCACTCCTCCTCATCCTCTCTGCTTAGCAAAGGGACGAAACCTAGCTCGTCGGAGCCACGCATCACCGTCGATAGAGTCCACCCCAGAACCTATGGAGTGGTCGAGGAGAACCGCCATGTTCCCCTCTTCAACTTAGCAGCATCATTAGATCAAGGGGAGCTCGGGTGGGTGTGAATTTTATCATTCCCTTCCGTCGGGGCTCGCCGGAGAAGTCGACCGTGTGCTCATCTCCGACCGCTCCGCTCCTCGTCGACCTCTCTATCGTCATCAGGGTGAGTTACTGAACCCTCCAGTACCCCTAAATCGCTTTATCTCGGTGTGAATCACTGTATCACCGTGTGCCACCGTCGGCCACCGTCGGAGCTCGTCGGAGTTGAGGCTCCGATGACCATTTCCGAGCGGCGCCGCCACTTTAGGACTCAACACGATGCACTGATTCAAACTAGGTTCATTTCGTTTGCTAGGGCGCAGTAGATCGTCGCCGGCGACCAACCACTAACGGTGGTGGTGGTGCTGATGCCATTGCTACGTCACGCCGACGCCACCCTGAACCCAGTCAGCCTGTTTGACCTGGTCTTTTTCTCGCGTGGCAACTGACATGGCCTAGGGCCCATATGTCATTGACTCGGGATAGCTAACCAATCGGTAACAAATGCAATTTCTTTAACCTAAGAGCTGAGGTGGACAATGGCCCACTAGTCAGTGACTGAGGCTAGCTCTAGGTGCGGTGTAAAAAATATTTCCTATTTAAGAAATAAACAAAATGTTATAAACCTCATTATTAATATTCCTGAAATCAAATAAATGATTAAATATTGTTTAATAAATAACTTTTGATTTACAATTTAGAAAAATATGTATAATATATGAAAATTTGTAGAAAAATAAAATCTACAACCTAAACTTATTATCCAATATTATTATGATTATTATTTAAATAAATATTACCTAATAAAGGTTTATAAGTAATAAAACTTTGATAAATCATATTTTAATAATGGTAAATGTTAAAGATATAAATATAATACCAAAAATCTTAGAAAAATAAGAATTTTAATTTAAAACTATAATCATGTATTATTATTTCACTTAATTACATATTTATTAAGTAATTATAAAGTAATAAGAATTATAAAAATCATATCTTATTCTTAATAAAACACAAAAAAATAAATGTGATATACCAAAATGATCACAAAAAGAATATCTACATGTTAAAAATCTAATAATCACCTTTTGAATTGAATAAAAATTTAAATATTTTAATAACTCAAATTTTAAACTTATTTACTTCATTAATAATTCATATAAGGATAAATAAAATTTATTAATATTTCTAAAATGAGTCAAATAAGTCTAATAAATAGTATTAGCCTTAAATATTAATAATATAAGGCCATAATGGTTTAAAACATTATAAATACCCTTTTATTTAAATTATCCTCAACCTTGAGGGAGATTATATTCTCAAAGGATTCCAATTTATGATAAAAACTTTAAAGAATAACTTGTAAATAAGTCAGATCATTCCTACCTACTTGAACCACCAGATTACAAAAACTACCACCACACTATAATAAATCCATAAGTAGTTAAGTAATATTATATTTTGGTTTATAACCTATAACCACTCATTGATAAAAGGTAAATGATACTACTCCATTATAAAAAAATCAATAAACCACTACACTAAGTAAAAGGATAACCAATTTTAAGTAACCTAAAGGAAACATTCCAAATACACAAGATACAAATGTTATAAGTATTATACTTTCAAAATTATCTATATTTTAAAGTTAATTTTAGTCTCCAAAAATCTAAATATAA
Organism: Avena atlantica; assembly: GCA_910589765.1. Classification (NCBI taxonomy): domain Eukaryota; kingdom Viridiplantae; phylum Streptophyta; class Magnoliopsida; order Poales; family Poaceae; genus Avena; species Avena atlantica. The sequence goes on along the minus strand of OU342735.1, from coordinate 481,797,056 downwards.
CACAATAAACATTACTATATGTTTTATAGTTAACTTTGGCCTGAAGTAGTTAAATTATAAACACACCTCAAACCCAAACCATTCGAGCAAACATAAATACCAGCTACCTAACTCAACTAACCTCAAAGCTTGTTTAAACCTTAGAAGAGAAACCTTTTCTTCGAAGGTTATTCTTTTTGCCACTTCAAACAAGAACTCTTATATAAGCAATTTTGACTAGTATTTCATAAGTATATATTTTATTGCTACATATGTGTTCCTCACAACCACTTATAAGCTCTAATAGAAGCACAAATGTGAAACTTATCTAAAAGGACCACACATTCCAAAGTAACCATTTCCAGAATCCAAACCCTAGGACAACGTTATTGCTTCTTTAAACATTAGTCCTTACCAGACCAATGATGCTGATTTCAGATTTTGGATCTTATACTGACACGAAGACCGTAAGTGCATAATCTTGCAATCACAAAAGACAAGTTCACACTTGCTCATGTCCTTTGTTTATTTTCTGTAAAGTATTTTACAAATCCAGTGTTGTTATCACCTGCATTTGAAAAAGGTCTCCAAACACTATTTTTGATAATACTGTGAACTATTGGTTACTGATCCAGGGTGATCAGCTAATCTATTAAATCTGACAGTTGGAATACCACTGTTCAGAACTATATCACCTAGGACTTAACAACCAATGTCTCCAGTGATTCTTGCGTCGTATATTACGCGTTGACCATGAGATTTGGAATGGGACGGAGAACTCAGCCGTATCTTTTTCCTCTCGCATGAAGCCGGATATGTAGGTCGTGGCTGTTATCCTCGAAACGTGCATATTAATTGGTAATTCATAGAGGATATGCAGCATATGGGTGGGAACCCTCATCGTCCCACGATAGTTCTGGCATCTAATGGTTTGTACAAACCATTGTCGTAATCCAATATGTGGGCATGGAGTACACCAAGGAGGCATGCGAGGTCGCGAAGGGGGCAGTGATTGGCTTGAATCATCTTCTAGGCCCCACATCATGGAATTGTAGACGGGAATAAGTTGCCCGGTTGTGCAACAAAGAGTTGATCTCTCATGGGTAAAGTAACGCACCTCTACAGAGTGTAAGAACTGTAACTTGTTACTCCCTATTCCGGGAAGAAGCTGCGAACGCGGCGGGAAAGGAATTCCATGAAAGTTCTGGTAAACCCGTGAAGGCTGACGGGCATAGCTTTTCAGAATAAAAGCAACCTTTGAATAAATGTTTGTGAAAAACTTGCATTGCCTACGACCTACGGTTTGTGGCTGTAGTTATAGTGCATCAAACACACCTTTTCTAGTGAATTTGCTGAGTACGCTCGTACTCAAAGTATCTTCTTAACCCTTGCTAGATTCTGAAGTTGGAATAGACAACAACCACATCAAGTTATGCTCCAGGACTTATCATGACCAGCTAAAGCTCTTCAATGAAGACAAGGAAGTCAACATATACCTCAACTCAAGTGAAGACGAAGTTACTGATTAGATAGGAATATAATCTCTAGCCAAAGAACCTATTTCTGTAGTGCGTTGCAATAGCAGCAATGCCAATCTCTTAGCCAGAATAATAGACTAAATAGTATAATCATTCTTGCATTATTTATCTTTGATTCTTCTCCGTAAGAAGTTCTTTCTCTCTCTCTTTAACCTAGAGTGTTCTCTAAATCTTGTGTAAAGAGTGAGTTGTAAACTTAGCCATGTATTGGACCCGCTGTGTTTCTGTTGTGCCATTCTGAGGGATGTAATACTAGTGAATGGTGTTTCATTGGTGTTATGTCAACGACTATAGTATACTACATCATGCAGTTGTATGATGGGTCACCGCACATCCCCAACCATCCTGACCTGGAAGTACCAGCACCCCCAGTCTGAGAGCCTGAGATTGCTTAGGACCAGAGTTCCTAGTGTTGCCATTATCATTGGAAGCCCCTCTCCCTTGTCCACATGTGCCACCATCCTCATTCTCTCTTAGAGCAAGTCCAGCAGGGGACCTATACCACCCCCGATAGCAAATTTAGGGGAGAGAGAAGGTAAAAAGGCCCTCTAGCAGATCCCCTACAGATGCCCCTACACATCGGGGTCCCCGACCCAACCCCTCTCTCTCCCCTCAACATCGGGGTGGTGGAGGCCTCCCCAATCCATGCCCCTACCCATTCACGCGCTCGGGGAAGTGATGGCGCTCAGTAGTTGTCACGGGACGCTTCGTTCGGAACCCCAAGAGCAAGGTGTGAAGTAGCACAGCAGCAAGTTTTCCCTCAGTAAGAAACCGAGGTTATCGAACCAGTACGAGTAAGGAAACATCACATAGGTGTTGCAAGCAACGCGGAGACCTGCACAACACAAACTCAAGACTTTGCCCCAACGGATCAGTGAGGTTGTCAAGCTCATCGGTTTGCTGTAACAAAGGATTAAACGTATGGTGTGGAAGGTAATGGTTTGCAGCAAGTAAACAAGTAACAATGGAATATGTATCAATGGTAAAGATTGGACCGGGGTCCATAGTTCACTAGAGGTGCTCTCCTTAGACAAACAACATGGAATGAAGGGTAAACAAATTACAGCAGGGCAATTGACAGGAACTGAGCAAGGAACAACAATGTAATACTAGTCAAAAAGATCCTATGAGATTTGATTGGACAATACAACAATAAACATAGATCGCCATCCAACTGCATCTATGACTAGAAGTCCACCTTCAGGTTATCATCCGAACCCCCTCCAGTATTAAGTTGCAAGAAACAGACAACTTCTTTAAGCAAAGTGTGTAACATAAACAGTCCACATGTTCCATGAACAAGAGACCTTTGTTTTCTCCCTAGTGGCAACAACACATCTACAACCGAAGAGATTTCTGTCACTTCCTTTGGAAACTAGAGGCATGAACCCACTATCGAGCATAAATACCCCCTCTTGGGGTCACTAGAAACTACTTGGCCAAGATAGCTACTAACAACGGAGAGCATGCAAGATCACAAATAACACAGACATGATAGAATCATAAAGACAAAACCATTAATCAATCTGACATAATAATCTCAATATCCATCGGATCCCCACAAACACAACATGCATGATTATAAATAGATTAGATCTTGATCATGATACAACCATCTAGCTACTATATGGACCCATAGTCCAAGGTGGAACTACTCACGCATCATTACCGGAGATAAGGCCTCCGGGATGATCTCCCCTCTGGCAGGGTGCCGGGAAAAACTTCAGATCCCCCCGATCTAGGGACGACGGTGGCAGCGGCTACAGAAGGTTTCGTGGAGATTTGATCGGGTACTTAGGGTTTCTACATCGGGGGCTTCTTATAGGCGAAGGGGGCCCACCCCTGGCCACGCCTAGGGGGGTGTGGCCACCCTGGCCCGCTTCTTCGTCTCCCCTCTGGACTTCTTGTTCCCCACGGAAAGTTATCGACTTTGGCTTTTGTCCCGTCCAATTTCGAGAATATTGATTTTCTGCCTTTCTGGAACCAAAAATAGAAGAGAACAGACAATTGGCACTGTGGCAACTTGTTAATAGGTTAGTTTCAGAAAAGATATAAAAACACCTCAAAGTATAGACAAAGCAAAACAATGCAAAGTAGATACTAAACAAGCATGGAGCATCAAAAATTATAGATACGTTTCCGACGTATTAGGAAGCTTCCTCCCGCCACCATGCACATCGACCAGGGTCGCCCCCTCTTTTATCTCTTTGATTCAGCTGAAAATCGACCTCGAATTCGACCTCCAGATCGAGCCATGGCGGGGCCGTCGACATCAGATCGCCGGGAGGCAACAGAGGGCCGCGGATGGCAACCGTCTCGCGAGGCTACGAGGGAGGGGCGGCATCAGTGTGACCAGAGGAGGTCGTGAGCGAGAAGGGAGGTGAGAAGAGAGATGAAACGTGAGGGAGCAGGACGCCATGGTGGTGGAGCGATCGTGATTGATGGCTGCCTGCTAATCGATTTGGGGATTTTCTAGGAGAGAGAGGCTCTGTTGGGCTGATTTTAGGTGGGTTTTTTTTTTCGGTAGGCCTGTTATATAATATATATTACTAAAATATTGCTGAGTGATTATAGGGAAGAAAATATTGAGGAGCTAAAATTGTAGGTGAGGAATCTATTTAGGGGAGTCCCCTACATGATGATATAGGGGAGAAAATGTAGGATACCTGTTGGACTTGCTCTTATGTGTTCAAGTTTGGTTTATTTGCATGTCTACTCTAACTGTGGGGAAACTCATTTGATGGTGGCGGAGGAATAGGAAGATCGGGATTTCGAGTTTCACTACGACTTGAAGCCAGGACACAGATGATTGATGACGGAAAAACCGTCGAGTCCCACAGGCTACAGTGTCCGAATCGGCTGAAACGTGCGGCTCTACGTACCGAGACCCTGCTGGCGCATGTGCCAGGACGAAAGACCGAGCGAGCAGAGTCGTAAAGTGACACTGCCCGAGCGCTCGGCACACTGTCCTGGCACTGTTCGCATTCAGGGCTTTGCTTGCTTCGCTTTCACCTGCCTGTGTGCATGCAGATAGGTGGCTAGTCACGCTACGCTGGATCTACTACCAGGGAGGGAACCCTACAGTAACAACAACAAACGAAAGCATAGAGCCCCGGCTGAGGAGGAGCCGTTCCTTCACCAAGCGGTAGTGCCCGTTCGTTCGTACTCCTCGCTCGTATCTTTGCCCTCTGTCTCCAGCCACGTTACAGACGAGCGGATAGCCAGCCAGCCTAGCCAGCTACCGGTAACAGTAGCCACGTCACCTCCCCCTGCCATTACGTAGCAGCTAATCATGCTCCGCCCTACGGGGACTCGACACGCGTCCTCCCAGCTCAGCTCCTTCACGGCAGCAAGCACTGCCAGCGCCGCGTATCCATCCCAGGAACCAACCACTGCGGCCGGCGAGCGATCGCGCGGCAGCTCTCCGCGCTACAGCGCCGGAGACGGGGACGGGAATCGCCCGGGGGCCCCGCCTGTCGGCGTGTCGACGAGTGGTAGTGGGTGCGGTGCGGGTGCCGAGACGTACGTCGATGCGGGACGGGCCGTGGGCCAGCCCGTGTGCTATGTTTGGTCATGTCACGGGGGTAGCGGGCGGGACCCGGCCGGGTGATTGGCTCGCCCCCGCCGCGGGCCCAATGGGATGGCTCGGTTCGGTTCGCATTGAAGCGCGCGTGTGATGATTTGCTCCGCTGCTCTGATGATGCTGATGATGCTTCGCTGAGACTGCTGCTACTACTAGTAGTAGGAGTACCATCGCTCGCGTTGCGTGACCAACGCAGCTAAAGCTAGCTAGTCGGAGTAGTAGGTCTCTTGGCCCACGCAAGCGGCCAAGGGGCAGGAGAGGGGAGCGGGAGCGGTTCTTGGTTCTTCTATTAATTATGGATCTCGCGTCTGCACTCGCTTTCGGCAAATCCTCGTTTCGTCACCCTGATGGCTCCGGATACTGCTCATGGGGGCTGTGCATTGATTTGCTCATTTAGGATCGGATGCACGGCCTCGCTGTAGCGGCTAGGAGGTGAGCGGTGCGGAGCCAGTTAGTACTGGTGGGGTGCATTTATATGGACTTAATCTCTCTGCACATGGAATGTCCTCTACTCTTGGACTGCACGGAGCGGTCAAAGTAACCGGCCAACACAATACACAGACGGTCAAAGTAAACTCGGACTGGAAATAAAGCCTGTCCCTGCAACTGGAAAAAAAAAATCACACGTTGGTCTGTTTTAGTGACACACCTTGATCCAAGATTTTGTGTGTGTGTGTGTGTGTGTGGGTAATCCGAGAATATTTCGGGGACGAGAGATTCACCCACCATATCCACATGCGTCCGTGCGTGCACCGTGTTACGGTACAATTTTGTGTCTTCTGTAAAGAATATTCCAGTACGTACTGTGTACTGTGTTTTCCAAAAAGATTCATACAAACCCCAAACCTATATACTAGCCCAAACCATTGTCGATTATGAAACCTGACCTGAGTAGAACGTTAAAACAAGAGAGAACATGGGAGGCAAAAAGAAAAACCATGAAACGAAATATGATCTAGACACCATCGCCATGCCTTACGCACAGCTCACAAACACCACAGGCGTGAGACACCGAGAAGAGCACGAGGGAGTGTTGTTGGTTTGGTCGAAAAATTTACGATTATCGCCTTAACGCAAAGAGAAGTATCACCCATGTAACAACCCAGCGTTTAGAAACGAACGAATGGTAGATATAGGAATACGTACATGTGCATATGCATGTGCATGCATACATCTACAAAATTAGAGTAAATTTTTAGAGGGATCGGGGTTTCTCTCACTTTGATGGGTTAGAGCTTAGCTCATTCAAGCGAGTGATATGAATTCTAACATGATCTCTAGGAAAATTTGACTGTTTTGGGTAAATGAGTTTAATTTTATATTTGAATTTTGAAATAGACATTTGAAATAAATTCAAATACTAAGTATTTCGGGGTTTATATTATTACAGAAAATTAGAATAATTCAAGTTGAATTAATAATGACACCACATATAAAATATTCAATTAAAGGAATTCAAGTAAATAAATTAATGCAAATAAAGATAAAAGAATAGAAATCTTTATTTTTTAGTATTAGAAACAATACAGAATTGTACAAGGACAAGAATACATTTATTGTCTTTACAATATCCAACAATAAAATAGATTACAAAATGAATAATTGCAAACAAAGAAAAGGAATACAATTTAATAAATAAACAAAAGGAATTCTTTATTTGATTATACACATATTACATTGTCTTTACAAATTATAAAAAAATAATTACAAAAGAATAAAGGAAAATCCTAAACTATTTCCCTAAACTAATCTTCTAATCTTCTTATCTCTTGTGTTGTTTTGTACTTGAAAGTTAAACAAAGAAAACAAAATATTAATATTAGTGTTTTGCTCTCAGTTATAACATGTAATGCACTGTTTTGTCACATCATTGAGCTAAAAGAATAAAGGGCAAGTTTTACCAATTGTAGCATATGTTCTTATTCAGTATATGGCTTCAGTACAACCTCGTTGGCAATAAAAGAAAGGGTAAAGTTTCACTAGAGAAGGTAAAGGGAAGAGATTCGAAACAGAGAGTTACTTGAGTTGATCGACATTAGCATAGCAAGCAAGCACACATCACACACACAACACTGCATGTGTGAGTGTTGTCAACAGAGGAATAAACCAAGGAAAGATAAGTAAGCAACCATAGCATCAGAGATAACTCTTTGCCGATCACTTTCCACAACACTTCGAGCACCAAGCACACTACCACACCACAGTCAATACTCAACAGATCATCCACAAAAATCACCATAGGATCAACCAACCATGGTTACAAAAGGAGAGGGTGGATCGGGTGTTGGGCAAGGTCAAGCCAGGAGCTAGCAAGAAGGAGCAGGCCAAGAAACTCGCAGGAAGGAGCCGGACAAGATCATAGCCAAGAGCAATATCACCATGGCCACCACATCATCATCAAGTAATCTTAACCAACAACAACAACACATGTTGCTATTTCATTTCTCATGCATCATATTGGTCCTTGTTAAGATCCATGGATGATTAGGGGAATGGTAAACATATCCTCGGAAGTATACTCAAGTGGAGTATAAACTCATCACAGAAGTAAGGGCATAGCCATATAACCATCTATAAATGCATAGAAGATAAAGCCTCATACTTGTGCATCATAGGCTAGGGGCAAGGGAAATAAACCAACACAACAGCATATCATACCATACCAGCACACCACTATGCACACTCCACTAGGGATGCACCACAGTGGAATGGCTAGAAGTAGAATCTGTCCTTTTACATCATTGTTTAGAGCAATACCAGTTTCAAGTAAACCTAGCAACATATCATGCTATTTATAGATCATTACAGTGCACACTCCAGTTTTTGGAGGCACCACAGTAATACATCCTAACTAGCAGAATACACTAGGCAATTTCAGTTATAATCATCTTATAAGGGGAAGCAAGCTTCTATATGAAGTGATTGAAGCCAGAAAAAAGAGTATTATTAGCCAAGAGATTTAATCACATCCTTAGTTTTACTAAGAATCATGTCAAAGTTACATCTCTATCAAGTTGATAGATAGTTCTCTATCAAATCATCATAGTAACTGAATTCCAACATGATCTTTGAATACAAATAAAGCATACACAAGCTTATCCAATGACCAACACTTGCTAAAATAAATCATGGACAAAGCCAGATGTCGTAATATCAAAATATACACGTCGGGCAGTACTAGACTAAATCAAAATACTAGCAGCAAGTATAGAGCATAGTAAAAATGCTGCCTAAAACATTTAAGCATGACATGATCAATAATCCACACTAGCTAAACACTGAAACTTATACAAAACATTTAGAACATGGTAGAACCCTAATCATGAATTAATCACTAAGAGAGGTAGAGCCGGATACCAATTTACAGGACAATATGAAACTAACAACCATGCTATGATAACCATTGTAGCATCCAATCAAAAAGGAGTAAAACAATGATCCATGGAAGACCCTAATTAGGGTTAAGTATAGCAATAATGTGAGTGTTTCATATAGGGAGAATAAGAAGGGAACATGCCTATGGTCCTCGGTAGGGTTTATAAGAGGAAGCAGAGAGGCGTAGTCGGCGACTGATAACCCCCAAGTGTAGGGGATCACCGTAGTAGAATTTGATAAATATTTGAGTGTCAAACCCACGAGGAGCTGAAGGTAAACTATCTATTTTCTAAAGCCCTATAACCCACCTATATGGACTTCTGTGCAAAGCTAGGAGCTAAAGTGTGTGTGTGTGGTTGTTTTTGGTATTAACCAAAAAACAATAAAGTAGTTGCAATAAATACTATAAGTAAAATAATGCAAATGAAGTGGAGCTAGTGGAGTGGATGTGGATAATCTATGGGCGCAAATGTTTAGGCAAATTGCTATTTCATTCATTTGGTTGTCACAATTAGTGAAGCATATATATTGTATTTTTATTTTTTTCTTCTAGGAGGAGCCATGACTATATGTAGCCATAGATATGAGCAAATACACCACTAGTGCTTGATCCCAAGGCCAATTAAGAAGAAACAAGGGAATATTAAGACATAAAATCCAACCACCGTATTTAGATCTAAGGTTCCCATGATAATACCCCCGTTGATTAAACATTAATTAATACTACATATATTTCTAAGACTTGGGATTCAGCTTTTGTCAAACTCCGTCTATCCATCATCCTATCAACATGCAACGGTGACTACCTTGTGCATCCCCCAACATATGTGTGCACTCATATGTTAGTGCATCGAGATCATCATAGAAGATAACATATACTTGTATGCAACCAAAACAAACTAGATCACAATTTCCATCACAATTCACTACTCAACCATCAACATAGTCATATAATAGATCATGGAAAAATAAGATAATGTATCATATATGAAGGGTTTCGTAGCATAGTAAATCAAAATTTTCTACGGATGCGAACGGGAAAAGCCAAGATCTAATCTAGGAGATGTAAACAACGAGAGGGATAGATGAGATCTTCATACCCTTGAAGAAATCGCACAGCGGAACGTTCAACAGAACATGGTTGATGTAGTCGTACTAGCCTTCTCCTCCTCACGATCCGATCCGATACAACGCCGCAAGTGGCGACACCTCCGAGAGATGCACACGTACGACACCTCGATGTCTCCTCTTTCCTCGGTCCAGCAAGTGGGGTGGAGAGATAGATTGGATCTACAACACGACGGCGTGGTGCAAAGGTGGAGAGTTTCTGCAGCAGGGCTTCGCCTACGCGCAGTCGGGGGAGAGAGAGAGGAGGGCAGCAACTAGGCGGCTAGGGTTTGAGGAGTGTGGGGGGAGGGTGCGCCCCTGCCCTCTTTATATAGAGGGCTGGCCGGCTGCCCTTTCCCCCTACTCCAAGCCCTAGGGCCGGCGGCCACATGGGTGGAGTAGGGGGCAAGATTCCCCCCTTCTAGAAGCTCTCCCTAGGGTTTCCCCTAGGGCTTTGTCACATCCCAAGATTTTCCAAATCTTGTAATGTGAAAATAAATGAATAAAATAAAACTTTGTTTGATTTTCAGGGCCAGAAGAAACTTTTTGAATCCAATTGGGAAATCAAAACCTATTTGGATCAAATAAAATCCTAAAGAAATTTAAAAGAAGTAAACATTTAAAAAAAGGAAATTAAAATATTTTGGAATTACTGTTTTGATCTTTTAATAAAAGATTTGGTTTTCAAAGGAAAAGATAGATTTATAAATAAAGATTATTCTATAAAGCCAAATTAAACCTTGGCCAAGCTTTGGAATTAAAACATTTTGTTTTGATAAAAATAGCAAAGGTTTATTTAAAATAAATCAATAAGGATTTAATATCCAACTTTATTTAAATAAAAGGTTTTACCAAGTTAATTGAAACATCAAAACTTATCTAATATTTAAAATAAGCTTTCCAAGTATTTTATATTCTCAAATAAAACCTACTGAAATGTTTTGAATTTATTTTAGATTTCAAAATAAATATCTCAATAAAAAAAATCCTATTTGATTTAATAATGAAAGTCTATTATATTTAATTAATAATGGACTCTAAAATAAAAGGTTATTTTGTTTTAAACAAGTTTCCAAATATTCTTTATTTCCAAATAAAATCTACTGATTTGGTTTTGAAAATATTTAGGTTTCAAATAAAGATTTTATTAATAAAAATCAAACTCTATTTGATTTAATAACTAAGGCCCATTTTATTTAATTATTAATGGACCCTAAAATAAAAGGTTATTTTGTTTTAAACAAGTTTTCCAAATATTCTTTATTTCCAAATAAAATCTACTGATTGGTTTTGAAAGTATTTGGAGTTCAAATGAAAATTTTATTAAATAAACCAAACCCTATTTTATTAATAAACCATGGACCATTTTACTTAATTAATAAATGGAACCTAAAAAATATTTAAAACATTATTTTTATTTTTGATCTTGGTTCATGTTACTGAACAACACTAATTTCAATATTACAAAGTTTGGGTGTTCTTTGAATTGATTTGAACATTTTTTGTTTGTTTGAAATTCAAAACAGAAAATAAATTCAGAAAAAGAAAAGGGTTCAGATTAAGAAAAAATAGAGTTTTGTCGACCCAACCCAGCAGCCCAGGAAGCCCACCAACCAGCCCAACTTATTTCCCCCGAAGAAAACGTTTGGCACCAATTCCCTGACCCGCAAAGCCACTGACTGGTGCACCTTCCTCACCCTTTTTCCCACTGACGCAACGGCCCCACTTTCCTCTGTTCATCGTCCTCACCGCGCGACCTCCCTCCCCCAAACCTCGCCGCCGTTGCTGCCTTCAATCCGCGCGTTCAATTCGCCATAACGCCGCGCCTTTACCTCGCTTTAACCATGCTCGATAAAACGCCAGCGCCTTCTCCTCCGTTCCCCTTAGACGCCAACCTCTCTTCGCCACAAGGCTGCTCGGATTGTTCGTGGCAAGCACACTACTCCGACGAGCCTTCTTCCCAAAATCCGGCCAGCACACACCACCCGAGCCTCCCTGAGCACGCTGACAACTTCCCCACTCCCAGACGCATCTCACAGCACCCTCCTCTCAACCGCTGGCGCCCCATAGCGTCAGCTACATCAATCTTTCGAACGCCGCCGCGTCTGCCACCTCTCCGACGACCTCCCCGGTAAGCACTGACCGTCCCGCATCTTCCCGATCACGCAAGCATCTTTGCCATGGCCTTGCGCAGCTAACCCAGTCCTCCGTTTGTCATCTCGTGGACCACAATGTCGTCCTCGACCTCGACCGCGTGCACCCGTCGCCAGAACCAACTCCGGCGAGGAATCCTGCCCGTCCCCGTGCGCCCCTCCACCAACCAAAAGCACGTTGAGCATCAGCAGTGTTCTGTGAACCCGGTGAGCATCTTACCCCTCTTCCTCGCGCCCTATTTCGCCAGCGCCGCCGCCGACTGACCTCGCCTCCGCCAGCGACCGTCGCTGCGCCGCCCAAGTTTGGTCAGTGCGATGACAGCCGTCCGATCTAGATTGAGCGAGCAGGATTAGACCACTTAACCGCGAAGGGGTATGCGTTCTGGATCGCATGATTAGATTAGATCCTACGGTCTGCAGCGTGATCCACACCGAAGCGGTACCAGCCAGTCGTTTTGCGCCACGTGGCCATGTTTTGTTTAAAAACAGATTTGAAATCTGATTGAGATTCAATTTTCAAACCCTTGTAACTTTCAAACCACACGTCCAAATTTTGCACACTTTATATCGTTGAAACCAGGAGAGCAAGCCCTAGCCAACCATACCCTCGGTTTAGCCAATAGTATCTGTTAGTTTGCTTGTTTTTGTAGATTCTTTTGAGAGCTTGTTTAGAGTAGAAAAATTGTTTAAAATTGATTTTAGGGTTAAAACTTTTGCAAAATGGTTTGTTGTGACCTTACTGACCCTAGGAACCAACCCTTGGTGTTGAAAATGATTTTGGTAAAGTTTAGATTAGATTATTTGACTTAGCCATTTTCTAGCCAAATAAAATTATTGATTTTATTATGGAAATGTTTTTGCAAAGAAAACTTTGGGAAAATGTTTTGGACCAAACCTACTGACCCAAAACACCAAGCTTTGAAAATGGCAACTCACTTGGTGAAAAACATCAAGTTTTGCTTTGATAAAAATATTTTTCACCACATGAAATGATGGTTGGATTTAAAAAATGGTTTATTGACTAAAGCCTTTTGCAAATGACTTTTCCATTTTGGTAAATGACCAAATTGGACCTTACAAAGTTTAGAAACCTAGTGGAAACCACCTTTGCAATTAGAACCATCTTTCGCATGCTTGCATGCATTTCTTTGACTTTGTCATTTTATGTGTTGTTTTGCTTGATTGGTAGATTGAGTTTGTGCCTTGCTTGATTGACTTGTAGTGACTTGAAGAGTGTAATTGTTGCCAGGACAAGGAGTGAACCCATACTCTACCAAAAAGGCAAGTGATGCTTCATACTTTTTGTCCCATTACTTTCACTATGCATTAGTGATTTTGCTAAGTAAAACTTGCATGTATTTTGCTAAGTATAAACCTTGCTATAGGAAAACCTAGTAGATGAATCCTTAGTAGGATTTCCTAAGTTAAGTTTCCTATTACTACCAAGATTAGCCTAGCTAATAGAAAACATGGGTGGAAAATATATTCACACTATGGAAAAAATCTCTAAGTCTGAAGACTTATGTTTTGTTTAATAAAACAACTAAGATAATGAATCACCTGGGTGGAAATGGAGGGATTGGTTTATGTTGAGTGGTTACACAAGACCATGGACCTGGCTTGTGTATCTCACTTGTGGATGGCCACCCAGGAACAAAGATATTTGAGATGTCAAATGTTGAGAAGCTTCAAGTGCAACCACTTGGCAATATGGGCTCTGCCATGATCATATAGGTTGCAAGAACTTAGCCATATGGACAGTTGGTGGTAGTGTTTGATAGGTTGGAACGCGTCCATTTTGGTCTAAGGGAAAGCTTCTGAAAGATCTTGTCTTGGGAAACCAAGTCTTGTGGGGAAAGTGCACCACCTCTGCAGAGTGTAAAAATCTAAGTACTTAGCCATGTCCCTGGTAAAGGACAAATTTGAGCATCAAGACATGGAAGCAATCAAGAATCTCATCATTCAAATTTTTAAAGTTAAAACTTGTGGATTGAACAAGGGTTGTCTGAAATCTTCAATCTTTGATTGAGAGATGCCTTGTAAAGGATCTTCAATCTTTGATTGAGAAAAATGATTTTGTCAAAGCAAAAACTTAGTATTTTCAAATGTTAAGAAAAATCTATTTTGAGCAATGCAAGCCTCAACTCCACTTAGCCAAATGCATATAGTTGATAGACTCCACCATACTATCATAGTATCACTTGCCAATACAATTCAAATGTATTGACCCTTTGTGGCTATAACTTGTATGTTGCAGGTTTGATTGTTTTTAGTGAAGATCGATTGATTAGGATTACAAAGTATACAACCAACATCTGCCTGTGGCACTTTGAAGATGAAGGACCCCATGATTATAGTTATTCCGCTGCAATATAATGTAATAGCCAAATGAACTATGTATGATGTAATAAAATTATGTTATTCCTGGTTATAAAGTTATATTATGACCTTTGTTTCTTGATATTACATCTAAACTGTGGATGCTAGCTATTGATCCAGGGACTAGCATTGTAAAACACAGGGGGCTCTATCTTATTTAAAGTTTGGAACCCTTACAGATGGTATCAGAGCATTGTGTTGCCTGTAGGATTTGTAAACCTAGGATTGGACAAAAACCCTTAGAAAAATAGGAGTTGTATTTTGTTCCAAAAAACTTATTTACAAAAACACTTGTAACTCTTTCCTCAACCATTTTGGTTTCAACTCTACATCTCTTCTATTTCAACTTGATGGAAAAACCTACCCATGGCCAAAGACTACACCATGTGCAAAGGACTTCTTCAACATCTTCAACTCTAATGACTTCAACATCTTCAACTCTAATGACTTCAACATCTTCAACTCTAATGACTTCAACATCTTCAGCATATTCACCAAGGACTTCCAACTTGGAAACTACTAAGGACTACAAGTGAGACAAGGAAATCTTGCTCAAGATTTAGAGACTGAGGGAATGCAAAATAAGAAGGAGCCTACATCATTTGAAGTATTGTGACCAAAAGTTTTTCCAAGGAAACCATGATCTCATGCAAGAAGGATCAACCAAGAAAGATGGAAGGATCACAAGTGAACCATATAGATGGACCACCATATTTTAGTTAAGTCAAATACACCAACTTATGTGGTGTAACAAAAATATTTTGTTGCCAAAGTATGTGCTTGAACCTTGTTGTTTGAGTGAAATGTTTGACTTGTGATTGCATGCACATTGTTTGTGTGAATTGTGATGTGTGTGATTAGAAATAATTCCTTAGAAATATTTTGCCTATTCTAATCCCAATCCAACCCAAACAGATGACTACTCCAAGAGACACCAACACCAACCAAGAAGACAACATGAGAGAGCTTATAGCAACCCAAAACCAGTTGAGCCAAGAGACAACTCAGCTTTTAGCCAACAACAATGGACTAGACCCAGCCATACAAAGGATTTTGAAACTTCAATCCCAATTGTTGCAAGGATTGGTTACTCAAATGATCAACATGAGAGAAAACTGTTCCCAAAGAGCTAATGACAACAAGGATGACAAAGATGCTATTCTAGAAGGAACCCAAGCTAGCAATAATTTTATATACAAGGATCATGCATCCAAGGAGCATGAGGATCAATACCCCAAGAAGAGAGAAAGATCTCCCACCTATGAAGAATATGAACTAGAAGAACTCCTAGCTTTGGAGAAACCCAAGAAGAAGAAGAAATGCCCCAACCCTAACAAGAAGGATATTACTCAAGAGCAATGTTACAATTGCAAAGAGATGGGACACTATGCCAATGAATGCCCAGAAAAGAAGAAGAACCAAAGAAACAAACAAAAAGCAATGATACCAAAGGAAAAGAAAGATATCAGCCAAGTGATGTGCAAACACTGCAAAGAGTTAGGACATTATGCAAACTACTGTCCAGAAAAGATGAAGCCTAAGATAAACCAGCCTATGAGGGATCTCAGCCTTGTCACATGTTTCAAATGCAGGGAACTAGGCCACTATGCAAACAATTGTCCAGAAAGGATGGAGAACAAGTTAAACAAGTCTATGAAGGATCTCAACCTTGGACCATGAGTCAAGCATGGAAATTAAGGACATAAATGCAACTGTTTGCTTAGAGAAAGTATTTCTCATGATCCCAAGAAGGACAATGTGTAATTTTTGTTTGAAAATTTTTAAGGGTGGTAGTACCCTAGTTGTTTTGAACTTGGTTTTAACCCTAGCCTCCCCAAATCTCGGGACGAGATTTATTTTAAGGGTGGTAGCCTGTCACATCCCAAGATTTTCCAAATCTTGTAATGTGAAAATAAATGAATAAAATAAAACTTTGTTTGATTTTCAGGGCCAAAAGAAACTTTTTGAATCCAATTGGGAAATCAAAACCTATTAGGATCAAATAAAATCCTAAAGAAATTTAAAAGAAGTAAACATTTAAAAAAAGGAAATTAAAATATTTTGGAATTACTGTTTTGATCTTTTAATAAAAGATTTGGTTTTCAAAGGAAAAGATAGATTTATAAATAAAGATTATTCTATAAAGCCAAATTAAACCTTGGCCAAGCTTTGGAATTAAAACATTTTGTTTTGATAAAAATAGCAAAGGTTTATTTAAAATAAATCAATAAGGATTTAATATCCAACTTTATTTAAATAAAAGGTTTTACCAAGTTAATTGAAACATCAAAACTTATCTAATATTTAAAATAAGCTTTCCAAGTATTTTATATTCTCAAATAAAACCTACTGAAATGTTTTGAATTTATTTTAGATTTCAAAATAAATATCTCAATAAAAAAATCCTATTTGATTTAATAATGAAAGTCTATTATATTTAATTAATAATGGACTCTAAAATAAAAGGTTATTTTGTTTTAAACAAGTTTCCAAATATTCTTTATTTCCAAATAAAATCTACTGATTTGGTTTTGAAAATATTTAGGTTTCAAATAAAGATTTTATTAATAAAAATCAAACTCTATTTGATTTAATAACTAAGGCCCATTTTATTTAATTATTAATGGACCCTAAAATAAAAGGTTATTTTGTTTTAAACAAGTTTTCCAAATATTCTTTATTTCCAAATAAAATCTACTGATTGGTTTTGAAAGTATTTGGAGTTCAAATGAAGATTTTATTAAATAAACCAAACCCTATTTTATTAAAAAACCATGGACCATTTTACTTAATTAATAAATGGAACCTAAAAAAGATTTAAAACATTATTTTTATTTTTGATTTTGGTTCATGTTACTGAACAGAACTAATTTCAATATTACAAAGTTTGGGTGTTGTTTGAATTGATTTGAACATTTTTTGTTTGTTTGAAATTCAAAACAGAAAATAAATTCAGAAAAAGAAAAGGGTTCAGATTAAGAAAAAAATAGAGTTGTGTCGACCCAACCCAGCAGCCCAGGAAGCCCACCAACCAGCCCAACTTCTTTCCCCCGAAGAAAACGTTTGGCACCAATTCCCTGACCCGCAAAGCCACTGACTGGTGGACCTTCTCCTCACCCTTTTTCCCACTGACGCAACGGCCCCACTTTCCTCTGTTCATCGTCCTCACCGCGCGACCTCCCTCCCCCAAACCTCGCTGCCGTTGCTGCCTTCAATCCGCGTGTTCAATTCGCCATAACACCGCGCCTTTACATCGCTTTAACCATGCTCGATAAAACGCCAACGCCTTCTCCTCCGTTCCCCTCAGACGCCAACCTCTCTTCGCCACCAGGCTGCTCGGATTGTTCGTGGCAAGCACACTACTCCGACGAGCCTTCTTCCCAAAATCCGGCCAGAACACACCACCCCGAGCCTCCCTGAGCACGCTGACAACTTCCCCACTCCCAGACGCATCTCCCAGCACCCTCCTCTCAACCGCGGGCGCCCCATAGCGTCAGCTACATCAATCTTTCGAACGCCGCCGCGTCTGCCACCTCTCCGACGACCTCCCCGGTAAGCACTGACCGCCCCGCATCTTCCTGATCATGCAAGCATCTTTGCCATGGCCTTGCGCAGCTAACCCAGTCCTCTGTTTGTCTTCACGTGGACCACAGCGTCGTCCTCGACCTCGACCGCGTGCACCCGTCGCCAGAACCAACTCCGGCGAGGAATCATGCCCGTCCCCGTGCGCATCAGCAGTGTTCTGCGAACCCGGTGAGCATCTTCCCCCTCTTCCTCGCGCCCTATTTCGCCAGCGCCGCCGCCGACTGACCTCGCCGCCGCCAGCGACCGTCGCTGCGCCACCCAAGTTTGGTCAGTGCGATGACAGCCGTCCGATCTAGATTGAGCGAGCAGGATTAGACCACTTAACCGCGAAGGGGTATGCGTTCTGGATCGCACGATTAGATTAGATCCTACGGTCTGCAGCGTGATCCACACCGAAGCGGTACCAGCCAGTCGTTTTGCGCCACGTGGCCATGTTTTGTTTAAAAACAGATTTGAAATCTGATTGAGATTCAATTTTCAAACCCTTGTAACTTTCAAACCACACGTCCAAATTTTGCAAACTTTATATCGTTGAAACCAGGAGAGCAAGCCCTAGCCAAACATACTCTTGGTTTAGCCAATAGTATCTGTTAGTTTGCTTGTCTTTGTAGATTCTTTTGAGAGCTTGTTTAGAGTAGAAAAATTGTTTAAAATTGATTTTAGGGTTAAAACTTTTGCAAAATGGTTTGTTGTGACCTTACTGACCCTAGGAACCAACCCTTGGTGTTGAAAATGATTTTGGTAAAGTTTAGATTAGATTATTTGACTTAGCCTATTTCTAGCCAAATAAAATTATTGATTTTATTATGGAAATGTTTTTGCAAAGAAAACTTTGGGAAAATGTTTTGGACCAAACCTACTGACCCAAAACACCAAGCTTTGAAAATGGCAACTCACTTGGTGAAAAACATAAAGTTTTGCTTTGATAAAAATATTTTTCACCACATGAAATGATGGTTGGATTTAAAAAATGGTTTATTGACTAAAGCCTTTTGCAAATGACTTTTCCATTTTGGTAAATGACCAAATTGGACCTTACAAAGTTTAGAAACCTAGTGGAAACCACCTTTGCAATTAGAACCATCTTTTGCATGCTTGCATGCATTTCTTTGACTTTGTCATTTTATGTGTTGTTTTGCTTGATTGGTAGATTGAGTTTGTGCCTTGCTTGATTGACTTGTAGTGACTTGAAGAGTGTAATTGTTGCCACGACAAGGAGTGAACCCATACTCTACCAAAAAGGCAAGTGATGCTTCATACTTTTTGTCCCATTACTTTCACTATGCATTAGTGATTTTGCTAAGTAAAACTTGCATGGATTTTGCTAAGTATAAACCTTGCTATAGGAAAACCTAGTAGATGAATCCTTAGTAGGATTTCCTAAGTTAAGTTTCCTATTACTACCAAGCTTAGCCTAGCTAATAGAAAACATGGGTGGAAAATATATTCACACTATGGAAAAAATCTCTAAGTCTGAAGACTTATGTTTTGTTTAATAAAACAACTAAGATAATGAATCACCTGGGTGGAAATGGAGGGATTGGTTTATGTTGAGTGGTTACACAAGACCATGGACCTGGCTTGTGTATCTCACTTGTGGATGGCCACCCAGGAACAAAGATATTTGAGATGTCAAATGTTGAGAAGCTTCAAGTGCAACCACTTGGCAATATGGGCTCTGCCATGATCATATAGGTTGCAAGAACTTAGCCATATGGACAGTTGGTGGTAGTGTTTGCTAGGTTGGAACGCGTCCATTTTGGTCTAAGGGAAAGCTTCTGAAAGATCTTGTCTTGGGAAACCAAGTCTTGTGGGGAAAGTGCACCACCTCTGCAGAGTGTAAAAATCTAAGTACTTAGCCATGTCCCTGGTAAAGGACAAATTTGAGCATCAAGACATGGAAGCAATCAAGAATCTCATCATTCAAATTTTTAAAGTTAAAACTTGTGGATTGAACAAGGGTTGTCTGAAATCTTCAATCTTTGATTGAGAGATGCCTTGTAAAGGATCTTCAATCTTTGATTGAGAAAAATGATTTTGTCAAAGCAAAAACTTAGTATTTTCAAATGTTAAGAAAAATCTATTTTGAGCAATGCAAGCCTCAACTCCACTTAGCCAAATGCATATAGTTGATAGACTCCACCATACTATCATAGTATCACTTGCCAATACAATTCAAATGTATTGACCCTTTGTGGCTGTAACTTGTATGTTGCAGGTTTGATTGTTTTTAGTGAAGATTGATTGATTAGGGATTACAAAGTCTACAACCAACATCTGCCTGTGGCACTTTGAAGATGAAGGACCCCATGATTATAGTTATTCCGCTGCAATATAATGTAATAGCCAAATGAACTATGTATGATGTAATAAAATTATGTTATTCCTGGTTATAAAGTTATATTATGACCTTTGTTTCTTGATATTACATCTAAACTGTGGATGCTAGCTATTGATCCAGGGACTAGCATTGTAAAACACAGGGGGCTCTATCTTATTTAAAGTTTGGAACCCTTACAGGCTTGGCCGGCTGGGCCTATGGGGCCCTGTGCCCCTGGCCCAATGCGGCCAGGGCACTCCCTCGTAGGCCCACTCCCCCTCCCAACAACTGGGGCCACGTTGGTCCCACTCCGGAAGCTTCTAGAACCTTCCGGTATAATACCGAACATTACGAAACAATTCCGTAATCCAAAAACTGCTTTCCCTTATATGAATCTTATTCTCCGGACCATTCCGGAACCTCTCGTGATGTCCTGGATCTCATCCGAGACTCCGAACAAAAACTCATAAACCAATTATCCATTCTATCCTAGCGTCGAGACACGTTAAGTGTGTGACCCTACGGGTTCGAGAATATATAGACATGATCTTCTATCAATAATCAACAGCGGGGTCTGGAAACCCATATTGACTCCCATATTCATCTATGATCATATCGGATGAACCAAGATGCCAAGATTCAATTAATCCCATATATATTCCCTTCGTCACGCGATATTTTACTTTCCCGAGATTCGATCGTTGGCATCAGCATACCTAGTTCAATCTTGTTCATAGCAAGTACTTTACTCGTTCCGTAATCCGATATCACTTTGTGATTAACTCCTTAACCACTTGCTTGCAAGCGGTGTTGATATCGATTACCGAGTGGGCCCGAAGTATATCTCTCTGACTTGGGAGGGACAAATCCCATCTCGATACATACAACCCAACAAGTACTTTCCGATCACCTGAGAGACACCTTTATGATCACCCTCTCATAGGATGATGTTTGATGACCTCAAAGCTTTCTTCCGATACCAGGGAGTTGCATTATCTCATAGTATAAGGAATACAATATTTGACATAAGAAAAAGCTTCGCAACGATGAACACGATGACACGATCTAATTGCTCTGCTTGATTTGGGTCTCTCCATCATATCATTCTCCCAATGACATGATCTCATTATTAATTGACAACTCATGTCGATGGTTAGGAAACCTTAACCATCATTAATCAATGAGCTAGTCCATAGAGGCGTACTAGGGACACGGTGTTGTTCATAAACCACACAAGTATCAAAGTTCCCGCTTAATACAATTATAGCATGGAATATAAACTTTATCATGAACAAGAATTATAATAATAACATCTTTATTATTGCCTCTAGGGCATAATTCCAACAGTCTCCCACTTGCACTAGAGTCAATAATCTAGTTTACATCTGGCAACAATCTAACACCCATGGCACTAAAGTGCTGATCATGTTTTGCTCGTGGAAGAGGTTTAGTCAACGGATCTGCGACATTCAGATCCGTATGTACTTTGCTAATCTTTAGATCTCCGTCTATTATATAATCTCGAATTATATGAAACTTGCGGTTGATGTGCTTGGTCTTTGTATGATATCTTGGCTTGGAACCACACCAAACTCAGTGATGAAGTTCCTGATCCAAACTCCTTCACTTGACGCTTCTGTAGCAGCCATGTATTCTGCTTCTACTGTAGATCGTGCGATCACACTTTTCTTGCAGCTTCTCCAGCTCACAGCTCCTCCATTCAAAATATAAACGTATCCTGTCTGAGATTTAGAATCATCCTTGTCGGTGTCGAAACTAGCGTCGACGTAACCTTTTACGACGAGCTGTTCATCACCTCCATAGACTAAGAACATTTCTTTAGTCCTATTTAAATACTTTAGGATGTTCTTCACGGCTGTCCAGGGTTCCACTCCTGGATCACTTTGGTATCTGCTCGTCAAACTAAGAGCATTGGACACATCCGGTCTAGTACATAGCATGGCATACATGATAGAACCTATGGCCGATGCATAAGGCACTTTGCTCATAGCTTCTCTATCATTTACCGTAGCTGGACACTGAACCTTGCTCAATATCTTACCTGACAATATAGGCACTGAACCTTTGTTTGCCGTATCCATTCTGAACCTTTTCAGAACTTTGTCTAGGTATGCACTTTCGCTTAAAGCTATCAGGCGTCTTTGTCTATCTCTATAGATTTTGATGCCCAATATATAAGCAGCTTCCCCTAGGTCTTTCAATGAAAAACATTTGTTCAAATAACTCTTCACATCGTTAAGCATGTCAATGTCATTTCCAATAATCAATATGTCATCCACATATAGTACCAAAAATGTCACTGAGCTCCCACTCACTTTCTTGTAGATACAAGCTTCGTAGCAATATGGAACAAATCCAAATCTCTTGATCACTTGATCAAAACGAAGGTTCCAACTCCGAGATGCTTGCTTCAGTCCATAAATGGAACGCTGAAGTTTTCACAACTTATGAGCATCCTTAGGATCGACAAAACCTTCGGGTTGCATCATATACAACTCTTCATCAATGTTGCCATTGAGGAACGCAGTCTTGACATCCATCTGCCATATTTCATAATCATGAAACGCAACAATTGCTAATAAAATCCGAATGGACTTAAACATCGCTACGGGAGAGAAATTCTCATCGTAGTCAACACCTTGAACTTGTCGAAAACCTTTCGCGACAAGTCGTGCTTTATAGATAGTAACATTACTATATGCGTCCGTTTTCTTCTTGAAAATCCATTTGCACTAAATGGCCTTTCGGTCGCTAGGAGGGTCCACCAAAGTCCATACTTGGTTTTCTCATGGATTCTAATTCGGATTTCATGGCCTCTAGCCATTTATCAGAGTCTGGGCTCATCATTGCTTCAGTAGTAGGTTCACTGTTGTCTACTAACAAGACAGTCAAGACAGGGTTACCGTACCACTCAGTAGGGGAACGTGACCTTGTCGACCTGCGATGTTCAGTAGTAGCATCGTCCGAAGCTTCATGATCCTTGTCATTAGCTTCCTCTATTGTTGGTGCAGACGGCACTGGAACAATTTCAGGTGCCGCGCTACTCTCCAACTCAAGAGAAGGTTCAATAACCTCGTTTAGCTCTACTTTCCTCCCACTCACTTCTTTCGAGAGAAACTCCTTCTCAAGAAAGGATCCGTTCTTTGCGACAAACACTTTGCCTTCGGATCTATGGTAGAAGGTATACCCAATCGTTTCCTTAGGGTATCCTATGAAGACGCATTTCTCCTCTTTGGGTTGGAGCTTGTACGACATCAACTTCTTGACGTAAGCTTCGCATCCCCAAACTTTAAGAAACGACAACTTAGGTTTAGCACCAAACCACAGTTCATACGGTGTCGTCTCAATGGATTTAGATGGTGCCCTATTTAAAGTGAATGCAGCGGTTTCTAATGCATAACCCCAAAATGATAACGGCAAATCTGTAAGAGACATCATTGATCGCACCATATCTAATAGAGTTCGATTCCGGCGTTCAGACACACCATTGCGCTGTGGTGTTCCGGGTGGCGTGAGTTGCGAAACTATTTCGCTTGCTTTAAGATGCGTGAGAAAATCATAACTCAAATATTCACCTCCACGATGGGATCGTAGAAATTTAATTTTCTTGTTACGATGGTTTTCCACTTCATTTTAAATTTTTTGAACTTTTCAAATGTTTCAGATTTATGTTTCATTAAATAGATATACCTATATCTACTTAAGTCATCGGTAAAAGTGATAAAATAGCGATAACCACCGCGCGTCGAAACACTCATTGGTCCGCATACATCGGTATGTATGATTTCCAACAAGTCCGTTGCTTGCTCCATTATTCCGAAGAACGGGGTTTTGATCATCTTGCCCATGAGGCATGGCTCGCACGTGTCAAATGATTCAAAATCAAGAGACTCCAAAAGTCCATCAGAATGGAGTTTCTTCATGCGTTTTACACCAATATGACCTAGACGGCAGTGCCACAAGTAAGTCGTATTATCACTATCTACCCTGCATCTCTTAACCTCAATGTTATGGATGTGTGTTTCATTGCTTTCGAGATTCAGAAGGAATAAACCATTCATAGAAGGTGCATGACCATAAAAGATGTTACTCATATAAATAGAACAACCATTATTCTCCGATTTAAATGAATAACCGTCTTGCAATAAACACGATCTAGATATGATGTTCATGCTCAACGCAGGCACATACTAACATTTATTAAGGTTTAAAACTAATCCCGAAGGTAAAACTAAGGAGAGCGTGCCGACGGCCATCACATCAACTCTTGATCCGTTGCCAACGCGCATCGTCACCTCATCCCTTGCTAGCCGCCGTCTATTCCGTAGCTCCTGTTTCGAGTTACAAATATTAGCAACTGAACCAGTATCAAATACCCAGGCACTACAACAAGCGCTAGTAAGGTAAACATCAATAACATGTATATCAAATATACCTTTGATGGTGCCAGCCTTCTTGTCCGCTAAGTACTTCGGACAGTTGCGCTTCCAGTGACCCTTGTCCTCGTAATAGAAGCACTCAGTGTCTGGCTTAGGTCCAGACTTGAGCTTCTTCTCAGCAGGGGAAACGCGCTTGTCGCTGCCTTTCTTGAAGGGCTTCTTTTCACCCTTACCTTTCTTAAAGCTGGGGGGCTTGTTGACCATCAACACATGATTATCTTTCTTGATGTCCACCTCCACAACTTTTAGCTTAGCGAAGAGCTCGGTGATCGTATCAGTGGAACCAATCTGATTATGAGTAAATACAAAACCTTTGTAGCTAGGAGGGAGTGATTGCAGAACTCTGTCAATCTTGAGATCCTCTGGAATCTTGCAGTCCAGTTGCTCAAGGCGTTGAGTGTAGCCCGATATCTTAATAGTGTTCTCACTAACGGAACTCCCTTCCTCCATCTTGCAGTTAAAGAATTTCTCAAAGATCTCATATCTCTTAGAATGGGCCTGAGTCTGAAACATGGTTTTTAGTTCCTCAAGAATCTCAAACGGCCCGGAGAACTCCTCAAAATGATTTTGAAGGTCCGATTCCATAGCAAACAACATGGTGCTCTTAATCACACCATAATCATCTTTGCGCGACTGATAAACAACTTTTTCATCAGCCGGCGCATCTACAGCAGGGGCGTCACCTAGCGCTTTCTCAAGGACATAGTCCTTTTGTCCGCCAGCGAGAATGATTCTCAGATTGCGGAACCAGTTGGTGAAGTTAGACCCATTGTTCTTAAGCTTTTCTTTCTCAGCAAAAACATTGAAGTTGAAGTTGGACTTAGCCATTTGATCTACAAAATTTGCAAGTACAATTTAGACTATGTTTATGATAACTAGTTCAACTTAATCAAATTACTAGATGAACTCCCACTAAATTCAACATCCCTCAATTTGTTTAGTGAACATGATCCAAATTCACCACACCTAATCCGATCTTCACGAGAAGAGATGTGGTTTCAATGGTGGACAACAAAGTGTCGATCATATCATTCATATGATTCATGCTTAACCTTTCAGTTCATGTGTTCCGAGGCCTTGTCTGTACATGCTAGGCTCGTCAAGCTAAACCCAAGTATTTCTGCGTGTGCAAAACTGGCTTGCACCCGTTGTATGTGAACGTAGAGTTTATAGCACCCGATCATCACGTGATGCTTGAACACGACGAACTTTCGCAACGGTGCATACATGGGGAGAACACAGTTTTATCTTGATCTTTAAGTGAGGAATCATTTTATAATGCTACCGTCACGATATAAGCATAATAAGATACATAAAAGGATAAACATCACATGCATATAATTTTATGTGACATGGTATAGCCAATCTCCGCGCAATGATCTCCATCTTGTGCGTGCCAGCATGATCTCCATCACTCCACCATGATTTCATCCACCACGAATAGCAACTACAACTATTGCTAACTACTTAGCGATAAAGTAAAGCTATTACATGGCGTATAAGAAGTTGACACATAGGCCATACACAATTATAAAGACAACCATATGGCTCCTGCCGGTTGTGTACTCATCGACATGCAAGTCGTGAAATATTACAAAGCATGATCATTGCATACAACATACACATCACATCTTGGGCCATACCATATCACAGAAACACTCCCTGCAAAAACAAGTTAGATGCCTCTACTTTGTTGTTGCATGTTTTACGTGGCTTATGGGAGTAACAAGCTAAGAACGATTCTTACCTACGGAAAGCCACAACGGTGATATTATGGTTGCCAACATCCGGTGTAAATCCCACGACAACTATAGTGAGAAAAACTGGCATCCACCAGCCGCATGTGTGGAACAAGCCACACGTCAAGTGCGGAGCCGGTCTCGCGAACGAGGTCGCGTAAAGTTGGCCTGGACCGCTTCGATCTCACTATCCTGCGTCATAAGAAGTACACAACAAGAGGCTTGCAACAGAAAACATTAATGCCCGCAACAAGCATGTTGCGTTCTACTCGTGAAACACATCTACGCATAGATCTAGCTCTGATACCACTGAAGGGTTTTGCAGCATAGTAAATCAAAATTTTCTACAGATGCGAATAGGAAAAGCCAAGATGAGATGCAAACAACGAGAGGGATAGATGAGATCTTCATACCCTTGAAGAAATCGCACAGCGGAATGTTCAACAAAACGTGGTTGCTGTAGTCGTACTAGCCTTCTCCTCCTCGCGATCCGATCCAACGCCGCAAGTGGCGATGCCTCCGAGAGATGCACACGTACGACACCTCGACGTCTCCTCCTTCCTCGGTCCAGCAAGTGGGGTGGAGAGATAGATTGGATCTACAACACGACAGCGTGGTGCAAAGGTGGAGAGTTTCTGCGGCAGGGCTTCGCCTACGCGCAGTCGGGAGAGAGAGAGAGAGAGGAGGGCAGCAACTAGGCGGATAGGGTTTGAGGAGGTGTGGAGGGAGGGTGTGCCCCTGCCCTCTTTATATAGAGGGCTGGCCGGCTGCACTTGCCCCCTCCTCCAAGCCCTAGGGACGGCGGCCACATGGGTGGAGTAGGGGGCAACTTTCCCCCCTTCTAGAAGCTCTCCCTATGGTTTCCCCTAGGGCTTGGCCGGCTGGGCCTATGGGGCCTTGTGCCCCTGGCCCAATGCGGCCAGGGCACTCCCTCGTAGTCCCACGCTCCCTCCCGACAAGTGGGGCCACGTTGGTCCCACTCCGGAAGCTTCTAGAACCTTCCGGTACAATACCGAACATTCCAAAACAATTCTGAAATCCAAAACTGCTTTCCCTTATATGAATCTTATTCTATGGACCATTATGGAACCTCTCGTGATGTCCTGGATCTCATCCGAGACTCAAAACAAAAACTCATAAACCAATTATCCATTCTATCCTAGCGTCGAGACACGTTAAGTGTGTGACCCTACGGGTTCGAGAATATGCAGACATGAGCTTCTATCAATAATCAACAGCGAGGTTTGGAAACCCATATTGACTCCACATATTCATCGATGATCATATCGTATGAACCACGATGCCAGGATTCAATTAATCCCATATATATATTCCCTTTGTCACGCGATATTTTACTTGCCCGAGATTCTATCGTTGGCATCGGCATACCTAGTTCAATCTCGTTCATAGCAAGTACTTTACTCGTTCAGTAATCCGATATCACTTTGTGATTAACTCCTTAACCACTTGCTTGCAAGCGGTGTTGATATCGATTACCGAGTGGGCCCGAAGTATATCTCTCCGAATTGGGAGGGACAAATTCCATCTCGATACATACAACCCAACAAGTACTTTCCGATCACCTGAGGGACACCTTTATGATCACCTCTCATAGGATGACATTTGATGACCTCAAAGCTTTATTCCGATACCAGGGAGTTGCATTATCTCATGGTATAAGGAATACAATATTTGACATAAGAAAAAGCTTCGCAACGATGAACATGATGACACGATCTAATTGCTCTGCTTGATTTGGGTCTGTCCATCATATCATTCTCCCAATGGCATGATCTCATTATTAATTGACAACTCATGTCTATGGTTAGGAAACCTTAACCATCATTAATCAATGAGCTAGTCCATAGAGGCGTACTAGGGACACGGTGTTGTTCATAAACCACACAAGTATTAAAGTTCCCGCTTAATACAATTCTAGCATGGAATATAAACTATATCATGAACAAGAATTATAATAATAACATCTTTATTATTGCGTCTAGAGCATAATTCCAACAATATATACATCATGTTTGACAAGAGATTATAGTGGGGGATGATGGGATCTTGCATTAGATGGTGATGGATATGATCCTCCCCATGGGGGAGAGGCGGACACGCGGTGAGAGGAGGTGGCAACGACGGCAGGGAGGCATCAGCGCCCTCCCATGAGCGGTGGCTTCCCTTAGGGCAGTGGCCCCTTGCCCCTTCTTCTTCCCTGGAGATGGTGCTGATGTTGAGGATCTCCTCACCCTCATTGGGGGCTTCCAAAGGAGGGGAAATTTAGTGGCTATGGACGGATTCCTCCAAAAGTAGGGTTTCCTCTCAATATATAGTGGTGAAGATGCAATTTTGGCCATAGGATGGATGCCCCTTGGATCCAAGGGCTCTTGGGCATCTCTACACCCTTCCTAGGAGTCCCCTATATTCTTAATGAGTTCATAAAGTCGTGGTTGGGCCGAAATCATCAAAGATGGAAGGAGTTTGAGTCAACCACGTCACATATTTTTGGAGTCTCGAAACTTCTCATGTACACAATAGTAATATGGCTATAAAAAATGCATCCGGACTCTGATTGAGGAGAATTTTATGTCCAAATTGTTGAGCATAAAATTCCCCAAAACTTTACTTTCTACACTTTTTCCACTAGACGTCATATTCAAGACCTTTTCTAGAAATCTTCAAAATAAATTCGATAGGGACATATTCCAGGAATTTCCAAATTTCTCCATAATGCATGGTTTTCTTCCATATTTATGTATTTTCTACACAAAAATGTGTAAAACAAGAAATTGTGCACTTTTGCAACTATTAGTAGGTTAGTTAAAAAAATATAATAATGTTACAAAATAATGATGATTTTGAAGCAATAAACGACAAAGTTCATGGATGCATTTTACATGCATCAAACATCCCCAAGCTTAATCTATGCTCTTCCTCGAGCATAAAGGTGATAAAATTAACATGGAGTTTATTGATTTGCTTATTTTTCATTGCCATACAAAGTTCACTAGGTTTAATATTTAAGGAATAACAATAAGCAAGTGGGCTATAAAGTGATATCTTTCGCACTCTACAAACATGCTCAATAATAAGTAGACTTGTGTTCAAAGAAATGAGAGATAAAAAACCTTCAAGCATACTTAGATGAACCTATAGAATTGTTGGAAGACTCATTCATATCATTGGCATGGGTTTTATGCCTTTCTACTATGGGTTACTTCTTAGTTTCATGTCCTTGACCTGGAAGACACACTTCTTAGTTTTATGTCTTCCCTTAAGCATGGATTAAACATGTGCAAAGGCCTATTTTGCGTCCAAACTCTATTTCATTAAATTTATGATTGATCAATAGTTTATCATTAGTGTTTGGTTCCATTTACCCCTATCATTAGCATCTTTCCAGTTCAAAGAAGAGAATAATTATAACAAGATAGACATGAAGTTCAACTTTTGTCAAACACTTTCACCATTTTTTTATATGGCATTAGTTAACAGTCTTGCCCTCCTAGTAAATAGTATAAACCTTATTCATGGGTCTTTCAATCATGTCATGTGATATAAAACAACCTTTGATTTTCACATTCCATGGCTAGTCAAATCCTTAGGTGCCTACCTTTCCAACACTTTTTCCTAGAGCATATGTATTGAAATACCCATGACCCTTAGTTTACTTGTTGATTACTAAGTAGAACAAGAGTATCTAATGTCCCCTTGTTTTCATTCCTTCCACTTTTTATCTTACAAGACCATTTTATGTTTCATAAATCATTACCACCTTTGGTGGTTCTGCCTTCAAGTTCGTGGTCGCCCCACAATCAACTTCTCTATGACAACCATAACCATAAGAGCAATATTATTTGGAAGAAAAATAGAACAATGCACATGAGAAATATACTTGGGATAGCATTGATGCTATATAGGTATGTATGGTGTACACTGTGGAATTGGTTTTAAGGTTATTTGGATAAACAAGCTTTGCTCGTATATGAATTTTTGGGCTAGCAAAAAGATCTACAAGTATGCCATTTGGATCCATAGTGCCCAACATTTATCATCACACAATGCTCCTTACTATTAAACATCAATGTGTATGAGCAAAAGGTATCACTAAATAAGGCACTATCAAATTATCATTCATTAAAGTATTTGAGCGAGCAACATTAAGCATGACTTTGAATTTTAGCTTTTTATTTTCATTCCCTTTTCTTTTGATAGAACAAAACTCATTCTCATCAAGTAATTTAATAATGGGATAGATTGTTTCAGTAGATATTTCCTACGCATGAAAATCATCTATCATGGTGGTTTCATTTATTCTCAAGGCAACATGAAAACTAGACAAAGATGCTCCAAGTTTCTACGATCATTCTATGTTGCTAAAGAAACAAAGTTTAGAGGTTTTCAAACCGAGACTTTGATAGGTCCAGTGGGGTGCCTTGGGCATCCCGAAGCTTATGGTCTTCACCATTCTTGGATAAATCTTAGTGTGGTGTTCCTCCATTCCCTGTCAAAAAACTTCAACACAAAAAACTTTCTCCCATTTATTTTCTATAGGGTGACATTAGTGGTACAAATATATAGTGCTAGATGTGATAAAAGCCCCAAATAAAATTTGGTTTTAAATATCCATAGAGTTACTTAAGTGGCCAATATCCATAAAATATCAAACTCAAAAATTCCACTCTTGCAACAAAAGACATATTCTGTCTAGAAAAACAGTAGCTGCAAAACGTATTTATTTCGCCCACTTAAACATGTCAGGAATTTTATCTAATTTTTGTGCGTATAGAGGATGAAAATTTATAACTTCGTTAAAAAATTAGCTCGATAGGAGTTACAGAAAAAATCATAAAAATCATTTGGTAAACAGCAACATATAAAAAATTTCAATTCCGAATATATGTTTCAACTTTTAACTTCCAAAATGGGTAATACTTGGTACTTTATTTTTGTAAATATTAAAAAAATATAAAACCTTTATTTTAACAGAAAACAAATGTCCAAAAACCAAAAAACTAAAAGACGCAAAAAACCAAGAAAGAATCAAGAGAAGCAAACAAAGGAGAAACAAAATATTTTTGTTATTTTTGTTTTATGAAAGATGAAAAGCAAGAATCAAACAAAAATGAAAAAGCATAATTTTTTTTTGGGTTTTATAAAACAAGAACCAAATGAAAAAGGTATAAAATCTTTTTGGTTTTTGTTTTAAGGAAACAAGAAGCAAATAAGAACCAAATGAAGAACCATATAATGTTTTAAAGTTTTAAAAACCAAAGGCAATAAGAAGCAAAAAGAACCAAATAAACATATATTTTTTTGGTATTTTGTTTTTATAAATAATATGTAATATCCAAACAAATCAAATAGATAATTCAGATATGGTTTCCACAAACATACAAACAAAAACATGAAGCTAAAACTAAAAAACATGAGTTTGGAATGATATTACTTGAAATACTTGAAAGAAGAGGGGAATGCGTGGGCATCCCCAAGCTTGTGTTCTTGATAGTTCTTGTATTCTACTTCTTCCTCATCATACCATGTTACTCATCTTAAACAAAGAAATATTTTCATCTTCATGTTGCATACAAAATGGTTAGTTCTCTAAACAAATGATATAATAGTTTTTACCATGATGCAAACTATAATAATTTTTGGGAAACCATTTCATTCAAGAATATAATATATTAAAAAGGAGTCACTCTTTTTATTTTATTTTTATGTGAGGAAAATTTTAATGATAGAGGCTTTGCAATGGTTCCATTGGCATGAACTACACATGCTCATGGTCGACCCCAACTTCTCCATTGCTAATCCTTCTCATTTTCTCTCCCATTTTTTTATTTAGTTAAAATCTTAAACTAATTGTTAAATAACAGTATCTAAAGTAATTTTAGTTATTACATTGATATCAAGGTGTTTTCAAATAGAATAGTATTTGAAAGCATATGGAGCACACCACAAAGCACATAAACATTAACATTTGAGTCTAAATTTATTCCTATTGCAATTTTGTATATGAATAAATAGCAACAAGGTTGTGGTATCCAATGCACATAATGATCATTAGCTTGCATAAATAGAATGGAAACATAAAGAGGGTTTTTATATCTTCCTCTTTCATAATTATTGCAAGCATCAAAAGCAAACTTAATCTCATAGTTTTGAATAGATTCATCATATAAAGACGGGTCATCTAATGAGCATAATGGATCATCTAACTCAATTATATCACTTTCATCCTCCCATATATTAGACATAATTATTCCACATAGAGGACTACTAGGCAATGAAAGATCATCATCATTATAATAAGAGTTGTTCATGGGAATTTGTGTGTTACCTTTGTTGGGAGTAGACGATGTGTAGCTACTCCCTTATTCCTCCACTTTTTATTCTTTCTCTTCTATATCATTTTCTTTGGGATGCATGAGCATCCCCAAGATTAGCCATTTTTCATCTTCTTCCCTGACACTTTCATCATGATATTTTGCATTCAAAAAGTTAGTGCCCAAGGGAATATTCAACCTTTCAACATATTTGACTATCATATCATACACATAATTGTGAGAATTTTCCATTATAATTTTTTTGGGGTTTTAAATTTTATATGCAAGGTACTAAAAATAAACTATCAATGCAAACAAGAATAGAAGCCTAGAGCTACGCTCCCAGGCAACGGCGCCAGAAAAGTATCTTCATAACCCCCAAGTGCAGGGGATCACCGTAGTACAATTCGATAAGTATTTGAGTGTCGAACCCATAAGGAGTTGAAGGTAAACTATCTATTATCTAAAGCCATACAACCCACTTATATGGCCTTGTATGTTGCGGTGACCCAGCATACCACTGCATGTGTAGTACACTATAGTCGTTGACATGACATCCATAGAACACCGTTCCGTAAATATCACATCCCTCAGAGTGGTACAACAGAAACGTTGCGGGTCCATATTACAAAAGTACACACATTATTATTATTACAATACCAGAAGTTCAAGACTTCCAAAAGAACCAACTTACAAACCAAAATATAAAGTGTTCAACGGAAATTTAAAAGTAACAACTCCGACTATTAGTGGGGATCAACAGCTTATTCTATAGAGTTCATGCTGCTCGGCTTCGTTAGTTACTACTAACTAGACACTTAAGTGGACTCATTCTCATAGATACCGTAGCGGATCTCGTAATCCACTCCTTCAACTCCTCCGCATAGATCAGGTTCCTCGTAGAACACATCTTCTTGGCATTCAGCTGCATACATTGGCACGTCTTCGGGGTCCTCAGAGTCTAAGAAAGGGATCAAAGGAAAGAATGAGTAACAACGTTACCCAACAAGTTCATTATATGCAAGGTAGGAAGTTTGATGCTCTAACTACCACCTCGGATGATAAATCCTTGGCACTATGCAGTTTTTTTGTAAATATTTCTTCAAATATTTATTTTATTATGAAAAACTATGACCATCAGCCTTCACAGGTTGACCAGAACTTTCATGGAGTTCCTTTCCTGCCGCGTTCGTAGCTCCTTCCCGAAACAGGGAGTAACAAGTTATAGTTCTTACACTCTGCAGAGGTGCGTTACTTTACCCATGAGAGATCAACTCCTTGTTGCATAACCGGGCATAGTTTCCCGTCCACAATTCCATGATGTGGGGCCCAGTAGTTGGTCCAAGCCAATCACGGCCCCCTTCGCGAAGCTGCATGCCTCCTTGGTGTACACCATGTCCACATAATGAATTACGACAATGGTTTGTACAAACCATTAGATGCCAGAACTATCGTGGGACGATGAGGGTTCCCACCCATATGCTGCATATCCTCTACGAATTACCAATTAATATGCACGCTACAAGGATAACAGCCACGACCTGCACATCAGGCTTCATGCGAGAGGAAGGAGATACAGCTAACTTCTCTGTCCCATTCCAAATCTCATGGCTAACGCGTAATATACGACGCTAGAATCACTGATGTCAGGGGTTATTAAGTCCCTACTTGATCATCATTGTTGCAAATAGAACCCTAAGTTCTATTGCTCCATTATATCACCACTTAGGATGATATCTATGATTTCTTTATTTATGAAAATATTATTTTCTTTCTTTTACAACATATATGATAACACAAAATGTGCAAATACTTTGATAAAGACTCTTCAAAGGACATGAGCAAGTGATGAACTTGCCTTGTGATGGCAAGGTATTGAAGTCTGATGCTTGCACTGGACCTTGAGCTTCTAGTTCTACAAAAACATCATTATTGCCCGGTAAGGACAATATTTAAAGAAGCAAAATGATTATGCAAGTAATGTAATGCATTATTTAATTCTATATGCATTTTCCTATATAAGGTGATTTTTAATAAAGTATTTACAAAAAATTTATATATTTATTGCATAAACTATTTTATTTTATTTCCCTTTTTATCTGACTTTTATTGATTTAATAATTCTTTTAGGAATTATTAATTATACATTAAATTTATTACTAAATATTTATTTAGTATTTTTCAAAAATACTATAATATTAATAAATAATGAAAGTGATTTTTATTTATTTTTATCACCTTTCAATAATTTTGTAAAATTCCATAAGGAATATATCAATTACAAAATTATTATAAAAAATTAAGTGTCCAAAATTTTATATCTTATTTTATTTGAACAAAGTGGATTATTGTGAATCCAAAAATATTTTTATTTATAATTTTTGGATTTTTATTTTATTTTCTAGAATTTTATTGAGGGCAGGGGCATTTTGGTCTTTTTCATTGATTAAACAGTTTTTTAAATAATTTGGACTGGCCTTTTGGGCTTATTGGGCCAGTGTGGCCTAATAGGTCAAGGTTAAAATACCACCCCGAGGGGGTTTTGGCCCACCTAGCCCACACACTCCGCCCTCTCCTCGTTCTCACCTCTCCTCTTCCCCGACCCCGCGAGCTCTGGCGCCGCCGCTGGCGATGGCCGCCGTTGAGGCTTCTCCTGGCCGCCGCCATGGTGCAGGGCGAGGTTTGTGGCCACGCTCGTTCATCTGGTCCATATCGATTTGACTCCGGGGCTTCCCCGTGGTCGGGTTCACCCCGTTCCCGAACCCTAGGGTTAGGAAAAGGTGTTGTCGCCACCGCCGCGGTCCCGCCTACGGTGGTGTGCTAGGCTCGTGTGCTGCTGTGGCTGCCGCCGTGGCTGGTACAGGTTGCAGCGCCCCCTGGGTGCTCCCTGTGCCACCGCGGGTTCGTCGGCCAGCCTGCTTCCTCTTCAATTCGTCAGCAAGGACCTCGGGTAAGTTGCTTCTGTGGTTCTTGTTCCTGCTACTACCATAAATCTCTCTGTGTGTGTCTAGTGGCTTCTCATGACTAGTGACTATGTGCTGATTAGGGTTCATCTCTGGATTAGGGTTCTTGTTCTGATTAGGGTTCATAACCCCCTGTTGATCATATCCATGATGATTTAGATCTAGTGGTGATCATACTTGAGCATGAAGAATGATTGTTTGTTAGGGATCATGATTGGTAGTGGATGTGTTGCTAGTGGCTTGTCAGATTTATTCTGGTGGTGATTCACTATGATCCCATGCTAGTGTTTCTATGGAATCACTGATTGGAAATGTTGTTGATCTGAGAACTTTCTCTACTATCAGAATGCTCATACTGATAGTAGTTTCTCTCAGTAGTTGCTTACTGTAATTATAATGGTAAGCTTGTATGAGATTGTAAATACTGAATATAATCATTACATGTAATGATTTTCTATGGATGTATAGATTAATATGATATTGATTCCTGGCATTTGGCTTCAGGAAGATGATATGTATTGGTTTGTTCCTTTTATCTATGGGAACTAAGCAAAGATTGGTTTTAGCTCATTAAGAACTTGTCCTTGTGATACCATTGTAATCTGGCACACAAGTGATTGGGTTTTTATTTCTAGGCTTAGCTCTGTCAATACTTGTTATTGATACTGGCAAGATAGAATAAGAGCTTCTCTTAACCCTCCTGCCTATGATGTTGGTCTGAGGCTCTAGGATTTAATTCATAGTTAGCTGAGCAAATAGTTTGTTTGAAACTTATAGGATTAGAGGTGCTACTCTCTTTGAGAGATGTGCCCTGATCTGATAAGAGCAAATGAAAAATGATCTAAGTTGCAAAAATTAACACTAAACTCTGTGATGCTGGTCTGAGGGTTTAATGCTTTTGGCTGAGTTTGATTTCTTATCTTTATACTTGAAATCTCTAGGATAGATTCACCTCTCTTGGGTGATTATTGAGAGATCATTTCATAAAGCAACACATGCTTTTGTTTAGATGAAATCATGTGATGGTTTTATAAGGCTCACCACAAAATCTGATGATGGTGTAGTAGATTGATGATGATGATCTTGATCCTGATCTTGATCTGCTGGATTCCTGTGCTTGCTCTTGAGCTAGCCTGCTCCTCCTAGCTCCTGGGCTTGACCTTGCTGTCCACCAGATTCATCCCCTCCTTATGTCACCATCCTGGTGATGTTTGGTTGATCTGGGTTGGTTTGGTTTGGCTATTGTTCTTGCTGTCTACCCTGGTTGTGCTTGTGTGTTGTGTAGTGGAGAGATGCACTGATGTGCTCCTCCACGGCTGTGCTGTGGTTTTGTGGGATTTGGCTCTGCTTGTGAGGTCGACAGCACACCATTTGCATGCTCGTGTGTGTCCAGTTTGTGTGCCTGCTATGCACTTGTGGATAAGTTCAGAAATTTTGAACTTACTATAGCTTACTTTCACCTGGCTGGTGAATTGATCCTTCTTGGCTGTCATTTGACTTCTGGCTTTGAATTTATGAAAGATGAAATCTTTAATATTGGTGAAACTTGCCCATTTATAACATTTCTCAATGATGAATTTGTCAAGTGCATTTCAGTGACATATCTGAGAGAAATATACTAACACTAATCTTTTTTTGTTTCTATTTAATCTGTGTTTTGCAGGTACAAAGATAAAGATGAAGATTTAGTGTAGATTTAGATATAGGATAGTTAATAGATATTCAAATTTAATTTCCTTTTTCTTTTGTAATTTTTCTTTTATTATTCTTGTAATCTTTATTTTATTTAATTGTAATAAAGATTATATTATTATTTAATAAAGAATATTCTTATTCTTTATTCTGTTGTAAATTCTGAAATTTGGAAATGGCTTCAGTATGTTACGTTCTTCGTAACTTGTTTATGTATTAATCATATGAAATGAAATTCATATTCAATCTTGTTTTTGGATAATATTTAAGTTATAATACTTTGCTCTTAATTGATTTAAGATTCAAATCTTATATCTAAATCATTTAAATTATAATTCAAACACTCAAGTTTAAAATTCAAATTCATTTTAAACACATAACTCCTTAAGCTCATCTCAAAGTTTATAACAATCACCCCTTAAGACTAAACCTAATCTCAAAGTATGAAAGAAACATTGATCACTTAGGTTTTTTTATTTGGCGAAAATTTTACCCACATTTTCACAGATGAATGCATGCAACAATTCATGTTCCTAAATCTACCCTTCGTTAGGTCCTAAATGCTAGGATGTTACATATGCAAAGCTAGGATCTATAGTCTGTGTGTGGTTGTGTTTGGTATTAACTAAAAACAATAAAGTAGTTGAAATAAATACTATAAGTAAAATAATGCAAATGAAGTGAAGCTAGTGGAGTGAATGTGGATAATCTATGCGAGAAAATGTTTAGGAAAATTGCTATTTCATTCATTTGGTTATCACAATTAGTGAAGCATATATATAGTCTTTTTATTGTTTCTTCTAGGAAGAGCCATAACTAGGTGTAGCCATAGATATGAGCAAATACACCACTAGTGATGGATCCCAAGGCCAACTAAGAATAAACAAGGGAATATTAATACATAAATTCTAACCAACGCATTTAGATCTAAGTTCCCCTTGATAATACCCTTGTTGATTAACCATGAATTAATATTACATATATTTCTAAGACTTGGGATTCAACTTCTGTCAAACTCTGTCTATCCTTCATCCTATCAACATGCAATGGTGACAACCTTGTGCATCCCGCAACATATGTGTGCACTCATATGTTAGTGCATCAAGATCATCATAGAAGATAACATATACTTGTATGCAACCAAAACAAACTAGATCACAATTGCCATAACAATTCAATACTCAACCATCAACATAGCCATATAATAGATAATGGGAAAATAATATATTGCATCATACATCATGTTTGCCAAGAGATTATACTGGGGGATTATGGGATATTGCATTATATGGTGAAGTAGATGAGCCTCCCCAAGGGGCATAGGCAGCCACACGGTGAGAGGAGGCGGCGCTGGCGGTAGGGAGGCGTCGACGACCTCCTATGGGCGGTGGCTGCCGTTGGGGGCAGCGGCCCCTTGTGCCTTCTTCTTCCTTGGAGATGGTGCTGATCTTGAGGAGCTGCTCTCCCTCCTTGGGGGATTCCAAGGAGGGGGAATTTCGTGGCTATGGGTGGATGCCTCCAAAAGTAGGGTTTCCTCTCGATATATAGTGGTGGAGATGCAATCTTAGCCATAGGATGGATGCCCCTTGGATCTAAGGGCCCTTGGGCATCTCTAGAACCTTCCTAGGAGTACCCTTTGTCCTTAATGAGTCCATCAAGTCGTGGTTGGGATAAAATGATCAAATATGCAAGAAGTATGAGTCAACCATGTCACATATTTTCGGTGTCCCAAAACTGCTTCTGTCCTCCGCATTAATATGTCTATAAAATTGCATCCGGACTCCGATTAGGGCAAATTTTATGTATAAATTGTTGCGCATAAAATTCCCCACAACTTGTCTTTATACACTTTTTTATTAGACATCATCTTCAGGTTCGTTTCTAGCAATCTTCGAAAAGAGTTCTGCACGGACAGATTCCAGGAATTTTCAGATTTCTCCATAATGTGTGGTTTCCTTCCATATTTGTGTATTTCCTACACAAGAAAGTGTAAAACAAGAACGTGTGCACTTTTAAAACTATTAGTAGGTTAGTCCTAATAAATATAATAATGCTGCAAAATAATAATGATTTTGAAGCAATAAACGACAAAGTTCATGGATGCATTTTACATGCTTTAGCGACAACCACAACACGGTGACACAGTGGGCGCGGAGGCACCTGCACTGCACCGAGCCACGCTAGTAGCTGAATAGGCACATGAGTGGCGGCGCCTAGCGACCAACACATCGCCAGACCACCAGGACATCACCACATAGCCACCAGAGCATGACATAGCGAGGAGGGACAAAACCCTAGTCATTAGTGTGATGTCAACAAGGCCAGACGAGAGCACGTGCGACCAATCTATGTGGACCAGTCGATGCGGCAGAGCATACTTGGCTGGCAAGCACGGTAGCGGCGGCCGGGGCGGCCAGAGTTCGCCGGGATCGAGCAACGACAGCGGCAACGCCACTGTGTCGCCAAACATAGGAAAGGAACAAGAGCAAGTGAGCGAGTGAGGTTAGGGTTGGGCCGATACACCGGCGGGTGACTGGGTGGGATTGAACCTAACCCAATGGGATGGATGGGACATATAGGCCGGGTTGTGCTAGCCCATGGGTCCAGTCTAGATAAATAAAGAGATGTTAATATTTAATAAAATTATAAATTCCAGATATACCCCTAGGAGTATTTAGGCTCTAGAAAATAAGAAAAATCATAAAAGTACATATGATATCTCTAAATGCTCAAAAACTTATAAGCTACTAAACAAAATATTTTTTGTCTCTTGGAATAGTAAAATTTGAATTGAATATTTAAAGGCACTAATTCTTTTAAGGATTTTATAAAAATAATGATAATACTTAAAATAAATAAAAATAAGGATAATACTTAAAAATAAGGCCCTCGGTTACCAGATTAGCGAGCAGCAGGGCACCTTCCTTTTTAAGTAGCATCTGTCGTACTTTCTCAGGGAAGGTCGAGCACCCGACAACTTTTTCACGGGGTTGTGGGAGGATTCCCTAATAAGGTGGTGATGCATGTAAGATGCATACATGAACTTTGTTGTTTATTTTCACATATTCCAACATATCTGCATCATACACAATGTTATATCCATGTATTACATTGATTTATGGGGATTTACAAATGATCCCCT
This sequence comes from Avena atlantica, assembly GCA_910589765.1. Classification (NCBI taxonomy): domain Eukaryota; kingdom Viridiplantae; phylum Streptophyta; class Magnoliopsida; order Poales; family Poaceae; genus Avena; species Avena atlantica. Next base: position 481,756,709 of record OU342735.1, on the reverse strand, counting down.
ATATTTGGTATATAACTCTACCGATAGGAAAACCCTATTTTGCATATTTTAAACTTCTAGGGACCTAAACAAAGTCAAATGAACTCAAGAGTTTTTGAGGATCATTTATTCATCAAGACAAGCATCTAGAGCATTAGAACCTCGTGAGAGGATGTCAGAGGGCCGAAAGAGACCAAGTGGCATGAAAGTTCTGAGGATCTTCTATGAATATTGATGGCTCAGATATGTAGAGCTCGTTGGGAACCCCAAGAGGAAGGTATGATGAGCACATCAGCAAGTTTCCCTCAGTTATGAAATCAAGGTTATCGAACCAGTAGGAGTAAGGAAACAACTCCAAGGTGTTGCTAAAAACATGGAACCTGCACAACACAAACTCAATACTTTGCCCCAACTTATAGTGAGGTTGTCAATCTTACCGGTTTGCTGAAAACAAAGGATTAAATGTATAGTGTGGAAGATAGTGGTTTGCTTGTAGAAAGTAAATAGAAAACGGTAAACATTAGATGGTATATCAATGATAAAGGAATGGACCGAGGTCCACAGTTCACTAGAGGTGTTCTCCATAAGATAGATAGCATGTTGGGTGAACAAATTACAATAGGGCAATTGACAGATTAAGAAAACATAATAATGCATATACTAGACATCTTGACTCCTATGAGATTTGTTTGGGCATTACAACATAATACATAGACCGTAATCCAAATGTATCTATGACTAATAATCCACCTTCAGGTTATCATCTAAACCCCTTTCAATATTAAGTTTCAAGCAACAGATAATTGCATTAAGCAATGTGTGTAAAGTAAACAATACAATTGCCCCATGGATAAAGGATTGTTATTTTCTCCCTGGTAGCAATAGCACATCTACAACCTTATAGATTTCTATCACTTCCCCATATTACTAGAGGCATCAACCTACTATCGAGCATAAATACTCCCTCTTGGAGCTGCAAGCATCTACTTGGCCAAAGCATCTACGAACAACGGAGAGCATGCACGATCACAAATAACATAGACATGATAGAATCAATAATCAATCGGACATAGTATCTCAATATCCATCGGATCCCCGCAAACACAACATGTATGATTACAAATAGATTATCTTGATCATGAATGGAGCTCACAACATCTAAACATGGTAACACAAAGGAGGAGAAACAACCATCTTGCTACTGTATGGACCCATAGTACAAGGGTGAACTACTCACGCATCACTCCAGAGGCTGGCATGGTGATGAATAAGGCCTCCGGGATAATCTCTCCCCTCTGGCAGGGTGCCGAGAAGAGCTTCGCATCCACCCCACAATCTAGGGATGGAGATGGCGACGACTATGGACTATTTCGTGGAGATCTGATCGGGTGCTTAGAGTTTCTGCATCGGGGTGCTTTTTTAGGCGAAGGGGCAAGGTTGGTGGGTGCCCGAGGGGGGCACATCTAGGGCTGGCGCGCCCCCTGGCCGCGCCGCCACCAGGTGTGGCCACCTCGTGGCCCCACTTCGGCTGCCCTCCAGACTCCGTGTTCCTTCTGGTAAAATATTGACTTTGGCTTTTGTCCCGTCCAATTCCGAGAATACTTCCTTACTAGCTTTTTTGAAACCAAAAACATCAGAAAACAGGCAACTGGCACTACAACATCTTGTCAATAGGTTAGTTCCGGAAAATGTGTAAAAATACCTCAAAGTGTAGACAAAACACAAGACAAATGATATAAAACAAGCATGGAGCATAAAAAATTATAGATACGTTTATGACGTATCAAGCATCCCCAAGCTTAACTCCTGCTCGTCCTCGAGTAGGTAAGTGATAAAAAGAATAATTTTTGAGGTGACATGCACCATCACAATCTTGATCAAAATATTTTAAAGCATTGATAGCTGGGATCAAAGTACTCTAAACATGAGCATGAAATATGTAGTTCTAACAATAAGACAAAGCAACTAAGTTGTAACATGAAAAGGTACAAACAAAAGATCATGAATAACAATGCATTGAAAGACATTTGTTTGTTTCACATATAGAAAACATAACATGAGTGGTATTTAGATTGTCCCTCATGGAATAGCAAAACATAAATGCATAAGACAACTTCAAAGTTCATAAGGGTGACTATATACGAATAATTTAAGGACAAGCAATACCATGATTATGAATCAATCAATAAGTTTTGGGACAATGCACATTGAACTAAGAATGACAACTATGCTCTCTTAATTGGTGCATAAAGATAGAAGATGGAGACTCAACATAAAAGTAAAAAAGAAAGGCCCTTCACAGAGGGAAGCAGAGATTTCAAGTTTCATAAATGCTTCCAAAAATTATGGTACTTATTAGCTTTCAGCTCTCATTGCCCCTATCATTGGCATCTTGAAGTGATTAAGGTTAAAGTGAGACAAATATGAAGTATATGCTTGACAGATCATAAGTTGAAAATCTCATGTCCCTTGAGTACGAGGGTCATTCCTCGTGCTACTCAACTTTAGTCACAAGCAAGTTCTTATCATTGTAAGTATATGTGCATCATAGAGAACCGCCAATGGGGTACCCCTTGACCCATGACACAGGAGCTATCCCATTCAAAATGACAAGGCAACAGACAGTGAGCATCTCAGCGATCTTTTTATTTACGATGAGCATGGTGGTTTTTTTTCTTTTTTATTTTCTCTCTTTTTTCTATATTTTTTTTCTGAAGATGCTTCATATATTGCTCACTATGGTTATGCTGCAAGTTTCCATCATGATTAGGCATGGCTTAGGCTAGCTGCCTAGGCATTTCTCTAACACATATATAATACTCCATGGACTTACAAGATCCCCTTTTATTTCACACCGCCGACATCCATAAACAAAAGATCATGATATCAACTGTATAAATATGTACAAGTGTTGAAAGCGTTCCCCATGATAGCATGGTTCTACTAACTCCCAACTTATAATTTGCAAGCATATAAGAAACATAGATGGGCACAATGGTTCAAGTTTATTAAGTGCAAGAAAGTAAAGTGTGCCATCACGTTTGTGAGAGCTTTAATCACTAATTTTCACATAACAAGTTTAATTTTGAAGATAGATAAACACATGAATATACTTGGAATGGTGTAACACACCATGCATAGGAATTTATAGTGGACTCTTTGGAATAACTTGGTTTCTTGGGAGTTGGATTCGCGAGTAGAGCTCATACTCAGTACATGTGGACGCTAGCAAAAGACTAGGAGCGACCAACTAAGAGGGCAATAATGACCATAATCATGCAAAGCAACAAAACATTACTAATTAAAGCATAAAGTGATATCACAAGTCAAAAACTAAATGATCATAGAGGCTAAGGTGAATGGTTCATAGTCTTAACATGGTGTAATCATGTGCCAAGTCAGCCCAAATAAAGCATCAAAGGAGAATACCACAATATTATGCTTTTGTATGATAAAACAACGCATGATTCTTTCAAGGCACATTAAGCAATCTCAATTGTTTGGAACAAGTCATGCTACAACAATAATCACTAAGCATATGGTCAAAGCAACATCTAACATGACATGATAAAGTCTAGGCCACAGTCAAAACAAGCTTCCTTTTGTACCACTATAAGCATGAAACTTCCTACTCTTTTCCAACACCAATCAACTTATTTGAAACAACATAAGAATGCTGGGGTCCAACTAATTTATTGTAGCAAACCAAAAAAAATAAAAAAAAGACACACCAAGAACAACACAATAGTGCATGAAGCAATAAAAATAAAGTGTCTAGAAAGAAAACCTGAGATTTTTATTGATGAAGAAGGGGATGCCTTGGGCATCCCCAAGCTTTGACGCTTGTACCTCCTGGATATTTCTTTGGGTGACATGGGTGGCATCCCCAAGCTTGAGATTTTGTCCATTCTTCATCTCATCACATCATTCTTCCCCTACACTTGGAAATTTCCTTCATACAAAACTTCACACAATTCTTCATTATCAACATTAGGTATTCAAGATAATAAGCCCTTGTTTTAGTTTCAACACAAGTAAAACTTATATTAAAACACAATCCACTGTATAAATTCCTTTTAAAAGCTCAAGTGATCAAAGATAACTCAGAAGAAACCGATTAAGAGGCAAATGCAAATAATGGCAGAAATCTGTCAAAACAGACCAACAGGTAAAGACCGATTTTTCGAAGACCTTCTGTTCTTCAAATCGAACATTTCTAAACTAACAGAAGTTAGATAATAACCTGGGTCATAAGCACAAGAAATTATAGCTCAATCTGATGTATTGGTATTTTTCAAGATTTTTTACAGTGAAGCAAAAAAATCTGTTTCGGGACATCAACTTCCCCAAATCTTACTTCTCTCTTATTAGAGGTTATTCTTGGCACAAAAACCACACAAAAAGTATAAGGATAGGTCATTACAGAGGCAATAACTTCCAAGACTCAATCAAAATAAAAACTTACTGAAATAAAAATAATTTGGGTTATCTCCCAATAGTGCTTTTCTTTAATGCCTTTCAGCTAGGCATAGAAAGCAAGAATCAAGTATTTTCGAATGAAGAAGCATTAACATAAATTTTTGTTTTAATAGGAGAAGTAAAAGGTATCTTATCTCTCTTTCTAGGGAAGTGTTATATACCTTTCTTGAGTGGGAATTGATATTTAATGGTGCCTTCCTTCATATCAATAATGGCACCAACAGTTCTAAGAAAAGGTATTCCCAAAATAATAGGACAAGAAGCATTGCATTCAACACCCAAAACATAGAAATCAACGGGTACAAAGGCATTGTTAACAATTATAAGAACAACATTAATGCCTCCCATAAGTTTCTTTTTAGCATTATCATCAAGTTGGACATCCAAATAACAATCTTCCAATGGTGTCAAGTCAAGCATTTCATAAATTTTTCTAGGCATAAGAGAGACACTAGCACCAAGGTCACATAAAGCTTTGATATCAAAATCATTCACTTTCATATTAATTATGGTTTCCCAACCATCTTCTAATTTCCTAGGAATAGAAGCTTTATGTTTCAGTTTTTCTTCCTTAATTTTCATGAGAGCATATGTAATGTGTTTTGTAAAAGGTATATTTATAGCACTAGCATTAGGGCTTCTAGCAAGCTTTTATAAAAACATAATTACTTCATAAATATTGCAACCATAAAGATCAAAATCAAAATTAGAAAAGTTAGTGGAATTATTCTTTCCCATATTTTCGGAGATGTAACATCCCTAAAATCATGTTTCAAAACTCATGCATATCATCCATGCATTCATGATCATACAGGGTTCCATTTTCTAAAACCATTCCAAGAACAGGAGAAAATGTGCTCATTATTTTATGTGAACAAAACTTTTAACCCAATGTTACTCTCTTTCATGAGATGGTCTGTTTAAACCAGTTATATTTGATCCTATGATAGTATGAAGTGTTCCAAGGCTTGAACAAATTTTTAAAGGAATATGTCTTTAAAAAAAATTATATCATTAATAAAACATTAGTAAAGGCTCTATTTATTTTAAAACTCCAAAGGACCAATGCAAGTTTAAGAGAAATAGCATGGTTCTATACTTAAAAATGTGCAGGTTACATTTTATAAAAAATCCAGAAAGAGTTTGAATTCAAACATATTTAAAATCATTTGAAATTGATTCGTGTAAAATGAAACAGAAATAGAAAAGGAGTAAAGAAAAAGAAAAAGGCCGACGCCACTATTCTATCCCAATAGCAGAACGGCCCAAAAGCCAGCCCACCCGGGTTTTCCCCCTTCTCTCTCTCACCCGCACCCGCACTACCCCGCAGACACTGCCGCTGTGCCCAAGCCAGGTCAGCATCTTCTTCTCCATCCCCACGCGCGCAGACACCGTCGCCACCGCCGTTTCCTCCAGAAATGCCGCGTTTATTCCTCGCTTAATTGGCATTGAACCGCAGCGTAATTCCATCGCCCCTCCTGGCTACTTAATCACCTCGCCACCGCGGTCATTTTCCCCCACACAGCACGCTCACCTCGCCACCAGGCTGCCAGTATTTCGAACTGCACCGCCGCTGCCCGAAAAACTCCGGCAAGCGATTACGGAGAGCTCCGACCGCCCCTCTGCTTTTGGTTCAAACGAGCCTGACCCTCGTGTCCTTACGCATTGTCACATCCCAAAATTTTCCAAATTTTGAAATGTGAAAAATAAATAAACAAATAAACAATTGTTGATTTTTAGGGTGAGAAGAAACTTTTTGATTCCAGTTGGAAACATCAAAACCTATTTTGGTCAAATAAAATCCTAAAGGGATTGACAAAGGTAAACAAATAATAAAGAAAGTTATAAAAGTTGGAATCACTATTTTTGGATCTTTTAATAAAAAGATTTGGTTTTCAAAAGAAAAGGTAGAATTATAAATAAGGATTATTTTATAGAGCCAAATTAAGTCTTGGCCAAGATTTTGAAATAAAATATTTCTATTTGATAAAAAGAGTAAAGGTTTACTTAAATAAAATAATGAGGATTTATTAATATCCAATTTTATTAAAGTAAAGGCTTTTCCATTTTAAATAAACACTAAAACTTGTTAATTTATTTTAAATGAGATTTCCAAGTGTTTTATATTTTCAAAGAAAACCTACTGAAAAGGTTTTGGGTATTATTTAGATTTCAAATAGAGTTTTTAAATAAATAAAATCCTATTTGAATTAATGACTAAGGTCTATTTATTTAATTATTAATGGATCCTAAAAAGGAATAAAAATTATTTTGTTTTGGACTTTGGATTATGTTGTTAAACAGAATTAAAATCAATACAAAGTTTGGTGGTGATTTGGTTTGATTTGTTGTTTGAATTATTTGGTTGAAAATCAAAATAGAAATTCAAATTGGAAAAAGAAAAGGCTTTCAGAATAAAAAAAGTGAAACAAACAGACCCAACCCATCTGGCCCACTAAGCCCAGCAAGAGCCCACCCGGCATACCCTCACCGAAACGTTTTCTCACGCGAAAACGCACCCGCTGAGTCGCAGACAAGTGGCCCCATCTCCCACTCCCTCCACCTCGCTGACAGACAGGCCCCACACAACTGTGCTTCGTTTCCACCCGGGGCCAGCTCCTCGTGACCGTTTTCTACGCTTTGATTCGAGGCTTAATTCCGATTGATGGAGTGATCAATTCACGCCAGTAAGCACGCGTACATAAGTGCCCACGTCTCCTCTCTCTTTCCCCTCACTTGCCAGCGCCTCTCTGCCCCTAGGCTGCTCTAATTTCGAGCTCGCATCCCACTGTCTCCGATGACGTCTCAGAGCAATTCCGGCGAACCACGGCCACCCCTCACCTCCCACTGCACTCAACCTTGTTCCCCATCGTCTGACGCGTCTCCCAGTACCAGCAGCTTGGCCGCGCTTGCCCCAGAGCGTCGGCAAGGACAACCTCAACACGCCGCAGTCGTCTCCTGACACAACATCGAACTCTCCTGGTAAACACCGACCGCCCCGAGCCTTCCTGTTGATGCTCCTAAGATCCCCAGGACAGTGCACGTCTAACCATGTGCTCCTTTTGCCTTAGGGCGATCTACAACTCCGTCCCCGACGACGAACAGAACCGCCTGACGCCGCCACCGACTCTGGCGAGAAATTCCCTCCATTCCTGAGCGCCCCTTGCCTCCTCGCGACCACGTTGAGCATCGCCACGATCCCCTGATCACGGTGATCTACTTCCCTCCTTCATTTGCTTCCTGTAATCGCTGCGACGCCACCGCCAGAGTGTGCTCCGCCGCTCGTCGCCGCGCAGCGCTGCCAGTCTTTGACCAAGTAACCTCGTCCGTTAGATCTTGATCCGTTGGCTGAGAATAGATTTAAGCGAAGGGGTATGATTTGAACCAGAACCGAACGATCTTAATTAGATCCAACGACTCACAGAGGCTGATCCGTACGAAGCGGTACCGTCCAGTTAGATTGCGCCACGTGGCCAGACTGTTTGAATAAAAACCAGAAAATGTTCTATTAGATATGCAAACTTGTAAAATTCATAACTTTGGTTCTACACGTACAAATTTTGCAAATTTTATATCAATGGAATCAGTAGAACAAGTACTTTGCAACCATGCATTTTGTTTAATGTTTTGCTACTGGAAAATTGGTTGAATTTGTAGAAACAAGTGTAGGCATATTTTGAATATAAAAATTGTTCTAGATATATTTTTGAGATGAAATATTTGCAAAATGATTTGTTGTGAACCTACTGACCATAGGAGCCAACTTATGGATTTAAAAATGTATTTTGTGTAGTTAAGGAATAAATAATTGAATTAGCTTATTTCTAGTCAAATAAAAATGTTGATTATGATATAGAAATGATTTTTGAGTGAAACCTTTGGGAAATGATTTGATTCTAACCTTTTGACCCTAAACACCAAGTTTTGAGAATTAAAATATATTTGGTGAACTCTTTAAAGAATATTGCTTTGCTAAAAGCATTTTCAACCACATAAAATAATGATTTGATTTAAAAATGGTTTATAGATAAATCTTTTGCAAATGGTTTTACCACTTTAGTAAATGACCACTTTTGAACTTTACAATGTTTAGAGCCTAGTAGAAACCACTTTTGCAAGTAAAACTATATTTTGCATGCTTGCATGCATGACCTTGTTTCTATTATTTTATGTGTGATAAATTGGTTGGAATGCTAGTTGAATTTGTGTTTGCTTGATTGAATTGTAGTGAAGTTAGAAGAGTGTGATATTTGCAAGATCAAGAAGTGAACCAACATTCTCTACTAAAAAGGCAAGTGACACTATCATCCAAGTCCTACTATTTTCATTACACTTAGTGGATTTTTGAAACATGCATGATAAGAACTACTATATTTTATGCTATGCTAAATCCTATTAGGATATCATTATATCTCCCTTAGTGGAAACAATGTAGTTGTAGTATGCTTAGCCCTGCTATATATTGGGATGGATACATGATATGATTATATGGAGAGTTGAAAAGACATATGTTTTATATAATAAAACAAGTACTCAATGAACCACCTGGGTGGACAAGGATACTCAGGCTTGGACAAGGTGGCAACAAAGGGAACCATGTTTATATGGCTATCTTTTTGTATGTGCACTAGAAGAAAACCACCCAGGGACATAGAGATTGAACATGTTTCTCGTACAGTGGCTTCCGTGTACAGCCACATGCTAAATGGGCTCTGGCTTAGTCAACTACATAGTGGAAGACCCATGCATTGACATCTTCAGGTTAACTAGAATTGTGTAAGGGAAATTTCATCCCTACATTGGTGCCTGGTTGACAAGCTAGCATTGTGTATTGGGAGGACTCCTATGGAAAGACTTTGTCACATTCTCGATCTGCCAGTACTCCATTTTGGTGAGTACTTATCCAGCGGCCACTGGTGGCATAAAGACGAGATTGTGTCATGTGGGTAAAGTGTACAACTTCTGCAGAAGATCAAAAATTCTAAGTACTTAACCGTGTCCCCGGTTATGGACAATACTGAGCAACTAAGGCCTGAAGCTATGGAGGATCTCGACATTCCAATTTCTCAAAGTTAAAAACTAGAGGGTGAAAACAAGGGATTTGAAGCACTTGGAGTTTTCCAAGGAGTTCAGAAAGATTTGAAAAAAGATCAAAAACTATTTTGAAAAGATAGGGTAAAACTATTTGCTTTCTGCAAAAGAGCCTAAACCCTACTTAGCCAAATATGCATGTAATGATAGGATCCACTTATTTCTACATAGTAGTGAAACTTTCCAATACAATTCAAATGTATTGACCCTTGTGGCTGCAACTTATTATGTTGCAGGTTTGTTTGATGTTAGTGAAGTTTGTTGAATGGGATTACAAGTCTACAACCAACATGTCTGCCTGTGGCACTTTGAAGATGAAGGACTCCATGCTATATAGTTATTCTGCTGCATTGTAATGAGATAGCCAAATGAGCTATGTAAGATGTAATGAGTTATTTTATTCCTGGTTATAAATTTGTATTATGACCTTTGTTTCTTGATATTACATCTTAACTGTGGATGCTAGCTATTGATCCAGGGACTAGCATTGTAAACACAGGGATCTCTACCTTATTAAAGGTTGGGAACCTTACAGATGGTATTAGAGCACTGTGTTGCCTGTTGGATTGTAACCCTAGGATTGGACAAAACCCCTTAGAAAAATAAGAGATGTGTTTGTTCCAAAAACGTATTTACAAACAATCTTGTAAACTCTTTCCTCAACCTTTTGGTTTTGATTCTACACCTCTTCTTTTTTTTTCAACTTGATGGACAAAGCCATGACCAATGACTTTCGCTTTAGTTCCACCAAAGATTTCAACTTAGACATCACTAAGGACTACAAGTGAAAAAACAAGAGACACTAGATTGCCTACGAAAACATTGATATCATGTTAGTGTATGGATCATATAACCTATGAGGTATGACTATACTAAGTTAATTATTTCAAGAAAACTTGTTGTTTCCTTAAACTCATGAGTTAAGCTCATAAGTTGTTAAGTGAATAGTTGCGTGTTGATTGCTTGATTGTTTGATTGAACTTGATTGTTTTGAGTTGTGTGTTTGAACTTCTTAAAAACCTATCCATCATTACTTATCCCTATCAAACCAACAGATGCCTCCCCGTCGTGCCAACCCCAACCAAAACAACAACATCACTCCTGAGATGCAGCAGATGATGACAGCTCAGACACAACTGATGCAGGAGATGACCACATTCATACAGAATCAGAACAACAACAACAACAACAACAACAACAACAACAACAACAATCAGAATAATCCTCCAGCACTTGACATGCTCACCAAGTTTCTGAAACTTAGGCCTGCAAGGTTCTCTGGAACAACTGATCCAGTGGAAGCCAATGACTGGTTACATTCAATGAACAAAGACTTAGTGACTGTTGGCTGCACCGATGAACAAAAAGTTAGGTTTGCAGCATTTCTACTTGAAGGACCAGCAACAACATGGTGGGACAACTTTCAGATCACCACTCCCCTTGAAGATGTGACTTGGGCTATTTTTGATGATGGTTTCCGTACAACTCACATCTCACCTGGAGTGATGTACTTGAAGAAAAAGGAGTTTCACAATCTGAAACAGCGTCACCTTAGTGTGGCTGAGTATATTGAAGAATTCAACAATCTGGCACGTTATGCACTGGATGAAGTTGATACAGATGCTAAGAGAAAGGAGAAATTTCTTGAAGGACTTAATGATGAGTTGAACCTGCAGCTAGCTGTTGCCTATGTCCCAACTTATCAATCACTATGTGACAAAGCCACCATTTTGGAAAACAAGATAAATCAAGTTGAGAACAAAAAGAGGAAGCATAAACACAAGTATCACTCAGGATCATGACAAAAGAAACATTCATTCAAAAAGAGCAAGGAAGATTCTGAACCACATCAGTATCACCACAACAACAATGGAAGTGATAAAAATGAGAATGATACTGACAATGGAGATGACCTTGGTTAGAACCAACATGACACTTTCAGGAAGAAAGATATTAGCCAGTTGCAGTGCTATACGACGTGTTTGGTTCAGTTCTGTAAACGTAAACAGCACCGGAATCAATTCACGGGCGGTAACGGTAAAGGAAAGGGAAATTTCCAAATTTGTTTGGTTCATACTCGGGTAACGGAAAAAGGATAGGATAAAGCACAATCTTTTCTTCCTCCACCATATCTTCAGTTCATGAACACATAAAATCCCAAGAAAAAAACCTGATCTAAAAAAAGATCTGGAGAGAGGGGCTCCAAAACAGCCAGAGAGATGAGGTGAAGGGATCAAGAGAAGTAGCAGGACGTAGATCAAGGTTGGGGATCCATGGACGCAGCTTCTCCTCGTGCTGCTGCCGGTCCACCAGTGCCCTCATGTGCCGCCTCTGCTGGAGATCGAGGGAAGGGTCACGGCCTGTACCGTTCCCGGCGGCGGCCCCGACGCCAGCGGCGGGATTTGGTGGAGTACTCGCTGGAGACGGGACTTGGTGGAGGACTCGCTGGAGGCAGGACTCGGGAACGGATCTGTTAACGGAGGGGTCTGAGCGGTATCACTTTTGTAAAGAGGTGGGACTTGTTTACAGGGAATTTGATTACGGGGAAGTCGAACCAAACATGTTTTAAAGGTATCTGCTGCCTCCGGAATTAAGTTACGTTACAAAATGGTGAACCAAACACGTCCATAATTGTAAGGAGCTTGGACATTATGCATCAGACTTTCCTGAGAAGAAAAAGAAAAAGGATGCTAGAAGAGCCAATGGAAATGACTCCAATGTGACCCAGAAAGGACATGTGAACCACATTGACATGGATGGAAACTTTGAAGAGATATAAGAAGTGGATGTCAGGAACTAGTTAACTCAGAAGAGTCAAATAAGGATTCCTTGTCTAGATATTAAGTGTTGAACCATAGTCAAGTGAACCATCAATGTAACCCTATGAGACTTTCATTTAAGGGTGGTAGTACCCTAGTTGCCTTGAAGCCAACTTGTGACCCTAGCCTTCCCAAATCTCGGGACGAGATTTCTTTTAAGGGTGGTAGCCTGTCACATCCCAAATTTTTCCAAATTTTGAAATGTGAAAAAATAAATAAACAAATAAACAATTGTTGATTTTTAGGGTGAGAAGAAACTTTTTGATTCCAATTGGAAACATCAAAACCTATTTTGGTCAAATAAAATCCTAAAGGGATTTACAAAGGTAAACAAATAATAAAGAAAGTTATAAAAGTTGGAATCACTATTTTTGGATCTTTTAATAAAAAGATTTGGTTTTCAAAAGAAAAGGTAGAATTATAAATAAGGATTATTTTATAGAGCCAAATTAAGTCTTGGCCAAGCTTTTGAAATAAAATATTTCTATTTGATAAAAAGAGTAAAGGTTTACTTAAATAAAATAATGAGGATTTATTAATATCCAATTTTATTAAAGTAAAGGCTTTTCCATTTTAAATAAACACTAAAACTTGTTAATTTATTTTAAATGAGATTTCCAAGTGTTTTATATTTTCAAAGAAAACCTACTGAAAAGGTTTGGGGTATTATTTAGATTTCAAATAGAGTTTTTAAATAAATAAAATCCTATTTGAATTAATGACTAAGGTCTATTTATTTAATTATTAATGGATCCTAAAAAGGAATAAAAATTATTTTGTTTTGGACTTTGGATTATGTTGTTAAACAGAATTAAAATCAATACAAAGTTTGGTGGTGATTTGGTTTGATTTTTTGTTTGAATTATTTGGTTGAAAATCAAAATAGAAATTCAAATTGGAAAAAGAAAAGGCTTTCAGAATAAAAAAAGTGAAACAAACAGACCCAACCCATCTGGCCCACTAAGCCCAGCAAGAGCCCAGCCGACATACCCTCACCGAAACGTTTTCTCACGCGAAAACGCACCCGCTGAGTCGCAGACAAGTGGCCCCATCTCCCACTCCCTCCACCTCGCTGACAGATAGGCCCCACACAACTGTGCTTCGTTTTCACCTGCGGCCAGCTCCTCGCGACCGTTTTCTACGCTTTGATTCGAGGCTTAATTCCGATTGATGGAGTGATCAATTCACGCCAGTAAGCACGCGTACATAAGAGCCCATGTCTCCTCTCTCTTTCCCCTCACTTGCCAGCGCCTCTCTGCCCCTAGGCTACTCTAATTTCGAGCTCGCATCCCACTGTCTCCGACGACGTCTCAGAGAAATTCCGGCGAACCACGGCCGCCCCTCACCTCCCACTGCACTCAATGCCCCTCACCTCCCACTGCACTCAACCTTGTTCCCCATCGTCTGACGCGTCTCCCAGTACCAGCAGCTTGGCCGCGCTTGCCCCAGAGCGTCGGCAAGGACAACCTCAACACGCCGCCGTCGTCTGCTGAAACTCCGGCGAACTCTCCTGGTAAACACCGACCGCCCCGAGCCTTCCTGTTGATGCTCCTAAGATCCCCAGGACAGTGCACGTCTAACCATGTCTCCTTTTGCCTTAGGGCGATCTACAGCTCCGTCCCTGACGACAAACAGAACCGCCTGACGCCGCCACCGACTCTGGCGAGAAATTCCCTCCATTCCTGAGCGCCCCTTGCCTCCTCGCGACCACGTTGAGCATCGCCACGATCCCCTGATCACGGTGATCTACTTCCCTCCTTCCTTTGCTTCCTGTAATCGCTGCGACGCCACCGCCAGAGTGTGCTCCGCCGCTCGCCGCCGCGCAGCGCTGCCAGTCTTTGACCAAGTAACCTCGTCCGTTAGATCTTGATCCGTTGGCTGAGAATAGATTTAAGCGAAGGGGTATGAGTTGAACCAGAACCGCACGATCTTAATTAGATCCAACAACTCACAGAGCCTGATCCGCACGAAGCGGTACCGTCCAGTTAGATTGCGCCACGTGGCCAGACTGTTTGAATAAAAACCAGAAAATGTTCTATTAGATATGCAAACTTGTAAAATTCATAACTTTGGTTCTACATGTCAAAATTTTGCAAATTTTATATCAATGGAATCAGTAGAACAAGTACTTTGCAACCATGCATTTTGTTTAATGTTTTGCTTCTGGAAAATTGGTTGAATTTCTAGAAACAAGTGTAGGCATATTTTGAATATAAAAATTGTTCTAGATATATTTTTGAGATGAAATCTTTGCAAAATGATTTTTTGTGAACCTACTAACCATAGGATCCAACTTATGGATTTAAAAATGTATTTTTTGTAGTTAAGGAATAAATAATTGAATTAGCTCATTTCTAGTCAAATAAAAATGTTGATTATGATATAGAAATGATTTTTGAGTGAAACCTTTGGAAAATGATTTGATTCAAACCTTCTGACCCTAAACACCAAGTTTTGAGAATTAAAATATATTTGGTGAACTCTTTAAAGAATATTGCTTTGCTAAAAGCATTTTCAACCACATAAAATAATGATTTGATTTAAAAATGGTTTATAGATAAAACCTTTTGCAAATGGTTTTACCACTTTAGTAAATGACCAATTTTGAACTTTACAATGTTTAGAGCCTAGTATAAACCACTTTTGAAAGTAAAACTATCTTTTGCATGCTTGCATGCATGACCTTGTTTCTATTATTTTATGTGTGATAAATTGGTTGGAATGCTAGTTGAATTTGTGTTTGCTTGATTGAATTGTAGTGAAGTTAGAAGAGTGTGATATTTGCAAGATCAAGAAGTGAACCAACATTCTCTACTAAAAAGTCAAGTGACACTATCATCCAAGTCCTACTATTTTCATTACACTTAGTGGATTTTTGAAACATGCATGATAAGGACTACTATATTTTATGCTATGCTAAATACTATTAGGATATCATTATATCTCCCTTAGTGGAAACAATGTAGTTGTAGTATGCTTAGCCCTGCTATATATTGGGATGGGATACATGATATGATTATATGAAGAGTTGAAAAGACATATGTTTTATATAATAAAACAAGTACTCAATGAACCACCTGGGTGGACAAGGATACTCAGGCTTGGACAAGGTGGCAACAAATGGAACCATGTTTATATGGCTATCTTTTTGTATGTGCACTAGAAGAAAACCACCCAGGGACATAGAGATTGAACATGTTTCTCGTACAGTGGCTTCCGTGTACAGCCACATGCTAAATGGGCTCTGGCTTAGTCAACTACATAGTGGAAGACCCATGCATTGGCATCTGCAGGTTAACTAGAATTGTGTAAGGGAAATTTCATCCCTACATTGGTGCCTGGTTGACAAGCTAGCATTGTGTATTGGGAGGAATCCTATGGAAAGACTTTGTCACATTCTCGATCTGCCAGAACTCCATTTTGGTGAGTACTTATCCAGCGGCCACTAGTGGCATCAAGACGAGATTGTGTCATCTGGGTAAAGTGTACAGCTTCTGCAGAAGATCAAAAATGCTAAGTACTTAGCCGTGTCCCCGGTTATGGACAATACTGAGCAACTAAGGCCTGAAGCTATGGAAGATCTCGACATTCCAATTTCTCAAAGTTAAAAACTAGAGGGTGACAACAAGGGATTTGAAGCACTTGGAGTTTTCCAAGGAGTTCAGAAAGATTTGAAAAAAGATCAAAAACTATTTTGAAAAGATAGGATAAAACAATTTGCTTTCTGCAAAAGAGCCTAAACCCTACTTAGCCAAATATGCATGTAATGATAGGATCCACTTATTTCTACATAGTAGTGAAACTTGCCAATACAATTCAAATGTATTGACCCTTGTGGCTGCAACTTATTATGTTGCAGGTTTGTTTGATGTTAGTGAAGTTTGTTGAATGGGATTACAAGTCTACAACCAACATGTCTGCCTGTGGCACTTTGAAGATGAAGAACTCCATGCTATATAGTTATTCTGCTACATTGTAATGAGATAGCCAAATGAGCTATGTAAGATGTAATGAGTTATTTTATTCCTGGTTATAAATTTGTATATGAACTTTGTTTCTTGATATTACATCTTAATTGTGGATGCTAGCTATTGATCCAGGGACTAGCATTGTAAACACAGGGATCTCTACCTTATTAAAGGTTGGTAACCTTACACGCATCTGCCGACACCTCTAGTTTTCCTGCTCGTGACCCAGGTCGCCGTCTTCATTCACGCCCGCGAACGTCAGAGCCGCCGCTCAACTCCGACGAGCAATTTTGGTAAAATCCGTGCTACCCTTGACCCCTCTTACATGCTATCAGGTCTGTCGTGTCCTTGCGCAGCTGCTAACACCACTGACTTGTGCTAGGGCGATCCCGAACGTCGTCAACGTCACTGTTCGCATGAACCCGACGCCGCCAGCAACTCCGACGAGACCCTGCCGCTGCATCTGTGCGCCCCTTGACAAGCCACCACCACGTTGAGCTTCAGCACATCGCCGCGAGCCTAGTAAGCATCTCCGACGACCCCAACCCCCCTGTAGCCACCGCGCCGCCGTAGACAGAGCGCATCGCCGCCAGCCGTCGCGGTGCGCCGCCAGTCTTTGGCAGTTTGATCAAGCACCGTAGGATTTAGATCTAATGCATACGATAGATCATAAGCGAAGCGGTATGTTTTAATCAGAGCCGCGCATTTTATTTAGATCCAACGGCTCGTAGACGCGATCCAGCGCGAAGCGGTATCAGCCAGTTAGAAGGCGCCGCGTGGCACGAGTTTGGTTTTAAAATTTTGAATTAGATCTATTAGATGTTTGATTTTATTTAATTCATAACTTTTGAATTCAACCGCCAAATTTGACAAATTTTATATCAATGGAATCAGGAGAGAAAGCCCTTTCCATATATGCAATGTGTTTAAAGTTTTGTTTCTGTTAAAATGGTTATTTTTACAAAAACATGTGTAGGCCTATTTTGTGTATATTAATTGTTTGAGAAATGGTTTAAGGTTCAAATAAAGTTTGTGTGGCAAGTTTAGAACTTGTTTAGGAATAAGTACTGTGCACTTGTCTTGTTGAGTATAGAAAATCATCACATATCATTTTGCATGCATCCATATATTTTTGCTTGTATTTATTTTGTATGTGATTTGGTGCTATCATTTTATGTGTAGATTTTGGTGCAAATAGTGATTGTGATTGTGAGGATTGTAGCTACTCTACAAACTACTAAGGCAAGTGGTGCTTCATAATTTTATCCCTATGTTTTTCAACTATGCATTAGAAATATTTTGCTATTCATGCATGGATATATTTTGATTTATATGCTATGCTTGGGAAATCCTAGTAGTTGTAGAATTGCTAGAAATTTCTAAGTTAAGATGCTTATCTATGCCATGCTTAGCCTAGCTAGTAGCAACAAGGGTGGTTATATATTCATGCTATGAATAAATATTTCTAAGTCTTTGGACTATGTTTTTGCTTAATAAAACAACTAAGTGAATGAAACACCTGGGTGGAATGGAAAGATTGGGTTATGTTGAGTGGTTACACAAGGCCCATTTCTATGGTTTACCTTGTGTATCTCACTTGTGGAAAGCCACCCAGGAACAAAGGGATTTGAGAGGCCAAATGTTAAGAAGCTTCTAGTGCAGCAACTTGGCAATATGGGCTCTGCCTGGATCATATAGGTTGCAATAACTTAGCCATTTGGACAGTTGGTGGTAGTGGGATGATAGGTTGGAGTGCGTCCACTTGGTCTAAGGGAAGACTTCTGAAAGGTCCTGTCTTGGTGAAAATCAAGTCTTGTGGGGAAAGTGCACAACCTCTGCAGATGGAAGAATCTAAGTACTTAGCCATGTCCCTGGTATTGGACAACTTGAGCATAAAGACATGGAAGCTATCAAGAATATCCTCATCCCAATTTCTAAGTAAAAACTTGTGGTTGAACAAGGGTGAAGGACCCCAATGTCTATTGGTGGTTCCTTGGGAAAGATTTTGACAAAGAAAAACTTAGTGTTTTCAACTGATAGGTAAAACCTATTTTGAGCAAAGCAAGCCTAAGCTACACTTAGCCAAAATGCATGTAGTATTCAGTCCACCAATATTCTACTAAGGTATCACTTGCCAATACTATTCCAATGTATTGACCCACTGTGGCTGTAACTTGTGATGCTGCAGGATATTCTGATGATGATTAGGTGTCATGAGTCTACACTCAACATGCTTGCCTGTGGCACATGAAGATGAAGACTTATTTATCTTATTATATATTTGAACTCTGGTATTAGGCCTGTGGCCATGGAGCTGTAAAAGACTATGTTTGTCTCTGGAATGATATGTAATAATGACCTTTGTTTTTGTGTACTTCATCTTAAACTGTGGATGCTAGCATTGATCCAGGGACTAGCATTGCAATCACAGGGATCCTTTCCTTTACAAAGGAGGGATCTTACAGATGGTATCAGAGCACTGTGTTGCCTGTAGGATTATGACCCTAGGATTGGAAACCACTAAGGAAATTTTTTCAACAACTTCCACACTTGTCTTTTCTTCTCATAAACTTTTCTAATCTTCTTTCTCATCTCTATTTGTAGATGAACTCCATCAACGAAGCCGTGAAGAAGGGACCACTCATGACTATGACTTTGGAATGTGAGACAGAGTTCCCCAAGGCTCTCAAGGACCTCATGGTTGCCATGGGAATACATGGTGCAGCTATGTACAAAGGTTTTCCTGTGATGGATGAAGGAGTTGAGTACTGGTGGGTGCAACTTCACTTGTATAAAAACAAGGAAGACAACCACAAGGACTCAGGATTCTGCATGGTCACCAACACAATGATGCACACCACATTCTTTGATTCAGCAAGGGATGCAGCTTGGAGAGCCATCAAAGAACTTGGTGATAGAATCAAGTGCAGAATGCTTAACACCCAGAATGACCTTAGGGAAGAAAAGAAGCATACCCAATAGTTAGATGCTACCAACCAAAGCCTAAGGAAGGACATCATAGACTTAGCGATGGAGTCTTGTGATCTAGACAAACAGATTGCCTCTAGGGATGCCCTGTTAGCCAACTTGGCAAGTGAGATGGGATTGAAATGTACCACATTAGTTGGACCACCACACTTATCATTTTATTTTCCCAAATGTTGTTTAAAATAAATTGAACCTTGGTTGTTTGTAATGGATCCATGTATCCCATGACTTGTGTGTTTTGATTTCCAAAGTTATGCATGTGATGCCTTGTCTTGTGATTTGTCTTGAATTGTGTTGATTCTAACTTTTTCTATCTTATTAAATAGATGCCTAATGTTACTATCAACACGGTTGAAGAGTTCAAGGGAACTCGTTTTGGCCCTCGTATTATTGAGCTCACAAGTTTGCTTAACCTCCCTCTTCCTACCATCATGGTGCTTCCCCTCACCATGTTTGAGAGGAAAGACCTTTGGGGCTTCAAGGTTAATCAGCCCGGACGCCATACTGAGCCTACCACGGAGGCAATCATCTTCAAGCTCATGCGCGATGACAAGGAGATAGGCCTAGAGGTAGTCATGCAGGACTTGATTGGACGTCTGTTAGGGAGACACTCTCGACAGGTTAGAGGTACTCACTTCCACACCTTCGGTAGACGTGATGAGGATGGTGAGGCCATTGACTTCGAGGGAGACAGCAGAGCCGATTCGTCTATACCTCCAGGACTTAGAGGTTCTTCTTAGGCACATAGACACTGATAGGACCAACGTCATGCTCAGCAATGACGAACTCCAGGTGCAGCTTCGTGAGAAGGACAAGCTCTTCGCGGAGCAAGATGAGATAGTCAAGGAGATGGAGGCCAAGTTCGGGAGTCAAGACAGAAAGTTCAAGAGTCAAGAGAAGCGAGTCCAAGATAGGAACAAGAGGATTCGAGACATGACTGCAGAATTGGAGGCCAAGGACTTCGAGCTCGAGCATCAGTAGACTGTGATTGAGAGGCTTCGTTCTCAGAAGAGGGCTCTCAAAGCCAAAGTAGAGACCTTGACCACCAATGTCGAGGAATACAAGACCGCTATGGAGAATGCAGGTCTTACATTTGTTGAGGAGGAGGTTGATGCCGAGGAGTAGTGATGACTGCTCATTTAATTTTATTTATCATGTCTTTGATTATTGAGTCGCAATGACCATCCAACATGTGGATGTCTTGCTATTGGTGTGTTTACTTTGAAAACTTGTTGTCTATGTTGTTGAACTTGTATTATTATGTTGCATGTTTGGTGATTGTTTATGTAATGTATTGTGCATGTTAGCATCTATGGGTGTGTCATTCTTATCTCTATTGAACAAACCACAGATGCCTCCCCGACGTGCCAATCCCAACCCCAACAACAACAACATCACCCCTGATATGCAGCAAATGATGACAGCTTAGACTTAGCTGATGCAAATGATGACTACGTTCATCCAGAATCAGAACAACAACAACAATAACAATAATAACAACAACAACAATCAGAACAACCCACCGGGTTTTGACATGCTT
The DNA here is from genome assembly GCA_910589765.1 of Avena atlantica. Classification (NCBI taxonomy): domain Eukaryota; kingdom Viridiplantae; phylum Streptophyta; class Magnoliopsida; order Poales; family Poaceae; genus Avena; species Avena atlantica. The sequence goes on along the minus strand of OU342735.1, from coordinate 481,735,845 downwards.
ACCAGATTCTTGAGACTAAGGCCAGCAAAGTTCTCAGGAACTACTGATCCTATGGTGGCCAATGATTGGCTACGCTCTGTGAACAAGGACTTGGTAATGGTTGGCTGTACTGATGAAGAGAAAGTTAGATTTGCAGCTCACTTGTTGGAAGGACCAGCAGCCACTTGGTGGGATAACTTCCAGATCACCACTCCCATTGCAGATGTGACATGGGCTATCTTTGAAGATGGTTTCCGTACTGCTCACATCTCATCCGGAGTAGTGAGTTTGAAGAAGAAAGAGTTCCATAACCTGAAGCAGCGCCACCGCAGCGTGGCTAAATATATTGAAGAGTTCAATAATCTGGCGCGTTATGCACCGGACGAAGTTGACACTGATGCTAAGAGGAAGGAAAAGTTCCTTGAAGGATTGAATGATGAACTGAACCTACAGTTAGCTGTGGACTATGTTCCACATACCAGTCTCTTTGTGACAAGGATGCTATTTTGGAGAGCAAAATGAAACAAGTGGAAAGCAGGAAGAGAAAGAACTCTGACAAGCACAGCTCGGGATCGTCTCACAAACGTTCCCATTATGATGACAGTGGGAGTTCTGGATCCCACAAGCATGGGAAATTTAACAAGCGCCACAACCACAACCGTCATCATGATAATAAGAGTCACCGTAGTCATGACAATGACAAGTACAAGAATCACAAGGGTGGATATAAGAGCCACCACAGTGGAAGTGGCAGTGGAAGCCAGCCTATCAAGAAGGATCTTAGTCAGGTTGAATGCTTCAAGTGCAAGAAGATGGGGCATTATGCAAATGAATGCCCAGAAAAGAAAGTTGAAGGACCCAACAAGCCCAACCCTTTCCAGAAAGGGCAAGTGAACCACGTCAATGTGGAGGAAATCCATGAGGAGCCAGATGCTGTTGCTGGTAAGTTCAAACTCAATTCTATTCTAGCACTTGTTCTTTTTGATACTGGAGCATCGCATTCATTCATATCAAAAGCATTTGTTGATAGAAATGGGTTTCCAACTGAAAACATTGGGTGTCTAATAAAAGTAAGTTCTCCAGGTGGAGACATGATAGTAAGTCTCGGAAGCCGGGATCTAGTGATAGAGTTTGGAAAACATAAGTTTCCAGTGAGTCTGATAATCCTAGATTCCCAAGGAGTGGATGTGATTTCGGGAATGGATTGGATGACTAAGTATGAAGGAGTACTGGATTGTGCCAATCGTACTGTTTCACTCACAACCCCGGAAAAGAAGCGGATTAGATTCAAGTCTAACTTTCAATCAAAAGGGAGTAAGCTAAATTATCTTAAGGGGGTTAGCATAGACAGTGTGCCAATTGTGAGTGAATATCCGGATGTGTTTCCGGAAGAATTGCCGGGAATGCCACCAGATAGAGATGTGGAGTTTCTTATTGACTTGCTACCAGGATCTAGACCAATAGCAAAGAGACCGTACAAGATGTCAGTTCATGAGTTGAAAGAACTCAAGAAGCAACTTGGTGAATAGTTGCAAAAATGATTTATCCAACCAAGTTCTTCATCTTGGGGAGCACCAGTTTTTTGTGTGGAAAAGAAAGATAGAAGTCAAAGGCTATGCATAGATTACCGTTCACTCAATGAGGTGACTATCAAGAACAAATACCCTTTGCCTAGAATCAATGACTTGTTTGATAAGCTAGAAGGAGCTTGTGTGTTCTCAAAGATTGATCTCCGGTCAGGTTATTTCCAGCTCAAGATAAGAGAACAAGACATACCTAAGACAGCTTTCACCACAATATTGGATTGTATGAGTATACCGTGATGCCATTTGGTTTAACCAATGCACCAGCATACTTCATGAATACGATGAACAAGGTGTTCATGGAATTTCTTGATAAGTTCGTTGTCAATTTCATCGATGACATTTTGATCTACTCCAAGAGCAAAGAAGAGCATGAAGTACATTTGCGTTTGATACTTGAGAAGCTTAGAGAGCATAAGCTGTATGCCAAATTCAGCAAGTGTGAATTTTGGTTAAATGAAGTTGGTTTTCTTGGACATGTTGTGTCAGGAGATGGTGTAGCAGTTGATCCTGCTAAAGTTTCAGCTGTAACTGAACGAGAATCTCCTAAGTGAGTGAAAGAGGTTCGTAGTTTCCTTGGCTTGGCAGGATACTACAGAAGATTTATTGAGAATTTCTCCAAGGTAGCAAAACCCATGATAGAATTGCTAAAGAAAGACAAGAAATTTGCTTGGTCTGAAGTTTGTGAACTCAGCTTCCAAGAATTGAAGAAGAGACTAGTGACAGCACCAGTCTTATGTTTGCCAGATTTGGAGAAAGATTTCCAAGTATATTGTGATGCATCTCATCATGGATTAGGTGCAGTACTTATGCAAGAAGGGAAAGTTGTGGCTTATGCCTCGAGACAACTCAAAACTCATGAAGTGAACTACCCTACTCATGATTTAGAGTTATCCTCTATTGTCCATGCACTCAAAACATGGAGACATTATCTTTTGGGAAAGCGATGTGAAGTGTTCACAGATCACAAGAGTTTGAAGTATATCTTCACCCAGAAGGAAATTAACATGAGACAAAGAAGATGGCTAGAATGTTGGAGATATGCCCAAGAGGCAATAATAAAGTGGGTTATTATCATATCTTCATACTTATGATAAATGTTTACATGCCATGCTATAATTGTATTAACAGGAAACATTAATACTTGTGTGATTTGTAAACTAAAATAAGAGTCCCTAGTAAAGCCTCTTGTTAAACTAGCTTGTTGGTTAATATATGATCATGGTTTCCTGATCATGAACATAGAGATGTTATTAACAACAGGATCATATCATTAGGAGAATGATGTGATGGACATACTCCTATAGATAAGCGTAGCATAAAGATCAAGTCATTTCAATAGTTCAATTGCTATATGCTTTCTGATACATAGTAACCTAATTCCTTCGACCATGAGATCATGCATATCACCTTTACCATATGGATGCTTTGATGACATCAAACACCACACCGTAACTGGGTGGCTATAAAGGTGGCATTGAGTGTTCGGAAAGTATTGGTTGAAACACATGGATCAAGAGTGGGATTTGTCCATCCATATGACGGATAGATATACTCTGGGCCCTCTCGGTGTAATGTCATCCAATTAGCTTGCAAGAATGTGACTGGCTCACAAGGGATCACATATCACGGGAACGAGAAAAAGAGTACTTATCGGTAACGAGGTTGAACTAGGTATGCAGAGATACCGACGATCATAACCTCGGATAAGTAAACTATCGTGAGACAAAGGGAAATTGGTATCGTATGTAAGTGGTTCATTCGATCGCAAAGTAATCGTAGAAATATGTGGGAGCCATATGAATTTCCAGATTCCTCTATTGGTTATTGTTCGGAGAAGTGTCTCGATCATGTCCGCATAATTCACGAACCGTAGGGAGACACACTTAAGGATTCGACGTTGTTTTGAGTAGTTATGGTATTATGAGAAAGAGACCGAATGTTGTTCGGAGTCTCGTATGGGATCCGGGATATCACGATGTGATCCGGAATGGTCCGGAGAATAAGATTCATATAAGGAAAGTCCCATTTCGGAGTTACAGAATGATTCCGGTGTTTTCATTGGGAATGTTCTAGAAGGTTCCGGAATGTCCGGCACTCCGGGGGGGAAGGGGTACATGAATGTGTCATTACATATTGGAATGATTGCATCATGTACTAAGTGTTCTTGCTGTCCCAAATAAAGGATTAAATTGAATCCTAAAACAGAAAAGTCAAATGTCCAGTTTGAAAGTCAAACGGCTAAAACAAGAAACTGTGGGAAACAAGCAAGAGGAGTTGGAACCGACTTGGAGGAGGAATTTCTCTCCTCCAAGCCGGCGGCCAGCCCTAGGCCGAGTTGGGGAGGGACTCCCTCCCTCCCCTGGCGCGCCAGCCCCCTCCCATCTATATAAGGAGGGGCAGGGCTCCCCTCCTAGTACACACAAGTTCCTATCTTCTACCTCCGGTTTAGAGCCGTTTCGGTTTAGAGCTTCTAATTGCTTTAGCCTTCGGTTTAGGGCCTTCTAATTGGCTTAGAGCCTTCTAATTGGTGTGTCTAATTACTAGACCACTAATAGCCTCTCTCATACTCCACCATACTCGCACCGGCTTAAGGCGAAGCCCTGCGGGATCTCCCCTCTACTTCCGGTACCACGCCGTTGTGCTGCCGGAATCGCGAGGAGAGTGCTACAACCTCCGCTTCCTGCTGGAACAAGGGAGAGGAAGGTCTTCGTCGAGTACCGAATGTGTGACCGACTGCGGGAGCGCTGCCGGAACGCAGCGCCGGAAGGATCGTCTACACGATCTTGAGATCGGAAAGAGTACGACTACATCACCCACGAGAATCTGCTCTCGTTAACCGCTTTGGAATCTTCGAGGGTAAGTTATTCCATCGACTCGTTGCTACAATCTAGTAGATAGATCTTGGCTTGTTTGTTTGTATGCGATAGAAAATTTTTGTTTTCCATGCTACGAACCCCTACAGTGGTATCAGAGCCGTGTCTATATGTAGATCTGTTGCACGAGTAGAACACAATGGTCATTGTGGGCGCTGATGCTTTTATTGTCGATTGCTTCTTGTGTACTTTGCATCTTGCGGTATGTTGGGATGAAGCGGCCCGGGCTAACCTTACATGACATCGTTCATGAGACTTGCTCCACGCTTGACATGCAACTTGTATTGCATAAGTGGCTTTGCGGGTGCCTGTTTCTCCTAGCATAGTTAAGATCCAACTTACAACGGGTGATTAACAATACTAGTATCAATGTTGTGGTTCTTGTTCGTAAGTTAGAACGACACTTATTGAAAGCCCCAAACCACGTAAAATATGCAAAGAAAGTAGAGGCGTCTAACTTTTTTTTGCAGGGGTGTGCAGTGATGTGATATGACCATGATTGTGATTATATATGATGTATGCAATGTTCCTTATTGTAAGTCGGCAACCGGCAGGAGTCATATGGTTGTCTTTAATTTATGTTAAGACCCGCGTGTCTATTCAAGGTAGTTGTAATAGTTGAAGTCGGTGGACGACAACCATGGAGAAGCATCATTGACCTTGATGCAATGCCGGTGATGATGGAGATCATGTTCGTGCTTGAAGATGGAGATCGGAAGCACAAGAAGAAAGGCCATATCATATCACATATTATGAATTGCATGTGATGTTAATCCTTTATGCATCTTGTATTGCTTAGTAGACGACGGTAGCATTATAAGATGATCCCTCATGCACATGAATTTCAAGTCATAAAGTGTTCACCCTTAGTTAGCACCGTTGCTAAAGCTTGTTGTTTCGAAGCACCACGTGATGATCGGGTGTGTTAGATTCTACAAGTGTATACAACGTGAGCAAGCCAGATTTGCTCATGCGGAAACTAAGGTTTGATCTTGACGATCCTAGCATGTACAGACATGGCCTCAGGAACACGGATTATCGAAAGGTAGAGCATGAGTCATATAGTAGATGTGATGAACATGTTGATTGTTCGCCATTGAAGCTACATCCACTCTCGTGATGATCGGTTTTGATGTGGTGGATTTGGTTCGTGTGATCACTAAAACAATGTGAGGGATATTGTTTTGAGTGGGAGTTCACCTAGATTAATTTAATTATTAATTAGAACTCAATTTATCATAAACTAAATCAAAGTGAATTTGCATAGTTGTTGTAGTCATTGGCATCCGTTTACCACCTTGTGCTTAGTTATAATTGAGATGATAGAACTATAGAATTCTGGTTAGTTACTTTACGAACTGGTATCGTATTGTTTTGAAGTGTTAATCTAAAGTTTAAAAGTCCTATTGCAAACTTTCAGTAAATTCCGGTTACTCCATGAAGTTTAATAATTGGTATTAAAACAAGAGTGACAATTCCAAGAGTTAGTGTATGAGTATCATGTTTGTCTCCATGATTCTTGATATTCAAAGGATTGTCTTAATATCAAGGTTATCTAGGATCTGAAAGAGTTGTTTCAGAAACCATGATGTGTGGAAGATATTGTGATATCTGAAACGAAGTTTTGGTTGCAACATGACAGAGTATAATATGGCAAAAGTCATGTTCTCATATTTGATGAGAATTTGCAAAGGGTTGGAGACACTAGTTGTCCTAATCCACCAAAAGGTTTTGGATAGCAACATTATACTCACGATTCATCTTTATAAGCTAAAAGTAGCTTGATCATGGATAATTCCATGATAAGGGTGAATATTTGATGTAGGTAAAATATTTACTACACTAAGAGATTACTAAAGAAAGGAATTTGAAAGAACACCAAACATTTGATGATGGTGATCTACTTCAAAGTGCAAGTCCAAAGACATTGGTATTTAACTATACACGCTTTGGACTATATGTCATATGTATGACTCCACTATTGATATTGATAGATTCTTTCAAACAGAAAAGGAAATACTGAAAGAGAATCTCATAAATATATGGCAGAAAAGAAAAGACTAGAATTGTTCAGTTTAAGTATATAGTTGATATACATGTTATGGCTATATTCTTTGCTTATTAAACAATGTGGTTCTTAAGTATTTGATACTGAATTTGTTGGTGTGAATCGTCATACGAAACAACACAATTCATGAACTACAATGGCCTAAGTAACTAGCAAAAGAATATGTGATGATGTTCATCGAGAACAAATAAAGGGTTATTTTGTTGCTCGTTAAACATCAAAGCTTGCCTTCAAAGATTTGTTTTATCAGGTATTATGAGAACAAAAGGGTTGTTCAAATAAATTGCCGTAATCCATAAAAGATGGATGATTCACAAATCTCGTTGGAGAAATCACATCCATAAAACTAGTGCTAAAAATGTCGAAAGACAAATTGATTGAAAGATCACTTAGGAAGTGACATCGCCATTTAAATTATATTGGAAAGAAAACATGAAGAAACTCCATATGTATGGAATTTTGGAGTCTTTTGATTTTGATCAAATGACGCTTGTGAAGCTTTCCTAGAGATAATTAAAACTTCGTTCATAGGCCAAAAGGGAACGAATGACTAGCTTATTGGAACTTGTACATATTGTTGTACGAAGTCCATTATGTGTAGTCGAGAGCGATGGATTTCAACTTCATATGCTTTCTCCGAAAATTTGAGTGAATATATGAATATTTACTTAATAAGGATGAAGTAAGAAACATTTGAAAAGTTCAAAGACTTTGAAGATGAAGTGCAAAATCATTGTAACAAGAATATAAATAGTTTATGATAAAGATCATAAAGGAAGATATTTGAGTTACAAAGTTTAGCATAATACCTAAGATTTATGGAATCGTTCCGTGGATTTGCATTTTCCCGAAACACCATAAGAGTATGGAGCGTTCGAGATATGTAATTAAACCTTGTTTGACATGGTAAGATCGAAGGTGTAATTCATAAAACTGCCATTGTATTTTAAAGATTAAAAGCTTTAGAGATTACCGTTTTTCCACTGAAAAGAGCTCCATCATAATCCGTTGAAATGACACCATATGTTATGGTTTGGGATAAAACCCAAGTTGTCCTTTCTTAAACATTGGTATGCTATGCATAAGAAAGATGTTTGCAACCAAAGTCGGATGAAACTGTCTTTGTTAAAATATTCCTCCATAACACCGGAGACAAAAGTGTTTGTCACTTAGAACGTCAAGTTTCTTTGAGAAGGAATTTTTCGTGAAAAGTTAAGTGGGAGGACAATAGAACTTTGATAAGGTTAAAAGAACCTTAGCTATATGTGCAGAGTTGCGCAACACCGAAAAGTGTTCCGGAGGCAGCAACAATGCTCATGGCTCACGTGCCTCAAAGGTTGTGGTCACGGAGATCTAAGTTCCTATTGAAACAAGTAGGTCAAGTAAACAATCAAATACCAAGATTTGAGGGTTGAATCATTATTTGAGAATAATGAACCGACTACATGCAAAGAAGCGATGATGGGCCCTGACTCCGTCTAATGGCTTGAAGCCATAAAATCCGGGATAGTTCCATACACGAAAAATCAAGTTTTGAACTTGAAGGACCCTCGAGAAAGGTGTAAGACCTTATAGTCGTGTTTGGATCTATAAAGAAATAGACATGGATGTTTTACATCTATGAAATAGTCGACATGTTTGGAAAGAGTTCACAACAAAGTTCAAATGTTGACTATGACAAGATCTGATCTTTCATAGCGATATTTAGTCTAGACGGATTAATGTAGCAACCACTACATATAAATTTGTTATGTGGTAGTTGAATAAACAAAACAAGTTCTTCTAATAGAATTGTTACCTAGGACATGTGCGTAACATGGTCCATAGGGTTTTGTTAATTCAAAGGATGCTAAAAGCATATGAAAACTTCAATGGTTGAAGTAAGCATAGCGGAGTTGGAATCTTCACTATGATGAAACTATTAAAAGAGTTTAATTTCATCAGAGACAATGAAGATGCTTGCCTTTGCAAGAAATTAAGTGGGAGCGCTAAGACATATTTCTAATACATTATGTGGAAGACATATTGTTGATTGGAAATGATGTATCTTTTATTAACACATATTAAGAATTTCATCCTGATGAAAGACTTAGGCAAAACCCAAATATTTGGCATCAATAGACGCTAATATGGTTGTGCCAGAAGTACATAGACAAGATATTGAATGAGTTCAATATAGAAACTACAAGAGAGGTTCTTGTCGCATAGAAAGGATTGAATGAGTTCAATGTTGATGATATATTCAAGTGTATTGACATTTGGAAAAGTGAAACAAATAATCAAGTATAGATTGATACTTGATGTATGAAATCACAAAGAGTATTTATATCAATCATACTGTGATATGTACAAATCCAGATATGTCCTATGCTCTAAATGTTGTGAGCATATACCAGAATGATTCGTAAGATGATCATCGGACAATAGTAAGGATATTCTTATGATCTTTTGGAAGAACTAAGAGTATAATATTTGTAGAAGTGACAAATAGATGGTTAGTTCATTGTAAAAGTACTACATTGATACTAGTTTTGTCACAAAGTACAAATTAAGTTTATCTCAATCTAAACTAAGGGTGGCACAATATAATGGAAAGTGAGTTCCATAATGGATTTGGATGAGTTCCAAAGTTAAGACATTGTGACAGATACTACAACAAAAGGCTAAGTATATGACTGCTATTATAGCAGCAAAAGAGGGCATTTGTGTCAAGAAGTTTGTTATCAAACTAGGTGTAGTTCACAGTGGGATAATACTATGAAGATATATTGTGCGACAATATTATCAACATGTTTTAACCCCAAAGAGCTAAAGGTCACACCGAAAGACCAAATTTATACAAATCCATCTCATTAGAGAATGAGTGATGCGTAGAGACGCAAAGACATGCAATTACACACGGACCTGGAAGTGTCAGATCCGGAGATCAGTTGACCACTAGCAAACGTGTACTTACAACACCAGAAAGCCATAGGTGTTGAATACACAAAAGTTTGAAACTAGATTATTGACTCTAGTGCAAGTGGGAGACTGTTGGAGATATGCCCAAGAGGCAATAATAAAGTGGGTTATTATCATATATTCATACTTATGATAAATGTTTACATGCCATGCTATAATTGTATTAACAGGAAACATTAATACTTGTGTGATTTGTAAACTAAAATAAGAGTCCCTAGTAAAGCCTCTTGTTAAACTAGCTTGTTGGTTAATATATGATCATGGTTTCCTGATCATGAACATAGAGATGTTATTAACAACATGATCATATCATTAGGAGAATGATGTGATGGACATACTCCTATAGATAAGCGTAGCATAAAGATCAAGTCATTTCAATAGTTCAATTGCTATATGCTTTCTGATACATAGTAACCTAATTCCTTCGACCATGAGATCATGCATATCACCTTTACCGTATGGATGCTTTGATGACATCAAACACCACACCGTAACTAGGTGGCTATAAAGGTGGCATTGAGTGTTCGGAAAGTATTGGTTGAAACACATGGATCAAGAGTGGGATTTGTCCATCCATATGACGGATAGATATACTCTGGGCCCTCTCGGTGTAATGTCATCCAATTAGCTTGCAAGCATGTGACTGGCTCACAAGGGATCACATATCAAGGGAATGAGAAAAAGAGTACTTATCGGTAACGAGGTTGAACTAGGTATGCAGAAATACCGACGATCATAACCTCGGATAAGTAAACTATCGTGAGACAAAGGGAAATTGGTATCGTATGTAAGTGGTTCATTCGATCGCAAAGTAATCGTATAAATATGTGGGAGCCATATGAATTTCCAGATTCCTCTATTGGTTATTGTTCGGAGAAGTGTCTCGATCATGTCCGCATAATTCACGAACCGTAGGGAGACACACTTAAGGATTCGACGTTGTTTTGAGTAGTTATGGTATTATGAGAAAGAGACCGAATGTTGTTCGGAGTCTCGGATGGGATCCGGGATATCACGAGGTGATCCGGAATGGTCCGGAGAATAAGATTCATATAAGTAAAGTCCCGTTTCGGAGTTACGGAATGATTTCGGTGTTTTCATCGGGAATGTTCTAGAAGGTTCCGGAATGTCCGGCACTCCGGGGGAGAAGGGGTACATGAATGTGTCATTACATATTGGAATGATTGCATCATGTACTAAGTGTTCTTGCTGTCCCAAATAAAGGATTAAATTGAATCCTAAAACAGAAAAGTCAAATGTCCAGTTTGAAAGTCAAACGGCTAAAACAAGAAACTGTGGGAAACAAGCAAGAGGAGTTGGAACCGACTTGGAGGAGGAGTTTCTCTCCTCCAAGCCGGCGGCCAGCCCTAGGCCGAGTTGGGGAGGGACTCCCTCCCTCCCCTGGCGCGCCAGCCCCCTCCCATCTATATAAGGAGGGGCAGGGCTCCCCTCCTAGTACACACAAGTTCCTATCTTCTACCTCCGGTTTAGAGCCGTTTCGGTTTAGAGCTTCTAATTGCTTTAGCCTTCGGTTTAGGGCCTTCTAATTGGTTTAGAGCCTTCTAATTGGTGTGTCTAATTACTAGACCACTAATAGCCTCTCTCATACTCCACCATACTCGCACCGGCTTAAGGCGAAGCCCTGCGGGATCTCCCCTCTACTTCTGGTACCACGCCATTGTGCTGCCGGAATCGCGAGGAGAGTGCTACAACCTCCGCTGCCTGCTGGAACAAGGGAGAGGAAGGTCTTCATCGAGTACCGAGCGTGTGACCGACTGCGGGAGCGCTGCCGGAACGCAGCGCCGGAAGGATCGTCTACACGATCTTGAGATCGGAAAGAGTACGACTACATCACCCACGAGAATCTGCTCTCGTTAACCGCTTTGGAATCTTCGAGGGTAAGTTATTCCATCGACTCGTTGCTACAATCTAGTAGATATATCTTGGCTTGTTTGTTTGTATGCGATAGAAAATTTTTGTTTTCCATGCTACGAACCCCTACATAGAACTCATCAAAGACTATGACTTGAGTTTGCAATACCACCCCGGTAAAGCAAATGTTGTAGCGGATGCTCTAAGCCGTAAGGTTTTTGTGAATGGCCTTACTCAGGGAGAATTGCCAGATGATCTGTGTGCCCAATTTAGAGATCTCAGATTGGAGATTGTGCCTGAAGGACATCTCATGTCTTTGGATGTTCAACCTGCCTTGTTGGACAAGATCAAAGAAGCCCAAAAGACGTATAAGGAAATTGAAGAGATTAAGGAAAAGATTTGCAAGGGAAAAGCCAAAGGATTCCATGAAGATGAACAGGGTACTTTATGGCATGGAAAACGTATCTGTGTTCCACAAGATCCGGATCTACGGAAGCTAATTTTACAAGAAGCACACAACTCACCATATTCCATCCATCCGGGTAACACCAAAATGTACATGGATATGAAGGAAAGATTTTGGTGGAATAATCTCAAGAAGGACATCGCCGAACATATTGCTTTGTGTGATGTATGTAGTAGAGTGAAAGCAGAACATCAGAAACCAGCAGGATTGTTACAACCACTACCTATTACTGATTGGAAGTGGGACAAGATTGGTATGGATTTCATCACCGGATTGCCAAAGACCCGGTCAGGATATGATTCTATTTGGGTAGTGGTGGATCGCCTAACTAAAGTGGCTCATTTTATACCCGTGAATATAACTTATACAATTGCTAAGTTAGCCAAGATCTATATGAGTAGAATTGTATATCTACATGGGGTACCCAAGAGTATTGTGTCTGATAGGGAAACTCGGTTCACTTCTCATTTTTGGAGGCAATTACATGAGTCATTAGGAACAAGGTTAGAATTCAGCACTGCTTTTCATCCTCAGACTGATGGACAGACAGAAAGGACTAATCAGATTCTCGAAGATATGTTGAGAGCATGTGCTCTAGACTATGGAGCCAGTTGGGATGAAAGTCTGCCTTACGTAGAATTTTCTTATAATAACAGCTATCAAGCCAGTATTGAGATGGCACCATTTGAGTTTCTCTATGGGAGAAAGTGTACCACCCCATTGCTATGGAATGGTGTGGGATAAAGAAGTTTGTTCGGACTAGAACTAATCAAAGAGGCTGAAGAGAAAGTCAAGCTAGTTAAGGACAGATTGAAGATAGCATAGTCCTGACAAAAGAGCTACGCAGACCCTAAGCGTAGAGAAGTCACCTATGAAGTTGGTGATAGAGCTTATCTTAGAGTGTCACCACTTCGTGGAGTGAAGAGGTTTGGAGTCAAAGGAAAGTTGGCCCCAAGGTATGTTGGACCATTCAAGATTCTGAGTCGTAAAGGAGAAGTAGCTTTTGAGATTGAATTGCCAGAGTCTTTGTCAGCTGTTCATAATGTGTTTCATGTGAGTCAACTTAAGAAATGCCATCCAGAAATGGAAGAGACTTCTCTGAAGAATACTATACCTTTGGAAGAGGTCCAATTGGAAAGTGATCTCACCTATGAAGAGAAACCTATCAAGATTCTTGAGACTGCAGAAAGAGTTACTCGGACTAAGACTATCAAATTATGCAAAGTTCAATGGAACCATCATTCTGAAGAAGAAGCAACTTGGGAAAGAGAAGATGAACTTCGAAAAGACCACCCTCACCTATTTGCTAGCCAACTCGAATCTCGAGGGCGAGATTCACCTTAAGGGGGTTAGATTTGTAACATCCCTAAAATCATGTTTCAAAACTCATGCATATCATCCATGCATTCATGATCATACAGGGTTCCATTTTCTAAAACCATTCCAAGAACAGGAGCAAATGTGCTCATTATTTTATGTGAACAAAACTTTTAACCCAATGTTACTCTCATTCATGAGATGGTCTGTTTAAACCAATTATATTTGATCCTATGATAGTATGAAGTGTTCCAAGGCTTGAACAAATTTTTAAAGGAATATGTCTTTAAAACAATTTTTATATCATTAATAAAACATTAGTAAAGGCTCTCTTTATTTTAAAACTCCAAAGGACCAATGCAAGTTTAAGTGAAACAACATGGTTCTATACTTAAAAATGTGCAGGTTACATTTTATAAAAATCCCAGAAAGAGTTTGAATTAAAACATATTTAAAATCATTTGAAATTGATTCCTGGAAAATCAAACAGAAATAGAAAAGGAGTAAAGAAAAAGAAAAAGGCCGGCGCCACTATTCTAGCCCAATAGCAGAAACGGCCCAAAAGCCAGCCCACCCGGGTTTTCCCCCTTCTCTCTCTCACCCGCACCCGCACTACCCTGCAGACACTGCCGCTGGGCCCAAGCTAGGTCAGCATCTTCTTCTCCACCCCCACGCGCGGAGACCCCGTCGCCACAGCCGTTTCCTCCAGAAACGCCGCGTTGATTCCTCGCTTAATTGGCATTGAACCGCATCGTAATTCCCTCGCCCCTCCTGGCTACTTAATCACCTCACCACCGTGGTCATTTTCCCCCACACAGCACGCTCACCTCGCCACCAGGCTGCCAATATTTCGAACTACACCGCCGCTGCCCGAAGAACTCCGACAAGCGATTACGGTGAGCTCCGACCGCCCCTCTGCTTTTGGTTCAAACGAGCGTGACCCTCGTGTCCTTACGCATCTGCTGACACCTCTAGTTTTCCTGCTCGTGACCCAGGTCGCCGTCTTCATTTACGTCCGCGAATGTCAGAGCCGCCGCTCAACTCCGACGAGCAATTTAGGTAAAATCCATGCGCCCCTTGACCCCTCTTACATGCTATCAGGTCCGCCGTGTCCTTGCGCAGCTGCTAACACCACTGACTTGTGCTAGGGCGATCCCGAACGTCGTCAACGTCGCTGTCCGCACGAACCCGACGCCGCTAGCAACTCCGACGAGACCCTGTCGCTGCATCTGTGCACCCCTTGACAAGCCACCACCACGTTGAGCTTCAGCACACCGCCGCGAGCCTGGTAAGCATCTCTGACGACCCCAACCCCCCTGTAGCCACAGCGCCGCCGTAGACAGAGCGCACCGATGCCAGCCGTCGCCGCGCGCCGCCAGTATTTGGCAGTTTGCTCGAGCATCGTAGGATTTAGATCTAACGCATACGATAGATCATAAGTGAAGCGGTATGTTTTAATCAGAGCCGCACGTTTTAGTTAGATCCAATGGCTCGCAGACGCAATCCAGCGCGAAGCGGTATCAGCCAGTTAGAAGGCGCCGGGTGGCATGAGTTTGGTTTTAAAATTTTGAATTAGATCTATTGTATGTTTGATTTTGTTTAATTCATAACTTTTGAATGCCACGTCCAAATTTGACAAATTTTATATCAATGGAATCAGGAGAGTAATCCCTTTCCATATATGCAATGTGTTTAAAGTTTTGTTTCTGTTAAAATGGTTATTTTTACAGAAACATGTGTAGGCCTATTTTGTGTATATTAATTGTTTGAGAAATGGTTTAAGGTTCAAATAAAGTTTGTGTGGCAAGTTTAGAACTTGTTTATGAATCAGTACTATGCACTTGTCTTGTTGAGTATAGAAAATCATCACATATCATTTTGCATGCATCCATATATTTTTGCTTGTATTTATTTTGTATGTGATTTGGTGCTATTATTTTATGTGTAGATTTTGGTGCAAATAGTGATTGTGATTGTGAGGATTGTAGCTACTCTACAAACTACCAAGTCAAGTGGTGCTTCATAATTTTATCCCTATGTTTTTCAACTATGCATTAGAAATATTTTCCTAGTCATGCATGGATATATTTTGACTTATATGCTATGCTTGGGAAATCCTAGTAGTTGTAGAATTGCTAGAAATTTCTAAGTTAAGATGCTTATCTATACCATGCTTAGCCTAGCTAGTAGCAACCAAGGGTGGTTATATATTCATGCTATGAATAAATATTTCTAAGTCTTTGGACTATGTTTTTGCTTAATAAAACAACTAAGTGAACGAAACACCTGGATGGAATGGAAAGATTGGGTTATGTTGAGTGGTTACACAAGGCCCATTTCTATGGTTTACCTTGTGTATCTCACTTGTGGAAAACCACCCAGGAACAAAGGGATTTGAGAGGCCAAATGTTAAGAAGCTTCTAGTGCAGCCACTTGGCAATATGGGCTCTGCCTGGATCATATAGGTTGCAATAACTTAGCCATTTGGACAGTTGGTGGTAGTGGGATGATAGGTTGGAGCGCGTCCATTTGGTCTAAGGGAAGGCTTCTGAAAGGTCCTGTCTTGGTGAAAATCAAGTCTTGTGGGTAAAGTACACAACCTCTGCAGATGGAAGAATCTAAGTACTTAGCCATGTCCCTGGTATTGGACAACTTGAGCATCAAGACATGGAAGCTATCAAGAATCTCCTCATCCCAATTTCTAAGTAAAAACTTGTGGTTGAACAAGGGTGAAGGATCCCAATGTCTATTGGTGGTTCCTTAGGAAAGATTTTGACAAAGAAAAATTTAGTGTTTTCAACTGATAGGTAAAACCTATTTTGAGCAAAGCAAGCCTAAGCTACACTTAGCCAAAATGCATGTAGTATTTAGTCCACCAATATTCTACTAAGGTATCACTTGCCAACACTATTCCAATGTATTGACCCACTATGGTTGTAACTTGTGATGTTGCAGGATATTCTGATGATGATTAGGAGTCATGAGTCTACACTCAACATGCTTGCTTGTGGCACATAAAGATGAAGACTTATTTATCTTATTATATATTTGAACTCTTGTATTAGGCCTGTGGCCATGGAGCTGTAAAATACTATGTTTGTATCTGGAATGATATGTAATAATGACCTTTGTTTCTGTGTACTTCATCTTAAACTGTGGATGCTAGCACTGATCCAGGGACTAGCATTGCAATCACAGGGATCCTTTCCTTTACAAAGGAGGGATCTTATAGGAGATTTCAGCATTTTTATTGGAAAAGGAATGGGGACTTTAGGTGGTTTGATAGCATCAATATTGGTGGTGGTAATAGTACAAATACTACTATTTCTAGCAATTTCATCTTCTCTTTCCCACCTAGCAGGCAGTTCAACTAACATTCTAACGTTTTCATCAATTCTAACTTGTATGGCATTAGTAGCAGCAAAGGGATTTTCCATAGTTTCAGGTTTAGCAGCCATTTTATTAATGAAAGAAGATTGTGCTTCAGACAAAGATGAAATATTTTTTCAGCATTTGAAATTTTGGATTGCAAACTAGGAATTTCGCTATTTAAATTCTCAAGTTGATGACTAATATTTTTCAAAATAGTAGATTGTTCCTCCATGGTTTTAGTGAATAATTTATTCTGCTCATATTGCATTTGCATGAAGATTTTAGTGAATCTTTCAACTTCCAAAATCCTTTCTTTACTAGGCATTCCAGATTTACCATGATAATTATTGCTATTATTAAGAGGATATGGCCTATAATTATTATTACCATAATTATTCCTATAGGCATTGTTGCTAAAATTGTTATTTCTAATGAAGTTCACATAAACTTGCTCTTCTTGAGCAACCAAAGTGGCTAAAGGAATATTATTTGGATCAATATGATCTTTTCCATTAACAAGCATAGACATAATAACATCAATTTTATAACTCAATGAGGAGGTTTCTTCAACAGAATTTACCTTCTTACCTTGTGGAGCTCTCTCAGTGTGCCATTTAGAATAATTAACCATCAAATTATCAAGGAGCTTTGTTGCAGCACCCAAAGTAATGGTCATAAAGGTACCTCCACCAGCAGAATCCAACAGATTTCTTGAAGAAAAATTCAGTCCTGCATAAAAAGTTTGGATAATCATCCAAGCAGACAGTCCATGAGTGGGGCAATTCTTTACCAAAGATTTAATTCTTTCCCAATCTTGAGAAACATGTTCATTATAAAATTGTTTAAATTCCATTATTTCACTTCTCATAGATATAATCTTAGCAGGAGGGTAATATTTTCCAATCAAAGCATCTTTGCATTTCATCCAAGAATCAGTACTATTTCTAGGCAAAGATAGCAACCATTATTTAGCTCTTCCTCTCAAAGAGAAAGGAAACAATTTAAGCTTAATAATATCTCCATCTACATCCTTATATTTTTGCATCTCGGAAAGTTCAAGAAAATTATTAAGATGAGCAGCAGCAGCATCAGAACTAGCACCAGAAAATTGATCTTTCATAACAAGATTCAACAAAGTAGGTTTAATTTCAAATAAAGTAGCTTCAGGAATAGGTGGAGCAATAGGTGTGCACATAAATTCATTGTTGTTTGTGCTAGTGAAGTCACACAACTTAGTGTTTTCAGGAGTATTAATTTTTGCAAGAGTAAATCAAGCCAACAAAAATAGTAACTGAAGTAGGGACTAATTTTTTTGTGTTTTTGATAAAAGAAACAAACTAGTACAACTATTTTTTTTGTATTTTTGATAAAAAGAAACAAGCAAAACAAAGCAAAATAAACTAAGCAAAACAAAAACAAAGTAAAGAGATTGGTTGTGAGAGACTCCCCTTGCAAGAATCTTCTTTGTCCCTGAAAAGTGATTGACGAGGAGGAAGAGATTGAATCTGTCCTTATCTCCTCGACGATGGCGCCATAAAAGTGCTTGATGGCTCAGATATGTAGAGATCGTTGGGAACCCCAAGATGAAGGTATTATGAGCATAGAAGTAAGTTTCCCTCAGTTATGAAACCAAGGTTATCGAACCAGTAGGAGTAAGGAAACAACTCCAAGGTGTTGCTAGCAACTTGGAACCTGCACAACATAACCACAGTATTTTGCCCCAACTTACAGTGAGATTGTCAATCTCACCGGTTTGCTGAAAACAAAGGATTAATCGTATAGTGTGGAAGATAGTGATTGCTTGTAGAAAGTAATAGTAAACGGTAAATAGTAGATGGTATATCAATGATAAAGAATGGACCGGGGTCCACAGTTCACTAGAGGTGTTCTCCATAAGATAAATAACATGCTGGGTGAACAATATACAACGGGACAATTGACAGATTGAAAATGCATATACTAGACATCTTGATGCCTACGAGATTTGTTTGGGCATTACAACATGATTCATAGACCGTAATCCAAATGTATCTATGACTAATAATCCAACTTATGGTTATCATCTGAACCCCTTCCAATATTAAGTTGCAAGCAGTAGATAATTGCATTAAACAAAGTGTGTAAAGTAAACAATACAATTTCCCTTGGACAAAGGATTCTTCCTCCCTAGTAGCAATCACACATCTAGAACCTTAGAGATATGTTAGGGTTGACCCCTTGGGGTTGCCCGATCTTTCACGACTTCCATGGAACTCAAGGTGAAGGCGAGTGTGAGGAGGATGGAGGATGAAATCCACGAACTCACACGTGAAGAACTCGATGAACGCATGCACACACACGAAGACACGGTAAAATCCGATAGCTCACGCCAGTGGCAACCAGTCCAACACAATCCCTAGGATCGGCGTCGGGCAAGACACTCTCCCATAACCAACAACGGGGGTGAGAGGCTTGATGAGATCTTGACTACTTGGAGACGAGACACCGACTCCAAGGACTTGTACAACTTGAACGCACGAGGCAAAATCCAAGAGGTGCGGGATAGTTGGTGCTCCTTATCAAGGAGCATGAGACTAGAAATTTATAGATCCTCAAGGGGTGTCTTCAATTACAATTATCCAAGTCTAAACATTACAATGGAGGGTGGGGCTATTTATAGCCAGCCACATAAACAAGGGTAGTTTGGGAACAAACTAGTAAAGTATGGTAAAGGTTTCAGGTGTTGGGCCGAGCCGGTGCGTGCAGGTACTGGACGGGCCGGTAGTACCGCACTATGTTGCCGGTAGTACCGAACATCTCCAGTAGTACCGCTCTAGGTATCCGGTAGTACTGCTGGCGGACTTGCGGCTTTAGTGGCATCCTTCTGGAGCGTGCGGTAGTACCGCTGGCCGGTAGTACCGGTTCCGGCGAATGGTAGTGCCGCTAGGTGGCATGGGGTTCGTAGGGCACCTTCTGGTAAGTGCGGTAGCAGCGGCCCGGTAGTACTGGTGTTGTGGTCCGGTAGTACCGCTGGGACCAGACAGCTGCTGGTCGCTTCTGTCGTGGTTGCTTCAATCCATTGGTCCTTTCCTTCATACCTGAGGATGCATAGAGTTGGGGTATGAATTAGCAAGCCATCCAAGGGCGTATCGAAATCACATGAGGAAAGGAGCGAGTTAACCTTAGCTGTAGGAGTTTGGCTCGAGCGCGGTTCATTGGTCCACTTGGGGGACTAGTAGGAGTAGATGTAGTCGCGTTTGTTGGACGGGCTGCATCAACTCCCTCCCTTGGAAAAGAGACGTCCTCGACTCTTCGATCTTCTCAATGTTATCTTTGACATTGAACGTCGGGATCACAAGGTACTTTGATGTTGGGATGTCGATGATGTAGGCGTTGTTATTCATTCGCTTGAGGACTTTGAACAGCCCATCACCCCTTGGCTTGAGCTTGGAGTCGTGATCTTTGGGGAAGTGTTCTTTACTCATGTGTATCCACACAAGGTCGCCCTCTTCAAAGATCATCTCTTTCTTGTTCTTGTTTAGCCTTGATTCTTGGTGGAGCACTTGTTGATCGATAGTAGCTCTTGTCTCTTCATGGAGTTTCTTCATTGCTTGGGCACGCTTGTCGACTTCCATGTTGGTGCGCTCGTGGAGATGAAGAGGTAGTATGTCAAGCGCGGTGAGGGGCTCGAATCCGTAGAAGATCATGAATGGGATCTTCAAGGTGGTTGAGTGCTTGGCGGGATTGTAGGCGAATTCGGCGTGGGAAATGCATTCTTCCCAATCTTTAGGGTTCTTCTTGATCAACAAACGGAGTAGCGTTCCAAGGCTTCGGTTGGCGACCTCGGTTTGGCCATCTGTTTGAGGATGCGAGGCAGACGAGAATATGAGCCTGATGCCGAGATTGGACATGAGTGTCTTCCAAAAGTAGCTCATGAATTTGACATCGCGGTTGGAGACGATTGTTCGTGGTACTCCATGAAGGCGGATTATTTCCCTGAAAAACAGATTTGCGACATGTGAAGCATCATCGGTCTTATGGCACGGAATGAAGTGTGCCATTTTTTAAAAACGATCCACTACAACAAATACAGAATCATGACCATGTATAGACCTAGGCAAGACTAACACAAAGTCCATGCTAATGTCTGACCAGGGTGCATGAGGAATAGGTAATGGCATATTAAGACCAAAAGGGTTAGACTTAGACTTAGCTTGGACACATGTAGTGCATCGTTGGACGTGGCGCTCCACGTCGCGCTTCATCTTGGGCCAATAGTAGCGAGTGGAGAGCATGTCATATGCCTTGTCATGGCCAAAGTGACCCATAAGGCCTCCACCATGGGACTCTTGAAGAAGTAGCATTTGGAGACATGACTTCGGAATGCAAAGCTTATTTTGTTTAAATAGAAAACCCTTATGCAAATAGAAATCATCAACCCCTTTGTCTATTGAACACTTCTCGAAAATTGGTCCAAAGGATGGGTCGGAAGCATACAATGATTTGGTGTCATCAAGTCCCAACACATTTACTTCGAGGCGCGTAATGTCACATCCCAAGATTTTCCAAATCTTGTAATGTGAAAATAAATTAATAAAATAAAACTTTGTTTGATTTTCAGACCCAGAAGAAACTTTTTGAATTCAATTGGAACTTCAAACCCATTTGAATTAAGTAAAACCTAAAGGGATTTAAAAAGATAAACATTTAATAAAAGGAAAAATAAAACATTAGGAAATACTATTTTGAAACTATTAAATGAAAAGAATTGTTTTCAAATGAAATAGAAGTTTTACAAATAAGGATTATTCTATAAAGCCAAATTAAACCTTAGCCAAGCTTTGGAATTAAAACATTTTATTATTTAAATTAACTAAAGTTTATTTAAATAAATTAATAAGGATTTAATATCCAACCTTAATTAAATAAAAGGTTTTACCAATTTAAATTGAAACATCAAAACTTATTAAATTATTTAAAATAAGTTTTCCTAATTATTTGATATTCACAAATAAAACCTACTAAAGTGTTTAGGCTTTATTTTAGATTTCAAAATAAATAACTCAATAAAACAAATTCTATTTTAATAAGAAAGTCTATTGTATTTATTTAATAATGGACTCTAAAATAAAAGGGTATTTTGTTTTAAACAAATTTTCCAATTATTCTTTAATAAACCTACTGATTTGATTTTGAAAATATTTGGATTTTAAATGAAGATTTTATTAATTAAAACAAACCCTATTTTATTAAATAACTAAAGGGCTATTTTATTTAATTATAAAATAGATCTTAAAAATGAATAAATATATAATTTTTATTGTGAGATTTGGTTTATGTTAATAAACAGAAACAAAAACTCATTACAATGGTCAAGCTCGATAAAATGCCAGCACGTCCTCTCTCGTTCCCCTCTGCCTCCTTCCCCAAGCACGCCCCCAGGCTGCCGTATTTCGTCAGCCACTCTCTCTGTCTCCGACGACCCTTCTCGCCAATTCCGGCCAGCACACGCCCCCTTCCTCCTCCCTGAGCACACGAGCATGCTCACCATACCCTGGCGCATCCTTCTGTGTCAATCACTCGACCGCGGGCGCCCCAGAGCTTTGACTTGGACTAGCTCTGACAGCGCCGCCGCCTATTTCTTCTCCGACGACGACCCCCAGGTAGAAACCGACCGCCCTTCTGCTTCTCGATCATGCTAACATCTTTGCCTTGGTCTTGCGCACCTAATCATGCCCTCCGTTTGGCTTCTCGTGATCGACAGCGTCGCCTCCGACCACAACCAGGACCACCTGACGCAGTTCGCAACTCCGACGAGGAATTCCTGCAACCCTAGTGCGCCCCTTGACCAACCACGAGTACCTTGAGCTTCTCCGTGTTCTCCTGAGCCTGGTGAGCATCTCCTTACACTTCCTTGCTTCCTGCTTAGCCAGCGCCGCCGCCATCTGGCCGCACCGCCGCTCGCCGGTGACCTCGCGCCGCCAGTTCTTGGCTATCAGATAGGAGCCGTCCAATATCGATCGAGTGGACGTGATAGAATCACTTAACAGCGAAGGGGTATGCGCCCTGTGCCGTGCGATCAAACTAGATCCTGCGGTCCGCAGCACGCGATCCAGACGAACCGGTATCAGCCAATCACGACGTGACGCATGGCCATGTTTTGATTTAAAAACAGATTTGAATCTGTTCAAGATTCAATTTTCAAACCTCTGTAACTTTCAAACCACACGTCCAAAAATTACAAATTTTATGTCGTTGGATTCAGGAGAACAAACCCTAGCCAACCATGCCCTTAGTTTAGCAAATAGTAGCTGTTAGCTTGTTTGAAATTGCAGAAACATTTGTATGCTTGTTAAGAATGTAAAAATTGTTTTAAATTGAATTTAGGGTTAAAATCTTTGGCAATTGGATTGATTTGAACCTACTGACCCTAGGAAACACTTTTTGGACTCAAAAATGTATTTGGAGAAATTAAGAAATGATTCTTTGATTTAAAACCATTTCTAGTCAAATAGAAATGTAATTTATTTATTGAAAATAATTGTGAAGTGAAACCTTTGCAAATTGGATTGTTGTGACCTTACTGACCCTAGGAACCAACCCTTGGTGTTAAAAATGATTATGGAAAGATTTAGGTTGGATTACTTGACTTAGTCATTTTCTAGCCAAATAAAAAGAATGGTTTTTGTTATAAAAATGTTTATGGAAAGAAAACTTTAAGGAAATGTTTTGGACCAAACCTAATGACCTAAAACACCAAGTTTTGCAAATTAGCAAATCATTTGGTGAACAACTTAAGAGTTTTACCTTGATAAAAACATTTTTCACCACATGAATTGATGAATGGATTTAAAAGTGGTTTTGGATAAAACCCATTTGCTAATGACCTTGCCACTTTGGTAAATTACCAATTTGGATCTTACAAAGTTTAGAAACCCCATAAAGACCTTTGCAAAATAAAACTATCTTGTGCATGCTCCCATGCATGACTTAGATTCCATTACTTAGTGTGTGTGAAGAATTGTTTGTTTGACTTTGGCTTAGAATGTGAATTGAATTTGTGTTCGCTCGATTGATTTGTAGTGAAGTGTGAGACTAGAAAGATCAAGGAGTGAACCACCATTCCCTACCAAAAAGGCAAGTGATGCTTCATACTTTTGTCCCATTACTTTCTCTATGCATTAGTGATTTTGCTAAGTAAACTTGCATGGATTTTGCTAAGTATAGATCTTGCTATAGGAAAACATAGTAATGAATCCTTAGTAGGATTTTCCTAAGTTAAAGATTCCTACTACTATCAAGCTTAGCCTAGCTAATAGAAAACATGGGTGGAAAATATATTCACACTACGGAAAAATCTCTAAGTCTGAGGACTTATGTTTTTGTTTAATAAAACAACTAAGTTAATGAATCCCCTGGGTGGAATGGGCTTGCTTGGTGGAGATTGGTTGAGTGGTTCACAATGCCATGGACTTGGATTGTGTATCTCACTTGTGGTATGCCACCCAGGAACAAAGGGATTTGAGATGTCAAATGTTGAGAAGCTTCAAGTGCAACCACTTGGCAATATGGGCTCTTCCATGATCATATAGGTTGCAAGAACTTAGCCATATGGACAGTGGGTGGTAGTGTTTGATAGGTTGGAGCGCGTCCATTTTGGTCTAAGGGAAAGCTTCTGAAAGATCTTGTCTTGGGAAACCAAGTCTTGTGGGGAAAGTGCACCACCTCTGCAGAGTGTAAAATCTAAGTACTTAGCCATGTCCCTGGTAAAGGACAATTTGAGCATCAATACATGGAAACAATCAAGAATCGCATCATTCCAATTTCTAAATTAAAATCTTGTGGTTTGAACAAGGGTTGTTTGAATTCTTAAATCATTGATGGAGAGATGGCTTGGTACAAGGATCTTGAAATCTTTGATTGAGGAAATAATTTTGTCAAGAAAAAACTTAGTATTTTCAAAATGATAAGAAAAATCTATTTTGAGCAATGCAAGCCTCAACTACACTTAGCCAAATGCATATAGATGATAGACTCCACTATACTACCATAGTATCACTTGCCAATACAATTCAAATGTATTGACCCTTTGTGGCTGTAACTTGTATGTTGCAGGTTTGTTTGATTTTAGTGAAGATTGATTGTTTAGGATTACAAAGTCTACAACCAACATCTGCCTGTGGCACTTTGAAGATGAAGGACCCATGACTATATTTATTCCGCTGCAATGTAATGTAATAGCCTAATGAGCTATGTTTGATGTAATAAAATTATGTTATTCCTGGTTATAAAGTTATATTATGACCCTTGTTTCTTGATATTACATTTAAACTGTGGATGCTAGCTATTGATCCAGGGACTAGCATTGTAAAACACAGGAGGAATCTACCTTATTAGGTTGAGACCTCTACAGATGGTATCAGAGCATTGTGTTGCCTGTAGGATTTGTAAACCTAGGATTGGACAAAAACCCTTAGAAAAATAGGAGTTGTATTTGTTCAAAAACTTATTTACAAAAACACTTGTAAACTCTTTCCCCAACCATTATGGTTTCAACTCTATTTCTCTTCTATTTCAACTTGATGGAAAAACCAACCTCATGGCCAAAGACTACACCATGTGCAAAGGACTTCTTCAACTTCTTTAACTCTAATGACTTCAACATCTTCAGCATGTTCACCAAGGACTTCCAACTTGGATACCACTAAGGACTACAAGTAAAACAAGGAAATCCTACTCAAGATTTAGAGACTGAGGGAATGCAAAATAAGAAGGAACCATCAACAACTTTGAAGTATTGTGACCAAGAGTTTTTCTCAAGGAAACCAAGATCTCATACAAGAAGAATCAAGAAGGATGGAAAGATCACAAGTGAACCATATAGATGGACCACCATATTTTAGTTAAGTCAAACCACCAACTTATGTGGTGTAACAAAAATATTTTGTTGCCTAAGTATGTGCTTGAACCTTGTTTGAGTGAAATGTTGATTGTGATTGCTTGCACATTGCTTGTGTGAATTGTGATGAGTGTGATTAGAAATACTTACATAGAAATCTTTTGCCTATTCTAATCTCCCTTCAACCCAAACAGATGACTACTCCAAGAGACTCCAACATCAAGGTTGATGACAACCACAACCAAGAGGACAACATGAGAGAACTTATAGCAACCCAAAACCAGTTGAGCCAAGAGACAACTCAGCTTTTAGCCAACAACAATGGACTAGACCCAGCCATACAAAGGATTTTGAAACTTCAGTCCCAATTGTTGCAAGGATTAGTTACTCAAATGATCAACATGAGAGAATACTTTTCCCAAGGAGCTAATGACAACAAGGATGACAAAGAAGCTAATCTAGAAGGAACCCAAGCTAGCAATAATTTTAGAGACAAGGATCATGCATCCAAGAAGCATGAAAATCAATGCCTCAAGAAGAGAGAAAGATCTCCCACCTATGAAGAATATGAACTGGAAGAACTCCTAGCTTTGGAGAAACCCAAGAAGAAGAAGAAATGCCCCAACCCTAACAAGAAGGATATTACTCAAGAGCAATGTTACAATTGCAAAGAGATGGGACACTATGCCAATGAATGCCCAGAAAAGAAGAAGAACCAAAGAAACAAACAAAAGGCAATGATACCAAAGGAAAATAAAGATATCAGCCAAGTGATGTGTTTCAAATGCAAGGAACTAGGCCACTATGCAAGCAATTGTCCAGAAAAGATGAAGAACAAGTTAAATCAATCTATGGAGAAACTCAACCTTGGCCCATGAGTCAAGCATGGAAAATAAAGACATAAATGCAACTGTTGCTTAGAGAAAATACTTCCCATGATCCCAAGAAGGACAATGTGTAATTTTTGTTTGAAAACTTTTAAGGGTGGTAGTACCCTAGTTGTGTTGAACTTGCTTGTAACCCCAGCCTTCCCAAATCTCGGGACGAGATTTATTTTAAGGGTGGTAGCCTGTCACATCCCAAGATTTTCCAAATCTTGTAATGTGAAAATAAATTAATAAAATAAAACTTTGTTTGATTTTCAGACCCAGAAGAAACTTTTTGAATTCAATTGGA
This sequence comes from Avena atlantica, assembly GCA_910589765.1. Lineage (NCBI taxonomy): Eukaryota > Viridiplantae > Streptophyta > Magnoliopsida > Poales > Poaceae > Avena > Avena atlantica. The sequence continues at coordinate 481,709,297 of OU342735.1, read as the reverse complement.
ACTTCAAACCCATTTGAATTAAGTAAAACCTAAAGGGATTTAAAAACATAAACATTTAATAAAAGGAAAAATAAAACATTTGGAAATACTATTTTGAAACAATTAAATGAAAAGAATTGTTTTCAAATGAAATAGAAGTTTTACAAATAAGGATTATTCTATAAAGCCAAATTAAACCTTAGCCAAGCTTTGGAATTAAAACATTTTATTATTTAAATTAACTAAAGTTTATTTAAATAAATTAATAAGGATTTAATATCCAACCTTAATTAAATAAAAGGTTTTACCAATTTAAATTGAAACATCAAAACTTATTAAATTATTTAAAATAAGTTTTCCTAATTATTTGATATTCACAAATAAAATCTACTAAAGTGTTTAGGCTTTATTTTAGATTTCAAAATAAATAACTCAATAAAACAAATTCTATTTTAATAAGAAAGTCTATTGTATTTATTTAATAATGGACTCTAAAATAAAAGGGTATTTTGTTTTAAACAAATTTTCCAATTATTCTTTATTAAACCTACTGATTTGGTTTTGAAAATATTTGGATTTTAAATGAAGATTTTATTAATTAAAACAAACCCTATTTTATTAAATAACTAAAGGGCTATTTTATTTAATTATAAAATAGATCTTAAAAATGAATAAAGATATAATTTTTATTTTGAGATTTGGTTTATGTTAATAAACAGAAACAAAAACTCATTACAATGGTTTGAACTGTTTGAATTATTTGAATGCTTGAATAGTTGGATGAAATTCAAATCAGAAAAATAGAATTATAAATGGAAAAAGATTTAGACAGAAAAAAATAGAACAGCCCACCTTCTGGCCCAACTAGCCCAACACAGCCCAATCCAGCCTAGCTTCTTTCCCCCAAAGAAAACGGTTGGCACCAATTCCCTTACCCACATAGAGTATGACTGGTGGACCCTTCGCTCACTTCTTTCCCCACTGACTACTGGACCCGTTTTCCCTGTTCATCTTCCCCACCCCGCGACTGGTTCTTCCTCCTCTCGCCGGCCGTTGCAGAATTAATTTCGCGAAATCAATTCTCCTTAACGCAGCCACCTTAACTCGCAGTGCTCAAGCTCGATAAAACGCCAGCACATCCTCTCTCGTTCCCCTCTGCCTCCTTCCCCAAGCACGCCCCCAGGCTGCCGTATTTCGTCAGCCACTCTCTCTGTCTCCGACGACCCTTCTCGCCAATTCCGGCCAGCACACGCCCCCTTTCGCCTCCCTGAGCACACGAGCACGCTCACCATACCCTAGCGCATCCTTCTGTGTCAATCACTCGACCGCGGGCGCCCCAGAGCTTTGGCTTGAACTAGCTCTGACAGCGTCGCCGCCTGTTTCTTCTCCGATGACGACCCCCAGGTAGAAACCGACCGCCCCTCTGCTTCTCGATCATGCTAACATCTTCGCCTTGGTCTTGCGCACCTAATCATGCCCTCCATTTGGCTTCTCGTGATCGACAGCGTCGCCTCCGACCACAACCAGTACCACCTGACGCAGTTCGCAACTCCGACGAGGAATTCCTGCAACCCTAGTGCGCCCCTTGACCAACCACGAGTACCTTGAGCTTCTCCGTGTTCTCCTGAGCCTGGTGAGCATATCCTTACACTTCCTTGCTTCCTGCTTAGCCAGCGCCGCCGCCATCTGGCCGCACCGCCGCTCGCCGGTGACCTCACGCCGCCAGTTCTTGGCTATCAGATAGGAGTTGTCCGATATCGATCGAGTGGACGTGATAGAATCACTTAACAGCGAAGGGGTACGCGCCCTGTGCCGTGCGATCAAACTAGATCCTGCGGTCCGCAGCACGCGATCCAGACGAACCGGTATCAGCCAATCACGACGTGACGCGTGGCCATGTTTTGATTTAAAAACAGATTTGAATCTGTTCTAGATTCAATTTTCAAACCTCTGTAACTTTCAAACCACACGTCCAAAAATTACAAATTTTATGTCGTTGGATTAAGGAGAACAAATCCTAGCCAACCATGCACTTAGTTTAGCAAATAGTAGCTGTTAGCTTGTTTGAAATTGCAGAAACATTTGTATGCTTGTTAAGAATGTAAAAATTGTTTTAAATTGAATTTAGGGTTAAAATCTTTGGCAATTGGATTGATTTGAACCTACTGACCCTAGGAAACACTTTGTGGACTCAAAAATGTATTTGGATAAATTAAGAAATGATTCTTTGATTTAAAACCATTTCTAGTCAAATAGAAATGTAATTTATTTATTGAAAATAATTGTGAAGTGAAACCTTTGCAAATTGGATTGTTGTGACCTTACTGACCCTAGGAACCAACCCTTGGTGTTAAAAATGATTATGGAAAGATTTAGGTTGGATTACTTGACTTAGTCATTTTCTAGCCAAATAAAAAGAATGGTTTTTGTTATAAAAATGTTTATGGAAAGAAAACTTTAAGGAAATGTTTTGGACCAAACCTAATGACCTAAAACACCAAGTTTTGCAAATTAGCAAATCATTTGGTGAACAACTTAAGAGTTTTACCTTGATAAAAACATTTTTCACCACATGAATTGATGAATGGATTTAAAAGTGGTTTTGGATAAAACCCATTTGCTAATGACCTTGCCACTTTGGTAAATTACCAATTTGGATCTTACAAAGTTTAGAAACCCCATAAAGACCTTTGCAAAATAAAACTATCTTGTGCATGCTCCCATGCATGACTTAGATTCCATTACTTAGTGTGTGTGAAGAATTGTTTGTTTGACTTTGGCTTAGAATGTGAATTGAATTTGTGTTCGCTCGATTGATTTGTAGTGAAGTGTGAGACTAGAAAGATCAAGGAGTGAACCACCATTCCCTACCAAAAAGGCAAGTGATGCTTCATACTTTTGTCCCATTACTTTCTCTATGCATTAGTGATTTTGCTAAGTAAACTTGCATGGATTTTGCTAAGTATAGATCTTGCTATAGGAAAACATAGTAATGAATCCTTAGTAGGATTTTCCTAAGTTAAAGATTCCTACTACTATCAAGCTTAGCCTAGCTAATAGAAAACATGGGTGGAAAATATATTCACACTACGGAAAAATCTCTAAGTCTGAGGACTTATGTTTTTGTTTAATAAAACAACTAAGTTAATGAATCCCCTGGGTGGAATGGGCTTGCTTGGTGGAGATTGGTTGAGTGGTTCACAATGCCATGGACTTGGATTGTGTATCTCACTTGTGGTATGCCACCCAGGAACAAAGGGATTTGAGATGTCAAATGTTGAGAAGCTTCAAGTGCAACCACTTGGCAATATGGGCTCTTCCATGATCATATAGGTTGCAAGAACTTAGCCATATGGACAGTGGGTGGTAGTGTTTGATAGGTTGGAGCGCGTCCATTTTGGTCTAAGGGAAAGCTTCTGAAAGATCTTGTCTTGGGAAACCAAGTCTTGTGGGGAAAGTGCACCACCTCTGCAGAGTGTAAAATCTAAGTACTTAGCCATGTCCCTGGTAAAGGACAATTTGAGCATCAATACATGGAAACAATCAAGAATCTCATCATTCCAATTTCTAAATTAAAATCTTGTGGTTTGAACAAGGGTTGTTTGAATTCTTCAATCATTGATGGAGAGATGGCTTGGTACAAGTATCTTGAAATCTTTGATTGAGGAAATGATTTTGTCAAGCAAAAACTTAGTATTTTCAAAATGATAAGAAAAATCTATTTTGAGCAATGCAAGCCTCAACTCCACTTAGCCAAATGCATATAGATGATAGACTCCACTATACTACCATAGTATCACTTGCCAATACAATTCAAATGTATTGACCCTTTGTGGCTGTAACTTGTATGTTGCAGGTTTGTTTGATTTTAGTGAAGATTGATTGTTTAGGATTACAAAGTCTACAACCAACATATGCCTGTGGCACTTTGAAGATGAAGGACCCATGACTATATTTATTCCGCTGCAATGTAATGTAATAGCCTAATGAGCTATGTTTGATGTAATAAAATTATGTTATTCCTGGTTATAAAGTTATATTATGAACCTTGTTTCTTGATATTACATCTAAACTGTGGATGCTAGCTATTGATCCCGGGACTAGCATTGTAAAACACAGGAGGAATCTACCTTATTAGGTTGAGACCTCTACACGTAAGAAGGCTAGTATTTTTGCGAGACAAGGCGTCCTCTACTACATTTTCTTTTCCCTTCTTATACTTGACAATGTAAGGAAAAGACTCCATGAACTCAACCCACTTGGCGTGCCTTTCACTCAAATTGGCTTAACCCTTAAGATATTTCAACGAATCATGGTCGGAATGTATGATAAATTCTTTGGGCCAAAGGTAGTGTTGCCACACTTGAAGGACACGAACTAAGGGAAAAAGCTATTTGTCATAAATTGGATAGTTAAGGCGCGCGCCATCAAGTTTCTCACTATGGTATGCAATAGGACGCCCATTTTTCATAAGGACGCCTCCAATGCCAATACCACTAGCGTCACACTCGATCTCAAAAGTTTTTGTGAAATCCGGTAAAGCAAGGAGTGGTGCTTCGGTGAGTCTCTTTTTGAGCTCATCAAATGCCTTTTGTTGTGCTTTGCCCCCAAACGAATGTGACATTTTTCTTGGTCAACTCGTTGAGAGGGCAAGCAATTGTAGAAAAGTCTTACACAAAGCGACGGTAGAACCCGCCAACCCATGAAAACTATGAAGTTCACTAACATTGGTAGGAATGGGACAATCTCGTATGTCCTTAACTTCTGAGACATCCACTTCAATTCCATTAGAAGAAACAAAAAATCCAAGGAAAATTAGTTTATCTTTTGCAAAAGTGCACTTTGGGAGATTAGCATAGAGCTTTTCATGACGAAGGATTTGTAGCACCTCCTTAACATAGTAACATGCTCCTCTAGTGACTTGCTATAGACAAGAATATCATCAAAGTAAACAACGACACTCTTCCAATGAGAGATCTCAACATATGGTTCATAAGGCGCATGAAGGTGTATGGGGCATTAGATAAGCCAAACGGCATAACCAACCATTCATAGGGACCAAGTTTGGTCTTGAAGGCGGTTTTCCACTCATCACCCTCGGCCATGCGTATTTTATGGTACCCACTACGGAGATCAATTTTTAAAAATATAGTGGCTCCACACAACTCAACGAGCATGTCATCAAGACGTGGTATAGGATGTCGATAACACACGGTGATAGCATTGATTGGACGGCAGTCCATGCATAACTGCAACGTATCATCCGTCTTTGGGACAAGAATCACAGGTATCGAGCTTGGGCTAGTTCTTACTTGGATCAAACCTTTGGAGACGAGTTGGTTGATTTGTCGTTCTATATCCTTCATATCTTCCGGGTTCGTGCGGTATGCTGCACGGTTTGGGAGAGGTGCGCCGGGTATGAGGTCGATGCGGTGCTCGACACGAAGAGGGGGTAGTCCATGAGGAAGTTCTTCGGGGAACACATCTTGTAAATCCTGCAAAACAGTCATCAAAGAAGGAGAAACATTTGTCAAGTCATTAGTTCCTTGCGCTAGTCCCTTGCATATAAGGACATAGTGCAATATGGATGGGTTATTCTTCACTTCTCTCATCTCACTTTTGGTGGCAAGAAGAACACTCTTATTTTTTCCACTCGAGTTTGCCTTGTGGCTCTCGCTCACTATATTGTGGTTCTCTCGCTCACCGCTCTTCTCACAAGATGGTTTTGTGTTTTGCGCCCTCGCTAAAGCCTTTGCATTATTTGCATTTATTTGGCTAGGAGTCATTCGTTGCAAAATACATGTCTTGTCAAGCCACTTGAAAGTATAAGTGTTTGTGTGACCATCATGTAAAGCGCTCTTGTCATATTGCCATGGTCTTCCTAGCAACATATGGAAAACCATCATGGGGACCACATCACACTCCACCGTGTCCTTGTATGGTGCAATTGAGAATGTTACCGAGATGGTGTGTTTGATTTTCACGGACCCTTGGTCACTTAGCCATTGTATATGGTAAGGGTGCTTGTGTGGATGGAGGGTGAGGTTGAGCTTTTCACACAACTCCATGCTTGCAAGATTATGGCAACTTCCTCCATCGATGACAACTTTGATGGATTTCCCATTTATACCAACACGAGTTTGAAAGATGTTGGATCTTTGGTCTTCATGATCATGGGCTTGAGTAGTTAAGACCCTTGTGACAATAAGCGATGGACTTGCGTCATGCTCACACACAAGTAGTTCTTGGTCATCTTACAAATGTTGGCTTGCCAAAGCTTCCTTGACCCTTGCATCAAACTCATATTCACTCAAGTATTATTTATCTCCATTGTCGTGGATGAACAAAACTTTCTTGTTTCCACATGTGGCCGACTTGTGTCCTTTTCCTCCACACTTGTAGCATTCACCATTGAATTGTTGACCATCCTTTGTTTATTTGCCACTCGGGGGCGGTTTTCCTTAAGGAAGTGTTGGCTTGAAGGGAATCTTGGTGGTACTTGATGAGCTTCCATTTGGGGTTGTTGATTTAGTGGTTGGCGCTTGCTTGTAGGTGAGGTACGTCTTTGAATTGTTGTACTTGATGTCCTCTTGCACTTGACATTCGGCTTTTGTTGCTATGTGCACAAGCTCAACCATGTTGTTGTACTTTTGGAACTCGGTGATGCGCTTGATTGGATGGTTCAAGCCATTGAGGAAACGTGCCATTGTTTGTTCATCACGCTCTTCAATATTGGCACGGATCATGTTGAGCTCCATTTGCTTGAAGTACTCTTCCACTGTCTTTGTTCCTTGACTAAGTGTTTGAAGCTTGTTGAAAAGGTCACGCGTGTAGTGCGAAGGAACAAAGCGGGATCTCATATGAGCCTTCATATCTTGCCAAGTGGTGATTGGAGGCTCTTGTTTTGCTTCACGAGCGAGTTGGATTTGTTCCCACCAAAGGTTGGCATAGTCATCAAACTCTAGGGACGCCATGGCCATCATCTTCTCATTGCTATAGTTGTGCATGCGGAAGATCTTGTCAACCTTGAGTTCCCACGAAAGATATTCTTCGGGTTCATTGGAACCGGTGAACTTGGGCATGGTGAATTTGAGCTTGCCGAAAGTTTCCTCTTCGTTGCGGTTCCGGCATCAACGGTTGCCATGATGTTGGTGGCCAACTTCATCATCCGAGCTCTCACGTCTTGCTTGGTGATTGTGGTGTTGCCCTTGAGGATTTGGTGGTGCCTCATTTGGTGGTGGAACTTGTTCCTCATGACGAGCTTGGGGAGCTTGCTCTTGTTCTTGGCACAGTTGCTGACGAGGAGGAGGCACTTGGTCCTCACGAGGTTGGTTTGGCCCTTGGCCATCATGACAACGAGCATTGTCCATAGCCATGTGGCGAGGAGGACGGAGTGACGCATGTGCAATGGGCCTCTCTCTTTCTTCATGATGTGGTGGAGGATCGTCATGGTGATCATGTTATCGACGTTGATGTTCATGTTGATGATGACACCTTGGTGGGTCTTCGAGTGCTTCACGTCGACGATGATCTTGTTCGTCCAATTTGGAGGCTACACTTGTTGTTGAAGGAATGTGTCTTTGAAGAGGAGCTTGGGGTTTCGCTTGAGGTTGCTCTTGTTGGATCACTAGTGCCCTTGGTTGTGGATGGTGCGCTTCACGTCTTGGAGGTCTTGTGGAGAGGTCACCATCATAGCTTGACGTTGCGGCGTGTCACGGAGATGGTACCGCTTGAGAAGAACTCATGGAGTGAAGTACGGATCCGTCGTTGTGCCTTGAAGCGTGATGGCGTGAAGAGCTTGATTCACTTGAGGAGTGTCGTGAAGAGCTTGGGGCGCGAGATCACTGCCTTGCCAACCCATCAATGAGATGTTGAAGCTTGTCATCCATTGCGGCGAGTGTGCGATGAAGAGCTTCATTTTGATGGCCGAGGTTGTGTTGCATGGCATGCATTTGTGCTCGGGCCTCCTCGAAGCGGTTGTCGATGCTCTTGAACTCCACTCGGGTTTCGCTATTTTTTTTGTCTTGGCGCTGCTCAAGGGCACCAGAACGACAGTTGAATTCTCCTTGGATCTTCCAATGATCCAACCTTGTCATGTATTGTGCGTCTTCCTCTTGAGGTGGAGTTGGTTGTGACGTCTCATCGTTCCTTTCCATGATGCAAAGCCAACAAGGATTATATATGGAGGAGAATACGTGGAGTATTAGCCTTTTACCTCACCTTGGAGATTATATCAGACCAATTGCCACACAAGAGAACTAAGAGCTTGCAAAGTGCAATCGCAAAGAAACTCACACACAAGGAAACTACAACTCTCAAAAGCTTTTGGTGGAAGGTTAGGATTGTGGAAAACCAAACGAAATGGTCCAAGCAAAAGCTTATTGTTCTAGGTGGTAAGGCACCAAAGATCAAAAGCAAAAAGGATATGATCTACAAAACATGAGGGAACACACACGTGGAGATGAATAGGGTTAGCACGAATATGAAAATGAACACAAAATATTCTAACGTAGACTACGCTCGGTGTCATGCCAACGCAAGGAGAGACCACAACTCGTTTGCCAAAAGATGATTAAGCAACGGATTTGTGCACTTGCCTTGGTCGCGCTTTTTCTCTCTCTTTTTGCTTACAAGCTTGATACTCTCTTTGTATTGGGGGACTACGTATCTTTCTATTTTTTCTTTTGCTTTTTTTGTTTCTTTTTCTCCCTTTCTATACTACTATGTTAACTCTTGTATTTGCCCTCACACTCTCACTTTCCAATGGCATTACACAATGCTTAGACAAACACAAAATGAGTTGCTCTCATAGGATAGATACACACAAAGGAAGATATGGGGCTGTCAAAGTGGCGCAAGTTATACCTTCGGTATTGTTGACGACTTGCAACTGATGGTGGGAACGATGTTCGGTTGTCGCGGTGTCGATGAGCATGGGATGAATGTTGTGGAAGCTTGTGTTAGGAGGGCGACAAACACGCGAAACACGAACAAACAAAAGAACACAATCAGAAAACGAATTTGAGGCGCAAAAGTGAAAGAACAACTGTCTATCGCGGGCGGTAGTACCGCAACCTATGACAGGTAGTACCGGTGAGATGCGGTAGTACCACAAGTTACGACCGGTAGTACCGCTTAGTGCGGAACTGGGCACGCAATCGACCTGGAAAACCTCAAATTCGCGGTAATCTGACCAAAAAGATGGGCTAGAAACACATGAAGAAGGTATATAGACTCCAAAAGCAATAGTTCTATGGTCCAAAACCACGAAAAACTCACCAAATCCAGGGATAGTTTCGAAGGAAAATCGGGGCTCTTTTTGGGGGATTTTCGAATATATGATGGATAGAAGAAAAATTGAGGGAAAATTCGTGATCAACTTTTCTCTTGATACCAATATGTTAGGGTTGACCCTTTGGGGTTGCCCGATCTTTTACGACTTCTCGTGGAACTCCAGGTGAAGGCGAGTGGGAGGAGGATGGAGGATGAATCCATGAACTCACATGCGAAGAACTCGATGAACGCACGCACACACATGAAGACACGATACAAGACGGTAGCTCACACTGGTGGCAACCGGTCCAACACAATCCCTAGGATTGGCGTCGGGCAAGACACTCTCCCACGGCCAACAACGGGGTTGAGAGGCTTGATGATATCTTGACTACTTGGAGACGAGACACCGACTCCAAGGACTTGTACAACTTGAACGCACGAGGCAAAATCCAAGAGGTGGGGGATAATTGGTACACCTTGTCAAGGAGAATGGGACTAGCAATTGATAGATCCTTAAGGGGCGTCTTCAATTACAATTATCCAAGTCTAAAGATTACAATGGAGGGTGGGGGCTATTTATAGGCCAGCCACATAAATAGGGGTAGTTTGAGAACAAAATAGGAAAGTGTAGTAAAGGTTTTAGGAGTTGGGCCGATCTGGTGCGCGCAGGTACTGGACGGGCCGGTAGTACCACACTATGCCGCCGGTAGTACCAAACATCTCCGGTAGTACCGCTCTAGGTATCCGGTAGTACCACTGGCAGACTTGGGGCTTCAGTGGCATCCTTCTGGAGCGTGCGGTTGTAGGGGGCCGGTAGTACTGTTGGCCGGTAGTACCGGTTCCGGTGACCGGTAGTGCCACTGGGTGGCCTAGGGTTCGTCGGGTACCTTCTGGTAAGTGCGGTAGCAGCGGCCCGGTAGTACCGCTAGTCCGGTAGTAACAGTTTTGTGGTCCGGTAGTACCGCTGGGACCAGACAGCTATTGGTCGCTTCCATTGTGGTTGCTCCGTTCCATTGGTCCTATCCTTCATACCTGAGGATCCATAGAGTCAGGGTATGAAGTAGCAAGCCATCCAAGGGCGTATCGAAATCACACAAGGAAAGGAGCGAGTTAACCTTAGCTTGTAGGAGTTTGACTCGAGCGCGGGTCATTGGTCCACTTGGGGGACTAGTAGGAGTAGATGTAGTCGTGTGCGTAGGATGGGTTGCATCAAGATTTCTATCACTTCCCCACATTACTAGAGGCATGAACCTACTATCGAGCATAAATACTCCCTCTTGGAGTTACAAGCATCTACTTGGACAAAGTATCTACTAGCAACGAAGAGCATGCAAGATCACAAATAACATAGACATGATAGAATTAATAATCAATCTGACATAGTACTCAATATCCATCGGATCCCCACAAACACAACATGTAGCATTGCAAATAGATGATCTTGATCATGGATGGAGCTCACAAGATCTAAACATGCTAGCACAAAAGAGGAGAAATAACCATCTAGCTACTATGTGGACCCATAGTCCAAGGGTGAACTACTCATTCATCACTCCGACGGCTAGCATGGTGATGAAGAAGGCCTCCGGGACGATCTCTCCCCTCTGGCAGGGTGCCGGGAAGAGCTTCAGACCCCCCTCGATCTAGGGATGATGGTGGTGGTAGCTACGGACTCTTTCGTGGATTTCTGATTGGGTTCTTTGGGTTTCTGGATCGGGGTGTTTATATAGGCGAAGGGGAGAGGTCGGTGAACGCCCGAGGGGCCCACACCATGGGGCGGCGTGCCCTAGGTGTGGCCGCCTCGTGGCTCCTCTTCGTCTCCCCTTTTGACTCCGTCTTCGCTCCGGTAAAATATTGACTTTGGCTTTTGTTCCATACAATTCCGAGAATGTTTCCTTACTACTTTTCTGAAACCAAAAATAGTAGAAAACAAGCAACTGACACTATGGCATCTTGTTAATAGGTTAGTTCCAGAAAATTTATAAAAATACCTCAAAGTGTAGACAAAACATAAGAAAGTTGATACAAAACAAGCATGGAGCATAAAAAATTATAGATACATTTATGACGTATCAATTTACATTTGATGTTTATTTGTTGTGTGCTAGTATTAGATACTCAACAGTAGCATTAATAAGATGATCCCTAAAACATAACGCCTGTGATGATCTGGTGTCACACAATATCTTCGTTCGCATACAGTGGGTGTAAGCCATGTTGCGCAGCTATACACGTAAGGTTGAATTGGAGAGCCAATCATGTAAAGACATGGACTCGAAACACGATATGATCAAAAGATCGAGCATGAGTCGCATATGATGTGATCAACGTTTCAACGTCCACCTTTGCAACTATATTGCCGGCCGAGACGATCAAGGGCGGTGTAGTGAATTAGAATTGTGTTAACACTAAAGCATTTTTGGGGATAATAGTTTTAGTGGAGTTCTTGAACTCACATAATTATTAATTTAAGTCTAAATCCTTTTACAATTGTAAATGTAGAATATGGTTCGCCGCGAATCTTCTTTTGAGATTGTTGATTGGGTAGTTGCTAAGAAGATCAAACTAGATGGATCCAACTTCCCTGATTGGCTAGTGCGTCTGAATGTCCTCCTTAGTGAGAACATCATGGTCAACTAGATATGCTACCTGATGGATTTGGATGAGCCATCAAACTATGAGACCCCACGGTAGCGTGAAGACCGCTATTATTGGCGTGAGATATCCACCTTCATTCAAGTGATAATGGGCTATGGGATGGTGGACGAACTGCATTCGCTCATGGGTGATACTGACCCATAATCGATGGTGGATTAGCCGAGGGCGGATTTCTAGGACTAGGTGCGCATGTGGAAGCACGAGATTCTTGGATATTTCCTTTCCATAAATATGGAGGAACACACTTGTCTGGAGAGTCACTTGGAGCACATGCATGATGCGTACATGAGACTGGTTCATTTTATGGATTAGTGGATGAATGATGCCTTTGCAATAGGCGTATTGCTACGGTCGCTGCCTCCCAGCTACCAAGGGCATGTATCGACCTGCGTCATGAGAGGTGGTGGGGAAACACATGATTTCCATGAGTTCATATCATGTTTCAGAAATGTGAAGGTTGAATCCATTACCGGATAGGTCATCAATGATGAAGTTATATATGATATACGGTTTTATAAATGTTATAATCTTGCAAACACTTATTGCACCATTGAAGTATCCGATACTTGTTCTGTTTTATAAAAAAAGGTCCTACTGCATGAGAGTTGCTTGCTAGAGAGGAGGTAACATTGCGTGTTGATGGCGAGCATGATGATGGCCGTCGACACTCTCCCTTGACATTTATCATTTATTTATAATTTTGTATAATTATTGTAATCGATGGAATATGAACTTTATTAGTGTGTCCTGCACTTCATGAGACAATTATTCATATGAGTTTGTAACCAAATAATTGTTATTATTTTATAAATGACTTCTATTTGTGTTCAGAAGTTTTTTGATTATGTTTGTATTATTTGAGTTGTGAAACTAATTGATAATACCTAAACATCTGTAAAACATTAAATGCCATGAAATACCCAACTAAATGATATATTGATTTTGAATGAAACCAATGTTTAAAATTCAAAGGTTATCATGATAGTATGTGAAAATTGTAGATATTTGATCTCTTGTTACATACAAATCATCCCATGTTTGGGCAAGATAACTCAAACATCGCGTATTGTAGAATATGAAGTGTTTGATGAATTGTTGAAATAAAATACATGTTAGATGTACCGTATGTCAGAGTGGTGATTATCATTTAGGTCATTGTTGATTTAAGTAAAAAGGGTTTACCAAATGAAGCATGAGAATGAAACTATTTGATGTGATCAAAGATTTCAGCATGAAAGGGTATTGAAAATAAAAGACAATCAAGTTACTATGACTTGATCAATAGTAATAAAATTCGACGTTATTGGGAAAAGAACTTGTGAAACATGTTTCACAAAATTGTGATGCATTTTATTTTCAATATAATATTTGATATTTAGTGGGGAAAAGGTGGCGCCAAATAAAACATGGTAGTATAAGTGTAAAGATCATTAGTTAGAAATAGCGAACACTCATTTAGAACAAAATAAACCATCTAAAATTTGTGAGAAACGACACGATATATGATATGGATCATCGTGGAAGTTTTTGGCATTATTTGATGAAACCAAAACAACAGCGAACAAGTCCTTGTAGAGTATTCATTGGAAACTTTAAAATACAAAATCCATGACTGGAACCAAAAGAAGGAAAAACTAGTATTGCTAAAAGCTTGGTATGTTCTCGAGAAAGTGTGTTCTCGACAATGGTGTTAATGTAAGATAGTGAGAGCATAATGAAGGTCTATGATCCTGCATCAGAGTATTGAGAAAGCGCTACGGAATATGTTCCAGAACGTGACTCCTCACATAAAGGATAGAAATCAATGATAATGATCACTGTCTTTCAATTGTGCTTTTACTAAATAAGTAGGATTCGCAAATATGCCTACACTTTGTGTGGAGACATTTGTGAATCATTTGTCATGTTATTAGAACAAGGCATACCTACGGACTATAAAGGAAACAATGGTAAACTAAAATTATAAGAAATCCTAGAAGTAATTTTCACTTGATATTAGAAAGTAAATTATTACTGAATCTTGTCAAGTAAAGGAGTTACTTGACATTTCCGATGGACCACGAAGTCATATGGAAAAGTGGGAGTCTTAAAAGATAAAGCATAACTCGCCAAAAGATGTCTTGGATGAGTTCAAATGAATTTGATTCAGAGGTGCTAAAGTGTGGCGGATTTAATACTTGTAAAGTACTAGAGTCTTGTAAAAGAAATTCTGAATTTTATAATTGATCAAGAGATTTCGAAGTTGTTCAAAATATTGAGAAGATATATAATTTGCATAAAATTTAGTGGGAGCTAGAGAGTCTTCCTAAAATAATATGTGAATGACATTTTGTTGAGTGGGAGCAATGTAAGTTTTGGACTCATATATGTAGGTGACATATTTTGAGTGGGAGCTTGACATAATTCATGTGTATATGATACATTAAGAATGTGAATACAAGAGCCAATAAATGTTGATTTATAAGGGTAAAGTTGAAAGTATATTGGATATTGAAATCTTAGGACATTAATAAGTGCCATATAACATTATGTTGGAATGTATTCCTAAAAGAGATTTTGAAGAGTTCAGAATAAGAACTAATTAAGGATAGTCCTAGATCATTTGAATTAGGAAAATCATTAATTATAAGCACCGATGGTTGAAATAAAGAATATGATGTGCAATATCCACTATATTTTGACATAGGTTCTGTCTTAAATACTATGATGAATACTCAACATAATATGATCCAAGTTCTTAGTAATAAGAACAAGTTCATACGTGATTAAGTGTAAATCATCGAACAATGAGTTAAAGTTGCCCACGGTGTCTAGTGAGAACTATAGACATGTTTCCAGATCTTTGAAGTACGACATGCCTAAAGTGTAGATTCTTATGCTAAAGGATACATGCTAACCTTAAAAGATTAGAAATCTCTGCATTAATGGATTGCCTTAACACAGTGGGATTGTGGTGATAAATTTACAAAGTAGCACATAGTGCATTTTGACTTTGATATCTACATTTAAAATATAGATATTTCTATTTTCATGCCCCCTAGCCCTTTAGTTGTACTTAGATTTCCCTATCCTCTTAACTTTTCCTCACTTTTCCCCTTCCTCTATTCTAAACCCCCACAGAAGCTTGGATGGAGGGATGCCGCCAGGTCAAAGGATTGACCGTTACATGCTGGCCGGTGGGACCATGTTGGGACGGGTCCAGCCATGGTTGTTATGTGCTGACGGGTTGGGCCAAGATACACGTCGGACCAACCATCCATCTCTCACTGACTTGTGGGCCGCTTTATTTCCTGATTGTGTGGCTGGTGTAGCCAATGAAAAATGGGCCGTTCTATGTGGCCACTGAATCCAATGACAAATGGGGCCATGATGTCGGGCCAGAGCAGGTACTCCCCCAAACATTGATAGGTGGGGTCACGTATGACATGTGAGGTCGGCTCTCTCTCATCCTCTCTCAGCCCCGAGCCTCGAGCAGCTCCTACCCCACCGGTAGACAAAGCAACCATCGTCAGCACCTCGTCACATTGCCGGCTCCGTCCTATGGCAGCATCGGACGGACCGCGACACTGTACCTCAACCACAACTCTAGCACCTATTTCATCTGCACGCATTGTACGTTGAGGCAGTACCGACCGCGGCACTTCCGCCACCCACGACGATCGGGATTTTATTTCGCTGCCCGTAGCCTGACGAACGGTCGCAGAAATTGCTAGTAGTGCTTGGTAAGACCTTTGCTCCTGCTTCACCCACCCTAATCAATTTGGTTCTCATAATTTCCTCGAGATTGTAGGAGCGTATTAGTCCTCAATGTGTGGTCATAAATGGTACATCGGCGAGGGTGGGGATTCGATCATGTCTTCGACACATTCTCCTTCTCCTACCACATCGAAAGTGCAGGTATCTCCTTCTCTCTGTACTACTGTTAAATTTGAAGTGCCTCCTGTAGGGTTCGCAGCATAGAAAACAAAAAATTTCCTACGATGTGAACTATATACCAAGATCTATCTACTAGATACAAACAACGGGCGGATGTATATCCGTAGAGAACATACCCTTGAAGACCGACAAAGCTTAACGAGTTCAACTCGTGGTTGATGTAGACGATCTCTTGCCGATCTCAAGATCGAGAGGAAGTCCTAGCGCCGCAAATCAGCAGCGCATCCGTGCTCGCACACACGTTCGAGGCACCGAGCAACCTCCGCCTCCTCGCTCCAGCGATGCAGCGGAAGCACAACTCTTTCTTGCCGAATAGCCACAGGGAACATGTATCTCGCTAGTCCGAGACCATGGGGGATAAATTCTAGAGGGGGAGAGAGATCCTTCACGAGGAGGTGTGTGACACAAGTGAGGTGGGGGGCTCCTTTTATAGGAGGAGGGGGGGAACCCCAAGGGGGTGGCCGTCGCATGGGGGCTGCCCCCTTGCCCTCCCCTCTTCATGTGGGTGGACACTCCATTCACAAATCTCCTTTAAATTCCCTCCACTCAAAAGTCCACTCAAATTCCCATTAAATTTCCACCAAATTTAATGCAAACTCTCATTAAATAAAAATCTTTTATTTTATTCAGAATTTTGTCAATTACTTTAATGACAAACATTCACAAATAACCCCTTGCTAGAATTCTATTTTACATGCATAACCACTTTATGCAATTTCACCCGAAAACCTGTTTCGGTATCTAGTGAAATAAATTCCTGCGCTTGTTCATTCTTTCGGCATGAAACATTTGCTCCAATTGGATGTCGGTGTCTCTTAAGTGTGTCACCCTACGGTTCGTGAATAATGCGGACATGATCGAGACCCCTCTCGGATCAATAATCAGAAGCGGGATCTGGAGACCCATACTGACTCCCACACATTCAACGATGACTTTCTTGTGATCGTCGAACCTTTTACACTAGTATCTTAATCCCTTTGTTTCACGATATATTACATGTCCGAGATTCGATCATCGGTATCTCCATACCTAGTTTGATCTCGTTACCGACATGCACTCTTTTCTCGTTCCTGTGATATAACATTCTAGTGATCAAATCACTTGCTTGCAAGCTAATCAATGTGATATCACTGAGAGGGCCCAGAGTATATCTATCCGTCATCGGGATGAACAAATTCCACTCTCGATCCATGAGCCTCAACATAACACTTTATTTAGTTCTGAATCCATCTTTATAATCACCCTGTTACGGTGTGACGTTTGATGTTATCAAGAAACTCTTCCGGTGTTAGTGATTGACATGATCTCATGGTCTAAGGATTAGGATCACTTCGTAAGTTGTTATAGCAATATAAACTCAATGACTTTGATCGTAATGTTATACTTCGGATGAATGTTCATCACACCATTACACTAATATTGTGATCCCGTTATTAACAACATCCAATGTCCATGATCAGGAAACCTTGATCATCTTGTTAATCAACGAGCTAATTTATGAGAGAGGCATAACTAGGAACTTTCTGTTTGTTTATTAAACACACATGTATTAACGTTTCCGTATTAATACAATTATAGCATGCAAAATAAACATCTATCATATACTTGGAATACACATAATAAACACTTTATTATTGCCTCTCAGGGCATATTCCCTTCAGTCTCCCACTTGCACTAGAGACAATAATCTAGTTACATAGTGATAAATCTAACACCCATTGAGTTCTGGTGTTGATCATGTTTTGCTCTAGGGAGAGTTTTAGTCAACGGATCTTCTACATTGAGATCCGTATGTACTTTACAAATCTTTATATCTCCATCCTTGACATGCTCGCGGATGGAGTGAAACCGGCGCTTAATATGCTTGGAATGCTTGTGAGACCTTGGCTCTTTGGCATTGGCAATGGCACCATTGTTGTCACAATAGATCACCATTGGGTCCAACGCGTTTGCCACCACTCCTAGTTCGGATATGAACTCCTTCATCCAAACTGCTTCCTGAGCCGCTTCTGAAGCAGCAACATATTCGGCCTCCGTTGTTGATCCCGCTACCACAGGTTGTTTGGAGCTCCTCCAACTAACCGCTCCGCCATTCATGAGAAATACGTATCCGGATTGAGACTTAGAGTCATCCGGATCGGTGTCAAATCTAGCGTCGACATAACACTTAGCGACGAGCTCTTCTTCACCTCCGTATACAAGAAACATATCCTTAGTTCTTAGTAAGTACTTAAGGATATTCTTGACCGCTATCCAGTGTTCCGAACCTGGATCCGATTGGTACCTACTAGTCAAACTAATAGCATGTGCCACATCCGGTCTTGTACATAGCATGGCGTACATTATAGAGCCTATGGCTGAAGCATAGGGGACTTTGTCCATTATCTCTCTTTCTTCCGTCGAAGCCGGACTTTGAGTCTTACTCAATGTCTTGCCTTGCAACATAGGTAAGAACCCCTTCTTACTTCCGTCCATTTTAAACTTCTTTAAAATCTTATCAAGGTATGTACTTTGCGATAGCCCTATTAGGCGCCTAGATCTATCTCTATAGATCTTTATGCCTAATATGTATGACGCTTCACCTAGGTCCTTCATTGAAAATTTGCTGTTTAGATAACTTTTAACACTATTTAAAAGATCTATATCATTTCCGATCAATAATATGTCATCCACATATAATATCAGAAATGCCACATTGCTCCCACTCACTTTCTTGTAAATACAAGCTTCTCCATAAGTTTGGACAAATCCAAACTCTTTGATCACCTCATCAAAGCGGAGATTCCAACTTCGTGATGCTTGATTCAATCCATAGATGGATCGCTAAAGCTTGCACACCTTGTTAGCATCCTTAGGATCGACAAAACCCTTTGGTTGTATCATATACAACTCTTCTTCAATATTACCATTGAGAAACGCGGTTTTGACATCCATCTGCCATATGTCATAATCGAAATATGCAGCAATTGCTAACATAATCCTAACTGACTTTAGCATCGCTACGGGAGAGAAAGTCTCATCGTAGTCAACTCCTTGAATTTTTCGAAACCCCTTTGCGCCAAGTCTAGCTTTATAGACGGTCACATTACCATCAGCATCAGTTTTCCTTTTGAAAATCCATTTGTTCTCCACGGCCTTTCGGTCGTGAGGTAATTCCTCCAAGTTCCAAACTTGATTTTCATACATGGATTCTATCTCGGATTTCATGGCTTCTAACCATTTGTTGGAATCCAGGCTCATCATCGCTTCTTCATACGTCGCAGGGTCATCATTTTCATCAACCATGAAATTCATGACAGGATTTCCATACAGCTCGGGAGCTGCACGCGTCTTGTTTGACCTGCGAGGTTCGGTAGTACTCTCTTTCGGAGTTTCATGATCATTATCATTAGTTCCCTCTTCAACAGGTGGAGCCAACTCCGGAACAACTTCCGGCGCTGCGCTACTCGCCATACTTTGAAGAGAAGGTTCCACAACCTCTTCGAGTTCTACCTTCCGACTATTCACACCTTTTGCGAGAAACTCTTTCTCTAGAAAGGATCCATTCTTGGCAACAAAAACCTTGCCCTCGGATCTGTGATAGAAGGAATACCCAATAGTTTCATTAGGGTATCCTATGAAGACGCATTTTTCCGCTTTGGGTTCGAGTTTATCCGGTTGAAGTTTCTTCACATAAACATAGCATCCCCAAACTTTAAGAAATGACAGCTTAGGTTTGTTTCCAAACCACAATTCATACGGTGTCTTTTCAACGGATTTAGATGGTGCCCGATTTAAACTGAATGCAGCAGTTTCTAGTGCATAACCCCAAAATGACAACGGCAAGTCCGTCAGAGACATCATAGATCGAACCATATCTAATAAAGTACGATTACGACGTTCCGACACACCATTTCACTGTGGTGTTCCGGCAGGTGTGAGTTGTGAAACAATTCCACACTCTTTCATGTGAGTGCTAAACTCGTAACTTAGATACTCACCTCCACGGTCGGACCATAGAAATTTGATCTTTCTATTACGATGATTTTCCACTTCATTCTGAAATTCCTTGAACTTTTCAAAGGTTTCAGACTTGTGTTTCATCAAGTAGATATAACCGTATCTACTCAAATCATCCGTGAAAGTAACAAAATAACGATATCCACCTCGCGCCGACACACTCATTGGACCACATACATCAGAATGTATGATTTCCAATAAATCTGTCGCCCGTTCCATTGAACCGGAAAACGGCGTTCTAGTCATCTTGCCCATAAGACATGGATCACATGTATCAAATGATTCATAATCAAGTGATTCCAAAAGTCCATCCGAATGGAGCTTCTTCATGCGTTTAACGCCAATATGACCTAGACGGCAGTGCCACATATATGCGGATATATCATCATTAAGTTTAATCCTTTTAGCATAAACATTATGAATATGTGTAACATTATCATTGAGATCTAATACAAATAAACCATTCATCATCGGTGCATGACCATAAAAGATTTCATTCATATAAATGGAACAACCATTGTTCTCGGATTTAAATGAATAACCACTTCGCATCAAACACGATCCAGATACAATGTTCATGCTCAGTGCAGGCACCAGATAACATTTATTCAAGTTTATAACTAATCCCGACGGCAAGTGGAGAGGCAGCGTTCCGACGGCGATCACATCAACGCTTGATCCATTGCCGACACGCATCTTGACCTCACCCCTTGCTAGCGGTCGCTTGTTCCGCAGCCCCTGATTCGAGTTACAAGTATTAGCAACTGAACCGGTATCAAATACCCAGGTGCTACTGCGAGCACTAGTCAAGTACACATCAATAACATGTATATCATATATACCTTTGTTTGCCTTGCCGGCCTTCTTGTCTGCCAGATACTTGGGGCAGTTGCGCTTCCAGTGGCCAGTCCCCTTACAATAGTAGCACTCGGAATCAGACTTAGGTCCAACTCGGGGTTTCTTTTCAGGCGCGGCAACAGGCTTGCCGCCCTTACTTCCCTTCTGTTTTCCCTTCTTGCCTTTCTTGAAACCAGTGTTCCTATTGATCATCAACACTTGATGTTCCTTTTTGATCTCCACTTCTGCAGTTTTAAGCATTGACAGAAGCTCAGGGAGAGACTTCTTCATGCCTTGCATATTATAGTTCATCACGAAGCTCTTATAGCTAGGTGGTAGAGACTGCAGAACACGATGGATGCCTAAGTCAATGGGAATCGATATTACCAAGGACACAAGCTTATCGGCGTAACCCGACATCTTGAGTACATGCTCACTAACGGAGTTGTGCTCTTCCATCATGCAGCTAAAGAACTTTTCTGAAGCGTTGTAGCTCTCTACAGCAGCATGTGTGTCGAAAATCATTTTCAACTCACACATTGTATCAAATGCATTGCCGTTTTCGAAACGCTTTCGAAGTTCCGGCTCTAGCCCATACAATATGCCGCAATGAACTAAGTTGTGGTCCTCCTGACGAGTCTGATAGACATTCTTCTCCTCGTCAGGGGCATCATCTAAAGGTGGGGGGCCTAACGGCACTTCTAGCACATATTGCTTTTGTGCAGCAGAGAGGAGAATCCTCAAATTCATGGCCCATTCGGTAAAGTTGCTACCGTTCGTTGCTAGTTTCTCTTTCTCCATGAACACATTGAAATTAAAAGCAGGTGGTGCCATCTACAACAGAATTTGTAAAGTTTAGACTAAGTGTATGATAGATTGAGTTCAACTAATCTATATTACGTAATGAACTCCCACTAAAAAACGACATCCCTCGTGCCTTTTTGGTGATTACATGAACCAAATCCACTATACCAAGTCCGATCATCACGTGAGTCGGTATAGCTTCAAAGGCGAGCATCAAATGGGCATCATATCAACTATATGACTCATGCTTAACCTTTCGGTCCGTGTTCCGAGGCCATGTCTGTACATGCTAGGCTCTCCAAGTTAGAACCTTAGTATTCGCGTGTGTAACTGTTTTACACCCGAAATATGGTCGTGGATCCAAGAACACCTGACCATCACGTGATGTCTTGGAGCGACGAAAACATAATCGGTGCATACTAAAGGAAGAACACATTCTTATCTTGATATTTAAATGAGGGATCATCTTATTATGCTAACAAAGCGCTAAACAAGCAATATAAGATGCTATCAAACATCATATGTTTATTAGTGAAATTATATGGTTCCCGCAGATGATCTCTATCATGTGCATCGTGGTATGATCACTATCATACCTATATGTGTAAATCCAAGGTCTATGGATTTTACATGCTATGTGTGTTGTAAGAGTATCATCTCATACTTCTACTTACAACACTACCATATCATAACACTAGCCCAGCAACAATCTAAACTAGATGCCTCTAATTTATCCATTGTAAGTTTTACGTGGCTTAGGGCTTTCGAGATAGAACCGTTCTTACCTACGAACATGAACCACAATGAGGATAATCAAATTGTTGACAAATCGCTTGCAAAATAGATATTGACTATAGTAGGAGAGACAGACACCCGCTAGCCACTTATGCAAACTAGTTGCATGTCAAGCGTGGAACAGGTCTCATGTGCGAGGACATGTAAAGTTTGTCCGGGCCGCTTCATCCCACTATGCCACCAATATCCAGAATTACAACAAAGGAGCAACAACATGATCATCATCGCCCACATACTCATATGTGTACTACCCGTGTAAAGTATCTACGCATAGATCCGGCTCTGATACCACTGTAGGGTTCGCAGCATAGAAAACAAAAAATTTCCTACGATGTGAACTATATACCAAGATCTATCTACTAGATACAAACAACGGGTGGATGTATATCCGTAGAGAACATACCCTTGAAGACCGACAAAGCTTAACGAATTCAACTCGAGGTTGATGTAGACGATCTCTTGCCGATCTCAAGATCGAGAGGAAGTCCTAGCGCCGCAAATCAGCAGCGCATCCGTGCTCGCACACACGTTCGAGGCACCGAGCAACCTCCGCATCCTCGCTCTAGCGATGCAGCGGAAGCACAACTCTTTCTTGCCGAATAGCCACCGGGAACATGTATCTCGCTAGTCCGAGACCATGGGGGATAAATTCTAGAGGGGGAGAGAGATCCTTCACGAGGAGGTGTGTGAGACAAGTGAGGTGGGGGGCTCCTTTTATAGGAGGAGGGGGGACCCCAAGGGGGTGGCCGTCGCATGGGGGCTGCCCCCTTGCCCTCCCCTCTTCATGTGGGTGGACACTCCACTCACAAATCTCCTTTAAATTCCCTCCACTCAAAAGTCCACTCAAATTCCCATTAAATTTCCACCAAATTTAATGCAAACTCTCATTAAATAAAACTCTTTTATTTTATTCAGAATTTTGTCAATTACTTTAATGACAAACATTCACAAATAACCCCTTGCTAGAATTCTATTTTACATGCATAACCACTTTATGCAATTTCACCCGAAAACCTGTTTCGGTATCTAGTGAAATAAATTCCTGCGCTTGTTCATTCTTTCGGCATGAAACATTTGCTCCAATTGGATGTCGGTGTCTCTTAAGTGTGTCACCCTACGGTTCGTGAATAATGCGGACATGATCGAGACCCCTCTCGGATCAATAATCAAAAGCGGGATCTGGAGACCCATACTGACTCCCACACATTCAACGATGACTTTCTTGTGATCGTCGGAACCTTTTACGCTAGTATCTTAATCCCTTTGTTTCACGATATATTACATGTCCGAGATTCGATCATCGGTATCTCCATACCTAGTTTGATCTCGTTACCGACATGCACACTTTTCTCGTTCCTGTGATATAACATTCTAGTGATCAAATCACTTGCTTGCAAGCTAATCAATGTGATATCACCGAGAGGGCCCAGAGTATATCTATCCGTCATCGGGATGAACAAATTCCACTCTCGATCCATGAGCCTCAACATAACACTTTATTTAGTTCTGAATCCATCTTTATAATCACCCTGTTACGGTGTGACGTTTGATGTTATCAAGAAACTCTTCCGGTGTTAGTGATTGACATGATCTCATGGTCTAAGGATTAGGATCACTTCGTAAGTTGTTATAGCAATATAAACTCAATGACTTTGATCGTAATGCTATACTTCGGATGAATGTTCATCACACCATTACACTAATGTTGTGATCCCGTTATTAACAACATCCAATGTCCATGATCAGGAAACCTTGATCATCTTGTTAATCAACGAGCTAGTTTATGAGAGAGGCATAACTAGGAAATTTCTGTTTGTTTATTAAACACACATGTATTAACGTTTCCGTATTAATACAATTATAGCATGCAAAATAAACATCTATCATATACTTGGAATACACATAATAAACACTTTATTATTGCCTCTCAGGGCATATTCCCTTCACCTCCATGGCCTATCGGAGTGATTTCAATTGGGTTTGTTTTGGGATTGTTACGGTGTGCTATGCAAGCCAATGATCCATGGTATATTGCATACTAAGATAAAATCAACCAAGTGGTCTAGCTAGAGGAAGGATTTGGAGGATATGGTTGCCAATTTAGGTGATGAATTGGCCTATAAAAACCTATTCATATTTGAGTTGAAGTCGTACTATTGAGGAAGAAAAGAAGAATTTAGAGCTTACCCACAAGGATAAATTGACACTTCAGTCTGATCTTGCCACATCTGATCAAGTGGTAGAAAATATAAAACATGAACTTCAAGTGAAGGGGGAGGAGAATAGTAGATTCATGTGGGCAGTTTTAGTAGTTTTATCCCTGTCCTAGAAGTTATAGTATGTGGTTGTGGTGTAGGGTGGCACATGTAATTTTTAGTTGAATAAGTCGCTAATTTAGAGAGTAAAATTGTTATTCAATGATGATTGTGAATTCCATCTAATTTAGTCACTTTGTAGTCCCAAAGTTGTCGAGAGAATGCATCGCGGGGCCCGAGTTGCTTGCCATTGGATTGAGATGCCCATAGTTGGCGTGCCAAATGCCTAGAGGGTCAAATTGGGTCAAGTTGGGGCCTATCAGTTTTGATCGTTATGTCGTTGCCATCATGGTTGCCATGTAGACTTGCAGCATTGGCGAGCGCATCCATTCCTCGTTCTTCTTGATGTTGTATTCTTCTTCTCCAGAGCAGCGACCTGTGGTCGTGGCCATGGCGTAGAGCTAGGACGCCCATTACTTGTCCTCACGGTTCAAGTACATTTCAATTTTGATTCAAATCATACATAGTTCTATCAAATTTATACAAGCCCACTTGAGATCGTCAAAAAAGTACTACTACTTATGAATCACCTTTAGAGCATATCCACTGTCCTCACGGCTCAAATACATATCAATTTTATTCAAATCATACATATTTCCATCAAATTTATACAAGCCCACAAGAGATTGTCAAATCAAGTACTAGTACATATGAATCCTCTTTAGAGCATATCCACCAGCCTCACGACTCAAATACATATCAATTCTGATTCACATCATACATATATCGATAAAATTTATCCCAAAAAATATTGAACTTGGGCTCATATATTTTAAGTCACATAGTTTTGGTTCAAATTAGGCTCAAATTTGTCCTAATATTAAATTGAAATATAAAAAATTGGGACCCTAAAAACTACTACCTGCGGCGTCGTTTGCATCGTTGATGTTGAGCTCGCAACCCTCCCTGCCGTATGTGTACTCCAACAAGTTTGGGAAAACTTCTCCCATCCATCCAACCACGAGGTACATCTGGCCTTCACCTTCGAATTGCATCTCGACGTGCCACGGCTGCGATTCACAAGGGCTGGATCTGCATCGTCGTAGCGATGTTGCAGATGATGGCTTCAATTATTGTCGCATTGATGACCATCGTCGGCATCATCGCTGTCGCAGTGATGTTGCGTATGATGGCTTCAATCATCATCACATCGATGACCACTATCGGCACCACCACCATTGCAGTGATGTTGTGGATGATGGCTTCAATCGTCATCGCCTCGATGACCACTATCGGCACCACCATCGTCTCAGTGGCTATCATCAACAACGGATCTAAGGAGGTGAACAAAAGTGAGATAGATAGAGAAGTTACAGAAATTTCAGACGCTTAGATCCTCAATGCCACACGCCGTTCCAGTCACGACGCTTAGATCCGTGCCCGCAAGCCGTTCGGCTGCCACGCTTAAAAAGTTGAAATAAAGACTATGATGTGCAATATCCACTATATTTTGACATAGGTTCTGTCTTAAATACTATGATGAATACTCAACATAATATGATCCAAGTTCTTAGTAAGAAGAACAAGTTCATACGTGATTAAGTGTAAATCATCGAACAATGAGTTAAAGTTGCCCACGGTGTCTAGTGAGAACTATAGACATGTTTCCAGATCTTTGAAGTAAGACATGCCTGAAGTGTAGATTCTTATGCTAAAGGATACATGCTAACCTTAAAAGATTAGAAATCTCTGCATTAATGGATTGCCTTAACACAATGTGAGTGTGGTGATAAATTTACAAAGTAGCACATAGTGCATTTTGACTTTGATATCTACATTTAAAATATAGAGATTTCTATTTTCATGCCCCTAGCCCTTTAGTTTTACTCAGATTTCCCTATCCTCTTAACTTTTCCTCACTTTTCCCCTTCCTCTATTCTAAACCCCCACAGAAGCTTGGATGGAGGGATGCCGTCAGGTCAAAGGATTGACCATTACATGCTGGCCGGTGGGACCATGTTGGGACGGGTCCAGCCATGGTTGTTATGTGCTGACGGGTTGTACCAAGATACACGTCGGATCAACCATCCATCTCTCACTGACTTGTGGGCCTCTTTATTTCCTGATTGTGTGGCTGGTGTAGCCAATGAAAAATGGGCCGTTCTATGAGGCCACTGAATCCAATGACAAATGGGGCCATGATGTCGGGCCAGAGCAGGTACTCGGGGTCACGTATGACATGTGAGGTCGGCTCTCTCTCGTCCTCTCTCAGCCCCGAGCCTCGAGCAGCTCCTA
The DNA here is from genome assembly GCA_910589765.1 of Avena atlantica. Classification (NCBI taxonomy): domain Eukaryota; kingdom Viridiplantae; phylum Streptophyta; class Magnoliopsida; order Poales; family Poaceae; genus Avena; species Avena atlantica. Next base: position 481,682,463 of record OU342735.1, on the reverse strand, counting down.
CCCCACCGGCAGACAAAGCAACCATCGTCAGCACCTCATCACATCGCCGGCTCCGTCCTATGGCAGCATCGAACGGACCGCGACACTGTACCTCAACCACAACTCTAGCACCTATTTCATCTGCACGCATTGTACGTTGAGGCAGTACCGACCGCGGGCACTTCCGCCACCCACGACGATCGGGATTTTATTTCGCTGCCCGTAGCCTGACGAACGATCGCAGCAATTGCTAGTAGTGCTTGGTAAGACCTTTGCTCCTGCTCCACCCACCCTAATCAATTTGGTTTTCGTAATTTCCTCGAGATTGCAGGTGCGTATTAGTCCTCAATGTGTGGTCATAAATGGTACATCGGCGAGGGTGGGGATTCGATCATGCCATTGACACATTCTCCTTCTCCTACCACATCGAAAGTGCAGGTATCTCCTTCTCTCTGTACTACTATTGAATTTGAAGTGCCTCCATGGCCTATCGGAGTGATTTCAATTGGGTTTGTTTTGGGATTGTTACGGTGTGCTATGCAGGCCAATGATCCATGGTACATTGCATACTAAGATAAAATCAACCCAGTGGTCTAGCCAGAGGAAGGATTTGGAGGATATGGTTGCCAATTTAGGTGATGAATTGGCCTATAAAAACCTATTCATATTTGAGCTGAAGTCGTACTATTGAGGAAGAAAAGAAGAATTCAGAGCTTACCCACAAGGATAAATTGACACTTCAGTCTGATCTTGCCGCATCTGATCAAGTGGTAGAAAATCTAAAACATGAAATTCAAGTGAAGGAGAGGAGAATAGTAGATTCATGTGGACAGTTTTAGTAGTTTTATCCCTGTCCTTGAAGTTATAGTATGTGGTTGTGGTGTAGGGTGTCACATGTAATTTTTAGTTGAATAAGTCGCTAATTTAGAGAGTAGAATTGTTATTCAATGATGATTGTGAATTTCATCTAATTTAGTCACTTTGTAGTCCCAAAGTTGTCGAGAGAATGCATCGCGGGGCCTGAGTTGCTTGCCATTGGATTGAGATGCCCATAGTTGGCGTGCCAAATGCCTAGAGGGTCAAATTGGGTCAAGTTGGGGCCTATCAGTTTTTATCGTTATGTCGTTGCCATCATGGCTGCCATGTAGACTTGCAGAGTTGGTGGGCGCATCCATTCCCCGTTCTTCTTGATGCTGTATTCTTCTTCTCCAGAGCAGCGATCTGTGGTCGCGGCCATGGCGTAGAGCTAGGACGCCAATTCCTTGTCCTCACGGTTCAAGTACATTTCAATTTTGATTCAAATCATACATAGTTCTATCAAATTTATACAAGCCCACTTGAGATTGTAAAAAAAGTACTACTACTTATGAATCACCTTTAGAGCATATCCACTGTCCTCGCGGCTCAAATACATATCAATTTGATTCAAATCATACATATTTCCATCAAATTATACAAGCCCACAAGATATTGTCAAATCAAGTACTAGTACATATGAATCCGCTTTAGAGCATATCCACTAGCCTCACGACTCAAATACATATCAATTATGATTCACATCATACATATATCGATAAAATTTATCGAAAAAATTATTGAACTTGGGCTCATATATTTTAAGTCACAGAGTTTTGGTTCAAATTAGGCTCAAATTTGTCCTAATCTTAAATTGAGATATAAAAAATTGGGACCCTAAAAACTACTACCTGCGGCGTCGTTTGTGTCATTGATGTTGAGCTCGCAGCCCTCTCTGCCGTATGTGTACTCCAAGAAGTATGGGAAAACTTCTCCCATCCATCCAACCACAAGGTACATCTGGCCTTCACCGTCGAATTGCACCTCGACGTGCCAAGGGCTGGATCTGCATCGTCGTAGCGATGTTGCAGATGCTGGCTTCAATTATTGTCGCATTGATGACCACTGTCGGCATCATCGCTATCGCAGTGATGTTGCGTATGTTGGCTTCAATCATCATCACATCGATGACCACTATCGGCAGCACCACCATTGCAGTGATGTTGTGGATGATGGCTTCAACCGTAATCGCCTCGATGACCACTATCGGCACCACCATCGTCTCAGTGTCTTTCATCAACAACGGATCTGAGGAGGTGAACAAAAGTGAGATAGATAGAGAAGTTACAGAAATTTCAGACGCTTATATCCTCACTGCCACACGCCGTTCCGCTTAGATCCGCGCCGCCGCAAGCCGTTCGGTTGCCACGCTTAGGTCCGCGCTACCGCACACCATTTTGACCGCCACACTTAGATTCGCACCGCTGCACGCTATTCCGGCCGCCATGCTTAGATTTGCGCCACCACACGCCACACTTAGGTCTGTGTCGTCGCACACCTTTCTGACCGCCATGCTTAAGTCTGCGTCGCCGCATGCTGTTTCGACTGCCACGCTTAGGTCCACGTTGCTGCACGACATTCGTACTGTCGTGCTTAGATCCATGATGCCGCGTGTCTATAGGAGAAGAGGAAGACACGACTGGTATACGTGCAACAAGGAAAGGGAGGGAGAGACATCTAGCCCATCGGGCTCTCCTCTCTATATAGGGTAGGTGCATACATTGGGAGAGAGAGACGTCCAGCCCATCGAACCATGATGTATCCAATGGTGGTTGGCCAACATATGTGTGACATACATCTCGACCAATCAGAGCATAACCAAACTGAGCGCTAGTTAATGTGGCCGGTATATGTGCGACAGGGAAAGGGAGGTAGAGACATCCAGCATGTCGGTATCTCCTCTCTGTACAGGGTAGGCGCGTCCATCGGGAGAGAGAGATGTCCAGCCCATCGAATCATGATGTATCCAACGGTGGTTGGACGATCCGTGTGATATACATCTCGACCAATCAGAGTGCAACTAAAATGAGCGCAACTTGATCTATTATGACCGTTTGAGACGGGGGAGAGGGGAAAAGTGAGGAAAAGTTTAGCGGAAGGGGAAACTAAGTAGAGCTAAGTAAAACAAGGGCACTAAAATAAAAAAAATTGAGTAAGGGAAATTCAAGTTTGGGTATAAAAATGGAAAATGTGTTATTTGAAGAAAATAATCCATCTTGGCCGACATTACATTGTTTGCAACTCAAATATACACAAGTGTTCCAAATTTGGCCTCATTTAGACAAAGTATGTTTTGGGATGGGTTATTTTGGACGTGGATTGAGTAGAAATCCAAGCATCTTCATATCTAGTAGCTCATTCTAGGAAGGGACTAAGAAGTGGTTTTGGGATGGGTTATTTAGAATAAGAAGATACTAAGAAGGGTCTAAGAAGTGTTACAAATTTGGCCTCATTTAGAGAAAGTATGTTTTGGGATGGGTTATTTGGGATGTGGGTTGAGTAGAAAGCCATGCACCTTCATAGCTAGTATCTCATTTCAAGAAGGGACTAAGAAGTGGTTTAGGGTAAAACTCCGTTTCTCTTTATTTCCTTTTCCATTCTTATTTATGCTAGGTTGTAGGTAACATAACAAGACTCCATCCAAAGGTTGCACTAAGTTTTTTTAATTAAACTAACCCTAAAACTATTTATTGAATTTATTCACTTAGAAAAATAAAAATGTGGTTGATTACAGGTAAATCCAAAATTTCCAATATCATATTGTGGATCAATCCAAGATACACAAGTGTGCCAAATTTTGAATCAATTGGGCAACGTTTTCTATGGTTTAAACCATGAACTAGCTAAACTCCATCTGTAGACCACCTGTCGAGGGAAAAACTGAGCGGTGTTAAGAAATTAGGTGGATGACCATGATACACTCAATTTGCATCACCATTCTATATCATAATTTACCTCTATTCGTTGATATATGTCTTATTATGAGGTATTACTTATGTCTTTTCATCTGTTTATGCATGTTGGATGATTCTTGGAGGATGAACTGTCGGAGTCTTGATTCTAATGGAAAAGAAGGCGTTTTGATGCAATTTCGCGAAGATCAGAAAAATACCAGAAAAATATGGGAAAATAATATTTTCTCAGAAGACAAAGGAAGCCAGAAGGAGGGGCAAATAAGGGTTGTAGGGGGGCCACACACCCCTAGGCGCGGGTCCCCCCTGGGTCGCGCCTAGGGCAGGTGTGGCCCACCTGCCCGGCTCCCGACTCCGCCATTTCGCCTATATCTTTCCTACGAAACCCTAACACCAAGGGAGCGACCACAGATAGATTTCTGCTGCCTTTACGGGGCGGAAAACATCGATAGAGAAAGATCTCTCCGGCAGACAGATTTCTTCCGGGGAAATTCCTTCCCGGAGAGGGGGGATCATTGCCATCAACACCATCATCAAGCTAGGCTTCATCGGGATCATCATCATCTCCACCAGCACCAAGATCTCCACTAGCACCATCATCACCACTCCATACCGCTGTAACAATTGTGTTGGATATTGCTTTAGTTCTTAGGGGAAACTTTCCAGGTGTTGATTACTATTGTAATTGATGCTTGTGAGTGGAACCATTGTATTATTTTTTTATGTTTAGATTGTTATCCATTACCATATCATATTTGATCTTGATCCATATGATATATTGTGAGAAGTTCGTTTAGTTCTTGAGGACATGTGAGAAGTCATGTTGTTATTTGTGGATTTGTGTTGAGTTATTATTCGATGGTTTAGTATTTAAGTTGTGGTGCTATTCTTCTAGTGGTGTCATGTGAACGTCAACTACATGATACTTCACCATTTATGGGCCTAGGGGGATGCATTGTGTATTTGGCTACGAATTGTGGGGTTTCGTAGTGACAGAAACCTGAATCCCCGTTAGGACACCTTTGCACAAGGGAGTGTAGGATCTCAGAGTTTAAGGTTGTGGTTAGATTTATATCTTAATTACTTTCCTGTAGTTACGGATGTTGCAGGGGTTTAATCACAAGTATGTATTAGTCCAAGTAAGGTCGGTATGTTAGCACAGGTTCACCCACACAACACTTACAACACCAGAGAAGAGTACTCGGCTATTTGAAGCGAAAGCACTTGACAGAATTCCCATGTGTCCTCGAGAACATTTGGTCCTTATAAGTATTTCCACCGGCTTGTCCTTTGCTAAGAAAGGATTGGGCCACTTGCTCCGTTTGTTCATTGTCTTTATTACTTGCTCTTTATTTTGTTGCCTTATCATAAAACCACTAAAAATCTGTTTGCTAAGTATTTACAGAGAGTTCTTGCTCCATACTACTGTTCAGCACCTTTTGCTCCTCGTTGGGATCGACACTCCTATTTATCGAAAGTACTGCGACACACCCCCTATACTTGTGGGTCATCAATACTATTTTCTGGCGCCGTTGCCGGGGAGTGAAGCGCTATTGAAGAGTGGAACTGGTAAGGGAAACTTCTACTGTGAGTATTGCTTTTGTTACTGCTTATTGTTTTGTTTCCAATACGGATAACCCACTTGGTTTTATATTTGGGAAAACTACTACCACTGCTAGGGTAGTAGATGAACCACCACCTGTTGAGATAGATCCTTTTAAGATACCTACAAGTATTGTTCATCATGTTATGGATAATTATTATTTAGGGGATGGAACTGTCCATCCTAGTGATCACTTTCTTTTTATCCATGAATTATGCGGGTTGTTTAAGTGTGCATGTATCACAACTGAACAGGTGAAGAAGAAGTTACTCTCCATATCCTTGAAAGGGAGATCTGAAGAATGTTATAAGCTGCTGAAGAATGGACAATCCATGGAATGGGAGGAGATGGCATCTCTCTTTTATTCTAAATTTTATCCTCCCAGTGAGATTCATAAGGATAGAAATCTGATATATAACTGTTGGCCTTGTGATGGAGAGAGTACAGCTCAAGCTTGGGGGTGATTGAAATTACTAATGCTTAAATGTCCTATTCATGAACTCCCTAACAATATTATTATCAATAACTTTTATGCTAGGCTTTCTCTTCATGATAAAGATTTACTAGATGCTTGTTGTGCTGGATCATTCACACATATGAAGGAAGAAGCTAAATGGGATCTACTAGACCGTATTCAAGAGAACACTGAAGCTTGGGAGAATGACAAAGGAAGAAAGTCAGGTATAAACTATGATTATGAATGCATTAAATATTTTATGGAAACTCATGAATTCCGTGATATTAGTAATGATTTTGGTCTTTATTCCCAAAGTATTGCCAATTGTTTTAAGGCCTTTGCCTCTTACATAGAAATTCCCAAGAAGAAGTGGAATAAGTACCATGCTCCTTATAAAGATGTTGTTAGCCATGTTCCTGTTAGAAGTACTGAAGTTTGTACTACTAATCATATTGTGCCTGAACCTCATGTTGAGAAAGTTCCTTTCCCAGCTAAGGTAAAGGAGTATTTTATGATTATTAGTGCAAATAATAAAGGTACAATGAAAACTGTGGAGCCTGATGAGCAATTGAATGTTGAACCTGTGGTAGCTATTATGAAAGACACTGTCACTAGAAAAATAGAGGATGAGCACATTGTCTTCTGTGAAGACGCTTCTAATATTATCTCTCATCCTAGTAAAGCTAGAAAAGCTAGTGTTCCTGTGCTTTCTGTTAAAATTGGTGATCATTGCTACTATGGTTTATGTGATATTGGTGCTAGTTCTAGTGCTATTCCTTATGAGCTTTACAGGGAAATTATGCATGAAATTGGTCCTTGTGAGCTTGAGGACATTGATGTGGTTATTCACCTTGCTAATAAGGAAACCATTTTCCCCATTGGTATTGTAAGAGATGTGGAGGTTCTTTGTGGTAATATTAAATATCATGCTGATTTTCTAGTGCTTAACTCAGCAGCTAGCAAAACTTGTCCTATCATTTTTGGCAGACCTTTCTTGAACACTTGTGGAGCTGTTATAGATTGTAAGAAGGAGAAAGTTTTAACTAAGTTTGATAGAGATTCTTATGAGTTTAACTTTTCCAAATTTGCTAAAGCTCCTTGTGAAAATAGTTTGCTTAATAAAGATTTCAAGATGGAACAACTTGCTTCTATTGATCTAGTTTATGACCTTAGACCTCTTTTTGATGACTGTAAGTATGCTTATTCTGATGATAAAGTTGTTACCAGTGATAGTTATACTGTCAACTTTATTCAAAGTGCTAATGAAAGTTATTATGAGAGAAGAAAACATGGTTTTATGCATCTCAATAATGTTAAGTTTCCCTGTTTTATGTTGAAAGCTTTGAAGTTGCATTTGTTTTATCTTCCTATGCTAGTGGCTTTTTGTTTCAACAATTCATTTTCTCATGATACCCCTATGCATAGGAAGTGGGTTAGACTCAAATGTGTTGGCTATTTGCTTCTTAATGCTCTCTTTCACTTCAAATATTTATCTCCTTTGTGAGCATCTTTGAAAGTTTCAAGCCTAACTTAAAGGCATTAAAGAAAATTACTTGTTGGGAGATAACCCAAGAGTTTTGTCGATTCTTGGAAGTTATTACTTTAGTAATAACCGCTCCTTATCCTTTTTGTTTTGGTTTTTGTGTCAAGTTCAACTACTTTTGTGAAGTAGAGGAGTTGTGAAAAGTGGCTATCCTCGGACAGATTTTTGTGCTGAATTGTAAAAATTCGTGAGGAAGCTCAGTACGTCGGATGGAGATGTATTTTTCTGAGCTTGTTCTCCAAGTTGTTACCCAACTTTAATTAGTTCTGCACTTTTTGATCTAAGAAATATAAGGTTTTCTAAAAAATCAATCTTTACCTGCTGGTCTGTTTTGACAGATTTGTGCCATCATTTGCATTTGCCTCTTACAGAGCCTTTGTTTTGATGGGTTTTCAGTTGAAGTGTGCACCTAAAGGTTTGTGGTTTTTCTTACACTAATGTTGCCATTGAATTTTGTGTATTGCCTTGTGAGTAAAGGAATTTCTAGGAGAAGGGGGAAAGGAATCTGCAGAGTTCGACTTTGAATAGGTAAAAGTGGTGAAAATAGGAGGTTCGTGAAAGCCTAATATTTTTATATATTTGATGTTTTTACTACATAAGGCAAGTTACGAGACGGAACAGAGGAGGAACCGGAGGCCGGGGTGGCCAAACCCACCCCAGGCGCGGGCCCCAGCTGGCCATGCCTGGAGGGGGTTTGACTCCCCCGAGCTCCATCTCCGCTTTGATTTCATATCAAAACCTTCCTTATGCTTTGAAACTTCGTAATATATAACCCCCCGGATCCTCCGAGGTTCCTTCATCGTGTTCTCGTTGTGTTTTCGTTTCGATCTATTTCTGTCAGGAAATCTTCTCAAGTTTAGAGCACCATGGTCTCCGCCAACGGCAAAGGCAATAAGCCTGAGGAAGATGACCTCAAAACCCCAAGGAGGAGGAGATTTTGGTAGGTTATGAAGGAGACATGGAGGAGGATAAGCAACCGGACACCCGCGCTACCGTCGCAAGCATTGAAGTGGTGGCAAGCCCTATCAAGCTTAGGAGGACAGCACGGATGTCTACAGGAGGGAAACCTCCACGTCATACCCTCTCTCCACGGTCACCTCCTCCACGTACTAAGAGACCGTTCCATACTCTTATTCATGAGCTTCAATATCAACATGTGCCCAAAGGGAACTTGCCCTCGGTTTATGATATGCCTCGTTCTAACAATACAGGGAAGGACCATACTAAGGAAGAAGAGTGGGGAAAGAACAACAAGGACTGTAATTCTCAGCCCGACATGATCATGAACCGCATAGAGCAAAACTCGGAGCTGATTCGTGCTTTGACCTTCGAGTTTGAGGATTTGAAGAAACTTATTGAAGAGCTTATCAAGAGAACATCACCACCACCAAAGGAGTAATTCATCATCAGGTTTGGCATCCCCTTGGCTTGTTCCAAGCTTGGGGGAGTGCCGCAGTATCACCACCATTATATTTTATCTTTTACCTTTTTAGTGGATTCATATCTTTGGTAGAGAGGTTATCTTATAGTTTAGTTTGCATGTGGAAGTATCTCTCTTTTAGTTGGTTATGTATCCCTTGGTGTTAGTGCCTTTATTGAATATTAATGAGAAGTCTCATATTTTACTCTTTGCACTTCTTATTTTAGTTTGCAATCTCTATTATATGATGGATCTTGTTGATCAGTATTGGCATCACTTCGGGAGCATCAAGTAGATATAAATTGGTTTTGGCAAACCGAGCTCTGGTCAGTAGCAACAATTTTTGAGGTTTGAAAGAACAAGAGGAAAGCTTACAGGTATTTTTTATCATTTATTTTTCTTTCTTGTTGGCTCATCAGCTTAGTATTCTTTATTTAAGATATTTTGTGTCTTCAAGGGAGATTGCGTGTTTGGCTTTATTTGTCACATCCCAAGATTTTCCAAATCTTGTAATGTGAAAATAAATGAATAAAATAAAACTTTGTTGATTTTCAGAGCCAGAAGAAACTTTTTGAGTTTAAATGGAACCTCAAACCCATTTGAATTAAATAAAATCCTAAAGGAATTTAATGAGTTAAACATTTAATTAAAGGAAATTAAAAATGTTTTGGAAATTACTATTTTGGAATCATTTAATAAAAGAATTGGTATTATAAGAAAAGATGAGTCTATAAATAAAGATTATTTTACAGAGCCAAATTAAACCTTGGCCCAGTACTTAAAATAAAATGTTTTGTTTTGATTAAAAATAGTAAAGGTTTATTTAAACAAAGTAATAAGGATTTAATATCCAAGATTTTATTAATAAAGGTTTTATTATTTCTAAACCATCAAAACTTGTTTATTTATTTAAAATAAGTTTCCAAGTATTTTATATTGGCTTTATTTTAGATTTCAAAATAAATAACTAAATAAAAAAAATCCTATTTGATTTAATAACTAAGGTCCAATCTATTTAATTATTAATGGAGCCTAAAGTAATAATGTTATTTTGTTTTGAACAAAATTTTCCAAATATGTTTTATTTCCAAATAAAATCTACTGTTTGAGTTTTGAAAATATTTGGATTTCAAATGAAGATTTTATTAATAAACAACAACCCTATTTTATTAAGAAACCATGGTCCATTTTATTTAATTAATAAATGGAACCTTTAACAAAATTGTTATTTATTTTAAAACAAGCTTTCTAAATATACCTTATTCAAATACAACCCACTATTTTGGTTTTGGAAAATATATGGATTTAAATTGAGTTTAAAATAAATCAAATCCTAATTTGATTAATTAGCAATGGACAACTATTTAATTAATATTGGACTTTATTTATTTAAAAATTATGGATTTTAGATTTAGGTTCAGACTACTGAACAGAACCAAGTCAAACTTCCAAAGTTTTGGTGTTGGTTTGAATTGAATTGAAACTTGTTTGATTGTTTGAAAACCAAAACAGGAAAATAGAAATAGAAAAAGAAAAGGAATCAGAGACAGAAAAAAATAATAAAGAGGGCGACCCAACCCAGAAGCCCAACAAGGCCCAGCAAGCCAGCCCAACTCCCCTCCCCCGAAAGAAAACGTTTCACACTCCTTTTTAAACCCACGAAGCAACTGACATGTGGACCTCCCCCTCTTCCCTTTCCCACTGACCGACCGGCCCCACTCCTCCTGTTCTTCCTCTTCACCCCGCACGACCTCTTCTCCCCCTCGCCGGCCGTTGCAGGCTATTGATTCATGGCTTGATTACGCCTTAACACGGCCACCATAACTCGCCGCGATCAAGCACACTTAAGCGCCAGCGCCTTCTCCTCCATTTTCCCCAGACACCCCTCATCGACACGCCCCCAGGCCGAAGAATTTTGCCCTGCACTTCCTCTGTCTCCGACGACGCTCTGACGCCGATTCCGCGAAGTCCCCTGGTAAACACCGACCACCCCGTGCTCTCTCGTTCATGCTCCTACACTCGCCACTCTCAACTGCGTCTAATCGTGTACTCGTTTTCCCTCGGGGCGAACCACAGCTCCACCCACGACGAGCTCCAGAACCATCTGACGCCGACCAAGTCTCCGGCGAGCAATTAATCACAACTTCGCGTGCCCCTCGTCGAACCAGCAGCACGTTGAGCATCGCCGTATTCTCCTGAGCCTGGTGAGCATCTTCTTACCCTTTCTTGCTTCCTGCCTCGTCAGCGCCGCCACCAACTGGTCGCTCCGCCGCTCGCCGTTGTCCTCGCGCCGCCAGTCCTTGGCCAGGCAGCAGCAGCCGTCCGATGTCGATCGGATGGATATGATAGAACCACTTATCGAAGGGGTATGCGTCGATCTGCGCCGCATGTTCCAGTTAGATCCAACGCACCCCAGTAGCCGATCCGAGCGAACCGTTATTGCCCATTCAGAAGCAGCCACGTGTACAGGATTCGATTTAAAACAGAATTTTGATCTGATTAGAATACAAATTTGTAATTGCTATAACTTTCAAACCACACGTCCAAATTTGGCAAATTTTATATCAATGAATTCATTAGAACAAGCCCTAGCCAACCATGGCCTTAGTTTGACAAATAGTATCTGTTAGCTTGTTTGAATTTGCAGAAACATTTGTGTACTTGTTTAGAGTATAAAAATTGTTTAAAATTGAATTTAAGGATAAAACCTTTGCAAATTGGATTGTTGTGACCTTAATGACCCTAGGAACCAACCCTTAGTGTTAAAAATGATTTTGGTAAGATTTAGGTTGGATTACTTGACTTAGCCATTTTCTAGACAAATAAAAAGAATGGTTTTTGTTATAAAAATATTTATGGAAAGAAAACTTTAAGAAAATGGTTTGATCAAACCCACTGACCCAAAACACCAAGTTTTGCAAATTAGCAACTCATTTGGTGAACAACTTAATAGTTTTGCCTTGATAAAAACATTTTTCACCACATGAAATGATGAATGGATTTAAAAATGGTTTTGGGCAAAACCCTCTAACTAATGACTTTGCCACTTTGGTAAATGACCAATTTGGAACTTACAAAGTTTAGAAACCCAATAGAGGCCTCTTTGCAAAATAAAACTATTTTGTGCATGCTCCCATGCATGACTTAGATTCCATTACTTTGTGTGTGTGAAGAATTGTTTGTTTGACTTTGGTTTGGAATGTGAATTGAGTTTGTGTTTGCTTGATTGACTTGTAGTGAAGTGTGAGACTAGCAAGATCAAGGAGTGAACCACCATTCCCTACCAAAAAGGCAAGTGATGCTTCATACTATCTATCCCATTATTTTCTCTATGCATTAGTGATTTTGCTAAGTAAACTTGCATGGATTTTGCTAAGTGTAAACCTTACTCTAGGAAATCCTAGTAGATGAATCCTTAGTAGGATTTTACTAAGTTAAGTTTCCTACTACTATCAAGCTTAGCCTAGCTAATAGAAAACATGGGTGGAATATATATTCACACTATGGAAAAATATTCTAAGTCTGAGGACTTGTGTTTTGTTTAATAAAACAACTAAGTTAATGAATCACCTGGGTGGAATGGAAGGATTGGGATATGTTGAGTGGTTACACAAGGCCATGGACTTGGGTTGTGTATGTCACTTGTGGATGGCCACCCAGGAAACAAAGGGATTTGAGATGTCAAATGTTGAGAAGCTTCAAGTGCAACCACTTGGCAATATGGGCTCTGCCATGATCATATAGGTTGCAAGAACTTAGCCATATGGACAGTGGGTGGTAGTGTTTGATAGTTTGGAACGCGTCCATATTGGTCTCAGGGAAAGCTTCTGAAAGATCTTGTCTTGGGAAACCAAGTCTTGTGGGGAAAGTGCACCACCTCTGCAGAGTGTAAAATCTAAGTACTTAGCCATGTCCCTGGTAAAGGACAATTTGAGCATCAAGGCATGGAAGCAATCAAGAATCTCATCATTCAAATTTCTAAGTTAAAATCTTGTGGATTGAACAAGGGTTGTTTGAATTCTTCAATCATTGATGGAGAGATGGCTTGGTACAAGGATCTTGAAATCTTTGATTGAGAAAAATGATTTTGTCAAGCAAAAACTTAGTATTTTCAAAATGATAAGAAAAATCTATTTTGAGCAATGCAAGCCTCAACTCCACTTAGCCAGATGCATATAGATGATAGACTCCACTATATTACCATAGTATCACTTGCCAATACAATTCAAATGTATTGACCCTTTGTGGCTGTAACTTGTATGTTGCAGGTTTGTTTGATTTTAGTGAAGATTGATTGATTAGGATTACAAAGTCTACAACCAACATCTGCCTCTGGCACTTTGAAGATGAAGGACCCCATGCTTATTGTTATTCCGCCTGGAATGTAATGTAATAGCCATATGAGCTATGTGTGATGTATAAAATTATGTTATTCCTGGTTATAAAATTTTATTATGACCTTTGTTTCTTGATATTACATCTTAACTGTGGATGCTAGCTATTGATCCAGGGACTAGCATTGTAAAACACAGGAGGACTCTACCTTATTAGGTTGGGACCCCTACAGATGGTATCAGAGCATTGTGTTGCCTGTAGGATTTGTAAACCTAGGATTGGACAAAAACCCTTAGAAAAAAAATAGGAATTGTATTTGTTCCAAAAACTTATTTACAAAAATCTTGTAAATTCTTTCCTCAACCATTTTGGTTTCAACTCTACTTCTCTTCTACTTCAACTTGATGGAAAACCTACCCCATGACCAAAGACTACACTATGTGCAAAAGACTTCTTCAACATCTTCAACTCTAATGACTTCAACATCTTCAGCATATTCACCAAGGACTTCCAACTTGGATACCACTAAGGACTATAAGTGAAACAAGGAAATCTTGCTCGAGAATTAGAGACTGAGGGAATGCAAAAGTTAGAAGGAGCCATCAACAACTTTGAAGTATTGTGACCAAGAGTTTTTCTCAAGGAAACCAAGATCTCATACAAGAAGAATCATAAAGGAAGGAAAGACCACAAGTGAACCATATAGATGGACCACCATATTTTAGTTAAGACAAAAACACCAACTTATGTGGTGTAACAAAAATATTTTGTTGCCTAAGTATGTGCTTGAACTTTGTTGTTTGAGTGAAAAGTTGTTTGTGATTGCATGCACATTGCTTGTGTGAATTGTGATGTGTGTGATTAGAATTGAGTCCTTAGAAATATTTTGCCTATTTTTAATCTCCCTCCAACCCAAACAGATGACTACTCCAAGAGACACCAACACCAACCAAGAAGACAACATGAGAGAACTTATAGCAACCCAAAACCAGTTGAGCCAAGAAACAACTCAGCTTTTAGCCAACAACAATGGACTAGACCCAGCCATACAAAGGATTTTGAAACTTCAATCCCAATTGTTGCAAGGATTGGTTACTCAAGTGATCAACATGAGAGAAAACTTTTCCCAAAGAGCTAATGACAACAAGGATGACAAAGATGCTATTCTAGAAGGAACCCAAGCTAGCAATATTTTTAGAGACAAAGATCATACATCCAAGGAACATGAAGATCAATGCCCCAAGAAGAGAGAAAGATCTCCCACCTATGAAGAACATGAACTAGAAGAACTCCTAGCTTTGGAGAGACCCAAGAAGAAGAAGAAATTCCCCAACACTAGCAAGAAGGATATTACACAAGTGCAATGTTTCAAATGCAAAGAGATGGGACACTATGCCAATGAATGCCCAGAAAAGGAGAAGAGCCAAGAAGACAAACAAAAGCTAGTGAAACCCAAGATAAAGAAAGATATTAGCCAAGTAATGTGCAAACACTGCAAAGAGTTAGGACATTATGCAAACTACTGTCCAGAAAAGATGAAGCATAAGATAAACCAGCCTATGAGGGATCTCAGCCTTGTCACATGTTTCAAATGCAAGGAACTAGGCCACTATGCAAACAATTGTCCAGAAAGGATGGAGAACAAGTTAAACAAGTCTATGAAGGATCTCAACCTTGGCCCATGAGTCAAGCATGGAAATTAAGGAAATAAATGCAACTGTTTGCTTAGAGAAAGTTTTCCCAGGATCCCAAGAAGGACAATATGTAATTTTTGTTTGAAAATTTTTAAGGGTGGTAGTACCCTAGTTGTTTTGAACCTGATTGTAACCCCTAGCCTCCCCAAATCTCGGGACGAGATTTATTTTAAGGGTGGTAGCCTGTCACATCCCAAGATTTTCCAAATCTTGTAATGTGAAAATAAATGAATAAAATAAAACTTTGTTGATTTTCACAGCCAGAAAAAACTTTTTGAGTTTAAATGGAACCTCAAACCCATTTGAATTAAATAAAATCCTAAAGGAATTTAATGAGTTAAACATTTAATTAAAGGAAATTAAAAATGTTTTGGAAATTACTATTTTGGAATCATTTAATAAAAGAATTGGTATTCAAAGAAAAGATGAGTCTATAAATAAAGATTATTTTACAGAGCCAAATTAAACCTTGGCCCAGTACTTAAAATAAAATGTTTTGTTTTGATTAAAAATAGTAAAGGTTTATTTAAATAAAGTAATAAGGATTTAATATCCAAGATTTTATTAATAAAGGTTTTATTATTTCTAAACCATCAAAACTTGTTTATTTATTTAAAATAAGTTTCCAAGTATTTTATATTGGCTTTATTTTAGATTTCAAAATAAATAACTAAATAAAACAAATCCTATTTGATTTAATAACTAAGGTCCAATCTATTTAATTATTAATGGAGCCTAAAGTAATAATGTTATTTTGTTTTGAACAAAATTTTCCAAATATGTTTTATTTCCAAATAAAATCTACTGTTTGAGTTTTGAAAATATTTGGATTTCAAATGAAGATTTTACTAATAAACAACAACCCTATTTTATTAAGAAACCATGGTCCATTTTATTTAATTAATAAATGGAACCTTTAACAAAATTGTTATTTATTTTAAAACAAGCTTTCTAAATATACCTTATTCAAATACAACCCACTATTTTGGTTTTGGAAAATATATGGATTTAAATTGAGTTTAAAATAAATCAAATCCTAATTTGATTAATTAGCAATGGACAACTATTTAATTAATATTGGACTTTATTTATTTAAAAATTATGGATTTTAGATTTAGGTTCAGACTACTTAACAGAACCAAGTCAAACTTCCAAAGTTTTGGTGTTGGTTTGAATTGAATTGAAACTTGTTTGATTGTTTGAAAACCAAAACAGGAAAATAGAAATAGAAAAAGAAAAGGAATCAGAGACAGAAAAAAAAAATAAAGAGGGCGACCCAACCCAGAAGCCCAACAAGGCCCAGCAAGCCAGCCCAACTCCCCTCCCCCGAAAGAAAACGTTTCACACTCCTTTTTAAACCCACGAAGCAACTGACACGTGGACCTCCCCCTCTTCCCTTTCCCACTGACCGACCGGCCCCACTCCTCCTGTTCTTCCTCTTCACCCCGCACGACCTCTTCTCCCCCTCGCCGGCCGTTGCAGGCTATTGATTCGTGGCTTGATTACGCCTTAACACGGCCACCATAACTCGCCGCGATCAAGCACACTTAAGCGCCAGCGCCTTCTCCTCCATTTTCCCCAGACACCCCTCATCGACACGCCCCCAGGCCGAAGAATTTTGCCCTGCACTTCCTCTGTCTCCGACGACGCTCCGACGCCGATTCCGGCAGCCTCTCACCACCTCCTGCCTCCCCGAACACACGAGCACGCTCACCGCACCCTAGTGCATATTTCTGTGCCATTCAATCAACCGCGGGCGCCCAGAGCACCGACTTCGACAACATCTGGCCGCGCCGCCGCGTCTGCCTCACTCCGACGAAGTCCCCTGGTAAACACCGACCACCCCGTGCTCTCTCGTTCATGATCCTACACTCGCCACTCTCAACTGCGTCTAATCGTGTACTCGTTTTCCCTCGGGACGAACCACAGCTCCACCCACGACGAGCTCCAGAACCATCTGACGCCGACCAAGTCTCCCGCGAGCAATTAATCACAACTCCGCGTGCCCCTCGTCGAACCAGCAGCACGTTGAGCATCACCGTATTCTCCTGAGCCTGGTGAGCATCTTCTTACCCTTTCTTGCTTCCTGCCTCGTCAGCGCCGCCACCAACTGGTCGCTCCGCCGCTCGCCGTTGTCCTCGCGCCGCCAGTCCTTGGCCAGGCAGCAGCAGCCGTCCGATGTCGATCGGATGGATATGATAGAACCACTTATCGAAGGGGTATGCGTCGATCTGTGCCGCACGTTCCAGTTAGATCCAACGCACCCCAGTAGCCGATCCGAGCGAACCGTTATTGCCCAATCAGAAACAGCCACGTGTACAGGATTCGATTTAAAACAGAATTTTGATCTGATTAGAATACAAATTTGTAATTTCTATAACTTTCAAACCACACGTCCAAATTTGGCAAATTTTATATCAATGAATTTAGTAGAACAAGCCTAGCCAACCATGGCCTTAGTTTGACAAATAGTATCTGTTAGCTTGTTTGAATTTGCAGAAACATTTGTGTACTTGTTTAGAGTATAAAAATTGTTTAAAATTGAATTTAAGGATAAAACCTTTGCAAATTGGATTGTTGTGACCTTACTGACCCTAGGAACCAACCCTTAGTGTTAAAAATGATTTTGGTAAGATTTAGGTTGGATTACTTGACTTAGCCATTTTCTAGCCAAATAAAAAGAATGGTTTTTGTTATAAAAATATTTATGGAAAGAAAACTTTAAGAAAATGGTTTGATCAAACCCACTGACCCAAAACACCAAGTTTTGCAAATTAGCAACTCATTTGGTGAACAACTTAATAGTTTTGCCTTGATAAAAACATTTTTCACCACATGAAATGATGAATGGATTTAAAAATGGTTTTGGGCAAAACCCTCTAACTAATGACTTTGCCACTTTGGTAAATGACCAATTTGGAACTTACAAAGTTTAGAAACCCAATAGAGGCCTCTTTGCAAAATAAAACTATTTTGTGCATGCTCCCATGCATGACTTAGATTCCATTACTTTGTGTGTGTGAAGAATTGTTTGTTTGACTTTGGTTTGGAATGTGAATTGAGTTTGTGTTTGCTTGATTGACTTGTAGTGAAGTGTGAGACTAGCAAGATCAAGGAGTGAACCACCATTCCCTACCAAAAAGGCAAGTGATGCTTCATACTATCTATCCCATTATTTTCTCTATGCATTAGTGATTTTGCTAAGTAAACTTGCATGGATTTTGCTAAGTGTAAACCTTACTCTAGGAAATCCTAGTAGATGAATCCTTAGTAGGATTTTACTAAGTTAAGTTTCCTACTACTATCAAGCTTAGCCTAGCTAATAGAAAACATGGGTGGAATATATATTCACACTATGGAAAAATATTCTAAGTCTGAGGACTTGTGTTTTGTTTAATAAAACAACTAAGTTAATGAATCACCTGGGTGGAATGGAAGGATTGGGATATGTTGAGTGGTTACACAAGGCCATGGACTTGGGTTGTGTATGTCACTTGTGGATGGCCACCCAGGAAACAAAGGGATTTGAGATGTCAAATGTTGAGAAGCTTCAAGTGCAACCACTTGGCAATATGGGCTCTGCCATGATCATATAGGTTGCAAGAACTTAGCCATATGGACAGTGGGTGGTAGTGTTTGATAGTTTGGAACGCGTCCATATTGGTCTCAGGGAAAGCTTCTGAAAGATCTTGTCTTGGGAAACCAAGTCTTGTGGGGAAAGTGCACCACCTCTGCAGAGTGTAAAATCTAAGTACTTAGCCATGTCCCTGGTAAAGGACAATTTGAGCATCAAGGCATGGAAGCAATCAAGAATCTCATCATTCAAATTTCTAAGTTAAAATCTTGTGGATTGAACAAGGGTTGTTTGAATTCTTCAATCATTGATGGAGAGATGGCTTGGTACAAGGATCTTGAAATCTTTGATTGAGAAAAATGATTTTGTCAAGCAAAAACTTAGTATTTTCAAAATGATAAGAAAAATCTATTTTGAGCAATGCAAGCCTCAACTCCACTTAGCCAGATGCATATAGATGATAGACTCCACTATATTACCATAGTATCACTTGCCAATACAATTCAAATGTATTGACCCTTTGTGGCTGTAACTTGTATGTTGCAGGTTTGTTTGATTTTAGTGAAGATTGATTGATTAGGATTACAAAGTCTACAACCAACATCTGCCTGTGGCACTTTGAAGATGAAGGACCCCATGCTTATTGTTATTCCGCTGCAATGTAATGTAATAGCCATATGAGCTATGTGTGATGTATAAAATTATGTTATTCCTGGTTATAAAATTTTATTATGACCTTTGTTTCTTGATATTACATCTTAACTGTGGATGCTAGCTATTGATCCAGGGACTAGCATTGTAAAACACAGGAGGACTCTACCTTATTAGGTTGGGACCCCTACATTATTACTTGTATGTTTGCTTGTTTCTTTCAACTCTCTTGCTTGCTACCCAGCCTTGCTAGCCAAAAACCTGTTTTGAGAATGCATACTTCTCATGTTTCCAATCCCTTTGAACCAAAACATGTGCCATTTGTGTCCACCATATCTACCTATTAGCATTACTGCTATTCCAAGCAAATTCTCAAGCTTCATCTATCTTTCGAATTAAAAAGTATTTTGTTACGTGAAACCTAGTTAGTAAAGCTCTTACGAACTTGATGGCACACCTTATGTCCTTGCCCCTAATAGACTTGAACCATTGTGCCATCAAAGCTGTATATGCTTGCACCTATACGTTGGAATTAGCAGAACCGTGCTATCACGGGGAATGTTTTCAACATTGCACTTGTACTTTGTACATAGTTGATATCATGCTCTTTTGTCTGTGGATGTCACCGGTGTGAAATAAAGAGGGAACTTATAAGTCCATGCAGTTTGTATTTTGTGTTAGAGAAACGCCTGGGCCGCTAGCCTAATCCATGCCTAATCATGGTGGAAACTTGCAGCATCACCATAGTGAGCTATCTATGAAGCATCCTCAATAAAAAGCTATGCACATAGTAAATAAAAAGATCGCTGAGATGCTCACTGTCTGCTTGCCTTGTCATTTTGGTTATGGGAAAGCTCATGTACCATGTGCAAGGGGTACCTGTTGGCGGTTCTCTATGATACGCATGTCCTTACAATGACAAGAACTTACCGATAACTAAAGTTGAGTAGCATGAGGAGTGGCCCTCATATTCAAGGGACATGAGATTGCCAACTTATATTTCGTCAAGCATATACTCCATCTTTGTGCACTTTAACCTTAATCATCTCAATATGCCTATGATTGGGGCAATGAGGGCTCAAAGATAGTAAATACAATAATCTTTTGGAAGCTCTTTATGACTTGTAATCACTGCTTCCCTCTATGAAGGGACCTTTCTCCTACTTCCAAGTTGAGTCAGTAAATCTACTTCCTCTCTATCTCCACCAAGCATTTGAGTTGTTGTGTTTCAAGAATTCATATCGTGATTTATTCAATCATGTTTTTTATCTTCCTTGTTTGCACAAAACTATCATCTATTGAGTATTACTTTGAAAGCCTTCATTGTGAAAAACCTTTTTGATCAAAGAGTGCCCCTGTTTTGAAAACTTCTACAAAAAGCTTTTTGTGAAACTGTTTGCCAGGTGTTCTCTGACCAAGAATATAGTTTGCCAATTCCAATTATGATTTATCTTTATGCATCTCTACTGTGACTCTAGTACTTGTCGCAAGCTAAGTTATATAATGGTGTGTTGCTTTCTTCTATGAGTTGTGCAATGGTAAGTGTGATGCTTCTTGTTCGTATTCTTTTATCGACACTTCACTCCATAAACCTGTGCACATGTTTACTGAGCTCAGTTTTCGCTTGGGGACAAGCGAAGGTCTAAGCTTGGGGGAGTTGATACGCCCAATTTGCACCACCATTCTATATCATAATTTACCTCTATTCATTGATATATGTCTTATTATGAGGTATTACTTATGTCTTTTCACCTGTTTATGCATGTTGGATGACTCTTGGAGGATGAACTGCCGGAGTCTGGATTCTGATGGAAAAGAAGGAGTTTTGATGCAATTTCGCGAAGATCAGAAAAATACCAGAAAAATAATATTTTCTCAGAAGACAGAGGAAACCAGAAGGAGGGGCGAAGAAGGGCCACAGGGAGCCCACACCCCCCTAGGTGCGGGTCCCCCCTAGGTCGTGCCTAGGGTAGGTGTGGCCCACCTGCCCGGCTCCCGACTCTGCCCTTTCACCTATATCTTCCATATGGAACCCTAACACCAAGGGAGCGAGCAGAGATAGATTTCCGCCGCCTCTGCGGGGCAGAAAACACCGAGAGAGAAAGATCTCTCCGGCAGACATATTTCTGCCAGGGAAATTCCTTCTCGGAGAGGGGGAGTCATCGCCATCAACACCATCGTCAAGCTAGGCATCATCGGGATCATCATCATCATACACACCATCATCTCCACCAGCACCATCATCACCACTCCATCCCGCTGTAACAATTGTGTCGGATATTGCTTTAGTTCTTAGGGGAAACTTTCCTGGTGTTGATTACTATTGTAGTTGATGCTTGTGAGTGGAACCATTGTATTATTGTTTATGTTCAGATTGTTATCCATTACCATATAATCTTTGATCTTAATCCATATGATGTCTTGTGAGTAGTTCGTTTAGTTCTCGAGGACATGGGAGAAGTCATGTTGTTATTAGTGGATTTGTGTTAAGTTATTATTCGATGGTTTTGTATTTAAGTTGTGGTGCTATTATTCTAGTGGTGTCATGTGAACGTCGACTACATGATACTTCACCATTTATGGGCCTAGGGGGATGCATTGTGTATTTTTCTACTAATTGTGGGGTTGCCGAAGTGACAGAAACCTGAACCCCCGTTAGGACACCTTTGCACAAGGGAGTGTAGGATATTAGAGTTTAAGTATGTGGTTAGATTTATATCTTAATTACTTTCCTGTAGTTACGGATGTTTGCAGGGGTTTAATCACAAGTATGTATTAGTCCAAGTAAGGTTGGTGTGTTAGCACAGGTTCACCCACACAACACTTACAACACCAGACAAGAGTACTCAGCTATTTGAAGCGAAAGCACTTGACAGAATTCCCATGCGTCCTCGAGAATGTTTGGTCCTTATATGTATTTCCACCGGCTTGTCCTTTGCTAAGAAAGGATTGGGCCACTTGCTCCGTTTGTTCGTTGTCTTTATTACTTGATCTTTGTTTTGTTGCCTCATCAGAAAACCACTAAAAATCCGTTTGCTAAGTATTTACAGAGAGTTCCTGCCCCATACCATTGTTCAGCACCTTCTGCTCCTCGTTGGGATCGACACTCCTATTTATCGAAAGTACTGCGATACACCCCTATACTTGTGGGTCATTAGACCATAGAAAACTTGCAATAACACATACATTATGGGATTATTCAACATACAAACTTGGGAGCATCACACTAGTTCAAATTCAATACAAACATTGACAGTAGTTCAAATTCATCATACAACTTCAAATTAATAGTTAAAATTCATTTTTTTTCCTGTTCCTAGTGTTTTTCGCGGGGTTCACCACCTTGCTCCGGGTGATCCTAGATGGAATATTCTCGGAGTCCACCATTAGCTTCTTTCGTTTGTTCCCTTTGTTCTTATTCTCTGCATTCAATGAATCAAGTGATTTAGTCTGTTGTACAATTGGTCAATCTCATCTCGATCCATTAGTTCATACTATAATGACCGCAATGCTTCAATCTCCTCTCATGTAATTTCTTTATTCTTCTTCTCTACATCCAATGAATCAATTGCTTAAGTATGTTATACAATTGTGAAAGGAATATGCCCGGGAGGTAATAATAAAGTGGTTATTATCTTATTCCATGTTTGTGATAAATGTTTATTTTTCATGCTATAATTGTGTTAAGAGGAAACATTAACACATGTGTGATTTATAAATAGAAAAGGTTCCTAGTAAAGCCTATTTTTATACTAGCTTGTTGATTAACAGATGATCAAAGGTTTCCTGATCATGAACATTGGATGTTGTTAATAACAGGGTCATATCATTGGAGAATGATATGATGAACAGTCACCCACAGTAGATGTAGCAATATGATCATGTCATCAAGTTTATATTGCTAACACATTTGTAGTAACTCAATGTCCTTAGACCATGAGATAACGTCATTAAATTTCACCGGAAGAGTACTTTGATTCCATCAAACATCACACCTTAACAGGTTGATTATAAAGGTGTCGTTAGGTACTTCAAAAGTGTTAGTTGAGGATCGTGGACCAAGAGTGGAATTTTCCATCCGGATGACGGAGAGATATACTTAGGGCCCTCTCGGTGATATCACGGTGGCATAGCTTGCAAGCAAGTGATTTGATCACTAGAATGTCATTTCACGGGAATGAGAAAAAGAGTACTTGTCGGTAACGAGATTAAACAGGGTATGGTTGATACCAAGTGATCGGATCTCAGACAAGTAAAATATCGCGAGACAAAAGGAATTTGATTACAGTGAAAGAGGTTTGGACGATCATCTAATCTTCGTGGAACTAGTGGGAGTCATTATGGATCTCCAGGTCCCGCTAATTATTATTGATCGGAAAAAGTCTCGATCATGTCTACATAGTTCTCGAACCTGTAGGGATACACACTTATGGTTAGTCGATGCATTTGAGCGGATAGGGAACACAGGGGAAGTCAATGGACATCGCAGAAAATTGTTTTGTTGAATCTGCCGAAATGGTTTCGGGGTATCGAAACAAAGCAAGGGATCAAAATGTTAATGTGTTCAATAAATGAAGTGTTCATTAAATGAAGTACTCATTAAATGAAGTGTTCATTAAATTGAGTTGCGTTAAAGCAAGGGAACTAGAGTGCTTTAATGGAAAGACCATTGGTTTTTTGAGTGGAGAATAAATGGAGAAAGTGGAAATTGAATTTTATGTGAGTGGAGTGTACACCCACATGAATGAGAGGAGGGGAGGGGAACCTCTTGTCCGCCATACAAGGGAGGGGCTTCCCCCTGTCCCCTATAAAAGGAGGAGGAGTCATCCCTCTCTCTCACACTCTCACTTGCCTCTCTCATATGCCCTTTGGTTGGCATCTTCTCCCCTTGCTTGCCTTGCCCATTGCCACTAGAAAAGGTGCTTGGTGAAGCCTTTCTCGACATATTCCCCTCCACAACCTATACCATGGAATAGCACTGTTGGAGTTCCCTAGGATCCACTACTTCCGCTGCCCGGCTGGAGCGAGGGTTCGGGAGACATCGGTGCATCATATGTGTGACCGATTATGGAGGCGCTGCCTGTTTGTGGCGCTGATCATCTCCACGTCCTCGCGTATGGTCATGTACATCTACATCAACCACGTTTTTTTGTCGGAATGTTATCCCGCTTACGGCCTATGAGGGCGAGTCCATCTGTAACTGTTACTCAGTATCTCCATGATTTGATCTTGGCAGTTGCAACCATAGGATTTTTTGTTTTCTATGCAATGAACCCCATCAGCAATATCAGAGCTATGCCTATGCGTAGATGCTTTGTATGCTTAGAACACATGGAGATGTGGGTGTTGAGGATCATGTTCTTTCAAATATTTTGTACTTCGTATATTGGTGGCATAGTGGGATGAAGCGGCCCGGACAAACTTTACATGTCGTCGCACATGAGACATGTTCCACGCTTCACATGCAACTCGTTTTGCATAAGTGGCTAGCGTGTGCCTGTCTCTCCCACTATAGTTGATATCTAATTTACAATAGTGTGCTTAATAATTTGGTTATCACGGTTTTGGCAGAAGTTCGTAGGTAGAACAGTTCTTTCATAGAAATCCCACAACCACGTAAAATATACAAAAGATAAATTAGAGGCATATAGATTTATTTTTTGCTGGGATTGTGTCATGATATGGTAATGTTATAATTTGTTGTATGGATTGATACTATTGGAAATTATAATATGCCAAAGTGTAAGCGCCATAGAACATGGCGTGATAGAGATAATACCATGATGCACAAGATAGTGATCAAGTACGAGAACCATATCATGTCACTCTTACATATGATGTTTGTTTGCATATTATTTATGCTTATGCCTAGCTTAGAACTTGGCGGTAGCATTATAGGATGATCCCTCCTACTGAATATTAAGATAATAATATGTTCTTCCGTAGTATGCACCATTAAGAAAGTTCGTCGTCTCGAAGCACTACGTGATGATCGGGTGTGATAGATTCTATGTTCGCATACAACAGGTGTAAGACAGTTTTACACACGCGAATACTAAGGTTCTTACTTGGTGAGAATATCATGTACATACATGGCCTTAGAACATGAACCGAAGGTAAAGCACGAGTCATATGGATCATATGATGCCCATATGATGCTCGCCATTGGAGCTACGCCACTGTAAGGTTCCCAACCTTTAATAAGGTAGAGATCCCTGTGTTTACAATGCTAGTCCCTGGATCAATAGCTAGCATCCACAGTTAAGATGTAATATCAAGAAACAAAGGTCATAATACAACTTTATAACCAAGGATAAAATAATTCATTACATCTTACATAGCTCATTTGGCTATCACATTACAATGCAGCAGAATATCTATATAGCATGGAGTCCTTCATATTCAAAGTGCCACAGGCAATCATGTTGGTTGTAGACTTGTAATCCTATTTAACACACTTCACTAACATCAAACAAACCTGCAACATAATAAGTTGCAGCCACAAGGGTCAATACATTTGAATTGTATTAGCAAGTTTCACTACTATGTAGAATTAAGTGGATCCTATCATTACATGCATTTTTTGGCTAAGTAGGGTTTAGGCTCATTTGCATAAAGCAATATAGTTTTATCCTATCTTTTCAAAATAGTTTTGATCTTTTGAAAATATTTTTGAACTCCTTGGAAAACTCCAAGTGCTTCTAATCCCTTGTTGTCACCATCAAGTTTTACTTTGAGAAATTGGAATGTCGAGATCTTCCATAGCTTCAGGCCTTAGTTGCTCAGAGTTGTCCGTAACCGGGAACACGGATAAGTAATTGAATTTGATCTTCTGCAGAAGTTGTACACTTTACCCACATGACACAATCTCGTCTTGACGCCACCAGTGGCCGCTGGATAAGTACTCACCAAAATGGAGTACCGGCAGATCAAGAATGTGACAAAGTATTTCCATAGAAGTCCTCCCAATACACAATGCTAGCTTGTCTACCAGGCACCAATGTAGGGATATATTTCACTTACACAATTCTAGTTAACCTAAAGATGCCAATGCATGGGTCTTCCACTATGTAGTTGACTAAGCCAGAGCCCATTTAGCATGTGGCTGTACACGGAAGCCACTTACGAGAAACATGTTCAATCTCTAAGTCCCTAGGTGGTTTTCTTCTAGTACACACACAAAAAGATAGCCATATAAACATGGTTCCCTTTGTTGCCACCTTGTCCAAATCTTGAGTATCCTTTTCCACCCAGGTGGTTCATTGAGTACTTATTTTATTATATAAAACATATACCTTTCCAACACTTCATATAATCATATCATGTATCCCATCCCAAATATATAGCAGGGCTAAGCATACTACAACTACAATGTTTTCACTAAGGAATATATAAGGATATCCTATTAGGGTTTAGCATAGCATAAAATATAGTAGTCTTACCATGCATGTTACAAAAATCCACTAAGTGTAATGAAAATAGTAGGACATGGATGATAGTGTCACTTGCCTTTTTAGTAGAGAATGTTGGTTCACTTCTTGATCTTGCAAATATCACACTCTTCTAACTTCACTACAATTCAATCAAGAAAACACATATTCAACTAGCATTCAAACAATTTATCACACATAAAATAACAAAAACAAGGTCATGCATGCAAGAATGCAACAGATAGATTTATTTGGAAAAGTGGTTTCTACTAGGCTCTAAACATTTTCTAGCTCACATTGGTCATTTACAAAAGTGGTAAAACCATTTGCAAAAGGTTTCATCTCATAAACCAAATATTATGCTAAGGTGATATTTTATGTGGTTGAAAATATCTTTTAGCAAAGTAATGACTTTATATGGTTCATCAAATATGTTCTTAAATCTCAAAACTTGGTGTTTAGGGTCAGAAGGTTTGAATCAAATCATTTCCCAAAGGCTTTACTCAAAAATCAGTTCTAAACCATAAACAATATTTTTATTTGACTAGAAATGTGCTAATTCAAATATTTATCCCTTAACTCCACAAAATACAATTTTAAATCCATAAGTTGGTTCCTATGGTCAGTAGGTTCAATACAAACCATTTAGCAAAGGGTTCACCTTAAAAATATATCTAGAATAATTTTTATATTCAAACTATGCCTACACATGTTACTGCAAATTCAACCAATTTTACAGAAGGACAACATTAAACAAAGTGCATGGTTGCAAAGTACTTGTTCTGCTGATTCCATTGATATAAAATTTGCAAAATTTGGACGTGTAGAATTAAAGTTATGAATTTTACAAGTTTGCATATCTAATAGATTCTAATTTTTGTTTTAATTCAAACTCTGTCCACGTGGATCGATCCCATTGGTTGGTAATGGTTCGTGCGGATCGACTAATACTGGCCACAGGATCTTACTTAAAACGCACAACGCAGATGGATGCGTACCCTTTTGATTAAGATCTAATCTCAGCCAATTGATCAAAATCCAACGGACACAACGCAGTTGACCATTGTCTGGCGGCGCTGGCGGCGGCGGACGGTGGCGCACGCTCGGGCGGTGGCGTTGGTGATGATTCAGTAAGCGAGGGAGGGAGGGAGTATGCTCATCGTGCTCGCGCGTTTGTGGTGAATCTCAAGGTGTGGTCAGCTTGTCGAGAGGCGCACCGAAGCAGCGACGATTGCTCGTCGAAGTCAGTAGCGGCGTCGCATGCTTCGGTTCGTCGTCGGGGGCGAGGCTGCAGGTCACCCTAAGGCAAGATAAAGGCATGGTTATACGCGGGAGAGTGTAG
The DNA here is from genome assembly GCA_910589765.1 of Avena atlantica. Taxonomy (NCBI): domain Eukaryota; kingdom Viridiplantae; phylum Streptophyta; class Magnoliopsida; order Poales; family Poaceae; genus Avena; species Avena atlantica. Next base: position 481,654,668 of record OU342735.1, on the reverse strand, counting down.
GGATTACATGAGCATCATAGGAAGGGTTCGGGGCGGTCTGTACTCACTGGGGGAACTCGCCGGAGAAATGGCAGACGACGGCGCTCTCGAGTTTTGGTCGTTGCCGAGCCTACGGTGCTCGCGTGGGTGTGGGGTTGGTGCAGGGAGATGCGCAAGAAGAGGGGAAGCAATCTCGCATGCAGTGGGAGGTGAGAAGCGGTTGGACGGTGTCGGAATTGGTCGGAGAAGTTCGTCGGGGCAGAGGGGTTCGAGATCGTGATTCTCGCAGCCTGGAGGAAGAGGGGAAGTGGCGACTGGGGAAAAGAGAGATGAGGGCGAGGCGTATAAGTGTGAGTGGTCACTGGCGAGTTTAATACAGCCATTAACGCGAATTTGTGAGGATTTAAATGCGGCAGAAACGGCGGTGAGCGAGGCGGAACGGTCGACGCGGGTGAAGACGACGACCTGGCAGGTGGGGTCCGGGTGTCTGTGAGAGAGAGAGAAGGGTGGGGTCTACTGATCAGCGACGGGGCGGGTGCGCTTCTGGGTGAAAAACGTTTTGCCAGAGGGGGTTTAGTTGGGCTGCGCTGCTGGGCTTGCTGGGCTGGGCCAGATGGGTTGGGTTAGTTTCATTTTTTATACCGAATGCTTTTCTTTTTCTGTTTTGAATTTCTGTTTTGATTTTATTTCAAACAATTCAAACTCCATTTGAATTCAAACCACCACCATACTTTTGGGTATAATTCAATTCTGTTTATCAACATATTCCAAAGTCCAAAATAGAACAACTATTTTTAGGGTTTATTATTTATTAAAAATAAATAAATAGTCTTTATTTCAAATAGAATTCAAATATGTTTAAAACTCTATTTGACTTTCTAAATTTTCCAAAACCTTTTCAGTAGGTTTTATTTGAAAGTATAAAACACTTGGAATTTTTATTTAAAATACTTTAACAGTTTTAGTGTTTATTTAAAATGGAAAAATCCTTTACTTAAATAAAATTGGATATTAATAAATCCTTATCATTTTATTTAAATAATCCTTTACTCTTTTTATCAAATAGAAATATTTTATTTCATTTGCTTTGCCAAGATTTAATTTGACTGTTTAAAATAGTCCTTAATTAATATTTCTACCTTTGCTTATAAAAAACATATCTTTTTATTTAAAGATCCAAAAATGGTGATTCCAACTATTATAACTTTATTTATTATTTGTTTATCTTTTTAAATCCCTTTAGGATTCTATTTGATCAAAATAGGTTTTGATGTTTCCAATTGGAAGGCAAAAAGTTTCTCTTTACCCTAAATTTCAACAAATTTTTTTATTTTGTTTATTTATTTTTCACATTTCAAAATTTGGAAAATTTTGGGATGTGACAGGCTAGCACCCTTAAAATAAATCTCGTCCTGAGATTTGGGAAGGCTAGGGTTACAAGTTGGCTTCAAGGCAACTAGGGTACTACCTCCCTTAAAAGAAAGTCTCATAGGGTTACATTGATGGTTCACTTGACTATGGGTTCAACACTTGATATCTAGACAAGGAATCCTTATTTGACTCTTCTGAGTTAACTAGTTCATGACATCCACTTCTTCTATTTATTCAAGGTTCCCATCCATGTCAATGTGGTTCACATGTCCTTTCTGGGTCACATTGGAGTCATTTCCATTGGATCTTCTAGCATCCTTTTTCTTTTTCTTCTCAGGACAGTCTGATGCATAGTGTCCAAGTTCCTTACAATTATAGCACTGCAACTGGCTAATATCTTTCTTCCTGAAAGTATCATGTTGGTTCTGACCAAGGTCATCTCCATTGTCAGTATCATTTCCATTATTATCACTTCCATTGTTGTTGTGGTGATACTGATGTGGTTCAAAATCTTCATTGCTCCTTTTGAATGAACGCTTCTTTTGTGATGATCCTGAGTGATACTTGAGTTTATGCTTCCTCTTTCTATTCTCAACTTGATTCATCTTGTTTTCCAAAATGGTGTCTTTGTCACAGAGTGCTTGATAAGTTGGGACATAGGCAACAGATAGCTGCAGGTTCAACTCATCATTAAGTCCTTCAAGGAATTTCTCCTTTCTCTTATCATCTGTGTCAACTTCATCCGGTGCATAGCGTGCCAGATTGTTGAACTCTTCAATGTACTTAGCCACACTAAGGTGACGCTGTTTCAGATTGTGAAACTCCTTTTTCTTCAAGTTCATCACTCCAGATGAGATGTGAGTTGTATGGAAACCATCCTCAAAAATAGCCCCAAGTCACGTCCTCAAGGGGAGTGGTGATCTGAAAGTTGTCCCACCATGTTGATGTTGGTCCTTCAAGCAGAAATGCTGCAAACCTAACTTTTTCTTCGTCGGTGCAGCCAACAGTCACTAAGTCCTTGTTCACCGAACGTAACCAATCATTGGCTAGCATTGGGTCAGTTGTTCCAGAGAACCTTGCAGGTCTTAGTTTTAGGAACCTGGTGAGCATATCATGTGCTGGAGGGTTATTCTGATTGTTGTTGTTGTTGTTGTTGTTGTTGTTCTGATTCTGATTTTGCAGAAACTGCGTCATCATCTGCAATATTTGAGCTTGAGCTATCATCAACTGCTGCATCTCGGGAGTGATGTTGTTATTGTTATTTTGGTTGGGGTTGGCACGACGGGGAGGCATCTGTCGGTTTGATAGGCATAAGTAATGACAGATAGGCAATAGGGAGTCCTAACACACAACCCAAAACAATCAAGTTCAATCAAACAATCAAGCAATCAACAAGCAATTATCCACTTAACAACTTATGAGCTTAACTCATGAGTTGAAGGAAACAACAAGTTTTCTTGAAATAATTAACTTAGTATAGTCATACCTCATAGGTCAATATGATCCATACACTAACATGATATCAATGTTTTGGTAGGCAATCTAATGTCTCTAGGTTCTCACTTGTAGTCCTTAGTGATGTCTAAGTTGAAGTCCTTGGTGAAACTAAAGTTGAAGTCATTGGTCATGGTGAAGGCTTTGTCCATCAAGTTGAAAAGGAAGAGATCTAGAATCAAAACCCAAAGGTTGAGGAAAGAGTTTACAAGATTGTTTGTAAATAAGTTTTGGAACAAATACAACTCCTATTTTTCTAAGGGGTTTTGTCCAATCCTAGGGTTACAATCCTACAGGCAACACAATGCTCTGATACCATCTGTAAGGTTCCCAACCTTTAATAAGGTAGAGATCCCTGTGTTTACAATGCTAGTCCCTGGATCAATAACTAGCATCCACAGTTAAGATGTAATATCAAGAAACAAAGGTCATAATACAACTTTATAACCAAGGATGAAATAATTCATTACATCTTACATAGCTCATTTGGCTATCACATTACAATGCAGCAGAATATCTATATAGCATGGAGTCCTTCATCTTCAAAGTGCCACAGGCAATCATGTTGGTTGTAGACTTGTAATCCTATTCAACACACTTCACTATCATCAAACAAACCTGCAACATAATAAGTTGCAGCCACAAGGGTCAATACCTTTTAATTGTATTGGCAAGTTTCACTACTATGTAGAATTAAGTGGATCCTATCATTACATGCATTTTTTGGCTAAGTAGGGTTTAGGCTCATTTGCAGAAAGCAATATAGTTTTATCCTATCTTTTCAAAATAGTTTTGATCTTTTGAAAATCTTTCTGAACTCCTTGGAAAACTCCAAGTGCTTCTAATCCCTTGTTGTCACCATCAAGTTTTACTTTGAGAAATTGGAATGTCGATATCTTCCATAGCTTCAGGCCTTAGTTGTTCAGAGTTGTCCGTAACCGGGGACACGGCTAAGTACTTGAATTTGATCTTCTGCAAAAGTTGTACACTTTACCCACATGACACAATCTCGTCTTGACGCCACCAGTGGCCGCTGGATAAGTACTCACCAAAATGGAGTACCGGCAGATCGAAAATGTGACAAAGTATTTCCATAGAAGTCCTCCCAATACACAATGCTAGCTTGTCTACCAGGCACCAATGTAGGGATATATTTCCCTTACACAATTCTAGTTAACCTGAAGATGCCAATGCATGGGTCTTCCACTATGTAGTTGACTAAGCCAGAGCCCATTTAGCATGTGGCTGTACACGGAAGCCACTGTACGAGAAACATGTTCAATCTCTAAGTCCCTGGGTGGTTTTCTTCTAGTGCACACACAAAAAGATAGCCATATAAACATGGTTCCCTTTGTTGCCACCTTGTCCAAATCTTGAGTATCCTTTTCCACCCAGGTGGTTCATTGAGTACTTGTTTTATTATATAAAACATATACCTTTCCAACACTTCATATAATCATATCATGTATCCCATCCCAAATATATAGCAGGGCTAAGCATACTACAACTACAATGTTTTCACTAAGGAAGATATAAGGATATCCTATTAGGATTTAGCATAGCATAAAATATAGTAGTCTTACCATGCATGTTACAAAAATCCACTAAGTGTAATGAAAATAGTAGGACATGGATGATAGTGTCACTTGCCTTTTTAGTAGAGAATGTTGGTTCACTTCTTGATCTTGCAAATATCACACTCTTCTAACTTCACTACAATTCAATCAAGCAAACACATATTCAACTAGCATTAAAACAATTTATCACACATAAAATAACAAAAACAAGGTCATGCATGCAAGCATGTGTCACATCCCAAGTTTTTCCAAATCTTGTAATGTGAAAAATAAATGAATAAAATAAAACTTTGTTGATTTTCAGGGTGAGAAGAAACTTTTTGAATCCAATTTGAAACCTTCAAAACCAATTTGGATCAAATAAATCCTAAAGGGATTTAAAAAGATAAACATTTAATAAAGGAAAATAAAAATATTTGGAATTACTATTTTGGATCTTTAAATAAAGGATTTGGTTTTCAAAAGAAAAGGTGGTTTTATAAATAAAGATTATTTTATAGAGCCAAATTAAAAACCTTAGCCAAGCTTTTGAAATAAAAACATTTTGTTTTGATAAAAATAGTAAAGGGCTATTTAAAATAAATTAATAAGGATTTAATATCCAAGTTTTATAAATAAAGGTTTTACTATTTTAATTAACCATCTTATCTATTTATTTCAAATAAGTTTTCCAAGTATTTTATATTCTCAAAATAAAACCTACTGTTTTGGTTTTGTTGTTGTTTTAGGTTTCAAAATGGAGTTTTGAATAAATCAAAATCTATTTGAATAACAAAGGTCTATTTATTTATTTAATTAATAATGGACTCTAAAATAAAAATATTATTTTGGATTTTGGTTTATGTTGTTAAAAAGAACCAAATTCAATTGCAAAGTGTGTTGAATGTTTGAATGTTTGTTTTTGTTGTTTGAATTGTTGGTTGAATTTCAAAACAGAAATTAGAATTGGAAAAAGAAAAAGATTCAGACAGAAAAAAAATATGGAAACGAATCTGACCCAACTGAGCCAGCCCAATAAGCCCACTCGCAGCCCAGTCTCCCTCCCCCGAAGCGTTTTATTCCACTCACGATGTAACCCGCACAAACGCTGACCAGAGGACCCCACTTGAAACGTTCCTCCTCGCTGACGCCCGGACCCCACACAGCCAGCTCGTTCTCTTCTTCCTCGCGCAGACGACGCCGGCCGTTTCCTGCCGTTGATGTCGCGCTTAAATTCGCCATGCGACCACGCACTTTTAAAGCGCCCACTCCTCCTCTCCATTTCCCCTCACGCGCCTCCCTCTCTCTGCCCCCAGGCTGCCCTGAATCGAGCTCGCCCTCTCACCACTCCGACCACCGTCTCCGACCAATTCCGGCCGAGCCTCGCCACCACTTGCTTCCCCAAGCACACGGGAACATTCCCCACTCCCAGACTCTTCTCCCTGTACCCTCCGTTCAACCGCGGGCGCCCCAGAACGTCGTCTTCGACAAGCTCTGAGCGCCGCCGTGTCTGTCTTCCACTCCGGCGAACTCCACAGGTAAACTCCGTTCGCCCCAGCACTCCTCGTTCACGCTCCCACACTCGCCACGTCCTCCTGCATCTGACCATGCCCATGTATTGCCTTAGAGCGATCTGCAACGTCGACTCCGACAAGGACCAGAGCCGCCCGACGCCGTTCTCCACTCCGGCGAGCAATCCTACTAGAACCAGAGCGCCCCTCGACCAACCGACCACGCCTCGAGCATCACTCGTCCTTGCGATCACGGTGAGCATCCTCATTTCCTCTATTGCCTCCTGTAGCTGCCATAGCGCCACCGCCTGAGCGTCGCCACCGTCTGCCGCCGCGCAGCGCCGCCAGCTTTTGGTCAAATGAGTAGGAGCCGTTAGATCTGAATCGGATGCATAAGATTAGAATCAAGTCGAAGGGGTACGAGTGAGCCTGTGCCGTGCGATAACAGTTAGATCCAACGGCCTATAGCACGTGATCCACCCGAACCGGTACCGTCCAATCAAAACATGACGCGTGGCCAGGTTTCGTTTTAAAAACAGATTTGAATCTGTTAGAGATTCAATTTTGAAACCTTTGTAACTTTTGATCCCCACGTCCAAAAATTACAAACTTTATATCATTAGAATCAGTGGAACAAGCCCTAGTCAACCATGCAATTTGTTTAGTAAATAGTATCTGTTAGATTGTTTGTTTTTGCAGAAACATTTGTATGCTTGTTTAGATTAGAAAAATTATTCAAAAATTTTTTTGAGGTTGAAACCTTGGCAAATTAGTTGGTGGTGAATCTACTGACCCTAGGAACCAACCCATGGTTTTAAAAATTAATTTGGTGAAGTTTGGGTTGGATTAATTAATTTAGCCCATTTCTAGCCAAATAAAAATAATGGTTTTGCGATGAAAATGTTTTTGGAGTAAAAACTTTGGGAAAATGATTTGTACCAAACCTACTGACCCTAAACACCAAGTTTTGAGAAACAACAACTTATTTGGTGAACAACTTAAAGTTGTTGCTTTGATAAAAATATTTTCCACCACATAAAATAATGATTGGTTTTAAAAATGGTTTTTGGACAAAACCCTTTTGCAAATGACTTTGTCACTTTGGAAAAATGACCACTTTGGACTTTACAAATTTTAGAGCCTAGTAGAAACCATCTTTGCAAAATAAAACTACCCCTTGCATGCTTGCATGCAAAACTTAGATTCCATTGTTTTATGTGTGTGAATTGTTTGATTGATTATTGGTTTGGAATGCTAGTTGATATTGTGTTTGCTTGATTGATTGTAGAGAAGTTAGAAAAAGTGTGAGACTAGAAAGATCAAGGAGTGAACCAACATTCCCTACCAAAAGAAAGGCAAGTGACACTATCATCTAAAGTCCTACTATTTTCATTATACTTAGTGGATTTTGAAAACATGCATGAAAACAATTTCTATACTTATGCTATGATAAATCCTAATAGGATACCCTATACATTCCTTAGTTAAAACAATGTAGTTGTTACATGCTTAGCCATGCTATATTTTGAAAAGTGTTATATGTTGAGATTTGATGAGGTTGAGAAAAGACTTATGTTTTATATAATAAAACAAGGACTCAGTGAACCACCTGGGTGGACAAGGATACTTTGAGTTTTGGAGAAGGTGGCAACAAAAGGAACCTTTTCTATGGCAATCACTTTGTGTTGTGCTCCAAAGGAAAACCACCCAGGAAACTTAGAGATTGAACATGTTTCTCCAATTGTGGCTTTCGTGTGCAACCACATGCTATTTATGGCTCTGGCTTAGTCAACTACATTGGGAAGACCCATGCATTGTCTTCAAGTTACTGGACATGAGGACCTGGAATCCTACATGGGTACTTAAGACAAGCTAGCAATGGTGTATGGGAGGACCCTCTGGAAAGACTTCGTCACATTCTCAATCTGCCAGTACTCCATCTTGGTGAGTACTAATCCAGTGGCCACTGGTGGCAAAAGTATGGGATTGTGACATGTGGGTAAAGTGTACTACTTCTGCAGAAGATAATAAAAATCTAAGTACTTAGCCGTGTCCCCGGTTATGGACAATACTGAGCAACTAAAGTTTGAAGCTATGGGAAATCTCGACATTCCAATTTCTAAAAGAAAACTTTCTAAGTGACAACAAAAGACTTGATGCACTTGTGGGTACCAAGGAGCTCAAGAGATTTTGATGAAAACTTGATGCCCTTGGGGTTACTAAGGAGCTCAAGAGATTTTCGACAAGGACTTGAATACTTGGGGATACCAAGGAGTTCAAGGGATTTTGATAAAGAGATTTGACAAAGGAAAAAAACCATTTGAAAGATAGGATAAATTATTGCTTTCTGCAAATGAGCCTTAAATCCTACTTAGCCAAAAATGCATGTAATGATAGGATCCACTTATATTCAACATAGTAGTGAAACTTTCCAATACAATTCAAATGTATTGACCCTTGTGGCTGTAACTTGTAATGTTGCAGGTTTGATTGTTTTTAGTGAAGATTGATTGATTAGGATTACAAGGTCTACAACCAACATGTCTGCCTGTGGCACTTTGAAGATGAAGGACCCCATACTTATAGTTATTCCGCTGCAATGTAATGTAATAGCCAAATGAGCTATGTATGATGTAATAAAATTATGTTAATCCTGGTTATAAAGTTATATTATGACCTTTGTTTCTTGATATTACATCTTAACTGTGGATGCTAGCTATTGATCCAGGGACTAGCATTGTAAACACAGGGGACTCTACCTTATTAAAAGGTTGGACCCTTACAGCATGCAACAGATAGTTTTATTTGGAAAAGTGGTTTCTACTAGGCTCTAAACATTTTCTAGCTCACATTGGTCATTTACAAAAGTGGTAAAACCATTTGCAAAAGGTTTCATCTCATAAACCAAATATTATGCTAAGGTGATATTTTATGTTGTTGAAAATATCTTTTAGCAAAGTAATGACTTTATATGGTTCATCAAATATGTTCTTAAATCTCAAAACTTGGTGTTTAGGGTCAGAAGGTTTGAATCAAATCATTTCCCAAAGGCTTTACTCAAAAATCAGTTCTAAACCATAAACAATATTTTTATTTGACTAGAAATGTGCTAATTCAAATATTTATCCCTTAACTCCACAAAATACAATTTAAAATCCATAAGTTGGTTCCTATGGTCAGTAGTTTCAATACAAACCATTTAGAAAAGGGTTCACCTTAAAAATATATCTAGAACAATTTTTATATTCAAACTATGCCTACATATGTTTCTACAAATTCAACCAATTTTACAGAAGCAAAACATTAAACAAAGTGCATGGTTGCAAAGTACTTGTTCTTATGATTCCATTGATATAAAATTTGCAAAATTTGGACGTGTAGAATTAAAGTTATGAATTTTACAAGTTTGCATATCTAATAGATTCTAATTTCTGTTTTAATTCAAACTCTGTGCACGTGGCTCGATCCCATTGGTCGGTAACGGTTCGTGCGGATCGACTAATACTGGCAGCAGGATCTTACTTAAAATGCACGGCGCAGATGGACGCGTACCCTTTCGATTAAGATCTAATCTTAGCCAATAGATCAAAATCCAACGGATACAGCGCAATTGACCATTGTCTGGCGGCGCTGGCGGCTGCGGACGGCGGCGCACGCTCGGGTAGTGGAGTTGGTGACGATTCAGGAAGCGAGGGAGGGAGGGAGTATGCTCACCGTGCTCGCGCGGTTGCGGTGAAGCTCAAGGCGTGGTCAGATTGTCGAGGGGCGCACCCGAGCAGCGACGATTGCTCGTCGGAGTCAGTGGCGGTGTCAGATGCTTCGGTTCGTCGTCGGGGGCGAGGCTGCAGGTCACCCTAAGGCAAGATAAAAGCATGGTTAGACGCGGGCGAGTGTGGGGATTACAGGAGCATCATCGGAAGGGTTCGGGGCGGTCTGTACTCACCGGGAGAACTCGCCGGAGAAATGGCAGACGACGGCGCTCTCGAGTTTTGGTTGTTGCCGAGCCTACGGTGCTCACGCGGGTGTGGGGTTGGTGCAGGGAGATGCGCAAGAAGAGGGGAAGCAATCTCGCATGCAGTGGGAGGTGAGAGGCGGTTGGACGGTGCCGGAATTGGTCGGAGAAGTTCGTCGGGGCAGAGGGGTTCGAGCTCGCGATTCTCGCAGCCTAGAGGCAGAGGGGAAGTGGCGACTAGGGAAAAGAGAGATGAGGGCGAGGCGTCTAAGTGTGCGTGGTCACTGGCGAGTTTAATCCAGCCATTAACGCAAATTCATGAGGATTTAAACGCGGCAGAAACGGCGGTGAGCGAGGGGGAACGGTCGACGCAGGTGAAAACGACGACCTGGCAGGTGGGGTCCGGTTGTCTGTGAGAGAGAGAGAAGGGTGGGGTCCACTGATCAGCGATGGGGCGAGTGCGCTTCTGGGTGAAAAACGTTTCGCCGGAGGGGGTTTAGTTGGGCTACGCACCTGGGCTTGCTGGTCTGGGCCAGATGGGTTGGGTTAGTTTCATTTTTTTCTACTGAATGCTTTTCTTTTTCTGTTTTGATTTTATTTCAAACAATTCGAATTCCATTTGAATTCAAACCACCACCAAACTTTTGGGTATAATTCAATTCTGTTTATCAACATATTCCAAAGTCCAAAATAGAACAATTATTTTTAGGGTTTATTATTTATTAAAAATAAATAAATAGTCTTCGGTCTTTATTTCAAATAGAATTCAAATATGTTTAAAACTCTATTTGACTTTCTAAATTTTTCCAAAACCTTTTTAGAAGGTTTTATTTGAAAGTATAAAACACTTGGAATTTTTATTTAAAATACTTTAACAAGTTTTAATTTTTATTTAAAATGGAAAAAGCCTTCACTTAAATAAAATTGGATATTAATAAATACTTATCATTTTATTTAAATAATCCTTTACTCTTTTTATCAAATAGAAATATTTTATTTCATTTGCTTGGCCAAGATTTAATTTGACTCTTTAAAATAGTCCTCAATTAATATTTCTACCTTTGCTTATAAAAACCATATATTTTTATTTAAAGATCCAAAAATGCTCATTCCAACTATTATAACTTTATTTATTATTTGTTTATATTTTTAAATCCCTTTAGGATTCTATTTGATCAAAATAGGTTTTGATGTTTCCAATTGTAAATCAAAAAAATTCTCTTCACCCTAAATTTCAACAAATTTTTTTATTTTGTTTATTTATTTTTCACATTTCAAAATTTGGAAAATTTTGGGATGTGGCAGCCACTACTCATGACGATCGGTCGTGGCGTAGTGAATTTGGTTTGTGTAATCACTAAAAATGACTAGAGGGACGTCATTTTTGAGTGGGAGTTCAAATAGTAATATGATTAAATTTCAACTCAATTTATCATAAACTGAATTGAAGTGAATTTGCACAGTTCGTTGTAGTTACTGGCATTCGTTTACTATCTTGTGTTCAGCTATGGTTGAGATAATATAACTATAGGATTCTGTAAGTTTTACTTTATGAATTGGCATCATATTGTTTTATGAGTGCCAATCTAAAGTTTGAAATACCATCGCAAACTTTTAGCAAACCCCCACTTACTCCGTGAAATTCAATAAGTAGTATTGAATTGAGAGTAACAGTTCCAACATTAGTATCCAAGTGCTTGCCTCATTGATCTTTGATATTTGAAAGATGTTTCAGTATCAAGGTTATCTAGGAGCTGAAAGAATTGTTTCAGAAACCATCATGCGTGAAAGATATTGTGATGTCTGAAACAATGTTTGGTTGCAATATGATAGAATCTAATTTTAGGAAGATACATGTTCTCATATAGTGTGAGAATTTGCGAAGGTTGGAGACACTAGGTGTCTTGATCTCCCAAAAAGGTTTTGGGAACTAACATTATATTCGCGATTCACCTTTATAAGCTATAGTAATTTGATCATGAAAGTTGTCGTGATAAGGATGGATAAAATATGTAGGTAAATTTTTTACTACATTAAAAGGATTACTAAAAGGAATGAAATTTGAAAGAACACCAAACATTTGATGATGGTGATCAACTTCAAAGTGCAAGTACAAAAGTATTAGTATTTGACTATACACGCTTTGGACCATGTCTCATATGTATGGCATCACTATTGATGTTGGTAGATTCTTTTAAGAAGGAAAGTTAATGCTAAAAGAGAATCTAGTAAATATTTGGCAGAAAGTAAAAAGACTAGAAATTTCCAGCATAGGTATATAGATGATATACACGTTATGGGTGTATTCTTTGCTTGTTAAACAATGTGGGTTTAGGGTATTGGATACCGAATTTGTTGGTATGAAGTGTCATACAGAACAACACAATTCATGAACTACAATGGCCTAAGTAACTAACAAAAGAATATGCGATGATGTTCATTGAAAACAATTAAAGTGTTATTTTGTTTCTCGTTGACATCAACTTCCCTTCAAGATTTTTGTTAGAAGATGGATGAACTTTTAAAAATCTAGTTGGATAAATCACGTCCATAAACACTCATGCTAAAAATTCACAAGACGAATGATTGAAATATCACTTTATGTGTGACATTGCCATTTAAATTATATTGGAAAGAAAAGAAGAAGAAAAATATATGTTAATGTATTTTTGGAGTCTATTGATTTTGATCAATTGACGCTTGTAAAACTTTCATAGAGATAATTAAAACCTCGTTCATAGGCAAAATAAGAACGAAGGACTAACCTATTGGACATAGTGCATATTGATGTATATTGTCCATTATGTGTATTCGTGAGCGATGGATTTAAACTGCATATGCTTTCTTCAAAATTTGAGTAAATATATGTATATATTTAGTTAATAAGTAAGTAGTATGAAACATTTGAAAATGTTCAAATGATTTCAAGATGAAGTGGAAAATCATTGTAACAAGAAAATAAATAATTTATGATTGGATCATATAAAGGAAGATATTTGAGTTACAAGTTTAGCAAAACACCTAAGATTTGAGGAATCGTTCCATTGACTTGCGTTTCTCGAAACACCATAGGAGTATGGAGTGTTCGTGAAATGTAATCAAACTGTGTTTGACATGGCAAGATCAACACTGTTATAAAATTGCCATTATATTTTAAAGATTAAGCTTTAGTGACTACCTCATTTACACGAGCTCCATAACGATCCGTTGAAATGACACCATATGAGTTATGGTTTGGGTAACACCCAAGTTGTTTTTTCTTAAATTTTGGTGCGCTAGGCAAAAGTAAAAAGTTTACAACCAAAGTCAGATGAGCATGTCTTTGTAGGTTATTCCGAATTATCGACGGGTATTCCTTCATCGCACCAAATACAAAAGTGTTTGTCGCTTAGAACGTCAAGTTTCTTGAGAATGATTTTTTCGTGAAAACACTAGTAGGAAAAGTCCTGTCTGTGGTGCACCTAAAATGGGGTCAGTGGCGCACGTTCCGTGTGCCACTGATAATTTTTATCCGTGGCCCACCTCGACGTGTGTTACGGATAAGCCACTTATCCGTGGCGCACGGGGATACAGTGCGCCACTGATATCGATTTCACAATTTTAGAAAAGGCGGGATATCTCAAAATTATCCATGGCGCATGTGAATATGGTGCGCCACTAATAAAATTTTTGAATTTCATAAAAAATTGGATCTAGATCTACCACGTCATCGTCTCATCATCTCCATGTCGCGTCGTCGGGAAGGAGGTCGAGGATAGCGCGGCGGGAGGTGGCGCCTCCCGTGGACTGCCGGAGAACGCGGATGCGGTCAGAGGAGAGGAGGAGGTAAGAAGGAGAGGATAAGAGGAGAGGGTTCAGAGAAAGAGGAGGAGAAAGAGAGGAGGAGGAGGAGGAGGAGAGGAGAAGGAGGATACAGAGGAGGAGGAGGAGGAGGAGGAAGAGAAGGAGGAGGTGGAAGAGGAAGAATAGAGGAGGAGGAAGAATAGAGGAGGAGAAGGAGGAGAAGGAAGAAGCGGAGAGGGGGAGGAAGAACAACAGATGAGGAGGAAGAGGAATAAGAGAGGAGTATGAAGTGGAAGAAGAGAGGCGGAGGAGAATGAAAGATGAAGGTGGAGGATAAGATAAGGAGAAGGGGGTTGGTGGCCGGACGGATTCAAATTTCAAATCCCGCCAGACTTATCTGTGGCACACCCTATTTTGGTGCGCCTTAGATAAGTTGCCTCATTTTTTTTCTAGAGGAAAAAAATCTTATTTTTGCCATAATTTTTACTCTTTTAGAATTTTGAAAATCTAAAAAATCACTAAACGACTAATGATGGTTGCGAGCATATGTGAAATCTCGTTCTCGTCATTTTGGTATATTAAACTTTTTTTCGACATCGTATGCAAAAGTTATGACCATTTTACTATGCCATAATGTTTTTTTGCAAAAAATGTCGAAATTCATATTTGTTAATTTTTATACAAACTAGACCACATAACCTACCTATATATGAAAGGATTCTAATTTTTGAAGTACTTTTCATTTTCTACAATTATTTGCAAAACAAAAAAGGCGATCCATAGGGGGGTGAAGGTAGATTTTTGGAAAATTATCTGTGGCACACGCCTATTTGATGCGCCACAAATATTCTAGGTCAGTGGCGCACACCTATAAGGTGCGCCATAGATAAGTTTCCACCTTTTCAGATGCCTGGGTCCACCTACTCCCGTGGCGCACCAGATGGTCGTGCACCACTGATGTCGCTGTTATGCGTGGCGCACACTTATCCTATGCGCCACAGATATGCCGTCCATGGACGGGGTCGGCCACCAGCGTTAGGGCCCACATATGCGTGGCGCACCATTTCGAGCGTGCGCCACGGATAAGTGTAGGTCAGTGGCACATCATTTCCCGCGTGCGTCATGAATAAATATCAGTGGGGCACCCTTTAGAGGTGCGCCATCGACATGACCCCTATGGATAAGCCTTTTCCTACTAGTGAAATTTAAGTGGGAGGACAACAGAACTTTGATAAGGTTATTGAACCTTAGCTATATGTGCTGAGTTGTGCAGCGCCAGAAAGTGTTCTGGAGGCAACCATAATTCTCATGGCTCAAGTGCCTCAAAGGTTGTGGTCATGGATATCTAAATCGTTCCTATTAAAACATGTAGGTCGAGTAAACAATCAAATACTAATATTTGAGATTAAATCATTATTGTTTGACAATGATGAACCGACTATATGCAAAGAAGTGATGATGGGCCCTGACTCCGCCAAATCTCTTGAAGCCATAAAATCCGCGATAGTTCCATACACGAGAAACCAAGTTACTGAACTTGGAAGACCCTCTAGAAGGCATGAAGTCTATCGGTCGTATTTGGATCTATAAAGAAATAGACATAGATGTTTCACATCTATGAAATAGTCGACATGTCAATAAAGAGTTTACAACAATGTTCAAGGAGTTGAATATGATAAGATTTGATCTTTCGTAACGATATTTAGTCTGGACGGATTTGTGTAGCAACAACTACATATGTCAATTGTTAAATATGCTAGTTGAACAAACAAAACAACATTCTTATAATAAAATGGTTGCCCAGGACGTGTACATGACATGGTCCGAAGGATTTTGTTAAATCAAAGGATGCTAAAAGGGCATGTAAACTTCAATAGTTGAAATAAGCATAGCGGAATTGGAATCTTCATCATGATAAAATTATTAAAATGTTTAATATCATCAGAAACTATGAAGATCCTTGCATTTGCAAGAGATTAAGTGGGAGCGCTGAGACATATTTCTGATACATTGTGTATAAGACATATTTTTGATTGGAAATGATGTATCTTTTATTGACACGGGTTAAGTATTTCATTGAAATTAGATTTGGATAAAACACTTAGGCAAATCCCGAATATTAGACATCAATGTCTATTTGGATAGATTAAGACGCTAATGTGGTTATGCAAAGTGTACATAGATGAAATATTGAATGAGTTCAATATGGAAACAACGAGAAAGGTTATTGCCTCATGGAAAAGGTTGAATCAAGATTCAAGTGTTTTGACACTTGGTGAGTAAAATCACATGGATATCTCGATAAATGAGATTCAAGTGTTTTGACACTTGGTGAGTGAAATCACATGAATATCTTAATCAAGCATTTCATAATATGTACATATCTAGTTATGTCCTATGATCTAAATGTTCTGAGCTTATACCAGTATGACTCATAAGATGATCATTAGACAATAGTAAGGATATTCTTATGATCTTTGGAAGAGCTAAGAATATATTTTGTATATATAACCGACAGATAGTTCATTTTAAAGTGTTACATTGACACTATACAAATAGTTTATTGTAAGGTATTACATTGACACTATACAGATAGTTCATTGTAAGGTGTTACATTGACATTATATCGATAGTTCATTGTAAAGTGTTACATTGACACTATACAAATAGTTCATTGCAAAGTGTTACATTGGTACTAGTTTCGTCACAAGATACAAATTAAGTTTATCTCAATTTAGGCTATAGGTTAAGGTGGCACAATGTAATCGAAGAAATTTCCATGATAGATTTGGATGAGTTCCAAAGTTATGGACATTATGACATATACTACAACGAAAGGCTAAGTATAAGACTGCTATGTGGTAGCAGGGAAGGAACTAGGTGTGCTTCGATGGCTAGCGCTATGAAGATTTATTGTATGACAATTATATCAACATGTTTTAAACCTCCAGGAACTAAGGTCTCACCAAATTTATACAATGCCATCTCATTAGAGAATGAGTGATGCATAGAGACGCAAAGATATGCAAATTCACACAAACCTAAAATGTCAGATCTGGGGATTATGTTTGCCACTGTAAAACACGCATATACAACACCAGCGCCATAGGTGTTGAATGCGTAAAATTTTCAAACTAGATTATTGACTCTAGTGCAAGTGGGAGACTAAAAGGAATATGCCCGAGAGGCAATAGTAAAATGGTTATTATCTTATTCCATGTTTATGATAAATATTTATTTTTCATGCTATAATTGTGTTAAGAGGAAACATTAACACATGTCTGACTTATAAACAAAAAAGTTTCCTAGTAAAGCCTCTTTTTATACTAGCTTTTTAATTAACGGATAATCAAAGGTTTCCTTATCATGAATAGATGTTGTTAATAATAGGGTCATATCATTGGAGAATGATATGATGAACAGTCACCTGCAGCAGATGTAGCAATACGATTATGTCATCAAATTTATATTGCTAACATATTCGTAGTAACTCAATGTCCTTAGACCATGAGATCACGTCAATCCCTTTCACCGGAAGAGTACTTTGATTCCATCAAACATCACACTCTAACATGGTGACTATAAAGGTGTCGTCGGGTACTTGGAAAGTGTTAATTTAGGATCGTGGATCAAGAGTGGGATTTGTCCATCCGGATGACTGAGATATATACTCAGGGCCCTCTAGTTGATATGACATTGACATAGCTTGCAACCAAGTGATTTGATCACTAGAATATCATTTCATAGGATTTGATCCCCTAGTTCCAAATGATCATTAAACAAAGTATGGTTGATACCAAGTGATCGGAACTCGGACAAGTAAAATATCGTGAGACAAAAGGAATTTGATTACCGTGAAAGAGGTTCGGATGATCATTTGATCTTCGTGGAACTAGGGGAGTCATTATGGATCTCTAGGTCCCGCTAATGTTTATTGACCGGAGAAAGTCTCGATCATGTCTACATAGTTCTCGAACCCGAAGGGAGATACACTTAAGGTTAGTCGATGCATTTGAGCAGATAGGGAACACATGGGAAGTCAATGGACATCGCAGAAAATTCTTCTGTCAAATCTGCCGAAATGGTTTTGGGGTATCGAAACAAAGCAAGGGATCAAAATTTTAATGTGTTCATTAAATGAAGTACTCATTAAATTAAGTGTTAATTAAAGTGAGTTGCGTTAAAACAAGGAAATTAAAGTGCTTTAATGGAAAGGCCTTTGGTTTTTTGAGTGGAGAATAAATGGAGAAAGTGGAGATTTAATTTTGTGTGAGTGGAGTGTTGATACGCCGTAAACGTATATATAATTTTTTATGTCCCATGCTTGTTTAGTATCTACTTTGCTTTGCTTTGTCTACACTTTGAGGTATTATTATATGTTTTCTCGTACTAACCTATTGACAAGATGCCACAATGCAAGTTGCCTGTTTTTTGCTGTTTTTGGTTTTAGAAAGCTAAAAAATGAATATTCTCGGAATTGGACGGGACAAAAGCCAAAGTTTATACTTTTCCTTGAGCGATACGGAAAATAGAAGACGAGAAGGAGGAGGACACTAGGGTGGCCACACCCTAGGTGGGTGTGGGTCCCACCCTGGCCACGCCCGCATGGGGTGTGGGCCCCCTGACCCTCCACCGACCTTGCCTCCTTCGCCTATAAGAAGCCTCCGACCCAAAAATCCTAAATCATCTGGGAGAAAGCCACAAAAACCTCTGTAGCGCTGCCGCCACTGAAGGGGAGATTCGGGGGACAGAAAGTCTCTGTTCTAGCACCCTGCCGGGACAGGGAAGTGCCCCTGGAGCCATCTCCATCGATCTCCATCACCATCTCCATCGTCGTTGCTGATTCCCATAATGAGGAGGGAGTAGTTCTTCCTCGAGGCTAAGGGCTCTACCGGTAGCTATGTGTTCATATCTCTCTATGCATAATCTTATTGTGATCATGAGATTTGTAATTAATTAGATCTACTCTGCTACTTAAATGCTTAAATAGATCTCTGCTCTCCCCACATGTGTGAAAGTGACAGCGTACATACCGTGGTGGCACGTAGGCTAGAGTTTACATAAATACTCAAGTGCTTCAATAGATCTATGCTTTTCCCCATGTGTGTGAAAGTGACAGTGTGCGCGTCGTGTGTGGCACTTAAGCTAGATTATATATATATTATGAGTTATATTTGGAGTTGGATGTCTCCATGAAATTGTGGTGTTTGTTGGAACCATCTAGCGCTCAAGGTGACGGTGTGGACTAGATGGGGAAGGCAACCTTTGAGGTGTGCTGTTATAGCCCTACCATGGATTAGAGTGTCCAATCGGAGAGTAGTTCAGGGTAGTATCATGAATAGAAGATATTTATATGAAAGTTTTCACTAGTGAAAGTATGATCCTTATGCCTTGTTTCTAAGCATTGAAACACTGTTTGCATCTAGATCTGCTGCATGTTTGCTTTCTTACATCTTTATTTCAGTTTGCCTTTAGTCTCTCCCACGTCAACAACAAGTCAGAAGCTCTTTTCTGGCACCATTACCACTTGTATTTCACTATCTATTCGCCGAACTAGTGCACCTATACACCTAACAAGTGTATTGGGTGTGTTGGAGACACAAGAGACTTCTTGTATCTTGATTACAGGGTTGCTTGAGAGGGATACCTTTGACCACTTCCTCCTTGAGTTCGATAAACCTTTGGTAATCCACTTAAGGGAAACTTGCTGCTGTTCTACAAACCTCTAAAGTTGGAGGCCCAACAATTGTCTACAAGAATAGCAGTACATAGACATCAAGCTATTTTCTGGCGCCGTTGCCGGGGAGGTAAGGTAAAAGGTACTCACATTCTCTGGTATGAGTGCTCGAAGTTATTTCCTTTAGATTCTGCAGTTTTGTCTTTTTGTTTCTTGTTTTCACTAGTTAGGCTTAGTGGAAAATAACAACAAAATTAGTGAGCTTTATAGTATTTATCTTGAGTTAGGACATGAAGTGTTTGAAGAGAAAATTAAAAAACCTATGGAACTTTATTTGCATGCTAATAGCAATGTTATTAGTATGAATACTTTGAACACCATTATTGCTAATTCTATGGAAAAGTATAAGCTTGGGAAGCTAGTTTTTATGATGATCTTTTTAGTCCCCCAAGCATGGAGGAGAAAATTTGCTTTGTTGATACTATGCCTCCAATTTATGATGATTACAATGATGAATATGATATTTTCAGTCCACATACTATTGAGGATACAATTAATTGTGATTACAATATGCCTCCTATATTTGATGATTATGGTGATGAGAATAATAATGATAGCTATTTTGTTGAATTTGCTCCCACTACAATTAATAAGAATGACTATGCTTATGCGGAGAGTAATAATTATTATATGCATGTGGCTCATGACAAGAATGTTTTATGTGATAGTTATATTGTCAGTTTTATTCATGTTGCTACTGAAAGTTATTATGAGAGAGGGAAACATGGTCTTATGCACCTCAAAAATATTAAGTTTCCCCTCTTTATGGTAAAAATCTTGAAGTTGCACTTGTTTTGCTTTTCTACGCTTGTTGCTTTGTGCTTTCATGACTTGTTTATTTACAAGATTCCTATGCATAGGAACTGGGTTGAACTTAAATATGTTTTCAATTTGCTTCTTGATGCTCTATTTTACTTCAATTGATACTTCTTATGTGAGCATCTTTTTAAACTATCATGCCTAACTTAAAGGCGTTAAAGAAAAGTACTTATTGGGAGATAACCCAAAAGTTTTAGTTGAGTCTTGGAAGTTATTGCCTCTGTAATGACCTCTCATTATCCTTTTTGTTTGATTTTTGTACCAATAATAACCTCTAATGAGAGTGAAATAAGATTTGGGGAAGTTGCTGTCTCGAAACAGATTTTTGTGCTTCACTGTAAAAATTCGTGAAAAATCTCTGTTCGTCGGATTGAGCTGTAAATTTCTGAGTAAATCCCCCAGGTTGGTATCTAACTTTCAATAGTTAAAAACTTTTTTATTTGAGCAACATAAGGTCTTCAAAAAAATCGTTTTTTACCTGCTGGTCTATTTTGACAAATTTCTGCCATTATTTGCATTTGCTTCTTATTGATTTCTTTTTAAGTTCTTTTTTGGAAATTGAACTTTTTAATGGAAGTTACTACAGTAGCTTGTATTTTTAGTGAATATTTTTAATGGTCTATTATCTTTTGAATACACTAATGTTGCTAATGAAGATTGTGTGAAGTTTTGTATGAAGGAAAAATTTCAGGTATAGAGAGAGAATGATGTAATGAGATGAAGAATGGACAAAAGATCAATCTTGGGGATGCCACCCCGTTTCACCCCAAGAAATATTCAAGAGGTACAAGCGTCAAATCTTGGGGATGCCCAAGGCATCCCATTCTTTTTTTGAGGGTAAAACAGTAGGGCAAAAAACCCCACTGCAATTTTTTTTTTATAAATCAAATAGAAGTACAAAATATTTACAAATACATTCCACCTCATAAAGAGGGATAACATTTTAATTAGCTATCTCCTGTCTAAGTTGGCTTCAATCCAATCCTTAAGTCCCTGATAGTACTTCTTCTTAATTCTATATAGGACCCATCTTAATTCCTGAGCTGTAATAGCCTTCCAGGTCTCCACCGATGCATGCTGATTGTTGAAAATTTCATTGTTTCTGCAAATCCAGATGCTCCAAGTTCCAAGTATCAGAATTTCCATTGCAAAAGGGACTTTCAGATCTTTTTTAATACTGGCTAGAACTTCAAAGATGCTTTGATCAGCCATATTGACCTGTGAAATTTCAGCCCAACAAGCTCTTGCAAATGGGCATTCCCAAAACAAATGTAAACTAGTTTCTTCACTATGGCATCCTTGGAAGACACAAGCGTAAGATGCCAGAGAAAAACATTTCCTTTTCAGCAGATTTCTTGTGTTAAGTCTATCAAGCAGAAGGAGCCAGAAGAAGAATTTGTGCTTTTGTTGACAAGAAGATTTCCAAATCCAAGAGAAATGTGGCTGCACTGGTTGGTAACCAACTAATGAACAGTAAGCCTTTTTGACCGAAAAATTATTGCCCCAGATGTAAGACCAACAATCAGATTCCCCTTCCCTGTCAAAATGGAGAATTTGTTCAAGACTTTGATATTCCTGAAACGCTTGTTGGGACAGAGGAAGGTAAAAGAGTTCCTGAGTATTGGTAGTATGCAGGAACTCAGTGACAGAAATGTGAGGGTTTTTTGCATATGAAAGTAGGTGCGGGAGCTTATGTTGGAGACAATTATCATTCCACATATCAGTCCAGAATAGTGTAGATTCCCCATTTCCAACCAAGCACTTTGCAAGTCCTTTAAAAATGTCAATCAGTTTTAGATGAGCTTTCCACCAAAAGGATCCCTCAACACTTCTTCCAGGCAGCTTACCATTACAATAGTAAGTATTCCAAACCAAATGAACCCAGGGAATATCCTTATGATTATAGAACTTATCCAGATTCTTCAAAAGAAGAGCAGAATTTTGGACATTAAGATCAAGAACTCCCAATCCACCCTGATTTTTGGGTCTACAGACTTTCTTCCATGCTACCAGAGCAGAACCTCTAGCTTGAACATCAGAAGTTTTCTTTCTCCACAAGCATTGCCTCATATATCTTATCAACTGTTCCTTAATAGTGACAGGAAGATCAAAACAACTCATGTAATATATGGGGAGGGAAGATAACACAGACTTAACTAGCTGCAATTTCCCCCCATAGTTCAGAAAGTCCACAATTCCACACAACCTTCTTTCAATTCTCTGAACAATAGGCAAAAAGTGTTCCACAGCAGGTTTATTCAAGCTCAGGGGAAAACCAAGATAGGTAAAAGGCAAAGATCCAGTGAGGCAAGAAAGAGTATTAGCAAAGTGCCCAAGCCTCTCAGAATCCATATTAATAGGCATCATGCTGGACTTGGAATAATTGACTTTGAGTCCAGTGGAGAGAGCAAAAGTATGCAGGATTGCTTTAAGACACAAAAGTTGCTCAGAATCAGCCTTAAGGATTACTAAAGTGTCATCTGCATACTGAAACACAGGAAAGTCAGGACAGAAAACAGTCTCAGTAGGCAAAGAAAGGAGACCCAAGGTCATTGCCTTATTGAGGATACTTTGAAGGAGATCAGCAGCCAGCACAAATAACAGAGGAGACAAAGGATCACCTTGCCTGACACCCCTTCTACAGTAAAACTTTTTCCCAGGCACACCATTTAAAAGCACAGAGGAAGAAGCAGACCCAAAAATCATCTGAATCCAAGAAATCCATTTAGCTCCAAAACCTTTGGCTTTAAGGATATTGATGATTGCAGAATGTTCAATTCTGTCAAAAGCCTTCTCAAATCCAACTTGAGAATTAAAATTTCCTCCTTTGACTTGTGGCACTGATCAAGAAATTCAAATGCCCAACCTAAACAGTCTTGAATAGATCTTTGCTTGAGGAAACCATATTGATTCTTGTGGACTAGTTTAAGAATGACTTTTTGCAGTCTATTGGCCAGAATCTTGGTGATAATCTTAAGGACACTATTTAGCAAGGAAATAGGTCTAAAATCAGCAGGAGTCAAAGGAGAAGCAATTTTTGGAATGAGGGTGATGAAAGAAGCATTAATGCTCTCCAAAGAGACCTTCCCATCATAGAACTCAAGAAGTAAATGCTTCATATCATCCTTGATAATAGGCCAGCAAAGCTTCATGAATTCATTATTAAAACCATCAGGGCCAGGAGACTTATCATTAGGAAAATTTGTGATGACTTCATCAATCTCCTCATCAGAGAAAGGCTTTTCCAAAGCTTCCATTTCCTCTTGACTTAAGCAATCACCAGCCAAATTGTTAAGATTGAAATGCATTTCAGGCTTATCAGAAGTGCCCAATCTATCTCTAAAGGAATTCCAAAGAAGATTTGCTTTTCCATCATGATCATAGATCTCAAGATCAGAGCCATATTTGAGCATTGAAATGTAGTTGTGTCTGAAACTTATGGTAGCTCTGGAGTGAAAGAATTTTGTGTTCTCATCCCCCAGTTTAACCCATTTAATTTTCCCTCTCTGCTTCCAATAAGTATTCTGGTTTTTTAGAAGAGAAATAATAAGATCTTTCAGGATATCCCTAAGATTCCACTCATGAAAAGTGAGAGTTCTCATTTCCTCCATGACATCAAGCAGATCAATGGTGGCATTAACATTACAAATTTGTGTCTTTAGACAAGGTAGCTGCTTGGCCCAAAGCTTTAACCCTCTTCTCACATTTTTGAATTTAGCATTAATATTTTTTGCAGAATCCAGGAAGCCCACAGGAATGTTCCAGGCATTTTGAACAATATCTTTAAACTCTTTATGATGTAACCAATGGTTTTCAAATCTGAACACCTGAGATTTTGGAATCATTGTGCCAATGGTAATGACACAGGGGAGGTGATCAGAAGTAGGCTTAGCAAGAGGAGCAACAAAAGTGGAGGGAAAACTCTGAGTCCAGACAGCAGAAGTAAAAAACCAATCCAATCTTTCCAAAAGAGGATCCTTCTGCATGTTACTCCAAGTGAACTTTCTACCCTTAAGAGGTAATTCAATGAGTCCCAAATTATTAATAGCTTCATTGAAGAGAAGCATACCATTCACATCCCCTCCCAATTTGTTTCTATCAGAAGGTTGCCTACAGAAGTTAAAATCTCCCACTATAAGCCAATCCACATCATCAGGCATATCAATGCTGCCAAACCATTCTAAAAATTCAGACTTTTTTTCAGGCAAACAAGGCCCATAAATGTTGGAGAGAATCCAGGATTTATTGGATAAGAGAGATGTCAAGGTAATGGAGATAGAGAACTCATTGAGGAAAGAAAGTTGCCCAGAAAACAGGGAGCCATTCCCAATGATGATCAAACCTCCAGATGCACCTCTGGAAGGAAGAAATTCAAAGTTGGTAAATTTGGAGGGGCGGAATTTTTTAATGAAGGAGCTGTCAAAACCCTCTCTCTTGGTTTCTTGGAGACAGATAATGTCACAGTCAGACTCCTCAATTTTGCTTCTGAGAGCAAACCATTTTTTATCAGAATTAATTCCCCTGATATTCCAATTCAGGATCTTCCAAGATCTGTTGTTATTCATTAAGAAACCAGGGGCAAGTATGGATGTGGGGTGATGTAAATAATGTAAATCACCCAGAAGAGAAGACAGCAATAACAGAGACAAAAGCTTAACCAATTCAGAGTACCACATAGATGATCCACAACAAGTACCCTCCACATAGCAATCTCACAAGCACAGAACACATAACAGGGAGTCAACAAGACTCCAACAAAAGCTTTAGCTTGATACATTAAAACACTTAAAAAGAGGACTTCTTCTTGGCTTGCTGTCCACAGGTACCAGCAGCCCCAGGCTTCTTCTTGCCACCAATCCCCAAGCTAGCAGATTGACCTCCTTTAATGCTGCCTTTAGTAGGAGCCTTAATAGCCACATCATTGATCTTCCCTTTCTTGAGTAACCTCTTCTCCAGGTCCCCATCTTGCACCTTGCAGAATGAAGCAGCAAGATTTTTAACCACTTTGGCATTCAAGCAAGGAGGGGCAGCATTACAAACCAGGCAATCAACAATTTGACAATGTAAATGACTTTTGAAACCCCCATTTAATTCAACAATCCTAGGACTTCTTCTCACCTCAGATTCCACAAGTGGTTCCTTTCCCTTTCTCTTTCTAGCAGGGGTAGAGGGAGAGCCTGAAGGTTTATTAGCTTCAATACCCAGGCAAGAAGGGGCCATCTGGGAAAGATTCTCATTAGGAATGATAAAAGATATTGAACTCTCCTCAGCAATAGGTTCTTTAATAATATCCCATAAAGGGGAAGTAAGAAATCCCTTGACCCAATTAAACTTCTCAGGAGTAGCAAGCATGAGAGTAATGAAGTTAAACCAACTTACAGGAATATCACATTGAAGAGAGCCCTTTGAAGAAGATGGCATCCCCTTCTTCATCAGTAAAAATATCAGGTCTCTTTCTAGACACTTCGTTTTTATTGTTTCATGCATTGTTGTGTTGTTCTTGGAGCGTCTTTGTTTTTGTTTTTTGTTTTCTTTCGCTTGGTTTGCTGCAATAAGTTTTTTGGATCCCAGAACACTTATTTTGGAGAGAGACACACTCTGTTTTCATTGCCTAGAACACTCTAGTTTTCATTCTTATTGTCTTTTGAGTGTTCTCTTTTGCTAACACTATGTTTAGCCTTAGTTTTCTTGTGCTTTTCAGCATAGAACTTTTTAGTTCTTATTTGTGGATTTGTGAGACAAGCTCATTGATCTTTATTGATTATTATCTTTGTGAGTTGTTTCAAATAAGTTGATTGGTGTTGGAAAAGGAGTAGAAAGTTCTTGCTTGAATAGTGCAAAGTGGGCTTGCATTGATTGTGGCTTAGACTTTATCTTGTCATGGTAGATGTTGTTTTGACCTTATGCTTAGTGATTATTGTTGTAGCATGACTTGCTCCAAGTCATTGAGATTGCTTAATGTGTCTTGAAGGAAGCATGCGTTGTTTTAGCATACAAAAGCATAGTATTATGGTATTCTCCTTTGATGCTTTGTTTGGGTTGACTTGGCACATGCTCACACCATGTTATGACTCTAACAAGTCACCATTAGCCTCTATGATCATTTAGTTTTTGACTTGTGATACACTTTATGCTTTAGTTGATAATGTTTTGTCGCTCTGCATGATTATGGCCATTATTGCTCTCTTAGTTGGTCGCTCCCAGTCTTTTGCTAGCCTTCACTTTTGCTGAGTAAGCTCTACTCATGCATCCAACTCCCAAGAAACCAAGTTATTCCAAAGTTTCCACTATAAATTCCTATGCATGGTGTGTTACACCATTCCAAGTATATTCTTGTTTTCATCTACCTTCCAATTAAAAAGTATTTTGTTATGTAAAAAACTAGTGATTAAAGCTCTCACGAACTTGACGGCATACTTTACTTTTCTTGCCCCTAATAAACTTGAACCATTGAGTCATATATGTTGTTGTTGTAATTATGCCCTAGAGGCAATAATAAAGATGTTATTATTATAATTCTTGTTCATGATAATGTTTATATTCCATGCTAGAATTGTATTAAGCGGAAACTTTAACCATGGACATGAGTTGTCGATTAATAATGAGATCATATCATTGGGAGAATGATATGGTGGACAGACCCAAACTAAGCGAAGCAATTAGATCGTGTCATCGTGTTCGTCTTTGCGAAGCTTTTCTTATGTCAAATATTGTATTCCTTAGACCATGAGATAATACAACTCCCTGGTATCGGAAGAAAGCTTTGAGGTCATCAAACGTCATCCTATGAGAGGGTGATCATAAAGGTGTCTCTCAGGTGATCGGAAAGTATTTGTTGGGTTGTATGTATCGAGATGGTATTTGTCCCTCCCAAGTTGGAGAGATATACTTCGGGCCCACTCGGTAATCGATATCAACACCGCTTGCAAGCATGTGGTTAAGGAGTTAATCACAAAGTGATATCGGATTACGGAACGAGTAAAGTACTTGCTGTGAACGAGATTGAACTAGGTATGACGGTACCGACGATCGAATCTCGGGCAAGTAAAATATCGCGAGACGAAGGGAATATATATATGGGATTGATTGAATCATGGCATCGTGGTTCATCCGATATGATCATCGATGAATGTGTGGGAGTCAATATGGGTTACCAGACCCCGCTGTTGATTATTGATAGAAGATCATGTCTGCATATTCTTGAACCCGCAGGGTCACACACTTAACGTGTCTCGACGCTAGGATAGATTGGATAATTTGTTTATGAGTTTTTGTTCGGAGTCTCGGATGGGATCCGGGACATCACGAGAGGTTCTGGAGTGGTCCGTAGAATAAGATTCATATAAGGCAGTGCAGTTTTTGGAGTTCGGAATTGTTCCGGATTAATCGGTATTGTACCGGAAGCTTCTAGAACCTTTTGGAAGGGGACCAACGTGGCCCCACCTTCCGGGAGGGGGCATGGGCCTATGAGGGAGTGCCCTGGCCGCATTGGGCCAGGGGCACAAGGCCCCATAGGGCCCAGCCGGCCAAGAGAGGTTTAAACTCGAGATAGACCTTCTAGAAGGGGGGTTTCCTTGCCCCCCACTCCTTATCCTTTGGGGCCGCCGGTTTGGGATTGGGGGAGGGGATAGGGATGCGCCCCCCTTTATATAAAGAGGGGTGGGGGCGCACCAACCCCACACATGTTCCCCTCCAACCCTAGCCGCCCTGCTGCCCTTCCTCTCTCCCTCCCGACTGTTTGTAGGCGAAGCCCTGCTGCAGAAATTCTCCACCATATACACCACGCCATTGTGTTGTAGATCCAATCCATCTCTCCACCATACTTGCTGGTCCGAGGAAGGAGGAGACGTCGAGGTGCTGCACATGTGCATCTCACGGAGGCACCGCCACTTGTGGTGCTAGATCGGATCGGATCGTGAGGAGGAGAAGCGAGTACGACTACATCACCCACGTTGCGACGAACGTTCCGCTGTGCGAATCTTCAAGGGTATGAAGATCTAATACAATCTCTCTCGTTGTTTGCATCTCCTAGATTAGATCTTGGCTTTCCCTCTGTTCGCATCCGTAGAAAATTTAGATTTACTATGCCGCGAAACCCATCAGTGGTATCAGAGCTAGATCTATGCGTAGATGTGTTTCACGAGTAGAACGCAACATGGTTGTTGCGGGCGTTGATGTTTTCTGTTGCAAGCCTCTTTGTCACATCCCAAGATTTTCCAAATCTTGTAATGTGAAAATAAATGAATAAAATAAAACTTTGTTTGATTTTCAGAGTCAGAAGAAACTTTTTGAATTAAAGTAGAACCTCAAACCCATTTGAATGAAATAAAATCCTAAAAGGATTTAAAAAATAAATAAACATTTCATGAAAGGAAGCAATTAGAAATATTATTTTAAAAACAATCAAATGAAAAGATTTGTTTTCAGATGAAATAGAAGTTTATAAATAAAGATTATGTTATAAAGCCAAATTAATCCTTGGCCAAACTTTGGGAATTAAAAACATTTTATTGTTTAAATAAAATAATAGAGATTTTAATATCCTATTTATTTGAATAAAAGGTTTTACTATTCTAATTAAAATATCAAAACTTATTAAAAAAAATTTAAATAAGTTTTCTAAGTAAAGTATATACTCAAACAAAACTTACTGAAATGTTTTGGTTTATTTTAGATTTCAAAATAAATATCCCAATAAAACATATCCTATTGATTTTAATAATGAAAGTCTATTATATATAATTATTAATGGACCTAAATAAAATGTTATTTGATTTTATTTTAAACAAGTGTTTTAAGTATCTTCTAAATTCAAATAAAACCTACTGATTTGGTTTTGAAAATACTTGGATTTCAAAAGAAGATTTTATTAAAATAAACCAAACCCTAATTTATTAAATAACTAAAGATCCATTTTATTTAATCAATAAATGAGTCTTAAAATAAATATTAAATTTTGAACTTTGGACTTTGTTGATAAACAGAACCAAAAACTCATTACAAATGTTTGAAATTGTTTGAATCATTTGAATGCTTGAATGGTTGGATGAAATTCAAAACAGGAAATAAAATAGAAAAGGAGAAATAACACAGAATAAAAAAAATGGAAAAGGGCCAACCCAACCCAGGCAGCCCACTAAGCCCACCAACCAGCCCAACTCCCCTTCCCCGAAAGAAAACGTTTCACACTCCCTTTTAAACCCACAGAGGAACTGACATGTGGACCTCCCCCTCATTTTCTTTCCCCACTGACAGGTAGACCCACCTCCACTGTTTTTCCTCTCCACCCCGCAGCGACTAGTTCTTCTCCCTCGTTCTGCCGTTGATTCCTCCCGCTTAAATTCGCCTTAATTCGACCACCGTTACCAGCTTTGATCACGCAGGTTGAAACGCCCAAGCCTCCTCTATAATTCCCCTCTGACACCTCGCACTGGCACGCCTTAGACCGCCCTCAATTCCTCCCCGAGCGTCCTCTGCTCCGACGAGCTGTCGCAGCAATTCCGGCCAACTCCGACCACCCCTCTGCCTCTACTTCACGCGAGTGGACTCCTCTCGACCTCATGCACCTCCTAGTACTCCCAGTTCGCCCGCGGGTGCGCCAGAACCCCGACTACGACAAACCCCCGACGCCGCCGCGTCTGCCTCTTTCTCCGACGAGCCCCACAGGTAGATTCTGGTCGCCCCTCTCCTCCCCGAGAACACGATGATGATCTCCAAGCTCATTCGAACCTAATGGCACTTTCCGTTTGTCTTAGGGCGCCCCCAATCCTCGCCATCGTCAAGCACAGAGCGCCGCCGTGTCTGCTTCTTCTCCGGCGACGTCTCCCAGGTGAACCCGACCGCCCCGCGCCTTCTCGTTCACGCACACACCTTCGCCGTGTCCTTGCGCTCCTGACTATGGGTTCTGTTTACCTCCTGGTGATCTGCAGCATCATCCTCGACAACAACCAGAGGGCACCGCCGCTCGCAGCTTCTCCGACGAGCAATTAGCAGCAACCCCTTGCGCCCCTCGCGTAGCCAACCCCACCACGAGCATCAGCAGGTCTCTGCGAGCCTGGTAAGCCCTGCCAGCCTCTTCCTCGTTTCCTGTTTTGCCAGCGCCGCCACTATCTGACCGTCGCCGCCGCTAGCCACCGCCGGCGCCGCTCGCAAATGGTCGAGCACATTAGCGCCGTAGGATCACGATCCGACGCTCCCGATAGATCACTTAATCGCGAAGAGGTACTCGATCTGAGCCACTCGATCTAACTAGATCTAACGTTCCACGATGTCGATCCGGCTGAACCGGTACCGGCCAGTTAAATCATGACGCGTGGCCAGGTTTTAAACTAAAAACAGATTTGAATCTGATTTAAATTGCAAACTTCAAACCCTTGTAACTTTCAAACCACACGTCCAAATTTAGCAACTTTTATATCAATGAAATCAGGAGAACAAGCCCTAGCCAACCATGGCCTTAGTTTTGAAAATAGTATCTGTTAGCTTGTTTGAATTTACAGAAACATTTGTGTACTTGTTTAGAGTATAAAAATTGTTTAAAATTGATTCTAGGATTAAAATCTTTTGTAAAATGGTTTGTGTGACCTTACTGACCCTAGGAACCAACCCATTGTGTTAAAAATGATTTTTGTGAAATTTAAGTTGAATTATTCAACTTAGCCATTTTCTAGCCAAATAAACTCATTGATTTTATTATGGAAATGTTTTTTTCAAGAAAAACTTTGGGAAAATGTTATGAACCAAACTTACTGACCCAAAACACCAAGCCTTGCCAAGGGCAACTCACTTGTTGAAAAACATAAAGTTTTGCTTTGATAAGGAAATAATTTCATCACCTAAAATGATGAATGGGTTTTAAAATAGTTTTGAGATAAAATGTTTTTGCAAATAACTTTGCCATCTTGGTAACTGACCAATGTGGACCTTACAAAGTTAAAAGCCTAGTGGATACCTTCCTTGTGAATAAAACCATCTTAAGCAGGTTTCCATGCATGACTTAGAATCCATTGCCTTGTGTGAGTGAAATATTGATTGAATATTGGTTTGGAATGCTACTTGATACTATGCTTGTTTGAATGATTGTAGTGAAATTAGCAAAGTGTGAGACTAGCAAAATCAAGGAGTAGATCCTCATTCCCTACCAAAAAGGCAAGTTACACTATCATACAAAAGTCCTACTATTTTCATTATACTTAGTGGATTTTGTAAACATGCATGAAAATGTTTTATACTTATGCTATGCTAATCCTAATAGGATTCCCTATACACTCCTTAGCAAAAATATTGAAGTTGTACATGCTTAGCCATGCTATGTTTTGAAAAGAGATACATGTTGAGATTTTACAAAGGTTGAGAAAAGGACTTGTGTTTTACATAATAAAACAAGGACTCAATGAACCACCTAGGTGGTGGACACTTTATGTTTTTGGAGAAGGTGGCAACAAAAGGAACCATGTCTATGGCAATCACTTTGTGTTGTGCTCCAAATGAAAACCACCTAGGAAACTTAGAGATTGAACATGTTTCTCCAATTGTGGCTTTCGTGTACAACCACATGCTATTATGGCTCTGGCTTAGTCAACTACATTAGGAAGACCCATACATTGTCTTTGGTTACCGGACATGGGGATCTGGAATGCTTCATGGGGGCTGAAGACAAGCTAGCAATGATGTATGGGAGGACCTTTTGGAAAGACTTCGTCACACTCTCAGTCTGCCAGTACTCCATCTTGGTGAGCACTAATCCAGTAGGCCACTGGTGGCAACAAGATGGGATTGTGTCATGTGGGTAAAGTGTACTCCTTCTGCAGAAGTTAATAAAATCTAAGTACTTAGCCGTGTCCCCGGTTATGGACAATACTGAGCAACTAAAGTTTGAACCATGGGAAATCTCGACATTCCAACTTCTAATATAAAAACTTGATGCACTTGGGGGTACCAAGGAATTCAAAGAGATTTTGTTAAACTTGTTGCACTTGGGGTTTACCAAGGTGCTCAAGAGCATGATGTACTTGGGGTTACCAAGGAACTCATGAGATTTTGATAAAACTTGAAGCACTTGGGGTTACCAAGGAACTCATGAGATTTTGATAAAACTTGAAGCACTTGGGGTTACCAAGTAGCTCAAGGGATTTTGACGAGGACTTGAACACTTGAATTTCTACCAAGGAGTTCAAGGTACTTGAAAAAGAGATTTGACAAAGGACCAAAACCATTTTGAAATGATAGGATAAATGTTGCTTTATGCAAATAAGCCTTAAACTCTACTTAGCCAAATATGCATGTATTGATAGGACCCACTCTTATTTACATAAAAGTGAAACTTGCCAATACAATTCAAAATGTATTGACCCTTGTGGCTGTAACCTGTAATGTTGCAGGTTGATTGTTTTATTATATGAAGATTGTTTGATTGACTAGGACTACAGAGTCTACAACCAACATCTGCCTGTGGCACTTTGAAGATGAAGGACCCATGACTATATTTATTCCGCTGCAATGTATTGCAATAGCCATATGAGCTATGTATGATGTAATAAAATTATATTATTCCTGGTTATAAAGTTATATTTTGACCTTGTTTCTTGATATTACATCTTACTGTGGATGCTAGCTATTGATCCAGGGACTAGCATTGTAAAACACAGGAGGGATCTACCATATTGGGTAGGACCTCTACACTCTTGTTTGTGTTCTTCTTATGACGCGGTATAGTGAGATTGAAGCGGTCCAGGCTAACCTTACGCGACGTCGTTCGCAAGACCGGCTCCGCACTTGACGTGTGGCTTGTTCCACACATGCGGCTGCTGGATGTCAGTTTCTCTCACTATAGTTGTCATGGGATTAACACCGGAGTTTGGCAACCATAATATCACCGTTGTGGCTTTCCGTAGGTAAGAATCGTTCTTAGCATCTACTCCCATAAGCCACGTAAAACATGCAACAACAAAGTAGAGGCGTCTAACTTGTTTTTGCAGGGAGTGTTTTCTGTGATATGGTATGGCCCAAGATGTGATGTGTATAATGTATGCGATGATCATGTTTTGTAATGTTTCACGACTTGCATGTCGATGAGTACACAACCGGCAGGAGCCATATGGTTGTCTTTATAATTGTGTATGACCTGTGTGTCAACTTCTTATACGCCATGTAATAGTTTCACTTTATCGCTAAGTAATTAGCAATAGTTGTAGTTGCTATTCGTGGTGGAGGCAATCATGGTGGAGTGATGGAGATCATGCCGGAACGCACAAGATGGAGATCATTGCGCAAAGATTGGCTATACCATGTCACATAAAGTTATATGCATGTGATGTTTATCCATTTTATGTATCTTATTATGCTTAGATCGCGACGGTAGCATTATAAGATGATTCCTCACTTAAAGATCAAGATAAAAACTGTGTTCTCCCCAAGTATGCACCGTTGCGAAAGTTCGTCGTGTCCAAGCATCACGTGATGATCGGGTGCTATAGACTCTACGCTCACATACAACGGGTGCAAGCCAGTTTTGCACACGCGGAAATACTTGGGTCTAACTTGACGAGCCTAGCATGTACAGACATGGCCTCGGAACACATGAACCGAAAGGTTAAGCATGAGTCATATGAATGATATGATCGACACTTTGTTGTCCACCATTGAAGCCACATCTCTTCTCGTGATGATCTGTAGAGGTCCCAATCTTTAATAAGATAGAGCCCCATGTGTTTACAATGCTAGTCCCTGGATCAATAGCTAGCATCCACAGTTAAGATGTAATATCAAGATACAAAGGTCATAATACAACTTTATAACCAGGAACAACATAATTTTATTACATCATACATAGCTCATTTGGCTATTACATTACATTGCAGCGGAATAACTATAGTCATGGGGTCCTTCATCTTCAAAGTGCCACAGGCAGATGTTGGTTGCAGACTTTGTAATCCTAATCAATCAATCTTCACTAAAGTCAATCAACCCTGCAACATACAAGTTACAGCCACACAGGGTCAATACATTTGAATTGTATTGGCAAGTGATACTATGGTAGTTGAGTGGAGTCTATCATCTATATGCATTTGGCTAAGTGGAGTTGAGGCTTGCATTGCTCAAAATAGATTTTTCCTTAACATTTGAAAATACTAAGTTTTGCTTGGCAAAATCAGTTTTCTCAATCAAAGATTTGAAGATCCTTTTACCAAGGCATCTCTCCATCAAAGATTGAAGATTTCAAACAACCCTTGTTCAAACCACAAGATTTTAACTTAGAAATTTGAATGATGAGATTCTTGATTGCTTCCATGTCTTGATGCTCAGATTGTCCTTTACCAGGGACATGGCTAAGTACTTAGATTTTACACTCTGCAGAGGTGGTGCACTTTCCCCACAAGACTTGGTTTCCCAAGACAAGATCTTTTAGAAGCTTTCCCTTAGACCAAAATGGACGCGCTCCAACCTATCAAACACTACCACCAACTGTCCATATGGCCAAGTTCTTGCAACCTATATGATCATGGCAGAGCCCATATTGCCAAGTGGTTGCACTTGAAGCTTCTCAACATTTGACATCTCAAATCTCTTTGTTCCTGGGTGGCCATCCACAAGTGAGATACACAAGGTTCACCAGTCCCCTGGCCTTGTGTAACTACTCAACCAAAAACCACCAAGCAATTACCATTCCACCTAGGTGATTCATTAACTTAGTTGTTTTATTAAACAAAAACACAAGTCCTCAGACTTAGTATATTTTTCCGTAGTGTGAATATATATTCCACCCATGTTTTCTATTAGCTAGGCTAAGCTTGATAGTAGTAGGAATCTTAACTTAGGAAAATCCTACTAAGGATTCATCTACTAGGTTTTCCTATAGCAAGGTTTATACTTAGCAAAAGTTCCATGCAAGTTTTACTTAGAAAAATCACTAATGCATAGTGAAAGTAATGGGACAAAAGTATGAAGCATCACTTGCCTTTTTGGTAGAGTATGGGTTCACTCCTTGTCCTTGCAACAATCACACTCTTCAAGTCACTACAAATCAATCAAGCAAGGCACAAGTTCAATCTACCAATCAAGCAAAACAACACATAAAATAACAAAGTCAAAGTAATGCATGCAAGCATGCCAAGCTTTGTTGAAAAAGTGGTTCCTAATGGGTCATAAACATTTTAAAACACCTAATGGTCATTTTGTAAAGTGGCAAAGTCATTTGCAAAAGGTTTCACTACAAAAACCATTTTCAAAACAAAGTATCATTTTATGTGGTGTAGAAATATTTTTACCAAGGCATTAATCTCCAAGGTTCACCAAATATGTTTTCAAACCATAAAACTTGGTGTTTGTGGTTAGAGAGTTTTAAAACAAAACATTTTCCAAAGGTTTTCTTCCAAAACCATTTTTAATAAATAAACCACATTTCTATTAGACTAGAAATGGTTTTAAATCAAAGAATCATTATTTTATTTCACCAAATACATTTTTGAGTCCACAAAGTGTTTCCTAGGGTCAGTAGGTTCAAATCAATCCAATTGCCAAAGATTTTAACCCCAAATTCATTTTTAAACAATTTTTACATCCTTAACAAGCATACAAATGTTTCTGCAAATTCAAACAAGCTAACAGATACTATTTGCTAAACTAAGGGCATGGTTGGCTAGGGTTTTTTCCACTGAATCCATTGATATAAAATTTGTAATTTTTGGACGTGTGGTTTGAAAGTTATGGATTTTTCAAATTGGAACATCAAATAGATCAATTCTGTTTTTATTAGAACAGACAGGGCCACGTGGCTTGCTCCTATTCGCCAGTACCGGTTCGCACGGATCGGTCGTTGTGGAGCGTTGGATTTAAATTAGATCGAGCGGCTCAGGATCAAACTTACCTCTTCGTCTAGATCTAATCCTAGCCAGTCAAAACGCATCCTACGGCTACAGCGTGCTTGCCAGGATCTGGCGGCGCTGACGGTGGCAGGTGGCGGCGGCGGGGTCTGTCAGCGGCGGAGCCGGTGAAATAGGAAGCGAGGAAGGATGGGGAAGTGCTCACCACGTTCGCAAAGGTCTGAGGAAGCTCGACGTGGTCTCCTTGGGTCAAGGGGCGCTCTGTCGTGGCGGTAATCGTTCGCCGGAGTTGCTCCTGGCGTCAGGCGGCTCTGGTTGTGCTCGGGGACGGTGCTGTGGTTCACCCGAGACAAAATGAGGATGCGGTTAGACACGCAGGATCAATACAAAGTTGTGTGCATGATCGAGGTGTGAAGGGGCGGTCTGTTCTTACCAGTAGGCTTCGCCGGAGAAGAAGGCAAACGCGGCGGCGTTCGGGAGCTTGTCGTAGTCGACGCTCTGGGGCGCCCGCAGTCGAATGAAGGGCACAGGCAGGTGCGTTAGGAGGTGGGGAAGATGTGAGCTAGGTCGAGAAGGCACGGGGCGTTGCGGTGCTGCCGGAATTGGTAAGGGAAGTCGTCAGAGACAGAGGGGCTCGGGAAGGAATTGGGGCGGCCTGGGGGCGTGTCGAGATGGGGCGACAGAGGGAAAGTGAAGAGGAGAGGGAGACGATTTATCCTGCATGGTCAAGGGGCTGATTCAACGCGTGATTAAGACGTATTACGCCAGAGTTATTCCGCCTGCAACGGCCGGCGAGGGGTGGGCGTCGTCTGCGGGTGGGGAAGAAGAGGGACGTGGCGGTGGGGTCCTCTGGTCAGTGAGAAAGGGAGAGGAAACGCGGTCCACCAGTCAGTGACTTCGCGGGTTGCCTCTGCGGTGAAGAAAAAACGGTTCGGGGGGAAAAAGGAGCGGGGCTGTTGGGCTGAGTTGGGCTAGATGGTTGGGCTGCTCTATTTTTTTCTGTCTGAATCCTTTTTCTTTTTTTCTATTTTCCAATTCTGTTTTGAAATTCTGAACAACCAAACAATGTTCAAATCCATTCAAACTTTCACCACACATTGCAGCTTTGAATTTGGTTCTGTTCAGTAACATAAACCAAAATCCAAAATAAAATAATATTTTTATTCTTTTTAGGATCCATTTATTATTTAAATAAAATGGACCTTTATTTATTTAATCAAATAGGGTTTGATTTATTTAATAAAATCTCCATTTGAAATCCAAATATTTTCAAAACCAAATCAGTAGGTTTTATTTGGAAATATAAGATACTTGAAATACTTGTTTAAAATAAATTAACATTTTTATTTTTATGGTCCATTAACAATTAAATATAACAAACCTTCATTATTAAATCAAATAGGATTTGTTTTTTTTAATATTTATTTTGAAAACTAAAATAAAACAAAACACTTCAGAAGGTTTTATTTGAGAATATAAAATACTTGGAAAACTTATTAAAAAAAGTTTTGGTGTTTATTTAAAATGGAAAAAGCCTTTACTTAAATAAAATTGGATATTAAATCCTTATTATTTTATTTAAATAAACCTTTGCTATTTTTATTCAAAACAAAACATTATTTCAAAATATTGTCCAAGGTTTAATTTGGCTCTATAAAATAATCTTTATTTATAAATCCACTTTTTCTTTTGAAAGCCAAAACCTTTTATTTAAAAGATCCAAAATAGTAATTCCAAAACATTTTAATTTCCTTTAATAAATGTTTATGCTTATAAATCCCTTTAGGATTTATTGGATTCAAATTGGTTTGAAGTTTCCAATTAAATTCAAATAGTTTCTTCTGGCTCTGAAAATCAAACAAAATTTTATTTTATTCAATAATTTTCACATTACAAGATTTGGAAAATCTTGGGATGTGACATGATCGGATTAGGTGTGGTGAATTTGGATCATGTTCACTAAACAACTTGAGGGATGTTGAATTTAGTGGGAGTTCATCTAGTAATTTGATTAAGTTGAACTATTTATCATGAACATAGTCTAAATTGTACTTGCAAATACTGTAGATCACATGGCCAAGTCCAACTTCAATTTCAACGTTTTTGCTGAGAAGGAAAAGCTTATAAACAATGGGTATAACTTCACCAATTGGTTCCGCAATCTAAGAATCATTCTCTCTGGCGGTCAAAAGGACTATGTCCTTGGGAAAGCGTTAGGTGACCCTCCTGCTGCAACTGCGCCGGCTGATGAGAAAGCTGTCTATCAGTCGCGCAAAGATGATTATGGTGTGATTAAGAGCACCATGTTGTTTGCTATGGAACCAGAACTTCAAAATCGTTTTGAAGACTATCCCGGGCCCTTTGAGATACTCGAAGAGCTGAAAACCATGTTTCAGACTCAGGCTCGTTTTGAGAGATATGAGATGTCTGAGAAGTTCTTTAACTGCAAGATGGAGGAAGGGAGTTCCGTTAGTGAGCACGCCATTAAGATGACGGGCTACACTCAACGCCTTGAGAAACTGGAATGCACGATTCTAGAGGAGCTCAAGATTGACAGGGTTCTGCAATCACTCCCTCCCAGCTACAAAAGTTCTGTAGTGACTCATAATCAGATTGGTTCCACTGATATGATCACCGAGCTCTTCGCAAAGCTGAAGGCCGCGGAAGTGGACATAAAAAAGGATAATCATGTGTTGATGGTCAACAAGCCCACCTTTAAGAAAGGTAAGGGAGCAAAGAAGCCCTTCAAGAAGGGCGGCGGCAAGCGCACTGCCCCTGCTGAGAAGAAGCTCAGGTATGGTCCTAAGCCGGACACTGAGTGCTTCTATTGCAAGGACAAGGGTCATTGGAAGCGCAACTGTCCGAAGTACTTAGCGGACAAGAAGGCTGGCACCATCAAAGGTATATTTGATATACATGTTATTGATGTTTTCCTTACTATCCCTCGTTGTAGTGCCTGGGTATTTGATACCGGTTCAGTTGCTAATATTTGTAACTCGAAACAGGAGCTACGGAATAGACGGAGGCTTGCGAGGGATGAGGTGACGATGCGCGTTGGCAACGGATCAAGAGTTAATGTGATGACCGTCGGCACGCTCTCCTTAGTTTTACCTTCGGGATTAGTTTTAAACCTTAATAAATGTTATTATGTGCCTGCGTTGAGCATGAACATTATTTCTGGATCTTATTTATTGCAAAACAGTTATTCATTTAAATCGGAGAATAATGGTTGTTCTATTTATATGAGTAACATCTTTTATGGCCATGCACCTATTGTGAATGGTTTATTTCTTCTAAATCTCAAAAGGGATGAAACACACATCCATAACATTGAGGCTAAGAGATGCAAAGTAGATAGTGATAATACTACTTATTTGTGGCACTGTCGTCTAGGTCATATTGGTGTAAAGCGCATGAAGAAACTCCATTCTGATGGACTTTTGGAGTCTCTTGATTTTGAATCATTTGACACATGCGAACCATGCCTCATGGGCAAGATGATCAAAACCCCGTTCTCCGGTATGATGGAGCGAGCAACGGACTTGTTGGAAATCATACATACCGATGTATGCGGACCGATGAGTGTTTCGACGCGCGATGGATATCGCTATTTTCTCACTTTTACCGATGACTTAAGTAGATATGGGTATATCTATTTAATGAAACATAAATCTGAAACGTTTGAAAATTCAAAGAATTTCAGAATGAAGTGGAGAACCATCGTAACAGAAAGATTAATTTTCTACGATCCGATCGTGGAGGTGAATATTTGAGTTACGATTTTCTCACGCATCTTAAAGCAAGTGGAATCGTTTCGCAACTCACGCCACCCGGAACACCACAGCGCAATGGTGTGTCTGAACGCCGGAATCGAACCCTATTAGATATGGTCTGATCAATGATGTCTCTTACTGATTTGCCGTTATCATTTTGGGGTTATGCATTAGAAACCGCTGCATTCACTTTAAATAGGGCTCCATCTAAATCCATTGAGACGACACCGTATGAACTGTGGTTTGGTGCTAAACCTAAGTTGTCGTTTCTTAAAGTTTGGGGATGCGAAGCTTACGTCAAGAAGTTGATGCCGGACAAGCTCGAACCCAAAGCGGAAAAATGCGTCTTCATAGGATACCCTAAGGAAACTATTGGGTATACCTTCTATCACAGAACCGAAGGCAAAGTGTTTGTCGCAAAGAACGGTTCCTTTCTTGAGAAGGAGTTTCTCTCGAAAGAAGTGAGTGGGAGGAAAGTAGAGCTAGACGAGGTTATTGAACCTTCTCTTGAATTGGAGAGTAGCGCAGCACCTGAAATTGTTCCAGTGCCGCCTGCACCAACAATAGAGGAAGCTAATGACAAGGATCATGAAGCTTCGGACGATGCTGCTAATGAACGTCGCAGGTCGACAAGGTCGCGTGCCCCTCCTGAGTGGTACGGCAACCCTGTCTTAACTGTCTTATTAGTAGAAGACAGTGAACCTACGAACTATGAGGAAGCGATGATGAGCCCAGACTCTAAGAAATGGCTAGAAGCCATGAAATCCGAATTGGGATCCATGAGCGAAAACCAAGGATGGACTTTGGTGGACCCTCCTAGCGACCGAAAGGCCGTTGAGTGCAAATGGATCTTCAAGAAGAAAACGGACGCGGATGGTAATGTTACCGTCTATAAAGCACGGCTTGTCGCGAAAGGTTTTCGACAAGTTCAAGGTGTTGACTACGATGAGACTTTCTCTCCCGTAGCGATGTTTAAGTCCATTCGGATTTTATTAGCAATTGCTGCGTTTCATGATTATGAAATATGGCAGATGGATATCAAGACTGCGTTCCTCAATGGCAACATCGATGAAGAGTTGTATATGATGCAACC
Organism: Avena atlantica; assembly: GCA_910589765.1. Taxonomy (NCBI): domain Eukaryota; kingdom Viridiplantae; phylum Streptophyta; class Magnoliopsida; order Poales; family Poaceae; genus Avena; species Avena atlantica. Next base: position 481,613,779 of record OU342735.1, on the reverse strand, counting down.
CGAAGGTTTTGTCGATCCTAAGGATGCTGAAAAAGTATGCAAACTTCAGCGTTCCATTTATGGACTGAAGCAAGCATCTCGGAGTTGGAACCTTCGTTTTGATCAAGTGATCATGAGCTTTGGATTTGTTCCAAATTGCTACGAAGATTGCATCTACAAGAAAGTGAGTGGGAGCTCGGTGACGTTTCTGCTACTATATGTGGATGACATATTGATTATTGGAAATGACATTAACATGCTTAACGATGTGAAGAGTTATTTGAACAAGTGTTTTTCAATGAAATACCTAGGTGAAGCTGCTTATATATTGGGCATCAAAATCTATAGAGATAGACAAAGACGCTGATAGCTTTAAGCCAGAGTACATACCTAGACAAAGTTCTGAAAAGGTTCAGAATGGATAAGGCAAAGAAAGGTTCAGTGCCTATGTTGTCAGGTAAGATATTGAGCAAGGCTCAGTGTCCAGCTACGGTAAATGATAGGGAAGCTATGAGCAAAGTGCCTTATGCCTCAGCCATAGGTTCTATCATGTATTCCATGCTGTGTACTAGACCGGATCTGTCCAATGCTCTTAGTTTGACGAGCAGGTATCAAAGTGATCCAGGACTGGAACACTGGACAGCCGTGAAGAACATCCTAAAGTACCTAAATAGGACTAAAGAAATGTTCTTAGTCTATGGGGGTGATGAACAGCTCGTCGTAAAAGGTTACGTCGACGCTAGTTTCGACACCGACAAGGATGATTCTAAATCTCAGACAGGATACGTGTATATTTTGAATAGAGGAGCTGTGAGCTGGAGAAGCTGCAAGCAAAGCGTGATCGCGGGATCTACAGTAGAAGCGGAATACATGGCGGCTGCAAAAGCGTCAAGTGAAGGAGTTTGGATCAGAAACTTCATCACTGAGCTTGGCGTCGTTCCAAGTGCATTGGACCCACTGGAGATATTGTGTGACAACACTGGCGCCATAGCACTTGCTAAGGAACCAAGATATCATCCAAAGACCAAGCATATCAACCGCAAGTTTCATATAATCCGAGATTATATAGCAGATGGAGATCTAAAGATTAGCAAAGTACATACAGATTTGAATGTCGCAGATCCATTGACTAAACCTCTTCCACGTGTAAAACATGATCAGCACCTCAGTGCCATGGGTATGAGATTGTTGCCAAATTTAAACTAGATTATTGACTCTAGTGCAAGTGGGAGACTGTTGGAATTATGCCCTAGAGGCAATAATAAAGATGTTATTATTATAATTCTTGTTTATGATAATGTTTATATTCCATGCTAGAATTGTATTAAGCGGAAACTTTAATACTTGTGTGGTTTGTGAACAACACCGTGTCCCTAGTACGCCTCTATGGACTAGCTCATTGATTAATGATGGTTAAGGTTTCCTAACCATGGACATGAGTTATCGATTAATAATGAGATCATATCATTGGGAGAATGATATGGTCGACAGACCCAAACTAAGCGAAGCAATTAGATCGTGTCATCGTGTTCGTCTTTGCGAAGCTTTTCTTATGTCAAATATTGTATTCCTTAGACCATGAGATAATACAACTCCCTGGTATCGGAAGAAAGCTTTGAGGTCATCAAACGTCATCCTATGAGAGGGTGATCATAAAGGTGTCTCTCAGGTGATCGGAAAGTATCTGTTGGGTTGTATGTATCGAGATGGAATTTGTCCCTCCCAAGTTGGAGAGATATACTTCGGGCCACTCGGTAATCGATATCAACACCGCTTGCAAGCATGTGGTTAAGGAGTTAATCACAAAGTGATATCGGATTACGGAACGAGTAAAGTACTTGCTGTGAACGAGATTGAACTAGGTATGACGGTACCGACGATCGAATCTCGGGAAAGTAAAATATCGCGAGACGAAGGGAATATATATATGGGATTGATTGAATCCTGGCATCGTGGTTCATCCGATATGATCATCGATGAATGTGTGGGAGTCAATATGGGTTACCAGACCCCGCTGTTGATTATTGATTGAAGATCATGTTTGCATATTCTCGAACCCGCAGGGTCACACACTTAACGTGTCTCGACGCTAGGATAGATTGGATAATTGGTTTATGAGTTTTTGTTCGGAGTCTTGGATGGGATCCGAGACATCACGAGAGGTTCCGGAGTGGTCCGGAGAATAAGATTCATATAAGGCAGTGCAGTTTTTTGGAGTTTGGAATTGTTCCGGATTAATCGGTATTGTACTGGAAGCTTCTAGAACCTTCCGGAAGGGGACCAACGTGGCCCCACCTTCCGGGAGGGGGCATGGGCCTATGAGGGAGTTCCCTGGCCGCATTGGGCCAGGGGCACAAGGCCCCATAGGGCCCAGCCGGCCAAGAGAGGTTTAAACTCGAGATAGACCTTCTAGAAGGGGGGGTTTCCTTGCCCCCCACTCCTTATCCTTTGGGGCCGCCGGTTTGGGCTTGGGGGAGGGGATAGGGCTGCGCCCCCCCTCTATATAAAGAGGGGTGGGGGCGCACCAAACCCACACACCTTCCCCTCCAACCCTAGCCGCCCTGCTGCCCTTCCTCTCTCCCTCCCGACTGTTTGTAGGCGAAGCCCTGCTGCAGAAATTCTCCACCATATACACCACGCCGTCGTGTTGTAGATCCAATCCATCTCTCCACCATACTTGCTGGTCCGAGGAAGGAGGAGACGTCGAGGTGCTGCACGTGTGCATCTCACGGAGGCACCGCCACTTGTGGTGCTAGATCGGATCGGATCGCGAGGAGGAGAAGCTAGTACGACTACATCACCCACGTTCCGACGAACGTTCCGCTGTGCGAATCTTCAAGGGTATGAAGATCTAATCCAATTTCTCTTGTTGTTTGTATCTCCTAGATTAGATCTTGGCTTTCCCTCTGTTCGCATCCGTAGAAAATTTTGATTTACTATGCCGCGAAACCCATCAGTTGTATATGCTTGCACGTATACGTTGGGATTAGCAGAACCGTGCTGTCACGGGGAACGCTTTCAACACTTTTGGATCTCTATCCAGTTGATATCATGCTCTTTTGTTTATGGATGTCGTCGATGTGAAATAAAAGGGGAGCTTGTAAGTCCATGGAGTTATGTATTTTGTGTTAGAGAAACACCTGGGCCGCTAGCCTAAGCCATGCCTAATCATGGTGGAAACTTGCAGCATAACCATAGTGAGCAATCTGTGAAGCATCCTCAATAAAAACCTATGCAAATAGAAAATAAAAAGATCGCTGAGATGCTCACTATCTGCTGGCCTTGTCATTTTGGCGGTTCTCTATGATACACATATACTTACTATGACAAGAATTTGCAAGTAACTAAAGTTGAGTAGCATGATGAGCGGCCCTCATACTCAAGGGACATGAGATTGCCAACTTATACTTTGACAAGCATATACTCCTTAGTTTGTTCACTTTAACCTTAATCACTTCAAGATGCTTATGATAGGGGCAATGAGGGCTGAAAGCTAACAAGTACCATAATTTTTGGAAGCTCTTTTTGAAACTTGAAATGAATGCTTCCCCTTTATGAAGGGCCTTTCTTCCACTTTTATATTAAAGTCTCCACCTCATATCTTAGGCACCAATTAAGAGAGCACAGTTGCCATTCTTAGTTCTATGTGCATTGTTCCAAAACTTGTTGATTGATTCATATTTGAAGGGTTTCGCGGCATAGTAAATCAAAATTTTCTACGGATGCGAACAGAGAGAAAGCCAAGATCTAATCTAGGAGATGCAAACAACGAGAGAGATTGGATTAGATCTTCATACCCTCGAAGATTCGCACAACGGAACGTTCGTCGGAACGTGGGTGATGTAGTCATACTCGCTTCTCCTCCTCGCGATCCGATCCGATCTAGCACCACAAGTGGCGGTGCCTCCGTGAGATGCACACGTGCAGCACCTCGACTTATCCCCCTTCCTTGGACCAGCAAGTATGGTGGAGAGACGGATTGGATCTACAACACGACGGTGTGGTGTATATGGTGGAGAATTTTTGCAGCAGGGCTTCGCCTACAAGCAGCCGGGAGGGAGAGAGGAGGGCAGCAGGGCGGCTAGGGTTGGAGGGGAAGGTGTGGGGGGTTGGTGTGCCCCCACCCCTATTTTATATAGAGGTGGGGCGCAGCCCTAGCCCCTCCCCCAAGCCCAAACCGGCGGCCCCAAAGGATAAGGAGTGGGGGGCAAGGAAACCCCCCCTTCTAGAAGGTCTATCTCGAGTTTAAACCTCTCTTGGCCATCTGGGCCCTATGGGGCCTTGTGCCCCTGGCCCAATGCGGCCAGGGCACTCCCTCATAGGCCCATGCCCCCTCCCGGAAGGTGGGGCCACGTTGGTCCCCTTCCGGAAGGTTCTAGAAGCTTTCGGTACAATACCGATTTACCCGGAACAATTCCGAACTCCAAAAACTGCACTGCCTTATATGAATCTTATTCTCCGGACCACTCCGGAACCTCTCGTGATGTCCCGGATCCCATCCGAGACTCCGAACAAAAACTCATAAACCAATTATCCAATCTATCCTAGCGTCGAGACATGTTAAGTGTGTGACCCTGCGGGTTCGAGAATATGCAGACATGATCTTCTATCAATAATCAACAGCGGGGTCTGGAAACCCATATGGACTCCCACACATTCATCGATGATCATATCGGATGAACCACGATGCCAGTATTAAATCAATCCCATATATATATTCCCTTCATCTCGCGATATTTTTACTTGCCCGAGATTTGATCGTCTGTACCGTCATACCTAGTTCAATCTCGTTCACAGCAAGTACTTTACTCGTTCCGTAATCCGATATCACTTTGTGATTAACTCCTTAACCACATGCTTGCAAGCGGTGTTGATATCGATTGCCGAGTGGGCCCGAAGTATATCTCTCCGACTTGGGAGGGACAAATCCCATCTCGATACATACAACCCAACAGATACTTTCCGATCACCTGAGAGGCAACTTTATGATCACCCTCTCATAGGATGACGTTTGATGACCTCAAAGCTTTCTTCCGATACCAGGGAGTTGTATTATCTCATGGTCTAAGGAATACAATATTTGACATAAGAAAAGCTTCGCAAAGACGAACACGATGACACGATCTAATTGCTTTGCTTAGTTTGGGTCTGTCCACCATATCATTCTCCCAATGATATGATCTCGTTATCAATTGACAACTCATGTATATGGTTAGGAAACCTTAACCATCATTGATCAATGAGCTAGTCCATAGAGGCATACTAGGGACACGGTGTTGTTCACAAACCACACAAGTATTAAAGTTTCCGCTTAATACAATTCTAGCATGGAATATAAACATTATCATGAACAAGAATTATAATAATAACATCTTTATTATTGCCTCTAGGGCATAATTCCAACAGTCTCCCACTTACACTAGAGTCAATAATCTAGTTTACATTTGGCAACAGTCTCACACCCATGGCACTGAGGTGCTGATCATGTTTTACACGTGGAAGAGGTTTAGTCAATGGATCTGCGACATTCAGATCTGTATGTACTTTGCTAATCTTCAGATCTCCATCTGCTATATAATCTCGGATTATATGAAACTTGCGGTTGATATGCTTGGTCTTTGGATGATATCTTGGTTCCTTAGCGAGTGCTATGGCGCCAGTGTTGTCACACAATATCTCCAGTGGGTCCAATTCACTTGGAACCACGCCAAGCTCAGTGATGAAGTTTCTGATCCAAACTCCTTCACTTGACGCTTCTGCAGCAGCCATGTATTCCGCTTCTACTGTAGATCCCGCGATCACGCTTTGCTTGCAGCTTCTCCAGCTCACAGCTCCTCCATTCAAAACATACACGTATCCTGTCTGAGATTTAGAATCATCCTTGTCGGTGTCAAAACTAGCGTCGACGTAACCTTTTACGACAAGCTGTTCATCACCGCCATAGACTAAGAACATTTCTTTAGTCCTATTTAGGTACTTTAGGATGTTCTTCACAGTTGTCCAGTGTTCCACTCCTGGATCACTTTGATACCTGCTCGTCAAACTAAGAGCATTGGACACATCCGGTCTAGTACACAGCATGGCATACATGATCGAACCTATGGCCAAGGCATAAGGCACTTTGCTCATAGCTTCCCTATCATTTACCGTAGCTGGACACTGAGCCTTGCTCAATATCTTACCTGACAACATAGGCACTGAACCTTTCTTTGCCTTACCCATTCTAAACCTTTTCAGAACTTTGTCTAGGTATGTACTCTGGCTTAAAGCTATCAGGCGTCTTTGTCTATCTCCATAGATTTTGATGCCCAATATATAAGCAGCTTCACCTAGGTCTTTCATTGAAAAACACTTGTTCAAATAACTCTTCACATCGTTAAGCATGTTGATGTCATTTCCAATAATCAATATGTCATCCACATATAGTACCAGAAACGTCACCGAGCTCCCACTCACTTTCTTGTAGATACAAGCTTCGTAGCAATTTGGAACAAATCCAAAGCTCTTGATCAAAACGAAGGTTCCAACTCCGAGATGCTTGCTTCAGTCCATAAATGGAACGCTGAAGTTTGCATACTTTACTAGCATCCTTAGGATCGACAAAACCTTCGGGTTGCATCATATACAACTCTTCATCAATGTTGCCATTGAGGAAAGCAGTCTTGACATCCATCTGCCATATTTCATAATCATGAAACGCAACAATTGCTAATAAAATCCGAATGGACTTAAACATCGCTACGGGAGAGAAAGTCTCATCGTAGTCAACACCTTGAACTTGTCGAAAACCTTTCGCGACAAGCCGTGCTTTATAGACAGTAACATTACCATCCGCGTCCGTTTTCTTCTTGAAGATCCATTTGCACTCAACGGCCTTACGTTCGCTAGGAGGGTCCACCAAAGTCCATACTTGGTTTTCGCTCATGGATCCTAGTTCGGATTTCATGGCTTCTAGCCATTTCTCAGAGTCTGGGCTCATCATCGCTTCCTCATAGTTCGTAGGTTCACTGTCTTCTACCAACAAGACAGTCAAGACAGGGTTGCCATACCACTCAGGAGGGGCACGCGACCTTGTCGACCTGCGACATTCAGTAGCAGCATCGTCCGAAGCTTCATGATCCTTGTCATTAGCTTCCTCTATTGTTGGTGCAGGCGGCAGTAGAACAATTTTAGGTGCTGTGCTACTCTCCAATTCAAGAGAAGGTTCAATAACCTCGTCTAGCTCTACTTTCCTCCCACTCACTTCTTTCGAGAGAAACTCCTTCTCAAGAAAGGAACTGTTCTTTGCGACAAACACTTTGCCTTCGGTTCTGTGATAGAAGGTATACCCAATAGTTTCCTTCGGGTATCCTATGAAGACGCATTTCTCCGCTTTGGGTTCGAGCTTGTCCGGCATCAACTTCTTGACGTAAGCTTCGCATCCCCAAATTTTAAGAAACGACAACTTAGGTTTAGCACCAAACCACAGTTCATACGGTGTCGTCTCAACGGATTTAGATGGAGCCCTATTTAAAGTGAATGCAGCGGTTTCTAATGCATAACCCCAAAATGATAACGGCAAATCAGTAAGAGACATCATTGATCGGACCATATCTAATAAGGTTCGATTCCGGCGTTCAGACACACCATTGCGCTGTGGTGTTCCGGGTGGCATGAGTTGTGAAATGATTCCACTTGCTTTAAGATGCGTGAGAAAATCGTAACTCAAATATTCACCTCCACGATCGGATCGTAGAAACTTAATCTTTCTGTGACGATGGTTCTCCATTTCATTCTGAAATTCTTTGAACTTTTCAAACATTTCAGATTTATGTTTCATTAAATAGATATACCCATATCTACTTAAGTCATCGGTAAAAGTGAGAAAATAGCGATATCCACTGCGCGTCGAAACACTCATCGGTCCGCATACATCGGTATGTATGATTTCCAACAAGTCCGTTGCTCGCTCCATCATACCGGAGAACGGGGTTTTGATCATCTTGCCCATGAGGCATGGTTCGCATGTGTCAAATGATTCAAAATCAAGAGACTCCGAAAGTCCATCAGAATGGAGTTTCTTCATGCGCTTTACACCAATATGACCTAGACAACAGTGCCACAAATAAGTAGTATTATCACTACTTTGCATCTCTTAGCCTCAATGTTATGGATGTGTGTTTCATCCCTTTCGAGATTTAGAAGAAATAAACCATTCACAATAGGTGCATGACCATAAAAGATGTTACTCATATAAATAGAACAACCATTATTCTCCGATTTAAATGAATAACCGTCTTGCAATAAACAAGATCTAGAAATAATGTTCATGCTCAACGCAGGAACATAATAACACTTATTAAGGTTTAAAACTAATCCCGAAGGTAAAACTAAGGAGAGCGTGACGACGGCCATCACATCAACTCTTGATCTGTTGCCAACGCGCATCGTCACCTCATCCCTCGCAAGCCGCCGTCTATTCCGTAGCTCCTGTTTCGAGTTACAAATAGTAGCAACTGAACCGGTATCAAATACCCAGGCACTACAACGAGGGCTAGTAAGGAAAACATCAATAACATGTATATCAAATATACCTTTGATGGTGCCAGCCTTCTTGTCCGCTAAGTACTTCGGACAGTTGCGCTTCCAGTGACCCTTGTCCTTGCAATAGAAGCACTCAGTGTCCGGCTTAGGACCAGACTTGAGCTTCTTCTCAGCAGGGGCAACGCGCTTGCCGCCGCCTTTCTTGAAGGGCTTCTTTGCACCCTTACCTTTCTTGAAGGTCGGCTTGTTGACCATCAACACATGATTATCCTTTTGATGTACACTTCCGCGGCCTTCAGCTTTGCGAAGAGCTCGGTGATCGTATCAGTGGAACCAATCTGATTATGAGTCACTACAAAACTTTTGTAGCTAGGAGGGAGTGATTGCAGAACCCTGTCAATCTTGAGCTCCTCTGGAATCGTGCATTCCAGTTGCTCAAGGCGTTGAGTGTAGCCCGTCATCTTAATGGCGTGCTCACTAACGGAACTCCCTTCCTCCATCTTGCAGTTAAAGAACTTCTCAGAGATCTCATATCTCTCAGAACGGGCCTGAGTCTGAAACATGGTTTTTAGCTCTTCGAGAATCTCAAAGGGCCCGGGATAGTCTTCAAAACGATTTTGAAGTTCCGGTTCCATAGCAAACAACATGGTGCTCTTAATCACACCATAATCATCTTTGTGCGACTGATAGACAGCTTTCTCATCAGCCGACGCAGTTGCAGCAGGGGGGTCACCTAACGCTTTCCCAAGGACATAGTCCTTTTGACCGCCAGAGAGAATGATTCTTAGATTGCGGAACCAATTGGTGAAGTTAGACCCATTGTTTCTAAGCTTTTCCTTCTCAGCAAAAACGTTGAAGTTGAAGTTGGACTTGGCCATGTGATCTACAGTATTTGCAAGTACAAATTAGATTATGTTCATGATAAATAGTTCAACTTAATCAAATTACTAGATGAACTCCCACTAAATTCAACATCCCTCAAGTTGTTTAGTGAACATGATCCAAATTCACCACACCTAATCCGATCATCACGAGAAGAGATGTGGTTTCAATGGTGGACAACGAAGTGTCGATCATATCATTCATATGACTCATGCTTAACCTTTTGGTTCTTGTGTTCCGAGGCCATGTCTGTACATGCTAGGCTCGTCAAGTTAGACCCAAGTATTTCCGCGTGTGCAAAACTGGCTTGCACCCGTTGTATGTTTAGACACGACGAACTTTCGCAACAGTGCATACTTGGGGAGAACACAGTTTTTATCTTGATCTTTAAGTGAGGAATCATCTTATAATGCTACCGTCGCGATCTAAGCATGATAAGATACATAAAAGGATAAACATCACATGCATATAACTTTAATGTGACATGGTATAGCCAATATTCGTGCAATGATCTCCATCTTGTGCGCTCCGGCATGATCTCCATCACTCCACCATGATTGCCTCCACCACGAATAGCAACTAGAACTATTGCTAACTACTTAGCGATAAAGTGAAACTATTACATGGCGTATAAGAAGTTGACACACAGGTCATACACAATTATAAAGACAACCATATGGCTCCTGCCGGTTGTGTACTCATCGACATGCAAGTCGTGAAACATTACAAAACATAGTCATCGCATACATTATACACATCACATCTTGGGCCATACCATATCACAGAAAACACTCCCTGCAAAAACAAGTTAGACGCCTCTACTTTGTTGTTGCATGTTTTACGTGGCTTATGGGAGTAGATGCTAAGAACGATTCTTACCTACGGAAATCCACAACGGTGATATTATGGTTGCCAAACTCCGGTGTTAATCCCATGAAAACTATAGTGAGAGAAACTGGCATCCACCAGCCGCATGTGTGGAACAAGCCACACGTCAAGTGCGGAGCCGGTCTCGCGAACGACGTCGCGTAAGGTTGGCCTGGACCGCTTCAATCTCACTATCCCGCGTCATAAAAAGAACACAATCAAGAGGCTTGCAACAGAAAACATCAACGCCCGCAACAACCATGTTGCGTTCTACTCGTGAAACACATCTACGCATAGATCTAGCTCTGATACCACTGAAGGGTTTCGCGGCATAGTAAATCAAAAATTTCTACGGATGCGAACAGAGAGAAAGCCAAGATCTAATCTAGGAGATGCAAACAACGAGAGAGATTGGATTAGATCTTCATACCCTTGAAGATTCGCACAGCGGAACGTTCGTCGGAACGTGGGTGATGTAGTCGTACTCGCTTCTCCTCCTCGCGATCCGATCCGATCTAGCACCACAAGTGGCGGTGCCTCCGTGAGATGCACACGTGCAGCACCTCGACTTATCCCCTTCCCTGGACCATCAAGTATGGTGGAGAGACGGATTGGATCTACAACACGACGGCGTGGTGTATATGGTGGAGAATTTCTGCAGCAGGGCTTCGCCTACAAGCAGTCGGGAGGGAGAGAGGAGGGCAGCAGGGCGGCTAGGGTTGGAGGGGAAGGTGTGGGGGGGTTGGTGCGCCCCAACCCCTCTTTTATATAGACGGGGGGCGCAGCCCTAGCCCCTCCCCCAAGCCCAAACCGGCGGCCCCAAAGGATAAGGAGTGGGGGGCAAGGAAACCCCCCCTTCTAGAAGGTCTATCTCGAGTTTAAACCTCTCTTGGCCGGCTGGGCCCTATGGGGCCTTGTGCCCCTGGCCCAATGAGGCCAGGGCACTCCCTCATAGGCCCATGCCCCCTCCCGGAAGGTGGGGCCACGTTAGTCCCCTTCCGGAAGGTTCTAGAAGCTTCCGGTACAATATCGATTAACCCGGAACAATTCCGAACTCCAAAAACTGCACTGCCTTATATGAATCTTATTCTCCGGACCACTCCAGAACCTCTAGTGATGTCCTGGATCCCATCCGAGACTCCGAACGAAAACTCATAAACCAATTATCCAATCTATCCTAGCGTCGAGACACGTTAAGTGTGTGACCCTGCGGGTTCGAGAATATGCAGACATGATCTTCTATCAATAATCAACAGCGGGGTCTGGAAACCCATATTGACTCCCACACATTCATCGATGATCATATCGGATGAACCACGATGCCAGGATTCAATCAATCCCATATATATTCCCTTCGTCTCGCGATATTTTTACTTGCCCGAGATTTGATAGTCGGTACCGTCATACCTAGTTCAATCTCGTTCACAGCAAGTACTTTACTCGTTCCATAATCCGATATCACTTTGTGATTAACTCCTTAACCACATGCTTGCAAGCGGTGTTGATATCGATTACCGAGTGGGCCCGAAGTATATCTCTCCGACTTGGGAGGGACAAATCCCATCTCGATACATACAACCCAACAGATGCTTTCCGATCACCTGAGAGACACCTTTATGATCACCCTCTCATAGGATGACGTTTGATGACCTCAAAGCTTTCTTCCGATACCAGGGAGTTGTATTATCTCATGGTCTAAGGAATACAATATTTGACATAAGAAAAGCTTCGCAAAGACGAACACGATGACACGATCTAATTGCTTCGCTTAGTTTGGGTCTGTCCACCATATCATTCTCCCAATGATATGATCTCATTATCAATTGACAACTCATGTCTATGGTTAGGAAACCTTAACCATCATTGATCAATGAGCTAGTCCATAGAGGCATACTAGGGACACGGTGTTGTTCACAAACCACACAAGTATTAAAGTTTCCGCTTAATACAATTCTAGCATGGAATATAAACATTATCATGAACAAGAATTATAATAATAACATCTTTATTATTGCCTCTAGGGCATAATTCCAACAATATTGTTGATATTACTTGTTCTTGTGCTATTTGTATCTAGTCACTCTTATGAACTTTGAAGGTGTCATGCATTTATGTTTTGCTACTCCATGAGGGACAAGCTGAATGCCACTATGCCATGTTTTCTGTATGTGAAATAAACAAACGTTTTTTAATGCATGCTATTCATGATCTTTGTTTGTAGTCTTTCATGTTGCATCAATAATTACTTTGTCTTATTGTTAGAAATCCATCTTTCATGCTCATGTTTAGAGTACTTTGATCCCAGCTTTCAATGCTTGCAAATGGTTTGATCTTTATTGTGAAGGTGCATGTCACCTCAAAAATTATTCTTTTTATCACTAACCTACTCGAGGACGAGCAGGAGTTAAGCTTGGGGATGCTTGATACGTCATAAACGTATCTACAATTTTTGATGTTCCATGCTTGTTTAGTACCTACTTTGCTTTGCTTTGTCTACACTTTGAGCTGTTTTTATATGTTTTCTGGTACTAACCTATTGACAAGATGCCATAGTGTCAGTTGCATGTTTTCTGCTATTTTTGGTTTTAGAAAGCTAAAAAATGAATATTCTCGGAATTGGACGGGACAGAAGCCAAAGTTCATATTTTCCCTGAGCGATACGGAAAATCGAAGACGAGACAAAGGAGGACACCAGGGTGGCCACACCCTAGGTGGGCGCGGGTCCCACCCTGGCCACGCCAACAGGGAGTGTGGGCCCCCTGTCCCTCCATCGACCTTGCCTCCTTCGCCTATAAGAAAACATGGCACCCTGCCACCACCTTCTGGGAGAATGCCACTAAAACCTCTGTAGCGCCGCCGCCACCGAAGGGAAGATTTGGGGGACAGAAAGTCTTTATTCCGGCACCCTGCCGGGACGGGGAAGTGCCCGGGAGCCATCTCCATCGATCTCCATCACTATCTCCATCGCCGTTGCTGATTCCCATAATGAGGAGGGAGTAGTTCTTCCTCGAGGCTAAGGGCTCTACCGGTAGCTATGTGTTCATCGCTCTCTATGCATGATCTTATTGTGATCATGAGCTTTGTAATCAAGTAGATCTGCTCTTCTACTCAAGTGCTTTAATAGATCTTTGCTCTCCCCACGTTTGTGAAAGTGACAGTGTGCATACCGTGGTGGCACTTAGGCTAGAGTTTACACAAATACTCAAGTGCTTCAATATATCTATGCTTTTCCCCATGTGTGTGAAAGTGACAGCGTGCACGCCGTGTGTGGCACTTAAGCTAGATTATATATATTTATTATGAGTTATATTTGGAGTTGGATGTCTCTATAAAATTGTGGTGTTTGTTGGAACCATCTAGCGCTCAAGGTGACAGGGTGGGGTTATCTAGATGGGTAAGGCAACCTTTGAGGTGTGCTGTTATAGCCCTACCATGGATCAGAGTGTCCAGCCGGAGAGTAGTTCAGGGTAGTATCATGAATAGAAGATATCTATATGAGTGTTCAGTAGTGAAAGTATGATCCCTAGGCCTTGTTTCTAAGCATTGAAACACCATTTGCATCTAGATCTGCTGCATGTTTGCTTGCTTACATCTTTATTTCAGTTTGCCTTTAGTCTCTCCCACGTCAACAACAAGTCAGAAGCTCTTTTCTGGCACCATTACCACTTGTATTTTTTCACTATGTCTTCACCGAACTAGTGCACCTATACACCTGACAAGTGTATTGGGTGTGTTGGGGACACAAGAGTCTTCTTGTATCTTGATTGCAAGGTTTCTTGAGAGGGATACCTTTGACCACTTCCTCCCTGGGTTCGATAAACCTTTGGTAATCCACTTAAGGGAAACTTGCTGCTGTTCTACAAACCTCTGCACTTGGAGGCCCAACAATTGTCTACAAGAATAGAAGTGCATAGACATCAAGTGTCCACACACATGAATGAGAGGAGGGGAGGGGGCACCTCTTGGCCGCCAGCCAAGGGAGGGGCTGACCCCCTCTCCCATATAAAAGGAGGAGGAGTCCTCCATCTCTCTCTCACTCTCACTTGCCTCTCTCATATGCCCTTTGGTAGGCATCTTCTCCCCCTTGATTGCCTTGCCCATTGCCACTAGAAAAGGTGCTTTGCGAAGCCTAAGGATGGCAATGGGCACGGTATGGGCAGGGTAGAGCAATACCATACCCATACCCGTGTAGTCAATGGGTACAAAACCTTACCCATACCCTTACCCACGGGTATAAAACTTTACCCATACCCATACCCGCCGGGTACCCATACCCATTGGGTACCCGTTGGGTAGATCCAATAGTACACAATTATTCATAATTTTACGTTTATCAATAACATATATTTGGAAAAAATACAACTATATCAACTTAATAATAGGGAGACGAGTACATGAAAGTACCAAAATTTTGAATTCGCAATCACATACTTGTTTTTAGGCTTCTTGGCCGCATAGGTTCACACTCTACAAGTAAATTTGACATGTTACTTTAAACGGGCAGGGTATGGGTATACCCATGGGTATAAGTATATACCCGTGCCCATACCCGTCACTTATAGGGTAGGGTATGGGTATTACCCGTGGGTATAAAAGTGTGCCCATACCCTACCCATGCGGGTACGGTACCCGCGGGTACCCGTACCCATGGGTAAAATTTCCATCCTTAGCGAAGCCTTGCTCGAGATCTTCCCCTCCACCACCTCTACCATGGAATAGAGTTGTTAGAGTTCCCAGGGATCCACTACTTCCACTGCCCAGCTGGAGCGAGGGTTCGGGAGTCATCAGCGCACCGTATGTGTGACCGATTACGGAGGCGCTTCCCGTTTGTGGCGCTGACATGGATATGCCCTACGGGTACCTAACCTTGGCCTACCCGGTCCCGTCCAACGGAGGCCCACACAGAGACTTGCTGATAACGCAAAGCCCAAGGAGACTCCGGATGGCCCAAGCCCAGAGAAAGTTTGACTCCTTAAAGAACACGACCAAGTTGTAGATAGAATCTTGAAGGGTTAAACCCTAATCTGTAACCGACTCGGCCTATCTGAGACCTGGCCTCCCCATATAAAGGCCAGGAGGGCACGGGGAGGAGGATCTCCGTCAACTCTTATACACACACCTCACGCCAGATTGCATTTGCGCACCCTTGTAACCTTCAGTTCCGCCATCAATCAAGAACATACAAGCAGGAGTAGGGTTTTCCTCTAGGGGCCTGAACCTGGATAAACATTGTGTCCCCTTGCTGCGTGTCTGTTAACCGTCTCGTGATCTCTAGCCTTCCCATTTTCTCTAAACCCAAGTACATAAGAATGGGCATTGACGAGTCAAACCCTCGTCAGGCGCTGATCGTCTACACGTCCTTGAGGATGGTCATGTACATATACATCAACCATGTTTGTTTGCGGGAATGTTATCCCGCTTACGGTCTATGAGGGTGAGTCCATCTGTAACCGTTACATAGTATCGCCATGATTCGATCTTGGTAGTTGCAACCATAGGATTTTTTGTTTTCTATGAAACGAACCCCAAAAAATTGGTTCAATCTCGTGTCGATCCATTGGTTCAAACTTCAATGGACACAATTCTTCAATCCCCTCTCGTGTAATTTCTTTATTCTCATCATCCAATGAATCAATTGCTTCTCTCCTCTACATTTGGTTCAATCTCCTATGAACTTAGTTCAATCTCCCCTCGATCCATTGGTTAAATATGCAATCTATCCATTGCTTTATTCTCCTCTTGTTCAAATACTTTATTCTTGTCTGCATTTGCTGCTCCCTCCTAATCATCCATTTCATAAGCTAGGTCCACCGCATTTTTACAAATCCTAGCAATGTGTCCTAGGATCCCACAACGT
Organism: Avena atlantica; assembly: GCA_910589765.1. Classification (NCBI taxonomy): domain Eukaryota; kingdom Viridiplantae; phylum Streptophyta; class Magnoliopsida; order Poales; family Poaceae; genus Avena; species Avena atlantica. The sequence continues at coordinate 481,597,671 of OU342735.1, read as the reverse complement.
TTGGACTTACGTCATCGAGGTGGTGCACCACCCTCTGCACTAGCTCTCATTATAGTCTTCCTTGGCCTACCTGCTGGTCTAGTAAAAACTGGAGTGTATAGCTTGAAGCATGTATCCACTTCCATCCATTGGTCTTTTCCTAACAAGGTAGAAACATTCTGAGCATATACTGCCCTAAATTTGGCAACGGAGAAATACTCTGACATGTACCGATCAACTTCATCCTCTTCACCTCCTAGAACACTGATACATCCCAAACATATCTACTTTTCCAAGCACTTTGCTCGATGATTTGGTCCAAAATCTTCCCATACTTGTATAAAACTGTTGAATCTAACGCTGTTTTTAGCAAAAGTGTTACTAGAGACTCTTACATGTTTGCAAGTCACACACGTATTAATGTTTCCGGTTAATATAATTTTAGCATGATATGTAAATATTCATCATAAACACAAACATGTAATAATAACTACTTTTATTATTAACTCTTGAACATATCTTTAACAGTCTTCTACTTGCACTAGAGTCAATAATCTAGATTACTCTGATACTATTTACTTAGCTTTTTTAACTTCTGCACACGTCACAAATACACAACACACTACTTGTAACCAGCAGAGAAGAATCTGGACACAGACGCAGAATCAGATACGCCAGCAGGAGAAGAGCATCCGTAAAATTCCAGCCATGCATGATTACCATTTTACCACCACAGTCTCGCGCCAAGGGCAAGTGCACGCGCGCGCGGGCCGCGTCAGCTTGGCACCACCACAAACACACCCCAGTTCGGTTCCAGTTCCACCTTGGACAAGCAAAGAGCAGGAGCATCGCTCGTATCTATTTTACCTGCGCCTCCCGCTCGTTTCCTCCCTCCAATCTCCATTGCTTTCTGCTTTCGCTTTCACGGCTTACCATTTCTCCCCCATTGGAGCTCTCTTTTTTTCACCTTCCTTCCTGGGTTTCCTCGCCATTCATTCAGAAAGAAAGGCACCCCGAAACCAACACCAACAGCAACGACGCCAGAGCAAGCAGTTGAGTTGAGCCCCCCTCCAGCCTCCTCCGGAGAAAGGGAGTGAGAGAGAGAAAAATAAAAAGGCGAGGGGCGAGAGGCAGGAAGGCTACAGCAGCGGAGACAGAGCGAGACCAGGCCAGCCAGGCCCGGCGCTCGGAAAGTGCGGAGCCGTTTCCCCTCTACCTCCACTCTCTCCAGCCAGCCAGGTGCTCCACCACCACCACCACCGCACGCGCGCGCGTACGTGCGGGACAGCGAGCGATCGCGTCACTTGCCATGGCGTCTCCCGCCGGAGGGTACGGCGGCGGGACAGGGAGCAGCGCCGAGGTCCACCAACACCACGGCCACATGCTCCTTCATAACCACGCGCACCACGTCGCCGCGGCCGCGGCGGCGGCGTCGGGCGTGCAGCTGTTCCACGTGCCGCAGCACAGCCGCCGCGAGAAGCTCCGGTTCCCGCCGGACGCTACCGCGGGGGACTCGTCCCCGACTACTCTCGTCTCAGCGCAGCACCAGCACCAGCACCAGACCGGGGCGTGGCCGCCTCCGGCCTTCTACTCCTACGCGTCCTCCTCCTCGTCCTACTCGCCGCACAGCCCCACGGTGACGCAGGGCCAGCTGGTGCCCAACGAGTTCGCCACGCAGCACCAGCAGTTCGCCCCGATCCCGACGCAGAACTTCTCGCTGTCCCTCTCCTTCGCGTCGTCGAATCCCGCCACGACGCCCCCGACGCCCAAGAGGCAGCAGCTAGGAGGAGGCCCCGCGCCGCCCGCCGGTCCGTACGGTCCGTTCACGGGCTACGCCACCGTGCTCGGCCGGTCCAGGTTCCTCGGCCCGGCGCAGAAGCTGCTCGAGGAGATCTGCGACGTGGGCGGCGCGGCCGCGCACGTCGACCGCAGCCTCCCCGACGAGGGCCTGCTCGACGCGGATCCCATGGACGGCGCCGACGCCGAGCTGGACGACGCCGACCGCGCGGCCTCCGACGCCGGCCCCATGTCCGGCGCCGAGCAGCAGTGGAAGAAGACCAGGCTCATCTCCATGATGGAAGAGGTGCTTGCTCCCAAATTTCTCCTGACTGCCCGCTAGATTTCACTTCCTGTTGCCTGGCTTCCAGCTTTTTTTCCACCTACTAGCTTGTTTCGGTGTTACTGCAACTCTCTCTCCCGCCTGCCCTGGAGGGAGGGCGAAGAATCTTTCACATAGCCGTCACATCACCACCGATGCGGCTGGCTGTGCCTTTGCTTTTATTTACTGTGCTTCCGTGGTTGCATGTGCTTTTGATTTGATCATCATTTCCATTGCTCTTGTTACATTTGTTCAGATTTTCCTTTTCTACTTTTTCCACAGTGGTTCACTGTTCCTCATACTGAACCTTTTTATATCACCAAGGAGTCTATAGATTGGATTTTGATTACTTTCATATCACCGAGTATATATGTAACTTTTTCAAATGTCATCTACTTCTACAGGGTCTATAAATTGGATTTTGATTACTTTCATATCACCAAGTATATATGTGCCTTTTTCGAATGTCATCTACTCCTACATGAAACCAAAACTGATTAGTTACTGTCTCCAAACGCTTGGGCGATGAGGGGATCTAGGCGACACTGGAAACCAACCCTTTGCGTATGTCATGTCAAGATAATTGTGTTCTTTCAGTTTCACATGCTAAGTACTTGACCCTCTCGCAGCGTCCTCTTCCAGCCTGCGGCAATACATGGGAATCTACGTACGATGTAGAAAGCTTCTATTTATGGAACCCCTCAGTAGGCGATCTTCTTTAATGGCCTCTCACTTCTATAGTTGGGAAGTAGGCTTTGCATTGTTGATGTCACATCCACACGAAAAACTAACCATGGGAATCTTTCTCATTCCAGACGTCATCAGTAGCTGTTTACCCCTAATCGAGTTCTAATCATGCAGCAACTAATTAACTTGAAGGAAATCTCTCTCTTTTCAGGTTTGCAAGAGGTACAGGCAGTACTACCAGCAGGTGCAGGCCGTGATCGCCTCGTTCGAGACCGTCGCAGGGTTCAACAATGCCGCCCCGTTCGCGGTGATGGCTCTCAGGGTGATGGCCAAGCACTTCAGGCACCTCAAGTCCATGATACTCAACCAGCTGCGTAACACGAGCAAGATGCATGTCAAAGAAGGCATGAGCAAAGACATCACCATTTTTGGCCTCGGCGGCGGCGGCGGCACCGTCGGCTTCCCGAGAGGGGGCAGCGTCAATGGCTTCGGCCAGCCGCACAACATCTGGCGCCCTCAGAGGGGTCTTCCGGAGCGCTCCGTGGCCGTTCTCCGCGCTTGGCTGTTCGAGCACTTCCTGCACCCGTAAGTTGTTTTTTACTATCCACTCAATCTTACTGCTCATGGTCGTAGTCACAATCAAGGGTAATTAGCAGCACTGGACAACGTACTTTGGGCCTTTCCAAGATAATAATGTTTCTATATGCATGTATGATGGTGTTTCTTCAACATGATTATGCATGCTGGACCAGTAGATGTTTTTTGCTGATACTAGCAAGCAATCCTCGTTGTCGAAATCATTACGGTGGACTTGGATACATGATGGAATGTCATGGCTTGGCTTCCAAATCATTCTATTGAATTGAAGTTACTAAGATTGGCAGTCAGCTTTTTAGACCTTTGTGTATTTTGAGCTGTACACATCATTAGTGTGCTAACAGCCCGTGTGCTTGAGTGGATTTAAGTACTACAGTGCGATCTTTCTTAGATTGTATAGTAAGATTTACATTATTTTCTAAGCATAGTTAGGTGAGTGGCTTTATGAATTTGGTTAGGCCGTCCAATTTGTCATATATTGCTTGTTTTGTTAAGTACGGGTCGCTAAACAACTTGTGTGTAAGCTTACTTCTAACCCAGTTTTCTGGCACCTACCAACAGGAAGATGAAACATCGTCGTTATTTCGGTTGTCCTGCATATTGTATCAGTCTTATGTAGTACTATGGCATTAACAGTATGATCTAAAAGCTGTTATAATACCCTAGTGGTTACATCAAGTTGATTGGTACAGTGTTAGGATATTCAGTTGTTGATCATTATAACTCTAGTGCTTCCATTTTCAACCGGATTTGATATTATATTGAGTACCCTTACTTTCTTCATTATTGGTACCAATTTTTCAAGCCTCTGGAAAGAAAGACCCATAATTGTCAATTCATGTCCTTTTGCTAGATCCCACATCAATCAATGCTTAGATTTAACTTACTCTTTACAAAAGGTCTAGTTGGATGGTGCTAGACTGATAAGAGAAATTAATTCGTTAAAGATCAATCAAACCTTTATTATTGGGATGCCGCTCGGGGTTGCGTAGTTTGGGACTGAATAATAAAAGCATGACAATCATCCCAGCACAATTTTATTTCGTCCTCTCCTGATCTAACCCTATATATCATGACTTGGTTTCTACTCTTTTCTATTCGAATTTGGCAATCTGATGCAATTGTTGCGTCTGTGGCATCTCGATGATCTGTTCATTTATCTCCCTTTTGAATGTGTTAATATTACCAAGAGTACTGCATTCGTTTGATGGTCCAATTAAAACTATGCAGGTATCCTACTGATGGCGACAAGCAAATGTTGGCTAAACAAACTGGTTTGACAAGGAATCAGGTATAGAGCAATCTTTTTTTTTCTGATCAAGGCAATTTTATTAAACTCTAATTTCGCAGCAACTCGATACAAGGAAAATATTTTACTAGTTTACTTGCGCTGGAAACCAGTTTGACACCAGCCCAAGTAAACTAGTAAACTCTTTTCCTTGTATCGTGTTGATGCAAAATTAGAGTTTAATAAAAATGCCATTTATCAGAAGTAAAAAAGGATTTATGCGATGGTTAATGACTATGCAGGTGTCAAACTGGTTTATTAATGCGAGGGTTAGACTCTGGAAGCCTATGGTGGAAGAAATCCACAACCTGGAGATGAGGCAGATCCACAAGCACTCGCCTCTCGACAAGAGCCAGCAGCATGGCATTCACAATCAGGCCGAGCATTCGTCGCGGCGCAACGGGAAGCGCTCAGAGCCCTGCGACTCGCATCCGGGGCAAAGCAGCAGCATCACAAGGAACCACAACACCGCCAATACTTCCCATGGAGGCTTCCAGGACGAACTCTCCCAGCAGATGTCCCACCCCATCCAGGGCCAGGTGAGCTTCGCAGGATACAGCGCGCTGCCCTCCCACCAGCAGCACGGCATGGCATCGCCGCAGCACCATCACGTCGGCGGTGGTGCCGGGAACAGCGGCGGCGTCTCCCTCACCCTCGGCCTCCACCAGAACAACAAGATCTGCTTCGGCGAGCCCCTGGCGTCGACGATCCCGGCCAACCTCGCGCACCGTTTCGGGCTGGAGGACGTGAGCGACCCCTACGTCATGGGCTCGTTCGGAGGCCAGGACCGGCACTTCGCCAAGGAGATCACCGGCCACTTGCTCCACGATTTCGTCGGGTGATGCCTGCCATGCCGGTGGCTGTGCTTTGCTTGCTCGGCCTCCTGTTCCCTGATGATGCACATTGTAATGTACGAAGAACTACTAGTAGTATGCTAGGATGGTATATAAGTCAATCAATCACTTGGCGCTGTTTGGCTTGACGATCGATCAGATTTCTTTGGAGGGCGGAAGACACATTGATATGCCCTTCCATGCATCCCCATGTAGATCCAGGTATGCTGTCGAACATTCAACCACTTTGTAGAGCTTGGCAATCCCTTGCAAATGGCATTTGTTTGTCTAAGCTTTTGGATTAAACCTGTGGTAATGAAATGGATGCCTTTGGCTCGGGTGTCGTGTATCCTGGAGTGTTCGCACATGGCCAAGGAAAGGGAAAGGTAGCTTTTGTATTATGTTATGCCCAAAAGGGTTTTACTATTACTGTACTTAAGTTGAAGCTGTCAACTGGTCTCTGTAGAATATGACCATCTTTCGGCCTGTTATGTTAGCCTTTCTGTGACAAGAACCTGTTGTGTTACTCTTTCCAAGTGTAGTTACATTATCCTAAGCACTCAGACGTCCCTGTTATCTCATTCATGCATCCTTAGACGGGGGTGGCCTCCTAAAGTCTTGACAAACCATGATTCAGACACCTGTTAACCTCTAGTTGGCTCTGTCACTCTACTAATTAAGCATCACTAGGGTAGCTGCCGTAGATTTGGCTTATCCTTTTGATCAGAGATCGATGCATTAAACTAGTATTTGGCACGGTATACCTCAAATGGCAAGCCCATGATGGAGATCCTGGCTGTATGCTGTCAATGTGGATGTGTATTATATTAGGCCCATCCATGGTAGTACCTGCCGCCGCATAGTTAATCTGATTTGCATGCGTCCAGTGGTGATTCTTGTAGGTATGCTGAGATAGGCGACAGCTGGGGGAGCATATCGACCGTGGCGCCATGCACGTTGTTTTTCCCTGGAGAGAATCCGTGCGCGTCAGTGGCCACTGTAACGGGAGGGTACTCTCTCTGAGGAAACATGCAGTGACTGCTGTTCATGTTTTTAAAAAGTATACCCACTGTTGTTGCCTCCTTTCTTAGGCGTGTCAGCTGGCGGATGGCCACATAATTGTTCCTTCAATGTGTACGTCATGCAGTAAAAACCACTGCAACCACACATGCATCATGCATGGGTGGAGTCTGTCTGACCTATATAATTCAAACTTCTTTTTAGGTCACCCTATAATAACTTTCATCAGAGCTTAAAAGCATGTCTCGCATGGAACCAGAATCAAGCAAGCAAGTAATGCGTGTGCTAGCTGTGCCTACTAGCTTCATGGCATGAGCGAACATCAATTTCAGAGTGCATGTTGTGCTGGAGCAAAGCAAGTTTTTTTTTTTTGCTATTGGATGCTCTTTCTCTTCTTCATCCATCCCCACTTGGTTTTATCCTTGTGCTGTTCTACTGTTCATTCATGATCATAATCTTCACACCTCCACTTAATTAGAGACTGTCTATAGAGAAAATCCTCTTAGCTTTTCAATAAGAAATCTAAATCACTTTTCTCATTAAGAAATACAATGTTTTTTGTGTAACTACACGTGTGTGGTGTGTAGGCTATAACTCAAAGCTTAAAATTATTTTCTCACATGGAATATAATCAAGTAATCTATTATGTATGTGGTACCTGCCTGGACTCTTGACACATCAGCCCAAGGCAATTTCAGAATATAAGTTGTGCTAGAGAAAACTAAGTTTGCCACTGGATTCTCCGTTTCTCTTGTTCATTATCCGTCCATGGTAATAATGTTCCCACCTCCCGTTTGAGACTTTATTTATATATATAATCTAGTATCTCTCTATCTTTTCCTCGACAAATCTAAACTGCTTTCTTTTAGCATAACAAATCTGAAATACTTTTCTCCTTAAGAAAAAACAAAAGTACAGTTAAAGCCCATCCCTTGGTTGGCCCTGAAGAAAGCTTTGGGTGATTAACTAAGCATTCTTTCCATTGCTTCCTTGTCCAGGTACATGCCTCTAGTGACCCAAAGCTTTATTAATTCCATGGACCCTTTTCGCTTTTCTTTGCATATCTTGTCTCGGGGACACTGCACGCAGGCACATGATCAAAAGAAGAAGCTGATCGATCGGTGTGCGGCAGTGTGGCCTACACTGGCCTTTCCTTAATCTAATCACCCATGGGTTCTCGTTATTAAGCATATGTTCTTTCCACTCTAAGATACGGCCGATTTGATCCCTCTCTGGATTTGGGACGCTTTTAGAAATTCCTGCGTGGTTTTGTCGACATCTCTCCCTCGCTTCTCATCCAATCTAATCCAATCGAACGCGACCCACGCCTGCCGCTTGCAGCTGCCGCTGCTGCTCCCACCACTATCTTTTCTCAAACGGCAGTGGCAGTGGCGCACCTGCTGCTTTTGCCTTGGAAATGACATGGACATGTTGCTGTTTGGTTTGCATACAGAATATATTTTTTGCTTTCGTTGGAAATGACACACAGCGCAGTGCGAGTTGAGCATCGAAGGGCGTCGCGATTGGGCAGGGGCCGGCGGCACCTGCTCTTCCCCGTCTCTCCTGCTTTGCTACTTTCTCTGATCCTTTTCTCAGGTGTCGACCAACGAGGAGTTGTTGAATTTGATCCATCGGTCTTCAGTTTTCAGGACCAAAGGGCAAATATACATGTATAGGTGTTGTGTGTGGGCAATATTTCAAAGCTCGTATACAGTGGGCAAATACAAAAAACTATACATCTCTAACACCCCTTAAACTCATGGAGTTTAGAGAGAAAAAGCCTTTAAGTTGCACTTTAATCTAGACTTTCGTGAAAAAAACCATCAACTAAAGGCACGTACATAAGAGCGAGAACCTAATCCTGCACAACAGTGAGCAGAAAGAAGAGCACCAGAACCTATGTACTTGGAGAGCTTATGTCTCACCGGGTCTTGCACAATGCTAATAGCACATGTATAGTATGATAAAAGAGGAGTCGGTGTAGAAGTAACACCGAAATCGCCGAGTAACCAGTGTAACCAAGTAACCTTGGCGGTCAAAAGAGCCATGGCTGTCAGTTAATCTAGTCGTTCAGGTGTCAATAAATTTAGATAGGAGTGTTAGCTATCAATTTCGTCAGTTAGTTTTCAGCTAAGTTTTATGGTCGATAAGTTTGGATAGGACTAGACTTGGTCGTGATCCTGGAAAGCAGGCAACCTAGACGTGGGATGGCACGTTCGTTAAAGGGAGTCGTGTGGCCAGACATAATCGTTGTATCACCGAATAAAAGGCAAGGAGAAAGATAGAAAAGTTGCAAGTTTGCACGCAGCGCAAAACACTACCCTCTCTCGTTCTTCCTTTCTAAACCTTGGTTGGAGGATCGCGGGAGGAGAAAGGGAACAAGTGGTATCAGAGCCCGACCACGATCTGATCGATGGTTGGCTCGAAGGACGCCGCGAAGGATACGGGAAAGGCAGCGTCGGGCGCATCGAAGCCGCCGGCGCGTTCTCCATCTAAGCCACGCTCCGTTCCGCCTCGCCGCCAGACCCTCACGATCACCGACTCGTCGTGGGCGTTCTCCTAGCAGAGCCCATGGGAGTGAGCTGGTGGTGCATGAGAGGGTGGTGAGGGATGGGGGCGGCAACTCCAAGTGGCCAGTCCTAACGCGTACGAATTACGCGGACTGGTCAGTCATCATGCGTGTCCAGCTCCAGGTCCATGGACTCTGGGAGACGGTGAACGAGGAGGATGTCGACGAGCACGACGATCGCGCGGCGCTATCGGCTCTGCTTCAGGCAGTGCCACCGGAGCTGGTGTGCATCCTCGCCGCCAAGGACAATGCCAAGGCAGCGTGAGACACGCTCAAGACGATGCGCGTCGGGGCAGAGCGCGTGCGCGAAGCGAAGGCGCAGACGCGTCGTCGTGACTACGATCGGCTTGCCTTAAAGGACGGGGAGACGATCGAGGAGTTCGCCCTGCGTCTCTCCACCATCCTCAGCGATCTGGAGATGCTCGGCGATCCCGAGGACGAGCGCAAGGCCTTGAGGAAATTCCTCAGGGTCCTCCCACGTAAGTACCGTCAAATGGCGAATTTTATTGAGTCTTTGTTAGATCTCAAGACGATATCCATCGAGGAGCTAAGCGGGCGACTGCTCGTGGTGGAGGAGAACGAGGCCATCGACGGGAATGATGACTCTGGCAAGCTGCTCCTCACGGAGGAGTGGCGGGCTCGCCAGAAGCGGGGCGCCCACAACGGTAGCAGCAGCTCTGGCGGTGATAACCGTTGGGGCAAGAAACATGGCAAGCACCGCGATGACAAGCGGCCTATCGGGGACGGATCCAAGAAGGACGACCTCTGCCGCTACTGCAAGAAGAAGGCCCACTGGACCCGAGAATGTCGGAAGAAGCAGAGGGACGAGGTGGCTCAAGCCCACCTTGCCAAGGTCGACGACGACGCCGATCCTGCCCTGCTGTTCGCGGAGTATGAGATGGACTCCGCGTCCTCCGCACCCGAAGCTTCCCACGGTGCGCACGCTGGCGCTCCCACGGGACCGGTGCCCGTGGCGGCCACGACACTCACAACGCCCATGATGCCAGTGCCAGAACGCGCGATGGTCTTCCTCAACAAGGAGAGAGCCAAGGTTCTCCCTAGATGCGGCGGCGACGCTGTCGATTATGTCTGGTACCTGGACACGGGCCCGTCCAACCATATGATAGGTGATCGATCATTGTTCGCGGAACTCGATGATACGGTGCATGGCAACGTCAGGTTCGGAGACGGCTCCTTGGTGCAGATCATGGGGCGCGACACCATCGCCTTCAGCATTGACGGAGGGCCATAGCGTGCCTTCATCGACGTCTTCTACATCCCCAAGCTCAAGAGCAGCATCGTCAGCCTGGGCAGCTGGACGAGCATGCGTGCGACATCAGGATCAGGCGTGGCGTGCTGACGATCCACTACAAGCGTGAATACCTCATTGTCAAGATAAAATGTGTCGCCAATCGCCTCTACAAGCTCACCATGCGCCTAGTGCAGCCAGTGTGCCTCGCCCTGCGACACAACACGGCGTCGTGGCTGTGGCATGCACGTTTTGGGCACCTCCATGTCGAGGCGCTGCAGAAGATGGGACGCAAGGAGATGGTGTGCGGCATGCCCACGGTAGCACCTACCGGCGAGCTGTGCGTTGCCTGCCTGGCAGGCAAGCAGCGCTGAACGTCCTTCCCGCAGCAGGCCAAGTTTAGAGCGGAGGAGCCGCTCGAACTGGTGCATGCCGATCTGTGCGGTGCGATCTCACCGCCCACACCTGGAGGACGCAGATACTTTCTGCTCCTCGTCGACGACCACAACCGCTTTATGTGGTTGGTGCTACTCACGACGAAGGACGGATGTAGCATCCCAGGTAAAGCCACTACTAGAAAACCGCCTGATGTTTATATTTTGTGCATCATCATGACATCATGCATATATTTTGCATAAAACTATTTTCGTAAGAGCGTATGTTGTTTTCTAATTAGCCCTCTCCTTTAATCTCAAACTAAAACCTCGGTATGTTCAGACCTTTTATTTGTCTAAAAAGTATTTACAGAAGTGTTTTAAAAATAAAATAAATAATAAAATGTTTTGTCCGATGGAGGCGACCCAGCCCGTAGGCCAGGCCACCTGCCAACCCGGCAGCCCGGCCCAACACACCTAGCAAAACCTAGACCTAATCATAGCCCCACATCTAACCCTAACCCTAGCCAGACCCACTCCCTACCCAGCCGCCGCCGCCACTCCCACTCACCTACCGCTTCCTTGCTACACACACAGCGGCGCACACAACGCACGCACACACCCGAACGCACACGATCGGCCCGTACACCACCACATAGCCCCACTCCCCCCCACCCCCCCCGCTATCTGGCCCCACCACGATCCCTGGACACGCGCTCGACCCCATTTTCCCCTCTCACGATCCCCCTCGTCTCTCGGTTGCGACCTCCCTCTCGATCTCCAGCACCGGCCGCCGCTGCCGGCCTCCTCAGGCGTCCCCGCCTTCGGTCGCCCCATCCCTCTATGGTCGAACCACGCGACCGCCCGCTTCCGACCGTCGCCTTCCTCCCCTCCAGCTCCTCCGCAACGCGCCGCCCCTTCCGCTCCACGCCCTGGCTGCCCGTCTCTAGCAGCGTGAGCCACCACTGCCTGGTGCTTCTTTGCCGGCCCTGCCCGCAGGCACCCGTCCGCCGCCTACCCGTCGAACCCAAGCCTCTACCAGACGGCGCCCCTCATCCCCCCTTCGCTGTGGTGCCTCGATGCCCGTGTCACCTCCGCATCCTCTCCGGGCTGCCCAGCTCTGCATCGCGAGCTCCTCCTTGGCCTGCCTCGTCTATTCCTACCTCACCGCCACCACCTCTGATCCCGCCGATGCCCGTCTCTGGCCTCGTCTCCAACACCCTCTCCTTTGACAGCCGCTCGCGCGTCGCCCCCATGGGCTTCCTCCTGTGAGAGCGTCGCCCCTGCCACAAGACATCGACACCTCCTCTCGCGCGACCCTGAGCCGACTCTGCTCGTGTTCGTCCCCTGCTATGCGCGCAAGTGAGTCCTGTTGATTTGTGCCGCTGTTGTCCAATTCCGGTAGGTTCCTGATTTTTTTGTGTCTGGCTCGGCAGTGAGTGTATGACCCGTTTTCCTATGAGACTCGGTCACATGTGCTGCTGTAGTGCTCTGAAGATGATGGTGGGATGAAGATGATAATGTTGTGGGCGTGGATACGGCAAAGGATGTGCATGGCATCCGATCTGGTACCGACAAGATCTTCGACAAGGACAAAACATTCTTCTTCCTGGAACTTGAAGCCCCCGGCTCAAAAACCGAAGACCGATCTTGTCGAGACCGACCGCGAAGACCGACTCGAACCCTCCAAACCAAGATCATCGATACCCTAATGTGATCCCCTATCCAAGACCCCATTATTTTATAATATGACATTATCTCTTGTTGCATATTAAATTGCCATGCTTGCATACATATAGTGTGGTTCGGGGGCTTTTGCAGATTCACGTCATAATTAAATATGGGCTCCATATGCGGGCAAATCTAGTCCAATATTGGTTCCATTTAAATTTGTGCATCGAACCGGTGATATAATTTTGCCTTGTTAAGACAACATTTAAATTGTGGGGTATCTAAATAACTTGAACCATCTAACTAATTGTCGGGACCCCGGTTCCGCTTAATGCGGCCTAGTTGCATCGCACCTTTGCCATGTTATACATCATACATGCACCATGCCCGATCTTTTGCCGTAGTATTAAATAGTGCATCCGGTGTTTATTCTAGTGTTTTGGTTCTTCGCGGATAAGGCCGTTGAGTTAATGTGAGCTTCGCCCCGTTCTTCGGATGAACCTTCAGCAATGTTTTTCAGGCGAGCATCTCCCCCTTTCTACCTATCTTACTTTTATAGTATTTATTCCCTCCTGTTGATCTATTGCTATCTGTGTTGCGATGCTCTAGTTTTCGTACCCGGAACATCCCTTGCAGCCTTATATTGCCCTGGACACATCCTATTATCTGTTGTTTGGTAGATAGTTGGACTTGCGCGTCGTAGTCGCTTGCTCAAGTGCTGTTGCGTGTCGTCCAGTGCCACAGTTGTTGGAGTAATGCCGCATGTTTAATGTCGGAGATGATCATGGCTTTAGTTATCGTTTAATAACTAAAATTGAAGTAGGTAAATGCAGAGGCACCGGTGGGTAATAGACAATATTTGGATTTTAACCGCTCACTGGTGTCCCGTAGGACCCCGAGTTTTTGACACCTGTTCCGAGATCGAGCGCGCTAACCACAGGTGGGGTGTATGGGCACCCCCATCGATTAGTACCTGATTTCAAAGTATTGTACCGGGGGCCACAAGTAGTTTGGGGCTTTATTACTATCCTGTACTTATGCCATGCTTTACTGCTTAATTTAAATTGTGCGAGGTACTGCACCTGTACTGTTTAGGATCGTGACACGTTTTCGCTGTATCGACAAGCCCAGTCTCATTTTCGGGTTCCCAGTCGTTTACAGCCGTCTATACAAACCCTGAGTCCGTCTCGGAGACCGGCCGACTTCGTTGCGGGTAGCTTAGTGGGGTGGCCCCCATGTACTTGCTTTGGGTCTGGGAAACGTCATGACTTAGGCCCCGCCGACATACCGATGGGTGTATGTTAACTGATGTGGCATCCCGCTAAAATCACTACTAGAAAATCGCGTTGATTTTGTGCATTGCATCATCATGACATCATCTTGCATATTATTTTTACTTGAAACTATGTTGCAAAAGACTATTGTTTTCTGAAACTAGCCCTCCTTCTATTTCAAATTAAACCCCCGGATGTTTCCGGATATTTTGTTTGTCTAAAACTAATTACAAAAGTTATTTTAAAATTAAATAAAAACCTATATTATTTTTAGGGGGCAGTCGAACGGGCCGATTCGACCCAGTCGACCACCCCCAGAATAAAACGGTCCACCTAAATCTATCCCCACCCAATCCTAGTCTACCCACCTATCCTAGCCTGCCACCTCACCTCCCCTCCACCTCACCACACCCATCGCCACCTCATCAATCCACCAGCCCCCTCTCCCTCTCCCCTGACCACACAAACACACACGCCACAGCCCCCCTCTCCCTGTCCCCCGGTCCCACCCCACACCACCGCCTGCCCCAACCGGTCAACCCGACTCCCACCCTGGTCCCGCGCCCCACCGGCCCCACGCCCTGGCCCCACCCCCGCAGACCCCGCTCTCTCCTTCCTCTCTCTCCCTCTCCCGCTCCCCCTCTGCCTCACCGCCCCGCTCGTCCTCGCCCACGCCCCGCGTCCCTTCTCCCCTCCCCGCTCTCTGCTCTCCGCCTTCCGCCGCGCGCCCGGAGCTCACCGCCCCGCCCCGGAACACCGCCTCTCTCGGGCTCCACCGTCGCCGTCGGCCGCGCCCCGCACCGGCCCGAGCTCCGCCCCGCCGCCTCGGGTCCCCTCCGCCCGGCCTCCTCTCCCCGCCGCGCGGCCTCCTCCGGCAGCGAGCTCCGCCCTACCCCGGCCTTCCGCCGCCACCGCGGTCTCTCCTCCCCGCCCCGCCGCCGTCGCGCTCGCCCCCGAGCCCTTCTCTTCCGCGCCTCCTCGTCGCCGACCGCGGCCCCTCCACCTCGCCGGAACCACGTCGCCGGCCGCGCCCCACCAAGCTCCTCGCCGGCACGCCTCCCCTCTCTGTGCTGGCCGCCCAGTGTCGCCTCGCCGTCACAGGCCTCTGGCGCCTCCACCATGCCCGGACGCGCCCTCCTCGCCGCCTTCCCCGGTCGCCGTCGACCTCGGCCACGACCCCGGCCCGCCAGCTCCTCGACCCCGCCTCTGCACCCCGACCTCCGCCACGGCCGCGCGCCCTCTCTGCAGCCGCCATGGCGCAGCCCGCTCTCGGCCTCGTCCCGGCGAGCTCGCCGTCGTGCCTCCGTTCCTGCTTGCACGCGTCTGCGATGATGTGCTTGTACATGGGTGCTTGAGTGAAGATGCCGGGATGTGGTGGCCGTGTGGAGATGTTGACCACCTCAGCTATTTTTGGCCTTCACTTGAGGATAATCATGGTACTGCAGAAGACCGAGGACCGGCAACTGACGATGTAACCCGGATATCCCTACCTTGTACGCCAAGCCCTTCTTCGGAACCCGAAGACGCCGAGACCCTGGACACCAAGTTCCCCTCCCGGATTTTGAAGCCCGATCCCGCCAAGATCTTCTCGACATCAGGGCCTTCGATATGGTTCCAACAAGATCGCCTACACGGACATCAAGTTATCCCACAGGAAAACCGAAGACCGATCCGAAGCGCCAAGGCCTTCGACAGGGAATCGACAAGATCATCGCGGAACTCCAAGGTCTACCTCGTAGGTTGCCGAACGCCAAGGACGCCGACACGGAACGCCAAGTACTTCACCCCGAAGGTCAAGACCAACCCGGAACGAGGTCCCGACAAGATATTCGTGACGACAAGATCGGCACCGACCAGGGCGGGTCCGATGTGCCCCCGACGCCAAACCAAGTCCTCCTTTCGGATGCGACAAGTCGACTTCCCGTTGACCGAGACCGACCCCGTCAAACCCTGAACCCTGAGACCCGACCCTGAACCCATCGAACCCCAAGATCGTCGAACCCTAATGTGTGACCCCTTTTCTCGAGCCCTATTTTATAAATGTAATAACAAATTGATGCATATTGAATTGTCATACTTGCATGCATATTGTCATGTGGTTTGGGGGCCTTATGCCGATTCACCTAAATTAAATATGGGGCCCATATGCGGGCAAATCTAGTCGTATATTGGTCCCATTTAAATTTGTGTAGCGAACTGGTGCTGTCTTTTGCCATGTGAAGACAACATTTAAATTGCGGGGGTTCTAAATAACTTGAACCGTTTAATTAAATGTCGGGACCCCGGTTCCGCTTAATATTGCCTAATCGCATCGCAGCTTTGCCATGTCATACATCATACATGCATCATGCCCGATCTTTTGCCGTAGTATTAAATATTGCATCCGGTGTTTATTCTAGTGTTTTGGTGCTTCGCGGATAAGGCCGTTGAGTTGATGCGAGTGTCGACCCGATCTTCGGTTGAACCTTCGACAATGTTTTCAGGCGAGCACCTCCCCCTTTCTACCTATCTTACTTTATAGTATTTATTCCCTCCTGTTGATCTATTGCTATCTGTGTTGCGATGCTCTAGTTTCCGTACCCGTGATATCCCCTTGCAGCCATATATTGCCTTGGACACATCCTATTACCTGTTGTTTGGTAGATAGTTGGACTTGCGCGTCGTAGTCGCTTGCTCAAGTGCTGTTGTGTGTCGTCAAGTACCCAGTTGTTGGAGTATTGCCGCATGTTCAATGTTGGAGATGGTCATGGCTTTAATTATTGTTCACTTTAATTACTGTTTAACAACTAAAAATTGAAGTAGGTAAGCAGAGGCACAGGTGGGCAATAGATGTTATTTGGTTGTTAACCGTCCACTTGTGTCCCGTAGGACCCCGAGTACTTGATACCTGTTCCTTGAATATTCGCGCTATCCACATCCGGGAGGATTATGGGAACCCCCCCTGAGCCAGAGCTTGATTCATTCTTATTTCCTGGGGCCAAAAACTAGTTTGAGGTTTTATTTACTATCATGTACCTATGCCATGCTTTACTGCTTTATTTACGATTGTGCGAGGAGCACACTGTACTGTTTAGGATCGGGACACGATTTCGCGGTGTCGACAAGCCCAGTTTTGGGTTCCCAGTCGTTCACAGCCGTCTACCCAAACCCTAAGTCCGTCTCGGAGACCGGCCGACTTCGTTGCGGGTTCGACTTAGTGGGGTGGCCCCCCGTGCTTGCTTTGGGTCTGGAAACGTCGTGACTTAGGCCCCGCCGACATACCGATGGGTGTATGTTAACTGATCTGGCAAAAAGGGTCGAAGTGCTTGTGGATACTTTGGTGCACCCCTGCAGGGTTAAATCTTTTCGAGAAGCCGTGTCCGCGGTTATGGACGACTTGGAGCACAGTGTTTGATCATAGACAACTATAACTAAAGTTTACTGTTATAAATTGACTTGTATCCGGAATGACTAGTAATCAGCTTCACCACAACGGAATGGCTAAATAAAAGTACCAACAGCTGCTGGGTTTTGGGATATCTCATGCTAATTGTATCTGATTAGTAAGTGTTGCAACTACAACGGAATGATTAACTAAAACGGCCCACTGCTTATTTTATCAGGATGATTATCTATACCTGACTAGTAATTGCTGCAACGATAACGGAATGAATAAAACTGCCAACGGTGTGAGTTCCTCGGTTGACTTCCTCGTTTGGTCTCGAGGGGGAAATACCAGGATGGGTTTGTTTGATGTTAGAATCAGGTTGGTCCCGGATAGGTCTTTCTTACCCCTCTTTGATAGCCGCCAGTTGTATCGAGTCTCTATAGGTTGTTTAGTGCATGCTGCCGCTGCCGCTCAGTCCACCATACCTATGTAGGCGAGGACCGCCGAATTCTAGCCTCGCCGTGTACTGGCCTCAGTACTGACGCTCTTCTTTTTTCCTTTGCCCTTTGCCGGCACCCCTTTTGTTTAAGCAGGTTTGAGATCGACGTCGTTAGCAGGGTTACCCTTCCGGCTTGGCCTGGGCAGGGTTATGGAAGCCATTGGTTATTCTTCAGGGCTCTTAGCCCCATTTGCATCTTGTCCGTAGCTGGACGCTCTATCGTTTCAAGGTGATTTGGATCTTTGTTCTGTATATCTGTATTCTTGACTCATGGAGTCGTGTTGTATATATATCTGTTCTGTGGGTCCCATCGAGGACTGTTGTGTAATGTTATTACTTCGTTTTCCACCCGCACGAAAGTGCCTGGTGGGCACCTTTGAATCGTTTCTATGCGGGTTTGGCGGGTTTCGCTAAAACTTGCATAGGGCCGATTCTGAGGGTGTTACAACTGATCTGGCAAAAAGGGTCGAAGTGCGTGTGGATACTTTGGTGCACCCCTGCAGGGTTAAATCTTTTCGAGAAGCCGTGTCCGCGGTTATGGACGACTTGGAGCACAGTTCTCGATCATAGACAACTATAACTAAAGATTACTGTTATAATTTGACTTGTATCCGATATGACTAGTAATCAGCTTCACTACAACGGAATGGCTAAATAAAAGTACCAACAACTTCTGGGTTTGGGGATATCTCATGCTAATTGTATCTGACTAGTAAGTGTTGCAACTATAACGGAATGGTTAACTAAAAGTGCCCACTGCTTATTCTATCAGGATGACTATCTATACCAGACTAGTAATTGCTGCAACGATAACTGAATAAATAAAACTGCCAACGGTGTGAGTTCCTCGGTTGACTTCCTCGTTTGGTCTCGAGGGGGAAACACCAGGATGGGTATGTTTGGTGGTAGTATCAGGTTGGTTCCGGGTAGGCGTTTCTTATCCCTCTCTGATAGCCGACAGTTATATCGAGTCTCTATAGGTTGTTAGTGCATGCTGCGCTGCTGCTTCAGTCCACCATACCTATGTAGGCGAGGACCGCCGAATTCTAGTCTCGCCGTGTACTGGCCTCAGTACTGACCGCTCTCTTTTTCCTTTGCCCTTTGTCGGTACCCCTTTTTGTTTAAGCAGGTTTTGAGATCGACGTCGTTAGCAGGGTTACCCTTCCGGCTTGGCCTGGGCAGGGTTATGGACGCCATTGGTTATTCTTCAGGGCTCTTAGCTCAATTTGCATCTTGTCCGTACTCGGACGCTGTATCGTTTTCCAGGTGATTTGGATCTTGGTATCGTATATCTGTATTCTTGACTCATTGAGTCGCTGTTGTATATATGTTTTGTGGGTTCCATCGAGGACTATTGTGTAATGATATTACTTCGTTTTCCACCCGCACGCAAGTGCCTGGTGGGCACCTTTGAATCGTTTCTATGCGGGTTTGGCGGGAAGCGCTGAAACTTGCATAGGGCCGATTCTGAGGGTGTTCAGAGTGGTATCAGAGCTCAGCAGTTACGATACCCCACTGGTCCAGCCTGTAGGATAACCTAGCTGACGACCGCTGTAGAGTGTCAAAGCTATTTTGGAAAAATCGGTTGGATAGATCTGATTTGGTCTGCTTTTACTTCTTACCCCTCTGCTATTCTCCTCTTATCTCGACGTGTTTTGAATCTGCTCTCTTATCTTTTCTTCGAGTCCAGGGTTTCTCGTGGTTGGGTTTTCCGTCGTACCTTCAGGGTTTCACTTCCTCCTCTTGTAACGGTGCTTCAACATCCGACATTCATGCTATCTGATAAATCTTTCATCTGTTGTACCTTTTAGTGGACCGAAAATTCACTAAATTTTTTCTTTCTATCCTCCGGTGTTTTCCGATACGACAAAGTCATCTACATCAGATCTGATGAAAATCTCCATCCCTCCTTTGTTTCCGAACCTTGCTTGTCGAGATCTTCATTCTAAATCCCGAGAGTTGGTTGCATAAGTCTTCTATTCATGTACAGATTAATGCTTTGAGTGCGGGATGGAGTCGCGACCATACCACTACTCATACCATTCACTTTTGTACATTGAATGGTGGATCGATGCAATTCTTACTCCTTCCATAGAAGTTAGAGGTGGCCTTACCTTTAACTTCGTCTGTTGTTATCCGGAGTGTTCTCTTGACGAACAGGATCAACGATATCTTGTTGGTGGTGTCGCCGATTTCAAGACGGAACAAGAACCATTGTTAGTGGTGTAGCGAAGATCTACATGAAGCGAGAAGATTCAGATCGTCGGCATTCTTTCCCATACCAGGAGGCGGATCTCGAGGGCGAGATCCATTGTTAGTGGTGTCGAATTGTAGCATCCCAGGTAAAGCCACTACTATAAAATCGCCTGATGTTTATATTTTGTGCATCATCATGACATCATGCATATATTTTGCATAAAACTATTTTCGTAAAAGCGTATGTTGTTTTCTAATTAGCCCTCTCCTTTAATCTCAAACTAAAACCTCGGTATGTTCAGACCTTTTATTTGTCTAAAAAGTATTTACAGAAGTGTTTTAAAAATAAAATAAATAATAAAATGTTTTGTCCGAGGGAAGCGACCCAGCCCGTAGGCCAGGCCACCTGCCAACCCGACAGCCCGGCCCAACACACCTAGCAAAACCTAGACCTAATCATAGCCCCACATCTAACCCTAACCCTAGCCAGACCCACTCCCTACCCAGCCGCCGCCACTCCCACTCACCTACCGCTTCCTTGCTACACACACAACGGCGCACGCAACACACGCACACACCCGAACGCACACGATCGGCCCGTACACCACCACATAGCCCCACCACCCCCCCCCCCCCCGCTATCTGGCCCCACCACGATCCCTGGACACGCGCTCGACCCCATTTTCCCCTCTCATGATCCCCCTCGTCTCTCGGCTGCGACCTCCCTCTCGATCTCCAGCACCGGCCGCCGCTGCCGGCCTCCTCAGGCGTCCCCGCCTTCGGTCGCCCCATCCCTCTATGGTCGAACCACGCGACCGCCCGATTCCGACTGTCGCCTTCCTCCCCTCCACCTCCTCTGCAACGCGCCGCCCTTGCCGCTCCACGCCCTGGCTGCCCGTCTCTAGCAGCGTGAGCCACCACTGCCTGGTGCTTCTTTGCCGGCCCTGCCCGCAGGCACCCGTCCGCCGCCTACCCGTCGAACCCAAGCCTCTACCAGACGGCGCCCCTCATCCCCTCTTCGTTGTGGTGCCTCGACGCCCGTGTCACCTCCGCATCCTCTCCGGGCTGCCCAGCTCTGCATCGCGAGCTCCTCCTTGGCATGCCTCGTCTATTCCTACCTCACCGCCACCACCTCTGATCCCGCCAATGCCCGTCTCTGGCCTCGTCTCCAACACCCTCTCCTTTGACAGCCGCTCGCGCGTCGCCCCCATGGGCTTCCTCCTGTGAGAGCGTCGCCCCTGCCACAAGCCACCGACACCTCCTCTCGCGCGACCCTGAGCCGACTCTGCTCGTGTTCGTCCCCTGCTATGCGCGCAAGTGAGTCCTGTTGATTTTTGCCGCCGTTGTCCAATTCCGGTAGGTTCCTGATTTTTTTGTGTCTGGCTCGGCAGTAAGTGTATGACCCGTTTTCCTATGAGACTCGGTCACATGTGCTGCTGTAGTGCTCTGAAGATGATGGTGGGATGAAGATGATAATGTTGTGGGCGTGGATACGGCAAAGGATGTGCATGGCATCCGATCTGGTACCGACAAGATCTTCGACAAGGACAAAACATTCTTCTTCCTGGAACTTGAAGCCCCCGGCTCAAAAACCGAAGACCGATCTTGTCGAGACCGACCACGAAGACCGACCCGAACCCCCCAAACCAAGATCATCGATACCCTAATGTGATCCCCTATCCAAGACCCCATTATTTTATAATATGACATTATCTCTTGTTGCATATTAAATTGCCATGCTTGCATACATATAGTGTGGTTCGGGGGATTTTGCAGATTCACGTCATAATTAAATATGGGATCCATATGCGGGCAAATCTAGTCCAATATTGGTTCCATTTAAATTTGTGCATCGAACCAGTGATATAATTTTGCCTTGTTAAGACAACATTTAAATTGTGGGGTATCTAAATAACTTGAACCATGTAACTAATTGTCGGGACCCCATATTTAAGGTTGGCCGGCTGGGCCCTATGGGGCCTTGTGCCCCTGGCCCAATGCGGCCAGGGCACTCCCTCATAGGCCCATGCCCCCTCCCGGCAGGTGGGGCCATGTTGGCCCCCCTCTGGAAGGTTCTAGAAGCTTTCGGTACAATACCGATTAACCCGAAACAATTCCGAACTGCAAAAACTGTAGGGTTCGCAGCATAGAAAACAAAAAATTTCCTACGATGTGAACTATATACCAAGCTCTATCTACTAGATACAAACAATGGGCAGATGTATATCTGTAGAGAACATACCCTTGAAGACCGACAAAGCTTAACGAGTTTAACTCATGGTTGATGTAGACGATCTCTTGTCGATCTCAAGATCGAGAGGAAGTCCCAGCGCCGCAAATCAGCAGCGCATCCGTGCTCGCACACACGTTCGAGGCACCGAGCAACCTCCGCCTCCTCGCTCCAGCGATGCAGCGGAAGCACAACTCTTTCTTGCCGAATAGCCACCGGGAACATGTATCTCGCTAGTCCGAGACCATGGGGGATAAATTCTAGAGGGGGAGAGAGATCCTTCACGAGGAGGTGTGAGAGACAAGTGAGGAGGGGGCTCCTTTTATAGGAGGAGGGGGGGAACCCCAAGGGGGTGGCCGGCGCATGGGGCTGGCCCCTTGCCCTCCCCTCTTCATGTGGGTGGACACTCCACTCACAAATCTCCTTTAAATTCCCATTAAATTTCCACCAAATTTAATGCAAACTCTCATTAAATAAAATTCTTTTATTTTATTCAGAATTTTGTCAATTACTTTAATGACAAACATTCACAAATAACCCCTTGCTAGAATTCTATTTCACATGCATAACCACTTTATGCAATTTCACCCGAAAACCTGTTTCAATATCTAGTGAAATAAATTCCTGCGCTTGTTCATTCTTTCGGCATGAAACATTTGCTCCAATTGGATGTCGGTGTCTCTTAAGTGTGTCACCCTACGGTTCGTGAATAATGCGGACATGATCGAGACCCCTCTCGGATCAATAATCAGAAGCGGGATCTGGAGACCCATACTGACTCCCACACATTCAACGATGACTTTCTTGTGATCGTCGGAACCTTTTACGCTGGTATCTTAATCCCTTTGTTTCACGATATATTACATGTCCGAGATTCGATCATCGGTATCTCCATACCTAGTTTTATCTCGTTACCGACATGCACTCTTTTCTCGTTCATGTGATATAACATTCTAGTGATCAAATCACTTGCTTGCAAGCTAATCAATGTGATATCACCGAGAGGGCCCAGAGTATATCTATCCGTCATCGGGATGAAAAAATTCCACTCTCGATCCATGAGCCTCAACATAACACTTTATTAGTTCTGAATCCATCTTTATAATCACCCTGTTACAGTGTGACGTTTGATGTTATCAAGAAACTCTTCCGGTGTTAGTGATTGACATGATCTCATGGTCTAAGGATTAGGATCACTTCGTAAGTTGTTATAGCAATATAAACTCAATGACTTTGATCGTAATGCTATACTTCGGATGAATGTTCATCACACCATTACACTAATGTTGTGATCCCGTTATTAACAACATCCAATGTCCATGATCAGGAAACCTTGATCATCTTGTTAATCAACGAGCTAGTTTATGAGAGAGACATAATTAGGAACTTTCTGTTTGTTTATTAAACACACATGTATTAACGTTTCCGTATTAATACAATTATAGCATGCAAAATAAACATCTATCATATACTTGGAATACACATAATAAACACTTTATTATTGCCTCTCAGGGCATATTCCCTTCAAAAACTGCATTGCCTTATATGAATCTTATTCTTCGGACCATTCCGAAACCTCTCGTGATGTCCCGGATCCCATCCGATACTACGAACAAAAACTCTAACCAATTATCCAATCTATCCTAGCATCGAGACATGTTAAGTGTGTGACCCTTCGGGTTCGAGAACATGCAGACATGATCTTCTATCAATAATCAACAACGGGGTCTGGAAACCCATATTGACTCCCACACATTCATTGATGATCATATCGGATGAACCACGATGCCAGGATTCAATCAATCCCATATATATATTCCCTTCGTCTCGCGATATTTTACTTGCCCGAGATTTGATCGTCGGTACCGTCATACCTAGTTCAATCTCGTTCACAGCAAGTAATTTACTCGTTCCGTAATCCGATATCATTTTGTGAGTAACTCCTTAATCACATGCTTGCAAGCGGTGTTGATATCGATTATCGAGTGGGCCCGAAGTATATCTCTCCGACTTGGGAGGGACAAATCCTATCTCGATACATACAACCCAACAGGTACTTTGCGATCACCCGAGAGACACCTTTATAATCACCCTCTCATAGGATGACGTTTGATGACCTCAAAGCTTTCTTCCGATACCAGGGAGTTGTATTATCTCATGGTCTAAGGAATACAATATTTGACATAAGAAAAGCTTCGCAAAGATGAACACGATGACACGATCTAATTGCTCCGCTTAGTTTGGGTCTGTCCATCATATCATTCTCCCAATGATATGATCTCATTATTAATCGACAACTCATGTCTATGGTTAGGAAACCTTAACCATCATTAATCAATGAGCTAGTCCATAGAGGCATACTAGGGACACGGTGTTGTTCATAAACCACACAAGTATTAAAGTTTCCGCTTAATACAATTCTAGCATGGAATATAAACTTTATCATGAACAAGAATTATAATAATAACATCTTTATTATTGCCTCTAGGGCATAATTCCAACAGTGCTGTCGAGCTCACAAGCACAACCAATATCACAAAACCACAACCCATCCGTGGAGGAGCACCTCAGGGCATGTCACAACACACCAGCACAGCCAGGGTAACAGCAGCTAAACCAAGAACAGCAACCAAACTCAACCACCCAGATCAACCCAAACACCACCAAGATGGTGACATAAGGAGGGGAATGGATCTGGTGGTCAGCAAGGTCAAGCCCAGGAGCTAGGAGGAGCAGGAAAGCTCAATAGCAAGCTCAGGAGCTCAGCAAAAGCAGATCAATATCAAGATCATCATCAATCTAGTACATCCACATCAGAATCTGTGGTGAGACTCATAAAACCATCACATGATTTCATCATATTATCCATGTGTTGTTTTATGAGATAATCTCTCAATAATCACCCAAGAGGAGTGTATATATCCTAGAGATTTCAATTATAAGGATAAGAAATCAAGATCAGCCACAAACACTAAAACCTCAGACCAACATCACTGGGTTCAGTGTTATTTTTTGCAACTTAGATCATTTTCATTTGATCTTATAAGATCAGGGCACATCTCTCAGAGAGAGTAGCACCTCTAAACCTATAAGTTTCAAACAAACCATTATCCAACTAACTAGGAATTACATCCTAGAGCCTCAGACCAACATCATAGGCAGGAAAGTTAATAAAAACTTCCATATCATCTTATCAATTTTAATCACAAGCATAATCAAGCTAAGCCCAGAAATAGAAACCAAATCACTTGTGTGCCAGAATACAATGGTATCACAAGGACAAGTTCTTATTAAGATAAAACCAATCTTTACTTAGCTTCTACAGATAAAAGGGGGACAAACCAATAAACATCATTTTCCTGAAGCCAAGTGTCAGGAATCAACCTTAAATTCATCTATACATCCATAGAAATCATTACAGGTAATGATTTGATTCAGTAAGTATAATCTTATACAAGCCAATATTATAATTGCAGTAAGCAACTATTGACAGAAGCTACTGTCAGCATAAGCATTCTGACAGTAGAGCAAACTTCTCAGACCAACAACATAATCCAATCAAGGATTTCATTGAAACACTAGCATGAATCATGGTAGATTACGACTAGAATTACTCTGACAGGCAACTAGTATCATCAAAGCCACTATCAACCATTAACCACACCAGACAATCCTTTTCCATGATCAGATATGAACCATACTAGATCGAAAGCATCATAGATATGAACAACAGGGGATTATGAACCCTAATAAGAGCAAGAACTCTAATCCAGAGATGAACTCAACAAGCACATATTCACTCGGCATGAAAGCCACTAGATACACACAGAAAGAAACATGGCAGTAGCAGGGACAAACACCACCACGACCACTTACCCGAGGTCCTCGCTGATGAATCGAAGAGGAAGCAGAGGAGCCAACGAACCGCGATGACACAGGGAGCACCCAGAGGGGCGCCGCAACCTGCACCTGCCACGGCGGCAGCCACAACAGCGCACGAGACCAGCACAACACCGCAGTTGGGATCACGGCGGCGGCGACAACATCTTTTCCGAACCCTAGGGTTTGGGAATGGGGTGGAACTAACCACGGGGAAGCCCCAGAGTCAAATCCAAGTGGATAGAATGAACGAGCATCGTCGACAACCCCAACTCGCACCACGGCGGCGGCCAAAACGACCGACATCGACAGGAATCGACGGTGGCGGCATCCGCGGCCACGGGGTCGAGGCAGAGGAGGACGGGATAAGGTCGAGGGAGAAAGGGAGACAGAGAGGGCTAGGTGTGCCAAAACCCTTCGAGGTAGTCATTTGACCCTACCCTATTGGGCCACTCTAGCCCAATAAGCCCAAGGGGCCAGCCCAAGTTATTTAATAAAATTTTGATCAATTAGAAAAGACCAAAATACCCCTGACTTCAATAAAATTATAGAAAATAAAATAAAAGTCCAAAAATTATAATATTGTAGTATTTTTGAATAATACTAAATAAATATTTAGTAATAAAAAATAATTCATATTTCTATAAGGATAACTGTTTATAATATAAGTAAAATACCAAAAATCTTAGAAAAATAAGAATTCTAATTTAAAATATAATCATGTATTATTAAAAATATTTATCATTTATTAATTGAGTAATAAGCATTATAAAAATCATATCTTGTTATTTATAAATCACCAAAAGTACATGTAATATACCAAAATGATCACAAAAATAACATTTACATATTAAAAAAAGAATACAATATTCTACTTTTGAGTTAAATAAAAATTCAAATATTTTAACAACTCAAATATAAACTTATTAATAATTTATATAAAGATAAATAAAACTTATTAATATTTCTAAAAGAGTTAAATAAATCTAATAAATAGCATTAGTCTCAAATATTAATAATCCAATGCTATAATGATTTAAACATTATAAATGTTTCCATTCTAGAAAGATCTACAACCTTAAATAAAGATTATCTCTAAAAAGAATTCCCTTAATAATAAAGTCCTTAAAGAACAACTTGTGAACAATCAAAATCTTCTCTAAACCATATTAATCACCAACTTATAAAAACTACTACAACACTATATAAATCCACAAGTAGTTAAGTAATATTATGTTGAGTTTATAAACTATACTCACTCATCTATAAAGGGTAAATGATACTACTCTGTCATAGAAATAAGAAACCATTATCCCAAGCAAAAGAACAACCATTCTTAAATAACTTAAAGAACACTTTTCAGATATACAAGATATTAATGTATAAGTACTATACTTTCAAAACTATCTATATTTTAAAGTTAACTTTAGTCTCCAAGAGTCTAAATATAATACCATACACATTACTACATGTTTTATAGTTAACTTTGGTCTGAAGTAGTTAATCTATAAAGCAGCTCAAGCCCAAACCATTTGATTAAAACAAATAACATCAACCATCACTAACTAACCACAAGGTTATTTAGATCTTAGAAGATAAACCTTTTCTTCGAAGGGTATCCTTTTTGCCACTTTAAATAAGAAATCTTGTATAAAGAGTCTTCACTCGTATGTCATAAGAATGTATATTTTACTTCTACAAATGTGTTGTCTACAACCACTCCTAAACTCTAATAAAAGTACAACTATGAAACCTAATTAAAAGGACCACACATTCCGAAGTAACCTCTTTCAGAATCTAAAACCTAGAACAACTCTATTCCCAGGATCCGCGCTTAGAACGTGCATCACATTACTTATGCATAAAAGCATACTGCTTCTTTAAACATTAGTCCTTACCGGACCAATGATACTAATTTCAGATTTTGGATCTTATACATCGACTCGAAGATCATGAGTGCATAATCTTGCAACCACAAAAGGCAAGTTCACACTTGCTCATGTCCTTTGTTTATTTTCTGTAAAGTATTTTACAAATCCAGTGTTGTCTTCACCTGCATTTGAAAAAGGTCAGAAAACACTATTTTCCAATAATAATGAGGACTATTGATTATTGATACAGGGTGATCAGTTAATCTATTAAATCTGACAGTTGGGATACCACTGTTCAGAACTATATCACCTAGGACTTAACAACCAATGTCGCCAGTGATTCTTGCGCCGTATATTACGCGTTGACCATGAGATTTGGAATGGGACGGAGAAGTCAGCTGTATCTTCTTCCTCTCGCATGAAGACGAATGTGCAGGTCGTGGCTGTTATCCTTGTAGCGTGCATATTAATTGGTAATTCGTAGAGGATATGCAGCATATGGGTGGGAACCCTCATCGTCCCACGATAGTTCTGGCATCTCACGGTTTGTACAAACCATTGCCGTAATTCTTTATGTGGGCATGGTGTACACCAAGGAGGCATGCGGGGTCGCGAAGGGGGCAATGATTGGCTTGGATCATCTTCTGGGCCCCACATCATGGAATTGTGGACGGGAATAAGCTGCCCGGTTGCGCAACAAAGAGTTGATCTCTCATGGGTAAAGTGACGCACCTCTGTAGAGTGTAAGAACTGTAACTTGTTACTCCCTTTTCCGGGAAGGAGCTGCGAACGCGGCGGGAAAGGAACTCCATGAAAGTTCTGGTAAACCCGTGAAGGCTGACGGACATAGTTTTTCAGAGTAAAAGCAACCTTTCAAGAAATGTTTATTAAAACTTGCATTGCCTACGACCTACGGTCTATGGTTGTAGATATAGTGCATCAAACACTCCTTTTCTAGTGAATTTGCTGAGTACGCTCGTACTCAAAGTATCTTCTTAACCCTTGCTAGAATCTGAAGCCATAAAAGCGATGTCTACATCAAGATATGCTCCAGGACTTATCAAGACCAGCTAAAGCTCTTCAATGAAGACAAGAAAGTCAACATATACCTCAACTCAAGTGAAGACAAAAGATACTAATTGGATAGAAATACAATCTCTAACCAAAGAACCTATCCCTGTAGTGCGTTGCAATAGCAGCAATGCCAATTCCTTAGTTAAATACCAGTTTTAGTAATATAATAGTTTTGCGTTATTCATCTTTGATTCTTCTTCGTAAGAAGTTCTTTCTCTCTCTTAAACCTAGAGTGTTCTCTGGATCTTATGTAAAGAGTTGAGTTGTAACCTTGAGCCATGTATTGGACCCGCTGTGTTTCTGTTGTGCCATTCTGAGGGATGTAATACTAGTGAACGGTGTTTCATTAGTGTTATGTCAACAACTATAGTATACTACATCATGCAGTGGTATGCTGGGTCACCGCAGACA
Source organism: Avena atlantica (assembly GCA_910589765.1). Taxonomy (NCBI): domain Eukaryota; kingdom Viridiplantae; phylum Streptophyta; class Magnoliopsida; order Poales; family Poaceae; genus Avena; species Avena atlantica. The sequence continues at coordinate 481,568,505 of OU342735.1, read as the reverse complement.
TCGACGGCTCGGGTACAGATGGTGATTTCGTCGTGGACTACATCGTCACTGAACCTGCAGGTCTCGTGTCCACCGCCTCTGTCGTGGCAGAAAAAGAGGGTGGAAAATCTACCCCGGCAGCCAGATCATCGTCGCCAAGCGCACCAGCTAACACGCCTCCTCCGAGCACCTTTGAGGAAGGATCCTCGTCGACATCGCCGGCCACCTCAAAGGGTGCACACTACGTCACGCATCCTTCGTTGTCGGACCCAGAACTCTTTGACGCCGGCGACGATCCTATCGCGCCGCACGTATACAGGCGCATGTCGGACATCCTCGGGGAAGATGTTGTCCACCCTGGACTGACAGAGCGCAACCTGCTCATCTCTGCCGAGGAACCAGCAAGACTCGAGGAAGCACTGAAGGAGGAGTGTTGGCGAGCCACAATGAAGGAGGAGCTGGACTCGATCGAGGAGAACAGCACGTGGAGCCTCACTGACCTCCTGGATGGCCACAAGGCCATAGGACTCAAGTGGGTGTTCAAGGTCAAGCGCGGCGAGGAAGGATCCATCATCAAGTACAAGGCACGCCTCATCGCGAAGGGGTACGTGCAGCGCGCTGGCATCGACTTCGAGGAAGTGTTCGCACCGGTGGCTCGCCTCGACTCTGTGCGGCTCCTCCTCGCCATAGCCGCACGGGAGAGCTGGGAGGTGCATCACCTGGACGTGAAGTCCGCGTTGCGCAATGGCGAGCTGGAGGAGCAAGCCTACGTCACGCAGCCGCCGGGGTTCGCCAAGCCTGGCAAGGAGAACAAGGTGTTGTGCCTAAAGAAGGTGCTCTACGAACTCCGTCAGGCACCACGGGCGTGGAACGCCAAGCTCGATAGCAGCCTCGCCCACCTTGGCTTCATCAGGTGCCCGTTAGAACATGATGTGTATACGCACGGGAGCGGGGAAGATCGCCTTCTTCTCGATGTACATCGATGACCTGATCATCACTGGAGCTTCCACGTCGTCGATCGGCGCATTCAAGAAGGAGATGATGTCCATCTTCAAGATGAGAGAACTAGGGCTGCTCAGCTATTACCTTGGCATTGAGGTAATCCAGCAGCCGGGACGCATCCTTCTGTGTCAAGCATCCTACGTCGACAAGATTCTAGAGAAGGCTGGCCTGGACAGCTACAACCCTGTCGTTGTGTCTATGGAACAGAGGCTGAAACTGAGCAAGCAGGGATGAGGTGCGGCGGTGGAAGGCATGCTCTACCGCAGCATCGTCGGCAGCCTACGGTATCTCGTGCACACGCGCCCTGACATTTGCTATGCAGTTGGATATGTTAGCAGATTCATGGAGGCTCCCACAAGCAAGCAGTGGAGCACCGTCAAGCACCTGCTGTGCTACATCGCCGGGACACGAACACTTGGGTGCTGCTACGCACTCCAGGACGCCGACGCCAAGATCGTCGGGTACAGCCACGCCGACACGGCAGGCGACATTGATGATCGCAAGAGCACGAGTGGAGTGTTGTACTTCCTCGGGAGGTGTCCCATCACCTGGCAATCGACGAAGCAGAAGATCACCGTGTTGTCCTTGCGAGGCGGAGTACGTGGCCGCCATCGCTGCGGCATGCCAGGCCGTGTGGCTCAAGCATCTCTATGATGAGCTGCGCAGCCATGGGGACGAGGCTGTCGAGCTACGCATCGACAACAAGTCCGCCATCGCCCTGATGAAGAATCCGGTCTTTCACGACTGGAGATGCAGACTCGCATTGGCATCGTCAAGGTGAAGGTAGGGGGAGTTTGTCAGTTAATCTAGTCGTTCAGGTGTCAATAAATTGAGATAGGAGTGTTAGCTGTCAATTTCGTCAGTTAGTTTTCAGCTAAGTTTTAGGGTCGATAAGTTTGGATAGGACTAGACTTGGTCGTGATCCTGGAAAGCAGGCAACCTGGACGTGGGATGGCATGTTCGTTAGAGGGAGTCGTGTGGCCAGACACGATCGTTGTATCACTTAATAAAAGGCAAGGAGAAAGACAGAAAAGCTGCAAGTTTACATGCAGCGCAAAAAACTAGCCTCTCTCGTTCTTCCTTTCTGATCCTTGGTTGCAGGATCGCGGGAGGAGAAAGGGAACAATGGCTCACAACTCAGCCTCTATACTCAAGTTTTTTTTTCGTCTTCCAAGCAATGAGAGAACCCCAAGAAACACACAGTAAGCAAAGAGCGAATGGAGATCCGACAAATCCCTCGCCCATGTAACATCTGAGTAGGTCTGGAGTTGAAGGGAGCTGGAGCGAGGCAATAAGAAGCGGTGAGAGATCGTACCACGGAGATATCGTAGAACACGTAGAAGGTATCTATAGTGGACCGAAGTGGAAGCAGAAAAAACTGACTCGACTATGGACAAGATACGAGATATATGGCCGAGTGATAGCAAGATTGGCAAGGCTCCAAACCATATGGCGATAGCACGACAGGCTAGGTAACGAATCGTCACGAGAAGCACGATGGTGAACATTGAGCTCCATAGAAGTCTCAACAGTGTGCTCAACACTAAGAGCGGCACGAGCAAGCAGATCCTGGGTATACTTTTCTTGGGATATATAGAAGTTATCAGATATAGAAGGAACCTCGATCCAAAGTAGCGAGGAGGACTAAGATCAAACATAAGTAACTTCTCACATAGACGAGCCAGTGATGATAATGCAATCAACATGGAGGAGGAGAAGAAGAGTATGAACACAGGGAGAAGTGTGGACAAACAATGTGGGATCATGGGCGCGGGCAAGAAACCAACGGCAGTGACTCAAAATCTAGACAAAGCTGAGACAAGAATTCATGGATACATTGAAACTCTAAATATGACCTCGTAATTTCACACAACGGCCAACAACCCCATACAGCAAAGCGGATAGAGTCAAGCTGACGCGAGAGAGAAGAACTCTATGTGTAAAACTTATCAAGAGTGGAGTCATCCTAATGAAGAGAATGCTCCCCGACGAACCATGGACACATAGAGAGAATCACCAGAGGGCCAATACCATTTGCCAAGGAGGGTCCACATCTCATCAATAGAACCGATTCTCGTAAACTTAGAGACAAACTAGGGGAGAACATTAAAAGCAAGCATAACCCCAGCACGAGTATCCTCGTCACACCACTTGGTATATAAGCAACTAGATCATCACAATAATTGGCAAGAGCATCTGAGTAGTTGGACACCTATTGATTATAAGCAGCCATCGCAGCAACATAGCTGCATTCTTAGTAGCTTAGAATATTCGGATATAGAATTGGTTGTGTTAGGGGAGTAGGAACCACAAGAGCAATAGACACGATGAACAAGTTTACCTCACTAGATAAAACACCTCACAAACACATATGTGAATGCACATAAAGCCACCAAATCCCATGTCATTGTTACTCCCTCCGGTCCATATTACTTGTCACTGATATGGATGTATCTAAATATATTTTAGTGCTAAATAAATCTATTTCAACGACAAGTAATATGGATTGAAGGAAGTACCATCAAAAATCATGAAAATGAATTTTGTTTTGAACTACTGATTCAAGGGAAAAGCATAAGCAGTGCATTTGAGAGAGAGAATTACCTATTCCTGTTGCGATGAAGCCTTTCCAGGGTCCAGTGGAAAGTCGCACGCCCACTGACCGGCGGCTGCCGCCGAGCTTACCACTGCCCATCGACCGTCTCGTACTGTCCCAGACTGGGGTTCCTGAATGACGTGATGACCTCACTGCTCGTTTGTGCCGGCGGCCCGGCGCCGCTGCACGAGCGAGAGACAAAGGTAGGTCACCGGAAGTCATACAAGTCTGGTCTGGGCCTAGCCTCCTGCCGTAATACTTCATGGGCCACTATTTGGATATTATTCGGACAAAACTACTACGGCACAAGGCCCAGGTTGATAAATATGGCTCATGTGAAACCCACGAACAGAAAAGCTCCAAGTTTCTGTAAAACCAAAAAGCTCAAATATCGATGGTTGATAATGATATCTACTTCCTCCATTTGAAAATATAAGATGTTTTAGCTTAGTGAAGTAAATGTATCTATACTACTTTTTAGTATATAGATTCGCTCATATTTAAAGTGAATCTACACACTAAAACAAGTTTAGATATATTTTCTTTAATATATTTTGAAACGGAGAGAGTACTCAAAAGAAGATCATCAAACTAATTTCACCCTCGGTAGTATCTTGTTTTCCACAAAAAACATCAATTATCATTGACCAGAGTTTTGTGGCCAACGCCACAATCACGTCCTTCAAGCCAATCCTCCCTACGACGTGTTGTGTCACATATATCACACGATAAGCAAAACATGACAACCATTTAGCTCGAAGTGCTGCATCTGACCTGTACTCCCTCCATTTCATAATATATGATTTTTTAGATATGTAAAAGAGATATATCTAGACTATTTTTAGTATATATATTCATAGATGTACACTCCGAACCTATACATTGAAATGAGTTTAGATATATTTTCTTCATAAAGCTAAAACATCTTATATTTTGAAACAGAGAGAGAGAGTATTTCATTGCACTAGCTCATATTTCGTACCACTTCGACATCCAACTTGTATTCACACGATAAGCAAAATAGGAATATTCCGTACCACTTCGACATTCAACTAGAACATATTTCTTCGGACTTGTAAGTTTCAGATGCTCCTCATTGTTTCCGACAAGAGGAACAGTAGCTCACGAGGGTTAGTAGATCTTATGCCAACCAGACGCTTCATATAGCTCCTAAGCAAGAATGCCATTCTTACTTGTCTCATTTACCTTACCAATTCGATCAATCCAAACAATTTCTAGTGTCCCTCTAGGAAGCAAACAATTTTGAGATACTCGTCATGTTAACTCTTTAACCCAAACAATTTCTTGTTTCCGGTTTTAGGAAGCTTCCGATTTCGGTTCATTCCGGTTAATTTTTTGGTGTATTTATTTTTTGTTTTCTTTGTTCTGTTTTATGTTTTGTATTTTTGTTTCTTTTGCTTTTAGTAGATCTTTTGAAAAAATTCATATTTTGGACAATTTTCAAATTTTATTTTGTATAATTTTTAAATTTTAACAATTATGAAATTAAACAGATTTTAATCTGGACAATTTTCAAATTTTGAACGTTTCTCATGAAGGGTTTCGCAGCATAGTAAATCAAAATTTTCTACGGATGCGAACGGAAAAGGCAAGATCTAATCTAGGAGATGCAATCAACGAGAGGGATAGATGAGATCTTCATACCCTTGAAGAAATCGCACAGCAGAAACGTTCAACGGAACGTGGTTGGTGTAGTCGTACTCGCCTTCTCCTCATCGCGATCCGATCCGATCCAACGCCGCAAGTGGCGGCGCCTCCGAGAGATGCACACGTACGGTGTCGCGACGTCTCCTCCTTTCTCGGTCCAGCAAGTGGGGTGAAGAGATAGATTGGATCTACAACACGATGGTGTGGTGCTATGGTGGAGAGTTTCTGCAGCAGGGCTTCGCCTACACGCAGTCGGGAGAGAAAGAGAGAGGTAGGGCAGCAGCTGGCGGCTAGGGTTTGGGGTGAGGGGAGGGTGCACCCCCTGCCCACCTTATATAGGGGGCTGGCCGGCCCCCTTGCCCCCTCCTCAAAGCCCTAGGGCGGCGGCTCCAAGGGTGGAGTGGGGGCAAGTCTTCCCCCCCCTTCTAGAAGGTTTCCCTAGGGTTTCCCCTAGGGTTTGGCCGGCTGGGCCTATGGGGCCTTGTGCCCCTGGCCCAATGCAGCGAGGGCACTCCCTCGTAGGCCCACGCACCCCTCCGACAAGTGGGGCCACGTTGTTCCCACTCCGGAAGCTTCTAGAACCTTCCGGTACAATACCGAACATTCCGAAACGATTCCGAAATCCAAAAACTGCTTTCCTTTATATGAATCTTATTCTCCGGACCATTCCGGAACCTCTCGTGATGTCCTGGATCTCATCCAAGACTCCCAACAAAAACTCATAAACCATTTATCCATTCTATCCTAGCGTCGAGACACGTTAAGTGTGTGACCCTACGGGTTCGAGAATATGCAGACATGATCTTCTATCAATAATCAACAGCGGGATCTGGAAACCCATATTGACTCCCACATATTCATCGATGATCATATCGGATGAACCATGATGCCAGGATTCAATTAATCCCATATATATATTCCCTTCGCCACGCGATATTTTACTTGCCCGAGATTCGATCGTTGGTATCGGCATACCTAGTTCAATCTCGTTCAGAGCAAGTACTTTACTCGTTCTGTAATCCGATATCACTTTGTGATCAACTCCTTAACCACGTGCTTGCAAGCGGTGTTGATATCGATTACCGAGTGGGCCCGAAGTATATCTCTCTGACTTGGGAGGGACAAATCCCATCTCGATACATACAACCCAACAAGTACTTTCCGATCACCTGAGAGACACCTTTATGATCACCCTCACATAGGATGACGTTTGATGACCTCAAAGCTTTCTTCTGATACCAGGGAGTTGCATTATCTCATGGTCTAAGGAATACAATGTTTGACATAAGAAAAAGCTTCGCAAAGATGAACACGATGACACGATCTAATTGCTCTGCTTGATTTGGGTCTGTCCACCATATCATTCTCCTAATGACATGATCTCATTATTAATCGACAACTCATGTCTATGGTTAGGAAACCTTAACCATCATTAATCAATGAGCTAGTCCATAGAGGCATACTAGGGACACGGTGTTGTTCATAAACCACACAAGTATCAAAGTTTCCGCTTAATACAATTCTAGCATGGAATATAAACTTTATCATGAACAAGAATTATAACAATAACATCTTTATTATTGCCTCTAGGGCATAATTCCAACATCTCAAATATTGAACCTTTTCAAACCTAAACTTCTTTATTTCACTAAATATGTTAAATTTGAAATATAAAACAAAAATTCAAACACAAGGGCGAGTGGAATTGTTTTGCAATCGGAATAAAAAAGGCAAGAGGTTGTTTTGGGATCGGCTCATGTGGGGATCCGCTTCAAGCGTCGTCGGTTAAAACAGGGTGTGCTATATGTCGCTTAAAGCGGCACAACCGGCGTCGCGTCATATAATGGGCATGACAACTAGGCCGACCCAATTGACACGCTATTTCCTTTTTTCTTTTTTCTTTTTGCTACATTTTATTTTAAACTTTCAATATTTCAATATGAAAAGGCAAATAGCCCTTATCTAGTGTTTTGGTTAACTATGACATCGGAGCTAGAGATCAGACTAGTGTTTCTACTAGCTTCTCTACAGGTGAGAGTCAAGGCGATGTGTGACACCCCATTCGTTTCTATATGAAGAGCCCATGGTGTTATTTATTATTCTCTCTTATTTACTCTTGAGTCAAATAGGAAACACCGCACTATTAAGAGGGGTGATCTCTATGCGCTCTTTGGGGTAGTTCTACACCAAATATACTTCTCATTATCCACCACCACACACCCTTTCGAAGAAAGAGAGAAAAATAGCCCTGAAAAATGAGTCCAAAGGGGCTACTGCGAAATCGGCAAAAGTGTCGGCAGCGCCGGCGCTGTCGTCGGGATTTCCGGTCGCCGCCGAAAATTCTCGGTGAACACCGATATGGCTTACTGCATGGCCTTTCGGTTGTTCGCCGAGAATTTTGGTCGCCACCGAAACTTCCGGCGTGTGGTCCGGTCTGCCGGAGCTGTCGCTGGAATTTCCGGCGAGCAACTCGGTCCGACCGGACTTATTGCCGGTTCTGTCGCAGGAACCCCCAAACGGCTCTTTTTCTCCCATACTATATATACCCCTTTCTTCTCCACTGAGAGGTTAGGCATTTGAGCAAACATTCATCTCTTGAAGCTCTCTCTCTCTCCCATTGTTGAAACACAAAAGCTTGAGGATCTCCCATTCTACCCAACCAAATCCAAATCCCTTTGGTAGAAAGGAAGAGGAGGTCCCGATCTACGTTTCAACCAAGCCAAAGTTCATCCCCCTTGAGTTCATCGAGTTAGCTTGTTACTCTTGGGTTTGTGGGAAACCCTAGGCGGCTAGGGTCGCCCAGAGGCATTCAGCTTGTGATTTGCTCCGTGAAAAGTTTGTGAGGGTTTGGAGACTAACTTAAAGTCTACCACAAGTAAGTGAGCTATTCCTTCGTGGGATAGGTTCAGAGAAGAAGGTGAGACTTTGTGGCGCGTGAGGAATCCTTCGTGGAACCTCACATCTCTCCAATGTGACGTAGCCCCCTTCCCAAAGGTGGTGAACACAGAAATACATCTTCGTCTCCGCGTGCTTCGGTTATTCCTCAACCGATCTCTTACTTGTGTTGTTTACCTTGTGATAGCCTTCAAGCTTGAAGTATCTTGTTCATAATCTAGGTTGCCTCACCTAGTTTGCATTTAGGCTCACTTATATCCCGCAAAGCCTAAAACTTTCAAAAGATTATAAAGAATTTTGTAGAAACCTATTCACCCCCCTCTAGGTTAACCATCTTACACTTTCAATTGGTATCAGAGCCAAGGGCTCTTTTAAGGGCTTTACCGCCTAAGAGAAAAGATGGTTTTCTCCGACTATGAGGAGGATAAGACTTATTCGGTCAAGGAGCTTTGCGAAATCTTAGCCAAGGGTGCCCTTGAAAAGGCCAAGGCTGATTCCGATCTCCTTGTTTGAACAACTTAAGGCCATTAGCGATGGGGCTTTTCTTGGTAACCCATTGGTAGTACCTCAAGGAGACCAATGGACACCAGAAAGGATAAGGATGCCGAGTCCGCTCATGAGAGCGGCTCGTCAAAACCCTCCATGCCCCATAATCAATTTCCTTATGTTTATCTAAGCAAAACAACATCATGCCACATATTAATGGTTCGGGTCCTGCACCTCATTATGATGGAACTCGTTTCTCTCATTAGAAAGCTTCTATGGAATCTCATCTTCGCAGCTGCAGCGTTGAGCTTTGGGATATTGTGTGCACCGGCTTCCACCCTCATGATCCCAACAACCTCACTCCGGGAGAGTACTACGACCGTCAACTAAATGCAACGGCTTGTGACAAGATAAGGAGTGCCATTCACCGCACTCTCCATGATCAAGTCAACTGATACGCCCAATTTGCATCATCTTTCTATATCATAATTTACCTCTATTCATTGATATATGTCTTATTATGAGGTATTACTTATGGCTTTTCATCTATTTATGCATGTTGGATGATTCTTGGAGGATGAACTGTCGGAGTCTGGATTCTGATGGAAAAGAAGGCGTTTCGGTGCAATTTCATGAAGATTAAAAAAATACCAGAAAGATATGGGAAAATATTCTTTTTCCAAAAGATTGAGGAAGCCAGAAGGAGGAGCGAAGAAGGGCCGCAGGGGGCCCACACCCCCTAGGCGCAGGTCCCCCTGGGTCGCGCCTAAGGCAGGTGTAGCCCACCTGCCCGGCTCCCGACTCCGCCCCTTCGCATATATCTTCCCTACGAAACCCTAAGGCCAGGGGAGCGACCAAAGATAGATTTCCGACGCCTCTGGGGGACGGAAAACACCAAGAGAGAAGATCTCTCCGGTAGACAGTCGCCATCAACACCATCATCAAGCTAGGCTTCATCGGGATCATCATCATACACACCATCATCTGCACTAGCACCATCATCACCACTCCGTCCCGCTGTAACAATTGTGTTGGATATTGCTTTAGTTCTTAGGCGAAACTTTCCCGGTGTTAATTACTATTGTATTTGATGCTTGTGAGTGGAACCATTGGATTATTGTTTATGTTCAGATTGTTATCCATTACCATATCATCTTTGATCTTGATCCATATGATGTCTTGTGAGTAGTTCGTTGTGTTCTTGAGGACATGGGAGAAGTCATGTTGTTAGTAGTGGATTTGTGTTGAGTTATTATTCAATGGTTTAGTATTTAATTTGTGGTGCTATTCTTCTAGTGGTGTCATGTGAACGTCGACTACATGATACTTCACCATTTATGGGCCTAGGGGAATGCATTGTGTATTTGGCTACTAATTGTGGGGTTGCCGGAGTGACAGAAACCTGAACCCCTGTTAGGACACCTTTGCACAAGGGAGTGTAGGATCTCAGAGTTTAAGGTTGTGGTTAGATTTATATCTTAATTACTTTCCTGTAGTTACGGATGTTTGTAGGGGTTTAATCACAAGTATGTATTAGTCCAAGTAAGGTCAGTATGTTAGCATAGGTTCACCCACACAACACTTACAACACCAGAGAAGAGTACTCAGCTATTTGAAGCGAAAGAACTTGACAGAATTCCCATGTGTCCTCGAGAACGTTTGGTCCTTATAAGTATTTCCACTGGCTTGTCCTTTGATAAGAAAGGATTGGGCCACTTGCTCCGTTTGCTCATTGTCTTCATTACTTGCTCCTTGTTTTGTTGCCTTATCAGAAAGCCACTAAAAATCCGTTTGCTAAGTATTTACAGAGAGTTCCTGCTCCATACCACTGTTCAGCACCTTCTTATCCTCGTTGGGATCGACAGTCCTATTTATCGAAAGTACTACGATACACCCCCTATACTTGTGGGTCATCAAGACTATTTTCTGGCGTCGTTGCCGGGGAGTGAAGCTCTATTGAAGAGTGGAATTGGTAAAGGAAACTTCTACTATGAGTATTGCTTTTGTTATTGCTTGTTGCTTTGTTTCCAATATGGATAACCCACTTGGTTTTCTATTTGGAAAAGCTACTACCACTGCTAGGGTAGTAGATGAACCACCACCTGTTGAGATAGATCCTTTTAAGATACCTACAAGTATTGTTGATCGTATTATGGATAATTATTATTTAGGGGATGGAACTGTCCATCCTGGTGATCATTTGCTATTTATCCATGAATTATGCGGGTTGTTTAAGTGTGCATGTATCACAACTAAACAGGTGAAGAAGAAGTTAATCTCTATATCCTTGAAAGGGAGAGCTTAAGAATGGTATAAGCTGTTGAAGAATGGACAATCCATGGAATGGGAGGATATGGCATCTCTCTTTTACTCTAAATTTTATCCTCCCAGTGAAATTCATAAGGATAGAAATCTTATATATAACTTTTGGACTCGTGATGGAGAGAGTACAACTCAAGCTTGGGGGATATTGAAGTTATTAATGCTTAAATGTCCTGTTCATGAACTCCCTAACAATATTATTCTCAATAACTTTTATGCTAGGCTTTCTCTTCATGATAAATATTTACTAGATGCTTCTTGCGCTGGATCATGCACACGCATGAAGGAAGAAGCTAAATGGGATTTACTAGACCGTATTCAAGAGAACACTGAAGCTTGGGAGAATGACAAAGGAAGAAAGTCAGGTATAAACTATGATTATGAATGCATTAAATCTTTTATAGGAACTGATGACTTCCGTGATATTAGCAATGAGTTTGGTCTTGATTTCCAAAGTATTGCCAACTGTTTTAAGGCCTTTGCCTCTTACACAGAAATTCCCAAAAAGAAGTGGAATAAGTACCATGCTCCTTATAAATATGTTGTTAGTCATGTTCCAGTTAGAAGTACTCAAGTTTGTACTACTAATCATATTGTGCCTGAACCTCATGTTGAGAAATTACCTTTCCCAGCTAAGGTAAAGGAGTATTCTAGGATTATTAGTGCAAATAATAAAGGTACAAAGGAAACTATGGAGCTTGATAAGCAATTGAATGTTGAACCTGTGGTAGCTATTGTGAAAGACCCTGTCACTAGCAAAATAGAGGATGAGCACATTGTCTTCTGTGAAGACGCTTGCAATATTATCTCTCATCCTAGTAAAGCTAGAAAAGCTAGTGTTCTTGTGCTTTCTGTTAAAATTGGTGATCATTGCTACTATGGTTTATGTGATATTGCCAGTAGTTCCCTAGAGGCCCCGCTGCCACGGGCTGGCTGGACATAAGATGTTGTGCAAGTTCTCATTGCGAGCACGTATGACTATATTTGGAGCACATTCCTAGGATTGTTTAGTACTTGGATGCTTATTATTATTTATCTGCAATGCCCTAGATCTTTAAGTTACATGTTTAGACTCGTCCATTCAACGCCCGTCCATTCATCCCTATGCCTACCGCACTAAATCCTATTATTACCATTATTGTTACTATTGCTCATGTTTCACTGTTGCTGTTGTTGCTGTTGCTACTGATAAACTTCTATGAGCAAGAATTATTTCCAGGTGCAGCTGAACTGACAACTCAGTTGTTAAGGCTTGCAAGTATCCTTTGGCTCCCCTTGTGTCGAATCAATAAATTGGGTAATACTACCCGCAAAAATTGTTGCGATCCCCTATACTTGTGGGTCATCAAGACTATTTTTGGCGCCGTTGCCGGGGAGCATAGCTTTATTTGTAAGTTCACTTGGATCTATTATTGTTCACTGCTACTCATTTCATCATGGGAAAGTCTCGTGATGGAAAGTTCCCTATTTTACCATCCACTACAAGAAGAGCTACTGTCCTAAACACCTCTGCTGCTCTTGATTCACCGTATGTTATAAGTAAGCTTGTTACACCACCGCCACATACACATGCAACACACACTGCTACTACTGTTGATTCTGAAACTGCTTTTGATACTCATGATGTTACTTCTACTGTGCTTGATGCGAGTGGTTCATTAGGTCCTTTTCTAGATGCTACTATGGCTAGTCTAGGAAATACCGAAACTCCTAGTGAAGACACTGTTACACCTGTTAGGTCACCTAGGCTAGTGAGAGTTATGATATTAATGATGGTTACATTGAGTTCACTGATGATTTTGTTGAAGAGTACCGAAACACACATGGTACTAGTATTGTTAAGAGTCTCCTTGCTAGACATATTATTATGCCTAAGTTGTCCTCTGATCCTAAGTTTGCCACTTCTCCCATAGATATTAAAGATAAAGATTATGATTTCTCTCTTGATTTATCTTATTTAGATATTGTTGAGAAAGAACCTTTTTGTGTGACTGAAAATGAGAATGTTGTGGCTCATATGAATGAGCTTTCTACTATGAGTGCTTTGTTCTCTGATGACTTTAAGATGCGCAAGTACTTTGTCACTAAGGTCTTCCTTTTTCACTAAAAGGAGAATCTAGGGCTTGGTTTAATAGATTACCTCCCGGTTCCATTGATAGCCCTGATTGCTTGATTGCTTCTTTCTTCCAGAAATATTTTCCTCCCAGTGATAGACATGCTGCTTTGCAGAGACTTTTTGACTTTAAACAGGGAGAAGAAGAGAAATTGCCTGAGTCATGGAAAAGGTTCTATGCCTTGATTCATGCACATCCTGGATGTCCATTACCTAAGAATGAGCTTCTTGATATTTATTATAATGGACTAACTGATGATTCTAGGACATATCTAGATAGCTTTGCTGATTGTGTTTTCAGGAAAAGGAATCCTATAGATGCTGAAGAATTAATGGCTAAGATAAGCAAGAATTATGATGATTGGACTTCAACTAAGCTAAATACACTTGAGCCTATGTAACATCCCTAAAATCATGTTTTCAAAGCTTTGCACATCATCTATGCATTCATGATCATTTAGGGTTCTATTTCAAAACCATTTACAAAACAGAAGCATTTGGGTGCTTGTTATTTTATGTAAACAAGCATTGATCCAATGCCACTCTCAAATAAGAGAATAATTATTTTAAGCCAGGTTCTGTTTGCTCTTAAGTTGGATTGGTTGAGTGTTAAAGCTTGGACAAAATTTACCAAACAAATATGAATTTTAAACCATTTTCAAAACCTATTCAAATCATGTGCTAAGGCACTGTTTATTTTGATTTTTCAAAAAGACCAAGCTAGTCTAATGAGACAGCAAAGTTTTATGACCAAAAATATGAGGTTTACACTTTACAAAAAATCCAGAAAAGGTTTGGATTCAAATGCTTTTTAATTTGTTTGAAAATGAATCCTGAAAATCATTCTGGAAAAAGAAATGGAATTAGAAAACCCAACTGGGCTTGGCGCCAGCCTTTCGGCCCATCAGACAAAACAGCCCACCCGGGTTCCCTCTTTCTCCTCTGTTTCTCACCGCACCCGCACACACCCCCTCACGCTGACCACTGGGCCCCGTCCACGTCACCGTCGTCTTCCCCAAATCTCGCGAAGAACACGTCGCCGCTGGCCGTTGCTGGCGTTGATCGCGCGGCGTAATTACCATTGAATCCGCAGGCGTTTCCTATCGAGCCCCCTGCCTACTTAAACCCCTCTGCACCGCGAGTCTTTCCCCTCACTCAGCACCCCCACTCCGCCACCAGGCTACCGGCAATTCGAACTGCAACTCTGCTGCCCGACGCACTCCGGCGACCCATTCCGGTGAACCTCGTGCTCCCCTTCACCTCTCGTTCATACGAGCTTGCCTGTCTTGCCCGTGCGCATCTTCTCACACTTTCTGTTTGCTCTATATCGCCCCAGGTCATCGTCTCCGTCGAAGCCGCAAACGACTGAAGCGCCGTCCAACTCTGACGAGCAATCACGGTAAAAACAGACCACCCCTTGATCCCTAGTTCATACGAACGTGTTCGCCTCGCCTCTGTACTCCTCCTAATGCTTTTCGTGCATCTTATTGCACCGTAGAACGTCGCCTCCGTCTCTGGCAGTGAGCACACGACGCGGAAGCAAACTCCAACGAGGATTTCCGGTCGAGCCAGTGCGCCCCTGTCCCAGCAAAGACCACGTTGAGCTTCCTCGTGACCGTGCGAGTTTGGTAAGACACGCCACACACCCCAGCCCCTCCTATATTCGCCGGGGCGTCGCTGACAGAGCGCCGCCGCCGTGCCACCGTCGCCAGCGCCGCCGAACTTTGATCGCATGGTCCAGGACCGTTAGATCTAGATCCAACGAATCTGATAGAATCACTTAACGAAGGGGTACGGGTCAGATCTGGCCATGAGATTTCATTTAGATCGTGTGGTCCACACTAGCCAATCCACGCGAAATGTACCAGCGAATCATAAAGCGCCGCGTGGCATCTGTTTGAATTTAAAACAGAAAATTTGATCTATTAGTTAACCAAACTTGAAAAATTCATATCTTTTTATTCCCACGTTCAAAATTTGCAAATTTTATATCTGTAAGATCCCTCCCTTTATAAAGGTAAGTATCCCTGTGATTGCAATGCTAGTCCCTGGATCAATGCTAGCATCCACAGTTTCAGATAAAGTACATAGAAACAAAGGTCATTATTACATATCATTCCAGAGACAAACATAGTATTTTACAAACTCCATGGCCACATGCCTAATACAAGAGTTCAAATATATAATAATATAAATAAGTCTTCATCTTCATGTGCCACAGGCAATCATGTTGAGTGTAGACTCATAACCCCTAATCACCATCAGAATAACCTGCAACATCACAAGTTACAGCCACAGTGGGTCAATACATTGGAATAGTATTGGCAAGTGATACCTTAGTAGAATATTAGTAGTCTAGATACTATATGCATTTTGGCTAAGTGTAGTTTAGGCTTGCTTTGCTCAAAATAGATTTTACCTATCAGTTGAAAACACTAAGTTTTTCTTTGACAAAACCTTCCCAAGGAACCACCAATAGACATTGGTGAACCTTTACCCTTATTCAACCACAAGTTTTTAACTTAGAAATTGGGATGAGGAGATTCTTGATAGCTTCCATGTCTTGATGCTCAAGTTGTCCAATACCAGGGACATGGCTAAGTACTTAGATTCTTCCACTTAGTTGTTTTATTAAGCAAAACACAAGTCCAATGACTTAGAAATATTTTTACATAACATGGATATATAACCACCCTTGGTTGCTACTAGCTAGGCTAAGCATGGCATTGATAAGCATCTTAACTTAGAAATTGCTAGCAATTCTACAACTACTAGGATTTCCCAAGCATAACATATAGATCAAAATATTCATGCAAGTCCTATACAAAATATTTCTAGTGCATAGTTTGAAAAACATAGGAATAAAATCATGAAGCACCACTTGCCTTGGCAGTTTGGGGAGTAGCAACAATCTTCACAATCACAATCACTATTTGCACCAAAATCTACACATAAAATAATGGCACCAAATCACATACAAAATATATACAAACAAAAATATATGAATGCATGCAAATGCCATGTGATGATTTTTCTACACCAAACAAGACAAGTGAACAGTACTGAAACATAAACAAGTTCAAGATATTCAAAATAAACCGTATTTGATCCTTAAAATATTTTTCAAATAATTTATATAATCAAAGTAAGCCTACACAAGTTTCTGCACAGACAACCATTTTTACAGAGGCAAAATATTAAACACATTGCATAAACAGATAGGATTTTCTCTCCTGGTTCCAATGATATAAAATTTGTAAAATTTGAACGTGTGGATCAAAAGTTATGAATTTTACAAGTTTGGTTAACTAATAGATCAAATTTTGTGTTTTAAATTCAAACAGAGGCCACGCGGCGCTTTATGATTCACTGGTACCGATTCATGCGGATCATCTAACGTGGACCACACGATCTAAATGAAATCGCACGGCCAGATCTGTCCCGTACCCCTTCGTTTAAGTGATCTATCTAACGCGTTGGATCTGGATCTAACGGCTCACGATCAAGCGACCAAACTCTGGCGGCGCTAGCGGCAGCGAGTGGCGGCGGCGGCTCTGTCAGAGACGTTGCCGACAATCTAGGTCGTGCGGGAGAGGGAGAGGTAGCTTACCGAGTTCGCCGTGCGCTGTTGATGCTCAAGGTATGCTTGGTTGGCGAAGGGGCGCTCGAGGTCGACGGAGATTGCTCGCCGGAGTCGCTGGTGTCGTCGGGTGTGTGCTGCTGGAGACGGTGGCGACGCTACGGTTCACGCTAAGGCACGAGAGAGGTGGCGTTAGATGCGTGCAGACGAGGCGATCGTGTGAGTATGAATTAGAGAGGGAGGCGCGGTCAGTACAAACCAGGAGAGCTCGTCGGAGTTTGCGGCTACGTCGGGAACTTGCGGTCGTCATCGTTGGCGAGGCTCCCGATAGTCCTAGCACGTATCAGTGGAGTTAGAAGATGCGCAAGGTTGTTGCGATCATGTTGGCAAGATTAGAAGGTAAGGGGCGATGAGAGCTCACCGGAATTGCACGCCGGAGTGGCTCGGTACCGCGGCGGTGCAAGCGATATTATGGGCAGCCTGGTGGCGCAGTGGGGGCGCTAGGTGAGGGGAAATGGCCGCAGAGGGGTGGAGGTTAAATAGCCGGAGCAGGGGCGATATTAATGCGCGGCATCAATGGAATTGAAGGGCATTTGCGTCGGGAGGAAACGGCCACGGCGGCGCTGGTCGCAGGCGAGATTTGGGGACGACGGGGTGACGTGGCTGCGGGGCCCAGTTGCCAGCGAGGGGGTGTGCGCGAGCACGGTGAGAAACATAGGAGAAAGAGGGAACCCAGGTGGGCTGTTTCGTCTGATGGGATGGATTGGTGGCGCCAGGCCCAGTTGGGTTTTCTAAACCTTTTTATTTTTCTAATTTGATTTTATGGAATCATTTTCAATGAATTCAAAAGCATTTGAACTTCAAATCTTTCTGGCCTTTTGAAAATATGAATCCTGTATAATTTTGAATATAAAACCATGCTGCCTTGCTGGACTTCCATAGTTCCTTTGAAATTTTTTAAAACAACAGTGGCTTAGAACTTGGGTTGATAAAGTTTTGAAAAGAGTTTTAAAACCATAATGGTTTTGGAAATTTCTGTCCAAACTTTAACATTCAACCAAACCAACATGAGAGTAAACAAAGCTTGGTTTAAAATAGTTATACTCTTATTTGCGAGTGGCATTAGATCAATGCTTGCTCACATGAAATAATAGCACTCAGTGCTTCTGTTTTCATGAAATAAGTTTGAAAGTGTTCCCTATATGATATATATGCATGAATGATATGCAATCTTTGAAAACATGATTTTAGGGATGTTACAAATCTAACCCCCTTAAGGTGAATCTCGCCCTCGAGATTCGGGTTGGCTAGCAAATAGGTGAGGGTGGTTTTTTCGAAGATCATCTTCTCTTTCCCATGTTGCTTCTTCTTCGGAATGATGGTTCCATTGAACTTTGCAGAATTTTATAGTCTTAGTCCGAGTAACTCTTTCTGCAGTCTCAAGAATCTTGATAGGTTTTTCCTCATAAGTGAGATCACCTTCCAATTGGACTTCCTCCAAAGGTATAGTATCCCTCAAAGAAGTCTCTTCCATTTCTGGATGGCATTTCTTTAGTTGACTCACATGAAACACATTGTGAACAACAGACAATTATTCTAGCAATTCAATCTCATAAGCTACTTCTCCTTTACGACTCAGAATCTTGAATGGTCCAACATATCTTGGGGCCAATTTTCCTTTGACTCCAAATCTCTTCACTCCACGAAGTGGCGACACTCTAAGATAAGCTCTATCACCCACTTCATAGGTGACTTATCTACGCTTAGGATCTGCGTAGCTCTTTTGTCGGGACTGTGCTATCTTCAATCTGTCCTTAACTAGTTTAACTTTTTCTTCAGCCTCTTTGATTAGATTTGGTCCGAACAAACTTCTTTCTCCCACACCATTCCATAGTAATGGGGTGGTACACTTTCTCCCATAGAGAAACTCAAATGGTGCCATCTCAATACTGGCTTGATAGCTGTTATTGTAAGAGAATTCTGCGTAAGGCAGACTTTCATCCCAAATGGCTCCATAGTCTAGGGCACATGCCCTCAACATATCTTCAAGAATCTGGTTGGTCCTTTCTGTTTGTCCATCAGTCTGAGGATGAAAAGTAGTGCTGAATTCCAACCTCGTTCCCAATGAATCATGTAGTTGCCTCCAAAAATGAGAAGTGAATTTAGTTCCCCTATCAGACACAATACTCTTGGGGTACTCCATGTAGACATACAATTCTACTCATATAGATCTTGGCTAACTTAGCACTTGTGTAGGTTGTCTTCACGGGTATAAAATGAGCCACTTTAGTTAAGCGATCCACTACTACCCAAATAGAATCATATCCTGAACTGGTCCTTGGCAATCCAGTGATGAAATCCATGCCAATCTTGTCCCACTTCCAATCAGGAATAGGTAGTGGTTGTAACAATCCTGCTGGTTTCTGATGTTCCGCTTTCACTCTACTACATACATCACACAAAGCAATATGTTCGGCGATGTCCTTATTGAGATTATTCCACCAAAATCTTTCTTTCATATCCATGTACATTTTGGTGTTACCCGGATGAATGGAATATAGTGAGTTGTGTGCTTCTTGTAAAATCAGTTTCTGAAGCTCCGGATCTTGTGGAACACAGATACGTTTTCCATACCATAAAGTACCATGTTCCATCTTCATGGAACCCTTTGGCTTTTCCCTTGCCAATCTTTTCCTTGATCTCTTCAATTTCCTTGTCTGTCTTTTGGGCTCCTTTGATTTTGTCCAACAAAGTGGGTTGAACATCCAAAGTCATGAGATGTCCTTCAGGCACAATCTCCAATCTGAGACCTCTAAATTGGGCACACATATCATCTGGCAACTCTCCCTTTGTAAGGCCATTCACAAAAATCTTATGGCTTAGAGCATCCGCTACAACATTTGCTTTACCGGGGTGGTATTGCAAACTCAAGTCATAGTCCTTGATGAGTTCTAGCCATCTCCTTTGTCTCATGTTGATTTCTTTCTGGGTGAAGATATACTTCAAACTTTTGTGATCTGTGAACACTTCACATCGCTTTCCCAAAAGATAATGTCTCCATGTTTTGAGCGCATGGACAACAGAGGCTAACTCTAAATCATGAGTAGGGTAGTTTACCTCATGTGCTTTGAGTTGTCTCGAAGCATAAGCCACGACTTTCCCTTGTTGCATCAGCACTGCACCTAATCCATGATGAGATGCATCACAATACACTTGGAAATCCTTCTCCAAATATGGCAGACATAAGATTGGTGTTGTCACTAGTCTCTTCTTCAATTCTTGGAAACTTAGTTCACATCCTTCAGACCAAGCAAATTTCTTGTCTTTCTTTAGTAACTCTGTCATTGGTTTAGCTATCTTGGAGAAATTCTCAATGAACCTTCTGTAATATCTTGCCAAGCCAAGGAAACTACAAACCTCTTTCACTGACTTAGGAGATTCCCATTCAGTTACAGCTGAAACTTTAGCAGGATCAACTGCTACACCATCTCCTGACACAACGTGTCCAAAAAATCCAACTTCATTCAACCAGAATTCACACTTGCTGAATTTGGCATATAGCTTATGCTCTCTAAGCTTCTCAAGTATCAAGCGCAAATGTCCTTCATGCTCTTCTTTGCTCTTGGAGTAGATCAAAATGTCATCGATGAATACGACAACAAACTTGTCGAGGAACTCCATGAACACTTTGTTCATCATATTCATGAAGTAAGCTGGTGCATTGGTCAAACCAAATGGCATCACGGTATACTCATACAATCCATACCTAGTGGTGAAAGATGTCTTAGGAATGTCTTGTTCCCTTATTTTGAGCTGGAAATAACCTGATCGAAGATCAATCTTTGAGAACACATAGGCTCCTTCTAACTGATCAAACAAGTCATTGATTCTAGGCAAAGGGTATTTGTTCTTGATGGTCACCTCATTGAGTGAACGGTAATCTATGCATAACCTTTGACTTCTATCTTTCTTTTCCACAAACAAAACTGGTGCTCCCCAGGATGAAGAACTTGGTTGAATAAATCCTTTCTGCAACTGTTCTCCAAGTTGTTTCTTGAGTTCTTTCAACTCATCAACGGACATCTTGTACGGTCTCTTTGCTATTGGTCCAGATCCTGGTACCAAATCAATCAAAAATTCCACATCCCTATCTGGTGGCATTCCCGGTAATTCTTCCGGAAACACATCCGGATATTCGCTCACAATTGGTACACTGTCTATGCTAACCCCCTTAAGAGAATTTAGCTTACTCCCTTTCGATTCAAAGTTAGACTTGAATCTTATCCGTTTCTTTTCCGGGGTTGTGAGTGCAACAGTTCGATTAGCACAATCTAGTACTCCTTCATACTTGGTCATCCAATCCATTCCCAAAATTACATCCAGTCCTTGGGAATCTAGGATTATCAGACTTACTGGAAACTTATGCTTTCCAAACTCTATTACTAGATCTCGGCATCCAAGACTCACTATCATATCTCCACCTAGAGAACTTACTTTTATTGGACACCCAATGTTTTCAGTTGGAAACCCATTTCTATCAACAAATGCTTTTGATATGAATGAATGTGATGCACCAGTATCAAAAAGAACAAGTGCTGGAATAGAATTGAGTTTGAACTTACCAGCCACATCATGTGACTCTTCATAGATTTCCTCCACATTGATGTGGTTCACTTGCCCCTTCTGGAAAGGGTTGGGCTTGTTGGGTCCTTCAACTTTATTTTCTAGGCATTCATTTGGATAATGCCCCATTTTCTTGCACTTGAAACATTCAACTTGACTAAGATCCTTCTTGACAGGCTGGCTTCCACTACCACTTCCACTTCCATTGTGGTGGTTCTTGTACCCACTCTTGTGACTCTTGTACTTGTCATTGTCATGACTACGGTAATGCTTGTTGTCATGATGACGGTTGTGGTTGTGGTGTTTGTTGTACTTTCCATGCTTGTGGGATCCAGAATTACCACTATCATCATAATGGGAATGCTTATGAGACGATCCCGAGTTGTGCTTGTCAGAGTGCTTCCTCTTCCTGCTTTCAACCTGTTTCATCTTGCTCTCCAAGATGGCAGCCTTGTCACAAAGAGATTGATAAGTGGGGACATAGGCCACAGCTAACTGCAGGTTCAATTCGTCATTCAATCCTTCAAGGAACTTTTCTTTCCTCTTAGCATCAGTGACAACTTCATCCGGTGCATAACGCGCCAGATTATTGAACTCCTCAATATATTCAGCCACGCTGCGGTGGCGCTGCTTCAAGTTATAAAATTCCCTCTTCTTCAAACTCATCACTCCGGATGAGATGTGAGCAGTACGGAAACCATCTTCAAAGATAGCCCATGTCACATACTCAATGGGAGTGGTGATCTGGAAGTTATCCCACCAAGTAGCTGCTGGTCCTTCCAACAAGTGTGCTGCAAACCTGACTTTCTCCTCATCAGTACAGCCAACAGTTACCAAATCCTTGTTCACTGAGCGTAGCCAATCATTGGCCACCATGGGATCAGTAGTTCCTGAGAACTTTGCTGGCCTCAGTCTTAAGAATCTGATAAGCATGTCAAAACCCGGTGGGTTATTCTGATTGTTGTTGTTGTTATTATTATTATTATTATTATTATTATTATTATTATTGTTGTTGTTGTTGTTCTGATTCTATATGAACGTGGTCATCATCTGCATCAGTTGCGTCTGAGCTGTCATCATCTGCTGCATCTCGGGGGTGATATTGTTGTTGTTGTTAGGGTTGGGATTGGCACGTCGGGGAGGCATCTGTGGTTTTCAATAAGGATAAGAATTAGATACCCATATATGCTTAACATGCACAATACATCACATTGACAATCACCAAGCATGCATCATAATAATAAAAGTTCAACAACATAGACAACAAGTTTTGAAAAGTAAACACACCCATAGCAAGCCATCCACATGTTGGATGGTCATTGCGACTCAATAATCAAAAGCATGGTAAATAAAAGGTAAATGAGTAGTCATCCCTACTCCTCTGCATCAACCTCCTCGTTGACAAGTGTAAGACCTGCATTCTCCATAGCGGTCTTGTACTCCTCGACATTGGTAGTCAAGGCCTCTACTTTGGCTTTGAGAGCCCTCTTCTGTGAACGAAGTCTCTCAATCACCACCTGCTGATGCTCGAGCTCAAAGTCCTTGGCTTCTAGTTCTGCAGTCATGTCTCGAATCCTCTTGTTCCTATCTTAGACTCTCTTATCTTGACTCTTGAACTTTCTATCCTGACTCTCAAACTTGGCCTCCATTTCCTTGACTATCTCATCTTGCTCTACGAAGAGCTTGTCCTTCTCACGAAGCTGCACCTGGAGTTCGTCATTGCTAAGCATGACGTTGGTCCTATCAGTATCTAGGTGCCTAAGAAGAACCTCTAAGTCCTAGAGGTATAGACGAATCGGCTCTGTTTTCTCTCTAGCAGTATCCTCGAAGTCAATGGCCTCACCATCCTCGTCACGTCTACCGAAGGCGTGGAAGTGAGTACCTCTAATCTCCCGAGAGTGTCTCCCTAGCAAACGTCCAAGCAAATCCTGCATGACTACCTCTAGGCCTCTCTCCTTGTCATCATGCATGAGCTTGAAGGTGATAGCCTGTCACATCCCAAAATTTTCCAAATTTTGAAATGTGAAAAATAAATAAACAAAATAAAACTTTGTTGAAATTCAGGGTGAGAAGAAACTTTTTGAATCCAATTGGAAACTTTCAAACCTATTTGGATCAAATAAAATCCTAAAGGGATTTAAAAAGATAAACAAATAATAAAGAAAGTTTTGATAGTTGGAATTACTATTTTAGATCTTTTAATAAAAATATTTGTTTTTCAAAAGCAAAAGGTAGAATTATAAATAAAGATTATTTCTTAAAGCCAAATTAAAATCTTGGCCAAGCTTTTGAATTAAAACATTCCTATTTGATAAAAAGAGTAAAGATTTATTTAAATTAAATAATGAGGATTTAATATCCAATTTTATTTAAGTAAAGGCTTTTCCATTTCAAATAAACACTAAAACTTATTAATTTATTTTAAATAAGTTTTCCAAGTATTTTATTTTTTTCAAATAAAACCTACTGAAAGGATTTGGAAAGTTTAAAGAATTTAAATGGTGTTTGATAATAGTATTAAATCTTATTTGATTTAAAACTAGAGCCTATTTTGAATAATTAAAAGACCTTAAAAAGAATAAATAAATTATTCTAAAAATGATATCAGAAAGTTTTATTAATCAGTATTTGAATCTACACAAATTTTGGCAAATGTTTGAATTCAAATGAATGTTTGAATTGTTTATTCAAAATCAAAACAGAAAAATCAAAAGAGAAAAAGAAAAACAAACTGAACAAAAAAAATGTGAAAAGGAAGCAGCCCAGCTCGGCAGCCCAGTCAAGGCCCATCAAGCCCACTCCCCACCCCACCCGAGCGAACCGTTATTCACTCGCAAACGAACCCGTAGCGTCGCTGACAGAAGGACTCCACCGCACTCTTCTCTCTCTCGCTGCCAGACGACCCCACGCCCACGTCACCTTCTTCCTCCTCGCGGAGACCACGCCCCTCTTTCCTCCTCGTTGTTGCAGGCAATTAAAGCCAGGATTAATTCGCGTTAACCACGCCGTTAAACGACCCTGCGATCACACATACTTATTCGCCTGCGTCCCCTCTCCCTTTCCCCTCGGACACCTCACCCTAGCGCGCCCCCAGGCTACTGAATTTCGCCCTTCACCTCCACTGTCTCCGGCGAGATTCTCCATCGATTCCGGCCACCCCCGCTAGCCCCACTTCCTCCAGAGCACATGAGCTTGCTTGCCATCATCTCCTGCACCTGACAGTGCCTTTCCCTCACTTGCGCGTACCTCAGACGCTCGGCAACAACCTCAACTAAACTCCGCCACCCTCTGCCTCGACTCCGGCGACTCCACACGGTGAGCTCTGACCTCCCTCTCCCCTCTTTTTGATACTCCTGTGAGCGCCACGACCTTGTGCATCTGACCGTGTCTCCCACTCGTCTTAGCACGCTCTGTAGCTTCGCCACCAACGACGTCTGAGCGAGACCGACGCCGTCACTGACTCCGGCGAGGAATCCCGACTGATCCCGTGCGCCCCTTGTCAAACTGCAAGCAAGTTGAGCTTCAGCATCACTCCACAAACTCGGTGAGCATCTCCTTTCCGTCTCCCGCTTCCTGCATCGCCGACAACGCCACCGCCAGGCCGCTCCGCCGCCAGTCGCCGCCGCCAGCACCGCTAGCTTTTGGTCGCATGCTCAGAACCACTAGATCTTGATCGATCGGATGCGATAGAACGTGTACGAAGGGGTACGCTCGCCTCTGTGCCGCACGATTCACTTTAGATCCAATGGCTGCCATCGCTCGATCCAACCGAACCGGTACGGGCGAATAAGAATTAGCCACGTGTCTCTGTTGATTTGAAATAAAACAGATTTGATCTATTAGAAACAAGATTTTGTAAAATCTATAACTTTTAATATACACGTCCAAATTTTGCAAACTTTATATCAATGGATTCAGAAAAACAAGCCCTAGCCAACCATGCACTTTGTTTAGTAAAAAGCTTCTTTTAAAATATTTGTTTTTGCAGAAACTTGTGTATGCATGTTTAGGATATAAAATTTGTTCTAAAATGATTTTGGGGATAAAATCTTTGGAAAATGGTTTGTTTTGAACCTACTGACCATATGAATCACTTTGTAGTTTCAAAAATGTATTTGGTGAAGAAAAAGAATAAACTCTTGATTTAAACCATTTCTAG
The DNA here is from genome assembly GCA_910589765.1 of Avena atlantica. Taxonomy (NCBI): domain Eukaryota; kingdom Viridiplantae; phylum Streptophyta; class Magnoliopsida; order Poales; family Poaceae; genus Avena; species Avena atlantica. The sequence continues at coordinate 481,543,082 of OU342735.1, read as the reverse complement.
TCAAATAAAAATATGGTTTAATTATTAAAAATGGTTTTGGAAGAAAACCTTTGAGAAATGTTTTGGAAATAAACTCTCTGAACCTAAACACAAGGTTATATGGTTTGGAAACATATTTTGTGAAACCTATAGAATTTTGCCTTATTAAAAGCATTTCTTCACCACATAAAATAATGACTTGATTTAAAAATGGTTTATGAAGTAAAATCTCATACAAATGGTTTTGCCACTTTATAAAATGACCAATAGGTGTTACCAAATGTTTATAACCTATTAGAAACCACTCTTACAAATAAAACAACCTTTTGCATGCTTGCATGCATTGCTTTGTTTTATCATTTTATGTGATGAATTGCTTGAATGGTAGATTGAAATATTGTTTGCTTGATTGAATTGTAGTGACTTGAAGTGAACATTGCAAAGATCAAGGAGTGAACCTATACTCTCTACCAAAAATGCAAGTGATGCTTCATACTTTTTTCCCATTATTTTCACTATGCATTAGTGATATTTCTAAGTAAGACTTGCATGGAATTTTTGCTAAGTATAAACTATGTAATGGGAACACCTAGTAGATGAAACCTTAGTAGAATTTACTAAGTTAAGATTCCTACTACTATCATGCTTAGCTTAGCTAATAGAAAACAAGGGTAGAATATAAATTCATACTATGGAAAAATTTCTAAGTCCGAGGACTTGTGTTTTGTTAATAAAACAACTAAGTGAATGAATCACCTGGGTGGAATGGAAGGAATGGTTTGTGTTGAGTGGTCATGCAAGTCCAGTATGCTGGGGAAAACTTGGGCATCACCAAGTCCAGCATGCTGGGGAAAACTTGGTGTCTCACTTGTGGATGGCCACCCAGGAACAAAGAGATTTGAGATGTCAAATGTTGAGAAGCTTCAAGTGCAGCCACTTGGCATTATGGGCTCTGCCTGGATCATATAGGTTGCAATAACTTAGCCAAATGGACAGTTGGTGGTAGGGGAATGATAGGTTGGAACACGTCCATTTTGGTCTAAGGGAAGGCTTCTGAAAGATCTTGTCTTGGTGAAACCAAGTCTTGTGGGGAAAGTGCACCACCTCTGCAGAGTGTAAAATCTAAGTACTTAGCCATGTCCCTGGCAAAGGACAATTTGAGCATCAAGACATGGAAGCTATCAACAATCTCATCATCCAAATTTCTAAGTTAAAAACTTGTGGTTGAACAAGGGTTTAAGGTTCACCAATTTCTATTGGTGGTTCCTTGGGTGATTTTGTCAAAGTAAAAAACTTAGTGTTTTCAAGTGATAAGGAAAAACTATTTTGAGCAAAGCAAGCCTAAGATCCACTTAGCCAAATGCATATAGATGATAGACTCAACTATACTACCATAGTATCACTTGCCAATACAATTCAAATGTATTGACCCTTGTGGTTGTAACTTGTTATGTTGCGGGTTTGTTTGATATTAGTGAAGTTTAATGATTAGGATTACAAGTCTACAACCAAAATGTCTGCCTGTGGCACTTTGAAGATGAAGGACCCCATGCTATTGTTATATTCTGCTGCATTGTAATGAGATAGCCAAATGAGCTATGTAAGATGTAATAAATTATTTTATTCCTGGTTATAAAGTTGTATTATGACCTTTGTTTCTTAATATTACATCTTAACTGTGGATGCTAGCTATTGATCCAGGGACTAGCATTGTAAACACAGGGATCTGTACCTTATTAAAGGTTGGGAACCTTACATAGCCTCTGTGGCTGGCTCAGTCTGGCGTCCTGGCTGAGTAACCTTGAAGCCCCAAAGGTCCTTCCTCTCGAACTTGGTGAGGGGAAGCATCATGATGGTAGGAAGCGGGAGATTGAGCACACTAGTGAGCTCAATAAGACGAGTGACAAAACGAGTTCCCTTGAACTCTTCAGCCGTGCTGATACTAACATTAGGCATCTATTTTATAAGCTAGAAAAATTTAGAATCAACATACATAGAGATGAATCAAAAGACAAGGCATCACAGGCATATCAAAACACACAAGTCATGGCATACATAAATCCATTACAAGCATCCAAGGTTCAACTTATTTTAGACAACATTTGGAAAATAAAAATGATAAGTGTGGTGGTCCAACTAACGAAGTACGTTACAATCCCATCTCACTTTCCAAGTTGGCTAACAGGGCATCCCTAGAGGCAATCTGTCGATCCTAATCACATGACTCCATTGCTAAGTCTATGATGTCCTCTCTTAAACGTTGGTTGGTGGCCTCCAACTCTTGGGTATGTTTATTTTCTTCTCTAAGGTCATTCTGGGTGTTTAGCATTCTGCACTTGATTCTATCACCAAGCTCTTTGATGGCCTTCCAAGCTGCATCCCTTGCTGATTCAAAGAATGTGGTGTGCATCACTGAGTTGGTGACCATGCAGAATCCTGATTCCTTGTGGTTGTCTTCCTTGTTTTTATACAAGTGAAGTTGCACCTACCAGTACTCAATTCCTTCATCCATCACGGGAAAACCTTTGTACACAGCTGCACCATGTATTCCCATGGCAACCATGAGGTCCTTGAGAGCCTTGGGGAATTCTGTCTCACATTCCAAAGTCATAGTCATGAGTGGTCCCTTCCTCACGGCTTCGTTGATGGAGTTCATCTACAAATAGAGATGAGAAAGAAGATTAGAAAAGTTTACGAGAAGAAAAAGACAAGTGTGGAATTTGTTGAAATTTTTTCCTTAGTGATTTCCAATCCTAGGGTCATATCCTACAGGCAACATAGTGCTCTGATACCATCTGTAAGATCCCTCCCTTTATAAAGGTAAGGATCCCTGTGATTACAATGCTAGTCCCTGGATCAATGCTAGCATCCACAGTTTAAGATGAAGTACACAGAAACAAAGGTCATTATTACATATCATTCCAGAGACAAACATAGCCTTTTACAAACTCCATGGACACAAGCCTAATACAAGAGTTCAAATATATAATAAGATAAATAAGTCTTCATCTTCATGTGCCACAGGCAAGCATGTTGAGTGTAGACTCATAACCCCTAATCACCATCAGAATAACCTGCAACATCACAAGTTACCAGCCACAGTGGGTCAATACATTAGAATAGTATTGGAAAGTGATACCTTAGTAGAATATTAGTAGTCTAGATACTATATGCATTTTGGCTAAGTGTAGTTTAGGCTTACTTTGCTCAAAATAGGTTTTACCTATCAGTTGAAAACACTAAGTTTTTTCTTTGACAAAACCTTTCCAAGGAACCACCAATAGACATTGGTGAACCTTTACCCTTGTTCAACCACAAGTTTTTAACTTAGAAATTGGGATGAGGAGATTCTTGATAGCTTCCATCTCTTGATGCTCAAGTTCTCCAATACCAGGGACATGGCTAAGTACTTAGATTCTTCCACTTAGTTGTTTTATTAAGCAAAACACAAGTCCAATGACTTAGAAATATTTTTACATAACATGGATATATAACCACCCTTGGTTGCTACTAGCTAGGCTAAGCATGGCATTAATAAGCATCTTAACTTAGAAATTTCTAGCAATTCTACAACTACTAGGATTTCCCAATGATAGAATATAGATCAAAATATTCATGCAAGTCCTATACAAAATATTTCTAGTGCATAGTTTGAAAAACATAGGAATAAAATCATTAAGCACCACTTGCCTTGGTAGTTTGGGGAGTAGCAACAATCTTCACAATCACAATCACTATTTGCACCAAAATCTACACATAAAATAATGGCACCAAATCACATACAAAATATATACAAACAAAAATATATGAATGCATGCAAATGCCATGTGATGATTTTTCTACACCAAACAAGACAAGCGAACAGTACTGAAACATAAACAAGTTCAAGATATTCATAATAAACCTTATTTGATCCTTAAAATATTTTTCAAATAATTTATATAATCAAACTAAGCCTACACAAGTTTCTGCATAGACAACCATTTTTACAGAGGCAAAATATTAAACACATTGCATAAACAGATAGGATTTTCTCTCCTGATTCCAATGATATAAAATTTGTAAAATTTGAACGTGTGGATCAAAAGTTATGAATTTTACAAGTTTGGTTAACTAATAGATCAAATTTTGTGTTTTAAATTCAAACAGAGGCCACGCGGCGCTTTATGATTCACTTGTACCGATTCATGCGGATCTTCTAACGTGGACCGCACGATCTAAATGAAATCACACGGCCAGATCTGTCCCGTACCCCTTCGTTTAAGTGATCTATCTAACGCGTTGGACCTGGATCTAACGGCTCACGATCAAGCGACCAAACTCTGGCGGCGCTAGCGGCAGCGAGTGACGGCGGCGGCTCTGTCAGAGACGTTGCCGACGATCTAGGTCGCGGGAGAGGGAGAGGTGGCTTACCGAGTTCGCCGTGCGCTGCTGATGCTCAAGGTATGCTTGGTTGGCGAAGGGGCGCTCGAGGTCGACGGAGATTGCTCGTCGGAGTCGCTGCTGTCGTCGGGTGTGTGCTGCTGGAGACGGTGGAGACGCTACGGTTCATGCTAAGGCACGAGAGAGGTGGCGTTAGATGCGTGCAGATGAGGCGATCGTGTGAGTATGAATTAGAGAGGGAGGCGCGGTTAGTACAAACCAGGAGAGCTCGTCGGAGTTTGTGGCTGCGTCGGGCACTTGCGGTCGTCGTCGTTGGCGAGGCTCCCGATAGTCCTAGCACATACCAGTGGAGTTAGAAGATGCACAAGTTGCTGCGATCATGTTGGCAAGATTAGAAGGCAAGGGGCGATGAGAGCTCACCGGAATCGCACGCCGGAGTGGCTCGGTACCGCGGCGGTGCAAGCGATATTGTGGGCAGCCTGGTGGCGGAGTGGGGGCGCTAGGTGAGGGGAAATGGCCGCAGAGGGGTGGAGGTTAAATAGCCGGAGCAGGGGCGAGATTAACGCGTGGCATCAATGGAATTGAAGGGCATTTGCGTCGGGAGGAAACGGCCGCGGCGGCGCTGGTCGCAGGCGAGATTTGGGGACGACGGGGTGACGTGGCTGCAGGGCCCAGTTGTCAGCGAGGGGGTGTGCGCGAGCGTGGTGAGAAACAGAGGAGAAAGAGGGAACCCGGGTAGGCTGTTTCGTCTGATGGGCTGGATTGGTGGCGCCAGGCCCAGTTGGGTTTTCTAAACCTTTTTATTTTTCTAATTTGATTTTCTGGAATCATTTTCAAATGAATTCAAAAGCATTTGAACTTCAAATCTTTCTGGACTTTTGTAAAATGAATCATGTATAATTTTGAATATAAAACCATGCTGCCTTGCTGGACTTGCATAGTTCCTTTGAAAATCTTTAAAACAACAGTGCCTTAGCACTTGGTTTGATAAAGATTTGAAAAGAGTTTTAAAACCATAATGGTTTTGGAAATTTCTGTCCAAACTTTAACATTCAACCAAACCAACATGAGAGTAAACAAAGCTTGGTTTAAAACAATTGTACTCTTATTTGAGAGTGGCATTAGATCAATGCTTGCACACATGAAATAATAGCACTCAGTGCTTTTGTTTTCTTGAAATGAGTTCGAAATTTTTCCCTATATGATATATATGCATGAATGATATGCAATCTTTGAAAACATGATTTTAGGGATGTTACAATATCATTGGAACCAGGAGAGAAAATCCTATCTGTTGATGCAATGTGTTTAATATTTTGCCTCTGTAAAAATGGTTGTATATGCAGAAACTTGTGTAGGCTTATTTTGATTATATAAATTATTTGAAATTTTTTTTAAGAATCAAATAAAGTTTATTTGGAATATCTTGGACTTGTTTATGTTTCAATACTGTTCACTTGTCTTGTTTGGTGTAGAAAAATCATCACATGGCATTTGCATGCATTCATATATTTTTGTTTGTATATATTTTGTATGTGATTTTGGTGCCATTATTTTATGTGTAGATTTTGGTGCAAATAGTGATTGTGATTGTGAAGATTTTTGCTACTCCCCAAACTACCAAGGCAAGTGGTGCTTCATGATTTTACTCCTATGTTTTTCAATTATGCACTAGAAATAATTTGTATAGGACTTGCATGAATATTTTGATCTATATGCTATGCTTGGGAAATCCTAGTAGTTGTAGAATTGCTAGAAATTTCTAAGTTAAGATGCTTATCACTGCCATGCTTAGCCTATCTAGTAGCAACCAAGGGTGGTTATATATCCATGTTATGTGAAAATATTTCTAAGTCTTTGGACTTGTGTTTTGCTTAATAAAACAACTAAGTGAATGAATCACCTGGGTGGAATGGAAGGAATGGTTTGTGTTGAGTGGTTACACAAGGCCCATTTCTATGGTTTACCTTGTGTATCTCACTTGTGGCAAGCCACCAAGGAACAAAGGGATTTGAGAGGCCAAATGTTAAGAAGCTTGTAGTGCAGCCACATGGCAATATGGGCTCTGCCTGGATCACATAGGTTGCAATAACTTAGCCATTTGGACAGTTGGTGGTAGTGGGATGATAGGTTGGAACACGTCCATTTGGTCTAAGGGAAGGCTTCTGAAAGGTCCTGTCTTGGTGAAAATCAAGTCTTGTGGGGAAAGTGCACAACCTCTGCAGATGGAAGAATCTAAGTACTTAGCCATGTACCTGGTATTGGACAACTTGAGCATCAAGACATGGAAGCTATCAAGAACCTCCTCATCCCAATTTCTAAGTTAAAACTTGTGGGTGAACAAGGGTAAAGGTTCACCAATGTCTATTGGTGGTTCCTTGGGAATGTTTTGTCAAAGAAAAACTTAGTGTTTTCAACTGATAGGTAAAACCTATTTTGAGCAAAGAAAGCCTAAGCTACACTTAGCCAAATTGCATATAGTACCTAGACTGCTAATATTCTACTAAGGTACCAATTGCCAATACTATTCCAATGTATTGACCCACTGTGGCTGTAACTTGTGATGTTGCAGGTTATTCTGATGATGATTAGGGGTTATGAGTCTACACTCAACATGCTTGCCTGTGGCACATGAAGATGAAGACTTATTTATCTTATTATATATTTGAACTCTTGTATTAAGGCCTGTGGCCATGGAGTTTGTAAAAGACTATGTTTGTCTGTGGAATGATATGTAATAATGACCTTTGTTTCTATGTACTTCATCTTAAACTGTGGATGCTAGCATTGATCCAGGGAATAGCATTGCAATCATAGGGATCCTTACCTTTATAAAGGGAGGGATCTTACAGATGGTATCAGAGCACTGTGTTGCCTATAGGATTATGACCCTAGGATTGGAAACCACTAAGGAAAAAAAATTCAACTGATGGGGATACGCCTACTGGGGTATACTCAGCAGGACGTTTCCGACTGGCTCGAGGGCTGGCGAGTGGGCCTGCAGAACGGCGAGTGGATCAAAGCCCAGCAAGGTACCAAGCGACTGGAAGCTGAAGGCCCAGGCGAGTAGATAGGCCCAGTCGGACTAGGTTAAACGGTTACCGAAGCTGTAACCGAATCGGTTGAGATATGTAAACCCTAGGGGAGGTGAGCCTATATAAACCTCCCTATGGGGTGAGTAGAGACACGTTCCCTCATACACCCAAGCGACTCGCCGCCTAGCCGCCGAGCTCGCCCTTTGTAACACCTCCATAATACAATCTAGAAGGAGTAGGTCTTTACCCTCCGGGGGGCCGAACCTGGGTAAAACCCTGTGTCTTTGCCCTCATCTCGCACCGCAGATGGCTGGCCGCCCTTGCCCCTCGTTCTACTACTCGCTGCCGATTGCAGCATCTGCCGTGACCATTCCCACGACAGTGGCGCCCACCGTGGGGCCTGGCCGGTCTGGCCGGTGTTCTGCGGCGAGATCCAATCTGCCCATCAACGAGACGGTCGCCACCGGCCGCATGATAGCGATCGGCGAGATGCTCCAGATCTTGCCGAGTAGCTACGTCCCGGCGGCGCGACCCGTCACGCACAGCGTGATCCTGCCAATCGGCACGATCAGCCTCTTCGTCGGCCTCACCGACGTCATCGTCTCGGAGGACTCGGCTCGCATCCGCGAGTCGCCGCCACGTGATCGGCTCTCCGAGAGCCAGGTTCGCACGATCCACCGCCTTGCCTCCGGGTACAACTCGGCCCACAGCAACGTGGCCGGGAATTCAGCGGCCGCAGAAGATGCGGCCCTCACCGATGACGCCGACTCGGCGACCCCGGCGTCACTCGCCGGATCCATCACCGCGGCCTCATCCGCGGGCTCCATCGCCCAGGTCTCCAACGCGGGAGACTTCGAGGACCCCTCCATCCTCGGGATCTTCGAATTCGACTCCGGGTCGGAGAACTCCGCCGACCTCCGCGATGGTGCCAATCGCCACGCCGCGGCTTACATGGCCACCGGCACCGATCCACCGGAGGATCCTTTCTCCACCCCAATCCCTCCTAACGCCACGGCAACGGAGGTCGAGGAACTCCGCTTGAAAATGGCGGAGGCGGTACGCAAAGAGCAGGCCGAGCGCGAAAAATTTCGCCTCGAGCAGGTAACGACGCAGGAGCTGTCACGCTACCACCAGCAGCGGATCAGGTCACGCTTGAACCCCACCGTTCAAGGGCGTGCCCTGAACTTCGATGACGAAAACGACCCGGCCCGCATAGCCGAGCGCGCGATCTGCGAGAACGCGCCACCAGGAGGAAGCGCCCGGCCCCCGCCAGGATCAACGGCGATGGGTGCCCCACCACCACCCAACCGCACCCCTCCCAGGGACCAACCGCGGATAGTTGTCTCCTCACGGGAGCGAGACGTAAACGGCCTCCCACTGTTCTCCACCCCAATGGACAACCTCGTGGCAGGCCGAGCAGCAGCCGATAGCATCACGGCCACTGGCGACGGCGCCTTACAGATCCAGTACGTCAAGGCCCTGCTTGCGAAGGCCGTGGAGCAGCAAAAAGCGGGTGCCGACTCGCAAGGTCGAGTATACTCGCGTTCCTCGGGAAGCAGAGCGGCCTCCAGCGGCCGCCCAGCGGCGGCAAACACCCTCAATTGCCCGCCACCAGAGCCACTGCAGCTCCAACACCGACCCGCGAACGCGGCACTCTCCACCAACGATCCCAGGCCGGCGACCAACTTCGTCGCCGCTAACGGACAACCCATCGACGCCCGCACTCACATCATCAACAACCAAAACTGACGCGCACGCCAGCCCGACGACTTGCGGCACACCCTAACTAATCGCCGCGATGGCGAGCCTATGGGGTCGCTCAGTCGACTTGGGCCTAAGTGCTTCGGACCAATGATCCGAGGCGAGAAGTACCCGCCAAACTTCAAGGCGCCAAAGGAGATAGAAAAATACGACTCCTCGTACGACCCCGCAGTCTGGCTCGACACATACCTCATAGCAATGGGGATCGCGGGTCACACTGACCTACTCGCCGCCCGTTACCTCCCACTGATGATGGAGGGGACGTGCAGGCAGTGGATCAACACTCTCCCCCAGGACAGTATCGACTCCTGGGAGGAAATGCGCGACGCCTTCGTCAGGCACTTCGAGTGCTCCTACACCCGCGCCACCACCATTGAGGACCTGGAACGATGCGTCCAGGGACCCCGTGAGTCCACCCGCAACTGGGTCCAACGGTGGCAAGAGCTCTGGTACAACGCGGTCGGCATCCACCCGGACACCGCGATCCATTGCTTCAAGACCTCGTGCCGCTACGAGCCTCTAGTCGCCAAGCTTAAGCGACACTCCCGCACACTCGACAACATCCCCGACCTCCTCGAGATCGCCAAACGGTACGCCGAGGAGGATCCAAACCAGGAAACCGACGACGAGTCAGGAGGGCAACGCCGCACGGGCGGCAACGACAGCGGACGCCGAACCGACCTACGCTACAGCGGCACCCGCCTCACTGGCAAGCGCCGCAGCGACGGGCGAGTCGACTTTGTCGCCAACGCTGGGCACGCACAGCGCGAGCCCAAGAGCTACCGCCGCGACGGACGGCAACGGCGCGATGGCGGCAATTACAAGAACAAGCCAAGGTTCGATCCTGCGGCCCTCCTTAACCAACCATGTGCGTTCCACAGCAGGGAAGGGAAGCCCGCAACGCACACCACCGCTGACTGCCACACCCTCAGGGAAATCGAGAAGGCACGGCACGCGCGGGAGGACACCGAAAACGACTCGCCAAATGGCGGAAAATTCGGCAAAGTAGCCGGCTCGCTCCACACCTTCACAGGCTTCAACACGAAGCGCGAGAAGAAGGTCATCGCCCGCGCCGTCGCCGTCAATGCGGTGGCCCAAACAGACGTCCCCCAGTTCCTGAACTGGTCGGAACAGCCCATCACCTGGAGCCGGCAAGACCACTCGCCACGCATCGAGTACCCAGGACGAGTCGCCCTGGTGGTCAAGCCCAAGGTTGGCGACTACTGGCTCCCCAAGACACTGATGGACGGCGGCAGCTCCATCAACATCCTCTACCTCGACACCTTCAGGCGGATGCGGCTCCCGCAGTCGATGATCGAGACAACCCACACCACGTTCCACGGCATCGTCCCCGGTCGGAAGGCGTATCCGATCGGCAAAGTCACGCTGCCAGTCACTTTCGGTAGTCCGGCAAACTTCTGCACCGAGCGGATCGTCTTCGAGCTGGTGCCCTTCGACAGCCCTTACCACTGCGTCCTGGGGCGCCAGGCGTTCGCTAAATTCATGGCAGCGCCCCACTACGCGTACAACGCGATGAAGCTCCCCGGGCCGTGCGGCGTCATCACCATCAACGGCGACCCCGACATGGCCGCCGAATGCGAGGCCAAAGGAGCCGAACTCGCCGACGCCGTCATCGCGGCAGAGACTAATCACGCCGACGAGCTCGCCAAATACACGAGCGGGATCAACAATGACGATCCCACAATACTCAAGAAGCCCAACTCAGAGGGCACAAACACCTCAACCTTTGAGGCCACGACGCACACCCGCACCATCGAGCTGGTCCCAGGCGACTCCAGCCAGACGGTGACGATCGGGACAGGCATGAGCCCAGCATAGGAAGGCGCGCTCATCGAGTTCCTTCGTGAGAATAGGGACATCTTCGCATGGAAACCCTCTGACATGCCCGGTGTCCCTAGGGAGCTCGCTGAGCACAAACTAAACGCCGACCCCAAAAGTGCGACCTGTCAAGCAGTCGCTACGGCCCTTCAATGAAGAACGCCGTCGAGCAATCGCCGAGGAAGTGCAGCGCTTACTCGCTGCCGGCTTCATCCGGCCAATCAAATACTCCAAGTGGCTGGCAAACCCAGTCCTGGTCGAGAAGAAAAACGGGACCTGGAGAATGTGTATCGACTACACAAACCTGAACAGCGCCTGCCCAAAGGAGCAGTTCGTCCTCCCGCGGATCGATCAGATAATCGATTCAACCGCGGGTTCGGAGTCGCTATGTTTCCTCGACGCCTACTCCGGGTACAACCAGATCAAAATGGCTGTCGAAGACGAGGAGAAGACGACGTTCATCACGCCATTCGGAGCCTTCTGCTACACCGCCATGACCTTCGGCCTCAAGAACGCCGGGGCAACCTACCAGCGGTGCATGCAAGAATGCCTCGCGAGCCAAATTGGCCGCAACATCCACGTCTACATCGACGACGTGGTCGTGAAATCCGCTCGCCAAGGCGACCTACTCGCCGACCTGGCGGAAACCTTCGCCAATCTGCGAAGGTACAAGATAAAGCTCAACCCAGGCAAGTGCACCTTCGGTGTACCCGCCGGACAACTACTGGGGTACGTCGTCTCCAAACGAGGGATCGAGGCGAACCCAACAAAGATCGACACGATCGCCCGGCTCGGCAAACCCGAGTGCCTGCGTGACGTCCAGAAGCTGGCCGGGCGGGTGGCTGCTCTCAGTCGCTTCATCCCCCGCCTGGACGAAAAGGCGATGCCCCTATACCGCCTGATGCGCAAGAACCCCACCTTCCAGTGGGACAAGGAGGCGGACGACGCGCTCAGCGACCTCAAAAAGGTGCTACTCGCCGCACCACTACTCGCCGCCCCCGCAGACAAAGAACCTATGCTGGTTTACGTCGCGGCGTCCGAGCGCGTGGTCAGTGCTGTGATGGTCGTCGAACGACCAGAAGAAGGAAAGGAGCGCCCGGTTCAGCGGCCGGTGTACTATATCAGCGAGGTCCTCACCGAGTCGCGCCAGCGGTACCCACAGTACCAAAAGTTAGTATACGCGGTCTTCAGGGCTCAGCGGCGCCTGCCGCACTACTTCCAGGAGCACCCGGTCACGGTCGTATCCTCAGCGCCACTGCAAGACATCATCCGCAATCGCGAGGCGACCGGACGAGTCGCCAAGTGGGCCGTCGAGATCGGCACCCACAACATTAAATACAAGCCACGAAGAGCGATTAAGTCGCAGGCACTGGCAGACTTCATCGCCGACTGGGAGGAGGCCCAGCAGCCAGAGAAGCTGCCGTACCTCCATTACTGGAGCCTGCACTTCGACGGCTCCAAGAACGCGGACGGTGCAGGAGCAGGGATAGTATTGACTTCACCAAAGGGCGACAAGCTCCATTACATCCTCCGCCTCGAATTCACGCCCTGCACCAACAACATGGCTGAATACGAGGCCCTACTCCACGGCATGCGAGCCGCCAAGGAGATGAACGTCAATCGCCTTCGATGCTACGGAGATTCCGACCTCGTCGCGGGGCAGGTCGCCGGCACCTGCGACGCCATCTCCCCTACCATGGCGGCATATCGCCAAGAGGTGGACAAGTTGGGCGGCCACTTCACCGGCTACTCTGTCGAGTGGATCGACAGGCGAAAAAATGAGGAGGCCGACGCCCTCTCTCGCGTCGGGTCGGCTCGACTCGCACCACCTGCCGGCGTGTTCCTCGACACAATCTCCAAACCATCAGTCTCTCCCCCGAGGGAGATCGACATCGGAGTCCCACTCCAACCAGAGGCAGCCTTGGTCGCACTCCGAGCCAGACGACTGGACCAAGCCCTACATCGCCTACCTGGAAGCCGGCACCCTGCCAGCAGACGAGACAAACGTTCGAATGATCGCTCGCCGATGTAAGTCTTACACCATCATAGACGGCGAGCTACACAAGCGCAGCGTCACCGGCGTGTTCCAACGTTGCGTCCAACCGGCTGAAGGACGCAAAATCCTCCACGACATTCACTCAGGTGACTGCGGCCACCACGCCGCCGCTCGCTCCCTGGTCGCCAAGGCTATGCGACACGACTTCTACTGGCCCACCGCACACGCCGACGCTGTCGACATCGTCCAACGATGCGCCGGGTGCCAGAAGTACGCCAATCAAACGCGCGTACCGAGCTCAGCGCTCAAAACGATCCCCATCACTTGGCCATTCGCCGTATGGGGCATGGACATGGTAGGCCCCTTCAAGAAAGCCCCCTCTGGCTACACCCACCTGCTAGTCGCCGTCGACAAATTCACCAAGTGGGTGGAGGCCAAGCCAGTCCGGAAATGCGACGGGAAGACCGCCACTAAATTCCTACGCGAGCTCATATATCGCTACGGGTTCCCAAATAGTATCATCACGGACAACGGCACAAACTTCGCTAAGGGAGCAATGGCCGAATTCTGCGAAGAGCACCACATCCGGCTCGATCTCGCGTCAGTCGCCCACCCGGAATCTAACGGCCAGGCGGAACGCGCCAACCAAAGCATCCTCCACGGCCTGAAGCCGTGACTCCAAGTACCACTCGAGCGCACCGCTGGGTGCTGGGTCGAAGAGTTGCCCTCCGTTATCTGGGGAATCCGCACCTCGATTAACAGATCGACGGGATTCACTCCCTTCTTCATGGTCTACGGCGCCGAAGCAGTCATGCCCACCGACCTCGAACACGACTCGCCACGGGTCGTCCATTATACGGAGGCCGCAAACGAACTGGCCCGCCAAGATGGGCTCGACCAGCTCGACGAAGCACGCGACCTCGCTCGGTCACGCACCGCCATCTACCAGCAAGGACTCCGCCGCTACCACAGCCGACGGGTGAAAACCCACACCTTCCAGGAAGGCGACCTGGTGTTACGCCTCATCCAGGACAAGAAGGGCATGCATAAGCTCTCCCCTCCGTGGGAGGGCCCGTTCGCTATCGGGCGCGTACTCGGCAACGACGCCTACTACCTCATCGACGTCCGCGGGGATGGCGAACTCGACGTCAAGCGACCATGGAATGTAAACCTCCTCCGGAAGTTCTACTCCTAGAACCCCACATATGTACTCTCCAGTCGCTATGAAATAAAAGAAATGGTTACCGCAAATTGCGCCTACTCTCCATGACTTGTGCCACTCGCACTCGTAATAACAGCGGTACGCTAAAATGCAGAAGTCAACCTTTGGTACAGCGACCGGCACGGCTAAGTAGTGCGGTGTAAGAGCACTGAATCACTTCAGGTCTTGCATCGTCCACGAAAAACGCCAACCCGGAGCCCCATTGGAGTCGCCTAGCTCGACTGGTTTTACGAACCAAGACAACTGCCCTCGCTTCTCACAGAGACCTTGGTCCTCCGCATCCTCGGCATAGCGACTCGAACGGCTAAGTACCACGCTCGGGGACTGAATACCAGTTCGTCGCGATCGGTCAGGGAAAATGCCAAGTAAGAGAGCATGCCCGGACTCGCCACGCGACTGACCCCACGGGCCAGGCAGGAGTGACGCGCTCACACCAACGCGCTAAGTCCTCAACCACCCTCGAGTCGCGCCTAGAACTACCAAGTACCACGCTCGGGGACTCGGCCACCCGACCCCGTTCGCGTACGGAAAAACGGTAAAGTACAGAGCACTCAAGGGAGTCGCCTTGCGACTGGCTCTCCGAGCTCGGGCGAGTCGGCTAAATCAACAAAACACATGATAACAACAAACATCATATACGAGGTAAACCCCACAAAAGGGCGGACGCGCTCGGGGACTCGTCCAAAATCAATCAAAAGCACACAAACAAATAGCAAAATGGACACGACGTCCCATTCAATCGCATATTGCATTGTCTTATATTACAAAATATTCCCGCGTGGCAGAACTGCTGCTAACACTTCAAGGCAAACTACCCTACTCTGCAGGCTTCGATGACGACTCGCCAGAATCCCGGCGACTACGGATGAACGCGGTGTACGGGTTTGATGGATACGTCGTCAGTTCACCCGCCATCGCCGCGCGAAAAGGTTGCTCTACCTTGAAGTCACGATGCGGCGGCTCGGGGTCGTTCGGCGCGACGACCGTTTCCTGGTAGGGCAGGAGGTCGCCCATCGCCCAGACACGCTCCAAGTACGTGGCGGCACGCTCCTGCAACTTGAGAACCTCGGACAGATCCACCGCGCCAGTCGACGATGGATACCCACTCGTCACATCGTCAAGGTCGAAATCCTCGGGGAAGTGGGCGAGTCCAAGACTCAGTGCCGTCGACGCTCCACGCCGAAACGCCGACCGCGTCATGAACTCAACGACCGCGGGCGCCTTCTCCAAATATTCCCACACCTTAACAAGGTCACTGGGAATAACCTCCGTGGGCGACATTTCTTGAAGATAGGCGCGGATGCACGTCGCCGACAGCGTCGCCGAGTCGACGAGCATGCTTACGCACTGCTTCGCGTCGAGCGAGCTCGCTTCTTCTTGGCTACCAATAAAGCGACCTGCGAGAAGGAGACAATGATGAGTGCGACGGACACCACAAAAACCACAACTAACAGAAAGGGAAGATGCACTCACCAAGCAACGGGCGGGCGAGTCCCGTGATGAAGCACTGAAGCGACGTGTGGTCATCCTGAAGCCCAGCAATAAGGACTTCCGACACCTTGCGATCCTCCTCCGCGGCCGCAATGGCGGCCTTAGCTCGCCCGTCCGCCGAGCTCGCTTCTTCTCTCGCCTCCCGCAGTTCGCGCTCGAGGTCGGCGACCCGCTGTTCAGCAGCGCCTAGAGCAGATCGCGCCGCCTCCAACTCACCAGCAGGGACAAGCTCCTGGCGAGCTTCCTCTGCCTTCGCAGCAACAGCCTGGAGCTCTTTGTTCGCCTCCTGAATGGTGGCCAGCTCCTTCTCAGCACGCTGTTGCGCGGCCAATCGGTCCGCCGACTCAAGCTGCAGACCCTGCATATCATCGAAACAGTCAGTAAAAACGAACTTCCTAAGTGCCCACCCGCTGAAATTTAGCGAGTGCGCACTCGGGGACTGGCGATCAAGCAATTCCCAAGTGCCCACCCCGCTAAAATTTAGCGCGTGCGCACTCGGGGACTGGACACGAAAATAAAAGACGAGAAAAATTATAAGAATCAAGCCGCTGCAAAGCACCGACCTGATCCTCGGGGACTGGATATACCTGGATGGCTGCGCCAAGCATGCCATGAAGGTGCATCGCGTCCACGGACGCGAGTAACGCTGGCGTGTGCCCACGACGCTGGTCGACTTCAGCATCAGCGGTCCCCGGAGCGAGGCTCGGGGGCGCAGCCCCGCTCGCCGCGGCCGCCTTGGTCACGAAGCGGGGGAAGGTAGCGATAGAGGCACCCGCTCCAAAGGAAGTCGCCTCCGCCGTTCCAGGCAAGGAAACGCCCTCCTTCGTAGACGCGGCTGCCTCCACCGCGGGGCCGGCCGGCGCGACCGCCGTGTCGTCAGAGACAGTGACGATGTCGTCGCCCTTGGCCTTCTTACTGCCATCCGCTGAGGCGACGACCTCGTCCGCTTTCCTCTTACGGGAAGGATCCTCCTCGCTAGCGGTGGAGGGTACCTGGGCCACGATCGGGTGGCCCATCTTTTTCACTCCGGTCCTGCATATCAGTCGAATCAATAAAGACAATCGAAATAGTTATGGAAAATAGGGAAGGCTGAACGCACTCACTTGGCGACTGGGATGAAACGTAGCCCTGTGCGAAGGCCGGCCGGTTTTTCCAGTTCGGGGCCCAGTTGGCGACTGAGCCCTAGTTCCAGGACGTCGCGTGCCCAAGACACGGACGGCTTATTCGTCGTTGAGGCCGCGGCTGGCGCCTCTGGGATACCCTCGGCAGGGGCTTCCTCGCGAATTGGAGCCGCTACAGCCGGAGCCTCCTTGCGGGGCGAAGCCGCCCCAATCGGAACCTCCTTGCGAGGCGAAGTCACCGCAGCTGGAACCTTCCCTAGCCCAGAGACTGGCGTGAATGGCGGGGGCATCGAGGCCAGCGGCACTTCCACAGTCGGCGCGTCTAGCGCGGTTGTCGCTGGGGCCGCGTCGTCACCGGCCGAGCTGTGAGCATCGGAGCTGCTCGTCGAGTGCGGCGGCGAGGCCATCCTTGGCGGCTTCGTTTTCCTCTTCGGGGGGGCCCTCGTTTCCTTTTCTTTCTTCTTCTTCTTCGAAGGAGTGGCCTGGCGGCGCGAGGTGGTTTCTGGGAGCTCGTCATCGTCATCATGACGCTCGAGGCTCCTGCTCGCTTCGATTTCGCGCTGACGTTGCCCGCGGGTTTTTTGGACCAGCGGGGCGATTTCCTCTTCGGACTCGTCCTCGTCGTCCTCGTTGCCCTTCGCGGGTGGCGATTCGCCTGTATCCTGGGCGGATGGCCCCGGGCTTTCATCATCAGAAGGTGGGAGCCACCCTTCCACCACTTGGAACAGCTGCGATCAATACAAAACAGAATCAGAATTACCGCGACTGCATACGCTGCGACTGCGAACAAGGTAAAGAAATTACCGTTGGAGCCGGACGCTTCGCAGTGTAGGGGGCGACCCCGGCCTGTGCATCCACGTACACCGCCTGGGTGATCTTCTTCAACGCTGGGAGATAGTCCTCCAGCTTCCACTCGTCGAGGCAGGCTTTCGTCGAGTCTCCCCGACCCGTGTACTGATACATGTAGTGGTCGCGTTGGGCGAGCGGAACGAGCCGTCGCCCAAGCCAGCAATTGTACAGGTTTATCGTCTGAAGGCCCTTCTTCTTCAGACCACGGATGGCCTGGAGCATCTCGTCAACGACCATCCGCTGGTCGTCGGGGAGCTTGCTGACCTGGAGATGGCGCGGCTCGGAACGGTTGGCCGAGTACCGCGGGATCGCCGCCTCGTCCTCCGGAGTCGCCTCGGTCACGTAGAACCATGACTTCTTCCAGTCGCTCACTGCTTTGGCGGGTAGCATCAGATCAAAGAAAGAAGCTTTGGACTTGAGCTGGAACGTCAGGCCGCCCGCGGCTAGCATTGGGCCGCCTGCCTCCTCGCGGCTGATCCGTCCATGGAACAGATCTTGCCACAAGGGAAAGTAGGGCCGGCAGCCCAAGTAGCACTCGCAGAACGCCACGAAGATGGCGAGCTGCTCAATGCTGTGGGGACCCAGATCTGAAGGCTGGATCCCGTAGTAGGCGCAAAAATGCCGGAAGAACAAAGACGTGGGAAACCCTAGCCCCCGCTCGAGATGACTGGTGAAACAGACGAATTCCCTCTCTCGCGGGTTTGGGGTCGTTTCTCCGGCTGCGGGGATACGCCAACGGCCAGCTCGCAGGACTCCAGCCTCCTCGAAGGAGGCCAGCTGCGCCCTCGTGCACTTGGACCTGCCCCATGGTTCGGTGAGAAGGGCCATAGCCGAGAGGTTGGTTGGAGATCGGAGGATTTCGGGTCGATTGGATCGCGGAGCAAAGGAAAGAAAATGCGCGCACTCGGAAGAAGTGGTGGGCAGTTGGCTCTACGATTGCCTGCCATTCCTCTTATATAGCGGGAGTTACCCGCCAAATCAGGGGGCCGTTACCGCGCGATGATTACGCCGAAAGTTACCGTTGGATTACCCCAACGGCTAGTTTGACCACACCTGACGGTCCAACTCCAGCCACTCGGCTCGCTAGGTCAATCGCCACGACCGCGTTCCACCGGCTTGACTCGCCCAAGACGCGACTCGGTTCACCGGATTTTCTTCTTCATACAGGAGCCCGCCGACGATTCGACTGGATGCCTACTTTGAAGCCGTATACTCCGACTGCCAGCAGCCACTTACGCCCAATCGACGACGGCCTCGGGGACTACTGATGGGGATACGCCTACTGGGGTATACTCAGCAGGACGTTTCCGACTGGCCCGAGGGCTGGCGAGTGGGCCTGCAGAACGGCGAGTGGATCAAAGCCCAGCAAGGTACCAAGCGACTGGAAGCTGAAGGCCCAGGCGAGTAGATAGGCCCAGTCGGACTAGGTTAAACGGTTACCGAAGCTGTAACCGAATCGGTTGAGATATGTAAACCCTAGGGGAGGTGAGCCTATATAAACCTCCCTATGGGGTGAGTAGAGACACGTTCCCTCATACACCCAAGCGACTCGCCGGGCTCGCCCTTTGTAACACCTCCATAATACAATCTAGCAGGAGTAGGTCTTTACCCTCCGGGGGGCCGAACCTGGGTAAAACCCTGTGTCTTTGCCCTCATCTCGCACCGCAGATGGCTGGCCGCCCTTGCCCCTCGTTCTACTACTCGCTGCCGATTGCAGCATCTGCCGTGACCATTCCCACGACATCAACAACTTCCACACTTGTCTTTTTCTTCTCGTAAACTTTTTCTAATCTTCTTTCTCATCTCTATTTGTAGATGAACTCCATCAACGAAGCTGCGAAGAAGGGACCACTCATGACTATGACTTTGGAGTGTGAGATAGAATTCCCCAAGGCTCTCAAGGACCTCATGGTTGCCATGGGAATACATGGTGCAGCTGTGTACAAAGGTTTTCCCGTGATGGATGAAGGAGTTGAGTACTGGTGGATGCAACTTCACTTGTATAAAAACAAGGAATACAACCACAAAGAATCAGGATTCTGCATGGTCACCAACTCAGTGATGCACACCACATTCTTTGATTCCGCAAGGGATGCAGCTTGGAAGGCCATCAAAGAGCTTGGTGATAGAATCAAGTGCAGAATGCTCAACACCCAGAATGACCTAAGGGAAGAAAAGAAGCATACCCAAGAGTTAGAGGCTACCAACCAACGTTTAAGAAAAGACATCATAGACTATCAATGGAGTCATGTGATCAGGATCGACAGATTGCCTCTAGGGATGCCCTGTTATCCAACTTGACAAGTGAGATGGGATTGTAACGTACTTCGTTAGTTGGACCACCACACTTATCATTTTATTTTCCCAAATGTTGTCTAAAATAAGTTGAAACTTGGATGCTCGTAATGGTTTTATGTATGCCATGACTTGTGTGTTTTGATAGTCAAAGATATGCATGTGATGCCTTGTCTTGTGATTCATCTCTATGTATGTTGATTCTAACTTTTCTATCTTATATAATAGATGCCTAATGTTACTATCAGCACGGCTGAAGAGTTCAAGGGAACTCGTTTTGGCACTCGTCTTATTGAGCTCACTAGTGTGCTCAATCTCCCACTTCCTATCATCACGATGCTTCCCCTCACCAAGTTCGAGAGGAAGGACCTTTGGGGCTTCAAGGTTACTCAGCCAGGACGCCAGACTGAGCCAGCCACGGAGGCTATCACCTTCAAGCTCATGCATGATGACAAGGAGAGACGCTTAGAGGTAGTCATGCAGGATTTGCTTGGACGTTTGCTAGGGAGACACTCTCAGGAGATTAGAGGTACTCACTTCCACGCCTTCGGTAGACGTGACGAGGATGGTGAGGCCATTGACTTCGAGGATACTGTTAGAGAGAAAACAGAGCCGATTAGTCTATACCTTCAGGACTTAGAGGTTCTTCTTAGGCACCTAGATACTGATAGGACCAACGTCATGCTTAGCAATGACGAACTCCAGGTGCAGCTTCGTGAGAAGGACAAGCTCTTCGCGGAGCAAGATGAGATAGTCAAGGAAATGGAGGCCAAGTTTGAGAGTCGGGATAGAAAGTTCAAGAGTCAAGAGAAGAGAGTCCAAGATAGGAACAAGAGGATTCGAGACATGACTACAGAACTAGAGGCCAAGGACTTTGAGCTCGAGCATCAGCAGGTGGTGGTTGAGAGACTTCGTTCACAGAAGAGGGCTCTCAAAGCCAAAGTAGAGGCCTTGACTACCAATGTCGAGGAATACAAGACCGCTATGGAGAATGCAGGTCTTACACTTGTCGACGAGGAGGTTGATGCAGGGGAGTAGGGATGACTACTCATTTACCTTTTATTTACCAGCCTTTTGATTATTGAGTCGCAATGACCATCCAACATGTGGATGGCTTGCTATTGGTGTGTTTACTTTCAAAACTTGTTGTCTATGTTGTTGAACTTTTACTATTATGATGCATGTTTGGTGATTGTTTATGTGATGTATTGTGCATGTTAGCATCTATGGGTATCTCATTCTTATCTCTATTGAAAACCACAGATGCCTCCCCGACGTGCCAATCCCAACCCTAACAACAACAATATCACCCCTGAGATGCAGCAGACGATGACAGCTCAGATGCAGCTAATGCAGATGATGACCATGTTCATACAGAATCAGAACAATAACAACAACAATAATAACAACAACAACAACAACAACAATTAGAACAACCCACCGGGTTTTGACATGCTTACCAGATTCTTAAGACTGAGGCCAGCAAAGTTCTCAGGAACTACTGATCCCATGGTGGCCAATGATTGGCTACGCTCAGTGAACAAGGACTTGGTAACTGTGGGCTGTACTGATGAAGAGAAAGTCAGGTTCACGGCACACTTGTTGGAAGGACCCGCAGCTACTTGGTGGGATAACTTCCAGATCACCACTCCCATTGAGGATGTGACATGGGCTATTTTTGAAGATGGTTTCTGTACTGCTCACATCTCATCCGGAGTGATGATTTTGAAGAATAAGGAATTTCATAACTTGAAGCAGCGCCACCGAAGCGTGGCTGAGTATATTGAGGAGTTCAACAATCTGGCGCGTTATGCACCAGATGAAGTTGACTGTCACATCCCAAAATTTTCCAAATTTTGAAATGTGAAAAATAAATAAACAAAATAAAACTTTGTTGAAATTCAGGGTGAGAAGAAACTTTTTGAATCCAATTGGAAACCTTCAAACCTATTTTTGATCAAATGAAATCCTAAAGGGATTTAAAAAGATAAGCAATTAATAAAGAAAGTTAAAATAATTGGAATCACTATTTTTGGATCCTTTAATAAAAAGATTTGGTTTTCAAATGAAAAGGTAGAAATATAAATAAGGATTATTTTATAGAGCCAAATTAAACCTTGGCCAACATTTTGAAATAAAATGTTTGCTTTGATTAAAAGAGTAAAGGTTTATTTAAATAAAATAATGAGAGTTTATTAATAAACCAATTTTATTAAAGTAAAGGTATTTCCCATTTTAATTAAAAACATCAAAACTTGTTAAAATTATTTTAAACAAGTTTTCCAAGTATTCTATAATTTCAAATAAAACCTACTAATTTGGTTTCGATAATATTTAGATTTCAAATGGAGTTTTAAATAAATCAAATCCTATTTGATTTAATAACTAAGGACTATTTTATTTAATTAATAAATGGATCCTAAAAATAATAAAAATATTATTTTGTTTTGGACTTTGATTTCTGTTGTTAAACAGAACTAAACATAATACAAAGTGTGGTGGAAGTTTGTTTGATTTGAATGTTTGAATTGTTTGATTGAATTTCAAAACAGAAAATCAAATGGAAAAAGGAAAAAGTTTCAGTACAAAAAATGCTAAAGGACTCGACCCAACTAAGCAGGCCCAGCTCCAGCCCACCAGCTCGCCCTCAGCGAATCGTTTTCCTACTCAACCGCGAACCCGCAGAGTCCCAGACAGGTGGCCCCTCTCCCTATCTCTCTCCCTCGCTGACAGCAAGGCCCCACCCCTCCTGTTCATCGTCTTCAACCACGACCCCGTCGCCCTGCCGTTGTAGCCAGTAACTCTGGCGTTGATTACGCGTTGATGGAGGCCTTGATTCCTCCCAGTAACCGTGCCCATTTAACCGCCTGCGTCTTCCCTCTCTTTGCCCTCAAACCCCGCCGCGAGTGAGCCACCAGGCTGCCTCCAATTCCCTTTGCCTTGTCGCTGCTCCGACGACGTCCCCGACAAATTCCGGCGCCGTCCAGCGTCGCCTTGCCTTCCCAAGCACACGAGCTCGCTCCTCACCTCCTGGCACTTCTCCCTGTGCTTTCCATTCAACCGCGCTCGCCCCAGAGCGTCGACAAGGACAAGCACAAACACGCCGCCGCGTCTGCCACCTCTCCGGCGACCCCTCCCCGTAAGAACTGGACGCCCCTTTCCCTCTGCTTGTAAGCCGCGTGTTCAGTATCTTCACGCGCACCTAACCATGTCTTTCTTTTGCTCTGGCATGGCCTATAGCCTCGCCTCCGACAAGAACCAGACGGACCCGACAGTGAGCACAGCTCCGGCGAGCAATCTGCTCCGTTCCCGTGCGCCCCTCGACGAACCGACCACGCCTCGAGCTTCACCGCAATCCTGCGAGCACGGTGAGCACCTCCACTTCTCTCCTTGCTTCCTGTAACGGCCGCTAGCACACCGTGTGACCGCGCGCCGCCGCTCACCGCCGCGCAGCGCCGCCCGTTATTGACCAAGCAAACGTGTCTGTTAGATCTTAATCGTCTGGCTGTGATAGAACGTAGACGAAGGGGTATCGTGTGCCTCTGTGCCACTCGATCTTAGTTAGATCCAACGATCCAACGAGCTCGATCCGCCCGAAGCGGTATCGGCCAATAAGAACAAGCCACGTGGACAGAGTATTGTTTAAAAACAGAATTAGAATCTGATTTAGATGCAAACTTGTAAATTGCATAACTTTTGATCCCCACGTCCAAAATTTGCAAATTTTATATCAATGGATTCCGAAAAACAAGCCCCAGCCAACCATGCACTTTGTTTAGTAAAAAGCTTCTGGTAAAATGTTTGTTTTTGCAGAAACTTGTGTATGCTTGTTTAGGATATACAATTTATTCCAAAATGATTTTGGGGATGAAATCTTTGCAAAATGTTTGTTGTGAACTTACTGACCCTATGAACCAACTCATGGATTTAAAAATGAATTTGGTGAAGTTTAGGATTGAATAATTGAATTAATTCATTTCTAGTCAAATAAAAATATTGATTTTGTTATGGAAATGATTTTTGAGAAAAACCTTTGGAAAATGTTTTGATTCAAACCTACTGACCCTAAACACCAAGTTTTGTGAAATTAACAACTTATTTGTTGAACAATATAAAATTGTTGCTTTGCTAAAAACATTTTTCACCACATGGAATAATGATTGGATTTAAAAATGGTTTATAGATAAAACCCTTTTGCAAATGGTTTTACCACTTTAGTAAATGACCACTTTGAACCTAATAATGTTTATAGCCTATTAGAAACCACCTTTGCAAATAAAACAATCTTTTGCATGCTTGCATGCATGACTTTGTTTCTATTATTTTATGTGTGATAAATTGTTTGAATATTGGTTGGAATGCTAGTTGAATCTTTGTTTGCTTGATTGATTTGTAGTGAAGTTAGAAGAGTGTGATATTAGCAAGATCAAGAAGTGAACCAACATTCTCTACCAAAAAGGCAAGTGACACTATCATCCAAGTCCTACTATTTTCATTATACTTAGTGGATTTTTGAAACCATGCATGAAAAGGATTTCTATACTTTATGCTATGCTAAATCCTAATAGGATACCCCTATATATCCCTTAGTGGAAACAATGTAGTTGTAGTATTCTTAGCCCAGCTATATATTGGGATGGGATACATGTTGTGATTATATGAAAAGACTTATGTTTTATATAATAAAACAAGTACTCAATGAACCACCTGGGTGGACAAGGATACTCAAGTTTTGGACAAGGTGGCAACAAAAGGAACCATGTTTATATGGCAATCTATTTTTGTTGTGCACTAGAAGAAAACCACCCAGGGACTTAGAGATTGAACATGTTTCTCGTACAGTGGCTTCCGTGTACAGCCACATGCTAAATGGGCTCTGGCTTAGTCAACTACATAGTGGAAGACCCATGCATTGGCATCTTCAGGTTAACTAGAATTGTGTATGGAAGTATATCCCTACATTGGTGCCTGGTAGACAAGCTAGCATTGTGTATTGGGAGGACTCCTATGGAAAGACTTTGTCACATTCTCAATCTGCCAGTACTCCATCTTGGTGAGTACTTATCCAGCGGCCACTGGTGGCATCAAGATGAGATTGTGTCATGTGGGTAAAGTGTACAACTTCTGCAGAAGATCAAATTCTAAGTACTTAGCCGTGTCCCCGGTTATGGACAATACTGAGCAACTAAGGCCTGAAGCTATGGGAAATCTCGACATTCCAATTTCTCAAAGTTAAAACTTGAGGGTGACAACAAGGGATTTGAAGCACTTGGAGTTTTCCAAGAAGTTCAGAAAGATTTGACAAAAGATCAAAACTATTTTGAAAAGATAGGATAAAACTATATTGCTTTCTGCAAATGAGCCTAAACCCCACTTAGCCAAATATGCATGTATTGATAGGATCCACTTATATTCTACATAGTAGTGAAACTTGCCAATACAATTCAAATGTATTGACCCTTGTGGCTGCAACTTATTATGTTGCAGGTTTGTTTGATGTAAGTGTGTTGATTAGGATTACAAGTCTACAACCAACATGTCTGCCTGTGGCACTTTGAAGATGAAGGACCCCATGCTTATAGATATTCTGCTGCAATGTAATGTAATAGCCAAATGAGCTATGTAAGATGTAATGAAATATTTTATTCCTGGTTATAAAGTTGTATTATGACCTTTGTTTCTTGATATTACATCTTAACTGTGGATGCTAGCTATTGATCCAGGGACTAGCATTGTAAACACAGGGATCTCTACCTTATTAAAGGTTGGGAACCTTACAGATGGTATCAGAGCATTGTGTTGCCTGTAGGATTTGTAACCCTAGGATTGGACAAAACCCTTAGAAAAATAGGAATTGTATTTGTTCCAAAACTTATTTACAAACAATCTTGTAAACTCTTTCCTCAACCATTTTGGTTTTGATACTACATCTCTTCTATTTCAAACTTGATGGAAAGCCTACCCCATGGCCAAAGACTTCACCATGCCAAGAACATCTTCAACTCTAATGACTTCAACTTCTTCAATCTTGGATATCAACTCTAATGACTTCAACATCTTCAACTCTAATGACTTCAATATCTTCAACATTTCACCAAGGACCTCAACCTTAGATATCACTAAGGACTACAAGTGAAAAACCAAGAGATATTAGAATTGCCTACCAAAGACATTGATACCAAGTTAGAGTATGGATCATATTGACCTATGAGGTATGATTATACTAAGTTATTATTTTCAAGAACTTGTTGTTTCCTTCAACTCATGAGTTAAGCTCATAAGTTGTTAAGTGGATAGTTGCTTATTGATTGTTTGATGGTTTGATTGTTTGATTGAACTTGGTTGTTTTTGAGTTGTGTGTTAAAACTTCTTAAAAACGTATCCACCAATACTTATCCCTATCAAACCAACAGATGCCTCCCCGTCGTGCCAACCCCAACCAAAACAACAACAACAACATCACCCCTGAGATGCAACAGATGATGGCAGCTCAGACACAGTTGATGCAGCAGATGACCACATTCATATAGAATCAGAACAACAACAACAACAACAACAACAACAACAACAACAACAACAACAACAACAACAACAACAACAACAACAACAACAACAACAACAACAACAACAACAACAACAACAACAACAACAACAACAACAACAACAACAACAACAACAACAACAACAACAACAACAACAACAACAACAACAACAACAACAACAACAACAACAACAACAACAACAACAACAACAACAATAACAACAACAACAACAACAATCAGAATAATTCTCCAGCACTTGACATGCTCACCAAGTTTCTGAAACTTAGGCCTGCAAGGTTCTCTGGAACAACTGATCCAATGGAAGCTGATGATTGGTTACGTTCAGTGAACAAAGACTTAGTGACTGTTGGCTGCACTGATGAAGAAAAAGTTAGGTTTGCAGCATTTCTGCTTGAAGGACCAGCAGCAACACGGTGGGACAACTTTCAAATCACTACTCCCCTTGAAGAAGTGACTTGGGCTATTTTTGAAGATGGATTCAGAACCACTCACATCTCACCTGGAGTAATGTACTTGAAGAAAAAGGAATTTCATGAAACAACGTCACCTCAGTGTGGCTGAGTATATTGAAGAATTCAACAATCTGGCACGCTATGCACCGGATGAAGTTGATACAGATGCTAAGAGAAAAGAAAATTTTCTTGAAGGACTTAATGATGAGTTGAACCTGCAGCTAGCTGTTGCCTATGTCCCAACTTATCAATCACTTTGTGACAAAGCCACAATATTGGAAAACAAGATGAATCAAGTTGAGAACAGAAAGAGGAAGCATAAACTCAAGAATCACTCAGGATCATCAAAGAAGAAGCATTCATTCAAAAAGAGCAATGAAGATTCTGAACCACATCAGTATCACCACAACAACAATGGAAGTGAGAATAATGGAAATGATACTGACAATGGAGATGACCTTGGTCAGAACCAACATGACACTTTCAGGAAGAAAGATATTAGCCAGTTGCAATGCTATAATTGTAAGGAACTTGGACACTATGCATCAGACTATCCAGAGAAGAAAAAGAAGAAGGATGCTAGAAGAGCCAATGGAAATGACTCCAATGTGACCCAGAAAGTACATGTGAACCACATTGACATGGATGGAAACTATGAAGAGATAGAAGAAGTGGATGTCAGAAACTAGAAAACTCAGTTGAGTCAAATAAGGATTCCTTGTCTGGATATTGTGTTGAACTTTTAGTCAAGTGAACCATCAATGTAACCCTATGAGACTTTATTTTAAGGGTGGTAGTACCCTAGTTGCCTTGAAGCCAACTTGTAACCTTTAGCCTTCCCAAATCTCGGGACGAGATTTATTTTACGGGTGGTAGCCTGTCACATCCCAAAATTTTCCAAATTTTGAAATGTGAAAAATAAATAAACAAAATAAAACTTTGTTGAAATTCAGGGTGAGAAGAAACTTTTTTAATCCAATTGGAAACCTTCAAACCTATTTTGGATCAAATGAAATCCTAAAGGGATTTAAAAAGATAAACAATTAATAAAGAAAGTTAAAATAATTGGAATCACTATTTTTGGATCCTTTAATAAAAAGATTTGGTTTTCAAATGAAATATAAATAAGGATTATTTTATAGAGCCAAATTAAACCTTGACCAACATTTTGAAATAAAATGTTTGCTTTGATTAAAAGAGTAAAGGTTTATTTAAATAAAATAATGAGAGTTTATTAATAAACCAATTTTATTAAAGTAAAGGTTTTTCCCATTTTAATTAAAAACATAAAAACTTGTTAAATTTATTTTAAAGATGTTTTCCAAGTATTCTATGCTTTCAAATAAACCTACTGATTTGGTTTTGATAATATTTAGATTTCAAATGGAGTTTTAAATAAATCAAATCCTATTTGATTTAATAACTAAGGACTATTTTATTTAATTAATAAATGGATCCTAAAAAGAATAAAAATATTATTTTGTTTTGGACTTTGATTTGTGTTGTGAAACAGAACTAAACACAATGCAAAGTGTGGTGGAAGTTTGTTTGATTTGAATGTTTGAATTGTTTGATTGAATTTCAAAACAGAAAATCATATGGAAAAGGGAAAAAGTTTCAGTACAAAAAATGCTAAAGGACTCGACCCAACTAAGCAGGCCCAGCAGCCCAGCTCCAGCCCACCAGCTCGCCCTCAGCGAATCATTTTCCTACTCAACCGCGAACCCGCAGAGTCCCAGACAGGTGGCCCCACTCCCTATCTCTCTCCCTCGCTGACAGCAAGGCCCCACCCCTCCTGTTCATCGTCTTCAACCACGACCCCGTCGCCCGGCCGTTGCAGCCAGTAACTCCGGCGTTGATTACGCGTTGATGGAGGCCTTGATTCCTCCCAGTAACCGCGCCCATTTAACCGCCTGCGTCTTCCCTCTATTTCCCCTCAAACCCCGCCGCGAGTGAGCCACCAGGCTGCCTCCAATTCCCTTTGCCTTGCCGCTGCTCTGACGACGTCCCCGACAAATTCCGGCGCCGTCCAGCCTCGCCTTGCCTACCCAAGCACACGAGCTCGCTCCTCACCTCCTGGCGCTTCTCCCTGTGCTTTCCGTTCAACCGCGCTCGCCCCAGAGCGTCGACAAGGACAAGCACAAACGCGCCGCCGCGTCTGCCACCTCTCCGATGATCCCTCCCCGTAAGAACCGGACGCCCCTTTCCCTCTGCTGGTAAGCCGCATGTTCAGTATCTTCACACGCACCTAACCGTGTCTTTCTTTTGCTCTGGCATGGCCTATAGCCTCGCCTCCGACAAGAACCAGACGGACCCGACAGTGAGCACAGCTCCGGCGAGCAATCCGCTCTGTTCATGTGCGCCCCTCGACGAACCGACCACGCCTCGAGCTTCACCGCAACCCTGCGAGCATGGTGAGCACCTCCACTTCTCTCCTTGCTTCCTGTAACCGCCGCTAGAACACTGTCTGACCGCGCTCCGCCGCTCACCGCCGCGCAGCGCCGCCCGTTATTGACCAAGCAGACGTGTCCGTTAGATCTTAATTGTCTGGCTATGATAGAACGTAGACGAAGGGGTATCATGTGCCTCTGCGCCACTCGATCTTAGTTAGATCCAACGATCCAGCGAGCTCGATCCGCCCGAAGCGGTATCGGCCAATAAGAACAAGCCACGTGGACAGAGTATTGTTTAAAAACAGAATTAGAATCTGATTTAGATGCAAACTTGTAAATTGCATAACTTTTGATCCCCACGTCCAAAATTTGCAAATTTTATATCAATGGATTCAGAAAAACAAGCCCTATCCAACCATGCACTTTGTTTAGTAAAAAGCTTCTGGTAAAATGTTTGTTTTTGCAGGAACTTGTGTATGCTTGTTTAGGATATAAAATTTATTCCAAAATGATTTTGGGGATGAAATCTTTGCAAAATGTTTGTTGTGAACTTACTGACCCTATGAACCAACTCATGGATTTAAAAATGAATTTGGTGAAGTTTAGGATTGAATAATTGAATTAATTCATTTCTAGTCAAATAAAAATATTGATTTTGTTATGGAAATGATTTTTGAGAAAAACCTTTGGAAAATGTTTTGATTCAAACCTACTGACCCTAAACCCCAAGTTTTGTGAAATTAACAACTTATTTGGTGAACAATATAAAATTGTTGCTTTTCTAAAAACATTTTTCACCACATGAAATAATGATTGGATTTAAAAATGGTTTATAGATAAAACCCTTTTGCAAATGGTTTTACCACTTTAGTAAATGACCACTTTGAACCTAATAATGTTTATAGCCTATTAGAAACCACCTTTGCAAATAAAACAATCTTTTGCATGCTTGCATGCATGACTTTGTTTCTATTATTTTATGTGTGATAAATTGTTTGAATATTGGTTGGAATGCTAGTTGAATCTTTGTTTGCTTGATTGATTTGTAGTGAAGTTAGAAGAGTGTGATATTAGCAAGATCAAGAAGTGAACCAACATTCTCTACCAAAAAGGCAAGTGACACTATCATCCAAGTCCTACTATTTTCATTATACTTAGTGGATTTTTGAAACCATGCATGAAAAGGATTTCTATACTTTATGCTATGCTAAATCCTAATAGGATACCCCTATATATCCCTTAGTGGAAACAATGTAGTTGTAGTATTCTTAGCCCAGCTATATATTGGGATGGGATACATGTTGTGATTATATGAAAAGACTTATGTTTTATATAATAAAACAAGTACTCAATGAACCACCTGGGTGGACAAGGATACTCAAGTTTTGGACAAGGTGGCAACAAAAGGAACCATGTTTATATGGCAATCTATTTTTGTTGTGCACTAGAAGAAAACCACCCAGGGACTTAGAGATTGAACATGTTTCTCGTACAGTGGCTTCCGTGTACAGCCACATGCTAAATGGGCTCTGGCTTAGTCAACTACATAGTGGAAGACCCATGCATTGGCATCTTCAGGTTAACTAGAATTGTGTATGGAAGTATATCCCTACATTGGTGCCTGGTAGACAAGCTAGCATTGTGTATTGGGAGGACTCCTATGGAAAGACTTTGTCACATTCTCAATCTGCCAGTACTCCATCTTGGTGAGTACTTATCCAGCGACCACTGGTGGCATCAAGATGAGATTGTGTCATGTGGGTAAAGTGTACAACTTCTGCAGAAGATCAAATTCTAAGTACTTAGCCGTGTCCCCGGTTATGGACAATACTGAGCAACTAAGGCCTGAAGCTATGGGAAATCTCGACATTCCAATTTCTCAAAGTTAAAACTTGAGGGTGACAACAAGGGATTTGAAGCACTTGGAGTTTTCCAAGAAGTTCAGAAAGATTTGACAAAAGATCAAAACTATTTTGAAAAGATAGGATAAAACTATATTGCTTTCTGCAAATGAGCCTAAACCCCACTTAGCCAAATATGCATGTATTGATAGGATCCACTTATATTCTACATAGTAGTGAAACTTGCCAATACAATTCAAATGTATTGACCCTTGTGGCTGCAACTTATTATGTTGCAGGTTTGTTTGATGTAAGTGTGTTGATTAGGATTACAAGTCTACAACCAACATGTCTGCCTGTGGCACTTTGAAGATGAAGGACCCCATGCTTATAGATATTCTGCTGCAATGTAATGTAATAGCCAAATGAGCTATGTAAGATGTAATGAAATATTTTATTCCTGGTTATAAAGTTGTATTATGACCTTTGTTTCTTGATATTACATCTTAACTGTGGATGCTAGCTATTGATCCAGGGACTAGCATTGTAAACACAGGGATCTCTACCTTATTAAAGGTTGGGAACCTTACAGATGGTATCAGAGCATTGTGTTGCCTGTAGGATTTGTAACCCTAGGATTGGACAAAACCCTTAGAAAAATAGGAATTGTATTTGTTCCAAAACTTATTTACAAACAATCTTGTAAACTCTTTCCTCAACCATTTTGGTTTTGATACTACATCTCTTCTATT
Source organism: Avena atlantica (assembly GCA_910589765.1). NCBI lineage: Eukaryota > Viridiplantae > Streptophyta > Magnoliopsida > Poales > Poaceae > Avena > Avena atlantica. The sequence goes on along the minus strand of OU342735.1, from coordinate 481,511,110 downwards.
TCAAACTTGATGGAAAGCCTACCCCATGGCCAAAGACTTCACCATGCCAAGAACATCTTCAACTCTAATGACTTCAACTTCTTCAATCTTGGATATCAACTCTAATGACTTCAACATCTTCAACTCTAATGACTTCAATATCTTCAACATTTCACCAAGGACCTCAACCTTAGATATCACTAAGGACTACAAGTGAAAAACCAAGAGATATTAGAATTGCCTACCAAAGACATTGATACCAAGTTAGAGTATGGATCATATTGACCTATGAGGTATGATTATACTAAGTTATTATTTTCAAGAACTTGTTGTTTCCTTCAACTCATGAGTTAAGCTCATAAGTTGTTAAGTGGATAGTTGCTTATTGATTGTTTGATGGTTTGATTGTTTGATTGAACTTGGTTGTTTTTGAGTTGTGTGTTAAAACTTCTTAAAAACGTATCCACCAATACTTATCCCTATCAAACCAACAGATGCCTCCCCGTCGTGCCAACCCCAACCAAAACAACAACAACAACATCACCCCTGAGATGCAACAGATGATGGCAGCTCAGACACAGTTGATGCAGCAGATGACCACATTCATATAGAATCAGAACAACAACAACAACAACAACAACAACAACAACAACAACAACAACAACAACAACAACAACAACAACAACAACAACAACAACAACAACAACAACAACAACAACAACAACAACAACAACAACAAAACAACAACAACAACAAAACAACAACAACAACAACAACACAACAACAACAACAACAACAACAACACAACAACAACAACAACAACAACAACAACAACAACAACAACAACAACAACAACAACAACAACAACAACAACAACAACAACAACAACAACAACAACAACAACAACAACAACAACAACAACAACAACAAAACAATAACAACAACAACAACAACAATCAGAATAATTCTCCAGCACTTGACATGCTCACCAAGTTTCTGAAACTTAGGCCTGCAAGGTTCTCTGGAACAACTGATCCAATGGAAGCTGATGATTGGTTACGTTCAGTGAACAAAGACTTAGTGACTGTTGGCTGCACTGATGAAGAAAAAGTTAGGTTTGCAGCATTTCTGCTTGAAGGACCAGCAGCAACACGGTGGGACAACTTTCAAATCACTACTCCCCTTGAAGAAGTGACTTGGGCTATTTTTGAAGATGGATTCAGAACCACTCACATCTCACCTGGAGTAATGTACTTGAAGAAAAAGGAATTTCATGAAACAACGTCACCTCAGTGTGGCTGAGTATATTGAAGAATTCAACAATCTGGCACGCTATGCACCGGATGAAGTTGATACAGATGCTAAGAGAAAAGAAAATTTTCTTGAAGGACTTAATGATGAGTTGAACCTGCAGCTAGCTGTTGCCTATGTCCCAACTTATCAATCACTTTGTGACAAAGCCACAATATTGGAAAACAAGATGAATCAAGTTGAGAACAGAAAGAGGAAGCATAAACTCAAGAATCACTCAGGATCATCAAAGAAGAAGCATTCATTCAAAAAGAGCAATGAAGATTCTGAACCACATCAGTATCACCACAACAACAATGGAAGTGAGAATAATGGAAATGATACTGACAATGGAGATGACCTTGGTCAGAACCAACATGACACTTTCAGGAAGAAAGATATTAGCCAGTTGCAATGCTATAATTGTAAGGAACTTGGACACTATGCATCAGACTATCCAGAGAAGAAAAAGAAGAAGGATGCTAGAAGAGCCAATGGAAATGACTCCAATGTGACCCAGAAAGTACATGTGAACCACATTGACATGGATGGAAACTATGAAGAGATAGAAGAAGTGGATGTCAGAAACTAGAAAACTCAGTTGAGTCAAATAAGGATTCCTTGTCTGGATATTGTGTTGAACTTTTAGTCAAGTGAACCATCAATGTAACCCTATGAGACTTTATTTTAAGGGTGGTAGTACCCTAGTTGCCTTGAAGCCAACTTGTAACCTTTAGCCTTCCCAAATCTCGGGACGAGATTTATTTTACGGGTGGTAGCCTGTCACATCCCAAAATTTTCCAAATTTTGAAATGTGAAAAATAAATAAACAAAATAAAACTTTGTTGAAATTCAGGGTGAGAAGAAACTTTTTTAATCCAATTGGAAACCTTCAAACCTATTTTGGATCAAATGAAATCCTAAAGGGATTTAAAAAGATAAACAATTAATAAAGAAAGTTAAAATAATTGGAATCACTATTTTTGGATCCTTTAATAAAAAGATTTGGTTTTCAAATGAAATATAAATAAGGATTATTTTATAGAGCCAAATTAAACCTTGACCAACATTTTGAAATAAAATGTTTGCTTTGATTAAAAGAGTAAAGGTTTATTTAAATAAAATAATGAGAGTTTATTAATAAACCAATTTTATTAAAGTAAAGGTTTTTCCCATTTTAATAAAGTGAACAAGGATTTGGTAACTGTTGGCTGTACTGATGAGGAGAAAGTCAGGTTTGCAGCACACTTGTTGGAAGGACCAGCAGCTACTTGGTGGGATAACTTCCAGATCACCACTCCCATTGAGTATGTGACATGGGCTATCTTTGAAGATGGTTTCCGTACTGCTCACATCTCATCCGGAGTGATGAGTTTGAAGAAGAGGGAATTTTATAACTTGAAGCAGCGCCACCGCAGCGTGGCTGAATATATTGAGGAGTTCAATAATCTGGCGCGTTATGCACCGGATGAAGTTGACACTGATGCTAAGAGGAAAGAAAAGTTCCTTGAAGGATTGAATGACGAATTGAACCTGCAGTTAGCTGTGGCCTATGTCCCCACTTATCAATCTCTTTGTGACAAGGCTGCCATCTTGGAGAGCAAGATGAAACAGGTTGAAAGCAGGAAGAGGAAGCACTCTGACAAGCACAACTCGGGATCGTCTCATAAGCATTCCCATTATGATGATAGTGGTAATTCTGGATCCCACAAGCATGGAAAGTACAACAAACACCACAACCACAACCGTCATCATGACAACAAGCATTACCGTAGTCATGACAATGACAAGTACAAGAATCACAAGAGTGGGTACAAGAACCACCACAGTGGAAGTGGAAGTGGTAGTGGAAGCCAGCCTGTCAAGAAGGATCTTAGTCAGGTTGAATGTTTCAAGTGCAAGAAGATGGGGCATTATGCAAATGAATGCCCAGAAAATAAAGTTGAAGGACCCAACAAGCCCAACCCTTTCCAAAAGGGACAAGTGAACCACATCAATGTGGAAGAGATCTATGAGGAACCTGATGCTGTTGCTGGTAAGTTCAAACTCAATTCTGTTCCAGCATTTGTTCTCTTTGATACTTGTGCATCTCATTCATTCATATCAAGATAATTTGTTGAAAGAAATGAACTACCAGTAGAAACTATTGGGTGTCCTATAAAAGTAAGTTCTCCTGGCGGAGAAATGATAGTGAACTCAGGATGTCATGATCTAGTCATGGAGTTTGGGAAGTATAAGTTTCCCGTTAATCTGATAATCCTAAATTCCCAAGGACTGGATGTTATTTTGGGGATGGACTGGATGACCAAGCATAAAGGAGTGCTAGATTGTGCCAACCATACTGTCTCACTCATAGCTCCAGAAAACAAAAGGATCAGGTTAAAGACCAACTTTGAATAAAAAAGGAGTAAGCTAAATTCTCTCAAGGGGTTTAGCATAGACAGTGTACCAATTGTGAGTGAATATCCGGATGTGTTTCCGGAGGAATTGCCGGGAATGCCACCAGATAGAGATGTGGAGTTTCTCATTGATTTGCTACCAGGATCTGGACCAATAGCAAAGAGACCGTACAAGATGTCAGTTGATGAGTTGAAGGAACCCAAGAAACAACTTGGAGAACAATTGCAGAAAGGATTTATTCAACCAAGTTCTTCATCCTGGGGAGCACCAATCTTGTTTGTGGAAAAGAAAGATAGAAGTCAAAGGTTGTGCATATATTACCGTTCACTCAATGAGGTGACCATCAAGAACAAATACCCATTGCCTAGAATCAATGACTTGTTTGATCAGTTAGAAGGAGCCTGTGTGTTCTCAAAGATTGATCTCCGATCAGGTTACTTTCAACTTAATATAAGAGAACAAGACATACCTAAGACAACTTTCACCACTAGGTATGGATTGTATGAGTATACCGTGATGCCATTTGGTTTGACCAATGCACCAGCTTACTTCATGAATATGATGAACAAGGTGTTCATGGAATTTCTTGACAAATTCGTTGTCGTATTCATCGATGACATTTTGATCTACTCCAAGAGCAATGAAGAGCATGAAGAACATTTACGATTGATACTTGAGAAGCTTAGAGAGCATAAGAATGTTGCCAAATTTAGCAAGTGTGAGTTTTGGTTGAATGAAGATGGATTTCTTGGATACGTTGTGTCAGGAGATGGTGTAGCAGTTGATCCTGCTAAAGTTTCAGCTGTAACTGAATGGGAATCTCCTAAGTCAGTGAAAGAGGTTCGAAGTTTCCTTGGCTTGGCAGGATACTACAGAAGGTTCATTGAGAATTTCTCCAAGATATATAAACCAATGACAGAGTTACTAAAGAAAGACAAGAAATTTGCTTGGTCTGAAGGATGTGAACTCAGTTTCCAAGAATTGAAGAAAAGGCTAGTGATAGCACCAGTCTTATGTCTACTAGATTTGGAGAAAGATTTCCAAGTGTATTGTGATGCATCTCATCATGGATTAGGTGCAGTACTTATGCAAGAAGGGAAAGTTGTGGCTTATGCCTCGAGACAACTCAAAACTCATGAGGTAAACTACCCTACTCATGATTTAGAGTTAGCCTCTGTTGTCCATGCACTCAAAACATGGAGACACTACCTTTTGGGAAAGCGATGTGAAGTGTTCATAGATCACAAAAGTTTGAAGTATATCTTCACCCATAAAGAAATTAACATGAGACAAAGAAGATGGCTAGAACTCATCAAGGACTATGACTTGAGTTTGCAATACCACCCCGGTAAAGCAAATGTTGTAGCGGATGCTCTAAGCCGTAAAGTTTTTGTGAATGGCCTTACTAAGGGAGAGTTGCCAGAGGATCTGTGTGCCCAATTTAGAGATCTCAGATTGGAGATTGTGCCTAAAGGACATCTTATGTCATTGGATCTTCAACCCACTTTGTTGGACAAGATCAAAGAAGCCCAAAATATAGATAAGGAAATTGAAGAGATTAAAGAAAAGATTGGTAAAGGGAAGGCCAAAGGATTCCAGGAAGATGAACAGGGTACTTTATGGTATGGAAAACGTATCTGCGTTCCGCAAGATTCGGAGCTTCGCAAACTGATTTTACAGGAAGCACATAACTCACCATATTCCATTCATCCGGGCAACACCAGAATGTACATGGACATGAAGGAAAGATTTTGGTGGAATAATCTCAAGAAGGACATCGCCGAACATATTGCTTTGTGTGATGTATGTAGTAGAGTGAAAGCGGAACATCAGAAACCAGCAGGATTGTTACAACCACTACCTATCCCTGACTGGAAGTGGGACAAGATTGGCATGGATTTCATCACCGGATTGCCAAGGACCAGGTCAGGATATGAATCTATTTGGGTAGTAGTGGATCGCCTAACTAAAGTGGCTCATTTCATACCCGTGAAGACAACCTATACAAGTGCTAAGTTAGCCAAGATCTATATGAGTAGAATTGTATCTCTACATGGAGTACCCAAGAGTATTGTGTCTGATAGGGGAACTCAATTCACTTCTCATTTTTGGAGGCAACTACATGAGTCGTTGGGGACGAGGTTGGAATTCAGCACTGCTTTTCATCCTCAGACGGATGGACAAACAGAAAGGACCAACCAGATTCTTGAATATATGTTGAGAGCATGTGCTCTAGACTATGGAGCTAGTTGGGATGAAAGTCTACCTTACACAGAATTCTCTTACAATAACAGCTATCAAGCCAGTATTGAGATGGCACCATTTGAGTTTCTCTATGGGAGAAAGTGTACCACCCCATTACTATGGAATGGCGTGGGAGAAAGAAGTTTGTTCGGGCCAGATATAATCAAAGAGGCTGAAGAAAAAGTAAAACTGGTTAAGGACAGATTGAAGATAGCACAGTCCCGACAAAAGAGCTACGCAGATCCTAAGCGAAGAGAAGTCACCTATGAAGTAGGTGATAGAGCCTATCTTAGAGTGTCACCACTTCGTGGAGTGAAGAGATTTGGAGTCAAAGGAAAATTGGCCCCAAGATATGTTGGACCATTCAAGATTATGAGTCGTAAAGGAGAAGTAGCCTATGAGATTGAATTGCCGGAATCATTGTCTGCTATTCACAATGTGTTTCATGTGAGTCAGCTAAAGAAATGCCATCCAGAAATGGAAGAGACTTCTTTGAAGGATACTATACCTTTGGAAGAGGTCCAATTGGAAAGTGATCTCACTTATGAGGAGAAACCTATCAAGATTCTTGAGACTGCAGAAAGGGTTACTCGGACTAAGACTATCAAATTCTGCAAAGTTCAATGGAACCATCATTCCGAAGAAGAAGCAACATGGGAAAGAGAAGATGATCTTCGGAAAGACCACCCTCACCTATTTGCTAGACAACCCGAATCTCGAGGGCGAGATTCACCTTAAGGGGGTTAGATTTGTAACATCCCTAAAATCATGTTTTCAAAGCTTTGCACTTCATATATGCATTCATGATCATTTAGGGTTCTATTTCAAAACCATTTACAAAACAGAAGCATTTGGGTGCTTGTTATTTTATGTAAACAAGCATTGATCCAATGCCACTCTCAAATAAGATAATAATTATTTTAAGCCAGGTTCTGTTTGCTCTTAAGTTGGATTGGTTGAGTGTTAAAGCTTGGAAAAAATTTACAAAACAAATATGAATTTTAAACTATTTTCAAAACCTATTCAAATCATGTGCTAAGGCACTGTTTATTTTGATTTTTCAAAAAGACCAAGCTAGTCTAATGAGACAGCAAAGTTTTATGACCAAAAATATGATACACTTTACAAAAAATCTAGGAAAGGTTTGGATTCAAATGCTTTTGAATTTGTTTGAAAATGAATCCTGAAAATCATTCTGGAAAAAAGAAAAGGAATTAGAAAACCCAACTGGGCTTGGCGCCAGCCTTTCGGCCCATCAGACAAAATAGCCCACCCGGGTTCCCTCTTTCTCCTCTGTTTCTCACCGCACCCACACACACCCCCTCACGCTGACCACTGGGCCCCGTCCACGTCACTGTCGTCTTCCCCAAATCTCGCGAAGAACACGTCGCCGCTGGCCGTTGCTGGCGTTGGTCGTGTGGCATAATTACCATTGAATCCGCAGGCGTTTCCTGTCGAGCCCCCTGCCTACTTAAACCCCTCTGCACCGCGAGTCTTTCCCCTCACTCAGCACCCCCACTTTGCCACCAGGCTGTCGGCAATTCAAACTGCAACTCCGCTCCCCGATGCACTCCGGCGACCCATTAAGGTGAACCTCATGCTCCCCTTCACCTATCGTTCATACGAGATTGCCTGTCTTGCCCGTGCGCATCTTATCACACTTTATGTTTGCTCTATATCGTCCCAGGTCGTCGTCTCCATTGAAGCCGCAAACGACCGAAGCACCGTCCAACTTCGACGAGCAATCACGGTAAAAACAGACCGCCCCTTGATCCCTAGTTCATACGAACGTGTTCGCCTCGCCTCTGTACACCTCCTAACGCTTTTCGTGCATCTTATTGCGCCGTAGAACGCCGCCTCCGTCTCCGGCAGTGAGCACCCGACGTGGAAGCAAACTCCGACGAGGATTTCCGGCCGAGCCAGTGCGCCCCTGTCCCAGCAAAGTCACATTGAGCTTCCTCGTGACCGTGCGAGTTTGGTAAGCCACGCCACACACCCCAGACCCTCCTGTATTCGCCGGGGCGTCGCTGACAGAGCGCCGCCGCCGCGCCACCGTCGCCAGCACCGCCGAACTTTGGTCGCATGGTCCAGGACCGTTAGATCTAGATCCAACGAATCTGATAGAATCACTTAACGAAGGGGTACGGGTCATATCTGGCCGTGCGATTTCATTTAGATCGTGCGGTCCACACTAGCCGATCCACGCGAAACGGTACCAGCGAATCAGAAAGCGCCGCGTGGCCTCTGTTTGAATATAAAACAGAAAATTTGATCTATTAGTTAACCAAACTTGAAAAATTCATATCTTTTGATTTCCACATTCAATTTTTGCAAATTTTATATCAATGGAATTAGGAGAGAAAATCCTATCTGTTGATGTAATGTGTTTAATATTTTGCCTCTGTAAAAATGGTTGTATATGCAGAAACTTGTGTAGGCTTATTTTGATTATATAAATTATTTGAAAAATGTTTTAAGGATCAAATAAAGTTTATTTAGAATATCTTGGACTTGTTTATGTTTCAATACTGTTCACTTGTCTTGTTTGGTGTAGAAAAATCATCACATGGCATTTGCATGCATTCATATATTTTTGTTTGTATATATTTTGTATGTGATTTTGGTGCCATTATTTTATGTGTAGATTTTGGTGCAAATAGTGATTGTGATTGTGAAGATTTTTGCTACTCCCCAAACTACCAAGGCAAGTGGTGCTTCATGATTTTACTCCTATGTTTTTCAATTATGCACTAGAAATAATTCGTATAGGACTTGCATGAATATTTTGATCTATATGCTATGCTTGGGAAATCCTAGTAGTTGTAGAATTGCTAGAAATTTCTAAGTTAAGATGCTTATCACTGCCATGCTTAGACTAGCAAGTAGCAACCAAGGGTGGTTATATATCCATGTTATGTGAAAATATTTCTAAGTCTTTGGACTTGTGTTTTGCTTAATAAAACAACTAAGTGAATGAATCACCTGGGTGGAATGGAAGGAATGGTTTGTGTTGAGTGGTTACACAAGGCCCATTTCTATGGTTTACCTTGTGTATCTCACTTGTGGAAAGCCACCCAGGAACAAAGGGATTTGAGAGGCCAAATGTTAAGAAGCTTCTAGTGCAGCCACATGGCAATATGGGCTCTGCCTGGATCACATAGGTTGCAATAACTTAGCCATTTGGACAGTTGGTGGTAGTGGGATGATAGGTTGGAACGCGTCCATTTGGTCTAAGGGAAGGCTTCTGAAAGGTCCTGTCTTGGTGAAAATCAAGTCTTGTGGGGAAAGTGCACAACCTCTGCAGATGGAAGAATCTAAGTACTTAGCCATGTACCTAGTATTGGACAACTTGAGCATCAAGACATGGAAGCTATCAAGAATCTCCTCATCCCAATTTCTAAGTTAAAACTTGTGGGTGAATAAGGGTAAAGGTTCACCAATGTCTATTGGTGGTTCCTTGGGAAAGTTTTTTCAAAGAAAAACTTAGTGTTTTCAACTGATAGGTAAAACCTATTTTGAGCAAAGCAAGCCTAAGCTACACTTAGCCAAATTGCATATAGTACCTAGACTGCTAATATTCTACTAAGGTACCACTTGCCAATACTATTCCAATGTATTGACCCACTGTGGCTGTAACTTGTGATGTTGCAGGTTATTCTGATGATGATTAGGGGTTATGAGTCTACACTCAACATGCTTTCCTGTGGCACATGAAGATGAAGACTTATTTATCTTATTATATATTTGAACTCTTGTATTAAGGCCTGTGGCCATGGAGTTTGTAAAAGACTATGTTTGTCTCTGGAATGATATGTAATAATGACCTTTGTTTCTGTGTACTTCATCTTAAACTGTGGATGCTAGCATTGATCCAGGGACTAGCATTGCAATCACAGGGATCCTTACCTTTATAAAGGGAGGGATCTTACAGCCTATTACCTCTGAACCAGTTGTTCCTGAACCAGTTCCAACACCAACAACAAAGAAGAGGGGAGTTATTGCATTAAATGATGAAGTGATGAAGGAATCTAAGAAGTGTCTAAAGGAGAAAGGTATTAGAGGTAAAGATGTGAAGAATCTACCTCCTATAGAAGAATTATGTAAGCCAATTCCCCACTCATCCACTATTGAGGCACACTCTCTCCAACACTTTGATGAAGGTGATATTCCTTATGGTAAGCCTCCTAATCGATGTTTAGAGGAACTTGACACATTTATTGTTAAGCAAGGGTATTTTAATAAACATGTTCAGAATCATTTATTGGAAAACTCTAGAGCTATCCATGAGTTGAAAGATATTGTGGAAAGAACTCCTAATGATATTAAAATGCTTTGTAAACACTTTCAAATGGTCCAAACTCAACTTGATCAACTTTCTGGTGCAAAAGGATATGCTAGTTAATGCTTTAGGAGTTAAACATGCTTATGGAATTAGAACTAAGAGTGGTATAGCTACTCAAGATCCTTTATATCCTGAAGGACACCCTAAAAGAATAGAGCAGGATTTCCAACAAGGTGAATATAGTGGTAGTCCTCGTAAGAGAAAGAAAAAGAAACATAAAATAGTTGAGGAACCACTTGAACCTGCTATAGATCCTAATAGTATACCTGTCTCTGATGTCAAAACTGAGAGTGGTAATGATAAAAATGAGTCTCCTGATAAGGAGGAAGGTGAGAAAGAACCTGAGAACCACACGAAGAACACTAGGTACATAAAGGAAGATTTTATTGCTAATAAACATGGTAAGGAGAGAGAACCTTGGGTGCAGAAACCTATGCCTTTTCCAGGTAAGAAACACAAGTCAAAGGAGGAAGAACATTACAACAAGTTTTGGGAATGGATGAAGCCTTTATTCTTGCAAATTCCTTTGACTGATACTATTAAGGGTGTGTTTGGTTCTAGAACGAGAGGGAATGGAACGGAGTGAGTCCATTCCGAGGGCATGGAACGGTTCCGACCCTGTGTTCGGTTCAGAAAAGAACGAGGAACGGAATGGTTCCATATTGTGTTCGGTTGGGAGAATTGGGACCGGAACGGAATAGCTATACTGATGCTTAAAATTTTAATAATTTGAGCTTAATATTTAACAATGTAATTAATGGTAGAAAATATTTTTTTTGTCTTAAAATCTTTGCTAAAAGTACCAAATCATAGAAATATTTTTGTTTCAAAATCTTTGAAAAATATACTCAAATTAGAGGGCCGCGTGTTTTGCAAGATTTTGTCGCTAATCATCTCAGCTAATCATCGACACGGCTAAAAATCCTCGCTGATTCAGTAATTAATCATCTTAGCTGGGTTAGTTCGCGAATTAGCGAGCCGTTCCGCGCGATCCGGCCGATTCGGTCGGACAACCTCGTTCCGCATATTAGAGGAATATTCCGTTCTGAGGAACTATGTGGTTTCGTTCCTTTCTTCCACCCGAACACACGAACGGATGCTAGGTGCGGAACGGACTGGTTCTGTTCCACAGAATTCCAGAACCGAACACACCCTAAGTTGCCTCCTTATTCAAAGTATATGAAGGATATTGTCTCTAATAAAAGGAAGATTCCTAATGAGGAGATTTCTACTTTGCTTGCTAATTACTCCTTAAATGGTAAGGTTCCAAATAAACTTGGTGATCCAGGTATACCAACTATTCCTTGATCCATTAAGAATAATTATGTTAGAACTGCTTTATGTGATTTGGGAGCTGGAGTTAGTGTTATGCCTTTTTCTCTCTACAAGAGACTCCAGCTAGAAAAGTTGATGCCAACTGATATATCTTTGCAAATGGCTGATAAGTCAACTACTATTTATGTTGGTATATGTGAGGATGTTCATGTTCAAGTTGCTCATAATTGCATGGTTTTAACTGATTTTGTCGTGCTTAAAATGCCTGAAGATGATAATATGTCTATTATTCTTGGGAGACCTTTTCTTAATACTACAGGTGTTGTCATCAATTGCAATCAAGGAAAAGTAACATTCAATATTAATGACAAAGAGCACACTGTCTATTTCCCCAAGAAGGTTGTTAAGAGATATTGCCTGAATTCCATTGAAAATATTGAGAGCATCAAGGTTGGAGAAATATATTGTCCCATTCCACAAGAAAATTTTGAAACTATTATGATTGGGACCATTTCTATCAAGTATGAGGTAACATAATCACCTTGTGGAATGCAAAGTTTTGCTTCATATAAGATTTTTTGGTAACAAGACTTGATCAACCTTGTTAACAAAAGGATTTTAATGAACAAAATAATGTTTCCACTATGGTTATACTTGCTTTCTTTTACTTCTCTCTTTCCTAGTCTTTGCTTTAGCTTTAGTTTTGCTAGTTGTTTGCTTATTAGAGTTTCCTAGAGCTCCTGTAGTTTGTCTTTTGGTTTGCTTTTGCTTCTTCTGAAAAAACTGTTTCTACGAGAAAATCAATTTTCATACCCTGAAAATTGGCCAAAAATAAAGTTTCCCGAAAAATCCCAAAAAATTCAAAATAATTTTTTTCTCGAAAAAGGGGCAGAGAGGCACCTGAAGTGACCCAGGGGGACACCCTAGGCCACCACACCCATGGTAGGCGCGGTCTACCAGGTGGCAGCGCCTGGGGGGTCTGGCCCACCTGGGCCCCTCCAGGCTGCCTCCTCAAAGCCATCTTCTTTCTCTCTCCCGAAAAACACCGGAAAACTTTCTCAAGCTCGAGTTCTTGCTGTTCTTGCTCGCGATTTTCGATCTCCTTGTTCAGCCCATCTCAAGTGCTTATTTTTGGAGGGATTGTTCCTTGGTATGTGCCTCCTCCACTTGTCCAATTAGCTTTGTGATTGGTAGATTGTATCTTGAGTAATTTGCTGCTATAGATGACAGGTTGTTTGATCTTGCATGCTTGTTCTATGCTTAGAAACTTTGTTTTGATGCATGTCTAGTCCTCTAGCAAGTTCCTATAGTAGTTGCTCATCATTTATCAACTTAGAAATCACTTGGTTTGATGGTTGTTTAAAATTTCAGAAAAGAGAAGTCATGGACCACCATGCATTTGGTGATATATTTGAAAGTGATGCACCTAGAAGGGCAAGGCTTCCAATGTCATCTACCAGTACTAGACCCTCATACAATGAGGATCTCATCACTCCGCGATTTGGTGACGAGGGAGATGAAGGGGATGCGCACCCCTCCACCTTTCCTTGCCAAAATTTCTTGCGAGCTACTGGGATTCTTAACGATTTTATGACTTTGATTCAGAGGGTTGGACTAACAAGTTTCATGCAGGATGAGAGTGCACAATATGTGTTAGGGGTCCCAATCTTTAATAAGATAGAGCCCCCTGTGTTTACAATGCTAGTCCCTGGATCATTAGCTAGCATCCCCAGTTAAGATGTAATATCAAGAAACAAAGGTCATAATATAACCTTATAACCAGGAATAACATAATTTTATTACATCTTTCATAGCTCATTTGGCTATTACATTACATTGCAGCGGAATAACTATAGTCATGGGTCCTTCATCTTCAAAAGTGCCACAGGCAGATGTTGGTTGTAGACTTTGTAATCCTAATAAATCAATCTTCACTAAAATCAATCAAACCTGCAACATACAAGTTACAGCCACAATGGGTCAATACATTTGAATTGTATTGGTAAGTGATACTATGGTAGTATGGTGGAGTCTATCATCTATATGCATTTGGCTAAGTGGAGTTGAGGCTTGCATTGCTCAAAATAGATTTTTCCTTAACATTTGAAAATACTAAGTTTTGCTTGGCAAAATTATTTTTCTCAATCAAAGATTTGAAGATCCTTTCAAGGCATCTCTCCATCAAAGATTGAAGATTTCAAACAACCCTTGTTCAAACCACAAGATTTTAACTTAGAAATTTGAATGATGAGATTCTTGATTGCTTCCATGTCTTGATGCTCAAATTGTCCTTTACCAGGGACATGGCTAAGTACTTAGATTTTTTACACTCTGCAGAGGTGGTGCACTTTCCCCACAAGACTTGGTTTCCCAAGACAAGATCTTTCAGAAGCTTTCCCTTAGACCAAAATGGACGCGCTCCAACCTATCAAACACTACCACCCACTGTCCATATGGCTAAGTTCTTGCAACCTATATGATCACGGCAGAGCCCATATTGCCAAGTGGTTGCACTTGAAGCTTCTCAACATTTGACATCTCAAATCTCTTTGTTCCTGGGTGGCATACCACAAGTGAGATACACAAGCCAAGTCCATGGCCTTGTGAACCACTCAACCAAAAACCACCAAGCAAGCCCAATCCACCCAGGTGATTCATTAACTTAGTTGTTTTATTACACAAAAACATAAGTCCTCAGACTTAGAGATTTTTCCATAGTGTGAATATATTTTCCACCCATGTTTTCTATTAGCTAGGCTAGGCTTGATAGTAGTAGGAATCTTTAACTTAGGAAAATCCTACTAAGGATTCATCTACTAGGTTTTCTTATAGCAAGGTCTATACTTAGCAAAATCCATGCAAGTTTTACTTAGCAAAATCACTAATGCATAGAGAAAGTAATGGGACAAAAAGTATGAAGCATCACTTGCATTTTTGGTAGAGTATGGGTTCACCCCTTGTCCTTGCAACAATCACACTCTTCAAGTCACTACAAATCAATCAAGCAAGGCACAAACTCAATCTACCAATCAAGCAAAACAACACATAAAATGGCAAAGTCAAAGTAATGCATGCAAGCATGCTAAGCTTTGTTTTGTTTGAAAAAGTGGTTCCTTATGGGTCATAAACATTTGAAACCTCCTAATGGTCATTTTGTCAAGTGGCAAAGTCATTAGCAAAAGGGTTTTGTCCATGAACCATTTTTAAATCCATTCATCATTTTATGTGGTGAAAAATATTTTTATCAAAGCAACAACTTTAAGTTGTTCACCAAATAAGTTGTTGTTTCCCAAAACTTGGTGTTTAGGGTCAGTAGTTATGATCAAAACATTTTCTCAAAGTTTTCTTTATAAAAACATTTTCATAACCAAAATCTTTATTTTCATTTGGCTATAAATGGACTAATTCAATTAATCAATCCTAATTTCATCAAATTCATTTTTAACACCATGGGTTGGTTCCTAGGGTCAGTAAGGTCACAACAAACCATTTTGCAAAAGTTTTAACTTTAAAAACATTTTTAAACAATTTTTACATCCTTAACAAGCATACAAATGTTTCTGCAAATTCAAACAAGCTAACAGATACTATTTGCTAAACTAAGGGCATGGTTGGCTAGGTCTTGTTCTCCTGAATCCAACGACATAAAATTTGTAATTTTTGTACCTGTGGATCCAAAGTTATAAGGGTTTGAAGTTTGCAAATAAATCTGATTCAAAAATTCTTTTAAACAGATCTCGTGCCACGCGGCAGGATTTCACTAGACGGTACCGCTTCGCGCGGATCAGCGTTGCGGTGCGTTGGATCTAATCGATCGTGTGGTCCAGAGTGCGTACCTCTTCGCAACTTAAATGATCTATCATAAGCGTCGGATTAAGATCCTACGGTCTGCAGCACTCGACCAAAGTTTGGCGGCGCTCGGCGGCTGCGCGCGGCGGCGACGGCCAGGAAGTGGCGGTGCCAGCGATATAGGACGCAAGGAGGGAAGTGAAGAGGCTCACCAGGTGCAGGAGGTCGTGGTGAAGCTCGAGGAGGCGTTGGTCGGGCGAGGGGTGTTCTGGTCTTAGCAGGATTGCTCGCCGGAGTGGAGGACAACGTCGGGTGGTCTCAGTCATGGTCGAAGACGTCGCTACAGGTCACGAGAAGGACAACCTAGGTTATGGTTAGACGCAGGAGATCATGGCGGTGCTGTGTACGTGAACGAGAAGAAGAGTGTCGGTCTGGTTTACCTGGGAGACGTCGTCGGAGAGGAACCAGTCGCGGCGGCGTTTAGAAGCTGATCGTTGCCGACGCTCTGGGGCGCCCGCGGTCGAATGGGTGGTACGGGGAGATGCGTCTGGGAGTGGGGAAGCTGCCAGGGTGCTCAGGGAGGCGCGGGGCGAAAAGGCTCGGCCGGATTCCTTACCGGAGTGTCGTCGGACAGAGGCGGTGTTCGAGTAAAATTCGACGGCCTGGGGGCGTTCTCGAGGGAGGAGTCAGGGGGAAACGAGAGAGGAGAGGAAGACAATTTATCGTGCGTGATCACTGCAGGTTTTACTCGCGGCATTAAGGCGAATTAAGCCAGAGAAATCAAAGCCTGCAACGGTGACGAGGGAGGAAGAACAGGTCGTGGGGGTGGGGAGGAAGAACAGTGGAAAGTGGGCCTACCGGTCAGTGGGAAAAGAAAGGAGGGTAGGGTCCACTGGTCATACTTTGTGTGGGTCAGAATCTGGGTGCGAAACATTTTCTTTCGGGGTGAGGGAAAGCTGGGCTGTTGGGCTTAGTTGGGCCAGATTGTTGGGCTGGGTCTGTTTTCATTTTTTTTCTGTCTGAAACTTTTTCCTTTTCTATTTCTATTTACTGTTTTGAAATTCAAACAAACAATCCAATCAACCAAATAAATTCAAACAAACACCACACTTCACAACTTTTGAACTTGGTTCTGTTCAGTAACAAATACCAAATTTCCAAAATAAAATAATATTTTAATTCATTTTAGGATCCATTCATTTATTAAATAAAATGGTTCATTAATTATTTAATCAAATAGGGATTGATTTAATTAATAGAATATCCATTTGAAATCCAAATATTTTCAAAATCAAATCAGTAGGTTTTATTTGGAAATAAAGAATATTTGGAAACTTGTTTAAAACAAAATAACCTTTTATTTTAGGGTCCATTAATAATTAAATACAATAGACCCTCATTATTAAATCAAATAGAATTCATTTTATTAAAATATTTATTTTGAAATCTAAAATAAAACCAAAACACTTCAGTAAGTTTTATTTGAGAATATAAAATACTTGGAAAACTTATTTTAAATAATTTAATAAATTTTGATGTTTTTAATTAAAATGGTAAAACCTTTTATTTGAATAAAATCTGGATATTAATTCCTTATTATTTTATTTATATAAACCTTTACTATTTTTAAACAAAACAAAACATTTCAAAATCTTGGCCAAGGTTTAATTTGGCTTTATAAAATAATCTTTATTTATAAATCTATCTTTTTCTTTTGAAAGCCAAAAACCTTTTATTTAAAAGATCCAAAATAGTAATTCCAAACCATTTTAATTTCCTTTAATAAATGTTTATCCTTATAAATCCCTTTAGGATTTATCTAATTCAAATGGGTTTGAAGTTCCAATTGAATTCAAAAAGTTTCTTCTGGCCCTGAAAATCAAACAAAGTTGTATTTTATTCATTTATTTTCACATTACAAGATTTGGAAAATCTTGGGATGTGACAATATGCTTTGCTTACTAAAACATTTGTGGAGAGTTTCTCCTTTACTAATAGTATGTTCAAGCCTGTCGTGTCTTTCAAAATTTATGGCAGGGCTTATTCTATGACTTTGAAGCAATTTTGCAAGGCCCTAGGACTTGGTAAAGCTGGGTCATCAAAGAAGATTCCAGCTCTTCCCGCTGATTTGCTAGATATTTACCGAGGAATAGCCAATGATGACCGCAGAGCTCAACAAGGAAAGATAAAGAATATTCAATTTCCAGCCATCAGGTACTTTGCCTACTATCTTGCCACCAGTGTTCTTGGTAGGGAGAACACTAGTAATATTTCCAACTATCAATTGGCCTTCTTAGCTATTGCGCTCAACAGTGAGGATAAGTATAATCTTAGTTCTCTCATTGCCCGTTGTTTAGCTGCTAAGGGACCCATTTATGGGGGAATTATTGCTACTCGTGTTGTTGTTGCCTTGAACATTGCTGTTGATCAACATGATACAGTTTTGGCTCCTCAGAGGCTTGATCTTGCTGCCATGAAGGCACACCACTTTGTCACCACTAGCTCTACTCTTGAGAACTTGGTTTATAGAATGTTGTTTACTGACAGGGAAGAGAGAGAGAGATCCCTCTACCCCAAACCACTTTGTTTAGTATTTCTCAGGGACCTTGGTCACGCTCGAAGGCAGAGATGGATGACAAGCTGCGTTCTCTTAACTTCCATGGGCACTATCAGGAGGAAGCACCATCATATGAACCCTCTGCATATTACACAGGGGAGGCCTCGAGCTCGTACCAGGACGAGGGAGCTTCCTCGACATACTACGGAGGTACATCTACTTGGGCACCATGGTATTGAGCCCCACTTACGCCAAAAGCCTAAGCTTGGGGGGAGGTACACCGACATCACACTCATCTATATATCATTTTCGGTCGGTTCTTTGTATATCCATTATTTTTGCTTTCTTTTTGGTTTTTGTTGCTTCTTTCTAAAAACCCAAAAATACCAAAAATATTTTCGTTGTTTCTCTTGGTTTGTTTCTTTGTTTCTTTGCTTTGGTTTGCCTTAAAAGAAAAAAATCCAAAAAGATTTTTGCTTTGTTTGGTTTGCTTTGTTTTTGTTTGGTTTTTCTTTGTTTGCTTGTTTCTAAAAATTAGAAAACACCAAAAATATTTGTTGGTCTTCTTTGGTTTTGTGAGTTCTTTGCAGGGTTCAGCCGTCCATAGTGGATTTTGGTTTCATGTTAATTATTCAAGTCACACAAGTGAAGGGCAATAATGAAGATTAAGACAACTCGAGGTGTGGTAAGAGGCTGGTAACGAACTCTATTTGTTTCTTTCTTGTACATATACTCATCATTGTGAGCATGCTTAGCCTGTTTGTGTAAGGTGTATGTCATTATGGATGCTTAGTAGTTCTTGATTGTCTATGATTATCTCCAGCTTGCTAATAGTTTGTAGCATTTCATATGAATGTTTGTTTGGATTATTTTATTCATAATTTGGTATGATATTGTGATATGCTCCTTTGACTGTTCATGTGAATCGACTTGGCACATGCTCACGCATGCATATGACTAATCAGTAGTAAGTAAGCCTTGATGATTTATTTTGCCTCAGAGTTCTTGTATCACTTTCATGCCATAATTAGTCCTGTTTTGTTGCAAGCATGATTATGACAGCTATTGCTCTCTTGTTTGTCGCTCCCTCTCTATTGCTAGCCTTCACCTGCACTAAGTATGTGCTCTACCTGTGTTTCAACTCCCCAAAACCAATATTGCCAGCTGTGTCCATCATACCTACCTATTATCGTCATTTGCTACTTTAGTGCATATTTTATATATGTCATGTTTCCTTCCAAAATAAAATGTTTGTCTGTTTTGAGAAAGTTAGTTAGTAAAGCTCTCACGAACTTGATGGCACACTTTATTCTTTGCGCTTAGTAATTCTGAACCATTGTGACTTGTCCATGAAAGTTATATGCTTGCTAATTATATGTTGGGAGTCAGCAGAACCGTGTTGTCACGGGGAACGCTTGCAACACTTTTTGGATATCTCATCCAGTTGATTCCTTGCTCTTTTGTTTACGGATGTCGATGATAAGAAATAAAAGGGGAGGTTGTGAGTTCATGGTGTTTATACATCGTTAGAGAAATGCCTGGGCCGCTAGCCTAAGCCATGCCTAATCATAGTGGAAACTTGCAGCATCACCATAATGAGCATCTATGAAGCATCCTCAATAAAAAGCTATGCATATGGTAAATAAAAAGATTGCTGAGATGCTCATTGTCTGCTTGCCTTGTCATTTTGGTTATGGGAAATCTCATGTAGCATGTGCAAGGGGCACCCCGTTGGCGGTTCTCGATGATATGCATGTATTTACAATGACAAGAACTCTTAGGTGACCAAAGTTGAGTAGCATGCGGAGCGACCCTCGTACTCAAGGGACTTGGGATTTCCAGTTTATGGTCTGTCAAGCATATGATTCAGAGTGGACCTCACTTTCACCTTAACCACATGAAGATGCCTATGATAGGGACAATGAGAACTCAAAGCTAATGAGTACCTTCCTTTCAGCATTGGGAAGCTTTTCAAACCTTCACAAAAGCGTTTTCACAACTTTGTTGAGTCCCCACTTATTCTATGAGCACCTTCTTGAGATCATAGTTGTAATTCTTGTGTTTGTTCCAAAACTTGGTTAATTTTGTCATGACTTTGATGCTTGTATCTCTGATATCTTTACTTCTAGTATTCATGTGAACTTCAGAGGTGCCTTGGCATTTATTGTGCTCTTCAAACAAAGGCAAGCGAGATACCACTCTATCATACCTTATTATGAGCATTGCAATGTTGCTTATGTTAATGTTTCATGCTACTTATTATTGAGTTGGTTTCTCTTCATAGCTTGCAATGACTATTGAGTAGACTTAGTTGCATACTCCTTATTATGAATTGTCTAAGCATCTACTCGTGTGCTGAGAATATTTACATCATATGAAGCAAAATGATCGTGAAAGTTCTTTTATCGCACTCAGTTTTCAACTAAACTTCTTGAGGACAAGCAATAAGCTAAGCTTGGGGGAGTTGATACGTCCAAAACGTATCTACTTTCTTGAACACTTTGTTATTGTTTCTCCTCTAAACTTGTGTGATTTGGATACAACTAACACGGACTGACGCTATTTTCAGCAGAATTACCTTGATGTCTTGTTTTTGTGCAGAAAATGAACTATCAGGAAAAATCCCGAAAAATATGCCAAAAATTATATTTCATCAGAAGATCCACGGTGCCAAAAGACGAGACGGAGAGGAGGCCTCGGGGCCCACACCCACCCTAGGCACGGGCCCACCACTGGCCGCTCCTAGAGGGGGTGCAGCCACCCCAGGCACCCCCTCGGCCTTCCTTTGTGCCTATAAATCGCCTTTCGACCTAAAAACCGAGGGGGGTTCGATAGTTTTTCAGAAAGAGTTCCGCTCCGCCGCTGCCACCAGAAACCAAGATTCGGATCTAGAAACTCCGTTCTAGCACCCTGCCGGGACGGGGAATTTGGAGAGGATCATCGCCATCGTTATCACCAACGCATCTCCATCAACCACCGATGTTTACCTCATCCATGAGTGAGTAATACCCCGTTGTAGGCTTGGGGATGATAGGGATTGGATGAGTTCTATCATGTAATCGAATAAGATCTGTTAGGGCATAGTGCCTAGTATCTCTATTAGTGCTATTTGACTTTGTTGCAACTTGTTGTGCTTAATGCTTGTCACTAGGGCCTGAGTACCATGATCTCAGATCTGAACTTATTATTGAATCATTATGATAGTATTGTTTGTGATCTTATCTACAAGTTGTGTACACATATCATTGTCCGGATCCAAAGGCCCCAAAGTGACAATAATTGGGACAGCCGGAGGGGATGGCTATGGTGTGAGGATCACATGTGTTCACGGAGTGTTAATGCTTTGCTCTGGTGCTCTATTAAAAGGAGCACCTTAATTTCCAGTAGTTCCCTAGAGGCCCCGTTGGCACGGGCTTGTTGGACAGAAGATGTTGTGCAAGTTATCATTGCGAGCACGTATGACTATATTTGGAGCACATGCCTAGTATTGTTTAATACTTGGATGCTTGTTATTATTTATCTGCAATGCCCTAGATCTTGAAGTTACATGTTTAGACTCATCCATGCAACGCCCGTCCATTCATCCCTATGCCTACCGCACTCGAATCCTATTATTACCGTTACTGTTACTATTGCTCATGTTTCACTGTTGTTGTTGCTTTGCTGTTGCTACTAATAAACTTCTGTGAGCAAGAACTATTTTCAGGTGTAGCTGAAATGACAACTCAGTTGTTAAGGCTTGCAAGTATCCTTTGGATCCCCTTGTGTCGAATCAATAAATTGGGTAATACTACCCGCGAAGACAGTTGCGATCCCCTATACTTGTGGGTCATCAATAACCCAAGAGTTTTGTCGAGTCTTGGAAGTTATTACTTCGGTAATAACCACTCCTTATCCTTTTTGTTTTGTCTTTTGTGTCAAGTTCAACTACTTTTGTGAAGTAGAGGAGTTGTGAAAAGTGGCTATCCTGGGACAGATTTTTGTGTTGCATTGTAAAAATACGCGAGGAAGCTCATTACTTTGGATGGAGCTGCATTTTTCTTTGCTTGTTCTCCAAGTTGTTACCCAACTTCCATTAGTTCTGCACTTTTTGATTTGAGCAACAGAAGGTTTTCGAAAAAATCAATCTTTACCTGCTGGTCTGTTTTGGCATATTTCTGCCGTCATTTGCATTTGCCTCTTACAGAAGCTTTTTGTTTTGATGGGTTTTCAGTTGAAGTGTGCACCCAAAGTTTTATTGTTTTTGCTTATACTAATGTTGCCATTTAAGTTTGTGTGAGACCTTGTAGGAAAGGAAATTCCCGGGGAAGGAGAAAAGGAGTCTGCAGAGTTCTTCTTTGAATAGGTAAAAGTGGTGAAAACACAAGATTCATGAAAATCAAATCTTTTTATATTTTTTATGTTTTTAATACATAAGGAAGATTACGAGATGGAATAGAGTAAGAACCGGAGTCCGGGGTGGACAAACCCACCCCAGGCGTGAGCCCAGCCTGGCCGCGCCTGAGGGGGTGTGCCACCCTCGAACTCCGTCTCCGCCTCGTTTCCATGTCAGTCCTTATTCATTGAAACTTCGTAATATATAACCCCCCAGATCCCCCGAGGTTCGTGCATCGTGTTCTCGTCGTGTTTTCATTTTGATCTGTTTCTGCCAGGAAATCTTCTCAAGTTTAGAGCACCATGGTCTCCGCCAACGACAAAGGCAAGAAGCCCGAGGAAGACGATCTTCACAAACCCAAGGAGGAGGAAATTTGGTAGGTTATGAAGGAGACATGGAGGAGGACAAGTAACCGGACACCCGCACTACCGTCGCAAGCATTGGAGTGGTGGCAACCCCTATCAAGCTTAAGAGGACAACACGAATGTCTACAGGAGGGAAACCTCTGCGTCATATTCTCGCTCCACGGACACTTCCTCCTTGTACCGCTCGTTCTAACCATGTAGGAAAAGAACACTCTAAGAAGGAAGAGTGCAGGAAGAATAACAAGGACTGGGATCCTTGGTCCGAATTGATCATGAGCTGTATAGAACATAATTCGGAATTGATTCGTACTCTAATGTAACATCCCTAAAATCATGATTTCAAAGATTGTATATCATTCATGCATGCATATAATTTTGAGATCATTTTCAAACCATTTTCAAGAAAACAGAAGCACATAGTGCTATCATTTTATGTGAGCAAACTTAAATCAAATGACCATCCTCATTTGAGAGCATAAGTGTTTTAAACCAAGTTTGTTTGCTTCCTTGTTGATTGGATTGAGTGTGGAGTTTGGACAAAAATATACAAAATAAATATGGTTTCAAAACCATTTTCAAAACATTTGCAAATCAAGTGCTATAGCACTGTTTATTTTGTTTATTCAAAAGAAAAAGCTTGAACAAAGAGACCACAAGATTTTATGCCCAGAAATGTGAATGTTGCACCCTACAAAATCCTGAAAATTTTTGAATTCAAAAAGCTTTTGAAACCATTTTGAAATTCATTCCAGAAAATCAATTTAGAAAAAGAAAAAGAGAAAGGAAATAGAAAAAGGCCGGCGCCAGGGTTTGAGCCCATCAGCAGATCCAGCCCAGCTAGCCCACCTGTTTTTCCTCTCTCTCTTTCACTCGGTGACGCACCCACGGAGTCGCTGACGCCAGGACCCCACCCCCTCTCTGGTTCTCTCGCAGACAGCTGGGCCCCGTCCACGTCATTGTCGTCTTCCCCAAATCCCGCGCATGAACACGTCGCCGCTAGTCGTTGCTGCGTTGATTCCGCGGTGTAATTGCCATTGATTCACTAGGCGTTTCTTGTCGAGCCCCTGCCTACTTAAACCCCTCCCCCTCGCGGCCATTTCCCCTCACTCAATTTTCTCTCCACGCCACCAGGCTGCTCACAACTTGCCAGACACCGCCGCTGTTCCGACGACCTCGTCAACGAATTCCGGTGAGCACCGCACCCCACTCTGTTCGTGGTTCATGCTATCATGCTCTGCAGCTCCGTGCGCATCTACTGACACCTTCCATTTGCTCGTGCATGGCCTGTAGCCCCGACAACGTCAACGACTGAGCGTCACCGCCTTCTGCTCGAACTCCGGCGACCTCTCCCCGTAAGTACCAGCCGCCCCTTGCCCTCTGTTTGATACGCCTAAGATCCTCAGCGTCTTGCGCATCTAACGGCACCGTTGGTTTCTCTTATCTCGCCCCAGAACCTCGCCTCCGTCGATGCTAAGGCCTGCCCGACGTCTGCCCCTACTCCGACGAGGAATCCCCGCCGTGTCTGCGTGCCCCTTGACGAACCATCGCCACCTTGAGCATCAGCAGCTCCCTGCGATTCTGGTATACCCCTTCTCCCTCTCTCGCGCGACCTAGAACACTAGCTCCGCCACTGACAAAGGCGCCGCCGCTAGCGCCGCTCGACTTTGGTCAAAGCAACAACAACCGTTAGATCTGCATCGTAGGGATTAGATTAGAACGAGGACGAATCATTTTCTTTAGATCTGGCACGTTGGATCTAATTTGATTCTACGGCGCGGAAGCTCGATCCGACGCGAAGCGGTATCGGCCAGTAGGATTAAGACGCGTGGCAGTGAGTTAGGTTTAAAACAGAATTTGAATCTGATTTATATTCAATTTTGATATGGCTATAACTTTTGATCCCCATGTTAAAATTTGACAAATTTTATACCGTTGAATCAGGAAGACAAGCCCTTTCTAAATATGCAATGTGTTTAAAGTTTTGCTTCTGTTAAAAAGGTTTTATTTGCAGAAACATGTGGAGGGCTTATTTGAATATAGGAATTGTTTAGGAATTGTTTTTAGTGTCAAATAAATTTGGTTTGGCAAGTTTTTGACTTGTTCAAGATTCAGTACTATGCACTTGCTTGGTTGGGTTTTAAAAATCATCACTTAGCATCTTGCATGCATGCATATATATTTTTGATTGTATATGTCTTGTATGTGATTGTGGCTATATTCTATGTGTGGATTTTGGTGCTAGTGATTGTGATTGTGAAGAGTGCTACACTCCAAACTACCAAGGCAAGTGGTACTTCATGAATATTATCATTCCTATGTTTTCTACTAAGCATTAGAAATATTTTGTTAGACTTGCATGCTATTATTTTGCTTATATGCCATGTTGGGAAATCCTAGTAGTTGTAGAAATGCTAGGGAATTTCTAAGTTAAGTTACTATCTATGCCATGCTTAGCCTAGCTAGTGGCAAACAAGGGTTGGTGAAATATACATGCTATGATGAAAATATTTCTAAGTCCTTTGGACTTGTGTTTTGCCTAATAAAACAACTAAGTTAATGAAACACCTGGGTGGAATGGAAGGTTTGGTTTATGTTGAGTAGTTACACAAGGCCCATTTCTATGGTTTACCTTGTGTATCTCACTTGTGGTAAGCCACCCAGGAACAAAGAGATTTTAGAGGCCAAGTGTTAAGAAGCTTCTAGTGCAGCCACTTGGCAATATGAGCTCTGCCTGGATCACATAAGTTGCTAGAACTTAGCCATTTGGACAGTTGGTGGTAGTGGGAATGATAGGTTGGAGCGCGTCCATTTGGTCTAAGGGAAGGCTTCTGAAAGGTCCTGTCTTGGTGAAACCAAGTCTGGTGGGGAAAGTGCACAACCTCTGCAGATGGAAAAATCTAAGTACTTAGCCAAGTCCATGGCAATGGACAACTTGAGCATCAAGGCATGGAAGCTATCAAGAATCTCCTCATCCCAATTTCTAAGTAAAAATTTGTGGGTGAACAAGGGTGAAGGGCCTCAATGTCTATTGGTGGTTCCTTGGGAAAAGTTTTGACAAAGAAAAACTTAGTGATTTCAACTAATAGGCAAAAATCTATTTTGAGCAAAGCAAGCCAAACTACACTTAGCCAAATTGCATATATCTAGTCCACTTAAAATTTACTAAGGTAGCACTTGCCAATACTATTCCAAAGTATTGACCCACTGTGGCTGTAACTTGTGATGTTGCAGGTTACTCTGATGAGGATTAGGTGTCATGAGTCTACACTCAACATGTTTGCCTGTGGCACATGAAGATGAAGACTTTTATTTATTTACTTATTCAAACTCTTGTATTAGGCATGTGGCCTTGGAGTTGTAAAGACTATGTTTAACTCTGGAATGGCTGTAATAAATGACCTTTGTATCTGTGTACTTCATCTTAAACTATGGATGCTAGCATTGATGCAGGGACTAGCATTGCAATCACAGAGATCCTTTTCCTTTATAAAGGAGGGATCTTACATCTAACCTTCGATCTGGAGGATTTGAAGAAACTTATTGAAGAGCTTATCAAGAGAATAGCACCACCAACGAAGGAGTAATTCGTCATCAGGTTTGGCATCCCATTGACTTGTTCCAAGCTTGGGGGAGTGTCGCGGTATCACAACCATTATCTTTTATATTTTACCCTTTTAGTGGATTAATATCTTTGGTAGAGAGATTATCTTATAGTTTGGTTTGCATGTGGAAGTATCTCTTCTTTAGTTGATTATCTATGTATCCCTTGGTGTGAGTTCCTTTATTGAATATTAATGAGAAGTCTCATCTTTTACTTTTTGCACTTCTTATTTTAGTTTGCAATCGCTATTATATGATGGATCTTGTTGATCAGTATTGGCATCACTTTGGCATCATCAAGTGGATCTAAATTGGTTTTGGCAAACCGAGTTCTGGTCAGTAGCAATACTTTTTGAAGTTTGAAAGAAAAAGAAAAAAAAGCTTATAGGTATTTTGTATCATCTATTTTCTTTCTTGTTGGCTCATAAGCTTAGTATTCTTTATTTAAGATCTTTTGTGTCTATAGGGAAGATTGCATGTTTGGATTTATTATTACTTGTATGTTTGCTTGTTTCTTTCAACTCTCTTGCTTTCTGCCCAGCCTTGCTAGCCAAAAACCTGTTTTAAGAAGGCATACTTCTCATGTTTCCAATCCCTTTGAACCAAAACCTGTTCCATTTGTGCCCACCATATCTACCTAGTAGCATTGTTGCTATTCCAAGCAAATTCTCAATCTTCATCTATCTTTCGAATTAAAAAGTATTTTGTTATGTTAAAACTAGTTAGTAAAGCTCTCACGAACTTGATGGCACACCTTATTTTCCCGCCCCAAATAGACTTGAACCATTGTGCCATCGAAGTTGTATAAGCTTGCGTCTATACGTTGGAATTAGCAGAACCGTGTTATCATGGGGAACACTTTCAACATTGCACTTGTACTCCGTACACAGTTGATATCGTGCTCTTTTGTCTATGGATGTCAACAGTGTGAAATAAAGAGGGAACTTGTAAGTCCATGGAGTCTGTATTTCGTGTTAGGGAAATGCCTGGGCCGCTAGCCTAAGCCATGCCTAATCATGGTGGAAACGTGCAGCATCACCATAGTAAATAAAAAGCTATGCATATAGTAAATAAAAAGATCGTTGAGATGCTCATTGTCTGCTTGCCTTGTCATTTTTGTTATGTGATAGCTCCTGTACCATGTGCAAGGGGTACCCCGTTGGTGGTTCTCTATGATACGCATGTACTTACAATGACAAGAACTTACCGGTAACTGAAGTTGAGGAGCATGAGGAGTGGCCCTCATATTCAAGGGACATGAGATTGCCAACTTATATTTCTTCAAGCATATACTACATCTTTGTGCACTTTAACCTTAATCATCTCAAGATGCCTATGATAGGGGCAATGAGGGCTCAAAGCTACTAAGTACCATAATCTTTTGGAAGCTCTTTATGACTTGTAATCCTTGCTTCCCTCTATAAAGGGACCTTTCTCCCACTTCCAAGTTGAGTCAGTAAATCTACTTCCTCTCTATCTCCAGCAAGCAATTGAGTTGTTGTGTTTCAATCATTCATATGGTTATTTATTCAATCATGTTCTTTATCTTCCTTATTTACACAAAACTCTTATCTATTGAGTATTACTTTGAAAGCCTTCACATGTGAAACACCTTTTTGAGCCAAGAGTGCTCCTGTTTTGAAACTTCTACAAAAAGCTTTTTGTGAAACTGTTTGCCAAGTGTTCTCTGACGAAGAACAAAGTTTGCCAATTCCAATTATGATTTATCTTTATGCATATATATTGTGACTACTGTACTTGGTTGCAAGCTAAGTTATATAATGGTGAGTTGCTTTCTTCTATGAGTTGTGAAATGGTAAGTGTGATGCTTCTTGTTCGTATTCTTTTATCGACACTTCACTCCATAAACCTGTGGACATGTTTACTAAGCTTAGTTTTCGCTTGGGGACAAGCGAAGGTCTAAGCTTGGGGGAGTTGATACGCCCAATTTGCATCACCTTTCTATATCATAATTTACCTCTATTCATTGATATATGTATTATTATGAGGTATTACTTATGGATTTTCATCTATTTATGCATGTTGGATGATTCTTGGAGGATGAACTGCCGGAGTCTGGATTATGATGGAAAAGAAGGCGTTTCGGTACAATTTCATGAAGATCAGAAAAATACCAGAAAAATATGGGAAAATATTATTTTTATAGAAGACTGAGGAAGCCAGAAGGAGGAGCGAAGAAGGGCCACAGGGGGCCCACACCCCCCTAGGCGTGGGTCCCCCTGGGCCGCGCCTAGGGCAGGTGTGGCCCACCTGCCTGGTTCCCGACTCTGCCCCTTAGCCTATATCTTCCCTACGAAACCCTAAGGCTAGGGGAGTGACCACAGATAGATTTCTGCCGCCTCTGGGCGGCGGAAAACACCAAGAGAGAAAGATCTCTCCGGCAGACAGATTTCTTCCGAGGGAATTCCTTCCCGGAGAGGTGAGACCGTCGCCATCAACACCATCATCAATCTAGGCTTCATCAGGATCATCATCATCCACACCATCATCTCCACCAGCACCATCATCACCACTCCGTCCCGCTGTAACAATTGTGTTGGATATTGCTTTAGTTCTTAGGGGAAACTTTACCGGTGTTAATTACTATTTTAGTTGATGCTTGTGAGTGGAACCATTGGATTATTGTTTATGTTCAGATTATTATCCATTACCATATCATCTTTGATCTTGATCCATATGATGTCTTGTGAGTAGTTCGTTGTGTTCTTGAGGACATGGGAGAAGTCATGTTGTTAGTAATTGATTTATGTTGAGTTATTATTCAATGGTTTAGTATTTAAGTTGTGGTGCTATTCTTCTAGTGGTGTCATGTGAACGTCGACTACATGATACTTCAACATTTATGGGCCTAGGAGAATGCAGGCTACTAATTGTGGGGTTGTCGGAGTGACAGAAACCTGAACCCCCGTTAGGACACCTTTGCACAAGGGAGTGTAGGATCTCAGAGTTTAAGGCTATGGTTAGATTTATATCTTAATTACTTTCCTGTAGTTACGGACGTTTGTAGGGGGTTTAATCACAAGTATGTATTAGTCCAAGAAAGGTCAGTATGTTAGCACAGGTTCACCCACACAACACTAGAGAAGAGTACTTAGCTATTTGAAGCGAAAGCACTTGACAGAATTCCCATGTGTCCTCAAAAACGTTTGGTCCTTATAAGTATTTCCACTAGCTTGTCCTTTGCTAAGAAAGGATTGGGACACTTGCTCCATTTGCTCGTTGTCTTTATTACTTGCTCCTTGTTTTGTTGCCTTATCGAAACCCCACTAAAATACGTTTGCTAAGTATTTACAGAGAGTTCCTGCTCCATACCACTGTTCAGCACCTTCTGCTCCTCGTTGGGATCGACACTCCTATTTATCGGAAGTACTACGATACACCCCCTATTCTTGTGGGTCATCATCAGCGACATCCCCACCGCAAAGGATCTTTGGGATAGGATTGTCATTCTCCAAGAGGGAATGTCTCTTATCCAAAAATCCAAGTATGAAGCTGCCAAGTCAGAGATTAACATGTTCATGAACCATGATGGTGAGACTATCGCTGAAGCATACAAGAGACTTGTTGCCCTCCGCGTGAAGATTGGTGGCCTAGGATGTGATAAGTATGATGATGGATTCAATTTGAATGATGAGCTTATCAAGTCCAAGATTGTCTCTATGATCGCGGTCACCGATAATAAGCTTGCCACAGATAACTTGGCGGATGAAGGGCAAAAGATCAAGGAGATCAACCGTGCTATTGGATCTTCTCACTCTCTAGCACTAAAGGCCAAGCATGTGCAATAAGACGTTGCTAGTGATGAAGAAAGCGATGTTGATGGAGTTGATGATATGCTCTCTCAACTTGCTCTCTTCACCAAGAACATGAAGTTCCGAAGAAGGAGAAGTTCAATGGGATCAAGTGAGAAGAAAAGGACATGATACAATTGTGATGAGTCGAGCCACTTTGCGGATAAATGTCCATATGAGAATAGGCTTGATACGTTGGAAACGTATCTATAATTTTTTATGCTCCATGCTTGTTTACTATCTACTTTGATTTACTTGTCCACACTTTGAGGTGCTTTTTACATGTTTTCTGGTACTAACCTACTAACAAGTTGCAACAGTGCCAGATTCCTATTTTTTGCTATTTTTGGTTTCAGAAAATTTAGTAAAGAAATATTCTCGGAATTGGACGGGACAAAGGACAAAGTCAATTACTTTCCGTGAGGAACAAGAAGTCCATAGGAGAGCCGGAGGGGCTGGACAGAGGGGCCAGACCCACCCCAGGCACGGGTGGGCCCCACCCCATGCATGGCTAGGATTTGGTCGCCCTGGTAGCCGCCTCGGTCCCTCCTTCGCCTATAAGAAGCCCCCGATGCAGAAACCCTGAGTACCCGATCAGAAATCCATGAAACCGTCTGTAGCCGCCACCACCATTGTCCCTAGATCGGGGGGATCTGAAGTTCTTCCCGGCACCCTGCCGGAGGGGATATCATCCCGAAGGTCTTCTCTCTGGTATGATGCGTGAGTAGTTCCACCTTGGACTATGGGTCCATGTAGTAGCTAGATGGTTGTATCTCCTCCTTTGTGATTTCATGTATAGATCTTGTGAGCTCCGTTCATGATCAAGATCTAATCTATTTATAATCATGCATGTTGTGTTTGCGGGGATCCGATGGATATTGAGATTATTATGTTGGTTTGATTAATGGTTTTGTCTTTATGATTCTATCGTGTCTGTGTTGTTTGTGATCTTGCATGCTCTCCGTTGTTAGTAGCTATCTTGGCCAAGTATTTGCTAGTGACTCCAAGAGGGGGTATTTATGCTCGATAGTGGGTTCATGCCTCTAGTTTCCAAGGGAAGTGACATAAATCTCTTCGGTTGTAGATGTGTTTTTGCTACTAGGGAGAAAACAACGGTCTCTTGTTCATGGAACATGTGGACTGTTTACCTTACACACTTTGCTTAAAGCAGTTGTCTATTGCTTGCAACTTAATACTTGAGGGGGTTCGGATGATAACCTGAAGGTGGAGTTCTAGTCATAGATGTAGTTGGATGGCGGTCTATGTATCTTGTTGTATTGCCCAATCAACCTCATAGGATCTTTCTGACTAGTAAGTGCATTGTTATGCCTTGCTCAGTTCCTGTCAATTGCCCTGTTGTAATTTGTTTACCCTTCATGCCATGTTGTTTATCTAAGGAGAGCACCTCTAGTGAACTATGGACCCCGGTCCAATCTTTACCATTGATATGGCTTCCACTGTTACTTGTTTACTTACTGCAAACCACCATTACCTTCCACACCATACGTTTAATCCTTCGTTACAGCAAATCGGTGAGCTTGACAACCTCACTTATTCGTTGGGACAAAGTCTGGAGTTTGTGTTGTGCAGGTCTCCACGTTGTTTGCAACACCTGTGTGACGTTTCCTTCCTCCTTCTGGTTCGATAGCCTCGGTCTCAACTAAGGGAAAACTTGTTGTTGTACTCTTCACACCCTGCGCTTGGGGTTACCAACAAAGTGTCATGTTGAGCACCATAAAGTCTTTCTGGCGTCGTTGCTGGGGAGGCTAAGGACGTCTTCACTAGGGGAGTCCTTCACTTCCTTTATCTTTACTTTGTTTTTAGTTTGCTTTGTTTCTTTTGCTTGGTTTTGTTTGCCTCTTTCCAAAAAAAAACAAAAAATTAGTCTAGTTTAGTTTGCTTGCTTTATTCAAAAACACACAAAAAATAGTTCCTGCTCTAGCTGTTGTTGCTGTTTTTGGCTTGCCCACCTTTGCCAAAATGAACTCCGCTGAGAACACCAAGTTGTGTGACTTCACTAGCACCAACAACAATGATTTCCTTAGCACTCCTATTGCTCCACCAGCTCCTGATGCTTCCTTTTATGAAATTAAGCCTCCTTTGTTGAATCTTGTGATGAGAAAGAGCAATTTTCTGGTGCTGGTTCTGATGATCCTGCTGCCCATCTTAATAGCTTTGTTGAACTTTGTGAGATGCAGAAGTATAAGGATGTAGATGGGAATATTATTAAGCTCAAGCTTTTCCTTTCTCCTTGAGGGGAAAAGCTAAATAATGGTTGCTTTATTTGCCTAAAAATAGTATTGATTCTTGGACTAAGTGCAAAGATGCTTTTATTGGAAAGTACTATCCTCCTGCTAAGATTATATCTATGAGAAGTGACATTATGAAATTTAAACAACTTAATAGTGAACATGTTGCTCCAGCTTGGGAAAGAATGAAATCATTGGTTAAGAATTTTCCCTACTCATGGACTCACTGCTTGGATGATTATCCATACTTTTTATGCAGGTTTGAACTTCTCCTCAAGAAATCTGTTGGATTCGGCTGCTGGAGGTACTTTTATGGGCCTAACTTTGGGTGTTGCAACAAGGCTCCTTGATAATATGATGGTTAACTACTCTGAATGGCATTTTGAGAGAGCTCCACATGGTAAGAAGGTAAATTCTGTCGAGGAAACTTCCTCTTTGAGTGAAAAGATTGATGTTATTATGGCTATGCTTGTTAATGGGAAATGATGGGGATGTGCCTACCGGGGTATACCCAGTAGGACGTTTCCGACTGGCCCAAGAACTGGCGAGTGGGCCTGCAATACTGCGACTGGATCAAAGCCCAGCGAGGATCCAAGCGACTGGAAGCTGAAGGCCCAGGCGAGTAGATAGGCCCAGTCGGATTAGGTTAAACGAGTACTGAAGCCTTAACTGATTCGGTTGAGATATGTAAACCCTAGGGGAGGTGAGCCTATATAAACCTCCCTGCAGGGCGTGTAGAGATACGTTCCATCATACACCCAAGCGACTCGCCGCCTAGCCGCCGAGCTCGCCCATTGTACCACCTCCATAATACAATCTAGCAGGAGTAGGTCTTTACCCTCCGGGGGGCCGAACCTGGGTAAAACCCTGTGTCTCTGCCCTCATCTCGCACCGCAGATGGCTGGCCGCCCTTGCCCCTCGTTCTACTACTCGCTGCCGATTGCAGCGTCTGCCGTGACCATTCCCGCGACAGTGGCGCCCACCGTGGGGCCTGGCCGGTGTTCTGCGGCGAGATCCAATCTGCCCATCAACGAGACGGTCGCCACCGGCCGCATGATAGCGATCGGCGAGATGCTCCAAATCTTGCCGAGCAGCTACGTCCCGGCGGCGCGACCGTCACGCACAGCGTGATCCTGCCGGTCGGCACGATCAGCCTCTTTGTCGGCCTCACCGACGTCATCGTCTCGGAGGACTCGGCTCGCATCCGCGAGTCGCCGCCACCCGATCGGCTCTCCGAGAGCCAGATCCGCATGATCCATCGCCTCGCCTCCGAGTACAACTCGGCCCACAGCGACGTGGCCGAAAACTCAGCGGCCGCAGAAGACGTGGCCCTCAACGACGACGCCGACTCGGCGACCCCTGCGTCACTCGTCGGGCCCATCACCGTGGCTTCACTCGCGGGCTCCATCACCCAGGTCTCCAACGTGGGAGACTTCGAGGACCCCTCCATCCTCGGGATCTTCGAATTCGACTCCGGGGCGGAAAACTCCGCCGACCTCCGCGACGGAACCGGTCGCCACGCCGCGACCTACATGGCGACCGGCACCGAGCCGCCGGAGGATCCCTTCTCCACCCCAATCCTTCCTAACGCCACGGCAACGGAGGTCGAGGAACTCCGCCTGAAACTGGCGGAGGCGGTGCGCAAGGAGCAAGCCGAGCGCGAAAATTTTCGCCTCGAGCAGGTGACGGCGCAAGAACTATCGCGCTACCATCAGTAGCGGATCAGGTCGCGCCTGAACCCCACCGTTCAGGGGCGCGCCCTGAACTTCAACGACGAAAACGACCCGGCCCGCGTGGCCGAACGCGCCACCAGGAGGAAGCGCCCGGCCCCCGCCAGGATCGACGGTGATGGGCGCCCCACTTCCACCCAACCGCACACCTCCCAGGGACCAGCCGCGGATAGTAGTCTCCTCATGGGAGCGAGACGCAAACGGCCTCCCACTGTTCTCCACCCCGATGGACAACCTCGTGGAAGGCCGAGCAGCAGCCGACAACATCACAGCCACGGGCGTCGGCACCCTACAGATCCAGTACGTCCGGGCCCTGCTCGCAAAGGCCGTTGAGCAGCAAAACGCGGGCGCCGACTCGCAGGGTCGAGTATACTCGCGTTCTTCGGGAAGCAGAGCGGCCTCAAGCGGCCGCCCAATGGCGGCAATCACCCTCAACTGCCCGCCACCGGAGCCACTGCAGCTCCAACACCGACCCGCGAACGCGGCACTCTCCACCAACGACCCCAGGCCAGTGACCAACTTCGTCGCCGCCAACGGTCAACCCATCGACGCCCGCACCCACATCATCAACAACCAAAGCTGGCGCGCACGCCAGCCCAACGACCTGCGACACACCCTAACCAATCGCCGCGACGGCGAGCCCATGGGGTCGCTCAGTCGACTCGGCCCCAAGTGCTTCGGACCAATGATCTGAGGCGAGAAGTACCCGCCAAACTTCAAGGCGCCGAAGGAGATAGAAAAGTATGACCCCTCGTACGACCCCGCCGTTTGGCTCGATACATACCTCATGGCGATGGGATCGCAGGCCACACCGACCTGCTAGCCGCCCGTTACCTCCCCCTGATGATGGAGGGGACGTGCAGGTAGTGGATCAACACCCTCCCCCAGGACAGTATCGACTCCTGGGAGGAGATGCGCGACGCCTTCGTCAGGCACTTCGAGTGCTCCTACACCCGCGCCACCACCATCGAGGACCTGGAGCGATGCATCGAGGGACCCCGCGAGTCGACCCGCAACTAGGTCCAACGGTGGCAAGAACTCTGGTACAACGCGGTCGGCATCCACCCGGACACCGCGATCCATTGCTTCAAAACCTCGTGCCGTTACGAGCCTCTGGTCGCCAAGCTCAAACGACACTCCCGCACACTCGACAACATACCGGACCTCCTCGAGATTACCAAACGGTACGCGGAGGAAGATCCAAACCAGGAAACCGACGACGAGTCGGGAGGTCAACGCCGCACGAGCGGCAACGACAGCGGACAACGGTCCGACCTACGCTACAGCAACACTCGCCTCACCGGCAAGCGCCGCAGTGACGGGCGAGTTGACTTCGTCGCCAACGCCGGGCACGCACAACGCGAGCCCAAGAGCTTCCGCCGCGACGGAGGACAACGCCGCGACGGCGGCAACTACAAGGCCAAGCCAAGGTTCGACCCCGCGGCCCTCCTCAACCAACCGTGTGTGTTTCATAGCAGGGAAGGGAAGCCCGCAACACACACAACCGCCGACTGCCACACCCTCAGGGAGATCGAGAAGGCACGGCGAGCACGGGAGGACCCTGACAACGACCCGCCAAACGGCGGAAAATTCGGCAAAGTGGCCGGCTCGCTCCATACCTTCACAGGCTTTAACACGAAGCGCGAGAAGAAGGTCATCGCCCGCGCCGTCGCCGTCAACACGGTGGCTCAGGTGGACGTTCCCCAGTTCCTCAACTGGTCGGAGCAGCCCATCACCTAGAGCCGCCAAGACCACTCGCCACGCATCGAGTACCCAGGCCGAGTCGCCCTGGTGGTCAAGCCTAAGGTTGGCGACTACTGGCTCCCCAAGACATTGATGGACGGTGGCAGCTCCATCAACATCCTGTACCTGGACACCTTTAGGCAGCTGCGACTCCCGCAGTCGATGATCGAGACGACCCACACCACGTTCCATGGCATTGTCCCCGGTCGGAAGGTGTACCCGATCGGCAAGGTCACACTACCAGTCACCTTTGGCACACCAGCAAACTTCCGCACCGAGCGGATCGTCTTCGAGCTGGTGCCCTTCGACAGCCCCTAACACTGCGTCCTAGGGCGCCAGGCGTTCGCCAAGTTCATGGCAGCACCCCACTACGCGTACAACGCAATGAAGCTCCCCGGGCCGTGCGGCGTCATCACCATCAATGGCGACCCCGACATGGCCGCCGAGTGCGAGGCCAAAGGAGCCGAACTCGCTGACGCCGTCATCGCGGCAGAGACTAACCACGCCGATGAGCTCGCCAAGTACGCAAGCGGGGTCAACAACGACGACCCCACCATACTCAAGAAGCCCAACTCGGAGGGCGCAAACACCTCAACCTTCGAGGCGACGACGCACACTCGCACCGTCGAGCTGGTCCCAGGCGACTCCAGCCAGACAGTGACGATCGGGACAGGTATGAGCCCAGCCTAGGAAGGCGCGCTCATCGAGTTCTTCCGTGAGAAAAGGGACATCTTCGCATGGAAGCCCTCTGACATGCCTGGTGTCCCTAGGGAGCTCGCTGAGCACAAGCTAAACACCGACCCCAAAGTGCGACCCGTCAAACAGTCGCTGTGGCCCTTCAATGAAGAGCGCCGCCGAGCAATCGCCGAGGAGGTGCAGCGTCTAGTCGCTGCAGGCTTCATCCGTCCAATCAAATATTCCAAGTGGCTGGCAAACCTAGTCCTGGTCGAGAAGAAGAACGGGACCTGGAGGATGTGTATCGACTACACAAACTTGAACAGCGCCTGCCCAAAGGAGCAGTTCGTCCTCCCGCGGATCGACCAAATAATTGATTCCACCGCAGGCTCGGAGTCGCTATGTTTCCTCGACGCCTACTCTGGGTACAACCAGATCAAAATGTCCGTCGAGGACGAGGAGAAGACGGCGTTCATCACGCCATTCGGAGCCTTCTGCTACACCGCCATGACCTTCGGCCTCAAGAACGCCGGGGCGACCTACCAGCGGTGCATGCAAGAGTGCCTCGCGAGCCAAATTGGCCGCAACATCCACGTCTACATCGATGACGTGGTCGTAAAGTCCGCTCGCCAGGGTGACCTACTTGCCGACCTGGCGGAAACATTCGCCAACTTGCGAAAATACAAGATAAAGCTTAACCCAGGCAAATGCACCTTCGGTGTACCAGCAGGACAACTACTGGGGTACATCGTCTCCAAACGAGGGATCGAGGCGAACCCCACGAAAATCGACACGATCGCCCATCTCGGCAAACCCGAGTGCCTGCGCGACGTCCAGAAACTGGCCGGGCGAGTAGCGGCTCTCAGTCGCTTCATCCTCCGCCTGGGCGAAAAGGCGATGCCCCTATACCGCCTGATGCGCAAGAACCCCACCTTTCAGTGGGACAAGGAGGCGGATGACGCGCTCCGCGACCTCAAGAAGGTGCTACTCGTCACAGCGCTACTCGCCGCCCCCGCCGACAAAGAACCCATGCTGGTTTACGTCGCGGCTTCCGAGCGCGTCGTCAGCGCCGTCATGGTCGTCGAGCGACCGGAGGAAGGAAAGGAGCGCCCAGTGCAGCGACCGGTGTACTACATCAGCGAGGTCCTCACCGAGTCGCGCCAGCGGTACCTGCAGTACCAAAAGCTGGTATACGCGGTCTTCAGAGCTCAGTGGCGCCTGCCGCAC
The DNA here is from genome assembly GCA_910589765.1 of Avena atlantica. Taxonomy (NCBI): domain Eukaryota; kingdom Viridiplantae; phylum Streptophyta; class Magnoliopsida; order Poales; family Poaceae; genus Avena; species Avena atlantica. The sequence goes on along the minus strand of OU342735.1, from coordinate 481,473,458 downwards.
TACTTCCAGGAGCACCCGAGCACGGTCGTCTCCTCAGCACCACTGCAAGACATCATCCGCAACCGCGAGGCGACCGGGCGGGTCGCCAAGTGGGCCGTCGAGATCGGCGTCCACAACATCAAATACGAGCCACGAAAAGCGATCAAGTCGCAGGCCCTAGTGGACTTCATCGCCGACTGGGAAGAGGCCCAGCAGCCAGAGAAGCTGCCATACCTCCATTACTGGAGCCTGCACTTTGACGGCTCCAAGAACGCGGACGGCGCAGGCGCAGGGATCGTGCTAACTTCACCGAAGGGCGACAAGCTCCGCTACATCCTCTGCCTCGACTTCACACCCTGCACCAACAACATGGCCGAGTACGAGGGCCTACTCCACGGCATGCGACCTGCCAAGGAGATGAATGTAAACCGCCTACGCTGCTACGAAGACTCCGACCTCGTCGCGGGGCAAGTCGCTGGCACCTGCGACGCCGTCTCCCCCACCATGGCGGCGTACCGCCAAGCAGTGGACAAGCTAGGCGGACACTTCACAGGCTACTCCGTCGAGTGGATCGACAGGAGGAAGAACGAGGAGGCCGACGCACTCTCTCGCATCGGGTTGGCTCGACTCGCACCACCCGCCGGCGTCTTCCTCGACACAATAACCAAGCCATCAGTCTCTCCCCCGAGGGAGATCGACATGGAAGTCCCGTTACAGCCGAAGGCAGCCCTGGTCGCACTCGTCACCGAGCCAGACGACTGGACCAAGCCCTACATCGCCTACCTGGAGGCCGGAACCTTGCCGGCAGACGAGACGGACGCTCGGATGATCGCACGCCGATGCAAGTCCTACACCATCATCGACGGCGAGCTCCACAAGCGCAGCGTCACCGGCGTGTTCCAACGCTGCGTTCAACCCGCCGAAGGACGCAAGATCCTCCACGACATCCACTCCGGTGACTGTGGCCACCATGTCGGCGCCCGCTCTCTGGTCGCCAAGGCTATGCGGCATGGCTTTTACTGGCCCACCGCACACGCTGATGCTGTCGACATTGTCCAGCGGTGCGCCGGGTGCCAGAAGTACGCCAACCAGACGCACGTGCCGAGCTTAGCGCTCAAAACAATCCCCATCACCTGGCCATTCGCCGTGTGGGGCATGGACATGGTAGGCCCCTTAAAAAGGCTCCTTCCGGATACACCCACCTCCTGGTCGCGGTCGACAAATTCACAAAGTGGGTGGAGGCCAAGCCAGTCCGGAAATGTGATGGGAAGACCGCCACTAAATTCCTACGCGAGCTCATATACCGCTACGGGTTCCCAAACAGCATAATCACAGACAACGGCACCAACTTCGCCAAAGGAGCCATGGCCGAATTCTGCGAAGAGCACCACATTCGGCTCGACCTTGCGTCGGTCGCCCACCCGGAATCCAACGGCCAGGCGGAACGGGCCAATCAAAGCATCCTCCACGGCCTGAAGCCGCGACTCCAAGTACCACTCGAGCGCACCGCCGGGTGCTGGGTCGAGGAGCTGCCCTCTGTCATCTGGGGGATCCGCACCTCGGTCAACAGGTCGACAGGATTCACCCCTTTCTTCATGGTATACGGCGCCGAGGCAGTCATGCCCACCGACCTCGAGCACGACTCACCACGGGTCGTCCACTACACGGAGGCTGCAAACGAACTCGCCCGCCAAGACGGAGTCGATCAACTCGACGAGGCACGTGACCTCGCTCGTTCACGCACCGCCATCTACCAGCAGGGACTCCACCGCTACCACAGCCGGTGGGTGAAAACTCGCACCTTCCAAGAAGGCGACCTGGTGTTGCGCCTCATCCAGGACAAGAAGGGCATGCACAAGCTCTCCCCTCCGTGGGAGGGACCATTCGCCATCGGGCGAGTACTCGGCAATGACGCCTACTACCTCATCGACGTCCGCGGGGACGGCAAAATCGACGTCAAGCGACCATGGAATGTAAACCTCCTACGGAAGTTCTACCCCTAGAACCCTACATATGTACTCTCCAGTCGCTATGAAATAAAAAGAATCGGTTACCGCAAATTGCGTCTACTCTTCGTGTCTTGTGCCACTCGCACTCGTACTAACAGCGTCAAGCTAATCGCAGAAGTCAACCTTTGGTCAAGCGATCGGCACGGCTAAGTAGTGCGATGCAAAAGCACTGGGTCACCTCAGGTTTTACATCGTCCATGAAAAACGCCTACCCGGAGCCCCATCGGAGTCGCCTAGCCCGACTGGCTCTACGAGCCAAGACAACTGCCTTCGCTTCTCACAGCGACCACGATCCTCCGCATCCTCGACATAGCGACTCGAACGGCCATGTACCACGCTCGGGGACTGATGACCAGTTCAGCGCGAGCGGCTCGGGAAAACGCCAAGTATGAGAGCATGCCCAGGACTCGCCACGCGACTGACCCCACGGGCCAAGCAGGAGTGATGCGCTCAAACTAACGCGCCAAGTCCTTACCCACCCTCGAGTCGCGCCTAGAACAACCAAGTACCACGCTCGGGGACTCGGACACCCGACCTTGTTCGCGCAAGGGAAAACAGCGAAGTACATAGCGCTCAAGGGAGTCGCCTAGCGATTGACTCTTCGAGTCTGGGCGAGTTGACCAAAATAACAAAACATTCAAAAACAACAAACATATCACACACGAGGTAAACCCCACAAAAGGGCGGACGCGCTCGGGGACTCGTTCAAACCACAATCACAAAACACATGACAAATCCCAAAACAGACACGATGTCTCATTCAATAGCATGTCGCATTGTCTCAAATTACAAAATATGCCCATACGGCAGACCTGCTACTAACGCCTCAGGGCAAACTACCCTATTCTGCAGGCTTCGACGACGACTCGCCAGCACCCCGGCGATTGCGGATGAACGGCGTGTACGGGTTTGACGGGTACGTCTTCAGCTCACCCGCCATCGCCGCGCGGAAGGGCTGCTCGACCTTGAAATCCCGGTGCTGCGGCTCGGGGTAGTTGGGCGCGACGACCGTCTCCTGGTACGGGAGGAGGTCGCCCATTGCCCAGACACGCTCGGAGTACATCGCGGCGCGGTCCGTCAACTTGAGCACCTCGGAAAGCTCCACCGCGCCAGTCGACGACGGGTAGCCACTCGTCACGTCGTCAAGGTCAAAGTCCTCCGGGAAGTGAGCAAGTCCAAGGCTAAGCGTCGTCGCTGCTCCGCGCCGAAACGCCGATCGCGTCATGAATTCAACGATCGAGGGCGCCTTCTCCAAGTACTTCCACACCTCGACAAGGTTGCTGGGAATTACCTCCGTGGGTGATATCTCCTGGAGGTAGGCTCGGATGCACGTCGCCGACAACGTCGCCGAGTCGACGAGCGTGGCAACACACTGTCGCGCGTCGAACGAGCTCGCCTCTTCCGTGCTATCCAGGATGCGACCTGCGGATAGAAGACAACAATGAGTACATGGGTATCACAACAGAACACATGTTATTGGCGGAGGCAGATACACTTACCAATCAATGGGCGCGAGAGATCCGTGATGAAGCATTGCAGCGAAGTATAGTCGTCCTGAAGCCCAGCAACAAGGGCGTCGGACACTTTACGATCCTCTGCGGCGGCGGTAATAGCGGCCTTGGCTCGCCCATCCGCCGAGTTTGATTCTTCCCTTGCCTCCCTCAGCTCGCGCTCGAGTTCGGCGATCCGCTCCTCGGCCGAGCTCAGTGCCGATTGAGCCACCACCAACTCACCCGCTGGGACAAGCCCCTGGAGAGCTTCCTCCTCCTTCGCAGCAACCGCCTGAAGCCCCCTATTCACCTCTTGGACGGTGGCCAGTTCCTTCTCCGCGCGGTGCTTCGCTGCCAATCGGTCAGCTGATTCATGTTGCAGACCCTGCACATCATTCAAACACTTAATCAAAGCAACATCCTAAGTGCCCACCCGCTGAAATTCAGCGAGTGCGCACTCGGGGACTGGCAATCAAAAATTCCTAAGTGCCCACCCGCTGAAATTCAGCGAGTGCGCACTCGGGGACTGGCAATAAAAAAATTCCTAAGTTCCCACCCGCTGAAATTCGGCGAGGACGCACTCGGGGACTGGCAATCAAAAAAACCTCCTAAGTGCCCACCCGCTGAAATCTGGCGAGTGCGCACTCGGGGACTGGACGCGAAAAATAACAACTATACACCAAAAGAATCAGACCGCTGCAATACACCGACCTGATCCTCGGGGACTGGACATACCTGGATGGCTGCGCCAAGCATGCCATGAAGTTGTATCGCGTCCACGGACGCGAGGAGAGCTGGTGTGTGCCCATGATGCGGCTCGACTTCCGCATCGGCAACCCCAGGTGCACGGCTCGAGGGCGAAGTTCCACTCACTGTGGCCGCTTTGGCCATGAAGCGCGGGAATGTTGCGATGGAGGCACCCGCACCAAAGGAGGTCGGCTCGGCCGCTCCAGGCAAAGGAGCGCCCTCTTTCGTGGATGCAGCCGCCTCTGTTGCGGGTTCAGACGGCGCGACCGCCGTGTCATCAGAGATCGTGACGACATCATCGCCCTTGGCCTTCTTGCCGCCATCCATAGGGACGACGACCTCGTCCGCCTTCCTCTTACGGGAAGGATCCTCCTCGCCGACGACGGGTGGCACCATAGCCACGGTTGGGTGGCCCATCTTCTTCATTCCGGTCCTATAAATCAATCATGTAAGCAAGATAATTCAAGCTGCTATGGAAGACAAAGGTAGGTGAGCAAACCCACTTGGCGACTAGAATGAAGCGTAGCCCCGTGCGGATGTCGGCTGGCTTCTCCAGTTCAGGGCCCAGTCGGCGGCTGAGCCCCATTTCCAGGACGTCGCGTGCCCAAGACACGGACGGCTTCTTCGTTGTCGAGGCCGCAACGGGAGCCTCTGGGACATCCTAGGCAGGAGCTTCCCTGCGAGGCGAAGCCGCCGCAGCCGGAGCATCCCCCAGTCCAGAAACTGGGGCGAATGGTGGAGGCATCGAAGCCAGTGGCATCTCGACAGTGACCGTGTCCAGCACGGCTGCCTTAGGTGGCGCCTTGTCCTTGGCCGGGCTGGGGGCGTCGGAGCTGCTCGCCGAGTGCGGTGGCGAGGCCGGCCTCATCGGCTTCGTCTTCGTCTTCGGAGGGGCCTTCGCCTCTTTCTCCTTCTTCTTCTTCTTCTTCTTCTTCGACGGAGTGGCCTGGCGGCGAGAGGTGGTCTCCGGAAGTTCTTCATCGTCATCATGACGCTCGAGGCTTTTGCTCGCCTCAAGCTCACGTTGACGCTGCCCGCGGGTCTTGCGGACCAGTGGGGCGACTTCCTCCTCGGACTCATCGTCGCCGTCACTCTCGTCGCTCCCGGCGTCGCCCTTGGCGGGAGGCGACTCGCCCATGTCCTGGATGGACGAGCTCAAATTCTCGTCGTCTGAAGGCGGGAGCCATCCTTCCACCACTTGGAATAGCTGCAATGAACGCAAGATGAAATTAGAATGACCGCGACCGCAAAAACTGCGACTGCGAATGAAGCGAGGTGATTACCGTTGGGGCTGGACGCTTTGCGGTGTAGGGGGCGACCCCAGCTTGTGCGTCCAGGTACACCGCCTGGGTGATCTTCTTCAGTGCTGCGGTGTAGTCCTCGAGATTCCACTCGGCGAGGCAGGACTTCGTCGAGTCCTCCCGGCCGGCGTACTGGTACATGTAGTGCTCGCGCCGAGCCAGCAGGACGAGCCGCCGCCTGAGCCAGCGGTTGTACAAGTTGATCGTCTGGAGTCCCTTCTTCTTCAGACTGCGGATGGTTTGGAGCATTTCGTCCACAACCATCCGCTGGTCGCTGGGGAGCTTGCCGGCTTGAAGACGGCGCGGTTCGGACCGGTTGGCGGAGTACCATGGTATCGCCGTCTCGCCCTCCGGGGTCGCCTCGGCAACATAGAATCAAGATTTTTTCCAGTCGCTCGCCGCCTTGGCGGGTAGCATCAAGTCGAAGAACGAAGCCTTCGACTTCAGCTGGAAAGTTAGGCCGCCCGCGGCAAGCATTGGGCCGCCCGCTTCCTCGCGGCTGATCCGTCCGTGGAACAGATCTTGCCAAAGAGGGAAGTAGGGCCGGCAGCCCAAGTAGCATTCGCAGAACGCCACGAAGATGGCGAGCTGCTCGATGCTGTGAGGACCCAGATCCGATGGTTGGATCCCGTAGTAGGCGCAGAAGCACCGGAAGAACAGGGACATGGGGAATCCTAGCCCCCGTTCTAGATGACTGGTGAAGCAGATGAATTCCCTCTCGCGCGGGCTCGGGGTCACCTCTCCGGCCGCGGGGATGCCCCAGCAGCCGGCTCGCAGGATCCCGGCCTCCTCAAAGGAAGCCAGTTGCGCCCTCGTACACTTAGATCTACCCCAAGGTTCGGTGGAGAGGGCCATGGCGGGAGGATTTGTGGGGGGTCGTAGGATTTCCGGTCGGCTGGATCGCGATGCGAAGGGAGGCGAAAGTGCGCGCAATCAGAGGGAATGGCGAGAAGGTGGTTCTCTGATCGCCTGCCATTCCCCTTATATAGCGGTTGTTACCCGCCAAATCAGAGAGCCGTTACCGCGCGATGATTACGCCAAAAGTTACCGTTGGATTACCCCAACGTCTAGTTTGACCACGTTCAACGGTCCAACTTCAGCCACTCGGCTCGCCGACCCGATCACTATGGCAGTGTTTCGCCGACTCGACTCGCCAAAGCTGCGACCTGGATGATTAGTTTTCTCCTTTATACAGGAGCCCGCCGACGATTCGACTGGATGTCTACTCTGAAGCCGTATACTCCGACTGCTAGCAGCCACCTACGCCTAATCGACGACGGCCTCGGGGACTACTGATGGGGATGTGCCTACCGGGGTATACCCAGCAGGACGTTTCCGACTGGCCCAAGAACTGGCGAGTGGGCCTGCAAGAAGGCGACTGGATCGAAGCCCAGCGAGGATCCAAGCGACTGGAAGCTGAAGGCCCAGGTGAGTAGATAGGCCCAGTCGGATTAGGTTAAACGAGTACTAAAGCCTTAACTGATTCGGTTGAGATATGTAAACCCTAGGGGAGGTGAGCCTATATAAACCTCCCTGCAGGGCGTGTAGAGATACGTTCCATCATACACCCAAGCGACTCGCCGCCTAGCCGCCGAGCTCGCCCATTGTACCACCTCCATAATACAATCTAGCAGGAGTAGGTATTTACCCTCCGGGGGGCCGAACCTGGGTAAAACCCTGTGTCTCTGCCCTCATCTCGCACCGCAGATGGCTGGCCGCCCTTGCCCCTCGTTCTACTACTCGCTGCCGATTGCAGCGTCTGCCATGACCATTCCCGCGACAGGAAAGCTTCTCTAGATCCTAATAGTGTTCCTTTAGCCTCTTTGGTTGCTCAAGAAGAGCAAGTTTATGTGAACTTCATTAGAAACAACAATTTCAACAACAATGCCTATAGGAATAATTTTGGTAGCAACAACAATTATATGCCTTATCCTCCTAGTGGGAATGCTTATCATGGTAGATCTGGAATGCCTAGTAAAGAAAGGATTCTAGAAGTAGAGAGATCTTCTAAGAATTTTATGCAGATGCAATATGAGCAAAATAAGATTTTCACTATAACTATGGAGGAACAGTCTATCATCTTGAAAAACATTAGCCATCAGCTTGAGAATCTGAATAGAGAAATTCCTAGTTTACAGTAAAAAAAGTTGAGTGCTGAGAAAAAAATATCCTCTTTGTATGAAGCTCAGTCTTCCTTGATTAATAAAATGGCTACTAAACCTGAAGCTATGGAAAACACCTTTGCTACTGCTCATGCCATACAAGTTACTATTGATGAAAATGTTAGGCTGTTATCTCAACTTCATGCTAAGTGGGACAGGGAAACTAAAATTGATAGAAACAATAGTGTCTGCACTATCACCACTAAACCACAAGTATTCCCTATTCCTACTCCTACTATGCATAAGCCTATTGAGCCTACCACTAGTGATGCCAAGTTTGACTTTGATATTGATGGTTGCAATATTGCTGAAGTAATTTTGTTCTTGCAAAAGCTTGTTAGAAGTCCTGATGCTAGTGATATGCATGTTGCCTTTACCAAACACATTACAGATGCTCTTGTGAAAATTAAGGAGGAGAAGCTAAAACACAAAGCGTCTATTCCTAGGAAACTAGAAGATAGTTGGGAACCCATTATTAATATGCAAGTGAATGACTTTGATCTCAAAGCTTCATGTGATCTTGGTTCTAGTGTCTCTATTATGCATAGGAAGATTTATGAAATGCTTGATTTGCCACCTTTAGAAGATTGTTATTTGGATGTCCCACTCAATGATAATGCTAAGAAGAAACTCATGGGGAATATTAATGATGTTCTCATCATGGTTAATTCTTATGTCCCTGTGGATTTCTATGTTTTGGATGTTGAATACAATGCTTCTTATCCTATTACTTTGGGAAGACCTTTTCTTAGAATAGTTGGTGCCATCATTGATATGAAAAAAACATAATTAAATATCATTTTCCATTTAAGAAAGGTATTTAACACTTCCCTATGAGGAGAGAGAAGTTAATTTTTGCTCCTCCTTTGAAATCAAGATTTGATGTTAATGCTTCTTCATTTGAAAATACTTGATTCTTCTTGCTTCTTGTGCCTAACTTAAAGGCGTTAAATAAAAGTACGTGTTGGGAGATAACCCAAGAGTTTCCTTGAGTCTTGGAAGTTATTACTTCATTAATGACCTTTCCTTATCCTTTTTGTTTGCTTTTTGTGCCAAGAATGACCTCTAATGAGAGGGAAGTAAGATTTGGGGAGTTGTTGTCCCGAAACAGATTTCTATACTCCGCCAAAAAAATCGTGAGGAGGCTCTGTAACTCAGATTGAGCTCAAAATTTACGAATAAATCCCCCAGTATGTTAGCTAACTTTAGTTAGTTCAACACTTTTTGATTTGAGCAATAGAAGATGTTCAAAAAAATCGGTTTCTACCTGCTGGTATGTTTTGACAGATTTCTGCCATTATTTGCATTTGCTTCTTATTGATTCCCTTTTGAGTTCTCTTTAGGTAAATTGAGCTTTTTGAAGGAATTACTACAGTAGCTTGTGTTTTTAGTGAAAATCCTTGCTGTTACAAAGCTTCAGTGGTCTAATATATTTTGAATACACTAATGTTGCTAATGAAGATTGTATGAAGGAAAAATTTCAGGTGTAGAGAAAGAATGATGCAATGAGATGAAGAATGGACAAAATCTCAAGCTTGGGGATGCCACCATGGTGTCACCCCAAGAAATATCCAAGATATACAAGCGTCAAAGCTTGGGGATGCCCAAGGCATCCCCTTCATCAATAAAAAGCTCAGGTCTGTCTAGACACTTCGTTTTTATTGTTTTATGCACATTTGTGTTGTTCTTGGAGCGTCTTAGTTTTCGTTTGCTTTGCTTAGGTTGTTCAGTTTGCTTGAATAAAGTAGTTTGGACCCCATTCTCGTTGTGTTGTTTGCAAATAAGTTTTCTTGGTGTTTGGAAAGGAGTAGTAAGTTCTTGCTTGAAGTGCAAGAGAAGCTTGCATTGACTATGACTTAGACTTTAGCATGACATGCTAGGTGTTGTTTTGACCTTATGATTAGTGATTATTGTTGTAGCATGTCTTGTTCCAAACAACTGGGATTGCTTAGTGTGCCTTGAAGAAATTATGCGTTGTTTTAGCATGCAAAAGCATAGTATTATGGTATTCTCATTTGATGCTTTGCTTGGGTTGACTTGGCACATGCTCACACCATGTTATGACTATGACAAGTCACCATTAGCCTCTATGATCATTTAGTCCTTGACTTGTATTACCACTATTTGCTTTGTTTAGTATGCTTTGTTGCACTACATGATTATGGCCATTATTGCTCTCTTAGTTGGTTGCTCCCAGTCTTTTGCTAGCCTCCACTTGTATGAGTAAGTTCTACTCATGCTTCCAACTCTCAAGAAACCAAGTTATTCCAAAGTGTCCACTATAAACTCCTATGCATGGTGTGTTACACCATCCCAAGTATATTCTTGTTTTCAACTATCTTCCAATTAAAAACTATTTTGTTATGTGAAAACTTAGTGATTAAAGCCCTCATGAACTTTATGGCACACTTTATTCTTTGTCCCTAATAAACTTGAACCATTGTGACAACTTTGTTGTATATGCTTGCACTTATAAGTTGGAATCAGCAGAACCATGCTTTCACGGGGAACATTTTCAACATTGCACTTGTACCTTGTTGTACTCGGTTGATATCATGTTATTTTGTCTATGGATGTCACCGGTGTGAAATAAAGAGGGAACTTGTAAGTCCATGGGGTTTGTATTTTGTGTTAGAGAAACGTCTAGGCCGCTAGCCTAAGCCATGCCTAATCATGGTGGAAACTTGCAGCATCACCATAATGAGCTATCTATGAAGCATCCTCAATAAAAAGTTATGCATATGGTAAATAAAAAGATTGCTGAGATGTTCATTGTCTGCTTGCCTTGTCATTTTGGTTATGGGAAAGCTCATGTACCATGTGCAAGGGGTACCCCGTTGGCGGTTCTCAATGATATGAAAATACTTACAGTGACAAGAACTTACCTGGACCCAAAGTTGAGTATGCATGAGGTGTGGCCCTCGTATTCAAGGGACTTGAGATTGCCAACTTATACTTCGTCAAGCATATACTCCAGCTTTGCCACTTTAACCTTAACCACTTCAGGATGCTTATGATAGGGGCAATGAGGGCTGAAAGCTATCAAGTACCATATTTTTTGGAAGCTCTTTTTGAAACTTATAATCCCTGCTTCCTTAAAAAAGGCCTTTCTTCCACCACTATTGAGTCTCCACCTTCTACCTTTAGGCACCATTAAGAGAGCGTAGTTGTCATTCTGTGTGTAGTGTTCCAAAGCTTATTAATTGATGCATATTGTGTTATTACTTGTTCTTGTGCTACTTGTTTCTAGTCACCCTTGTGAACTTTGCAGGTGTCCTATGCATCTATTTTCTACTCTATGAGGGACAAGCTGATTGACACTATGCTATGTTTTCTGCATGTGAAACAAACAAACGTTTTTCAATGCATATTATTCATGATCTTTGTTTGTAGCTTTTCATGTTGCATGCATAGTTACTATGTCCTATTGTTAGAACTCCATCTTTCATGCACATGTTTAGAGTTCTTTAATCCCAGCTTTCAATGCTTGCAAATGGTTGGATCTTTATTGTGAGGGTGCATGTCACCTCAAAAATTATTCTGTTTATCACTTACCTACTCGAGGACGAGCAGGACTTAAGCTTGGGGATGTTGATACGTTGGAAACGTATCTATATTTTTGTATGCTCCATGCTTGTTTAGTATCTACTTTGCTTTACTTGTCCACACTTTGAGGTGATTTTTATATGTTTTCTGGTACTAACCTACTAATAAGTTGCAACAGTGCCAGATGCATGTTTTCTGCTGTTTTTGGTTACAGAAAAGTTAGTAAAGAAATATTCTCGGAATTGGACGGGACAAAGGACAAAGTCAATCACTTTCCGTGGAGAACAAGAAGTCCAGAGAAGAGCCGGAGGGGCTAGCCAGAGGGGCCAGACCCACCCCAGGCATGGGTTGGCCCCACCCCGCACCTGGCTAGGGTTTGGTCACCCTGGCGGCCGCCTCGGTCTCCCCCTTCGCCTATAAGAAGCCCCCGATGCAGAAAACCTGAGTACCCGATCAGAAATCCACGAAACCGTTTGTAGCCGCCGCCACCATCGTCCCTAGATCGGGGGGATCTGAAGTTCTACCCGACACCCTGCCGGAGGGGAGATAATCCTGGAGGCCTTCTCTATGGTATGATGCGTGAGTAGTTCCACCTTGGACTATGGTGTCGTGGTATTGCCGACGAGTACGCCATGGAGGGGTCCTCACAATGCGTGTTTAGAGACGTGGGGTAAGGCGGACGGTTGACGGGTATGAGGTAACATAGCTTACTTAGGTTCTGATCCCACAATGGTGGCGGAATCCTACTCCTGCTATAAATCACTATAATGGCAATACGCCGAGTTACAGAGATAGGTTCGCTGTGCGAGGTGTGTGTAAAGCGATACTAGGTTGTGCCCTAAAGGCTCCCATAGGCCCGACTTATATACTCGTCAGGTCCTAGGGTTACAGGGAAAAGTCCTAGCCAGACAGGTTACAGAGTTCTACACCGTCTATTACTAGTCTTGTGTATCTTGCACTCCAAGGCTCCGGGTACGCTGGTGACTCCACCGTAGCCTTCCTTTATCCGGCATGGGCCTCCCTTCTGGATCCACCTAACTGGGCCGCCCAGCAGGCCATAGGCCATGCTACCGACTATGGGCCACCCGGGTTAGTCGGATAAGAGACATGCTATGAGGATACACATATAGCATATCCCCAACAGTAGCCCTCGGAGAACTCCGAGATCTTGCGCCGTCTTGCCTCTTCCCGTGGAATGCTCCGTCTAGATGGATGTCGGCAAATCGTCAAGCAATATCTTGTAGTCCTCCCAACGAACCCTTCAAGGTTTTCTCCGTCTTCTACGAGTAAGTCGGAGAAATGTTGAATCTTCCATCGTACGCTCCCGTTGTCGGGTTAAATCCGTCCATGCAGGAATCTTCGATGGGACGGCTCATCTACCATGTCAGTTATGACGACGTAAGTTGTAGGTCAGCGACGCCTCGTAACTCACACATGCAGAGAACATAGTCATAGCCGATTTTCCCGCGCGAGCAATACGAACCGTTGGCGGCGACGGTTGGAGACGTGGCGAAATTACCGCGCACGTTCACGAACACGTCGTCTACGCGGCAACCATCCGATTAGCTACATGAATCTTGACGCAGAGTAAGATAAATAGCGGCCGTGGGACACTTGCCATTTTTTCACCCCATTCTCTCGCGTCATCATCTTCTTCCTCCAGCCGCGCGCCTCCTCGAGCTCTACGCGAAAACCTCGAGAAACCCTAGCCCTGCTTCCTGCACCAGTCGCACCCTCTCCTTCCTCCATGGCTAACAACAGTTCATATCCATCAATGGCAGCGTCGAGCGAAGCCGCGACGAAGCCGGCGAGCTCCGTCGTCGTGCCCCCAGAGGGCCTGGTTATTCCCGCATCGGCGGTGATTGAAACCACCGGCGGCGACCATAACCTGGCGGCGCTGGAGCCCCTAGAAGAGGATCCAGACTCGCACAAAGGCGACTGGCACGGCTCGGACATCACCGGTCGCGACATCCAAGAGATGGTCGCTGAGGGTTACCTCCCTGCGACGGAGGGGCTCGCCTGGCGGGCGGCGCCGGCCAGCGAGGTGACCCCTTCTCCCCAAGCCAGAGAGAAGGTATACCTCAAGGAACAATTGGTACATGGCGTTTCTTTGCCCATCTCCCACTTTTTCCTGTCCGTCTTGAATCACTTCCAGGTCCAACCCCACAACCTCTCCCCCAATAGCATCCTAGTGCTTAGCAACTTCGCGGCACTTTGCGAGGGTTACCTAGGGATTAGGCCTAGGTTAGATATGTGTGTCTACTTCTTCACTGTCAAACGTGAAGCCGGACACAGCAAGGAGGAGCTTAGAAACTGCGGCACCATAAGCTTTAAGATCCGACCTGGCCGGCGGTTCCCCGACATTGTCGGCCACGAGTCGTGTAAGAACTGGCAGCGGACGTACTTCTACGGCCCCGACATTCCTTTGTCGGGCCGAGAAGCAACGTACCCAGACTTCGTGGATGGAGCCGCCGCTGAAGTCTCCATATGGCGGTCCCAGGCCTCCCTTCCCTCAGACCTCAACGCTTCTCGTGCAATAAGGCGGATCGAATGGTTTGTAGACACGGGTCTGACCGGCTTGGACCTAGCCATGTGTTAGTTCATCAGGCGGATCCAACCTCTGCAGCACCGTACGAAGGTCATGCACGAGTACACCGGCGACCGAAGGGATACCCTCCGGATCTCCGAGGACAACTTCTCGAGCGACTCCGTCAAGTTCCGTCTTAAGGACATCGTCAAGGTGAAGGACAAGAAGCATGGCTTCACCCTTACCTACGACATGTTCGTAAACGGAAAGTGCCCAAAGGTAGGTATTTATTCTCCGTGTATGACATTGCTCCAATTTTTCCGTCTTGCTAATACCATCTTGTCTAACACGGTGATTTCTCACTTAACAGCTTAGCGATCTAGAGGAGGACAACCTGGCCACCAAAATCTATGATCCTAAGATGAAGGAGGTCACGGTCGTGTCTAACGATGATGCCCCGTTGGCGCGAAAGCGGAAGAGCTCCACCTATGACGCTGCCGACGGAGGCAAGAAAAAGAAGACGGAGGGTGGAGCCTCCAAAAAGAGTACTGCCGCCCTGGAGGCGGAAAAGAAGAAAGCCACTGGGATGTTTGCCAAAGCGCCCCCCTAGTGTAAGCTTCTTATTCTCCGACATTGCCTTGTTTATCTGTCTTATTCCTGTACTTATGCACTTTGCACGTTTCAGGAAGAAAGCCACAACCAGCCTCAAGAAGTCCTCCAAGACTCTTGGGGCTTCTAGAAATATTAAAGATATGATGCATCGCGACTCTTCCCCCGCCATCGCCCCTGCTACTCCTGCCGTCAAGACCTCCTCCGCTCCGACAAGCTCCCAAGCCCAGGAGGCACCAGGCCCTTCTGCCATGGAAGTAGATTCTGGCGCCTCTACCGAACTCACAGTTGTCGGCGAGCAGGTGTAACTACCTCGGTGAATTACGCTCCTAGATACAAGCCTGGATGAGCGGAAGTGGTTGAAATAGTATGGTGGGGCCCCAAAAGCCGCTCACGGGTAGACCTTTCGGCCGTCCCAACCACTTCCAATTCATCGGGACCTGTAAGGGCGGCGTAATCGGCAGGCGAAGGGATCAACTACATACACAAATGAGTATGTATGCAAGCCACCATACAAAAGTACATCAGAGCCATTCCATCTAGAAAGAAAGGAAATATAGCAACGCCATACGGCAAGATTCAAATGACCTAGATAGATATAATATTTTAGGATATTTCCTCATACATCACACATCAGAGCATCAGGCGGAAACGGCAGAACAAAGTCCGAGTACGGATAAGAAGCAAATCGGCATAAGATGCCACAAAAATAAGCACATCCCGCCCACAGATCTCACGGATCCCCGTTCCCGGAATCTCTACACCGAACGATCGTTGCCCACATCAACAGCCTCTTCCACCCAGTATCCGTCCTGCGAGTGTACCTGTTCATCTGAACCAATAATTTATCGTGTGAGACCCTAAGGGTACTCAGCAAGTCTTAATGCCTCTAAAGGGAACACAACCTGGGGTGACGCAATTGCAGCAAAAGATAAACCCTAACAGTTCTATAGATACTCGCTAACCATCCGCCTAACCAAAGATAGACGGATGTCCGTGAATTAATGGCAACAGTTATGACAGTAATATCCACAGATCCATCCTCCTCCTCGCTTACCAACGAGGAAGCGGACGAACAACACCCCATCCGTTGGCAGTTTTATTCACCATTCCATGAGTGTTGCGCTATTTACTAGTCATTTACTTAGTCAGATTAAAGCGGTACTTTAGTTATGCTTGTCTATGATCGAGAAACTGTGCTCCAAGTCGTCCATAACCGCGGACACGGCTTTCAGAAAGTTTTACCCTGCAGGGGTGCACAAATAGCAACACACACTCGATCAACCTCGGAAAAACCAAATCAAAACCCAACGAGGCCTTCACGACAAAGCAATCACAAGATTCAGAAATATTTCAGGGGGCCACCCCATTGAGTAGACCCGCAACGAAGCTAGCTGACTCCGAGACGGACTCAAGGTTTGCGTCAATGGCTGTAAACGACTGGAAACCCGAAAATGTGACTGGGCTTGTCGATACCGCGAAAACATTCCGCTTACCTAAACAGTACAGTGTGCTCCTCGCACAATCGTAATAAAACAGTAAAGCATGGCATAAGTACAGGATAGTAAATAAAACCTCAAACTAGTTTGTGGCCCCGAGAAATAAGACGGAATCAAGCTCTGGCTCAGGGGGGTCCCATAAGCCTCCCGGATGTGGATAGCGCGAAAAATCAAGGAACAGGAATCAAGTACTCGGGGTCCTACGGGACACAAGTGAGCAGGAAAAACCAAATAGCAGATATTGCTCACCGGTGCCACTTTCATTAGTTATCCCATTACTACTCAGGTTAAGTTGTTTAGGTACCTCGTTATCCATCAGACACTAACAAACCCTACACATGCTGTTCTACGACTCGCATGGCTCAAACAACTCCTGTAGTAATGGCTCATGGGATGGAGGAACAAGCTTGGTGGGGTTTAAAAGTAAAGGCTATGCAATACTTGGGATTCAGTTTAATGCAATCGCGACTCAATGATGCAAGAATAAGATAGAGGCAATAGGTATTGTATGTATGCAAGCATGTGGTAGTGCTTGCCTGGCAACTCAGTTGAAGCGAGAGACGGATCTGGGTAGTGCTCCTGATTCTCTTGATAAATCCCCTGCTCAGTGTCTAACCGAAGAAGAACCAAACAAACAAGGGCCAACATAAATAAAGTGCACAAGCATAGTAATAAAATGCGTCAAGCAAACAATCATGCCATGATGAATGATGCACAAGCTGCATGGCAATAACGTAGCATGGCATGGGTGAGGTGTAGAATACGAGAAATAACATTTTTATTGGGTTTTGGTCACATTTTATTGTCATAATAGTTGCTGTATACTATATATTTATATGATGCATGCTGCAATTTAAGTCATGGATAGCATAAACAGAAAGGTCTCGTCGAGCTGATCATTTTAAACATATCATTTGTCAAATTCGGAGTTATAGAACTAGAGTTATTAATTAATTAAGGTCCAGGGGCATTTTATTGTAATTTAAAACAACTTGAAATTTTAAATGTGCAAAAGGTAATTTGGATAGCATATTTGAAATCCTCACATTTTTTTGATTCAAAAACATATATTATATGTTAAATTTGGATTTATAATTTTAAAGTTATTTGAAAACAGAATTGAAATTTGAATTTAATTTAATTTGAAAAGATTTGAATTAAACAGGGAAACAGAAAGTCTTTTGGTACCCAGGCAGACCTAGCCACTGCCACTGACGGGTGGGTCCAGGCTGACTGGACCCAACACGCGCACAGGACAAAGGGGAGGGGACTGCGGGTTGATTGCAACTAAAGTCGAGAGCCTTTTTGCAAAAACCCAGAGACACAGACAGTGGGGTCATGGGGATCGCGGGTTGAGCGGCAAAAAGGGGCAGGGGGTTAAGTGCAAAGTGCCAACGCGTGCACTGTTTTTCTTCCGCGTATGTGGACGGCCGGCGCGCGACAGAGCGGGGGTGGGGATCGAACGCGGTTCTCATGCGTGCGCACAGAGGCGGCTGCCGCTGCGGTGGTGGGAAGGTTGCTGCAGGGTTGCGCCCGCGCGGCTAGATAGGGTTTGCGCGGAGCGCGAGCGTGCAGACGCCAGCGAGCGGCGCACGCGCGCAGGCTGCTCGACGAAACACACGGCGCCGACAGGAAACGAAGAGGGCCAGGAGCAGGTCTAGGGGGTCCGTGGGCTCACCGTGAGGGCGTCGGTGTAGATGGATCGGCTCAAGGCGGTCACGGTCGTCGGCGAGGCTGGCGCACCGGCGGAGCTAGGGTTCCGTCGGGCTCGCGCTGGGGCAGGGGTTCTGGGGCCTCCTCTTCGCGGTTCCGTGCACGGGGCTGCTGGAGGGGGTCTCCTAGTACTCCTCGACACGCTGTTGCTCGCCTGCGCCTCCCGGATCGATGGGGAGGAAGGAGTCCGACGGTGGTGGCCGGCATCGGGGTAGATGGTGGTGTAGAGGGAGAAGGGAGGCGAGGCAGGGCCTCTGGGGGGGATCTGGGAGAGGCAGAGAGGGGGAGGCAGTAGATAAGAACGGGGGTGAGGTGGTTGGCGTGGGGGAGGGGAGGGTGGCTTTGGCCACCTTTTTGCTCTCCTCCCTCACGTGCTCGGCATGGAGGCCAGGCAGGTCTGGGGGAGGGGCTGCCAGGTGGGCCAGGTGGTCATGGCGGGGCCAGGGGCAGGCTCGGCTGGGGCCACAGGCAGGGAGAGAAAAGAGAGAGAAAGAAGAGGGGGTAGGCTCGGGTCTAGGGTTGGGCTTGGCAAGGGTTGGTCTTAGGGTTTGGTGGAGAGAGAGAGAGAGAGAGAGAGAGAGAGAGAGAGAGAGAGAGAGAGAGAGAGAGAGAGAGAGAGAGAGAGAGAGAGAGAGAGAGAGAGAGAGAGAGAGAGAGAGAGAGAGAGAGAGGGGGTGGGGCTAGGGAGAGGGTGGCCAGGTGGGGCAGGCATGGTAGAGAGAGGAGGGGCTGCGAGAGAGAGAGAGAGAGAGGCATGGCTCGGCTAGGGTTTTTGTTTGGGGTGGTTAGCTAGGTGGTGTGATGGGTCTAGCTAGGTGAGAGAGAGGCCGAGAGAGGGGGGTTTAGGGCTTGTGCATGTCCACATAATCATGCAAGGATGGGGATGGTTTAAAGAGTGGGGTAGGGTTTAGGGTTTGATGGGGTATGGTGATTAGGGGTAGGGTTTAGCTAGAGGGTAAGAGAGAGGGAGAGAGATAGAGGGTTTGGTGTCTTGATTAGATCAAGCATGATCCACACAAGCTCAACAAGATGGCCAAAAGAGAAAGAAGAAAAGAGGTGATGAGGTATGAGCAAGATTGAAAAGGATCCAGCCCAAAAGCAGGAACAAAGACAGAGATAACCCACTCAAGAATTCAAATAAAACCATAAGATGCCCAAAGTTGATGATGGTTGCATGGCCCATGCCAATGCATTAAATGCTAGGTTTTATCTTGTGAGAACAAAATAATATCCCATGGCATTTATTTATGTGCATCCCCAAAGATGGAGTAAGGCCAAGCAAAAGATTATGAGTGGGATCCACCCAACCCACATGAGCTAGAAGTAAACTCAATTAAAATGCCAAGCTCATATTAATTGGATGGTGGAATTACAAAGTGGTGAAAGAAAGGGTGGTGGAGTCAATAAAAGATATGCCCCCAACTCAACTTGGGCATTTAACAATATATCAAGAACCAAATACAATATCAAGAGGCAAATACCAATAATAATGCATATGAGATAAGAACCAAAACAAAAGGGGTTTTGTATGATGCTCAAAGGCAAGGTGGCATGATGACATGAGCATGATAACATGATGATGCAACAATTATATGTAGGAAGTAGCCATTATATTACTAAACCAAGTAGCATTACAGATGTTAGACAACTGGGATGCTACAGCAGGCGACGCAGGAGAGCGTTGTTCTTCAAATGGCTGAAGCTCCGGCTAAGGATGCCATCGGTAGCGGCAAGGCGGTGGCGGTTGCTGGTACATCCGCCGAAGGCGGCGCCTCTGCTCCCCAGAAACCCTTAGAACTGCCAAAGATTATCTTTCCGGTGCTTACGCCGGGTAGCACAACTACGGTTCCTGGAGGAGTGTCGTCATCTCCGACGTGCGGTCTTGAGGAGCTACTCCGACAAGCAGACATCTTGCGAAGCAACAGTGTTTCCTTTGGCAAGCTGCTGGCCGAGAGTGCTACAAACCTCAAGATCATCGCACTTGTAAGTTTTACTTTACCTTTTGCATTTCATATGAGTATCCCACTGTAGCCCCCGAGGATGTAGACGGAAAACCATTGGCTTTGCATCTATATGCTCTAAGAGTGACTAAGTTAGAAAAAACTCTCACTGTAGCCCCCAAGCATTTAGATGGAATGAATTATTCCGACTAGATGCTTTAAGAGTAGCATACACAGTGTTCATATTTTTAAGCGCTGTAGCCCCCAAGCCTCTAGTTGTAACTGAATTAGTTCCGACTAGATACTTAAGGAAAAGCTAAGCATTTTCCGAGTTAAAACTTTATACTGTAGCCCCCAAGCTTCTAGTTGAGAACTGAATTAGCTCCGACTAGATGCTTAAAGAAAAGCTAAGCATATTGCTAAGTTAAAAACTCTCGCTGTAGCCCCCGAGCACCTAGATGGAAAATCTCCGACTAGGGGCTCCAAGTAGACTGAACAACGACTTGACTTTGTATTTGTTTCCACAGAACGAGAATGCTCAGAGGGGCATGGCCAATGATAAGTACCAGAAGATGCGCGTGGACCTTGAAGCTGAAAAGGGTAAAAGCACGATCTTGAAGGAACAGATCATCAAAAACAAGAGTTTGTTTTCTTTTTGCGCATTTCCTTCTTACTTTTGTGCCTTCCTTCTTCAAGTACTCACGGTGTACTGTGTTTTCTCCGACTTGCAGAGCATGTCGCCAAGGCTAAGGATATTGTCGAGCAGTCCAAGCACATCCAGCAGCTGGACAGCGAGAACAAGATCCTTAAGAAGGAGAGGGAACAAATGCTGAAGATGCACGAGGATTCCATGAAAGCCCTGCAGGACTCCGCGTCCGCTGAGATCAATCGCTTGAAGGAGGAGCTTGCAATCCTAAAGGATCAGAAGCAAGCTGCCGATGAGCAAAACCTTCGCCATAGCGAGGCGTTTAAGCTCCTCCAACAAGAGAAAGAATCCTTGGCGGACGTCGTCTGGCAGGCTAAGGACAGCATCTTCAGTGATTATCCTCCGCCTTGTAGCTATGTAGTCTGGGTACTTAGAATTTTTTGAACTCATGCAATACTTGTCGGAATTTTCAACGCCTATGGGTTTAACCCGCTCGCCTCCTTCGGACAAGGAATGCATGATTCTTGCTGGCAACTTCGTCAATACTGCCATCACCCAAGCCAAGGAGATTGCCAAGCCCCTCCAAATTTATATCAAGGCCTCCGACTCCGTGACGAAGTACTCGGAGATTCTGCGCCGAGCCCCCAAGCGTGTCACAAGCTGGAAAGCTTCATGTGCACGGGCTGGCGCAAGGATGGCGTTGTCCATGGTGAAGGCGCACTATGAAGGTGCCGACATCAACACCGTGACATCTGGTATCCCCGACGTGGATGATGACGGCAAGGAGATCGATCACGAAGCCATCCTGTCATCACTCGCGGGCTATGACACCAGGGTTGCCGAGTTGGTGGACATCGACGTCTTCGTGCCCAGGAACTTTCTTGACAACGTCGACCCTGAATCCTCCGAGTCTCCTCACAGTGGTGACGCTGAGGGTGAATCTTCGGCTGGTGATGATGCGGCCTCCAAGTCCCCTGCACCCAAGGAGTGAAAAACACTTTGTAATTCTTGTTTCACCTCTGGAATGTGCATTGAAAAACTTGGTGATGTAATCTTAAGGCGGAAAACAATGGTTGTCATATCCTGCTACTTAAGAATTAATGCCCAGCATGTATATATTTTTTAAGCAAGTGCTGGCTTATCCATTACTTTGGTTCTTATGCTTGACTTTTCGTGAGTCAGAAGACTCGTTGTCGGAACCATGCGCTTAGTTGATGATGCCCAATGGCACCGTCAAAAAACCTTAGCACAAAATCGCTGACAATGAGTGCCAAAAGTCACTACTCCAGAATCCACATAAAAACAACAAAGAACGTGTAGACCAGAAAACTTAAGCTAACGCCCGTAGGCGGAATTTTCACAAGTGCAATCACAAAGCTTGTGCATAAAGGTTTATATGATCCAAAAATGAACACTAAAGGAGGTAAAATACTCGGCAATATGAGTGAACCAAAGAGCTTTATTTCATTGATCATATAAAAGGTACACGATTAGATAAAAAATGCAAGTGTAGAAAGGACGTAGTTGTGCTATGTTCCATGGCCGATCAAGCTCCGGGTAGTCATCATCCGGGTCACGTCGCTTACGCTTATGATCCTCGTTGGGTCTCTCCTTGAGCTCATGATTGTCGACAAGGTAGTAAGACCCATTGAGCAGCACCTTTCTTATGATGAACGGTCCTTCCCATGGCGGGGATAATTTGTGTGACTTCTTCTACTTAAGTCGGAGCACCAAATCCCCCTCTTTAAACGAGCGATGCCGGACGCGGCGACTATGGTAGCTGCGTAGCCTATGCTGGTAGATGGCGGATCTTTGGCATGCCAAAACGCGCTCCTCCTCGAGAAGGTCCACATCTAGGCGTCTGGATTCTTCAGCATCATCTTCGTCGTAGGCGGCAACTCTTGGTGCATCGTGAAGGATGTAGGAGGGTAGGATGGCTTCTGCTCCATATACCATGAAGTAAGGGGTGTAGTCGGTGGATCTGTTAGGTGTGTTCGTAAACTCCACAGCACAGATGGCAATTCTTCCGCCCAGGCTCCAGCTGCTCTATGTAGCGGTGCCTCAAGACGTGGCTTGATTCCCTGTAGAATTAATCCATTGGCTCGCTCAAATTGACCATTGTATTGTGGGTGTGCCACAGATGCAAGGTCAAGTCGGATGCCTTTGTCCCAGCAATAGGCCTCCACTTCTCCGAGTGACAAGTTGCTTCCGTTGTCGGTGATGATGCTATGTGGGAAACCAAATCTCACCACTAGATCCCGGACAAATCTAAGGGCAGTTGCCCCATCAAGCTTTCTAATGGGTTTAGCTTCTATCCATTTGGTGAATTTATCAACTTCTACAAGCATATGCGTAAACCCACACGGTGCCGTTTGTAACAGTCCCACCATGTCTATCCCCCAGACTGCAAACGGCCAAGTTATTGGTATTGTTCGCAATTCTTCAGCAGGAACATGTGGTTGTCGGGCATAATACTGGCATCCTGTGCACGTCTCAACCAGCTTGTCGGCGTCCGCCTTCGTGGTCAGCCAGTAGAATCCTTGCCGGAAGGCTTTCGCGACCAATGATCGAGGAGCGGCGGGATGCCCGCAATCTCCGAGATGGATTTCGCGTAGGATTTCCATACCTTCTAGCTGGGAAACACACTTTAGGTATACACCAGTAGTACTCCTTTTGTAGAGTTGCCCATTGATTATGGTATAACCCTTTGCTCGTCGTACTATCTGCCATCTTTCGACCTCGTCGTCGGGCAAAGTTCCGTGTTCGAGATATTCCATGAATGGTTAGTCCAAGCCAGAGGGGTCTTTGTCACCATGTTGACGAAAGAATCTGCTCTATCCGGGTTGTCGATGTCGGCGCCCTTCACGGATGGTGTGCGTAGATGCTCTAGGAAAACTCCTGGCAGAATTTGCTTGCGCCCTGATCCAAGTTTAGACAATAGATCAGCCGCCTCGTTTTGCTCCCTAGGCACATACTTGACTTCGTAGCCCAAGAAGCTCTTGGCTATCTCGTCCACTTCGTCGCGATATGCCGCCATCATAGGGTTCCGCACATTCCAGGTGCCAGCCACCTGCTAGGCAACCAAGTCGGAATCTCCACAGCAAACTATGCGCTTGATGCCAATATCCTTGGCTACACGCAGTCCGTGAATGAGTGCTTCATACTCCGCCATGTTGTTGTAGCCTCGAAGTGGATCTGCAGAACGTAGTGTAGCTTGTCTCCTTTTGGTGACTGTAGCAATACACCAGCCCCCGAGCCGTTGAGCAGCTTTGATCCGTCAAAGTGCATCACCCAGTACTCTGGTTCCGACAACGGAGTGGTATCGGGAATCTCCGTCCAATCTGCAATAAAATCCGCCAAGGCTTGTGACTTGATAGCGTCGTGTCTTTTGTAAGTGATCTCGAAGGCGGCAAGTTCAATGCCCCACTTCACGACCCTTCCTGTAGCGTCGCTGTTGTTGATAATGTCGGACAGTGGAGTCTTGCTCACTACTGTGATTGGGTGCTCCTGAAAGTAATGCCTCAACTTCCATGAAGCAAGGAATACTCCATAAGCTATCTTTTGGTAGTGCGGGTAACGCTGCTTGGACTCCGTCAAGACCTCGCTTACGTAGTAAACTGGTCGCTGAACTCCGTGCTCATAGCCTGGTTCCTTCCGCTCTACCACAACGACGATGCTGATAACCCGGTTGGTTGCCGCCATGTAAATTAATAGGGGCTCGCCAGGCTCGGGTGCTGTAAGGATGGGCGCTGAGGAAAGAATCTCCTTGAGTTGCTTCAATGCTGCATCTGCTTCGTCCGTCCATGTGAATTTGTCCGCCTTCTTCAGCAACTTGTACAGCGGCAGAGCCTTCTCTCCAAGTCGGCTGATGAACCGACTAACTGCTGCAACACAACCTGTTAGTCATTGGATGTCCTTTAGGCATGTCGGACGGTTTATGTTTAAGATGGCCTTGATTTTCTCCGGGTTGACCTCGATTCCGTGCTGGGAAACGATGAAGCCCAACAATTTGCCGGCTGGAACCCCGAAGACGCACTTCTTAGGGTTGAGCATCATGTTGTATTTCCGGAGATTATCAAAGGTTTCTTTTAAGTCGGAGATTAAGTCATTTGACTTTTTAGACATCAATGCGATATCGTCCACATAGGCGTGAACGTTCCGACCAATTTGGTCGTGAAGGCAACGTTTCATTGTCCGCTGGTAAGTAGCACCTGCATTTTTCAGCCCAAAGGGCATCGTGACATAGCAAAACGTGACGTATGGGGTAGTGAACAAAGTGGCCAATTGGTCCGACGTCCTCATCTTGATCTGGTGGTATCCTGAGTATGCATCGAGAAAACACAAAATTTCCAAGCCAGCCGTCGAGTCAATGACTTGGTCAATGCGAGGCAAAGCAAACGGATCTTTGGGACATGCTTTGTTCAATCTGGTGTAATCAACACACATTCTTAATTCATTGGTTCCCTTTTTGGGGACAAGTACAGGATTAGCCACCCATCGGGTGTGAAGGACTTCTCGGATAAACTCAGCCTTAAGTAACCTAGCTATCTCTTTGCCAATGGCGCGTCTCTTCTCATCTCCGAAGCATCGTAGAGGTTTTTTCACTGGTTTACATTTTGGATCTATGTTTAAGTTGTGCTCGGCAAGTTCCCTAGGTACACCTTTCATGTCGGTAGGTTGCCAGGTGAAGATGTCCCTATTCTCACGGAGGAACTCGATGAGCGCGCTTTCCTATTTGGGGTCCAGGTTCGTCCCAATGGCGGTGACCTTGGAGGCATCGCCTACCACAAGTTCCACCGGCTTGGTCTCGATGGCGGCCTTGAACGCGGGAGCGGAGTCAGAGATTTGCTTCTTCGACGCGGGCATCTCTGAGTCATTGACCTTGCTCTGGATCTCCTTGAATTCTTCGCTGTAGAGGACAGCTTCTACAACGACTGCTTCATTGATTTTGCAGTCCCTTGCCTTGGTAAAGCTTCCGGATACGGTGATGACACCGTTTGGTCCGGGTATCTTGAGCTTGTTGTAGACGAAGCATGGCTTGGCCATGAACGTGTGGAAAATGTCGCGGCCGAATATGACGTGGTACACGCTCTTGAAGGGGACCACCTCAAAGGTCATGCGCTCTTGGCGGTAATTATTAACGTCGCCAAAGGCTACCTGAAGTGTGATGCACCCAAGGGACCGAGCCTCCCGTCCAGGAACTACGCCATGGAACACGGTGTTAGTCCGCCTTAGGTTTGCCTCCGTCAAGTTCATCTTCTGCAGTGTATCCAGGTACATAATGTTGATGTTGCTTCCACTATCCACCATGCACTTGGTGAATTCCACGCCGTCAATCAATGGGTTGATGACCATGGCGTACTGGTTCTCCGTGGGCACAAGGTCTGGGTGGTCCGTCCTGTCCCAAGTGATTGGAACCTCCGACTAGCGCAGGTATTGGGGAACTGGGGGGAGAGTAGCCATCAGGATCCTCAGAGAGGACTTCTGTTGTCGGACGGTGGGGGTGCCAAGGAAAGTGTGGTAGACTTGGGCCTTCTTTGCGAAGGGGTTCTTGCCCTTGTCGTCGCTCTTGGCGGCGTGCTTGGGGTCAACGTCCTCGTCCATGTCACTTGAATCCTTGGACTCCTCCTCCTTCTTCTTCCCCTTGCCCTTGCCTCGCGGTCTGTTCTTCCGACTTCGCTTATAGCCGGACTCCGGGTCTTCCTTGAGGTCATTTGACGAACTTGCAGTGTCGATTGGTATGGGTGGCCTTACCGTTGGCGTCGAGGTGTATGAGGCACGGCATATCGCGGTACTCTTCGTAGGTTTAGGGAACGCGGAGCGGCGCCGAGTTGCTTTCACTTCCTCGCTGCTGCCCACGGCCTGCTCCCCTTCCTCGGCCACGTTGTCCGCCTTCTCCTCGTCCTGCAAAAGTCATGGCAACCATGTCAGTAGATTGCTTTTCTTCTGGAGCGGTTTTCCGCTTTGTACTGTTGTTCCTCCGAGCTTGAGTTGGAACGGCCGTTGCCGGCAAAGAGACACGAGCGTCGTCATCAGCAGCTACGAACTCACTAGCTAACTGAATCATCTGATTCAAGCCAAGTTGATGATTGTCCTGCAAGCGCTTCAGCTTATGTCGGAGTAACGTGCCCCTTTCCAACCCATCGATGAAGGAGGCCATGGCAGTCTCGGCGTGCACTCCTGTGCAGGAATTCTTCATATCCAGCCAGCGGGAGAGGTAGGCGCGAGATGTCTCATCTTTCTCTTGCACACACCGCTGTAGATCGCCCACAGTGCAGGGACGCTTGTATGTACCCTCAAAGTTCTCGGTGAACGCTTCTTGCATGTCCAGCCAGTTGTAGATAGATTTCTCCGGCAAGTCGTCGATCCATTGACGGGTCGTGCCCGCCAACATTAACGGGAGGTACTTGACGGCGACATTGGGGTTGCCTCCGGCAATCTCCACCGCGTTGCCGTAGTCCTGCAGCCATGTGGCAGGCTTGGCGGTGCCGTCATAGGGCTTGATGGTTTTGTCAATCCGGAATCCTTTGGGGTAAGTTGCGGACCGTATTCCAGGTCCAAAGCAACGTGGTCCCAGGTATGGTCCTTCCCGGGCCTCGTGGATCTTATCGATCCATGAACGTGCATCGTATGGCTCCGGGTTCTTCTTCTTTTTGTCAACAGGGGATGGGCTACGTGAACAACGTGGGCCCCCTCCGCCATGGTGACTGCTTGGCGGCGACGGAGGCGGAGGTGGCGGTGGGTTAACTTTCTTGCTGTTACCCTCCTGCGATGCTTCACGCCTGTCGTGGTTGCTTGTCAGACGCGGAGGGTCATGGCGCGACCTGCTCTTATGTCCTTCGTTGTGCTTTCCTTCATGACGGGTCTGCTCCGCGTTGTCGCGGATGATGATGCCACACTGCTTTGGTGGGGGCATATCCGTACGATGGTGAGCCTTGTAGTCTTCCTGACGTCGGGGGGATCGGGGCGGTGGCGATGGGCGGCGAGGCTGGTATCTTTCTCCGTGATCGGAGGATATGGGGATAGCATCCTTCCTGTTGTGTGCATCCCTCCGTATTCGTTCTAATGAACCCGTCTGTGATCCGACATCCTGAGGAGATCTGTCCCTTGGCGGTTTATACTGGCTAGATCGGCAGAGCGCTGGGTCAGACTCAAGCTTCTGAGAGGTGGCCTTTTCCTGCTGCTTTAACGCCTTGGCCACTAGGTCATAGACCTGTTCCACTGCCTCAGGCGATCTATCCTGCTCCAGAAGGGTCTTGGCGACGATGAGGTTAAGGAGTGGGGTGGGCATCACCTGCTTGCCTTCACTATCAATGTATGGCTTGGCCTGTGCCGGCTTCAAGGGGGCCCATCCTAGGTTGCGCCGTACACCAGGATCGTTGATGACGCGAGCCGGAGCTTTCTTAGCCTTCTGCTGTTGCAGCAGAGTCTTGTACTCGGCCTCCATTGCTCTTCTTTCTCTATGGACTTTTGCGCGTTGACCAGATCTCGATCTAGTTTAGCGCCTTGCTCCGCGATGGCTTGTGCTTCCTCCAGCAGTTGCTGGCGCTTCTCGTCAAGCTGAGTCACGTTCCGGATATGATCAACAGTTAGTGGCTCAACGAGGAGATTGCCATACATCACTCTATCAGCGGGAGTCACGTGGACTGCTGCCGACGTGGATGCTGGAGGCGGCAAGTTTGCGGTGTTGTTGTTGCTCGGACCGGTTCCGAGTTCCTGCGGCTGCTGCACTGGATTGGCGGAGTAGGCATGACTCTTGCGCAATCATTGTCAGCAGCAATAAGTGGCCCCTTCCCTTTATCCAGCGCCGTAGGCGGAGCTTGCCCGGGCTGGTCTTCATCCATCACTGTCCCTATGGTGACGAACACCCCTCGAGACATGACGGTATTATTAGCCTACTCGTCGCACGAGTACTCCTCCTCCATCTCCTGCATAGCGGAGTCTAGCTCCTCTGGACTGAAGTCTATCTCCTCTGAATCTGCACTGAAATCGGCATAAAGTGCATCAATGACAGATTCGGAGGGTGCCAGGACTTCCTCGATGACGGGCGGTGGAGGTGCAACGGCCTCGACGATGACTGGAGGTGGTGGTGCTGCTGCGACGATGGCGGCCGGAGGCGGTGGTGGTGGCTGAATCGAAGGTGCTCCGTCAATGAGCGCAAGCGCTGTCTGAGCTGCCGCTTCAGCCTCCGCGTAGTTGTTGACGGTGTTCACCATGCCTTCGAAGGTGAGGCATCCTGACGCCTGTTGCCGTCTTAAAGAATGTCGGAGAAGCGTGCCATGGTCCAGTCCTTCCACAAAGTGATAGATGGCATCATCATTGGGGTAGTTGGCCAGGTCGGCCCGTATACGGAGTCACCTGGCGAGGTAGTCGCAGGGGTTTTCGCCCTCTCTCTGAATGCATCGCGCCAGATCGAAGATGGTAACCACGCCGACGAACTTGGATCTCTGTTGTCTAGACACACGGGCGAAGCCGGCGGGTTTGCAGTGATCTTCCACCTTTATATCCTGCACAGGGGCGGTTTGGGTGGGCCTTGAATTTTTCTGATCTTTGCCGACAAACTCCGAAGAGAGATCCGACATCGATCCTTCCGCGAACGTATCCTGCCTGTAGGCGGTTCGTGCGGGTCTTGATGCTCCTCCGACTCCCAGGGAACAAGTGCCCGAGTCGGTTTCGCCGATGAAGAGGTGGATGTCTCCGATAGGAACGACCGAACACCGCGTAGGGTTCGTCTTCGCCGGGATCTAGAACTCATCGGGGGGCGATCGGAATGTTGCCGGAGAATAGAATGCGACCGATGGCTACGGTTTCGCCGATTCCCGCGAAGATCTTGGTCCTCGCCCGCTGAAGAGCCTGAAGCACCTCTTGCCCCACGGTGGGCGCCAACTATCGTGGTATTGCCGACGAGTACGCCATGGAGGGGTCCTCACAATGCGTGTTTAGAGACGTGGGGTAAGGTGGACGGTTGATGGGTACGAGGTAACACAGCTTACCCAGGTTCAGATCCCACAACGGTGGCGGAATCCTACTCCTGCTATAAATCACTATAATGGCAATACGCCGAGTTAGAGAGATAGGTTCGCTGTGCGAGGTGTGTGTAAAGCGATACTAGGTTGTGCCCTAAAGGCTCACATAGGCCTGACTTATATAGTCGTCAGGTCCTAGGGTTACAGGGAAAAGTCCTAGTCGGACAGGTTACAGAGTTCTACACCGTCTATTACTAGTCTTGTGTATCTTGCACTCCAAGGCTCCGGGTACGCTGGTGACTCCACCGTAGCCTTCCTTTATTCGGCATGGGCCTCCCTTCTGGATCCACCTAACTGGGCCGCCCAGCAGGCCATAGGCCATCCTACCGACTATGGGACACCCGGGTTAGTCGGATAAGAGACATGCTATGAGGATAACAATATAGCATATCCCCAACATATGGGTCCATGTAGTAGCTAGATGGTTGTATCTCCTCCTTTGTGCTTTCATGTATAGATCTTGTGAGCTCCGTTCATGATCAAGATCTAATCTATTTATAATCATGCATGTTGTGTTTGCGGGGATCCGGTGTATATTGAGATTATTATGTTGGTTTGATTAATGGTTTTGTCTTTATGATTCTATCATGTCTGTGTTGTTTGTGATCTTGCATGCTCTCAGTTGTTAGTAGCTATCTTGGCCAAGTAGTTGCCAGTGACTCCAAGAGGGGGTATTTATGCTCGATAGTGGGTTCATGCCTCTAGTTTCCAAGGAAAGTGACCGAAATCTCTTCGGTTGTAGATGTGCTGTTGCTACTAGGGAGAAAACAACGGTCTCTTGTTCATGGAACATTTGGACTGTTTACCTTACACACTTTGCTTAAAGCAGTTGTCTATTGCTTGCAACTTAATACTGGAGGGGGTTCGAATGATAACCTGAAGGTGGACTTCTAGTCATAGATGTAGTTGGATGGCGGTCTATGTATCTTGATGTATTGCCCAATCAACCTCATAGGATCTTTCTGGCTAGTAATTGCATTGTTATGCCTTGCTCAGTTCCTGTCAATTGCCCTGCTATAATTTGTTTGCCCTTCATGCCATGATGTTTATCTAAGGAGAGCATCTCTAGTGAACTATGGACCCCGGTCCAATCTTTACCATTGATACATCTTCCGCTGTTACTTGTTTACTTGCTGCAAACCACCATTACCTTCCACACCATATGTTTAAACCTTTTTATAGCAAACCGGTGAGCTTGACAACCTCACTGAATCGTTGGGACAAAGTCTAGAGTTTGTGTTGTGCAGGTCTCCACGTTGTTTGCAACACCTGTGTGACATTTCCTTCCTCCTTCTGGTTCGATAACCTCGGTCTCAACTGAGGGAAAACTTGTTGTTGTACTCTTCATACCTTGCGCTTGGGGTTACCAACAAAGTGCCACGTCGAGCACCATCAAGGCTTGACAAGCCCAAATATGAAGAGGGTGCCAAACCAAGATTGAAGCCCAACCCCATCAATGAAAGATACAAGAGGAACAATATGTGTGATCCTAAGGGCTTCCTAGGTCAAGAATACATATCCGACAAGGAGGAATAGGATGAAGAGAAGGTTGTTGGAGTGGCCGGTTTGGCCTTCGCCGAACCCGGGTCTCTCTTCACCTACGACTACACCAAGGACTACACCGACGACTCTCCTACTTCCAAGGTCACCGCCACTTGCCTCATGGCAAGGAGCTCCAAGGACGAGTCCCACGTGGAGTGTGGGGATAAGGAGAAAGTGGTGGGTGTGACCGGTTTGGCATATGTCGAACCCGATTCACCTCTCACCTACGACTACACCAAGGACTACATCGAGAGTTCTCATATTCCCAAGTTCTCCGACTCTTTTCTTATGGCAAGAAGCTCCAAGGTAATTGTCTCTCCTACATCCCTATCTAGTGTCTTGGATGATCTTGAGAGTAACCATGATTGTGATAGTGATAGTGATGAATTTGGTGAAGAATATATAAAATAAATGTATGCTATCATGAAGTCTCTTCCTCCCATTGCTCGTGCTAGAGTCAAGCAATTAATGGAACTTGTTAGCTCACATGATGAGGCCATTGATAGCTTGGAATCTCGTATTGATGATGAGAAACGAAGATTCAATCTTCTTGTGCAAGAGCTTTGTGAGGAAAAGAATACCAATTCATTTCTTAAACTACAAATTGAAATTTTTGAAATTGATAAAGCAAAAGACATGGACACTATTGATAGGGCTAACTGTTTGTCCCAAGAGCTTGATACCTCAAAGAAAGAGCTTGAGGTTGCTCATGCTTCTCTTACCAAGGACCTTGAGCACCTTGAAAAGGCTAGTTTTCTTGTCAAGCGTGAGCTCATAAAACTTGGAGAGAACCATGACCAACTTCGGGTGTCCTATGAGAAGGCTCTTGGTACATTGAAGGATCCAATTATTGTTGAAAATGATTCTTGTACCTCTAACTCTACCTTTAATCAAACTCTCCTCATTGAGGAAAATAAGAAGTTGAAAGAGCAACTTGACAAAGAGCGCTGTGCACCTACCTCCAAGGGAAAGATCCTAGATGAGATTTTATCCCGTCAAAAGACAAAAATTTCCAAGGAAGGTATCAGTTTTGATCCAAAGAACAACACGAGCAATGCCATTCCACCAAAAAAGATAACCTTTGTAAAATAAGGTGACAAGGTGGTTGACCAAGTCAAAAGGAATGTTGTCAATGGGGGAGCCATGAGGGGCAATCCCAATCATAAGTATGCGGGAAAGTCTAAACCTTCCTATGTGCTATGTAAGGGCACTCAAGGAGATGTATATGCCAAATATGTTGGCCCTCAAAATGGTTATGCTTATAGATGGTACTCAATTTGGGTACCAAAGGATCTTGTTGCTAATGCTAGGGGACCCATTACTCAATGGGTTCCTAAATCAAAGAATTGATTTTGTAGGGTTATGCCTCCGGTGGATCAAAATGGGTGTTTGATAGTGGATGCACCAATCACATGACCGGAGGTAGAAGTGGGCTTGACCAATTCATTCACGATGTCAACTCAACGTCAAGCATCACTTTTGGAGACAACTCTAAAGGAAATGTACTAGGTTATGGTAAGTTGGTGATCTCCAAGGTTTTGACTCTAGAGACCGTCTTACATGTTGAAAACCTTGGTTACAACTTGCTTTCAATTAAACATCTTACGGATGCCGGCTATGACTCCTATTTCTCTAGAACTTTTGTGAAGGTCTTTAGGGGTGATGATCTCAGCTTGGTTCTCATTGGACACGTGGAAGACGACCTTTATGTGGTCGACCTCTCGAAAGAGAGCCAATCTCTTCCTACATGTCTAATGGCCAAGGCTGACAAGGGATGGCTTTGGCATCGTCGCCTAGGTCATGTCAACATGAGAAATCTCAATCAACTCCTAAAGGGTGAGCATAGTATTAGACTAACAGGTGTATCCTTTGAGAAAGATCGTGTGTGTAGTGCTTGCATTTCAGGAAAGCAAAATGGGAAGCATCATCCTTCCGTTACCAAGGTGGCCACGTCAAGACCCTTGGAGCTTCTCCATTTGGATCTCTTCGGGCCATCAACATATGACTCCCTTGGTGGAAGAAGATATGGTCTTATCATTGTTGATGATTACTCAAGGTATACTTGGGTCTTTCTTCTCAATACGAAGGATGAGACCTACAAGGAATTCATGATCTTCGCCAAGCAAGCTCAACACACTCATGGAGTGGAGATCAAGACCATTAGAACTGATAATGGCACCGAGTTCAAGAACTACACCATGCAAGAATTTGTTGAATATGAGGGTATCAAGCATGAATTCTCAGCTCCTTATACCCCTGAACAAAATGGTGTTGTTGAAAGGAATAACCAGAAAATCATTGAGATGGAAAGAACAATGTTGAGTGAATTCAAGTCCCCCCACAATTTTTGGGGAGAAGCCATTGCTACCGCGGTCCACTACACGAACCGGATCTTCGGCCGAGCTTCCTTGGACATGACATCCATACGAGATTCTCACAAGTAAGAAGCCCAATGTCAACTACTTTCGTGTCTTTGGATGCAAGTGCCTCGTCAAGAACAAAAAGGAAAAGCTCGGTAAATTCGAATCTAGAACTATAGAGGGTATATTTGTTGGTTATGCGGAAAACTCTCATGTCTATAGATACTACAATAAAACCAATGGTTGTGTTGAAGTATCTTGTGACGTGGAGTTTTTGGAGAATAATGGCCCCCATGAGGGGCAAGTTTCTTCTCGTGATGTAGGTGATGGCGATTCCTCTCAAGTCATCAAGTTGATGGGTATTGGGCATATCTTGCCCACCGAGTCTCACATTCATGTTCAACAAGATGATGGGGGAAAATCAAGCTCAACTCAATAAGAGTCGAGCTCTACCCAAGTTTAGCCATCAAATGCACCACAAGATCAACATCTCACTCAAGATGCCATGCAAACCGAAGAACAAGAAACAAGCCCTCAACCCTTTGAGCAAGACCAAGTAGAAGATCAATCTCCTCCATCCCAAGGTCAAGCTCAAGATGGTGTCAATGATCAAGGCCCCTAAAAAGATGAATTCGTTGATCATGAAGGCACAATTCGAAAGATCAAGGCCGCCTCCATTGCAAGTGGACTTCAAGTCAACAATATCCTTGGAAGCATATCAAGAGGGATCGAGACCCATGCCAAGAAGAAGAACCTCACAACCTTTTGTGGGCATCATGCTTTTGTGTCCAACTTTGAGCCCCTCAAGGTTCATGAGGCTTTGGAGGATCCGGATTGGGTCATTGCCATGAAAGAAGAACTTGAGTGTTTCACCCGCAATGATGTTTGGTATCTAGTGGAGAGGACTAAAGATCATCGCATAAATGTCACTAGGACCAAGTGGGTGTTCAAGAACAAGCAAGATGAGTACGGGGTCGTCACAAGAAATAAAGCAAGGTTAGTGGCGCAAGGGTATTCCCAAATAGAAGGTATTGACTATGAGGACACCTTTGCGCCCGTTGCTCGTCTTGAAGCTATTCGTCTCTTGCTTGCTTATGCATCTTTCCATAACTTCAAGCTTTATCAAATGGATGTGAAAAGTGCATTTCTTAATGGTCCCTTGAAAGAGGTTGCATATGTATCTCAACCCCCAGGTTTTGAAAACACACGCTATCCCAACCATGTGTATCTACTCCATAAGGCTCTCTACGTACTAAAGCAAGCTCCTCGTGATTGGTATGAGCACCTTATGGATTTCCTACTCATGGATGGGTTTAGCGTGGGTAAGGTCTATTCCACCATTTTCACCAAACGGGTTAAAGGGGTGGCTTATTTATTGTTAAAATTTATGTTGATGATATTATCTTTGGTGGAACTAACGAATCTCATAACAAAGCTTTTTCCTAGTTGATGACTATGAAATTTAGGATGTCCATGATGGGGGAGTTGAAGTTCTTTCTAGGCTTCATCATAAAGCAACTTCCTCACGGCACTTTCATCTCTCAAGAGAAGTACATTAAGGACATGATCAATAAGTTTGAGATGGCCAAGGCTAATCCCATGAAGACACCCATGCCACTAAATGGACAACTTGGCCTTGGAGTTGTGAGAAGGACGTGGATCAAAAGGTATATCATTCTATGATTGGTTCCTTGCTCTACCTTTGTGCTTCTAGGCCGGATATCATGTTAAGTGTTGGAATGTGTGCTCGTTTTGAATCCGCTCCCAAGGAGTGCCACTTTATGGCGGTCAAACGGATTTTTAGGTACCTTGTTCTCACTCCTACTCTCGGGCTTTGGTATCCAAAGGGGTCAACCTTTGAGCTTGTTGGCTATTCGGATGCCGATTGGGCAAGTGATAAGGTTGACCGGAAATCAACCTCCAGGGCTTTCCAATTCATTGGCCGGTCGTTGGTGAGTTGTTCTTCCAAGAAACAAAACTCCATAGCCCTATCCACCGCCGAAGCCGAATACATATCTGCAGCATCTTGTTGTGCTCAATTGTTATGGATGAGGCAAACCTTGAAAGACTATGGTGTGTCTCTTGGTATGGTGCCTCTTCTATGTGACAATGAAAGCGCAATAAAGATCGCCAATAACCCCGTCCAACATTGCCGCACCAAACATATTGACATTCGCCACCACTTCCTACGTGACCATGTCGCAAATGGTGATATCAATCTCACTCATGTGGGTACGATGTTCCAATTGGTCGATATCTTCACGAAGCCTTTGGATGAAGCCCGGTTTGTCATGTTGAGGCGAAAACTCGGTATCCTAGATCCTCAAAACTTGGATTGATTTGCTTCTTGTGCTATATTCTTGCTCTTAACGTGCTATGTAGCCTAGTTGTGCAGCACATATAGGGATGGTCATCTCATCATGTCTTGGTTTGGTGCTTACCTATGTGTGCAACATAAATTGATCTCGTGTCATGATAGGGGTCCAAGCATCTATCTTTGAGGCGCCATGACATGTGTGCTTAAACATAAGGGGAGAAATCCTCCGCCAAATGGTTGGTTTTGTGTATTGAGTGCCTTGATGTTCAAAGCTAAATCCTATGTCCATGGTTGATCTTCGTGTTTCTTCATAACCTTGTCAAATGGACAGTGCTTTATCTGGTTTTCATTTGTACTTTGTGTATATGCTCATATGATTTCTCACAGTTCATCATCTTTAGAAAAATTTCTTCATACGCTGTCTCCAGAAAATTTCCGGCAAAAATCCCGGTCTGCCGGCCTAGCAACCAAAAATTCCGGCGACTGCCAAAAATTCTGGCAGCAGATCGAAAACCCTTATAGAATATGTTTTCGATTAGCTGCCAAAATTTTTGATCGCCACTGGAAATATCGATCACGGGGCCAGTTCACCGATGCTCTCGCCAGAAAATCCGGCGTGGGCGCCGGTTCTACCGGACTTACTGCCAAAAAAATTCTGAGGTGGGTATTTATAGCCCGCGCGTGGGGCAGTTCCACCTTCTTCCTTCTTTCTTCCCCACGCCCTCCCCTCCTCCATGGTTGCCGCCCCAAGCTTCCCCACCCCCCATAGGCCCTTCCCTCCATCCAAATCCCTCCCCACTCCACCAAGTTGTAGATCGGGCCTCTACAAGTCTTCTCACCAAAGGTTTTGCTCTCTCCTTGCCTGCATTGGGAGGTCGGGGAGTGCTCTCCCTCTTTCCCATGTGGTGCTTTCTTCTTGCCCATCTTTGGCAAGGGAGGGCATGGCTTCTTCTTCGGCATCCGAGGGTATTTTGCTCTTTCCTCTCCTCTTTACCTTTCTTGTTGGTGGTGAAACCCTAGCTTTCATGGTCAAGCTTGTGCTCCCTTAGTTCTCTCTACCCCCTAGTAGAGTAACTAGGCTAGTACCATCCTAGTTTCATCCCTGTTATCCCACATGTTGTTTTTTCCGTAAGTACTAAGTCATGGACAGTTCCCCAATCGATTGCCTTGAATTTTCGGTCCTAGGCCCGGTCGAGCCGATACCGTCGCCGAAATTTCCGGTCACCGTTCCGGTCTACCGAAATGCTCGCCGGAAATTCCGGTCAAGCTTTCGGTCCGCCGGAACCGTCGCCGATCATTCCGGCGACAGGATCGGTTCTATCGGACCTGGAGCCGAAACTTCTATTTTGCTTGTTTTTCTGTCCATGCGCTTGCCCAACTTTCATTCTGTGTTCTCGTGAGCTCTTTTATGGCATATAAACGCATTTGCTTTCTTTGCCTTGCGTTCTTGTTTGCTTCTTGTGCAGCGTCTGACCACAGCGATTTTGAGCCAGACACCGGCAAAAAGAGAAAGCTTACTATTCAGCGGCCTCCTCCTCGCCTCACTCAGCGTCAACAAGCAGATGCTATCGCAGGGGGTTCTGGTTTTGCAAGTGGACAGAAGAAGAAAGCCTCTGCTGGAAGATCCGCTCCCAAGGGCAAGTCCAGTCTTGGTCCTACTGAAGAAGAAGTTCCTCTCAACTACAATACTGCTTCAGATATCTCTGTGAATCAGTGGAGGGACTTAAGGAGGCAGAATCCGTACCGCTTTCCCAACCGCACCTATCTTGGTGCTGACAGAATGTTTTGGACTAACACTTAGAAGTTCTTTTGGGATGACTTCTACAATGAGCCAACTCGTACGAGGAGGGGTTTCTTTGTTCCTCCCAAGTATCTCAATGAGGACCACTATGCTCATTACCTCTCTACAGATTTCGAGCATGTGGATGTGGCCCTGAAGAAGATGGATGTCTTTGGTCTTGCTACTATCAAGGTTAAGCTCATGCCAGATCTCATTCGCCAGTTCTTCTGCACTGCTTACTTTCACACTGATGATGCTCGCACTGTCACTTGGATGACCGGCGCCAAGACATACTCGGCTTCCTTTGATGCTTTCTGACATGCCCTGGGTTAACCTCCTGACCGTGTCTCTGGCTTCTGCATTCACTCTGAGAAGGCCTTCAGTGACAACCAGCTCCTTTCATGCTATCCCAGTAAGCCCAGACATGAACCTCCCAGCTTGTCAAGCATTTACTACTACTACATGGTGCTTGCTCGGTTCTTTCGCTACAATCTTGTGAGCAAGGCCGGTGATGCAGTTGATGTATGTGGTCACCACAAGAACCTGTTGTACTACTGTGATTCTTGTCGCCTATGGAAGATCAATGGGTGTGATTTCATCTACTGTGATATTCAGTGGTCCATCGAGAAGCGCATGACTCCCAACTTCTGTCAGTATGTTCAGCGTATGATTAAGTCCACCGTCCCTGCATCTGCTATCCCCAAAGGTCCGCGTGAAGATATGGAGGAGTTCACCTTACCTCGTCGGGGCTCTCATGTGGATCTCCCTCAGATGATGTCGTCTGAGCGCCGGACCAAGCTTGCTCATGATCCTCTTTCTGCTGGCTCACGCTCCCGTCGGGACCTTCCCCGTGCTCTTCCTCGCAAGAAAGGTCTTGCCCGTTTCTTTAACATCTTGTGGGATATGTGTCGCTCCTCCTATTATGTTG
Organism: Avena atlantica; assembly: GCA_910589765.1. Lineage (NCBI taxonomy): Eukaryota > Viridiplantae > Streptophyta > Magnoliopsida > Poales > Poaceae > Avena > Avena atlantica. The sequence goes on along the minus strand of OU342735.1, from coordinate 481,435,337 downwards.
CCCATCGTAGCTTAGAGCTCAGTCAGGAGAATAGGGGGCAACACAATGCCTTCTTGACAGAACGTGGTCGCCCAGTGCCAGACTTGGGCAATGCTTTAGGTCCTGTTCCTTATGTCAACTTCGATAAGACACCGCTGGATGAGGACATGTTTAGGGGTTTTGATCCATCAATGTTCCCCGGGTTTGCCACTTCCAGTTCCTCTCAGCGTCGCGCTACACCTTCAGGGAATGATGACGAGGATGAGGACGAGGACGGAGAGGAGGGTGACGACGAAGAAGAAGAGGAGGAAGAAGCCAATGATGATGATGACGATGAGGACAACTTTGCTGGCTAGATCGTTTTCTCCACTCTTTTCTTCCTTTTTGGTCTCGATGCCAAAGGGGGAGAGAGAGAGTAGAGTCGCTTCTTTCATGCCTTGCCTCTTACATAGGCCCTACCTTGTTCGTTTGCCTCTCATGGGCTTGTGCTTTTATTTGCTCTATCGAACAATTTGTGTGTGTCTGGACAACTCTGCAGTTCTCTTATTATACTTGGATTCCCTACCACTATGTGCTTGCTATTATGTGCTAGATCTAATCGTATCATAATATCATATTTTGACTCTAGCTCGGTTTGTCATCGTTAACCAAAAAGGGGGAGATTGAAAGGGCAAATAGCCCTTATCTAGTGTTTTGGTTAACTATGACATCGGAGCTAGAGAGCAGACTAATGTTTCTACTAGCTTCTCTACAGGTGAGAGTCCGCAGTTTGATGGTGAAAGGTGATGTGTGACCCCCCATTCGTTTCTATATGAAGAGCCCGTGGTATTATTTATTATTCTCTCTTATTTACTCTTGAGTCAAATAGGAAACACCGCACTATTAAGAGAGGTGATCTCGATGCGCTCTTTGGGGTTGTTCTACACCAAATATACTTCTCATTATCCACCACCACACACCCTTTCTAAGAAAGAGAGAAAAATAGCCCTGAAAAATGAGTCCAAAGGGGCTACTACGAAATCGGCAAAAGTGCCGGCAGCGCCGGTGCTGTCGCCGGAATTTCCGGTCGCCGCCGGAAATTCTCGGTGAACACCGATATGGCTTACTGCATGGCCTTTCGGTTGTTCGCCGAGAATTTTGGTCGCCGCCGAAACTTCCGGCGTGTGGTCCGGTCCGCCGGAGCTGTCGCCGGAATTTCCGGCGAGCAACTCGGTCTGACCGGACTTATTGTCGGTTCTGTCGCAGGAACCCCCAAACGGCTCTTTTCTCCCCATACTATATATACCCCTTTCTTCTCCACTGAGAGTTTAGGCATTTGAGCAAACATTCATCTCTTGAAGCTCTCTCTCTCCCCCATTGTTGAAACACAAAAGCTTGAGGATCTCCCATTCTACCCAACCAAATCCAAATCCCTTTGGTAGAAAGGAAGAGGAGGTCCCGATCTACGTTTCCACCAAGCCAAAGTTCGTTCCCCCTTGAGTTCATCGAGTTGGCTTGTTACTCTTGGGTTTGTGGGAAACCCTAGGCGGTTAGGGTCGCCCGAAGGCATTCGGCTTGTAATTTACTCCGTGAAAAGTTTGTGAGGGTTTGGAGACTACCTTAAAGTCTACCACGAGTAAGTGAGCTATTCCTTCGTGGGATAGGATCGGAGAAGAAGGTCAGTCTTTGTGGCGCGTGAGGAATCCTTCGTGGAACCTCACACCTCTCCAACGTGACGTAGCCCCCTTCTAAAAGGTGGTGAACACGGGAATACATCTTCGTCTCCGCGTGCTTCGGTTATTCCTTAACCGATCTCTTACTTGTGTTGTTTACCTTGTGATAGCCTTCGATCTTGAAGTATCTTGTTCATCATCTAGGTTGCCTCACCTAGTTTGTATTTAGGCTTACTTATATTCCACAAAGCCTAAAACTTGCAAAAGATTATAAAGAATTTCGTAGAAACCTATTCACCCCCTCTAGGTTAACCATCTTACACTTTCACAATAATGATTTAAAAATCATAATTTTTTCAAATATCCTTGAAGATTTTCCAAAGATCTTTAATAAATTTTAAAAATCATGAATAATTGTAAAAAAAACATAATTTTTTTTGTAAAAATGATACAAAATTGTAATAAAATGATTGAATATAAAAAACATGAACCAAATTCAAAAAAAATGAACCAAATTTTTAAAAAAACATGAGTATTTTTCATAAAACATGAACAATTTTCAAAAAAATAGTGAAAATTTTAAAAACATGGACCCTTTTCAAAAATCATCAACATTTTTTTAAAATCTGAACAATTTATCAAATTCGAATTTTGAAAAAGGAAAAAGAAAAAGAAAGAAGAAATAGGAAAAAGGAAACAGAAAAAATAGAAGAAAGTCACCGAAGCGAACTGGGCCGGCACATCGTGGAAAGCTCCAGTGTGGCGCGACGCTCGAGCGCCGCAATAAGCGGCATATAGCATTTTTGTGGTTGAAACGACGTAAGGAGCGTCATATAGGAGCTCCCAGGATGAACGCCGGGCCCATCAGCCTCCCCAATCCACACAAAAATCGCGGAAAATCCCCACTCTTCTCCGGCTCCGCGCGGCGCGGTGCCATTCTTCTTCCGCCTCCCCGCCTCCACAACCCAACCCAAAATATCTCTCTCTCGGCGCCGGCGCAGCGGCGCTCGCCTCCTCTGCCACGGTGAAGCCCTTCCCGAGCCGCCCCCTCCGCCTCCGCCCCCTCCTCATGTTCGCCTCCGCCCCCGCAAGTTCGCTCCACCTCTCCCACCCGGCGTTTAGCACCAGGCGTCCAAGGCTCGCGCGCTGCAGGTCCTCCCTTGCGTCTTCGTCCTCGTCGGGCGCGGCGCCCCCACCCGCGAACGCGAACCACCTCATCCAGACGCTCTGCGCCAACGGCCGCCTCGCCCGCGCCGCCGCGCTCCTCCCGGGCCTTCCCGCGCCCACGCAGCGCACCTACGAGTCGCTCCTCCTCGCCGCCGCGCGGGCCGGGGACGCCGCGCTCGCCGCGGCCGTCCACCGCCGGCTCGAGGCCGACCCGGTCTTCCGCTCGGACCCGTTCCTCTCGACCCGCCTCATCGAGTCCTACGCCGCGCTCGGTGCGCTTCCGGCCGCGCGCCAGGTGTTCGACGAGGCGCCTGAGAAGAGCATCTTCCTGTGGAACGCTCTGCTCAAGGCCCTCGCGCTCGCCGACCATGGTGACGAGGCAATCGCGCGCCTGTCTGACATGGGGTGGCTGGGAGTACCCGTCGACAGCTACAGCTACACGCACGGACTCAAGGCCTGCATCGCTGTGTCGGCATCACACGCACCGGCTTCTGCCCGTGTACGTGAGGTGCACGCACATGCCATCCGCCGTGGCTACGCGTTGCACACGCATGTCGCCACTACTCTTATCGACTGCTATGCAAAGCTTGGGATCGTCAGCTATGCTGAGAGTGTGTTTGCTGCAATGCCAGAGAGGAATGTTGTTTCCTGGAGTGCCATGATCGGGTGCTATGCCAAGAATGAGAGACCAGCTGATGCAATTGAGCTCTTCAAGGATATGATGGCTTCTGATCCAGACCTGGTGCCTAACTCGATCACGATAGTAAGCGTCTTGAATGCGTGTGCAGGAGTGAACGCTCTCGGTCATGGCAAACTGTTGCATGCTTATATTCTTCGGAGGGGTTTCCACTCACTTGTTTCAGTAGTGAATGCATTGATGGCAATGTACATGAGATGTGGATGCCTTGAAGATGGCCGGAATATCTTCAACTGGATAGGCCATCGGAGGGATGTTGTGTCGTGGAATTCACTTATATCTGGATATGGGATGCATGGCTTTGGCCGTGAGGCGATCCAGGTGTTTGAGGAAATGGTCCAAGTTGGGCTATCACCGAGTATCATCACATTTATCAGTGTCCTTGGAGCTTGTAGTCATGCCGGACTTGTGGATGAGGGAAAGGAGTTGTTTGAGTCGATGGTGGATTATAGTGTTAAACCTCGTGCGGAGCACTATGCTTGCATGGTAGACCTCCTTGGTCGTGCTGGGCAGTTGGATGAAGCCGTGGAGCTCATAGAGAGCATGCACATTGAGCCGAGCCCTCAAGTGTGGGGTGCACTTCTTGGAGCTTGCCGTATTCATGGTCATGTGGAGTACGCAGAGATGGCTTGCTCTCATCTCTTTGATCTTGAACCCAGAAATGCTGGGAACTATGTACTCCTCGCTGATATTTATGCTCGAGCTAAATTGCAGAACCAAGTTGATGTGCTAAAGGACTTGCTGGAGGAGCATGCGCTGGAGAAGGTGACTGGTTGCAGCTGGATAGAGGTAAAGAAGAAGCTCCACTCATTCACGTCCGTGGACAACAAGAACCCACCTGTTGAGCAGCTTCAAGCTCTGATAGGTGAGTTTGTGGCAGAGATGAAAAATGAGGGCTATGTTCCTGACACAGGGATTGTTCATTATGATATTGAAGAAGAAGAAAAGGAAAGGATTTTGCTTGGTCACAGTGAGAAGCTGGCAGTTGCTTTTGGGCTTATCAACACTGGTAGTGGGGAAGTCATCAGGATCACCAAGAACCTGAGGCTGTGTGAGGACTGTCACTCAGTTACCAAGTTCATCTCCAAATTCACGGAGCGGGAAATTGTTGTGAAGGATGTGAACAGGTTTCACCACTTCAGGGATGGAACTTGTTCATGTGGCGATTATTGGTGAAGATGCTGCAAACTCGTTGGTGTTTTTTGATCTTTGCTGATCATACCAAGTAGGAACTATTGTACAGCCTAACATGATTAGACTAGCCATTGATGACCCAGTCTTTCAGGAGGAACCTCAAATTGAGTGCTGGTCTTTACTTGGAGACCCGATGGAACTTCTGCAAGGCATTTTTGACACGTTTGTAATGGGTCCCCCTTTAGCGACATGTTTTGTACTGGAGTACTAGTAATGTTCTTCCTGATACATTCTTTAATTTCGCTCTTGTAAAATCCCAACTAATGCTGATACTCAGACTTGAGATTTGTTGAAGAATGCAAGGAAGGATAATACTATATGATCAGAGGTTCATGTCCCTGTTTTTTGGCACATAAATAAGTGGTCGTTGCATTCTAAGATTGTGCAGATTGCAGTTTACTCTTCATTTTGGCGAGACTTGTGACAAGTCCTATCACTAATGAGTTGCGCGAGTCGAGACTTCTCTTGCAACTGAGACTCCAATAAAGCGTCTAAGCTCCGTGGAGCATGGGCTCTTTTCTCTCTTATCATGGCCTGGGGCGTGTGCCTCGCCTGATGCCAGAAGTCTCAGCACGATCTGTGGTTTTTCAGCACATGATGTCAAACGCCATTACCTAAGATGTATTGCCGTTGACGGTTTTATTTGAGCTGCTCCTTGAGTACACATGCCATTGAAAGACAACATGGCAAAAAGATTTGAGACTTCATGGGAAACAGCATAGCTGTTTTTCTCATATATATAGCACAGATGTGCTGATGCAATTCTATAGTTACAACTAGTGCCGTAACGACATTGTATGTATCAATCATTGTAGAGGCGATCACAGAGCTAGACGGCGACTTCTGCAAGCCAATTTTGACACGTTTGTAATGGGTCCCCTTTAACGACATGTTTTGTAGTGATGGTCTTCCTGATGCATTCTTTAATTTGCTCTTGTAAAATCTCAACTACTGCTGATACTCAGACTTAGATTTGTTGAAGATATGCAAGGAAGGATAATACTTATATGATCAGAGATTCATGCCCCTGTTATTTGGCGCATAAATGAGTGGTCGTTGCATTCTAAGAACTGTGCAGATTGCAGTTTATTCTCGTTTTGGCGAGACTTGTGACGAGTCATATAATAAGGACTTGCGGGTGTCAAGACTTCTCTTGCAACCGAACGATCTGTTGTTTTTCAGCCCCATGATGTCAACAAACATTACTACATAAGATGTATCCCCGTTGAAGGTTTCATTTCAGCTGCTCCTAAGTACACATGCCATTGGAAGACAACATGACAAAAGGATACTTCATGGGAAACAGCATAGCTGTTTTTCTCATATATAGCACAGATGTGCTGATGCAATTCTATAGTTACAACAACTAGTGCCGTAACAACATTGTATGGATCAATCACTTTAGAGGCGATCACATAACTAGATGGCGACATGGTATCAATATTTTTCGTCTTTCTTCTTGGCATGAAGAGAAGGAGCTTCGAAGAGGATTATTCTACAAAAATTGCTCTACAGCAGGAATCCTCTACCTGCAACCAGCCACAAGGGTTGAAGGTTAGTAATTACTCTAGTTAAGCGTTCTATCAAAGAGAAAAGATGTAAAACCATGACTTACTCATTGCAAAGGAAGCTCCTTGTGGGTGTACACAACTCCCTTGTCACCATTCACTACTTGTCCACTCCCTCTTAGAATGCTATACATAATGAGCAAAATAATGGATACATGTTAGGTGAAGATACAAATAGATCCATTTGTTGCTTATGGTAAATAAAATTGGAACTGGCAAAAATCTAGCATAAACAGAGACTACAAAGTAAGATAGTGCACGCAGAACACATCCGCATGCGGAAGTACTGTTATATACGAGGCAAAGAGGGATATAATTGCAGGAAAAACTGCATGTCACAGAGTCCTACCATCGAGTAGTTAGAAGCCCATCAACACCAACAGGTCCACGAGCATGTATACGCCCTGTACTTATGCCAACCTATTCAAGGTATTTTGAACAGGTTCAAACATAGAACTGGATAATTTTCCAAAGAGTAGAAACAGCTCGCGCACAAAATGAACAGTCAAAGGACAATACCTCTGCACCTAGACCAAAGCGGGTCCCATCACAGAACCTTGTGCTTGCATTATGGAACACAGCAGCACTGTCACAGTTTAAACGAAATATCATTTCATTAGTTACATTGAGATTTTATCCAAAAAAAACTATAAATACAGCTAGCATAACCACAAAGTTAAATAAATACCTATCAACTTGTTGTAGAAACGTATCTGCAGACTTTTTATCGGTTGTGATAATGCAATCCGTGTGTGCGCTGAAACAAAAATAATTCAGTCAGATTTAGTGCAACAAAAACAGTAATTGGGGAGAGTGTGTTCAAAGGAAGATGCATACCTTCCATAACGATTTATATGGTCAATCGCTGACAGTACATCGTCAACAAATTCGAGGGTGCATGCCATTGAGCTATACTCGTGATGAAATGAATCTACCTTTGGCACTTTCAAGGTGTCATGTGCAACAGGCCCACCATAAATAACAACTCCTGCAATATGACATCGACTAATAAATCAACTGAGCATATGTCCATCAAATGTCCATTCACACAAATACCATTTTTTTAATTGGTGGTGTCTACTTTAGTAGAAATCCATACATGCGAGTAATTTTGCTAGATTGCAAGCCAACGAAATATAAATTGACATTAGTTTACCATATTCACAACTTGTGATGAAACATAATCTACAATATTGTTTATACTTTTTTACTTCAGGGAGCAGAAAGGACACTGATGACATCATGAATTCAGGGTGCCAGCTAATACCTTCGTTCGCAAGTTCCATCAATAAATCATCAAGACCCTCTGTCTTGTTAAGATCTTTATGAACAAGTAGTGTTTCCTGCACAGATGATGTACATAATCATTTATTTTGTTTGTTTAGACATCCATGTCAAAAATGGTGTATCAGATATTCAGATTTGAAATTAATTAGTATTAACTTCAAGTAGAATCAGTGTTGTGTTACAGTGATATACACAACCTCTGAAAACATCTGTTATGATGAGAAAATTAAAAATCGTACAAAAATATCGAAGTCAGAGACGCACCATAGCATTACATGCTGCCGGATAATCGACCTTTGCATCCAGTACGATACGTTTTGCCATATTCATGTCAGCTGATTTATCAATATAAACATGGCAGATACCATCTGTCGAGAAAAATGAAACTAGAGTTAAGTAATTCAAACAGAGCTGAAATACAATTATGTCATTCCAATAGGGAATGACAAGAGTTCAGTGATAAAAATGGCTTACCTGCATGACCAAGAACGGGAATCTTGGTTGCTGCTTTGATTTGAGAAACAAGTTTATTACTGCCTCTTGGAATAACAAGGTCAATCACATCATCAAGCTGCATAGTGTGCATCCAGTTTAGACATATTCATGTACTCATCAACCAACGTACCAAATGACATGCTTACCTTTAGCAAATCGGCAATCTCATCTTTGCTTTTTACAAGGCCAATAAGTTTTTTACCGACAACATCTGGAATCGCGCTAGTTATGACCTAATAAACATCAATAAATTGATACATCAGAGATCCACATATATTCATTTTTTGATACATCAGAAGCTTAATTAAGCTAAACCATGTTGCTGCATTAAGAACACAATAAGCTGACTATCATACCTGATGTAATATTGTGTTTGATCTCATAGCTTCTTTTCCTCCTTTCAGAAGAAGACCATTTCCACTTCGGATTGCTAGAGCTGCAATCTGTACAATAATGTGTTGTTCATAAATAACAGTTGACCTTGCAGCTGATTTTTATAATCTGTTACCACCAAAGATCTTTACCTGAACGAGGGCATCAGGACGAGATTCAAAAATAATTAGGAGAACACCCAATGGGCAGTACATCTTCTCAAACACTAAATCCTTAGCAACCTACAAGACAAGTCCTTGATTGGTTAAAAACATGAATCACAAGAAACTATAATTTTTTATCTTTGACATATTATTCATAATATAGGTCTTGCAAATTTCAGAATGTGGTCCAGCTCTTTCACCTCTGTTTTTTTCACTGTATGGGAAATAGGGTCCTCCATATCCGCAATTGAACGAATTGATTCCGCAAGGCTTGTTATCTAGAAATAGTTAATATAATGAGAACAGACGATATGAACAAACATAATCTAATATACGGATCAATACGGCTGAGGCAAAGAAGTATATATTTGACCCACCTTTCCTGCCTTCAAGGTCATCCTAGAAATCAAAGATTTCTCATAACCTGAATCATGTGCCGCAGCTAGATCAGCTTCATTCTCGGATAGAATTAAGCCCTCATTTGCTACCAGAGCATCGGCAATGTCTAGCAAAATCTTTTTACGCTCCTCTGACGACAAATTCTGTTTGGTGGACAGACAGAATAAATCAACGATGACAGCAAGAAGAATATTACAACTCAAACTTTTCTTAGATATTTATGATTCTACAAGAGTTGGTGGTATATTTTAGTATCCCTACAATGTCTAATTGTTTCTACAGAAAGCATTAAAGAATACCTGTAGATGCCGTGAGCAATCTCTCGCAGCAACTGCCATCTCACGACTTGTCACTTCCTTGGAACAGTCCCAGACATTTGCTTCATTGTGGAAAAGTGTGCCGATTTTCTCTCCTCGCATAACCTTAATAATGCTATCTACCACAAATCCACTTCATGGATGTAGTAACAAAAGGTTAAAACCAGAAATAAGTAATCTTACATGTAGGCATAAACTCTAGCTTGATACAGTAGTATGGAAGTTGCAGCTAAAATGCAGCGCAAGCTTCTCTACATTCTATCTACAATAAAATGCAGTGTGACTAGCCATATAGTAGCTTGAGTATGTTAATTAACCCAATGGGAATATTTAGTATATATGCATACGGCTAAACTCGTGCTATGATAACAGGGGGGGAAGTTGTAGTCACCTTGCAATTACAGCAGGTACGCCCTTTGATGCGGCACAAACAGCAGCTGCCACTTTAGCTTGCATTCCACCTCTTCCTACACGAGACTTCTCCCCAAAATTAATTAGCTTCCCATGTTTGTCGTTAATGTACGTGTGGATAATCTTTGATTGAGGATCACTGGGTGGACCACTGAAGAGTCCCTCCACATCACTAAGCATGATAAGAAGATCAGCATCCAGTTCTTTTGCCAACAGCGTTGCTAAACTGTCATTATCCCAGAATATACCGGATGAATCCTACAAATGAAGTCGATTGTTACAACATGTTATGGAAAATAGTTGAAGCCTTGAAGGCCTAAAGTAGATACACGTTTCATTCGCACTGGACGTCAATTAAGCACTTTGTGCAGAGATCATTAGAGAAAGACACAAAAGTCTGAAGTTTGGGTGTGCATGCGAATTTTCTTAAGAGAAATCACACCTCATATGGCGCTTTCCTTGTACTGATAGCGTCATTCTCGTTAAACACCGGTATCACTTTAAGATCTAATAGTGAGACAACTGTCTCGCGAAGCTGGTGCCCGAAACTTGGATCCCGGAAATCACGGTCCGTAACAAGAAGCTGAGATGATGTTACATCAAGCTGCAGTGATGGTAAGTTTGGTGTCAGAAACACGTTAACCTCAACAGAAAAGGCAAAGAACAGCAGCATATATGTATAGCAAAACGCACTTGGCTAAACAGCGTGTCGTAGATCGCCATCAGGCCACTCTGCCCGACGGCAGCACAGGCCTTCCCATCCAGGTCCAGCTGCGGGTTCTGCAGATCTGCGAAACTGCAAATCATGGAGGATTATCAGCAAAACGTTGCCATTACACCAGAGCTAGTGACCGTCAGTAAAAACTGTTGTGCGCAAAACTGTCTGCAACCTGCTGTTGATGAGCTTTCGGTACTTGAGCCTCTGCCTCCCGACACCGACGGCGCCGGAGGTGACCAGAATCACCTCGTACCCCTGAAAATTCAGTTCCTTCACCTGAAATATTTCCACATTTTTTACCGATTAGCATCTGTCAAAAGAAAAATTACCCAATGGCTGATGCTGTACTAGTGCTATTAGCATGTACAGGCTCCTTGGTTATTATACTGTCAATAAAAGGACATGGCTTGTAAAACAAATTCAGTTACCTGCTCACAGAGAGCTCCGAGCCTGCCCATGGCCAGTCGGCCATTCTGCCCGGTGACAACGGCGGTGCCCACCTGCCGTACGAGATAGTGGTTAGATGGATCCAATGAACAGAAGACCGATTTACCTTGCAATTAAACTAAAAAAATACATCTACTTGGCAATTTAGTTTTTTTACTAGCCTCCTTGGTAAAAGCGGGGATAATTTAGAACCTAGCACGTGCGTGATTTTTATGCTACGGCAGGGCAGGAGCAGCGATTCAAAGCTAATTCTCGTGGTCAGATACGGATATACTTTACTAAATCAGTTTCGTGACGTCATCAGATCCGAAACTTTTTTATTCTGTTATTATTACAGGCCTCGCGTTTCCGCCGATCACCTTACCCGGCCGTCTCTCGGAGAGGAAAAACAGGATCACGCCGGAGAAGAAGGGCCATACCGCCATAGCACAAGGAACGGGCCGAAACGGCGGGCGGCGGTGGCGTTGGAATAGCGTCGGAGAGGAGGAGGAGGAAAAAGGTAGCTAGGCATGCATGCATGCATGTATTAGGTTGGTCACCTTGATGACGATGCGCTTGACGTCCCTGACGAAGCAGCGGGTGGAGTCGCTGTTCTCCATGTCCGCCGCCCCGACGGCTCCTCCGATGCCTCCCCTGCCCATTATCCCCTCCGCTCCTCCGGTCCTCCTCTTCCTTCCTGGCCGTGGCGACCCGCGCTCGCTCGGTCCGCGTCGCTGTGGATCGGGACGGGGGCGGGGCGGGGATGGAAAGGGAGAAAAAATAGGCAGGCAGGCGGGCGGGTGGGTGGGTGGAAGTGGCGAACCGAACCGTGAGATGGATAACCAAGTGGAGCTAACGGGCTCCTCCGTTTTAAAGGGGGAGGGGAGGGAGAGGGGGGGCGAGCCGCAGCGTCCCGTCGCGTCGCGTTCGGCCACACGGGGCGGTACGTGTGCGGCGAGATGCGGCCGCCTCGCGCTCCTAGATCGTCTGCGGCGTGAGGGTCGCCTAAAAAATGGATCGTCTGCGGCGAGCGGGCCTCGGGAGGGAGAGAGAGAGAGAGAGAGCCCGTGACCACCGCCTTTGACGGGCCTGTGGGAGGCGCGTACGTGTGCGTCGTCCCGGTGCGGAAAAGCTGTTGCGCAAAATATCCCGTCGGGGGACGCGTTTTGGCTGCTTGCGCGGAGGAAATATAGGGGCGAGATGTGTTGGGTTCCGCGCCACCTGTTGCCCCGCACCTGGAACCACTGCGGCCAGGTACTAGGAATGGACGTTTGCGGGGTAGGCTCTTTGGTGAAAGGCTTCGTCCATACGGTGCATTGCATAGCATACACGGTTTGCTTACAAGGACTTGCGTGCAGGCACGATGACCATGTAGTGTAAGTTCCGAGACGATGAGATGCATTCATTTGAACAAAGCATATCATTTTCCTCCCATCTTGTTGCGCTAGCTCGTTACTCACTTAGCAGGGGGAGGGAACAAGCAGAGGAGCGTTATGTAGACTAAATGTAGACTTGTAGGTAGTGATTGTTGAGGGAACCAAAGAAAATGGATGTACTGTATATATGTTCTAGAATTCAGGGTCGCGATTTGCAAAGTAGAACAAGATTCGTATGTCAGTTCCACCAAAAGAACCATTCAAGCGGATGATACAACCAACCGATATAACTCTAAAATGGACGAACCTACAAATTCCCCCTTGGCCACATTTGGTTCCCCAAACCAAACACACCCTTATTGACCAGTGGCCGACGTAGGAAAAAAATACCTGGTGTGCACACCTAAAAATAGACAACTAGACATGATTCCAAATACTACTAGACTAGGGATAATAGTAAAAGGTCTCAAATTCAAGATGGGTCGTGGCCCACTCAACCCACCCTCTGTGTAGTGTTAATGAAAATAGGGGTCATGGTAGTCATAGCCAAATGACATACATTCTAAGCATGGTCTGCTTAGGAAAATATCCATACATGCTTCTATAAAATAAATTTGTAAAGTTATCAACAAGTGAGTGTGACTAATGTTATGGGTGCCACCGGTAGTTTTCAAATGCTTCCATGAAACATTAGATGTTAGACACCGGTGCATAGGATTGAAGATTGCTCGCAAAAGATTGGAACATGAAACTAGAGTTTCTTGCCCCATGTTTGCTTATTATATGTGTCCTAAGAAAAAATACTACTTGAACATGGTCGAACACAGTTAGGCCTCCTTTGATTCTACTGATTTATATAGGTTTCAGACCTTCCGGGGTTTTTCCTTTTAGAGCTATTTGATCCATGGGATTGCATCATATAGGATTAGTTCCCATAGAAACTTTATAGTTCATTTTCGTAGAAAACTTTGCATGGGGTCAGACCTCATGATAAAAACCCTTTGCTGCAATCAAACAACCATGTGTGATATTGCCTATGTCCATAGGATCTAATTGGACATGGCATTCTAATCCTTTGAATATTCTATCCTATGAATCAAAGGAGGGCTTATAGTAAAGTAAATGAACCATAAATTTTGTGATGCTCGCAAAGAAAAATTATACAATGTTAGTACAAAGGGCTGAATACACGTGCATCATGTTCATTCAACTATCCGAGGAAAACTAGTACAATGGATGTTAGTAGTAAGGGACAGGTACACATCCAATGTGTTCATGTTGGATGTATAAGTAAAATTAGTAAATGATAGAAATAAGGGTGGATACACGTACCACACATTCCTATTAGGTGTAATAAGGAAAAAAATGAGCATCCTCATAAGAGGAGTATCTTGCAATTTGCACCCTGTGTTATTGAGTTGTTCCATGGCCATTCCTTCTTTCCGAAAAGCAAGGTGATGCCTCCAAGCGTCTGCATCCAAAAATGCACACATCCATCAATATATAAAAAAGAGTACATGAAGTGGCCAATAGTCAACCCCTATGACTAAGTTGATATCTTTCACAACAAACACTCTCAAGAAGGAAATATACACTTGTGCCATCCTAAAAGGCCAATACAAGAATTTTCCTCCTCGTGCTAGATTTAACCCATCAAGGCTAGAATATCAGCATTAGGACAAAATCTTCAACAAGGAGACGATGCAACGTTTTTCATTGTCAGGTTAACAATTGAAAGTGCACGTGTGCCCCCATGTGTGGGTTAATGACAATCTCTATGAACTAATGTTTACATTGAGTTACACTTATGGAAATTGTCCATTGGCATATGTTGAACCATTTCGTGGCTTTAAGGTTGAAGTATGAAGAAAGGAATAATACTAAGCAATGGACAAGGAGATATTCAAGATTCATCAAGACAAAGTGCAAAGAGTTGATTCTAGTTGGATCAACACTCAAAGAAGAAATGAAGTTCAAGTTCAAGATGATCCATCTCGAGAAGATCATATGCTTGAAGCTTTCCCTCCTTGTTGATCATGGATAGGTGAAGGCATGCCGAAAAAATAGACTCTCCCATGGGAGTGTGGGGAGAAATTCTCAAGTCTTCATCAAGATAGCATAAGCAAGAGCAATCAAGAAATGTGTTCTATCTTGGGAAGGACAAGATCGTCTTCATTAAGATCAAGTGGAATGCACAAGGCAAAGGTATAATCTTGATAGGTTTTATATTTTTCTGGTCTCATGTTGTTAGTTGGGAGACCAGGTTTAGGATAGATAGTTGTACTATCAAGAGTGACTCTTGAGTGAGTAACTCGATCGTATCTTTTAGATATAATTCAAACCTTTGCATAGTTAGTATCATCATTCTTGGTTGCTATTTAGATCATTTTATCCATGTGAGTTTCTAGAGCTTGTGATTATCTTCATAACAAGCTCTAGTCCATCAAAAACGGATTTTACTTATGTCTTATTGCATTTTTTTATCTTGAAGGTTTTATCGGATCCACACCCTGGGAGGTTTATCACATTTTTATACTTGGTATTTTCTCCCTTAGTGGTATCCAATATTTCCGCACGTTGTTAACTTTCCAAAAATTGGTTTCATCTCGATCGGAGTTCGGATGCTTGATTTTTTGTAGTCTTTGTTTCTGATGTTCTGCCGGCTCCAGAGACAGTAGTGTCGGTCCTAGCACCGGCAGTCCCACTCTTGCGGTAGTGCCGCTGCTAGTGCCGCCTACACTGTTGGATATGCTGAACTATGGTACTGTATGAGGGCCAACTATTGCTCGGTACTGCCACGACAGTGTTGCTGCTTTTTCTTTCGAGTTAGCCATGTTCTTTGGACCGACAGTGCCGCATATTGTGCCAGTGCCAATGTTGCTTAATTTCTATTTCGGTTCAGTACCTAGTGCAGCATTGGGCATCTCTTCTTAGACTGAAATCATCAATTAATGTTGTACACGAACTTGGCTAAGATCGTCTCTGTTTAGACTGAATCACTAGTCCTTCACACCTCTAGTGAGTTACACTTGTCGACAAAGGGGAGACGGAGATGCAATGAGCAACTACCGTGGTCCTCCATTCTTACTCATAGGTACACCACCTGGATGCTCGTACCATAAACAAGAATCCTCGACGTTCACTAGTGCGGAGCCCCCCTTTAACTCCGGTTGGGAGGGACCTCTAACAGCGGTTCCCCAACCGCTGTTGAGGGTTCGGTGTTAGAGGGGGGGGCCCTTTAACACTGGTTCTTATACGAACCGGTGTTAAAGGGTGGCGCACGTGGGGCTGCCGCAGGACTCAGCCCCCCCCCCCCCTTTAACACCGGTTCGTATCTGGAACCGGTGTTAAAGGTTCTTCTGCCGCGGCAGAGATTTAGGCCGTTTTCCTGCCGCAGCAGAACTCTGCCGCGGCAGGAAAACGGCCTAAATCTCTGCCGCGGCAGACTTCTGCCTCTGCCCCGTTCTGGGCGTATTTCTGCGGGAGGGGGGGAGCGAGGGGGAATCGATCGGGAGCGGTATACTTATAAATCGTCATCGGTACATACGAGTACATGAATAATTAAGCAACTATTATTATACACAAACATCGTCATCGGCACATACATCGTCATCGTTCATTTTGGTGGATATCTAAAGAGTTCTCCGCCAGGCGTGACGACCTCATCAAGTATGAACCCCGCCAATTCCTCTTGAATGGCTCATATGCGTTCAAATGGTAGGAGTTGGTCCCGCATCCGTTCGATCTGAATATATATGAAGAATGGGCCATCAATATATATATAAGAATAAAACTCAACACAATTGATGGTAATAAAATAATGTTGTGGACTTTGTTTACTTACTCTAAGTTGTTCTAGTGCGGCTTGGCCTGTTGCACATATCGTGTTGCGAATGAATTCGCAAACATAGTACCCACATAAGTTATTGCTGTGTCCCTGATGCGCGCACTTTACGAGAATAGAGAGTTCAATCAAAATAATAATCAATAAAGCATGATATAATGGAATTGGAAGCTAGCTAGTATTACTTACATTTTGGTCTACAAATTTTAGTTCTTCTGACCATTCACCCACGGCCCTGCCCGTGAACATTTTCCAAAACCTGTCCGACAAAGAAAATGGATAAAGGAGTAATTAATTACTTATTGTCATGAAAGTTGCCGATCTAGTGCGATAATATGATTGAAATTACCTCTGGAGCATCTCTCTAAAGTCTGCCCATAGCTCTTTTTCTTTTCGTAACGAGTCCATGACAAGGACTTTTCCTGAGTCGGGTTGAATGACTAGCAGAATAAAGTGGAACCTACGCACGCATAACTCATCATCAATTACACTTAACATCGAGTAAGCCGAAACAGAATGTGTACAAGAGAGAGGGTAACAGTACTCACGAGAAGTTGTAAGGCAATAGTATTTCCCTTTTGGTTTGTTGTCTCAGTAAAGACTTTAGCAAGTAATCTTCTGTTTGCCCGGGTTTGTCTCTTACCACTTCTTCATGAACTCTATTTGGGTCAACGAACCCAATGTCAAAAGGGCCTCCTTTCATGCATTCCATAACCTTTTTCCTGCATAATAGTATATACATATATGGTGAGCATATATATATATACATGCAATTAATGAAGTGAATGAGATGAGATAAAAATTACAGAAATAGTACTTACACACAATAAAGGTTGATGGCAGATTTGTCGAGTTCCTTCTGATTGAATAGAAAATGCAAGTCTTGAATGTTGAAGTCGATTGCGTCGTCTCCGCACAAGAAAATCTGATCTCTTATATGCGCCGTGATCCATTCTACCTTTGTCGTCTTGCAGAAATGAAGGTACCACTTGTGCAATTTTCGCATCTTTGTTGGTAGATTCTTGAGCTCCTCTTTCTTGACGAGATTCTTCCCATACTTCCATGGCTGTATGGGGTTGGCATCGCATTTGGGCAAGTTGTCTCCCATGACGTTCAAGTATGCAATGTAAGTCATCCTCATCTCACTGGCCTTTCTTTGTAGCTCTGCCTCGTAATCATTTACGGGAGGAGCGTCTCGTGTGTCGAACATTTGGAGCGGGGCACATGATTGGTTTTCCTGCTCTCCGAGCATGGGAACTGTTTTCTGGGGTGCCTCACGACTGCTATTTTCAGTCTCCCTACGGCGCATTGCATCCGCCTTCAAAATCTGGCGCTCGTAGTCCGGCACAAGTGGGGTTTCAGGTTTCAAAAGATTATTGTAAAACTTCTCCACCACCGCCGGATCTATTTTCTCCTTTGGCTCGGCCCGTCTAGGTGCAAAGAATTTCTTGACCTGTTCTTCCGAGATCCTATTGGTCTCCTCGTCGCTGCGATTCCACGGTAAAACCGGCAATGGCTTGGCGGAAGGCTGCGGGACGTAGTTTTTTGAACTCTTTGGCGTACGGTTTCCTGCGGATTTCTTTGTGGCAGTGCTACTGATGCTCCTCGTGGCAGTGCTCTTCCGCTTACGCTTAGGAGATGGATGAAGCACCGGAGATGGCTGACGGGCCGGAGATGGCTGCCGCGCAGGAGATGGCTGACGGGCCGGAGATGGCTGCCGCGCAGGAGATGGCTGACGGGCCGGAGATGGCTGCCGCGCCGGAGATGGCTGCCGCGCAGGAGATAGCTGAAGCGGCTCAGACTGCTGACGCTGCGGAGACGGCGGGGGTGCCAGTGACCTCCAATTTGGAAGCACAATGTGTTCCTTCTTCCAAAGAATGGTTGTTTTCACTGCAAATTTGAGTTGAGTTTCCCCTTCACCTGTAGCATGGTCAAGCTGTGCTTCCTCATATTCCTTCACAACCTCATCCACCCCGACAATAGCATAGCCATCTGGAATCGGTCGGCAGTGGTAAGTTCCACCAGCTACAGGAGGTAAGGCATAGCCGACAGCCACCTTAATGGATAAGCCCATTAATCTCACATGCAGCTCAGCGTGTTCGCTCTCCGTGATCTTATCCACGGGGTATCGAGGACCCGTCATTTCAAGCGTGGGCTGCACGTTCTCCGTGGAAGCCACACTGCTTTTCCGCGCAGAGTCTGGGCCGCGGGCAGCTTCCAATGCAGGCTCTTCGTGCCGCTGAGATGGGCCGTTAGCTTGATGGCTCTGTTGTGCATTCACTTGCGCCTGTAGAGCCGCAAGTGCATGTTCTATCTGTGTCATCCGCTCTGTACGCTCTTTTTCTTTTCTGCCGCGCCATCTGTAAGAGTCGCTCCAGTCGGCAAACCCATCCTTCCATGTCATACCCCCTGTGCCTCGTGCATGTCCAGGGTGTTCTTTTTTACCGATGGCACGTGTGAGCTGGTCATTCTCTCTGTCGGGATGGAAGGTCTTGGAGGATGTTTCCTCGTATGCCGTGATGAGTTCAGTGACGGGTTTGGCAAGGATGGTTGGGAAGATACACACTCCTGTTTCTGGGTCCAACCTTGCCCCGATTCCGTAGAACCAAGTCTTTGCACGTAGGTCCCACCCATCTGTCTGGGGTGTGATCCCTCTCTCGCGTAGGGCCTTCTCAGCTTCCTCCCACTTAGGTCTCTGAGATATGTAGCCACCTGACCCCGTCCTCTGGTGATATTCCTTCTTCAGGGCATTAAGCGTATTGGTTTCTGACCTCTTTTTAGCTATAGCACTTTTTTTATATGTCTCAAATTCGGGCCAGTGAGGTCTTATCTTCGCATAATATGCGTCTTCGAAATTTGGAGTCTCGCCAGATTTGATAAATTTGTTCAATTTTGTCTTCCAGTTGCGGAAAGCCTCAGCCATCTTCTTTAGAGTCCACTCTTTGACCTTTTTCTTTATAACCGGGTTGTTTTCATCCTCCTCTGGCGGAAGGGTGAAATTTACCAACAACGAATTCCAAAGCGTTTCTTTGGATCTGTCATCGACAAAGGTACCGTCGCCCTTCTTTGGCTTATTCCAATTTTCAATTATGATTGGGATTTGGTCCCTAACAAGAACTCCAGCCTGACGTACAAATTTGTCTGCGGCCTTCTTGGGCTCCATCGGCCTGCCATCAACACGGACTGCTTTGATCGTGAACTTTGCACGATCTTTCAACCGCTGGCTCGCGCCTCGCTTGCTCTTTTTCGTAGAAGAAGATGGTTGCTGGCTGGTCGATCCAGAGGGCTAAAAGAAGAAAGAAGCGTTAATTAATACATGTAGAAGAAGATTGTTGGTGGAAGTCAGCTGAGGCTTAATCAATGCATATACCTCGCCGGACTTTGTAACCATTAAATTGCGTTCACCGGAGTCTTCATCTTCTCCATGACTAGTACTTGAGCTATCGTCGTCATGTCCCTCCAAGTTCAGATATTGTGAGGTGCCCTCATCAATAATGTTCTCCATTATTTCTTCTTCTTCAAGGTTTCTACTAAGTGGATCCATAGTTTTTAAAACAATAATATTATCTAGAGTAAGAGTGTAAACATTCAAGTGGACTTGGATTCATACACAAATATACATATTATTCATACCAAAATACACAAATAAATACACAAATGAGTCAGAGGTCCAATTTGTATACAAGTTTTAATCTATGCATGTAGTACAATTTATCGAGCAAACAAGTTTTAATCAGGATGAGTCAGCAATCATACACGTGGCGCTCACCGGTGGGGTGACGTTGGTCTCGTCGGGCGGCGGTGCTCGTCGGACGGATGCGGCGGTGCTAGCGGCGGGCTCGTCGGGCGGCGGGCGGCGTCGGCGTTTAGGCGTGGCCTATGAGCTCCGAAGCGGCGGCGGCGAGACGCTCCTGCACGGGGAAGAGAGCGAGGTGGTCAGTTAGGGTTTACGCGTGGCCTATTATAATATCTTTGCTATAAGCTATTTTATTTTTACTCCACATGCTTCTAATTCACATGTGCAAGGATTAAGGCCTAGATCGTCGGAGTCGATGTCACTACGTTCATCTCGCCCATCTTTGGCACCCTGGAATCGTTCCGAGGGTCAATTGGCGATTATTTATTTTCATCCCAAGACTATGTAAATGAAATGGATTGGCCAAACAAAAAAATACTATACAGAAATAGACAAATACTCCATATTTCTCGAATTTTTGCCTCGGCGGGGAGGATGATGTGGATTGGACCGTAACCCAAGTCAATCCCGGTCTTCGTGGTCGCCGTGGCCAACCCTAATTTCCCACGCGCATTTATTGATGTGTAAGTAGGTGTAATGGCATATTTGGGATGTACATAGAGTTGCAGTGGCGTTTTTCAAAAGTTAAGAGTTGCAATGGCGTTTCTGAAATAGCTGGAAGTTGCAATGGCATCTATCTGACAATATTGGCCTAATTGTACGACAGAGAGTAAATTGCATAAAGCTACGACAATTGAGGCTAGGGCTTCAAAAAACTACGACAATTCAGGTTTGCTGCAAAAAAAACTACCAACTTTGTGCCTAATTGTTACAAAAAACCACCAGTTCGCTGTAAGACTCGTTTAACACCAGTTGATCATCTTTCTGACAATATTGGCCCACCTGGATACTGACGTGGCATACGATAAACACTCCAGGGAAGAAATGTATAAGTTGTAATATTTTCTGGGTCTTTTTGTAAAACTTTGAGTGCCCCACATGTCAGTCCACTCTCTACACTTTTCTCTCCCTGTCAACTGGACCCCACCCGTCATCCCTAACCTACGACCATCCATCTGAGCAAGCTCACACGCAGGGAGGGGAGGGGCTCGCTGTTGGAGATATGCCCTAGAGGCAATAATAAATGTAGTTATTATTATATCTTTGTGTTTATGATAAATGTTTACATTCATGCTATAATAGTATTAACAAGGAAACATTGATACTTGTGTGATTTGTAAACTTAATTTGAAGTCCCTAGTATAGCCTCTATACATCACTAGCTTGTTGGTTGATAAATGATTGTGGTTTCCCTATCATGAACATTGAGATGTTATCAACAACAAGATCATATCGTTAGGAGAATGATATGATGGACATACTCCTATAGATAAGCGTAGCATAAAGATCAAGTCATTTCAATAGTTCAATTGCTATATGCTTTCTGATACATAGTAACCTAATTCCTTCGACCATGAGATCATGCATATCACCTTTACCGGATGGATGCTTTGATGACATCAAACACCACACCGTAACTGGGTGGCTATAAAGGTGGCATTGAGTGTTCGGAAAGTATTGGTTGAGACACATGGATCAAGAGTGGGATTTGTCCATCCATATGACGGATAGATATACTCTGGGCCCTCTCGGTGGAATGTCATCCAATTAGCTTGCAAGCATGTGACTGGCTCACAAGGGATCACATATCACGGGAACGAGAAAAGAGTACTTATCGGTAACGAGGTTGAACTAGGTATGCAGAGATACCGACGATCATAACCTCGGATAAGTAAACTATCGTGAGACAAAGGGAAATTGGTATCGTATGTAAGTGGTTCATTCGATCGCAAAGTAATCGTAAAAATATGTGGGAGCCATATGAATTTCCAGATTCCTCTATTGGTTATTGTTTGGAGAAGTGTCTCGATCATGTCCGCATAATTCACGAACCGTAGGGAGACACACTTAAGGATTCGACGTTGTTTGAGTAGTTATGGTATTATGAGAAAGAGACCGAATGTTGTTCGAAGTCTCGGATGGGATCCGGGATATCACGAGGTGATCCGGAATGGTCCGGAGAATAAGATTCATATAAGGAAAGTCCCGTTTCGGAGTTTGGAAATGATTCCGGTGTTTTCATCGGGAATGTTCTAGAAGGTTCCGGATTGTCCGGCACTCCGGGGGAGGGGTACATGAATGTGTCATTACATGTTGGAATGATTGCATCATGTACTAAGTGTTCTTGCTGTCCCAAATAAAGGATTAAATTGAATCCTAAATCAGAAAAGTCAAATGTCCAGTTTGAAAGTCAAACGGCTAAAACAAGAAACTGTGGGAAACAAGCAAGAGGAGGCCAAAACCGAGTTGGGGAGGGAATCCCTCCTCCAACCGGCGGCGCCTCCACCAGGCCGAGTTGGGGAGGGACTCCCCTCCCTCCCCTGGCGCGCCAGCCCCCTCCCACCTATAAAAGGAGGGGCAGGGCCTCCTCCTCTAGACACACAAGTTCCTATCCTCTAATCTCCGGTTTAGAGCCGTTTTGGTTTAGAGCTTCTAATTGCCCTAGCCTTCGGTTTAGAGCCTTCTAATTGGTGTGTCTAATCCCTAGACCACTAATAGTACTCTCTCATACTCCACCATACTCGCTCCGGCTTAAGGCGAAGCCCTGCGGGATCTCCCCTCTACTTCTGGTACCACGCCGTTGTGCTGCCGGAATCGCGAGGAGAGTGCTACAACCTCCGCTGCCTGCTGGAACAAGGGAGAGGAAGGTCTTCGTCGAGTACCGAACGTGTGACCGACTGCGGGAGCGCTGCCAGAACGCAGCGCCGGAAGGATCGTCTACGCGATCTTGAGATCGGAAAGAGTACGACTACATCACCCACGAGAATCCGCTCTCGTTAAACACTTTGGAATCTTTGAGGGTAAGTTATTCCATCGACTCGTTGCTACAATCTAGTAGATAGATCTTGGCTTGTTTGTTTGTATGCGATAGAAATTTTTTGTTTTCCATGCTACGAACCCCTGCAGTGGTATCAGAGCCGTGTCTATATGTAGATCTGTTGCACGAGTAGAACACAATGGTCATTGTGGGCGTTGATGCTTTTATTGTTGATTGCTTCTTGTGTACTTTGCATCTTGCGGTATGTTGGGATGAAGCGGCCCGGGCTAACCTTACATGACATCGTTCATGAGACTTGCTCCACGCTTGACATGCAACTTGTATTGCATAAGTGGCTTTGCGGGTGCCTGTTTCTCCTAGCATAGTTAAGATCCAATTTACAACGGGTGATTAACAATACTAGTATCAATGTTGTGGTTCTTGTTCGTAAGTTAGAACGACACTTATTGAAAGCCCCAAACCACGTAAAATATTCAAAGAAAGTAGAGGCGTCTAACTTTGTTTTGCAGGGGTGTGCAGTGATGTGATATGGCCATGATTGTGATTATATTTTATGTATGCAATGTTCCTTATTGTAAGTTGGCAACCGGCAGGAGCCATATGGTTGTCTTTAATTTATGTTAAGACCCGCGTGTCTATTCAAAGTAGTTGTAATAGTTGAAGCCGTTGGACGACAACCATGGAGAGGTGTCATTGACCTTGATGCAATGCCGGTGATGATGGAGATCATGTTCGTGGTTGAAGATAGAGATCGGAAGCACGAAGGAGAAAGGCCATATCATATCACATATATATATTGAATTGCATGTGATGTTAATCCTTTATGCATCTTGTATTGCTTAGTAGACGAAGGTAGCATTATAAGATGATCCCTCATGCACATGAATTTCAAGTCATAGAGTGTTCACCCTTAGTTAGCACCGTTGCTAAAGCTTGTTGTTTCGAAGCACCACGTGATGATCGGGTGTGTTAGATTCTGCAAGTGTATACAACGTGAGCAAGCCAGATTTGCTCATGTGGAAGCTAAGGTTTGATATTGACGAGCCTAGCATGTACAGACATGGTCTCGGAACACGGATCACCGAAAGGTAAAGCATGAATCATATAGTAGATATGATGAACATGTCGATTGTTCGCCATTAAAGCTACATCAACTCTCGTGATGATCGTTTTTGATGTGGTGGATTTGGTTCGTGTGATCACTAAAACAATGTGAGGGATATTGTTTTGAGTGGGAGTTCACCTAGATTAACTTTATTAATTAATTTGAACTCAATTTGTCATAAACTTAGTCTAAACTATTGCAATTATGTTGTAGATCAATGGCGGCCCCTACCATCAATTTTAATGCGTTCCTAGAGAAAGAAAAGTTGAAAAACAATGGAAGCAACTTCGCGGATTGGTTCCGCAATTTGAGGATTGTCCTCACAGCTGGTAATTTGACCTATGTGCTGGATGCACCGCTGGGTGACCCACCTGCAGATGATTCTCCCGATGAAGTAAAGAATGTTTACCTCGCTCGAAAGAATCAGTACTCCATAGTTCAGTGTGCTATCTTGTATGGTTTGGAATCGGAGCTTCAGAAAAGGTTTGAGGATTCAGACCCATATGATATTGTCGAGGATATCAAATTGATTTTTGAGACTCATGCGGCAATTGAAAGCTATGAGGCTTCTGAAAAGTTCTTTAACTGCAAGATGGAAGAGGGCAACTCCATCAGTGAGCATGTGCTTAAGATGTCTGGGCATGCAAACAAACTTCAAAGCTTGGGTATAGTGATTCCTAATGCTTTGGGGATTTACCGTGTCCTCCAATCACTACCACCAAGTTACAAGAACTTTGTGATGAACTACAACATGCAGAACATGAATAAGACGTTGTCAGAACTCTTTGCCATGTTGAAATCTGCAGAAGTGGAGATCAAGAAAGAGCACCAAGTGTTGTTGGTCAATAAGACCACCAAATTCAAGAAAGGCAAGTCTAAGCAAAAGGGACACTTCAAGAAGGGTGGTAAGAAAGTTACCACGCCAGCGAAGAAGACCAAGGCTGGACCTAAGCCTGATACTGAGTGCTTTTACTGCAAGGGAGAAGGTCACTGGAAGCGGAATTGCCCAAAGTACTTGGCGGATTTGAAGAACGGCAACATCAAGAAGAAAGGTATATATGATATACATGTTATTGATGTGTATCTCACTAGTACTCGTAGTAGTGCCTGGGTATTTGATACTAGTTCGGTTGCTCATATTTGTAACTCGAAACAGGTGCTGCAGAATAAACGGAAGCTAGCGAAGAACGAGGTGACGATGCGCGTGGGAAATGGATCAAAGGTTGATGTGATAGCGGTCGGCACGCTACCCCTTCATCTACCATCGGGATTAGTTTTATACTTAAATAATTGTTATTTGGTGCCTGCGTTGAGCATGAACATTATATCGGGATCTTGTTTATTGCGAGACGGTTACTTGTTTAAGTCCGAGAATAATGGTTGTTCGATTTATATGAGTAATATGTTTTATGCACATGCACCTTTGATAGATGGTCTATTCTTTTTGAATCTCGATAGTGGAAATACACATATCAACAACATTGAGGCTAAACGTTTGAAATCAAGCGATAATTCGACCTATATGTGGCACTATCGTCTTGGTCACATTGGAGTGAAACGTATGAAGAAACTCCATTCCGATGGACTTCTTGAATCACTTGATTTTGAATCACTTGAAAGATGCGAAGCATGTCTGATGGGTAAAATGACTAAGACTCCATTTTCTGGTATGATGGAGCGAGCTACGGACTTATTGGAAATCATACATACCGATGTGTGTGGTCCAATGAGTGTAGCATCGCGCGGTGGTTATCGTTATGTTCTTACCGTCACGGATGACTTAAGTAGATATGGGTATATCTATTTCATGAAACATAAGTCTGAAACTTTCGAGAAGTTTAAGGAGTTTCAAAGTGAGGTAGAGAATCAACGTAACAAGAAGATTAAATTTCTACGTTCTGATCATGGAGGTGAATATCTAAGTTACGAGTTTGGCGAGCATTTGAAGAAATGCGGAATACTTTCACAATTGACACCGTCGGGAACACCACAGCGTAATGGTGTGTCCGAACGTCGTAATCGAACTCTCTTAGATATGGTTCGTTCTATGATGTCACTTACAGATTTACCGCTATCATTTCGGGGTTATGCATTAGAAACAGCCGCATTCACTTTAAATAGGGCCCCATCTAAATCCGTCGAAACGACACCGTATGAATTATGGTTTGGAAAGAAACCTAAATTGTCGTTCCTTAAAGTTTGGGGATGCGAAGCCTATGTAAAGAAGTTACAGCCGGACAAGCTTGAACCCAAAGCGGAAAAATGCGTCTTCATAGGATACCCGAAGGAAACTATTGGGTATACCTTCTATCATAGATCTGAAGGCAAAATCTTCGTTGCCAAGAATGGATCCTTTCTAGAGAAGGAATTTCTCTCGAAAGAAGTGACTGGAAGGAAAGTAGAACTCGACGAGGTTGTTGAACCTTCTCTCGAAATTGCGAGTAGCGCAGCACCGGAAGAAGTTCCTGTGGTGCCTGCACCAATAAGAGAGGAAGCTAGTGATGGTGATCATGAAACTTCGGTTGAAGTTGCTACAGAGCCTCGGAGGTCAACGAGAACTCGTACCACTCCAGATTGGTATGATTCCGTTATGAATGTCATGTTGGTGGACAACACCGATGACCCCGAGACATATGAGGAAGCGATGATGAGCCCAGATTCCAATAAATGGCAAGAAGCCATGAAATCCGAGATTGGATCCATGTACGAAAACCAAGTATGGACTTTGGTGGACTTACCGGATGGCCGGAAGGCTGTCGAGAACAAATGGATTTTCAAGAAGAAAACAGATGCTGATGGTAATGTTATTGTCTATAAAGCTCGACTTGTCGCAAAAGGGTTTCGACAAATTCAAGGAGTTGACTACGATGAGACTTTCTCACCAGTAGCGAAGCTAAAGTCTGTGAGGATTATGTTAGCGATCGCTGCATATTATGATTATGAGATATGGCAGATGGATGTCAAAACAGCATTCCTCAATGGAGACATTGATGAAGAGTTGTATATTATGCAACCCAAAGGTTTTGTCGATCCTAAAGATGCTAACAAGGTATGCAAACTTCAACGGTCCGTCTATGGATTAAAGCAAGCATCCCGAAGTTGGAATCAACGTTTTGATAAGGTAATCAAAAGTTTTGGTTTTATACAAACTTATGGAGAAGCTTGTATTTACAAGAAAGTGAGTGGGAGCTCTGTAGCATTCCTAATACTATATGTGGATGACATATTGTTGATTGGGAATGATGTAGACCTTCTTAATAGTGTCGAAGAATATTTGAATAATAGTTTTTCAATGAAGGATCTTGGCGAAGCAGCTTACATATTAGGCATAAAGATTTATAGAGATAGATCGAAACGTCAAATATCATTGTCATAGAGTACATATTTGGACAAAGTTCTAAAGAGGTTTGGAATGGAAGAAAGCAAGAAAGGGTTCTTGCCCATGTTGCCCAATACGACCTTGAGTAAAACTCAAAGTCCGACATCGGCAGAAGATAGAGAAAGGATGAGTAAGACTCCCTATGCCTCAGCCATAGGATCTCTAATGTATGCCATGCTATGTACTAGACCCGACATTGCATATGCTGTTAGTTTAACTAGCAGATATCAAAGTGATCCAGGAGTGGATCATTGGACAGCGGTCAAAAACATCCTTAAGTACTTGAGAAGAACTAAGGATATGGTTCTTTCTTATGGAGGTGATGAACAACTCGTTGTTAACGGTTACACCGATGCTAGTTGGAACACCGATCCGGATGATTCTAAATCACAATCCGGATACGTATTTATTTTGAATGGTGCGGCAGTTAGCTGGAGGAGTGCAAAGCAAAGCGTTGTGGCGAGATCTTCAACTGAATCGGAATACATGGCTGCTTCGGAGGCTTCACAAGAAGCGATATGGATGAAAGAGTTCATTACAGAGCTGGGTGTGGTTCCTAGTGCGCTGGAACCAATGTCTATCTACTGTGATAACATGGGCGCCATAGCCAATGCGCAAGAACCAAGGTCACACAAGAAGCTGAAGCACATCAAGCTACGTTTTCACGCTATTCGAGAACATATCCAGGATGGGGATATAAAGATTTTCAAAGTACACACAGATCCGAATGTGGCGGATCCGTTGACTAAACCTCTCCCGAGGGCAAAACATGACCAACACCAAACTGCCATGGGTGTTCGGTATATTACCATGTAATCTAGATTAGATGACTCTAGTGCAAGTGTGAGACTGTTGGAGATATGCCCTAGAGGCAATAATAAATGTAGTTATTATTATATCTTTGTGTTTATGATAAATGTTTACATTCATGCTATAATAGTATTAACAAGGAAACATTGATACTTGTGTGATTTGTAAACTTAATTTGAAGTCCCTAGTATAGCCTCTATACATCACTAGCTTGTCGGTTGATAAATGATTGTGGTTTCCCTATCATGAACATTGAGATGTTATCAACAACAAGATCATATCGTTAGGAGAATGATATGATGGACATACTCCTATAGATAAGCGTAGCATAAAGATCAAGTCATTTCAATAGTTCAATTGCTATATGCTTTCTGATACATAGTAACCTAATTCCTTCGACCATGAGATCATGCATATCACCTTTACCGGATGGATGCTTTGATGACATCAAACACCACACCGTAACTGGGTGTCTATAAAGGTGGCATTGAGTGTTCGGAAAGTATTGGTTGAGACACATGGATCAAGAGTGGGATTTGTCCATCCATATGACGGATAGATATACTCTGGGCCCTCTCGGTGGAATGTCATCCAATTAGCTTGCAAGCATGTTACTGGCTCACAAGGGATCACATATCACGGTAACGAGAAAAGAGTACTTATCGGTAACGAGGTTGAACTAGGTATGCAGAGATACCGACGATCATAACCTTGGATAAGTAAACTATCGTGAGACAAAGGGAAATTGGTATTGTATGTAAGTGGTTCATTCGATCGCAAAGTAATCGTAGAAATATGTGGGAGCCATATGAATTTCCAGATTCCTCTATTGGTTATTGTTCGGAGAAGTGTCTCGATCATGTCCGCATAATTCACGAACCATAGGGAGACACACTTAAGGATTCGACGTTGTTTGAGTAGTTATGGTATTATGAGAAAGAGACCGAATGTTGTTTGGAGTCTCGGATGGGATCCGGGATATCACGAGGTGATCCGGAATGGTCCGGAGAATAAGATTCATATAAGGAAAGTCCGTTTCGGAGTTCGGAAATGATTCCGGTGTTTTCATCGGGAATGTTCTAGAAGGTTCCGGATTATCCAGCACTCCGGGGGAGGGGTACATGAATGTGTCATTACATGTTGGAATGATTGCATCATGTACTAAGTGTTCTTGCTGTCCCAAATAAAGGATTAAATTGAATCCTAAAACAGAAAAGTCAAATGTCCAGTTTGAAAGTCAAACGGCTAAAACAAGAAATTGTGGGAAACAAGCAAGAGGAGGCCAAAACCGAGTTGGGGAGGGAATCCCTCCTCCAACCGGCGGCGCCTCCACCAGGCCGAGTTGGGGAGGGACTCCCCTCCCTCCCCTGGCGCGCCAGCCCCCTCCCACCTATAAAAGGAGGGGCAGGGCCTCCTCCTCTAGACACACAAGTTCCTATCCTCTAATCTCCGGTTTAGAGCCGTTTTGGTTTAGAGCTTCTAATTGCCCTAGCCTTCGGTTTAGAGCCTTCTAATTGGTGTGTCTAATCCCTAGACTACTAATAGTACTCTCTCTTACTCCACCATACTCGCTCCGGCTTAAGGCGAAGCCCTGCGGGATCTCCCCTCTACTTCCGGTACCACGCCGTTGTGCTGCCGGAATCGCGAGGAGAGTGCTACAACCTCCGCTGCCTGCTGGAACAAGGGAGAGGAAGGTCTTCGTCGAGTACCGAACGTGTGACCGACTGCGGGAGCGCTGCCAGAACGCAGCGCCGGAAGGATCGTCTACGCGATCTTGACATCGGAAAGAGTACGACTACATCACCCACGAGAATCCGCTCTCGTTAAACACTTTGGAATCTTTGAGGGTAAGTTATTCCATCGACTCGTTGCTACAATCTAGTAGATAGATCTTGGCTTGTTTGTTTGTATGCGATAGAAAATTTTTGTTTTCCATGCTACGAACCCCTACACTCGCCGCGCCCTCGCCGGCAACCGAGCTCGCCGCGCCGCCGCGCCGCGCCCTCGCCGGCAACCGAGCTCGACGCGCCCTCGCCGGCCACGCACGCGCTGGCCACGCGCGCCGCGCCGCGCCCTCGCCGGCCACGCACGCGCTGGCCACGCGCGCCGCGCCCTCGCTGGCCACGTGCGCGCTCGCCGGCAACCGAGCTCGCCGCGCCCTCGCCGGCCACGTGCCCGCGTCGCCGCCGTTGATCGCCGTCTACCACCGCGATGCGCCCCGCCGCCCCCAGTTGAGGATAAGAACACAGCGCCGCGCCGTGTCCGTCTCCTCCTCCCCAGCGCGGGATCGGCGAGGTGTTGGCAGTCGTGGTCGTGGTCGCGACCACTGTTGCTGTGGTCGCCGTGGCCAACGCCGTGGACAGCGTCGCCAACACCGGGAGGAGCGGGGGAGGGCCGGCCGGGCGCGGCCGGAGTAGGCGCCGAACGAAGGAGGTGTTAGAGGGAGGGGAAGGATGCGGGTAAGAGAGGGTCGGGGGCGGCGAACCTCGAGCTCCGAGCGGCGACGGCGAGACGGCGGGTCGGGGGCGGCGAGACGGCGGGTCGGGCTCTGAAGCGGCGGCGGCGAGACGGCGGGTCGGGGGCGGCGCTTCTATCTGTGTTCTCGATCGATCTGGCTCAGTGGGGGAAGAAAGGAAGGGGAGGAAGGTGAAATAAATACACCCCCCCTTTAACACCGGTTCGTGGCTGGAACCGGTGTTAAAGGGGGGGGCGTTTCCCGCGCGCATTTATTACCCCCCCTTTAACACCGGTTCGTGGCAGGAACCGGTGTTTAAGAGGGGGGGGATTCGTTTGCGCGCGTATTTATTACCCCTCCCCCTTTAACACCGGTTCCAGACAGGAACCGGTGTTAAAGGGGGGGTGGGTGCGCGCGGGAAACAAAATAAATGCCCCTCGACATTTATTTCATGCATTAAAGGGGCTTTTTTAATTCAAAAAATATGATATGAATTTAGAAAATTCATATCTTTTTCATTTCAACTCAGAAAAATATGAATAATATATCATAATTTTCAGAAAAATAATATCTATCCATTCATGTAAGTCATTTTATATTTACTTTACATGAAACTTTTTAAAATAATTAAAACACTTATTTATTGCATTAAAGGGGCTTTTTTAATTCAAAAAATATGATATGAATTTAGAAAATTCATATCTTTTTCATTTCAACTCAGAAAAATATGAATAATATATCATAATTTTCAGAAAAATAATATCTATCCATTCATGTAAATGATTTTTATTAGATCAAATCATATTTTAATGCCGCATCTTTTGTATTAACATTTTTGAATTGATTGGATATTGAAATGTCGTATCTTTTGTATACACTTGAATCTCACCAAGCCTCTCTCAACTTGCATTGTTTTTTGATCAATGTGTTGGTGGTTTTTTGAATTAGCCATTTGGTGGTTGCTTCACAAAACCGTCCGTTTTTTATGCTCGGAAAATGGAAAATGCCTTTTTGGTGCGATAAAAAGGAAAACTCCTCTTGCAAACTATGCCTTGATTCTAGCCATAACATTGGTCATTTGACCCGAAAGCCAAGAAACCTCGAATGAGATAGGTCATTTTGAGACAGTTACATAAAGCCGAACTGGAACTGAAAATTAAGATACATAAAAGAACTGAAAATTAAGATACATAAAAGAACTGAAAATTAAGATACATGGCCAGATTAAGTAACAATCGGCCGAACTGGAACTGAAAATTAAGATACATAAAAGAACTGAAAATTAAGATACATGGCCAGATTAAGTAACAATCGGCTGAACTTGTTTCGGAATGTTGGAGTGATTCAGTCATGCTCCTGCCTACACCTGTAATACTCGCCACTGTAGTCGTCGTACTCGCCGCCGCCGTCATCGCTGTCGTCGTCGGGGTCGCCGTAATTGAACCTCTGGAGAGTACGCGTGGGCTGGACTTGAGGGTAGCGCGTGGGCTGGACTTGAGGGTAGCGCAGACGGGGGTTAGAGTCGGCGGCAGTGTCATAGGCCCTGACGCTCTGGAGAGTCCGACCGCGCCACCATAGCCGACGGTCGGCCTCGTTGAAGTTAGGAGGAGGTGGGCCGTCCTCCTCGTGCCTGGCGAGCGCCCTCTCATGCCGATCCACGAAGAAGGCTTCCCAAGTAGGGATCGGGATGCCATCTGGGATTCCTCCGCTGCTCCGGCGTGAGCTCGAAGTAGTAGTGGTTCGTGATGGCCATCCGGCGCGCCACACCTAGAGGGACAGGAGGAACCGGCACGCCTCCGACGCTCAGCATCCAGCCGACGGGGACACAGTAGCCCGGCGGGCAGGGGTAGTTCGAGGCGCAAAGCGCTTCCGCCTCCCTGGGGGTTAGTGCTACGGTGGAAGCCATGGGGGTTAGTGCATCACGTCGATTGAAGAGCGGACCTCTAAGACTTTCCAATAGGGTAGGTCCCATAATATAGATTGCTTCTTCCACATGGGCGCATGTCCGGCATAGTCATTCGGAACAGATAGACTGCCAGGACCTTTTCCAAAGATTACTTCTAGGTCCTTGACCATACCAAATACCTCCTCACCGGTACGGAGGACAGGCTTCCTCCGGGGTTCTGCCAGACGTTTGAAATGCTTGCCTTTCTTTCTTACTGGATGCAGGTTCGGAAGAAATCGGCGATACCCTAGGTACACAACCTTCTTACATTTATCCAAATATACACTTTCAGTATCATCTAAACAGTGTGTGCATGCATTGTATCCCTTGTTTGTCTGCCCTGAAATGTTACTAAGAGCTGGCCAATCATTGATGGTTACGAAAAGCAATGCTCGTAGGTCAAATGGCTCCCCTTTGTGCTCATCCCACATACGTACACCTGGTTTGGCCCACAGCTATAAAAGTTCTTCAACTAATGGCCTTAGGTACACATCAATGTCGTTGCCGGGTTGCCTCGGGCCTTGGATGAGCACTGGCATCATAATGAACTTCCTCTTCATACACAACCAAGGAGGAAGGTTATAGATACATAGGGTCACAAGCCAGGTGTTGTGACTGCAGCTCTGCTCACCAAAAGGATTCATGCCGTCTGTACTTAGACCAAACCTTAAGTTCCTTGCGTCACGTGCGAAGTCCGGGTACTCTCGCTCGACTTTTCTCCACTGTGACCCATCAGCGGGGTGTCTCAACAAAGCGTCTTTCTTACGGTCTTCCATGTGCCATCGCAACAACTTGGCATGCTCTTTATTTCTGAAGAGACGTTTTAACCGTGATATTATAGGAGCATACCACATAACCTTGGCGGGAACCTTCTTCCTAGGGGCCTCGCCCTCAACATCGCCAGGATCGTCTCGTCTGATCTTATACCGCAGTGCAGTGCATACCGGGCATGCATCCAAATTCTCATACTTCTCACCGCGGTAGAGGATGCAGTCATTAATGCAGGCATGTATCTTCTGCACGTCTAATCCTAGAGGGCAGACAATCTTCTTTGCTTGGTATGTACTGTCAGGCAACTCATTATTTCTTGGAAGAAGATTCTTCATTTTTACCAACAACTTTGAAAATGTGCTGTCAGTCACACCATTCTCTGCCTTCCATTGCAGCAAATCCAGTGTGGCACCTAACTTTTTGTGGCCATCTTCGCAAGTTGGATACAACAATGTTTTGTGATCCTTTAACATCTGATCCAGCTTCTCCTTCTCCTTTTCAGTTTCACATTCTTCCTTTGCATCAGTAATGGCCCGACCAAGATCGTCATCAGCGGGCCCATCTGCTCCCTCTTGATCTTCATTATCTACCTCCGTTGCATTATCATCATATTCAGGATACATATTATGATAGTTTTCATCATCCTCTTCTTCTTCGTTGTCTTCCATCACAACCCCTTTTTCTCCGTGCTTGGTCCAACAATTATAGCTGGGCATGAAACCGGATCGAAGCAGGTGGGCGTGAATGGTTCTGGTATTTGAGTAGTCTTTCTTGTTCTGACAGTGAACACACGGACAACACATAAAACCATTGTGACCACGGTTTGCATTAGCCACAACGATGAAATTTTGGAGGCTCGTAATGTACTCGGAAGTGCGGCGGCCACCGTACATCCATTGCCGATTCATCTGCATTAATATGTAGTATATATCAAAAAATAATAGGGAGATGACCATTTATATATATAGTACATCAATGACACATGAAACTATAGTTACCGACCTCGACCGAGACGGAAAGAGCAAAAAGAAAGCTTATTTTGAGCTCTCGGGCATTTCACCGAACACCTCTAGTGCATATGAAAAAAACACAAACTAGCACTCTTCACACCCTCTTGCTAGGCTCCAAAATGTGAAAGAATGGAAGAGTGGGGTGTGTGTGGGCTGGGGTGGTGTCTTATATAGCCCCCCCTTTAACACCGGTTCGTGCCACGAACCGGTGTTAAAGGAGGGGGGGGGTGCGCGGGCCACTGGTGCAGGGACCTTTAACACCGGTTCGTGCCACGAACCGGTGTTAAAGGGGGGCTCCTTTAATGCCGCAGAGGCCACGCTGGTACGGCCCCCCTTTAACACCGGTTCGTAGAAGCCGGTGTTAAAGCCCATTTTCGGGATCAACAAAAGCCCTCGTTTCCACTAGTGGTTGCATCCCCACCCAAAGATCGCATGTGATGGCCGGAGAGTGAGACCTCACTCCTACCACGTCCAATGGAGGAATGACCCACGACAACAAGGGGATGAGCACCCAACATATGATTTTCTAGGAACGAGATTGACACACTGTGTACCCAGGTTCGGGGCCCCAACGATGGAGAATCCCAACTCTTGCTATAAACATTACATGAACATAGATCAGCTACAAGGTCTCGTCGGCTTATCATATTAGACGATTGTGTCTAAAACCTTAGTGGCTGACTAATCTTTCTAAACCTCTGTTGTCTGTAAGCTATGTGTCATGTCTCTCAAAGGGTGTCTCTGACTGGCTTTATATATGCAGTCAGGCTATGGTTACATGAGTTCTACTAGACCTCGTATGACGGGTCATTTTCTTGTATTGTAAGCCAGCCTCGTATTGGATGTGAACTTCTTGGTGGATCCAGCTTAGGCCTCCCAACCGTTTGGTTTTGTGCTTCATGCTTGGATCTTCTGATTTGTGCGTCAACATTAGCGCGCCGTGGGCCACTTTAACGTGCTTGGTTATATATGTTAACGTTGTGGGCATACCTGTTTGGTATTCCCTCGACGTCGTGCGATGGGGGGTCGTGCGATGGGGGGCTCAGGTCACCACATGGGGGATGGAACTAGTGAAATACAAGGGGATGAGAAAAGGATGGTACGACCAAGGAAGATGCCAAAGGATTTATGACAGCGGGTGGAGTTTATGACGGTAACTTGGTCAGTGTGAACCTTTTGTTATTCTCCTTCTGTACATGGCACGGCCATTTTCTCAGCCGGCTCCATATAGCATTCACTTTTGTGAAATCAGTTGCATTTTCTCGATTGCATGTGCCAACATATATTTTGTGTATACATTCATAGACTCCAAGTACTCCTATATTTGGCACCGGGATTAATTCGCCCCAAAAAAATCTAGCGGCTGATCCAACGCAATAAATGTAGAGTTAGAATATACCATTGACCATCTAGTACCATGCATCCTTCTTCTTTGTAAAGTTTCCAGACCCAGCAGCAAGGTGACTCCCCTCCAAATAAACGCCGTATATTTACAAGACACCAACTAGGAGGCATTCATGTGCAGCCTGCAGTATGCGCGAAAAAGCAAAGACTAGGAGGCGTGCACCAGGGTCCAGGGTACTGTATGCCGCGGCTAGCTTACCTACCTACCTGATCATTGTGTGCCCTGTACTGTACTATATGGCGGTGCACTGCACCACACGGCGCGCCCGGCCAAACCCGTGCTACGCGCCACACGGGTCCACAATAAGGGTCCACCCACAATGTTGTTTTAGTACTAGCTAGTCTGGTCGGCACGGTCCCAGAGCGCGGCTCGACGGACCTGATGGAAAAGATTCCTCGCACTCGCACATGCTCTCCTCGATTTCACATCGCTCGTCAGTGCGCGACAAACGCACCTGCATGCACGGCGCTCGACGCACTCGGGATCGTTCTTTACGCGAACTGGCCGCAACCAACCACACCGGCCGGCCGCCATGTAGAATCTAGATTATTGGTACGTATCAAAATATCTTTCCGTGCGTGTCAGAAGTTTGTACTCGCTCAGTTTTAAAATATAAGATGTTTTAGGTTTATGAAAAAAATATATCATCTTATATTTTAAAACTGTGGGAGTAATAAAATTTGTGTTTTCTATATCTCATCATAAATTGTCTGGGTGGTGTAGTTGGTTATCACACTAGTGGTCCCCAGTTCGAACCTGGGCTCAGACATACTTTTTTTTCATGTATTGCGTAGGATCCGAATATCCGATTCCTTTTTTTTTCCTTTTCGTGTTGCGTAGGATCCGAATATCCGATTCCTTTCTTTTGAAATTTATTACACATCAGATAAACAGTTTGATGCATGGCCTCTTCTTCCTTTCTTTTGAAATTTATTACACATCAGATAAACGTTACTTCTACATGTTGTTGGATATGAGCTAGTAGCAAAATTGATATGAAATAAAACACTTAATTCTGCACCACAAATACTGTAAACTGGAACCTTTTAAAAAAAGAATAGCATAAAACTAGAGGTGTACATTGGCATGCAGCATATCCGTTCCATTTTGTTCTGCAACCTGTACACTGGCAGCGTGGCTTCTGTAGCCCTGGAGGCTGGGTGTGCATACGTGCCACCTCTTCCCTTGTCGTCACCATAGCTAACGCTCCCAGCCTACCACCTGGCGAGCAAGTCCAAAGACAGTGTCACATGCCTAACTACGAGATGCGTGACGTCAAAGAGGTTAATAACTCCAAACAAACGGCCAATGATTAAGGTGAGAAACGAAGTCGGACGTGTCAGGGCGAGATGCGTGAAGAGGTGATGTCCAATCAGGCAGGGTAATCGAGATCTTGAAACCGTGACGTGTCTAGACGAGATGCATCAACACGTGACGTCCGTCCAAAGCAACCAGTAATGTTTTCTCTGAAGATGAAGATGGAACAACCACCAATTATTCCCCAAAACAACTTCATCAGAGTTTTATTTGCGATGCCCAACCCTACCCACCACACAATGGTGTCTGGAGATGTTACTTTCTGGGCAATGCGCACCTGCTAAGTGCATGAACCAGTGTGAATCGTGATCGATGGTTCATCTATACCTCACGTATGTATCCAAAGAGGCAAAGGACGTGCCCAATATCGACGTGGCTTTCGACGTCGTGACGAATTTGTATCCCGGAAGTCCGGTTGAAGAGTAAGACGGGTCACAACCGCCAGTACCACCGGCAACCATGTGGCACGACAACAAGATCGTGCCACCTAGCCAATGTTCTTGAAGTGTTAAACGTGCATTAGAGTATATCCCAAGTGTTTATGATTATATTTCGAATAAATCGTACGTCATTCATACTTGAGAGAGAGCATTGAACAGTGACAACTTGAAAGTTGTGAGTACGTGTCAAACGGCCGACAGGGTGCAAGTGCCTTGGATAGCTCCCCCTCGGGATCGACTAGATCTCTTTGGATGTTATACACAACCATTATTCAGAAACTTGACAAGTGTATAGCTGACATTGGATTGGATATAGTGAGAATATGGTTCACACACTATATGTTGGATATTACAATTATAAAAAATTTAACAGGGTACTGTCTCGAATTATATCCAGGTTAGTTCCCATCCACAGTTTCCAATCCAACATGTCACGAGGAGCTTCACTAATATCCAATGTCTCAACATCACAATGTAGACGTGTAATTGTGTAAATGTCAAGCTCTAGATATGTGATGCCACGGCTGGATGGATATATATGACATTTATAGAAAAAGGATCGTAAAGCCCACATAACATTCTCAGAATGCCGACTACGGACTGCCATGATATGGGTTAGAGATGGCTCTTTTGGTTCGAACGATTTTAAAAATGCATGGATAGGAAATAAATACTATTGTGGCATGTTTAAAATCCCACGTGAACCGCAAACACATAAACAAACGTTGGTTATGTGACAAGAGAAACCAAATAGGATTGTGAACAGGATTAGTGTGCTCATATCATAGTTGTCATCAATGAGATTCAATTAAAATAGCGTGCAAAGTAGCTCATATAGGGTAAAAAAAATCCCGTGTTTTATAAATGCTACCATTACAAACAAACAAACTCTGCAGTTAAAAAAATTGTGACGTGTCTAGAGGAGATTTGTGAACACGTGACATCCATCCAAAACGGCCAATTATTCCACTTCTTGTTTATTCTTCTGAAGATGCAACAACCGTGCAATTATTCTCCAAAACAGCTCCAGAGTTTTCTTTCCAATGCACAACCCTTCCCACCACACAAATGTGTCTCCAGATGTTGCTTTCTGAGCAATGTGCACCTGCCAAAGCCTACGAACTTGTGTGAATCGTGATCGATGATTCAACTAGCTCACGTATGTATCCAAAAAGGCAAAGGACGTGCCCAAGATCGACGTGGCTTTCGACGTCGTGACGAATTTGTATCCCGGCAGTCCGGTTGAAGACTAAGACAGGTCACAACCGTCACTACCACCGGCAACTCGTGCCAACTGGACAATGTCCTTAGTGTTAATTACCCGCGCACTAGAGGATATCCTGAGTGCTTATATGAGTGTATTTCATTCATGTTAAGCACACGACATGCGTACTAGAGAGAGAGAGCATTGAACAGTGGTAACTTTTTCTATAATACACCGTGAAATGTGTGTATTAAATATACTATCATATAAGAAGTGTCAGACGGAACACAATGCCGCAAAGCGGCAACTACCAACAAGAGGTGACATCTTCTCAAGACAAGAGATCCTAATCTTCATCCGGCCACACTTGAGGCACAACAACTGCGGAAAACTAAAGCTATCGGTTTTAGAGAGACCTGCTAAGCACCACCTATCGAACTCTGATCTTCGTCATTGTAATAGCCGCCGCCGGTGTGGCACCGTTGAAGACCACTTCATTCGAGTGCCTCCAGATGCACCGGAAAACAAAGATGAGCATTGTTCACAAGTCGCGTCGGGTTGTCGCGAGGCATGTCCTAGTAGTCCACCATTGGATTAAAACGATAACCAGGTTGGACTGCCACTCCGGACGCCCCCAACACCGCAAGGCCCAACCGCAAACCTCCCTAGAGACGACTCAACCCAAGAGGAGGTGCTCCAAGGCCTCCCGGTGTTGGTCACAAAGAAGGCAAGCCGTCGGGTATGCCCGTCGACGGCGTTGAGGCCTATCAGCTATCCAACATCTTTTTTGGAGACAAGCCACACGAAAATTTGTAGCTAAAAGGTCCTCACGCTCTCTAGAGGACAGTGGAAAACTCGAAAGTTGTGAGCACGTGTTAAATGGCATATAGGGTGGAATTGGCTTGGATTGCTCCCTACCAATTTACTAGCCCTCTTTGGATGTTATACACAACCATTGTTCAGATTTTTTATTTACAAAATCATTATTCAGAAACTTGACAAGTGTATAGCTGACATTGGACCGGATATGGTGAGAATAGCGTTCACACACTATAAGTTGGATTTGGCAATTATCAAAAATTTAACCTGATATTGTCTCGAAGGATATCCATGTTTGTTCCCACCCACAGTTTCCAATATAACGTGTCACGAGGAGCGTCACCAATATCCAATGGATCAACATCACTATATAAACGTGGAAATGTCGAGCTCTAGATATGTGATGCCACGACTCGATGGATATATGTGCCAGTTATAGAGAAAGGATAGTTAAGCCCACATACCATTTTTGGTTAGCTATTGGCTCTTTGGTTCTCACGATTTCAAAAAAAATGCATGAATAGAAAATAAATATAAGAATATGGTGGCGTGTTTTGAATTTCTCGAGAACAGAAAACACATAAATAAGTACGTGTTGGCCCTGTGACAAGAAAAAACAA
Source organism: Avena atlantica (assembly GCA_910589765.1). NCBI lineage: Eukaryota > Viridiplantae > Streptophyta > Magnoliopsida > Poales > Poaceae > Avena > Avena atlantica. Next base: position 481,395,356 of record OU342735.1, on the reverse strand, counting down.
ATAAGATTTTGTAAAAATTTATATGTGTGCGCATATCATAGTTGTCGTCAACACAAACGAAAAATCTATGAGATTCATTTTAAAATAGCATGCAAAGAGATCATATAGGGTTAAAAAAAGTCCCCTGGTTTATAAATGCAAGTACCATCACAAACAAAACAAACTCTGTAGGAAAAAAACTGTGACGTGTCTAGAGGAGATTTGCAAACACGTGACATCCATCCAAAACGGCCAATTTATCCTCTTCTTGTTTTCTCTTCTAAGATGCAACAACCGTGCAATTATTCTCCAAAACAACCTCAGAGTTTTCCTTCCGATGCACAACCCTACCCAACCACACAAAGGTGTCTCCAGATGTTGCTTTCTGAGCAATGCGCGCGCACTTGCCAAGTCCATGAACTTGTGTGATCGATGATTCATCTAGCTCACGTACTATGCATCCAAAGAAGCAAAAGGACGTGCCCAAGATCGACGTGGCCTTCGAAATCAAAGCGAATTTGCATCCCGGAGGTCTGGTGAAGGACTGAGACAGGTCAAAAGATCAAGTACACGCCGTCACTATCACCGGCAACCAGGTGGCACACAATAACAAGATCGTTGCTATCACCAATATACTTTAAGCGTTAATTAAACGTTACTACAGGAGTAGTAGAGTAGTACATGTTGAGTGCGTAATGGGTACTCCTATATATTGAGTGTAATTAAATGTGAACTACGACATTCTTTGTACGGAGTAGTATGGAAAACGAAACCTTGAAATCTATTTTTTTTGGCACGAGAAAGGCCATGCACTAGTGCAGAGCCCCCCCTTTAACTCCGGTTGGGAGGGCCCTCTAACGGCGGTTCCACAACCGCTGTTGAGGGTTCGGTGCTAGAGGGGGGGTGGGGGGAGGCCTTTAACGCCGGTTCTTATACGAACCGGTGTTAAAGGGTGGCGCACGTGGGGCTGCCGCAGGCCTCAGCCCCCCCTTTAACACCGGTTCGTATCTGCAACCGGTGTTAAAGGTTCTTCTGCCGCGGCAGAGATTTAGGCAGTTTTCCTGCCGCGGCAGGAAAACGGCCTAAATCTCTGCCGCGGCAGACTTCTGCCTCTGCCCCGTTCTGGGCGTATTTCTGCGGGAGGGGGGAGGGAGCGAGGGGGAATCGATCGGGAGCGGTATACACATAAATCGTCATCGGTACATACGAGTACATGAATAATTAAGCAACTATTATTATACACAAACATCGTCATCGGCACATACATCGTCATCGTTCATTTTGGTGGATATCTAAAGAGTTCTCCGCCAGGCGTGACGACCTCATCAAGTATGAACCCCGCCAATTCCTCTTGAATGGCTCGTATGCGTTCAAATGGTAGGAGTTGGTCCCGCATCCGTTCGATCTGAATATATATGAAGAATGGGCCGTTAATATATATATATATATAAGAATAAAACTCAACACAATTGATGGTAATAAAATAATGTTGTGGACTTTGTTTACTTACTCTAAGTTGTTCTAGTGCGGCTTGGCCCGTCGCACATATCGTGTTGCGAATGAATTCGCAAACATAGTACCCACATAAGTTATTGCCGTGTCCCTGATGCGCGCACTTTACGAGAATAGAGAGTTCAATCAAAATAATAATCAATAAAGCATGATATAATGGAATTGGAAGCTAGCTAGTATTACTTACATTTTGGTCTACAAATTTTAGTTCTTCTGACCATTCACCCACGGCCCTGCCCGTGAACATTTTCCAAAACCTCTCCGACAAAGAAAATGGATAAAGGAGTAATTAATTACTTATTGTCACGAAAGTTGCCGATCTAGTGCGATAATATGATTGAAATTACCTCTGGAGCATCTCTCTAAAGTCTGCCCATAGCTCTTTTTCTTTTCGTAACGAGTCCATGACAAGGACTTTTCCTGAGTCGGGTTGAATGACTAGCAGAATAAAGTGGAACCTACGCACGCATAACTCATCATCAATTACACTTAACATCGAGTAAGCCGAAACAGAATGTGTACAAGAGAGAGGGTAACAATACTCACGAGAAGTTGTAAGGCAATAGTATTTCCCTTTTGGTTTGTTGTCTCAGTAAAGACTTTAGCAAGTAATCTTCTGTTTGCCCGGGTTTGTCTCTTACCACTTCTTCATGAACTCTATTTGGGTCAACGAACCCAATGTCAAAAGGGCCTCCTTTCATGCATTCCATAACCTTTTTCCTGCATAATAGTATATACATATATGGTGAGCATATATATATATACATGCAATTAATGAAGTGAATGAGATGAGATAAAAATTACAGAAATAGTACTTACACACAATAAAGGCTGATGGCAGATTTGTCGAGTTCCTTCTGATTGAATAGAAAATGCAAGTCTTGAATGTTGAAGTCGATTGCGTCGTCTCCGCACAAGAAAATCTGATCTCTTATATGCGCCGTGATCCATTCTACCTTTGTCGTCTTGCAGAAATGAAGGTACCACTTGTGCAATTTGCGCATCTTTGTTGGTAGATTTTTGAGCTCCTCTTTCTTGACGAGATTCTTCCCATACTTCCATGGCTGTATGGGGTTGGCATCGCATTTGGGCAAGTTGTCTCCCATGACGTTCAAGTATGCAATGTAAGTCATCCTCATCTCACTGGCCTTTCTTTGTAGCTCTGCCTCGTAATCATTTACGGGAGGAGCGTCTCGTGTGTCGAACATTTGGAGCGGGACACATGATTGGTTTTCCTGCTCTCCGAGCATGGGAACTGTTTTCTGGGGTGCCTCACGACTGCTATTTTCAGTCTCCCTACGGCGCATTGCATCCGCCTTCAAAATCTGGCGCTCGTAGTCCGGCACAAGTGGGGTTTCAGGTTTCAAAAGATTATTGTAAAACTTCTCCACCACCGCCGGATCTATTTTCTCCTTTGGCTCGGCCCGTCTAGGTGCAAAGAATTTCTTGACCTGTTCTTTCGAGATCCTATTGGTCTCCTCGTCGCTGCGATTCCACGGTAAAACCGGCAATGGCTTGGCGGAAGGCTGCGGGACGTAGTTTTTTGAACTCTTTGGCGTACGGTTTCCTGCGGATTTCTTTGTGGCAGTGCTACTGATGCTCCTCGTGGCAGTGCTCTTCCGCTTACGCTGAGGAGATGGATGAAGCACCGGAGATGGCTGACGGGCCGGAGATGGCTGCCGCGCAGGAGATGGCTGACGGGCCGGAGATGGCTGCCGTGCAGGAGATGGCTGACGGGCCGGAGATGGCTGCCGCGCCGGAGATGGCTGCCGCGCAGGAGATAGCTGAAGCGGCTCAGACTGCTAACGCTGCGGAGACGGCGGGGGTGCCAGTGACCTCCAATTTGGAAGCACAATGTGTTCCTTCTTCCAAAGAATGGTTGTTTTCACTGCAAATTTGAGTTGAGTTTCCCCTTGACCTGTAGCATGGTCAACCTGTGCTTCCTCATATTCCTTCACAACCTCATCCACCCCGACAATAGCATAGCCATCTGGAATCGGTCGGCAGTGGTAAGTTCCACCAGCTACAGGAGGTAAGGCATAGCCGACAGCCACCTTAATGGATAAGCCCATTAATCTCACATGCAGCTCAGCGTGTTCGCTCTCCGTGATCTCATCCACGGGGTATCGAGGACCCGTCATTTCAAGCGTGGGCTGCACGTTCTCCGTGGAAGCCACACTGCTTTTCCGCGCAGAGTCTGGGCCGCGGGCAGCTTCCAATGCAGGCTCTTCGTGCCGCTGAGATGGGCCGGTAGCTTGATGGCTCTGTTGTGCATTCACTTGCGCCTGCAGCGCCGCAAGTGCATGTTCTATCTGTGTCATCCGCTCTGTACGCTCTTTTTCTTTTCTGCCGCGCCATCTGTAAGAGTCGCTCCAGTCGGCAAACCCATCCTTCCATGTCATACCCCCTGTGCCTCGTGCATGTCCAGGGTGTTCTTTTTTACCGATGGCACGTGTGAGCTGGTCATTCTCTCTGTCGGGATGGAAGGTCTTGGAGGATGTTTCCTCGTATGTCGTGATGAGTTCAGTGACGGGTTTGGCAAGGATGGTTGGGAAGATACACACTCCTGTTTCTGGGTCCAACCTTGCCCCGATTCCGTAGAACCAAGTCTTTGCACGTAGGTCCCACCCATCTGTCTGGGGTGTGATCCCTCTCTCGCGTAGGGCCTTCTCAGCTTCCTCCCACTTAGGTCTCTGAGATATGTAGCCACCTGACCCCGTCCTCTGGTGATATTCCTTCTTCAGGGCATTAAGCGTATTGGTTTCTGACCTCTTTTTAGCTATAGCACTTTTTTTATATGTCTCAAATTCGGGCCAGTGAGGTCTTATCTTCACATAATATGCGTCTTCGAAATTTGGAGTCTCACCAGATTTGACAAATTTGTTCAATTTTGTCTTCCAGTTGCGGAAAGCGTCAGCCATCTTCTTTAGAGTCCACTCTTTGACATTTTTCTTTATAACCGGGTTGTTTTCATCCTCCTCTGGCGGAAGGGTGAAATTTACCAACAACGAATTCCAAAGCGTTTCTTTGGATCAGTCATCGACAAAGGTACCGTCGCCCTTCTTTGGCTTATTCCAATTTTCAATTATGATTGGGATTTGGTCCCTAACAAGAACTCCAGCCTGACGTACAAATTTGTCTGCGGCCTTCTTGGGCTCCATCGGCCTGCCATCAACACGGACTGCTTCGATCGTGAACTTTGCACGATCTTTCAACCGCTGGCTCGCGCCTCGCTTGCTCTTTTTCGTAGAAGAAGATGGTTGCTGGCTGGTCGATCCAGAGGGCTAAAAGAAGAAAGAAGCGTTAATTAATACATGTAGAAGAAGATTGTTGGTGGAAGTCAGCAGAGGCTTAATCAATGCATATACCTCGCTGGATTTTATAACCATTAAATTGCGTTCACCGGAGTCTTCATCTTCTCCATGACTAGTACTTGAGCTGTCGTCATCATGTGCCTCCAAGTTCAGATATTATGAGGTGTCCTCATCAATAATGTTCTCCATTATTTCTTCTTCTTTAAGTTTTCTACTAAGTGGATCCATAGTTTCTAAAACAATAATATTATCTAGAGTAAGAGTGTAAACATTCAAGTGGACTTGGATTCATAGACAAATATACATATTATTTATACAAAAATACACAAATAAAATTAAAACCCTAAGGATGCTTGATCATTTTAAACGAGTTCCGAGGGGTCCAAACCCTAATTCGGAGAAATCCCGAATGCATATGAGAGGGGCTAGCTACAGTGGCTGACCGGAGGCTGGCGGCATTGGAGAGCGACCTAGGGAGCGCGAGGTAGCGTGATGCGGCCTACCTAAAACGGGCGCTGTTCATAACCTTAATTAACTTAGGACGTAGGTAAATTAACTTAAATCTTTCTCGGTAACTCTTTCATAACCTTAATTTGCTCATTTTGATTTGTCATGTAGAATCATGTTCCTCCATCATTGACTATGGAGCATTATTTGGCGGCTTTACTGCAGATAATCTGTGTGCTCATTTTGATTTGTCAAATCTAAAGCTAGTGAAAAAGTCGTCGTACAAAATTGAGAGAAAGGTCCTAGGAACATAAGTTATCTCATGAGGAACCGTTCACGCAATAAGCAAGGAATTTGACCAGAAACCGTAAAAGTAAGACGCGGTTGATGCTTTGTTCGTCACCATTAATAACCGCGTTAATCCTTGCGAGTAAGGGCTAATTCCTTGGCAGTATTTAATTTGGGCTGCACGAATCTTGAGTGACGACGACGGTGGAGGTTTGGTCTGACCGTGATGAGGTTCGTTCTCTCCCTCGTCGCCTACTTCTGCTCCAACCGCCGCCAGCCGGCGGTGCACGCCTCGTCGTCGCAGCGGAGCATGGCCGACGACGTGGAGCTCGGTCGCCCCCGGACGTGCGCCGCCGGGATCGAGGAGGCCGTCCTGTCCGCATTCCCTACGACGGTGTACTCCTCGCCGAGCCCGCATCAGGCTGTTGCGCCACCGCCAGGTATAGAGCGGACGAAGGAGGAGGCGGCGGCGGACACCGAGACGACGTGTGCGGTGTGCCTAGCGGAGTACGCGGACGGCGACGAGCTACGGCGGCTGCCTCGTGCGCACCCACCCGAACATGATTCTACATGATTCTAACCGCCGCTCTCCACCCTAACCGCGACCACGACGGTGCCGGCGACGAAACAGAGAAGGGGAGGAAACAGAGGGCGGTCCGCTAGCTCACCACGGCGTCGTCGGCTGTGGCGCGCGAGCGGTGGCGGTCGTCGGCTTCGGTGGCGCGCGCGCGGTGGCGGTGGCGCGCACATGGTGGCGAGGGCGGCGACGGCGAGGGCTTCGGGGCTCTGGCGGCGGTGGCGCGATCTGGCTCTGGGGGGAAGAAAGGAGCGAAGAGGCGCATTTAATACCCCCCCCTTTAACACCGGTTCGTGGCAGGAACCGGTGTTAAAGGGGGGGGAATTCGTTTGCGCGCGTATTTATTACCCCCCCTTTAACACCGGTTCCTGCCACAAACCGGTGTTAAAGGGGGGGGGGTGCGCGTGGGAAACGAAATAAATGCCCCCCCTGGAACCGGTGTTAAAGGGGGGCATTTATTTCATGCATTAAAGGGACTTTTTTAATTCAAAAAATATGATATGAATTTAGAAAATTGATATCTTTTTCATTTCAACTCAGAAAAATATGAATAATATATCATAATTTTCAGAAAAATAATATCTATCCTTTCATGTAAATCATTGTATATTTACTTCACATGAAATTTTTTAAAATAATTAAAACACTTACATATAAATTTTGATTATTCAATTCAAACAAAAATAAATTGTTAAATCCTAAAACTTTGAACATAAAAAATATTAAGCATCTAAAAAATGAATTTTATTAGATCAAATCATATTTTAATGCCGCATCTTTTGTATTAACATTTTTGAAATGATTGGATATTTAAATGTCGCATCTTTTGTATACACTTGAATCTCACCAAGCCTCGCTCAACTTGCATTCTTTTTTGATAAAATAGCATATTGTGAACCTAAAAATGTGTTGGTGGTTTTTTGAATTAGCCATTTGGTGGTTGCTTCACAAAACCGTCCGTTTTTTATGCTCAGAAAATGGAAAATACCTTTTTGGTGCGATAAAAAGGAAAATTCCTCTTGCAAACTATGCCTTGATTCTAGCCATAACATTGGTCATTTGACCCGAAAGCCAAGAAACCTCGAATGAGATAGGTCATTTTGAGACAGTTACATAAAGCCGAACTGGAACTGAAAATTAAGATACATAAAAGAACTGAAAATTAAGATACATGGCCAGATTAAGTAACAATCGGCCGAACTGGAACTGAAAATTAAGATACATAAAAGAACTGAAAATTAAGATACATGGCCAGATTAAGTAACAATCGGCCGAACTTGTTTCGGAATGTTGGAGTGATTCAGTCATGCTCCTGCCTACACCTGTAATACTCGCCACTGTAGTCGTCGTACTCGCCGCCGCCGTCATCGCTGTCGTCGTCGGGGTCGCCGTAATTGAACCTCTGGAGAGTACGCGTGGGCTGGACTTGAGGGTAGCGCGTGTGCGGGACTTGAGGGTAGCGCAGACGGGGGTTAGAGTCGGCGGCAGTGTCATAGGCCATGACGCTCTGGAGAGTCCGACCGCGCCACCATAGCCGACGGCCGGCCTCGTTGAAGTTAGGAGGAGGTGGGCCGTCCTCCTCGTGCCTGGCGAGCGCCCTCTCATGCGGATCCACGAAGAAGGCTTCCCAAGTAGGGAAATAGTCGGGATGCCATCTAGGATTCCTCCGCTGCTCCGGCGTGAGCTCGAAGTAGTAGTGGTTCGTGATGGCCATCCGGCGCGCCACACCTAGAGGGACAGGAGGAACCAGCACGCCTCCGACGCTCAGCATCCAGCCGACGGGGACACAGTAGCCCGGCGGGCAGGGGTAGTTCGAGGCGCAAAGCGCCTCCGCCTCCCTAGGGGTTAGTGCTACGGTGGAAGCCATGGGAAAGAGTGATGAGGTTGCATATATGAGTCTAGAGATGTGCAATGACAATGAAGGCCAACCCCCTACATATATATATAGTGAACTAGCGGGAAGAACTGGAGGAAAGAACTGGCGGGAAGAAAAATGGCGGGAAAAAATGGCGGGATGAACCTTTAGTCCCGGTTGGATGAACCTTTAGTCCCGGTTGGAGACACCAACCAGGACAAAACACGAGTCAGCACTAATAATAGGGGCGAGTGCATGTCGACATTATGTCGTGCAGCGTGTACCTTGTCCCGGATGGTGTCACCAACCGGGACTAAAGATGAACCTTTAGTCCCGGTTGGAGACACCAACCGGGACTAAAGATGAACCTTTAGTACCGGTTGTATACACCATCCGGCACAAAACACGAGTCAGCACTAATAATAGGGGTGAGTGTCGACATTATTTTGTAAGTGTCAACACTATGTCGAGCTGCTTGTACTATAAATAGGCATCCTTGTGAGTCCAGTCCTCCAGCCAGTTTGAGGCAGGGACACCACTACGGACAGTTTCAGGGAGATGCCTACGGAGCCCAGTCCTCCGGCATCTCCGAGAAACTGGTCATAGAGGCACTCCCTAATATGTGGAATTAGTTAGCTCCCTGGTGTATTGATCTAGTTAGAGAAGTTACAAAGCTGCAAGATGGTTTTCGAGAGCAGGGACACCACTACGGCCAGTTTCAGGGAGATGCCGACGGAGCCTAGTCCTCCGGCATCTCCAAGAAACTGGTCATAGAGGCACTCCCTAATATAGTGAACTAGCGGGAACCTTCTGAAGGGAATATGCCCTGAGAGGCAATAATAAAGTGTTTATTATGTGTATTCCAAGTATATGATAGATGTTTATTTTGCATGCTATAATTGTATTAATACGGAAACGTTAATACATGTGTGTTTAATAAACAAACAGAAAGTTCCTAGTTATGCCTCTCTCATAAACTAGCTCGTTGATTAACAAGATGATCAAGGTTTCCTGATCATGGACATTGGATGTTGTTAATAACGGGATCACAACATTAGTGTAATGATGTGATGAACACTCATCCGAAGTATAGCATTACGATCAAAGTCATTGAGTTTATATTGCTATAACAACTTACGAAGTGATCCTAATCCTTAGACCATGAGATCATGTCAATCACTAACACCGGAAGAGTTTCTTGATAACATCAAACGTCACACCGTAACAGGGTGATTATAAAGATGGATTCAGAACTAATAAAGTGTTATGTTGAGGCTCATGGATCAAGAGTGGAATTTGTTCATCCCGATGACGGATAGATATACTCTGGGCCCTCTCGGTGATATCACATTGATTAGCTTGCAAGCAAGTGATTTGATCACTAGAATGTTATATCACGGGAACGAGAAAAGAGTGCATGTCGGTAACGAGATCAAACTAGGTATGGAGATACCGATGATCGAATCTCGGACATGTAATATATCGTGAAACAAAGGGATTAAGATACTAGCGTAAAAGGTTCCGACGATCACAAGAAAGTCATCGTTGAATGTGTGGGAGTCAGTATGGGTCTCCAGATCCCGCTTCTGATTATTGATCCGAGAGGGGTCTCGATCATGTCCGCATTATTCACGAACCGTAGGGTGACACACTTAAGAGACACCGACATCCAATTGGAGCAAAAGTTTCATGCCGAAAAGAAAAGGAAAGCGCAGGAATTTATTTCACTAGACACCGAAACTGTTTCGGTTGAAATTGCTGAAACTGGTTCTGCATGTGAAATGGAATACTAGCAAGGGGTTTTATGTGAATGTTTGTTAATTAAAGTAATTAACAAAATTCTGAATAAATAAATAAAAGAGTTTTATTTAAATGAGAGCTTGCATTAAATTTGGTGGAAATTTAATGCATGTGAGTGGATTTTTGAGTGGAGGCTTTTTAATGGGAGTGGAGGCTTTTCATTTTGAGTGGGAGCTCCACCCACATGAATGTGGAAGAGGTGGGGGCAGCCCCATGGCTGGGCGCCATGCCCCTTGGGTGCCCCCCTCTCCCCTATAAAAGGCCCCCCTCTCCTCCTCTCACACCACACCTCCTCGTGAAGGATCTCTCTCCCCCTCTAGAATTTATCCCCCATGGTCTCGGACTAGCGAGATACATGTTCCCGGTGGCTATTCGGCAAGAAAGAGTTGTGCTTCCGCTGCATCGCTGGAGCGAGGAGGCGGAGGTTGCTCGGTGCCTCGAACGTGTGTGCGAGCACGGATGCGCTGCTGATTTGCGGCGCTAGGACTTCCTCTCGATCTTGAGATCGGCAAGAGATCGTCTACATCAACCACGAGTTGAACTCGTTAAGCTTTGTCGGTCTTCAAGGGTATGTTCTCTACGGATATACATCCGCCCGTTGTTTGTATCTAGTATATATAGATCTTGGTATATAGTTCACATCGTAGGAAATTTTTTGTTTTCTATGCTGCGAACCCTACAGTGGTATCAGAGCCGGATCTATGCGTAGATACTTTACACGGGTAGTACACATATGAGTATGTGGGCGATGATGATCATGTTGTTGCTCCTTTGTTGTAATTTTGGATATTGGTGGCATAGTGGGATGAAGCGGCCCGGACAAACTTTACATGTCCTCGCACATGAGACCTGTTCCACGCTTGACATGCAACTAGTTTGCATAAGTGGCTAGCGGGTGTCTGTCTCTCCTACTATAGTCAATATCTATTTTGCAAGCGAGTTGTCAACAATTTGATTATCCTCGTTGTGGTTCATGTTCGTAGGTAAGAACGGTTCTATCTCGAAAGCCCTAAACCACGTAAAACTTGCAATGGATAAATTAGAGGCGTCTAGTTTAGATTGTTGCTGGGCTAGTGTTATGATATGGTAGTGTTGTAAGTAGAAGTATGAGATGATACTCTTACAACACACATAGCGTGTAAAATCCATAGACCTTGGATTTACACATATAGGTATGATAGTGATCATACCACGATGCACATGATAGAGATCATCTGCGGGAACCATATAATTTCACTAATAAACATATGATGTTTGATTACATCTTATATTGCTTGTTTAGCGCTTTGTTAAGCATAATAAGATGATCCCTCATTTAAATATCAAGATAAGAATGTGTTCTTCCTTTAGTATGCACCGATTATGTTTTCGTCGCTCCAAGACATCACGTGATGATCGGGTGTTCTTGGATCCACGACCATATTTCGGGTGTAAAACAGTTACACACGCCAATACTAAGGTTCTAACTTGGCGAGCCTAGCATGTACAGACATGGCCTCGGAACACAGACCGAAAGGTTCAGCATGAGTCATATAGTTGATATGATGCCCATTTGATGCTCGCCTTTGAAGCTATACCGACTCACGTGATGATCGGACTTGGTGTAGTGGATTTGGTTCATGTAATCACCAAAAGGACACGAGGGATGTCGCTTTTGAGTGGGAGTTCATTCGTAATATAGATTAGTTGAACTCGATCTATCATACACTTAGTCTAAACTTTACAAATTCTGTTGTAGATGGCACCACCTGCTTTTAATTTCAATGCGTTCATGGAGAAAGAGAAACTAGCAACGAACGGTAGCAACTTTACTGAATGGGCCATGAATTTGAGGATTCTCCTCTCTGCTGCACAAAAGCAATATGTGCTAGAAGCGCCGTTAGGCCCCCCACCTTTTGATGATGCCCCTGACGAGGAGAAGAATGTCTATCAGACTCGTCAGGAGGACCACAACTTAGTTCATTGCGGCATATTGTATGGGCTAGAGCCGGAACTTCGAAAGCGTTTCGAAAACGGCAATGCATTTGATACAATGGGTGAGTTGAAAATGATTTTCGACACACATGCTGCTGTAGAGAGCTACGATGCTTCAGAAAAGTTCTTTAGCTGCATGATGGAAGAGCACAGCTCCGTTAGTGAGCATGTACTCAAGATGTCGGGTTACGCCGATAAGCTTGTGTCCTTGGGAATATCGATTCCCATTGACTTAGGCATCCATCGTGTTCTGCAGTCTCTGCCACCTAGCTATAAGAGCTTTGTGATGAACTATAATATGCAAGGCATGAAGAAGTCTCTCCCCGAGCTTCTGTCAATGCTTAAAACTACAGAAGTGGAGATCAAAAAGGAACATCAAGTGTTGATGATCAATAGGAACACTGGTTTCAAGAAAGACAAGAAGGGAAAACGGAAGGGAAGTAAGGGCGGCAAGCCGGTTGCCGCGCCTGAAAAGAAACCCCGAGTTGGACCTAAGTCTGATTCCGAGTGCTACTATTGTAAGGGGACTGGCCATTGGAAGCGCAACTGCCCCAAGTATCTGGCAGACAAGAAGGCCGGCAAGGCAAACAAAGGTATATATGATATACATGTTATTGATGTGTACTTGACTAGTGCTCGCAGTAGCACCTGGGTATTTGATACCGGTTCAGTTGCTAATATTTGTAACTCGAATCAGGGGCTGCGGAACAAACGACCGCTAGCAAGGGGTGAGGTCAAGATGCGTGTCGGCAATGGATCAAGTGTTGATGTGATCGCCGTCGGAACGCTGCCTCTCCACTTACCGTCGGGATTAGTTATAAACTTGAATAAATGTTATCTGGTGCCTGCACTGAGCATGAACATTGTATCTGGATCGTGTTTGATGCGAAGTGGTTATTCATTTAAATCCGAGAACAATGGTTGTTCCATTTATATGAATGAAATCTTTTATGGTCATGCACCGATGATGAATGGTTTATTTCTATTAGATCTCGATGATAATGTTACACATATTCATAATGTTGATGCTAAAAGGATTAAACTTAATGATGATATATCCGCATATATGTGGCACTGCCGTCTAGGTCATATTGGCGTTAAACGCATGAAGAAGCTCCATTCGGATGGACTTTTGGAATCACTTGATTATGAATCATTTGATACATGTGAGCCATGCCTTATGGGCAAGATGACTAGAACGCCGTTTTCCGGTTCAATGGAACGGGCGACAGATTTATTGGAAATCATACATTCTGATGTATGTGGTCCAATGAGTGTGTCGGCGCGAGGTGGATATCGTTATTTTGTTACTTTCACGGATGATTTGAGTAGATACGGTTATATCTACTTGATGAAACACAAGTCTGAAACCTTTGAAAAGTTCAAGGAATTTCAGAATGAAGTGGAAAATCATCGTAATAGAAAGATCAAATTTCTACGGTCCGACCGTGGAGGTGAGTATCTAAGTTACGAGTTTAGCACTCACATGAAAGAGTGTGGAATTGTTTCACAACTCACACCTGCCGGAACACCACAACAAAATGGTGTGTCGGAACGTCGTAATCGTACTTTATTAGATATGGTTCGATCTATGATGTCTCTGAAAGACTTGCCGTTGTCATTTTGGGGTTATGCACTAGAAACTGCTGCATTCACTTTAAATCGGGCACCATCTAAATCCGTTGAAAAGACACCTTATGAATTGTGGTTTGGAAACAAACCTAAGCTGTCATTTCTTAAAGTTTGGGGATGCGATGTTTATGTGAAGAAACTTCAACCGGATAAACTCGAACCCAAAGCGGAAAAATGCGTCTTCATAGGATACCCTAAAGAAACTATTGGGTATTCCTTCTATCACAGATCCGAGGGCAAGGTTTTTGTTGCCAAGAATGGATCCTTTCTAGAGAAAGAGTTTCTCGAGAAAGGTGTGAGTAGTCGGAAGGTAGAACTCGAAGAGGTTGTGGAACCTTCTCTTCAAAGTATGGCGAGTAGCGCAGCGCCGGAAGTTGTTCCGGAGTTGGCTCCACCTGTTGAAGAGGGAACTAATGATAATGATCATGAAACTCCAAAAGAGAGTACTACCGAACCTCGCAGGTCAAACAGGACGCGTGCAGCTCCCGAGCTGTACGTAAATCCTGTCATGAATTTCATGGTTGATGAAAATGATGACCCTGTGACGTATGAAGAAGCGATGATGAGCCCAGATTCCAACAAATGGTTAGAAGCCATGAAATCCGAGATGGAATCCATGTATGCAAATCAAGTTTGGAACTTGGTGGAATTACCTCACGACCGAAAGGCCGTGGAGAACAAATGGATTTTCAAAAGGAAAACTGATGCTGATGGTAATGTGACCATCTATAAAGCTCGACTTGTCGCAAAGGGGTTTCGACAAATTCAAGGAGTTGACTACGATGAGACTTTCTCTCCCGTAGCGATGCTAAAGTCAGTTAGGATTATGTTAGCAATTGCTGCATATTTCGATTATGAAATATGGCAGATGGATGTCAAAACCGCGTTTCTCAATGGTAATATTGAAGAAGAGTTGTATATGATACAACCAAAGGGTTTTGTCGACCCTAAGGATGCTAACAAGGTGTGCAAGCTTCAGCGATCCATCTATGGATTGAAGCAAGCATCACGAAGTTGGAATCTCCGCTTTGATGAGGTGATCAAAGAGTTTGGATTTGTCCAAACTTATGGAGAAGCTTGTATTTACAAGAAAGTGAGTGGGAGCAATGTGGCATTTCTGATATTATATGTGGATGACATATTATTGATCGGAAATGATAAAGAACTTTTAAACAGTGTTAAAAGTTATCTAAACAGCAAATTTTTCAATGAAGGACCTAGGTGAAGCGTCATACATATTAGGCATAAAGATCTATAGAGATAGATCTAGGCGCCTAATAGGGCTATCGCAAAGTACATACCTTGATAAGATTTTAAAGAAGTTTAAAATGGACGGAAGTAAGAAGGGGTTCTTACCTATGTTGCAAGGCAAGACATTGAGTAAGACTCAAAGTCCGGCTTCGGCGGAAGAAAGAGAGATAATGGACAAAGTCCCCTATGCTTCAGCCATAGGCTCTATAATGTACGCCATGCTATGTACAAGACCGGATGTGGCACATGCTATTAGTTTGACTAGTAGGTACCAATCGGATCCAGGTTCGGAACACTGGATAGCGGTCAAGAATATCCTTAAGTACTTACGAAGAACTAAGGATATGTTTCTTGTATACGGAGGTGAAGAAGAGCTCGTCGCTAAGTGTTATGTCGATGCTAGCTTTGACACCGATCCGGATGACTCTAAGTCTCAATCCGGATACGTATTTCTCATGAATGGCGGAGCGGTTAGTTGGAGGAGTTCCAAACAACCTGTGGTAGCGGGATCAACAACGGAGGCCGAATATGTTGCTGCTTCAGAAGCGGCTCAGGAAGCAGTTTGGATGAAGGAGTTCATATCCGAACTAGGAGTTGTGGCAAACGCGTTGGACCCAATGGTGATCTATTGTGACAACAATGGTGCCATTGCCAATGCCAAAGAGCCAAGGTCTCACAAGCATTCCAAGCATATTAAGCGCCGTTTTCACTCCATCCGCGATCATGTCAAGGATGGAGATATAAAGATTTGTAAAGTACATACGGATCTCAATGTAGCAGATCCGTTGACTAAAACTCTCCCTAGAGCAAAACATGATCAACACCAGAACTCAATGGGTGTTAGATTTATCACTATGTAACTAGATTATTGTCTCTAGTGCAAGTGGGAGACTGAAGGGAATATGCCCTGAGAGGCAATAATAAAGTGTTTATTATGTGTATTCCAAGTATATGATAGATGTTTATTTTGCATGCTATAATTGTATTAATACGGAAACGTTAATACATGTGTGTTTAATAAACAAACAGAAAGTTCCTAGTTATGCCTCTCTCATAAACTAGCTCGTTGATTAACAAGATGATCAAGGTTTCCTGATCATGGACATTGGATGTTGTTAATAACGGGATCACAACATTAGTGTAATGATGTGATGAACACTCATCCGAAGTATAGCATTACGATCAAAGTCATTGAGTTTATATTGCTATAACAACTTACGAAGTGATCCTAATCCTTAGACCATGAGATCATGTCAATCACTAACACCGGAAGAGTTTCTTGATAACATCAAACGTCACACCGTAACATGGTGATTATAAAGATGGATTCAGAACTAATAAAGTGTTATGTTGAGGCTCATGGATCAAGAGTGGAATTTGTTCATCCCGATGACGGATAGATATACTCTGGGCCCTCTCGGTGATATCACATTGATTAGCTTGCAAGCAAGTGATTTGATCACTAGAATGTTATATCACAGGAACGAGAAAAGAGTGCATGTCGGTAACGAGATCAAACTAGGTATGGAGATACCGATGATCGAATCTCGGACATGTAATATATCGTGAAACAAAGGGATTAATATACTAGCGTAAAAGGTTCCGACGATCACAAGAAAGTCATCGTTGAATGTGTGGGAGTCAGTATGGGTCTCCAGATCCCGCTTCTGATTATTGATCCGAGAGGGGTCTCGATCATGTCCGCATTATTCACGAACCGTAGGGTGACACACTTAAGAGACACCGACATCCAATTGGAGCAAAAGTTTCATGCCGAAAATAAAAGGAAAGCGCAGGAATTTATTTCACTAGACACCGAAACTGTTTCGGTTGAAATTGCTGAAACTGGTTCTGCATGTGAAATGGAATACTAGCAAGGGGTTTTATGTGAATGTTTGTTAATTAAAGTAATTAACAAAATTCTGAATAAATAAATAAAAGAGTTTTATTTAAATGAGAGCTTGCATTAAATTTGGTGGAAATTTAATGCATGTGAGTGGATTTTTGAGTGGAGGCTTTTTAATGGGAGTGGAGGCTTTTCATTTTGAGTGGGAGCTCCACCCACATGAATGTGGAAGAGGTGGGGGCAGCCCCATGGCTGGGCGCCATGCCCCTTGGGTGCCCCCCCTCTCCCCTATAAAAGGCCCCCCTCTCCTCCTCTCACACCACACCTCCTCGTGAAGGATCTCTCTCCCCCTCTAGAATTTATCCCCCATGGTCTCGGACTAGCGAGATACATGTTCCCGGTGGCTATTCGGCAAGAAAGAGTTGTGCTTCCGCTGCATCGCTGGAGCGAGGAGGCGGAGGTTGCTCGGTGCCTCGAACGTGTGTGCGAGCACGGATGCGCTGCTGATTTGCGGCGCTAGGACTTCCTCTCGATCTTGAGATCGGCAAGAGATCGTCTACATCAACCACGAGTTGAACTCGTTAAGCTTTGTCGGTCTTCAAGGGTATGTTCTCTACGGATATACATCCGCCCGTTGTTTGTATCTAGTATATATAGATCTTGGTATATAGTTCACATCGTAGGAAAATTTTTGTTTTCTATGCTGCGAACCCTACACCTTCTTCCTAGGGGCCTCGCCCTCAACATCGCCAGGATCGTCTCGTCTGATCTTATACCGCAGTGCGGTGCATACCGGGCATGCATCCAAATTCTCGTACTTCTCACCGCGGTAGAGGATGCAGTCATTAATGCAGGCATGTATCTTCTGCACGTCTAATCCTAGAGGGCAGACAACCTTCTTTGCTTGGTATGTACTGTCAGGCAACTCATTATTTCTTGGAAGAATATTCTTCATTTTTACCAACAACTTTGAAAATGCGCTGTCAGTCACACCATTCTCTGCCTTCCATTGCAGCAAATCCAGTGTGGCACCTAGCTTTTTGTGGCCATCTTCGCAAGTTGGATACAACAATGTTTTGTGATCCTTTAACATCTGCTCCAGCTTCTCCTTCTCCTTTTCAGTTTCACATTCTTCCTTTGCATCAGTAATGGCCCGACCAAGATCGTCATCAGCAGGCCCATCTGCTCCCTCTTGATCTTCATTATCTACCTCCGTTGCATTATCATCATATTTATGATACATATTATGATAGTTTTCATCATCCTCTTCTTCTTCGTTGTCTTCCATCACAACCCCTTTTTCTCCGTGCTTGGTCCAACAATTATAGCTGGGCATGAAACCGGATCGAAGCAGGTGGGCGTGAATGGTTCTGGTATTTGAGTAGTCTTTCTTGTTCTGACAGTGAACACACGGACATCACATAAAACCATTGTGACCACGGTTTGCATTAGCCACAACGATGAAATTTTGGAGGCCCGTAATGTAATCGGAAGTGCGGCGGTCACCGTACATCCATTGCCGATTCATCTGCATTAATATGTAGTATATATCAAAAAATAATAGGGAGATGACCATTTATATATATAGTACATCAATGACACATGAAACTATAGTTGCCGACCTCGACCGAGACGGAAAGAGCAACAAGAAAGCTTATTTTGAGCTCTCGGGCATTTCACCGAACACCTCTAGTGCATATGAAAAAAACACAAACTAGCACTCTTCACACCCTCTTGCTAGGCTCCAAAATGTGAAAGAATGGAAGAGTGGGGTGTGTGTGGGCTGGGGTGGTGTCTTATATAGCCCCCCCCTTTAACACCGGTTCATGCCACGATGGCGGAGACGAGGCAGGCCACCACCCGACATCACGCGCACGCGCCAGAGCGTAAACTCCCCTATCGCCTCTAGATCCGAGCGTGACCCCGGCTACTCTGCTACCCCTAGCTACTTCGGCTCCCCTCCCTATCCAACTCCGGCCGGCTATTCTGGCGGAGTGGACCTGGGAGAGGCTCAGACTCAAGTGACGCACGTGCAGGAACTGTGGAGAGCGAGAGGGGGAGAGAGAGAGGAAGTGGCCTCCTACCTTGAAAGTTGCAAGTACGTATAATCAAGCTGCAGATATGGTGCACATGGATTGGATACAGGGGCGAAGCTCCCAATAGGGCAAGGTAGGGCAGACGCCCTACCTTAATTTTTGGCAAGAATCTTTAGATTCACATGTTTTTTCTGAACATTTTGAGTGGTCATACGCTGAAAACGGACTTCGTATGAGAGAACTATGCTTATTTTAGTAAACACTACGCAAAACTGATTCCGGAGCGAAACACGGACTTGGTATTGTCTAAACCAACTCTTTCTCTTTGCAACATCTAATTCTCAATTTAATAAAAACTAGACTCTAAACAATGTCCTAGATGGGATATCTAAGGAGTACCCGAGAATAATTTGGCCATCTTATGGCATATGGCCAAAACCAACTCTAATTATATAATGGTTTATGTTTTATGTTTCTATTTTGGCTTTTATATACTATTGATATAAAATTCTAATTGACATTATGGTTCAATTGGTGAAATGATGGTTGAGATCCATCCCGAAAGAGCTGAATTCACGTAAAAATGATATCACAATCCTAACTATGGACGAATTGGTAACAAGAGTGAGAAGTCATTAAAAGTGAGAAGACACTAGGTCACTATTGATTATTTTGGAGTATGTACACTTTCTATTATTCTATAGAATCTATTACAACTAATTTTGATCATTGCGTCGATGAGTTGTTGTTAGATTTGTTTCAGAACTTCTTGTCTTGACTCAAGTGACTCATTTTATAGTTTCAATGTGAATAAGATTTCTTAGGTTACGAAGATTTATCTTATTATGAGTATGAGCCTATATAACATAACCTTAAGATATTCGTTATTCATATGCGGAGAATTAAAGACTTCGGATATTATGTTAATATTTGAATGATACATGCTTCATATCGTTTATCATCTTGTTGATTTGGCATTGCTTTTACTCATAGCAACAACAACAATTGAAAAGGTTTTGTTGATGACAAAGATCATCAAGACCTAGATTAATATTTACTTTTATTAGAATTCGCCCTACCTCACATTTTATCCGTCCTCTGCCACTGATTGGATATAGAGCTCCCCAATCGCCTAGACCTTTTGGATAACGTTCATGGCCATTGTTCGGAAACTTGGCAGGTATAGAGCTTACTGGATTGGATATGGTGAGAGTACCATTCAAACACGATCTGCTGGATATTACAATTATTGGAACTTTAACGGGATTTTGTATGTAAAGGATACCCAGGTTAATTCCCATCCACATTCTCCAATCCAACGTGGCACGAGGACAAGGAGCTTCACCAACATGCAGCAACTCAGCATCGCCCTGTATAGAGTGGAGATGTCACTGTCTCGGTGGCTCTGCTCGTTATTATAGAAAAATAAAATAAGCCCATGTACCTTCTTTGCAGTACCGATGACACTGGGGAGGCCGGAGGGCATACCATGAGGTTTATCTTTACCCGGGGAGGGGATCCAATGAAGTTTGACTCAATGAAATTTTCATTTGAAGTTGCATAATAAAGGTATACCGAATAAGAATATCTCTACGATTTATGAATCTATAGATGAAACAAGTTCTGTAAAAAAAAAGATGTACCAAATAGGTCCTAAAAACAAAGAACGGATGTGTTCAAAATGATTTGTTCCGACATATCGCCGCCAGCCCAGATCCCCTCGCTGTCGCCGTCGCTAGCCACCCCGACGGCGGCAGCCGGCCGCCCCTCCGCATGCTCACCCCCATCTCCTCACCACTCTCCCTCATGGCTTGACGTTGGCTTGGTCCTCCGAGGGTTAAGCTGCACTTGCGTACGGTGGATCCAAGACTCATGATGGAATGTATTAAGCGTGACATCGCAATGATGCTCATCTAGGCTTTGGTAGGTCGGTATGGCCAGAACAGTGGCAGACTAATGGGGTGATCCTTGTTAGACATATTAATTGTACTAATTGAATGTTCGTGTGTTGCTACGGTTTATTTTCTGTAATTGTACTTTTTGAATAGTCACATTGCACATATCGCGTCCCTATAAAAAAAATAGACGTAAATATCCATGTATTATTATAAAATAAAATTTTACTTTGTATAATTTAATGTAATATTGAAAAAATAAAAGCGAAACATATATTTAGATATGGTCATATGGAACACGCATAGAAAAGGACAATCTTCTCATTAGACCTGTTTTTATTGTGTAAAACTTTTGTTTCCTTTCAATTCAAACCTAGTTTCACCATTAACATATATTTGAAGGGATAAGTTCATAATAAACTCAGAAATCCTACACGCTGCAATGTAAAATAATCACATGAGAGATTATCTACATTGAATCGTCTCAATGAGCTCCAAAGATTGCTTAGTTTATCCAAGACAAATTTAACTAATATCCTAGAAGCTTTACACGAACTTTGAAAGATCTATCTTCAGAAGATGTGACGGAATAATACCTTCTCGTTGAGATCATCGCTGGTAAGTGGAAATTAAAGGCTCCTTGTCCAAAAAACCGCGACCCTTCTTGTAAATAAGCTCCTTTGCGTTCTTCAGATTCAGGAACCTATTGATACACGCCAGTAAATATGATATAATCACCGTATGATATACTAATACTCCTTTCGATCCAAATTAGTTATCTTAAATTTATCAAGATACGAACGTATTTAATACTAAATTATGTCTAAATATAGTTGAATCTAGACAAATTTAAGTCAACTAATTTCAGTCGGAGTGAGTAACATAATGGATCAAGTTGCATTTGAAGGAATTAGTCATATGTGACAAACATGTCAACAGCAGCAAGCCTCTTCAGATTAGCTTCGGTGGCCTCGAGCAACATGACGGTGAGGACCTAGGTGAGCTACAGATTGGCCGAAATCTTCCTGATGTCCAGGTGCTCATCAGTAGTGCTGCAAATTACCATCACCAGCAGGAAAGAAGCAACCTCAGGCAGCTATTGACCCGGGGATGCAGATGGTGAAGATCAGCTTGACGTCGATGGCCTCGGTCGGGCGCATCTGGCGGACCTTGAGGAGTGTCTGCATCCGCATAAAGTCAAGCTTCTTGTTGTGGAACTCCCTGACGAACACGTCGAGGCGCTTGATGGTGCCCTTGGTCTTGTTGCGGTGGTGGCGCTGCCTGGCTTGCTTGTGTGGATGCCTTCTCCTACTCCCCACGGGAGCTTCAACCCGTGTTCGTCTGGCCCCTCCTGCTAGCCCCCATCTCCTCGGACCCCGGGCAAGCTCCGCCTCCACAGGCTCCGATCCGAGTAACAGATTGGAGGACGGGCAGCTACGGTGGCCACTGTGTTTGGGATGTGTGGCTCTGCTATTGCTAGGATGTGCGGCGGCGGGAGGCCTTGAAGGGAGGATGCGTGCAAACTGGCGAGCAGTAGCGTTCGAGGCGAGAGGGTGGAGATGGTGGTTGTAACACCCTCAGAATCGGCCCTATGCAGGTTTCAGCGATTCCCGCCAAACCCGCATAGAAACGATTCAAAGGTGCCCACCAGGCACTTTCGTGCGGGTGGAAAACGAAGTAATACCATTACACAATAGTCCACGATGGAACCCACAGAACAGACATATACAACAGCGACTCATTGAGTCCAGAATACAGATATACAATACAAAGATCCAAATCACCTTTAAAACGATATAGCGTCCGAGTACGGACAAGATGCAAATTGTGCTAAGAGCCCTGAAGAATAACCAATGGCGTCCATAACCCTGCCCAGGCCAAGCCGGACGGGTAACCCTGCTAACGACGTCGATCTCAAAACCTGCTTAAACAAAAGGGGTGCCGACAAAGGGCAAAGGAAAAAGAGGAGCGTCAGTACTGAGGCCAGTACACGGCGAGGCTAGAATTCGGCGGTCCTCGCCTACATAGGTATGGTGGACTGAAGCGGCAGCGCAACATGCACTAAACAACCTATAGAGACTCGATATAACTGTCGGCTATCAGAGAGGGGTAAGAAAGACCTATCCGGAACCAACCTGATACTACCACCAAACATACCCATCCTGGTATTTCCCCCTCGAGACCAAACGAGGAAGTCAACCGAGAAACTCACACAGTTGGCAGTTTTATTTATTCAGTTATCGTTGCAGCAATTACTAGTCAAGTATAGATAATCATCCTGATAAAATAAGCAGTGGGCACTTTTAGTTAACCATTCCGTTGTAGTTGCAACACTTACTAATCAGATACAAATAGCATGAGATATCCCAAACCCAGCAGTTGTTGGTACTTTTATTTAGCCATTCCGTTACAGTGGAGTTGATTACTAGTCATATCGGATACAAGTCAATTTATAACAGTAAACTTTAGTTATGGTTGTCTATGATCAAGAACTGTGCTCCAAGTCGTCCATAACCGCGGACACGGCTTTCAGAAAGTTTTAACCCTGCAGGGGTGCACCAAAGTTTCCACACGCACCTACACCCTTGTTGTCGGATCAGGTAGGTACAAGATCACAAAATATACACCCAACGGTATGTCGACGGGGTTTCGGACACGACGTTTCCCAGACCCAAAGCAAGCACGGGGGGCCACCCCACTAAGCTACCCGCAACGAAGTTGGCCGGCTCCGGAACGGACCCAGGGTTTGCGTCAGTGGATGTAAACGACGGGGAACCCGAAACTCTCGGGCTTGTCGATACCGCGAAAACACTCCGCTTACCTAAACAGTACACGTGCAGTACCTCGCACAATTCAAATTAAGCAGTAAAGCATGGCATAAGTACAGAATAGTAATAAAGCCCCAAACTAATTGTGGCCCCCAGTACAGTACTTGGAATCAGGTACTAAATCGATGGGGGTGCCCATACACCCCACCTGTGGTTAGCGCGCTCGATCTCGGAACAGGTGTCAAGAACTCGGGGTCCTACGGGACACAAGTGGACGGTTAACAACCAAATAACATCTATTGCCCACATGTGCCTCTGCATTTACCTACTTCAATTTTAGTTATTAAACAATAATTGAATTAAACGATAATTAAAGCCATGATCATCTCCAACATTAAACATGTGGCAAAACTCCAACAACTGTGGCACTTGACGACACGCAACAACACTTGAGCAAGCGACTACGACGCGCAGGTCCAACTATCTACCAAACAACAGGTAATGGGATGTGTCCAAGGTAATATAAGGCTGCAAGGGATGTTCCGGGTACGAAAACTAGAGCAACGCAACACAGATAGCAATAGATCAACAGGAGGGAATAAATACTATAAAAGTAAGATGGTTAGAAAGGGGGAGATGCTCGCCTGAAAACATTGCCGAAGGTTCATCCGAAGATCGGGTCGACACTCGCATCAACTCATCGGCCTAATCCGTGAAGAAGCAAAGCACTAGCAAAAACACCGGGTGCAATATTTAATACTACGGCAGAAGATCGGGCATGATGCATGTATGATGCATGACATGGCAAAGGTGCGGTGCAATTAGGCAATATTAAGCGGAACCGGGGTCCCGGCAATTATTTAAACGGTTCAAGTTATTTATCTACCCCGCAAATTAAATGTTGGGTTAACAGGGCGGAACATGGCATCGGTTCGCTACACCAATTTAAATGGAGTCTGGAATAAGACAACGATATCCCGCAGATGGACTCCATATTTAATTATGAGGTGAATCGGCATAATGCCCCCAAACCCCCAACATGTATGCAAGTATGACAATTTAATATGCAACAAGTATATATCATATATTATAAAAATATGAGGGGTCTTGGATAGGGGTCACACATCGAAAGGCGATCTTGGGGTTCCGAGGGTTCGGGTCTCAGGGTTCAGGGTTCGACGGGATCGGTCTCGGATAACGGAAGTAGATCTTGTCGCATCCGAGAAGAAGAACTTGGTTCGGCGTCGGGGGCACATCGGATTCGCCCTGGTTAGGGTCGATCTGGTCGTCGCGAAGGTCTCGTCGGGTCCGTGTCATCGAGTCGGCCTTGGCGTTCGGGAAGCGTCCTCGTGGCGATCTTGGCGTTCTTCAGGTTCGGGTTTTGGCGTCCGAGGGAAGTACTTGGCGTTCCGGAGACGATCCTGTCGCATCCGCGGTCGTCGGGTCGTGTCGACGGTCTTGTCGTCTCACGGCGGAGATCTTGGTGTCCGGGTCTCGGCGTCTTCGGATATGAGAGGAAGAACTTGGCGTGCCGAGGGTTCGGTCTCAGGGATCGGTCTTCGGATCAGAGAAGGAGACCTTGGAGTTCCGTGGTCCATCGGGCACCTTCAGGTTTCTTTGATGGAGGTCTCGGAGTCCAGGAGGGAGAACATGGCATCCCGTGACGAAGGTCTTGATCAGTATGGCTTCGGTTGCCGTTGGCGATCTTGACTAATTTTCCCGTACCAATCAGGTAGCAACTTACTGGACAGATCCTCCCAGAAACCGGTGCAACGAGATGGCTAGCACACACGCGTGGGGCAGTAGCTTGCTGCTGCCAACGAACACACGTAGAGAGGCGACAGGTGCAGACGAGGACGCCCGCACGGTGGAGGTCGTTCGTGGCGACGCGACGGTGGTAGCGAGCGCTAAGGCGAGCGAGACCGACGCGGCACGGTGCAGGGGCCCGCGGTCGCGGTCGCTGGTGCAAAGGCAGCGAGGCGGTGCGGGCTCGACTCGCGGAGCGGAGCCGAACGGAGGAGGCCAGGGGCTTGAGGAGGTCGGCGCTGCGGTCGAAGGGGGGGTTGAGGCAGGTGGCGGACGGCGGGGCTCCACGGGGCGGCGAGGCCAAGGGCCACGGCGTCAGGGGAATCCGGGCCCGCGGCGGCTGCACCCAAAAGCGGCGAGGTGGTAGGAACGACCGGAGGACGACAGCGACGACCGGAGGCGGGGAGGCAGTTGCAGCTAGCAGGCTTGAAGGAGATGGCCATGGCGGCAGGATCCCGAGGAGGCGGTGGCGGTTGAGGCCTGGCGGCCGGAGGAGTAGGTGGCGAGCTCGGGCCTCGGCGGGGAGGGGTGGTGTCACTGGGCGACGAGGCAGAGAAGGGAGGCCGGCGGACGCGTGCAGGGCGACACGGGGAAGCACCGGTGGCGAGGGAGGCGAGGTGAGAGGTTGCAGGGAGGGAGAGACGTGCGGGAAGGGAGCAGAGGCGGCGGGGACAGAAGCTCAATCAGGGGAGGAGGGAAACGAGGGAGGCGGTGGACGCGGGTGCTGCGTGCAGGGGACAGCGGCCGCAGGGTAGGTGGGGTCAGGAAGCGGGCCCGCGGCCCAGGGAACCTGACGGGGAGGGCGGCCGCAGGGTAGGTGTGCGTTTGTGTGTGTGCTGTGTGGGGTGGGGAGTGGGGGAAGTTGGGGTGAGGAGGTGAGGGTAGGATAGGTGAGGTGGCGGGCACTGGTTGGAGGGAGGATAGGGCCAGGGTGAGGTGGCGACCAGTGATTGGAGGGGGTGATGTGGCTGGTTGGTGGTTAGAATAGGATTGGGTAGAATAGGACTGGGTAGTTTTAGGATTAGATATTTTTGACTAGGGTTTTCTTTTATTTTAAAATAAATTTTGTAAATAGTTTTAGATGAATAAAAGATCCAGCTGGACCGATGGTTTGGTTTGTTAATATAGAAAACAAAGTAGGTCTTTTAGCAAAATAGTTTTAGACGGATAGATGTATGATGATGTCATGTTGATGCAATGCACAAAATCAACGCGATTTTCTATTAGTGGTTTTGCGGGATGCCACAGTGGTGTACATGACGGCGGCGGGTCAGGAATTAGGAGGAAGGTGGGGGCGCGTGAGTTGTGAAATCGAACCGGTTAGCGTTCGTTCTGGTTCTGATTGAGAATCGGTTTCATTGTGCGATGAGACGAGCGACGGACGATGGACGAAAGTTGGGACGACGAAAACCACCGTAACAAAAATTATATAGTAGAGATTTATACTCGTATACGTACTGACATAGAGTAGTACTGCAACTACACCAAAGGTTATAGTCAAAAAAAGGTGCCTGAAGGTGATTTTTGGAACCTTTCGCCATCAATCCACCTCGCCGCCGCGGATCCGTAGGCTCCCCCTCCCCCGTAGGCTGCTCCAGCAGCGGGAGGCTGGGGGAACCCCCTTTCTTGATATGTATATAGTGTAGGATATGGTAGGGACCCGGCCGGCGGCGCTATGGAGGCGGTGGTGTCGGCGGTGGGGTGTTTGGCATCGGCGTGCTCCCCCTCCTGCGGTGGAGCTCCACGGAGCTTTCCCACGGCGCGCGCGACTTCCCCGAGCTCGAGGTTCGCCGGTATCCTCAAGTTCTTCAAGATGCCGGCTCGTGTCCGGCCGCCTCGATCTGGTGCGGCGGTGCTACGCCCTTCTTCCTCTACTCCTCGTGCGGGCACGCAGAGGCCGAGAGCGACGACTTCCCGGCCGCGACAAAACCGTCTGCAAGCTCCAAGGCGACGCCGGCTCCAGGTGGGAGCGGTGGCAGCGGCGCGTCCTCGCTCCGCGGTCGGATTGTGTAGGGATAAGGGTCTCCAGGGACCTGGATGTAATTTCGGTGTTCTTTGTGGTGTATTGCACTGCTGCTTAATAGATCTGAGGTGTTATTCAAAAAAAAGGTACAATACTTCCTATCTGTAACCGATTGAGGTTGTGCCCTCCTATATAACCACGAACCATGAACCTCGGAGAGGTGTCTTTTTCTGCCTAGCGATCACATGGTATCAGAGTTACTTTTTTCCTAAACCTAGCCGCAGAAAGAAAATTAAAACCCTAGAAAAAACCTCCCACCGCGCCGCCGCCGTGGCCTCCTCCAACTCCATGATTGCACTGGTCGCCGCGCTCGGTACACCACCCACCCAGCTCCTGACTTGCTAGAACTTCCTCGTCTAGAAGGCTCCCGCGTTCCCAGCGCTGCGTGGAGCCCGTTTCTTGTCTTTGATCGATGGACCCGACAAGACCCCTCCAGAAACCATGGAGGTTGACGATCCTGATGATGCCAAGAAAAAGATTACCGTCAACAGTCCGACATACTCTTCCTGGATTGCGCGGGACCAACAGGTGTTACAGTTCATCTTGAACACGCTATCGCCGAACATCCTTGCCGATGTTCTCGGTCTGGAATCCTTGGTGAGGTTTGGGCCGCCATCACCGCAATGTTCTCTGATCAGAATAAACAGAGATGCGAGAATCCGTGGTCGGCCCTCAATGACACGAAGAAAGAAAATATGTCAGCCATGAAGTACTTCGCAAAGATGAAGATGTTTTCTTCGGAGCTCGCCGTTGGCGGCAAGCCTCTTGATGAAGATGAACTCATCGGGTACCTCCTTCATGGACTCGACTCCCTCATTACAACTGTCCAAGGCAACCCTGGTACCATTCGCCAAGATCTGCACAATCTTCTTGATGCTTATGATCAACGCAATGCTCCATCAGAAGATTCAGGATTCTAGTCCTCTGTCAATGTTGTGCGTCGTGATCGGGACAAGGGTCTCCGCCACGCCGCTATGATGATCGCGCTTGTTAGGAAGACAGTGGTCGCTAGTCTATGATCGCGATCATCATGACCGCTATGACCATGACCGACAAGATGATCATTGTGATCGCTATGATCGTGGTGATCGTGGTGACATGGATTATGATCGTCGCGATGGGGGTGGTGGACAGCCCCGCCGTGGCTATGATGGGCCTCGTGATGGCCCTCGCTGAGATGGTCCTCGTCGGGATGATGGTGGACGCCGTCGTGGACGTGCCCCCACACCGTATGTAAATGTTGATTGTCAAATCTGCAAGATCCATGGACATTCTTCTCATGACTGCTGGTGGCGCAACAACGATGACAATGATGACAATGGTGGACGTGACCGTGAACAAAAAAGTGCCAATGCTGCCTCCTATGGGATAGACACAAACTGGTATCCTCATACAGGTGCAACAGATCATGCCGCAGGAGAGTTGAACAAGTTGATGAATCATGACAAGTACGATGGCCAAGATCGCGTACACACTGCTAATGGTAATGGTATGCTCATAAGACACATTGATCACTCAAATCTGCATACCCCATATACTTCCTTTCACCTTAGAAACATACTTCATGTTTCTGATGCCTCAAAAAGTCTTCTTTCCGTTCATAAATTTACACGTGATAATAATGATTTTATTAAATTTCATGCGTATTTATTCATTATTAAGGATCGGGCCACAAGGAGAATTTTGTTTAGAGGACCGTGCTATGGTGGCCTCTACCCTTTTGTGTCTCTAACAATTGGGTCTTCCAAGTAAACCTTCATTGTAATAAAGTCTTCGTCTTCTACATGGCATCTTCGTTTAGGACACACTTCATTCTTTGTAGTTTAGCAAATTTTTAGAAAGAACAATATTTCTCATTCTCTTGAAATAAATCCTTATGTATGTGATTTTTGTCAACTAGCTAAGAGCTATCAATTGCCATATCTTGTCTCTACCAGTGTGTCCATTGTTCCTTCAGAACAAAAAAATTCTATGTATGGGGACTAGCCCATATCTCTGTTGGCAAGAACTCATATTATGTAAGCTTCATTGATGACTATAGTAAATTTTTTTGAATATATTTTCTCAAAAAGCGTTCTGATGTTTATCAAGCTTTTCTTAATTTCCAGCAATTTGTTGAAAGAAAATTTGATCAAAACATCATCACTATGCAAACTGATTGGGGAGGTGAATATGAAAAACTTAATAGCTTCTTTCGGAAAATTGGCATCACACATCATGTATCTTGTCCTCATGCTCATCAACAAAATGGCTCATCTGAGCATAAACACCGTCATATTGTTGAGGTTGGATTTGATTTACTTGCTAATGCATCCATGCTTTTAAATTTCTGGGATAAATCCTTTCTAACACCTACTTTTCTTATAAATTTGCTTCCTAGCAAAGTCATCAGTGGTGATACTCCTGTAGAACGTCTCTTTCACACCGGTCTCTTTCACACCAAACCCAATTATGAGTCTCTCCGAGTTTTTGGTTGTACTTACCGGTCAAATCTTCGTCCTTACAACAAACACAAACTCTCCTATCGGTCCACCAAATGTGTTTTTCTTGGTTATAGCCATGGGGTCGACGGCGAGAGCGGGGCTAAGGTGGATAAGCGGTGGCGGCGACGGTGCTTCCCGTGACTCGCGCTAGAACCCTAGATCGGTAGGGAATATCGATAGGGGGAGTGGCGGCCGCGTCAAACCTCGTAACGTGTATCCCGCCCCCCACCATCTCTTTATAGCTCTGCGTTGCCACAAGGGCCCACCAATCATATGATGGTTGGCTTCCCAGATCAGGGCGCAGTCAAAGGGGTCGATCGGGCCGTTGGGCCGCGATCAGGAGATCAATCTAACAGCAGCTGGCAAGATCCTAAACAACTGTAGTAGTGCTGCCTTAGCTCTCCTTCACGGTGCAAAGCTGGCCAAGGAATGGAGACTGAGTCCAATCATTTTTGAAACTGACTGTGCTTCTATTGTTAAAGCAACTCAAGAGGGTGATGGAAACTTGTCTTACCTCAGAAGCATAATTCATGAGTTTAGAGATCATGTTCCTGACACTAATTGCTTCCTTACAAAAACCTTAATGTTAATTTCCGCTTCATCTTACAAGCACTGTTTATCAAACTTTCCACTTTTATTAGCCATCGACACTTGCTCATCGTTTTTAACTTGTTTACCTGAAGAGTAGAGTAAAGCATGCCATGGGCTCTGCATGCACCAAGCATGTGAATTCTTCCTCAGCTGGTGTCCTTGGATGGATATCTTCCACGCGATGATGCTGTGATATGACCTATTTCTCTCCGGGGAGAAACGACAGCAGATTTACAATTATCCTTTCCATTCTGGCGATGCATCATTTCACATCAGTGATGCCTTCTTTTAGATTTCTCCATCAAAGAGCTCTTCATAGGTTTTGTAAATGCTCTGAGGGTGCACAAACGCATCGCCTTTGATCTGCTTAACCTGTTTCAGCACGGGCGTTGAACAAGACAAATATATCAGTAACTGTAGAAGGCCTATAATATACGCTGTCAGGCGTATACTTGTAACGATGAACTAACCAGACCATCATTGTGCTACGAAATGCGCACTCAGGTGTCAATACTGTAAACATCTTCTGCACCTCGGAGGCTTAGATAAGAGCATCTCCACTCGTTGGGCGTACCTATGCTAAAAAACGGACCGATTTTAGGCCGAACGAATTGCGTTTTCGGTATGGGTACGTCCAGTCGCCCAGTTATCCAGGCCGCGTTTCCAAGTTCGGCTAAATGTACTCAGACTCGGCGAAATATGGGCGAATATAGGCGGAATTTCATTAAAGCAGGCGAGGGGCACATAGTACATCGGTTTTATAACTAGGAAAGGACGTCGCCGTGGTGACGCCGCCGTGGTCGACGCAGGACGCCGCAACTATAGGCCGAGGCGGGGGTTGTTGCTGGCCTCGATGTGCGCCATGACTCCGGCGAGAGTCCGCCCAGGAACGCTCCACCAGCGGCGGCGGTAAGCCGCATTGTTACGCGGCGGCGGCAGTGAGCCCAGCGGTCCGTCGTGTCGGGCGAGTTCCTCGAGGCGCTTGCCGGCGAAAAACTGCCTCTAGAAGAACAGGTTGTCCTGATCCTCGGCGAGTGTCAGGCCTTGCATGGCGGCTCTAGCGGCCTGGATCTCTCCGGCGAGTTCTGGGTCTTCCATGGCGGCGATAGCTGCCTGGATCTCTCCGGCGAGGTCCTGCCCGTCCGGCACCGGCGGAACGGGGATCCCGCGCTGAGTTTCCATCCTAGGGGGAGATGCGTGTCCGGCGGGGTCGTATAGCGCGCCTCGCGGAGCAGCCGGGCTTCCCACGGCGACATCGTGCGTCGGCCGGCCATGGCTTCTCGGCGGAGTTGAGGAAGAAAGGTGCAGCGTCCTAAGTTCGCCGAAGTTATGGTGGTGTGAGGGGTTGTGAAGAGAGACGGCGAGATGTACGTCTTTTATAGGCCGGAAGAATGGCGGGAGGGGTGTAGCGGCGAGGGCGGGAAAAGTGGAAACGGCGGGAGCCGAGGCGGCGAAGGTGGCGCCGTAAATCAGCGACGTGTGGCCGATACGACGGGCAGTTATTGCCCGGCGGTCGCCGCGTGGTTTCGAGGATGAGGACGACTCGACTTCCATCACTGACTCGGCGGGTCCAAACGCCACTTTGATTTTTTTCGCCGATTTCGCTGAGTCCGGCGTACCCAGGACGTACCCGAAAACCTGGGTTCGGCCTGAGTAGTCCGGACCAAAAATGGTCCAAATCCGTGCGAAAACAGGTGCTTGGGTACGCGACTGGGCTAGTTTTCGGCGTCCGAAATTCAGCGTCCGAATCGGCCTCGTGGATAGGCGAGTGGAGATGCTCTAAGTAACCGAGATGTTGAGTACTACTTGCCTGTTCGATTTCAGAAAGCTTGGCGCACAGCTCTTCAGGAATAGACCAGTCGAACAGATCAATGTTCTCCTTCAACCTGGACTCGTTAGCACTCTTGGGAAGGACGCTCTGACCCTGCTGAAGACCCCAGCGCAGAGCGATCTGTGCTGGAGTTTTCCCCAGGCTCTCGGCAATCGACGACACAGCAGGGTTACTCGCGACGTCTTTCATCCGTCCCAATGGCGCATACGCCTGTCGATCGAAAACACATATGATCAGATCATTCCAGGGTTGCAAGCCAGGTAACTGAGTTCAGAAAGACATGCAGACTTACTGACAGATGAACTCCATTGGAGTGGCAAAACGCTCTGAGTTTCTCCTGCTGCCAGCCGAGGTGGCACTCGACCTGATCGACAGCCGGCGGTACACGGGCGACGCTGAGCAGATCGCCCAGCTTCTTGGAGGAGAAATTGCTGACGCCGATCGCGCGAGCTTTGCCTGAGTCGTACAGCTGCTCCATCGCTTGCCAGGTCCTGGGTATGTCGGGCTGGACGAAGTTCTCGGGGCTGATCTCGGTGCCTTTCTTGACCTGGAATGGCCAATGGATCTACAGAAAACCCAGATCGTGGAATCAGTTGTGACTTGTCAGCAGCAAAAGTGGTTACAGTATGTTAGCGGAATGGTGTCTGATCATGACGAGCTTACTAGGTACAGATCCACATAATCTAGCTGTAGATCTTCCAGTGTACTGTCAATTGCAGATGGAACGTCTTCAGGCGCGAGATTGCTGCACCTATACAGAGTTTTTTTTGACTCCATTGTTATCATGAGAGGAAGGGAAAGGACTGATCGAAACAACATCTGAACATCTGAATGTTCAGAACCCGCGGTCCCTAGAAAGAAATTCTCAGTAGTATTACCATAGCTTGGAGGTGATGAAGACGTCTTCTCGCCTGACCACACCATCGTCAAAGATCTTCTTCAGAGCAACACCAATCTAGCAATACACAGAGATACTCTGTAAATCAGAGAAGGTGCACTTGCAGCAGTAGCATGTGATTTTACAGGGTGTTTACCAACTAACCTCTTTCTCGTTGTTGTACAGTGGCGCGCAGTCGATGTGCCGGTACCCTGCCTGCCATTGCAAGCGAGCTCGTGACATTTTTGAGAAATGAAATATACTAACATCGCGAAGATTACAATTTAACTCAGCTTCTGCACCAATAAACTGTCCTAAAGACATCAAAGATGTACACGGCCAAAAACAAAAAGAAGAAGGGAAAAAGAGGCCCCTGATCAAAGAAACTGGTGACGCGAACAAACTTAGCACACAAACTCAGAGCAGTACGTGGGCGTGCAAGCAGGAGAGAGAGATAGAGGTATGTGACCTTGACGGCCGCGCCAACCACGTCGGCGACGACTCCCGGAGGGTTCTTGTAGGTACCGAGGCCCACGGAGGGGATGCGGGCGCCCGTGTTGAGCGTGAAATGGGCGGGGGCCATCCTCCGGCTGCTTGCTTTGCACCCTCTCTCGTTCCGCCGCGAGCCGAGCGTGAGACGGATGGAGAGATGCCGTTCCCGTCCGCCAAGGAAGAAAACAAAAACGGGACGCGAGCTAGAAGATGCATCAGGCGGCCACGCAGACGACCGGGCACGCGTCCCGATCGTCCCAATCACCCCGGCGTGCTAAGCCCAAGGAGATGTGCCCATGGGACCCGCATGTCACACACATTTGTGCTATGCTCACACGTGACACGCCGTTCAGTCAGGCATTAGTTGTGACGTCACGTCATACGTCATCCTATCTATTTTTTTATTTTTGAAAATAGGCACTTTTATTACTTTGAGTCTGTCTATATACTATCTCTTTCACATTATTTTGTATATTAGATTTAGTCAAAGTCAAACGATTAGTGAGTTTGACCAACTATAAATTTACAATATAATCACTTATAAAATTAAAACAATACTATTAGAAATGTAAATAGATATCAATGTTTTGTATAGTATACTTGCTTAAATATTACAAAGATTGATTTTGACTTGGTCAAAAGTGCGGAGTAATATGAAATAGAAGGAGTATATGGAATGAATCTAGCTGAGCTCCGCCTCCACAGGACAAAACATGAAACATTGTTATCACAGATCAAGCTACTACTTTTACATCTTTTTCAACAGTAATAATTATTATTTTTGCGAAAATTTCACTATCTACTAAAAATCATCCATATAGGTATAAAGAGAACCAAAAATAACAACTATTATATTTTTATATATTGCTTTGCATCTTCTCTAGCACCAGATAGTCGATACAGTTTGCATCTTCTCTAGCAAACAAACGAGCAGTACGAAAATACGAAAGAAATAATGTCGGGAGGAGTAACGGACCAGGTTAACTGAATTCATGACTCCATTGGAAACACAGAGTCGTATCACACATTCTTTAACCGAGAGGCCGAGGGTTTTGTCGCCCTCACCATCGATGTTGTCGCTTTTTTTCAAGAGCACGTCAAAGGTGTGTCTTATCTTTATAGAAGAAAGAAGACTCAAATTACAAGAAAACCAAGAGCCAACTGTGAATAGTTGAATTGGCTAAACGCACACGCACACGCATGCACACACACGCGCACACGTGCGCGCGCGCGCACACACACACACTCCACTCCGAGACTAAGCCTACTCTCTCGCTCTAACATGCCTCCCTCCAACTCTCGCCATTTCCTAGAGATGGAACTCCCCTTTGATCCTACCTGTGAGTTGTGTGACACTGCATTGCTCTTTCGTGTTTTCGAAAATCCTAGAATTCCTATGTTCCCATAACATCCATGAAACAAGGATGACTAGAGTATTAAATTTCCTCTTGTCGGCAGCCACCACTCCTTCCCTCGCTTGCAGCCACCAGTTCTCCAAAGTGCTTCCCCTTTGAGGCTCCTCCAACTGCAGCGAAGCTTCTTGCAAGCAAGTGTACCACACCCGTCTTGCAAAAACACATTGCACGAGGATATGCTCAACATTATCCTCCTCTTGAAGACATGTGAAACACGCGCTTGGCTGATCTTGCATGCCGTGTTTGTATCGCCTGTCAGAAGTCCATATTCTTTTCTTCAGCGCTAGCCAACTGAAGATTTTGCATTTGGTAGGTGCGAATGATCTCCATATAGGTTTGTGCATGCTGAACCTATATGTCC
This sequence comes from Avena atlantica, assembly GCA_910589765.1. Classification (NCBI taxonomy): domain Eukaryota; kingdom Viridiplantae; phylum Streptophyta; class Magnoliopsida; order Poales; family Poaceae; genus Avena; species Avena atlantica. The sequence continues at coordinate 481,360,303 of OU342735.1, read as the reverse complement.
CCGTGGAATAGCAGTTTGTATATATCCTTGGCAGTGTATTGACCAGATTGGGAGCCAATCCAACTGAAAGTATCTGGTGCTTGTGGGTCTCTTCTGAAACTGCTTAGCTCTACCCAAATGCGCATACATTGGGCATACCCCTCCGTGTCCATACCTCCCGCAATGTCTGTCACCCATGCATTTTGCGGTATCGCCTCTGCGACCAAACGATTGATTTTTCTCTGTGCCGGGACCAATTGACAGATCCCTGGCGCTATGTCCTCTATCTTGCGCCCATTAATCTACCTATCCCTCCAGAAATACACCCTCTTGCCGTCTCCCACAGTAATATTAGCAAGGCTGTGAAAGAGCTCTGTCGTTGTAGTATCCTTGGCAGTTTCAGACCTTGCCACGGGTTCAAAGGATCAATCCTTCTCAACCACTCCCAGCATACTCGTAAAGCTAAGCCATGTAGTCGTAGGTCTTTAACTCCCAATCCTCCATAGCAGAGAGGCTTGCTAATACACTTCCACGCTACAAGGCACTGTCCTCCATTTATTAATTTTTTTACCGGCCCAAAAGAAAGCACACAATCCTTTAATAATTTCCTCTAGGAGCCAGTTTGGGGCCTCCTCAACCAAGATGTGATGAATCGGTCTGGCAGTTATTACTGATTTAATTATTCCGGCGCAATCATAGATCCTTGCCATGCGGGCATTAGGTTTAGTGCCTTGTCTAGAAGAGGCTGCCATTCTGCTTTGGTGAGTGGTCTAAGTGCTAGTTGTAGCCCAAATACCGGATGGGAAATTTAGCCAATTTGCAGCCTAAAATTCCCATGATACTCTTCTCATCTGCCTCCCCTCCTCTGATTAAGGTAGCTAAGGTTTTGCTATAATAAACATGGAGCCCTGAAGCCTGACGAACACTCTTAAAATTGTCTTGATTGCTAATAATTCTCCTCTTTGTGGTCTGAAGAAAAGGACCATGTTGTTGGCATATACTGATAATATGAGTTGAATTGGCGATATGCCAGCTAAGGTTTTGAAGCAGACCCTCTTCAACCGCCCTCGTAATTGCCACAGTTTTGGAGATGTGGTCCGCTTCTTTTAGGTGTTCTTGGAGTTTTGGAGATATAGCGGACCACGGCCCCTCTCCGTGAAAAACTTTTTATACTTTATTTAGACTGTTTTTTAGTGTCTACGTCTGGATGGTTATTAATAGATTGGCGGAATTTTTCAGAAAAAAAAAAAAGAGGAGCAATACATGCAGTCTAGAGAATAATTCACAAGGGAAGTATCTGAGCCATACGCTTATTAAGCACATCGTTGGCAATACATAACAAGTGACTGGTACTAAGGTGGCCTGCTCTCTGGGCAGAATCAACACCTCGAGCAGTCCTAAATTTCCCCGTCCCAGAGCTCCTCGTGGGTCTTGTACACGCTGTCTTTGTTCACGATGAAGTTGCCCATGAGCAGCCTAGTCTGAACATCACAAGAAAAATATGGCACGTCAGAAATAACTGGTACTACACTGCACGCAAACTTTGTGTACAGACGTAAAAAAATGCATACGGCGTTTCTCTGATGATCAAACTGCCACTAACCAGTTCATCAGGGATCAAAGTTCAGAAGAATAGTTTTTGATATGTATCTGTCTTTACAGATCTATAGGGTTCTGAAGCTGTTTGTTTTGAACAACAGCCCAACAGGCAAACAATGCTGTCCTGATAAGGCCATGCAGCAAGCAGTAAACACTACACGGTGAAGTGGTAATTTGGTTCAATCAGTGGTAACTACTTCAATAAAGGGAGTACATCTGTACATGACCATCGCTTCATACAATTCTAACGAATAAACCTGAACCTGCAAATCATTTTAACTACTCCCTCTGTCCCAAAATAAGTGACTTCATTTTGTCTAGGAGGATACGTATGTATCTAGTCAAAAACAAGTCTAGATACATATGTATATCATTTTAACTACTCCCTCTGTCCCAAAACATTTTGTCTAGGAGCTCACATGTTTCCATGAACAGGCAAGATCAAAGGATAAATGAACATTTACATCTGAGTATCCCGGCACTGAAGCTATGGAAGGAAGATATAAACTTTAGACTGCAAATGCAGAAATGCTAGGAGTACTAACTTTGATCCAAATTAGTTGTGGAAGGTTCACTGAACCTAGACAGATTTAGCCAACGTTTTGCCTAAATCTGTGACAATTAATTTGCCTAAATCTGTGACAATTAATTTAGATCATAGGGAGTACTTAATTCGATATACTAGAACATTTCTGATGGGATTTTCAGACGTCAGTTTATTCTACATATAGCCCACCTAAAAGAACATAAATGCCAATACAAAGTTGCATAACTCACCTGCTTAATCTCAGAGAACTTCCCAAACAAGTCATCTGGAATTGACCAGCCATAAACATCAAGGTTCTGCTTTATACGTTCTTCACTGACGCTCTTTGGAAGTACACTGTGACCCATCTGAATGTTCCAGCGCAGCGCTACTTGGGCAGGAGTTTTGCCAAGCTTCTCTGCGATTGAGATGACGACAGGTTCTTTTAGGACATTACCGTTCATCCATGTTGAACCAGGTGAACCTAGTGGTGAGTATGCCTACAAAATGCAGAAGCGGAATCATAAGCAAAAGCACCAGGTTTTCTGAAAATTAAATGCATAAGCACCGCTAGCCAGCACCTTGACTGGCAAGAAAATATAGTTACACTGCAGACTTACAGAGAGGTGAACACCAGTCGTTTGGCAGAAGCTATGGAGTTTAGTTTGCTGCCAACCAGGATGGCATTCCACCTGGTCAACAGCAGGAGGTATGCGAGCAATAGCAAGCAAGTCACCCAGTTTCTTCGATGCAAAGTTACTGACACCAATAGCACGAGCTTTGCCAGCATCATGTAGCTTCTCCATTGCTCCCCATGTAGCTGGGATGTTAGGTGTTACATAGTTTTCAGGGCTGCCAATACTGGTTCCCTTCTTAACACTAAATGGCCAATGGATCTACAAAAAAGTACACACGGTTATTATTTTTATATTTGACATTTTCAACGAATAATAATTCAGCTCAAAAGTTAGACAGAAGTACTACAAAATGAGCCACAAAAGTAATCTTAAGATTTATTAGTAAGTGGAAGTCTATAGTACAATGCCAGTCTATACCAAAATAGATATGGAGAATCATCGTGCAATGGACTAGCATATGTACTACATACAGCTGATTACTGAAAGATTGCGAAAACATAACTGAGCAAGTAGCATAATGAACTATATTTCCTGAACAGGAAGATGCATATAACTTACAAGGTAAAGATCCAAGTACTCAAGCTGCAGGTCATTCAGGGATTCGTCTAGTGCCACAGGCACGTCTTCTGGGGCATGATGGCCACACCTGAAACAACAAGCAATCAGTTAGACATGAAGTATTAAAAGAGACAAAACTACAGGGGGGTCACCAGAAATCTGGCCTTACCATAGCTTAGAGGTGATAAACAGATCTTCGCGCTTCAGTACACCCTCTTCAAATAGCTTCTTCAGAGCCAAACCCACCTGGACAATCCAAATGTGTGGTTTTGTTATTCGTTACCCAACTTAAACAGACACTTTAAACAAAAAGAATTCACTAACGTTTGAAGAAGGTAAATTTTAGGACTATTAGTTTTGATGTCCATTCCAAATTGACAAGTATAGTCCAGATTGGTCACTTCTACTTTCTAAATCTGTTTCTTTTTTTTTCCCTTTTTCTGGAAGAAGGTAAATGGTCCTGGACTCTTTGTAAACCACATCATAGGTCAAATGAATGAATGGACAAAAAACAAGTTCTCATAAGGCCCACATGAATGCAGACTGGACAGTAGATGGTGTGTTCGGTTTTGCAGGAAATAAGCACGAAATCTGTACACGAATATTAGGAACCGTATAGCGATCCAAAGCTCTGGAGAAAACAAACCAGGCAGTTACCTCTTTCTCGTTGTTGTAGGCCCTGGCGCAGTCGATGTGCCGGTACCCCGCCTGCAGGATTAGATTGAAGAACAGATCAGGCACTGATTATTCGCCGACGTTCTTCCCCCAAAAGAATCGGTGGTGGAGGGGGGGGAATGAAATCCGAAGCGAAGCAGGCAGCGAGAGAAATGGAAATGAAGGATTAGGAGAAGGGGGGTGGGGGCATTGCGGTGAGAGTGACCTTGACGGCGGCGTAGACGGCCTCGCCGACGACTCCGGGGTCGGACTGCCAGGTCCCGAGCCCCACCGCGGGGATCTTGGCGCCGGTGTTGAGCACGTAGTGCGTCGCCATCTCTCCGCTCCCTCGTCCACTCCACACTCTCCCTCGCGCACGGAGGTCAGTCAGTCCTACAGACGCACGCGCGCAGGGGATGGGGCACGGGACAGGACGGGACGAATCGGGAACAACCGCGAGCAGAGGCAGAGCGTGGCGCTCGCAGTTTATAGGCAGCGGGCGCGGTCGGCGAGGCCGGCTCGGCACGGCACGAGGCGGGTAGGTGGCGGTGGTTCGCTCCGGGGCTCTGATGGACTGGTGAGTGACGAGGCTGGTGCTCCGTGCGCCAAGTGGGCCGATGAGCCAATCGGACTGCACCGAGTGCGGCCGGAATGCGCTCTGTGCGGTAAGTATTTCTGATGATTTTTCCAAACTTCTTTTTTTTTAGATCCGATTTTTCCAAACTTAAGAGTACTTACAGTTTGCTAAGCTTTCACAAATATAGATCCATACTACTGTGTTTTTAGCTTCAAAAACCATCTTCACTCTGTCTGTACTAGTACTACTCCCTCCATTTCAGGGCTTAAAGCGTCGTCATTTTGCGTGTTTTTTCTTCGACCAAAAATTACTTTAAATATACGAGACGGCGAGAATGAAAGATACGGTCTACCTAATTCCGTCGCATGCGCCGCTCTGCCGGATTCTCGGCTGGCATCTTTCGCCCGGCCGACCCAAGGAAGTGGGGAAACCTTTTTTGTCCACATCGTAGCGACGCACTCCAAATTAGGCAGTAGTAGCTGCCCGCGTGCTCCCTTTCGGACATGGAACGCAAGAGATACCGAACGCATGGCGCAGAATCGACGCATAAATGGCTCGCCGGCCACCGATCGGTCAGTGATAGCTGACCAGCGACCCGTCGCCGTCGAATAGTGGCGGACGGATGATGACATGAACAGCGGCGCGGCCACGAGTTCGGACCGATTCGAGGCTATCGCGGAACCACGTCGGCCGTGGAGAGAGCAGGCAAGCAAAGCTGCAGTGTGCTACTGCGCTGCAATTAGCTGCAGTGTGTGCTACTCCTGGTAGACTTGACAAGGATCGTATTATCCACATGTAACCATCTGAATCCTAAGCAGTGACGCGTTAAAAAGAGGCAAAGCTAGTGCTCGCTCGGGATCGTCAGTAAGATGCAGTGGGATCTCGCTTCTAATTTATTTGTCAAAGTTTAGTTCAGATTTTGAGAAATAAATTAAAATAGAATTTAGCAATTGAACTATAAGCGAGACTTTGGTAGGATCCCACCTGATACGAGAAGGGTAGAGGTCGAGAAATGCAAAATATAGGTACGCCGATTTCTGTGATAATCCGATGTTGAAATGAAGCCAGGATGAACACGAGTGTTCTGATTGTAAAACTAACGATCAGGTAGATTGATTTGAGTCTACTCGGATAATCTCCCGAGTGCCAGGAGGGTGTTTATATATTGGGCAGGTGGTTGTTACAAGAAGTACTTGAAAAGGACTCGACCTCGTGTTTGAATACAACACGATACTATGTCCTAGTCTACTAGAACTCCAACTCTCTAACACCCTCCCTTAATCACAACTTAGACAAGTTGAGATTATGTTTAAATTCTTCAAAACTTCTTACAGGTAATGACTTTGTAAACCCATCAGCAACTTGATCCTTTGAAGGAATGAAGCGGATCTCCAGTTGTTTGTTTAACACTCGTTCTCTGACAAAGTGAAAGTCTATCTCAATGTGTTTGGCCCTTGCATGAAATACTGGATTAGCAGACAAATATGTTGCTCCCAAATTGTCACACCAGAGAACTGGCACTTGAGTTATTCTGACCCCAAGTTCGTCAAGCAGAGACTGTACTCATATCACCTCAGCTGTGGCATTAGCTACTGATTTATATTCTGCTTCTGTACTGGATCGTGACACCGTTGCTTGTTTCTTAGCACTCCAAGAGATTAGATTTGGTCCAAAGAAAACAGCAAATCCATCAGTAGACCTGCGATCATCTACACAGCCAGCCCAATCGACGTCTGAAAAGGCACTGACTAATGTAGAGCTGGATCTCATGAATGTTATACCAACACTTAACGTATGCTTCACATACCTCAATATCCGCTTTGCAGCAGTCCAATGTTGAGTTGTAGGAGCATGCAAGTACTGACACACTTTGTTGACAGCAAAAGAAATATCTGGTCTAGTCAGAGTTAAGTATTGCAGTGCGCCTACCATACTTCTGTATTTAGTACTATCTTCTGGACCCAACAAGTCTCCCTCCCTTGCCGTTATCTTTTCAGAAGAAGACAACGGTGTAGGTGTACCAGAACAATCAACCATGCCAACCCGTTTAAGGATGTCCTGGGCATATTTAGCTTGATTGAGAGCGAGTCCATCAGAAACTTTATGTACTTCAATTCCCAAGAAATAATGAAGATCACCAAGGTCCTTCAAGGCAAAATCCGTGCTCAAATCACGTAGCAAAGCATTGGTGGCCTCTGTAGAAGAACTGGCAACAATAATATCATCCACATAGATAAGCATGAAGATAGTAACATGGGACTTGCGATAGATGAATAATGATGTGTCAGATTTAGAGGCAAAGAAACCAAGAGCAGCCAACTTTGAACTCAACCTGGAGTACCATGCACGAGGTGCTTGCTTCAAGCCATACAGCGCTTTATCAAGTTTGCAGACATAGTTCATTCTCTGCTTGTCTGCATAACCAGGTGGTTGTGTCATATAGACCTCCTCTTCCAGAACACCATGAAGAAACGCGTTCTTGACATCCAACTGTCGCAAACTCCATCCCCTTGAGACAGCAATTGACAAGACAAGACGTACTGTGGCTATTTTAACCACAGGACTGAAAGTATCGTCATAATCAATCCCGTAGCGTTGCTTGAATCCTTTGGCAACAAGGCGAGCTTTATATCTATCAATAGAACCATCTGACTTGTGCTTAATTTTGTAGATCCAACGGCAGTCAATAATATTTTTACCTGCCGAGGGGGAAACCAGTCTCCAGGTTTTATTTTTCATGAGGGCATCATACTCCTCATCCATAGCAGCCTTCCAGTGAGCAGCATTAAGAGCATCTTCTAAGCTTGCAGGTTCACTCGAGGTGGTAGAAAGACACCAGCGTACAGTGCCATCTGTATATCGCTTGGGCTGATGTACGCCCTTGGACGCGCGAGTGACAGGTCGGGGTGCCACAGAAGTGTGGACAGGAGAAATAGGCACAGAAGATCCAGAACCGTCAGACTCGTCGGGCCCAGCAGGGGAATCAGCAGTCGCTGTCGTGGACCCGATCGGCACAGAAGATCCGGAGAGTGTATCCGACGACGCCGGGGTGAAGGAACCAGGCGCAGAAGATCCGGCCGGGCGGGGAGAGCGTCTAGGGCGCGGGGACCGCGGGCCAGGTGTCCGTGTGGGATTGGGCGGGGTCGATGCGCGGGAGCCGGACACCGCAGGACTGCCCGATGCGTGATCCGAGGCAGATCGGGAGGAGGATCCCGAGGAGGATTGCGGCAGCGAATCGTCTCCGTGTTCCGTGTCACTGTCGTTTTGCCCAGAATATTCAGAATTGTCTGATTGTTCAATTGAGGCACTGTTTTCACTGGAATTTTCAGCATCGTGTCGAGATAAAACCTGCACATCATGAAAGGAGCTAGCAGTAGGGTTAGCAGCATGAGAATTTTCCATGTGAAGATCGGCAATTGTGTCCCCTTGTTCATGATTTCGAAGGGAAGAATCAAGAAGAAGAATCTGTTGTTTGAGAAGAGCACCAGCATTAGGATGAAGCGTTTGAAACGGAAAAACAGCTTCATCAAATACAACATCTCGAGATATATAGATACGTCCAGAAGAAACTTCTAGACACCTGACTCCTTTGTGGCGTGGACTGTAACCCAAGAAGACACATTGTTTGGATCGAAACGCAAGTTTTCTTTTGTTATAAGGACGAAGATTAGGCCAACATGCACAACCGAAAATGCGCAAGGAATTATAATTTGGTTTAGTACCTAGAAGACGATGAACAGGAGTATCATTGTTGATAGTTTTACTAGGAAGCATATTGATAAGATAGGTGGCGGTCAGAAAAGCTTCGTCCCAAAATTTTAATGGCATGTGGGCATGAGCTAAAAGAGTTAACCCAACTTCGACAATATGACGGTGCTTGCGCTCGGCGGAACCGTTTTGTTGATGAGCATGAGGACAAGAGACATGATGGGAAATCCCTTGTTGTTGAAAGAGTGAATTTAATTTAACATATTCACCGCCCCAATCAGATTGAACGGTAAGAATTTTAGTGTTGAGTTTTCTTTCAACAAGTTTTTGGAAATTAACAAAGGCCAAAAAAGCATCAGATTTTTTCTTGAGCAGATAGATCCATGTAAACTTGCTATAATCATCAATAAAACTTACATAGTAGTCATGGCGCCCAACAGAGGTGGGAGCAGGACCCCAAACATCAGAGAAAACTAATTGAAGGGGAGCAGTGGATACACTGGTGGACACATGATAGGGAAGTTGATGACTCTTAGCTTGTTGACAGGAATCACACACGGACTCAATGCTAGTAGTTCTAATAAAAGGAAGTTTATTTTTACTAATAATTTGGCTAACAATAGTAGAATTTGGATGACCTAAACGACTATGCCACTTTTCTTGAGAGGGCTTGGTGGAGACAAAGACTTGCTTCTGATGTGAGGAAGATTGCAACGACGGAATAAGTGGATAAAGCCCCTCAACACATCTTCCTCTATGGATTGTTTTCCGTGTGACCTGATCCTTGATCAAAAAGAAGAAAGGATGAAATTCTATGAACACGTTATTATCGTATGTGAAACGATGAACGGAAAGCAAGTTTTTGGAAGCATCGGGAACATGCAAGACATTGGAAAGTTCAAAATTTTGAACAGGATGACGAACAATTGCATGACCAACATGAGAAATTTTCATACCTTGCCCGCTGGCGGTGTTGACCTTGTCGTAGCCTTTGTAAGAATCACGGACGGTCAAATTATTGAGTTCGCTGGTGATGTGATGAGTAGCTCCGCTGCCGGGATACCAATTGGTGTCCACGCTATAGGAGGCACTGTTCGCCCCCTTCTCATCACCGTCATCATCTTGGGAACGGTACCAGCAATCTTTGGCAGAGTGTCCCTCACGATCACAGATCTGGCAGGTGACGTCGACCCAGGGGGTAGTCCGACGGCGTCCGCGTCCGCGTCCGCGCCCCCCTCCAGAAGGAGCTCGACCACCACCACCGCGCCCTGGACGAGGCTGGCGGTTGTCGCGAGAGTCATCCCGGCGATCATCACGACGTTCATTGCGGGAATCAGAGCGATCTCCACGTGGCTTGTTGAAGTACGACCCGCGTTGCTGACGTGAGGCCAGATTTGCAGACGTGTCGAAGTCGACACTGTCGGTGCCTCGTAACATCTCCTGTCGCTGATCATATGCATGGAGTTGCGCGTAGAGAGCGCTGACAGAGATCGGAGTAGTGATCACGCCGAGAGCAGCAACAAGGGCATCATAACGCGACCCGAGGCCGGCGAGGATGAACGAGACATGTTCGCGATCAGAAACAGGAGAGCCAGCGGAGGCGAGTTCGTCGACGATGCCTTGCATCTTGGTAAGGAACTGAGAAGTGGTCATATTGATTCTCTTTGTATTGGCCAGAGCGATCCGCAGGTTCGTGACCTTGGCTTCACTCTGGGAGGCAAACATCTCCTCGATTGCGCGCCATACGGCAGCAGCGGTCTCTAGTCGTTGTACGTGAGGGAGCACCTCAGAAGACAGAGATTGGAGGAGATAGCCAAGCACAATTTGATCCCGCGAGATCCATAGATCATAAGCAGGGTTTGGTGCTGTTTCTGCCGGTTTGTTGGCAGCTTTGTCCGCTGGTGTGATAACCAGCAGTTCAGGTGGAGCGGCGTCGGTGCCGTTGAGAAGGCCGACGAGGCGGGCGCCGCGGATCGGCGGAAGGACTTGAGCACGCCATCCCGGATAATTGGCCCGTGTGAGTTTGTCAGACGGGGGGTTGCCGAGGTTGATCACCGCTGGGGAAGACGAAGTTGAGCTCAACATTGGAGGCGGCGAGGAGCAACGACGGGTGGCGGCAACGGAGGGGATGAGCTCCGATGTTGGCGATCAGTTTTGTCGGCGGAAGAGCCGGCCTGATACCATGTAAAACTAACGATCAGATAGATTGATTTGAGTCTACTCGGATAATCTCCCGAGTGCCACGAGGGTGTTTATATATTGGGCAGGTGGTTGTTACAAGAAGTACTTGACAAGGACTCGACCTCGTGTTTGAATACAACACGATACTATGTCCTAGTCTACTAGAACTCCAACTCTCTAACACTGATTGCTCGGCCGTCGTATGGCGCAGACGAATTCTGTAGGCTGCAGCAATACATGAGAGGAGCACGAGTTCCGTTTGTCGCTACCCGGTGGTTCGAGCAACAGAGCAAGAGCATCGTGTGCAGCTCTCAGCATCACACACTCTTATTCTTTTTACTTGCTCAGCGTCACAGACTGCGTGCCCGTTCAATATCTCTAGCCAAACGGGAAGAACGGGCAGGCCTGTTGGTACACTGGGAGTTCTGGAGTGCCCGTTCTGGAGTTCGCATTGGGACAGCGTTGTACCCGTGATTGGTACTTCCTCCGTTTTAAAATATAAGATGTTTTAGGTTTGTGAAGAGAATGTATCTAAACTTATTTTAGTGTGTAGATTTATTCTAAACTTGAGTGAACCTATATACTAAAAGTAGTCTAGATACATTTACTTCACAAACCTAAAACATCTTATATTTTAAAACGGAGGGAGTACGTATGTGGGTCAGAATGACTACCTCCATTTCAATTTATAATACAAATACGTATTTCAAAAAATAGTTTAACCCTAAATTTAGTCAATAATATATAATTATATGTCATAAAAATTATACTATTGAAAGCGTACTTAATGGTACTCCCTCTGGATGAACCTATATACTATTCATCCGATTTTTGACAATCCGAGACATCTATTTTGAGACGGAGAAAGTATAATTTTTATTAAATATAGTTTATATTTTATTGACTAAATTTATAATCAAACTATTTTCTCAAAGTATATATTTGTCTTATAAACCGGAATGAAGGTAGTAGCACATTGCTCCGCTTGGTGAAAGGTAGAGGCCATCCATGTAGCATCAGCATCGCACCCATGAAACAAAACAAAGCGAGATCTTGTACCAGTACTAGTGTCACTCCTTTGAGATGAACACACCATGCTCTTTATTACCATCATGCTCCAGGTATCACAACACCTCTCAGCAACAGAATCACATTCCTCGGCTTCTAGGAATTAACCAGATCCGATGTAGCTTGCATCAAAGAAGATGCCCCGGTCTTCACCATCACCTTGTTGCGCCAGGCCAAAAAATGAGTTGAGCCGGGTCAAACAAATAAGCTCTAAACAAAATTAGAATTAGGTATATAAAAGCAAGTGTATTCAACAAAAAAAAGTTCAAACAGATTCAGTTTTCATATTTCATCAAGTACAACTACAAATGGACTACAAAGAACAAGAGAAGTACCTACAAAATAGTGCTATATTTTTATAAGATAGTAGCATACCATTAAGTTGAATTCATGTTGCCAAAACAAAACTGTCGACCAAGATGACCTCTATGGGCATCGTAGGAATGAAAACGTAGCATAATCTTCTTGTCATCAAAAACTTTAAGTATCTCTTTCTCAACATAGCAAATCATCAAATCATTGAGCCAATCATCCCTATCTTACTTCAAAGATTTGTCTTTACAATATTTATGGCCAAGAAAACTCGCTCCACTGATGTTGTTACCACCGAAAATATCAATGCAAGTGTAATAAGGTGATAGAGCAATGAAAGATCAAATGTTGTTTAGTTTGAATCAACTTGAGAGCAATACCACTTAGATTATCAAGAGCAATGAGTTCATGACGTCTCCTCATCACATCAATATATATGTTAAATGCATCTACGATCTTTGTAGTTTATTGCCATATTACATCATAATTGATTCATATTAGATTTTATAATCATTTAAAAAAAATCGAGGATCTTTTTTAAAAGATCCCTTTTATTTATATTATAACTCTAGATAGGAAAATCCTGTTTTGCATATTTTGGACCTTTAACCTTTCCAAAGTCAAAATGACTTGGAATTTCTGAATTTTTCATCAAAACAAATACGTGAAGCGCTTGGACCAGCTGGAGGGCGAATATGAGGCCCATGTCATGACCTGAGTCGTGCCATGTGACGAGGTTTAATCTCGTCAATGCCCATTGTTATGGACTTGTGTTTTGGAGAATATGGGGATGCTGGAGATCGTGGCACGGTTAACAGACAAGCAACCAGGGGACACGAGATTTACCCAGGTTCAGGCCTCCGGAGGGAAAACCCTACTCCTTCTTGTCTGCTCTTGATTACGGCGGAACCGAAGGTTACAGGGTGCGCAGATTCGATCTGGCGTGGATGCGTGTGCGAGAGTATGAGTCGAGTTCTGTAGATCTGTTGTGGTCTAGTCTATTGGGGGGTTATGGCGTCTGTAGGTCGTGTCCTCCTCGCTGGACCCTCCTAGCCTTTATATATGGGAAGGCTAGGTCTCAGGTACCGATACGAGTAGGTTACAAGTTAGATTCGAACTCTAGTCTTGAGGTTTCCTTGTCTTGTGCGCTTGGGACTCCGTGTCCATATGGGCTTCGTTCCAGCCGAACCGTCATAGGCGTCCTGGACCCTGGCAGGTCGTCGAGTGGGCCTTCCGTCGGGCTGGACCAGGTATACTAACATCGGGTACCCGTAGGGCATATCCATGTCAGTATCCCCCGAGTCTCCATCCGAAACGTAGATTCGGGTGGAGACTTAGTTGTCTTGAACCTTGTATTTGGATGTCGGAGTCGAAAGTTATGTCGAGTGCGAAGCATTTCACCCGGAAGTTAATCGGGTCAGCTGAATTTGTTTGGCTGTTGTAAAGGAATCGACATCGTGGACGTAGTCAACACAATGGACTATAGGGTGCGCGACCAGCGCTCCCTATGGGAGTAGCTCCCGAGTGTCTGTTCGAGTCGTACACTCGAACAGAGACTTTAATTCAGCCATTGTTTGCTTCAGGTCCGTAGGACACGATTTTTTCGGATGCTTGTGTGTGCGCGACCGGCCCTCTAGTTTGGAGTAGCCCCCGAGTGTCTGGCGGAGTCGTAGACTCGGGCAGAGACTCGAGTCTTGTATCGTTGAGTTGTAGTCGACAATATCGTGGGCGTATCGCTGACCCGGTACATCGGGTGCGCGACCAGCGCTCCTGATAGGAGTAGCCCCCGAGTGTCTAGTTGAGTCGCAGACTCGAGTGGAGACTCATGCGAGGAGAAACCACTGACCCGGAAGTGCATCGACTCAGTGTATCATGCATAAGGAGCCAAGAATCGATGATGCAGTCGGAGTTGACGTGGCGGAGTCGTGTGGCGTTTAGCTGGAAGGACTCGACATTGCGGATGAAGTCAACACCGTTGCTTCTGTCGGGTGAGCGACCAATGTCGTGTCTTCGTAGCATCAAGCGATGCAACCATCCAAGGAGGGACTCGACTCGGGTCTTGATTGTATGGCGTAGCCAGCTCTTTTGTCGACTCCTGTTGGAGGACCTAATAGAATAGCTTGACGCGGTCGATGTCCTTGTAAGCTGCAGAAAACATAAAGAATTGTGAAGTACTTGTATCTTGTAAAGAATATTTTCCTGTCATCTTGTATATTAAGATTCTGGTGCCGATCGATTCGACACTTTTGCACTGTATGCTAGGCCTTTTCGTTAGCCTGATTACCCTTAGTCTCACTACCTTGCCGAGGCACTCGGAGTTCAAGGATTCGACGATCAGGCAGAATCAGCTACTCGGGCTGTTGCGTTCGAGGTGCTCGAGTGCGTGAAGCCGATGGCATATTAGGTTACTCAAAGAGGGCGCAGCCCCCGAGTGTTTCGAGTGCGAGTTAAAAAAGAAATTAGCTCTAAGTAGAGGGAAACTTAGCTCTGTTGGTAGTTGTCCCGGATGGATTCGACGCGGTAGCGGGTTGCACACGGACGTGGTCGACGGGGCGAACCACAATCATAGCGACGACGGGTTTCTGAAGTTGATGGTGTTAGAGAGCTCCGCACCCGAAGATTGTCGGGGTCGAAGACCGCACCGGGTCGCCACATCCGAAGGATGTATCAGGTCGTCGCAGCCGAAAACCGCATTGGGTCGCCGATGTCGAGGACCGCAGTGGGTTGCTAGAGCCGAAGGCCATGGCTGGTCGCCGAAGCGAAGGGAGCCCCCGAGCCTCCGAGTCATTGGAGTCGAAGATCACATCAGGTCAAAGACCGTGGCGGGTCATGGGAGCCGAAGATTCTGCGGGTGTCGTAGTCGAAGACCGCAGAGGATCACCGCAGGGAGTAGCCAAAGTCGAATACCGCGATCGGTTGCCGGAGCCGATGGCAGCAGGCCGACGCATTCGAAGATTCAGCGTATCGCGTGGCGGAGGTGGCGCAGCTCCCGGGTGTAGAGTCAATGTGATGCACGAAGTCGATACACCCGCCGAACGGTAGTCGATGCATCGTACGTGGGGTCTAGGATGATGTAGTTGACGTGAAACCAGACTTTCTGTCCGACGTCGTTGTCTCCACCTTTTCCATATTGCTTTTGCACCGGTCTTTTTTCAATCCATTTTTTTTATTTACGGGAGTTGATCCGTCCAAGGCTTTTGTGTTGGAAGCTGATCCAGCGATGCCTTTGATTTTTCCTTTTTCTTTTCTTTGGACTTGTACTGGGATCGTATAAGTGCATGTAGCCCAAGTTGATCTCTTCTTTCCATGTGACTCTCTCTTTTCTTCTTGTTTCTAATTAGTACGTGAAGTATTCCAAGCGAACCAAAGTGTGGCATCGGTACTTGATGTAGACGGCCCCGCCGCCCTTGTTTCAGTTGCGCGATCAAGAAAAGAAGAGAACGATAAAATCCTGGCAGCCGAATCGAGGCTAGCTGACTGCTTTGGGACAAAATCCTTTTCACCGTCGAAGAAGATTCAACCAGTAGAAAGCGATCTCGTAGTTTACGGCTGAGAGGATCCCGTCTGGATCCATGCTTGTATCAATCATAGTATTGCCGACGAGTTACCGATTGCAAAATCGTAGATTGTTGATGATGGGACCGTCACGACCGCACAATCAGCAGCCCCGTTTCCCACAGACGGCGCCAATTGATGAGGTTTAATCTCGTCAATGCCCATTGTTTTGGACTTGGGGTTTGGAGAAGATGGGGATGCTGGAGATCGTGGCACGGTTAACAGACAAGCAACCAGGGGACACGAGATTTACCCAGGTTCAGGCCCCCGGAGGGAAAACCCTACTCCTGCTTGTCTGCTCTTGATTACGGCGGAACCGAAGGTTACAGGGTGCGCAGATTCGATCTGGCGTGGATGCGTGTGCGAGAGTATGAGTCGAGTTCTGTAGATCTGTTGTGGTCTAGTCTATTGGGGGGTTATGGCGTCTGTAGGCCGTGTCCTCCTCGCTGGACCCTCCTAGCCTTTATATATGGGGAGGCTAGGTCTCAGGTACCGATACGAGTAGGTTACAAGTTAGATTCGAACTCTAGTCTTGAGGTTTCCTTGTCTTGTGCGCTTGGGACTCCGTGTCTGTCGGGGGTGTACCCCCAGGTACCCCAGAGTTGGTGAATTAAGTAAGTCAATAAGATACATATGTAGGAAAATGATATCAAATATGAGTACAAAAGATAAACAGAAAAAGATAAAGGGAAAAAGAGGACCTAGGCCGGATTAGACTCAATTCGGCCTGCTCCCACTACTCCTCCTAGGCCAAACAGCACTAACGGGCCGAATCAAGTAATAGTTCGGCCCACCAGGCCAAACTACCGCCGAACCAGCCGCCGGCGCCCGCCAGAACTCCCCCTCGCTCCCGCCAAGCCGCCTCCGCGCCTGCGCACCTCGTCGCCAGGAGTATCTCCCGATAGATCCCCCCGGGTGGGCCGAGGTGGGACGGATCCGGCCCACCGCGGGTCGTCACCGCCTCACTTCGTCGATCCCGCCAACTCTCTCCGTCGCCAGAACCCCAGCATCCTCGCGTTACGTCGCCCGGGTGGGCCAGATTTGGCCCACCGCGGAACTCCTGCCAGGCTGACCTCCGCTTCGCCTCCAGCAACCCGGGTGGGCCAGCATGGCGGCCCATCCCGGGGTATCTACGTCCCCCAGCTCCACTCTGCGGGCCGAATCAGACCGAGCTCGGCTGGACCCTGAGAATTAGCTCGGCTGGGCTGATCTGTGATCTGTCTTGGGCCTTGAATTCCCAGGCCGAGTCAGTTTTAGGCCAGGCCGAATTACCTCTTGCCTGGGAGCATCCAGGCCGAGTTATTTCGCCCTATGGCCCCTTTTATTTATCTCCAGATGTGCTCCTAACCTTCACAGCTACACGCCATCTATCCAGGACAACTCCACAAGCGTCGTGCCAGTCTTGGGACGCCTCTGGCTCAGACTGGCACATGGCATAAGGAATATGCCATCGGCATCCAGGAATATGCTAAGGAATATGCCTTAGCATCTCCAAAAGATGCCAAGGCATATGCTAAGCATCTCCAGAAGATGTCCGGAATATGCTGAGAAGATGCCAATCGTAGAGAGCAAGATTAGTCCCCTGGGCTCCCCTTTATAAGGAGCACCAGGGGATCGTTCTAAGAGAGGCCCCCGAAGGGCTCCTCCCCTCTCTGCTCACTAGGAGCTCTCCTTCTTCCTTTTCCTCCACTCTCATAGAGAGATCTAGATAGAAGGATAGGAGATACAGCTCCAGGAGCATGATTGTAGCCACAAGTATGGCAAGATTATAAGAGATTAGATGTATAGAAGGAGGTGTTATCCACACTTGAGAGCTTCAATCCAATATACATTGTATTTCTCTTTGTTCACACGAGTGCGGTCTTCACTGCATCATCCCTCCCCGGATTCCTCCACGTCCATCGGCCCCAACTTTAGCCTACCCATGGCATATGCCGTGATACCACCACGACATTTGGCGCCCACCGTGGGGCCTTCTAGTGGCGTGGTTGGGTCTCCATCCGGACGGGAGCATCTTCATCAACTTCTTCCTCATAGGGCTCATTCAGCTTCACCAAGTCAACAGAGAACAAAGAGGTAAGCGCAGGGGCTCTCCAGGTCTAACTCATCAAAGCTGGTAAGACTAAGCAAGAAGGACTCAGGCACTACTCCAAGCTTATTGTAAGTACCAAGTAACTCAGCAGGGCAGGTATGTCCTAGCAAAACTCACCCAGACACTTCTCCAAGTATGCTATAAGTACCAGGTAACTCAGCCACCTATACTCAATCCTTCATCCCAGGGAGAAAATAACTCAGCCCAGGGACTAGTCAACTTATCCGTAGAGTCACCTTTAGATTAAGAGAGCATTATGTTGATTTAGGTCTATACACCAATCAGCTTATTTATAACTCGTCCATCAGTTGAATCATCTTATCTGTGATTCATATGGATTTTAAGGAAGTTAGTTTATGCTTTGGGTTATCCTGTGACTTAGCTCACAGGTCAGCTTATTTATAACTCGGCCATAAGTTGAATCGTCTTATTTGTGATTCAGATAGATTCTGAGTCAGTTTACTTATGCTTTGGATTACCCTGTAACTCAGCTCCCCAGTAGGCTTATTTATAACTCGGATAGAAGTTGAGTCAGCTCGTTTATGAACCAGATAGAATTTAAGTCAGCTTACTTATGAGTCGGATAGAGTTTGAGTCAGTTTATTTATGCTTTGGATTGTCCTTTAACTCAGCTTACCAGCCAGCTTTTTGTTGATTCGGATATAACTTGAAGTCAATTTGTTTATGCTTTGAATTAACCTTTAACTCAGCTCGGTAGATTGTCTCTGATTCAGACTAACATTTGATTCAGCTTGCCAGGGTATATTATAATTCGGATTGGTATTCAGACTCGGCGTACTAATCATATCTCTGATTCAGGCCAAAGCTTTATTTAGTTCACCAGATTGCCAGTATGTTATGACTCGGATTGATATCTCACCATCTTGCCAGATTATCCCATATCTCGGATGACTATTGGCCAGCTTATCATATCTCGAGTCTATATCTCATATCTACATCTCAAATCAGATCTATCGGCGGTTAGCCCTATTATCATATCCCAAAACTTAATCTCGATTTATATCTCGGATCCAAATCAAAGGCAAATTATCATCATCACGCCAAATCAAGCTATATCGTGGCGAATAGATAACACGGATTTGGGATGAGTTAATTTAGATTCGAGTAATATAACTCGGATTTGAGTCAGATGACTCAGACTCAAGACATAAAAGTCAATTTTGAGTAAAGTAACTCGGATTTGGGATGAGTTAACTCGGATTTGATTAATATAACTCGGATTTGAGTCAGAAGACTCAGACTTAAGACATAAAAGTCAATTTTGAGTGAAGTAACTCGGATTTTGGATGAGTTAACTCGGATTTGAGTAATATAACTCGGATTTGAGTCAGAAGACTCAGACTTAAGGCATAAAAGTCAATTTTGAGTGAAGTAACTCGGATTTGGGATGAGTTAACTCGGATTTGAGTAATATAACTCGGATTTGAGTCAGAAGACTCAGACTTAAGACATAAAAGTCAATTTTGAGTGAAGTAACTCGAATTTGGGATGAGTTAACTCGGATTTGAGTAATATAACTCGGATTTGAGTCAGAAGACTCAGACTTAAGACATAAAAGTCAATTTTGAGTGAAGTAACTCGAATTTGGGATGAGTTAACTCGGATTTGAGTAATATAACTCGGATTTGAGTCAGATGACTCAGACTTAAGACATATAAGTCAATTTTGAGTAAAGTAACTCGGATTTGGGATGAGTTAATTTAGATTTGAGTAATATAACTCGGATTTGAGTCAGATGACTCAGACTCAAGACATAAAAGTCAATTTTGAGTAAAGTAACTTGGATTTGGGATGAGTTAATTCAGATTTGAGTAATAAACTCGGATTTGAGTCAGATGGCTCAGACTTAAGACATATAAGTCAATTTGAGTAAAGTAACTCGGATTTGGGATGAGTTAATTCAGATTTGAGTAATATAACTCAGATTTGAGTCAGATGACTCAGACTTAAGACATAAAGTCAATTTTGAGTAAAATAACTCAGATTTGGAATCAGGTGACTCAGATAACAACTTACCCGAAGAGGTTAAAAGAGTAGTGCCCAAGAAGGCCTGAACTCCTAACTTACCCAATGAGGTTAAAAGAGCAGTGCCCAAGAAGGCCAGAACTCATAATTTACCCGAAGAGGTTAAAAGAGCAGTGCCCAAGAAGGCCAGAACTCCTAAACTTACCCAATGAGGTTAAAAGAACA
The DNA here is from genome assembly GCA_910589765.1 of Avena atlantica. Classification (NCBI taxonomy): domain Eukaryota; kingdom Viridiplantae; phylum Streptophyta; class Magnoliopsida; order Poales; family Poaceae; genus Avena; species Avena atlantica. The sequence continues at coordinate 481,340,645 of OU342735.1, read as the reverse complement.
GTGCCCAAGAAGGCCAGAACTCATAACTTACCCGAAGAGGTTAAAAGAGCAGTGCCCAAGAAGGCCAGAACTCCTAACTTACCCAATGAGGTTAAAAGAGCAGTGCCCAAGAAGTCCAGAACTCATAACTTACCCGAAGAGGTTAAAAGAGCAGTGCCCAAGAAGGCCAGAACTCCTAACTTACCCAATGAGGTTAAAAGAGCAACGCCCAAGAAGGCAGGAACTCATGACTTACCCAAAGGGGTTATGACGAGTGCCCATGGAAGCCATAAGTCTGGAAACTCAACCAAAGGGGTTGTGACCAATGCCCATGATGGCCAGAAGTCCAGAAACTTACCAAAAAGGGTTATGACCAGAGCCGAAGAAGGCCAGAAGTCGAAAAAACCTGCCCAGAGAGGTTATGAGCAGAGCCCAAGAAGGACAAAGTCACAAATTTGCCCAAAAACATTATGCAACCAAGATATTATAAGTCGGAAGACAACTCTGGGAATATTTAATATGATGCCTATGCACGACTCTACGAGTCCCATATAGCCTCGGGGACTAATGTCGGGGGTGTACCCCCAGGTACCCCAGAGTTGGTGAATTAAGTAAGTCAATAAGATACATATGTAGGAAAATGATATCAAATATGAGTACAAAAGATAAACAGAAAAAGATAAAGGGAAAAAGAGGACCTAGGCCGGATTAGACTCAATTCGGCCTGCTCCCACTACTCCTCCTAGGCCAAACAGCACTAACGGGCCGAATCAAGTAATAGTTCAGCCCACCAGGTCGAACTACCGCCGAACCAGCCGCCGGCGCCCGCCAGAACTCCCCCTCGCTCCCGCCAAGCCGCCTCCGCGCCTGCGCACCTCGTCGCCAGGAGTATCTCCCGATCGATCCCCCCGGGTGGGCCGAGGTGGGAAGGATCCGGCCCACCGCGGGTCGTCACCGCCTCACTTCGTCGATCCCGCCAACTCTCTCCGTCGCCAGAACCCCAGCATCCTCGCGTTACGTCGCCCGGGTGGGCCAGATTCGGCCCACCGCGGGACTCCTGCCAGGCTGACCTCCGCTTCGCCTCCAGCAACCCGGGTGGGCCAGCACGGCGGCCCATCCCGGGGTATCTACGTCCCCCAGCTCCACTCTGCGGGCCGAATCAGACCGAGCCCGGCTGGACCCTGAGAATTAGCTCGGCTGGGCTGATCTGTGATCCGGCTTGGGCCTTGAATTCCCAGGCCGAGTCAGTTTTAGGCCAGGCCGAATTACCTCTTGCTGTTGGAGATATGCCCAAGAGGCAATAATAAAGTATGTTATTATCATATCTTCATACTTATGATAAATGTTTACATGCCATGCTATAATTGTATTAACCGGAAACATTAATACTTGTGTGATTTGTAAACTAAAATAAGAGTCCCTAGTAAAGCCTCTTGTTAAACTAGCTTGTTGGTTAATATATGATCATGGTTTCCTGATCATGAACATAGAGATGCTATTAACAACAGGATCATATCATTAGGAGAATGATGTGATGGACATACTCCTATAAGATAGGCGTAGCATAAAGATCAAGTCATTTTAAATAGTTCAATTGCTATATGCTTTCTGATACATAGTAACCTAATTCCTTCGACCATGAGATCATGCATATCACCTTTGCCGGATGGATGCTTTGATGACATCAAACACCACACCGTAACAGGGTGGCTATAAAGGTGGCATTGAGTGTTCAGAAAGTATTGGTTGAAACACATGGATCAAGAGTGGGATTTGTCCATCCATATGACGGATAGATATACTCTGGGCCCTCTCGGTGAAATGTCATCCAATTAGCTTGCAAGCATGTGACTGGCTCACAAGGGATCACATATCACGGGAACGAGAAAAGAGTACTTATCGGTAATGAGGTTGAACTAGGTATGCAGAGATACCGACGATCAAAACCTCGGATAAGTAAACTGTCGTGAGACAAAGGGAAATTGGTATCGTATATAAGTGGTTCATTCGATCGCAAAGTAATCGTAGAAATATGTGGGAGCCATATGAATTTCCAGATTCCTCTATTGGTTATTGTTCGGAGAAGTGTCTCGATCATGTCCACATAATTCACGAACCGTAGGGAGACACACTTAAGGATTCGACGTTGTTTGAGTAGTTATGGTATGATGAGAAAGAGACCGAATGTTGTTCGGGGTCTCGGATGGAATCCGGGATATCACGAGGAGATCCGGAATGGTCCGGAGAATAAGATTCATATAAGGAAAGTCCCGTTTCGGAGTTCGAAAATGATTCCGGTGTTTTCATCGGGAATGTTCTAGAAGGTTCCGGAATGTCCGGCACTCCGGAGAGGAAGGGGGTACATGAATGTGTCATTACATATTGGAATGATTGCATCATGTACTAAGTGTTCTCGCTGTTCCAAATAAAGGATAAATTGAATCCTAAAACTGAAAAGTCAAATGGCCAGTTTGAAAGTCAAACGGCTAAAACAGGAAACTGTGGGAAACAAGCAAGAGGAGGTTGAAACCGACTTGGGGGAGGAGTCCCTCCTCTCCAAGCCGGCGCGCCACCCAAGGCCGACTTGGGGAGGGACTCCCTCCCCTTGGCCGCCCCTCCCACCTATAAAAGGAGGGGCAGGGCCTCCTCCTCTAGACACATAAGTTCCTATCCTCTAATCTAAATCCTAGCCCTAGACTCCGGTTTAGAGCCGTTTTGGTTTAGAGCTTCTAATTGCCCTAGACTTCGGATTAGAGCCTTCTAATTGGTGTGTCTAAACCCTAGACCACTAATAGTTCTCTCTCATACTCCACCATACTCGCGCCGGCTTAAAGCGAAGCCCTGCGGGATCTCCCCTCTACTTCCGGTACCACGCCGTTGTGCTGCCGGAATCGCGAGGAGAGTGCTACAACCTTCGCTGCCTGCTGGAACAAGGGAGAGGAAGGTCTTCGTCGAGTACCGAACGTGTGACCGACTGCGGGAGCGCTGCCGGAACGCAGCGCCGGAAGGATCGTCTACGCGATCTTGAGATCGGAAAGAGTACGACTACATCATCCACGAGAATCTGCTCTCGTTAACCGCTTTGGAATCTTCGAGGGTAAGTTATTCCATCGACTCGTTGCTACAATCTAGTAGATAGATCTTGGCTTGTTTGTTTGTATGCGATAGAAAATTTTTGTTTTCCATGCTACGAACCCCTACACTTGCCTGGGAGCATCCATGCCGAGTTATTTCGCCCTATGGCCCCTTTTATTTATCTCCAGATGTGCTCCTAACCTTCACAACTACACGCCATCTATCCAGGACAACTCCACAAGCGTCGTGCCAGTCTTGGGACGCCTCTGGCTCAGACTGGCACATGGCATAAGGAATATGCCATCGGCATCCAGGAATATGCTAAGGAATATGCCTTAGCATCTCCAAAAGATGCCAAGGCATATGCTGAGCATCTCCAGAAGATGTCCGGAATATGCTGAGAAGATGCCAATCGTAGAGAGCAAGATTAGTCCCCTGGGCTCCCCTTTATAAGGAGCACCAGGGGATCGTTCTAAGAGAGTCCCCCGAAGGGCTCCTCCCCTCTCTGCTCACTAGGAGCTCTCCTTCTTCCTTTTCCTCCACTCTCATAGAGAGATCTAGATAGAAGGATAGGAGATACAGCTCCAGGAGCATGATTGTAGCCACAAGTATGGCAAGATTATAAGAGATTAGATGTATAGAAGGAGGTGTTATCCACACTTGAGAGCTTCAATCCAATATACATTGTATTTCTCTTTGTTCACACGAGTGCGGTCTTCACTGCATCATCCCTCCCCGGATTCCTCCACGTCCATCGGCCCCAACTTTAGCCTACCCATGGCATATGCCGTGATACCACCACGACAGTGTCCATATGGGCTTCGTTCGAGCCGAACCGTCATAGGCGTCCTGGACCCTAGCAGGTCGTTGAGTGGGCCTTCCGTCGGGCTGGACCAGGTATACTAACATCGGGTACCCGTAGGGCATATCCATGTCACCATGGGGCCCACATGGCGCCTCTAAGCTCCGATGTCGTCGAACTTTGCGCTCTGGACTCATCATCGATAGATAACTCGTTATTGATAGATATGCGGTCTTGTTGGGTGTCGTGTTGGGTGGTTTGTTCGATCTCATGTTGGGTCTCGGAGTCACCCCCTCATTGATCATGGTCGCCATGGTCACGTCCCCATCATCGAAGAAGGCCTCCTACATATGTCACCGGGTCGGACACATTCATGGTGAATATTGAAGGGAATATGCCCGAGAGGCAATAATAAAGTGGTTATTATCGTATTCCTTATTTATGATAAATGTTTATTTTACATGCTATAATTGTATTAATACGGAAACGTTAATACATGTGTGTTTAATAAACAAAAAGGAAGTTCCTAGTTATGCCTCTCTTATAAACTAGCTCGTTGATTAACAAGATGATCAAAGGTTTCCTGATCATGGACATTGGATGTTGTTAATAACGAGGTCACAACATTAGTGTAATGATGTGATGAACATTCATCCGAAGTATAGCATTACGACCAAAGTCATTGAGTTTATATTGCTATAACAACTTACGAAGTGATCCTAATCCTTAGACCATGAGATCATGTCAATCACTAACACCGGAAGAGTTTCTCGGTGACATCAAACGTCACACCGTAACTGGGTGATTATAAAGATGGCTTCAGAACTACTAAAGTGCTATGTTGAGGTCCATGGATCAAGCGTGGAATTTTTTCATCCAGATGACGGATAGATATGCTCTAGGCCCTCTCGGTGATATCACATTGATTAGCTTGCAAGCAAGTGATTTGATCACTAGAATGTTATATCACGGGAACGAGAAAAGAGTGCATGTCGGTAACAAGATCAAACTAGGTATGGAGATACCGATTATCAAATCTCGGACATGTAATATATCGTGAAACAAAGGGATTAAGATACTAGCGTAAAAGGTTCACACGATCACAGAAGTCATCGTTGAATGTGTGGGAGTCAGTATGGATCTCCAGGTCCCGCTACTGATTATTGATCGGAGAAGGGTCTCGATCATGTCCGCATTATTCGTGAACTGTAGGGTGACACACTTAAGGGATACCGACACCATTCAGAGCAAATGATATGCCAGAAAAAGAAAAGGAAAGCGCAGGAATTTATTTCACTAGACACCGGAACTGTTTCGGTTGAAATTGCTGAAACTGGTTCTGCATGTGAAATTGAAATGTTGTAAGGGGTTTTATGTGAATGTTTGTTAATTAAAGTAATTAACAAAATTCTGAATAAATAAACAAAAGAGTTTTATTTAAATGAGAGCTTGCATTAAATTTAGTGGAAATTTAATGCATGTGAGTGGATTTTTTGAGTGGAGGCTTTTTAATGGGAGTGGAGGCTTTTCATTTTGAGTGGGAGCTCCACCCACATAAATGTGGAAGAGGTGGGGGCAGCCCCCATGGCTGGGCGCCATGCCCCTAGGGTGCCCCCCTCTCCCCTATAAAAGGCCCCCCTCTCCTCCTCTCAAAGCACACCTCCTCGCGAAGGATCTCTCTCCCTCCTTTAGAATTCCCCCATGGTATCGGATCAGCGAGATACATGTTCCCGGTGGCTTTTTCTGGAAGGATTTGTTGCTTCCGCTGCTTCGCTGGAGCGAGGGTGCGTAGGTTGTCGGGGTACCCGTACGTGTGTACGATCACGGATGCACCACTACTTTGAGGTGCTGGACTTGATCGTGCTGGACTGGCTGGACCAGATGGACTTCATCACGATCTTGAGATCGGCAAGCGTTCGTCTACATCATCCACGAGTACAGCCTCGTTAACGCTATTCGGTCTTCGAGGGTATGTATTCTATGGATGTATATCCACCCGTTGCTTGTATCTAGTCGATAGATCTTGGTACTTAGTTGTTCCCATCGTAGGAAATTTTTTGTTTTCTATGCTGCGAACCCTACAAATATCTGGATGCATAGCGAAGCGAAAGGGATTCACATACCGGGTTGTACGGTGAACCGGGTGCGCCATCATTTCGATGAGCAAGTTGCAGAGATCAGGGATGACGCTAGGTGCCAAACACCTTGGGGGTTTCCTTTGCATGGCACTAGACCAGCCGGTCACCAGAATGGTGTTCACTGTTCAGATTGATGTTAGGATCTGCCGTCATGGTCGGGAAAGACTCGCGGACCTCCGGTGACCTTTCCCTCGAGCTGGAGAACCGGACGGCGTCGTTGCATGCCCTTGACCATGCGAAGACCGTGGGGGCTTGTCCACGGACGAACTAGAGCTCATGGCTCCTCTACTCTTTGATGCTCTCCTTATTCGGCTTGACCACGCCGAGCACGATGGCCTTTTATGGGCGGTGGGAGCCGTGGGAACGAACTGGGCACATCGTCGGGCATGGGGTGGGGCACGACTGCGGCGTGGCCCCCATGGATATGTAGGGTTCACAGCATAGAAAACAAAAAATTTCCTACGATGGGAACTATGTACCAAGATCTATCTACTAGATACAAACAACGGGCGGATGAATATCCGTAGAGAACATACCCTTGAAGACCGACAAAGCTTAACGAGTTCAACTCGTGGTTGATGTAAACGATCTCTTGCCGATCTCAAGATCGAGAGGAAGTCCTAGCGCCGCAAAGCAGCAGCGCATCCGTGCTCGCACACACGTACAAGACACCGGGCAACCTCCGCCTCCTCGCTCCAGTGATGCAGCGGAAGCACAACCCTTTCTTGCCGAATAGCCACTGGGAACATGTATCTCGCTAGTCCGAGACCATGGGGGATAAATTCTGGAGGGGGAGAGAGATCCTTCACGAGGAGGTGTGAGAGACAAGTGAGAGGAGGGGCTCCTTTTATAGGAGGAGGGGGGGCACCCAATAGGGTGGCCGCCGGCCATGGGGGCTGCCCCCTCCCCTCCTTCATTCATGTGGGTGGACACTCCACTCACAAAATGTCCCTTAAATTTTCTCCACTCAAAAGTCCAAAACTCTCATTAAATAAAACTCTTTTATTTTATTCAGAATTTTGTCAATTACTTTAATGACAAACATTCACAAATAACCCCTTGCTAGAATTCCATTTCACATGCATAACCACTTTATGCAATTTCACCCAAAAACCTGTTTCGGTATCTAGTGAAATAAATTCCTGCGCTTGTTTATTCTTTTGGCATGAAACATTTGCTCCAACTGGATGCCAGTGTCCCTTAAGTGTGTCACCCTACGGTTCGCGAATAATGCGTACATGATCGAGACCCTTCTCCGATCAATAATCAGTAGCGGGACCTGGAGATCCATACTGACTCCCACACATTCAACGATGACTTTTCCTGTGATCGTCGGAACCTTTTACGCTTGTATCTTAATCCCTTTGTTTCATGATATATTACATGTTCGAGATTCGATCATCGGTATCTCCATACCTAGTTTGATCTCGTTACTGACATGCACTCTTTTCTCGTTCCCGTGATATAACATTCTAGTGATCAAATCACTTGCTTGCAAGCTAACCAATGTGATATCACCGAGAGGACCCAGAGCATATCTATACGTCATCGGGATAAAAAAATTCCACTCTTGATCCATGATTCTCAACATAACACTTTAATAGCTTTGAAGCCATCTTTATAATCACCCAGTTACAGAGTGACGTTTGATGTCAACAAGAAACTCTTTCGGTGTTAGTGATTGGCATGATCTCATGGTCTAAGGATTAGGACTACTTCGTAGTTTGTTTATAGCAATATAAACTCAATGACTTTGATCGTAATGCTATACTTCGGATGAATGTTCATCACACCATTACACTAATGTTGTGATCTCGTTATTAACAACATCCAATGTCTATGATCAGGAAACCGTGATCATCTTGTTAATCAACGTACTAGTTTATGAGAGAGGCATAACTAGGAACTTTTTTTTTGTTTATTAAACACACATATATTAACGTTTCCGTATTAATACAATTATAGCATGCAAAATAAACATCTATCATATACTTGGAATACACATAATAAACATTTTATTATTGCCTCTCAGGGCATATTCCCTTCAGTATCCCACTTGCACTAGAGACAATAATCTAGTTACATTGTGATGTATTGTGGCATCCCGCAAAACCACTACTAGAAAATCGCGTTGAATTTGTGCATTGCATCGTCATCATCATATGTTGTTGTCTAAAACTATTTCGCAAAGCCCGTTTTGTTTTCTAAAACGCCCCATCTTTATTCAAACACCAAAACCGGGTCCCCGGAATATTTGTTTTGGCCGCTATCGGTTTGCAAACGGCCCGTTTAAAACAAATAAAAGTTTTAATTATTTTTAGCGGGGGCAGTCGAACGGGCCGTTCCGACCCGAACGACCACCCCCATGTTCAAATCGGTCCACCAGACAAATCCTACAGCTACCTAAAACCCTACCCACACCCAGCCTCCACCTCACCCTGGCCAATCACCATGTGCCACCTCGCCTCTCCCTATCCTCCAACCAACCAGACCCCGCCACATCATCCTACCCTCTCCTCTCTCTCTCACATCACTTCCCCCACCCTGCCAGCACACCCCACAACCACACACTCACACACGCACACAGCGCGCGACAGCACCCCACACGCCCCTGCCCCGTGGCCCCGCCCCAGCCCAGCGGGCCCACCACGACCCCACCTGCCCCTGTTTCTCTTCCCCCACGCGCAACCCCCACCAACCCCGTCCTCTTCCTCCACCCTCTCCCCGACCGCGTCCCTCCACCCACCGCGGCCCCGCACACCGCTCGCCGGAGCTCCCCACCTCCCTCCGCCGCTCGCTGCGCCCTCTCCTCTCGCCAGCGACCGCCGCCCCTCTCTCCTCCTCCCCGCCGGAGCCACCCGCGCCGCGCGCCCCGCGCTCGGCCTCTCGCCTCCGAGCCCCGCCCTCCGCCCGAGCCGCCTCGTCCGGCCGCGCCGCCCCTCACCTCCGCTCCCCGGCGTCACCTGCCCCGCCCACCACCGCAGCTTCCGCCTCCGCCGCCCCAGGCTCCACCGCGTGCTCGCTCCTCCTCGCTCCGGCCAGCAATCGCCCCCACCGGCCCCCTCCAGCGCAGCCTGCGGCCCCCGCTTCTCGCCGCCTCTCCGCGCCTGGCGCGCGTCTCCCTCCGCCGCCCTCACGCCGGCCATCTTCCCCAGGCAGCAGCAGCTCGACGGCCTCGCCCCTTCCCCCTCGCCGCCGGCGCCGCCTGCCCCCACGTGCTCTACGTCGGCGCCGCCCCTGCAACCTCTGCGTCCGCGTCGCCCTCTGCGCGCCTGGCCGCCACCGCTGCTTGCCCCGCAGGATCGGCGTCCTCCCTTAGTCGGCCCGTCGCCTTGGGGCCGTCCCAGTCTCGTCGTCGACCCTGGGTCCCCTGGCCAGGACCTCCGTCGCCTCGTGGCTCTGACCGCCAGCACCCGCCTCATGCACGCCACCGCTTTTCTTCAGTCACGCGGTGCCTCGCAGGAACCACCAGAGTACCACCCGAAGATCGCCAGCGTCGAAACTCAAGCACTACACCTCGATCGAGCCGAACCCTCAAGATCTCCGACATGGCGCAGAAGGACAAACCCCAAAGACCCGAACCCCGATGAACCACGATCCCCACTGCAGAACAACAAGGCCTTCGAGGTGGAACCGACAAGATCTGCAACACGGACGCGGAGTGACCCTCGGACGCCAAGATCTTCTCCTCGGAAATGACAGGAACTTCCCTCGCACGCCAAGATCTACCCTCGGACGCCAAAACCCGAACCGGGAGGACGCAAAGATCGCCACGAGACCGACAAGCACTTCACCCCGAAGACAAGACCGACCCCGTCAGAACCCTGGACCCCGAGACCGGACCCTGGACCCTGTCGAACCCCGAACCCCGGAAACCCAAGATCTGCCGGACCCTAATGTGTGAACCTTTTCCCGAGCCCCTATTTTATGAATACTAAACATAAAATCTGTTGCGTATTAATTTGTCATTCTCGCATGCATATTTGTGTGGTTTGGGGGCCTTATGCCGATTCACCTCATAATTAAATATGGGGCCCATATGCGGGCAAATCTAGCCTTATATTGGCCTCATTTAAATTTGTGTAGAGAACCCGGTGCTATCTTCTGTCATGTTAAAACAACATATAAATTGCGGGGTAGTTAAATAACTTGAACCGTTTAGTTAATTGTCGGGACCCCGGTTCCGCTTAATATGACCTAATTGCATTGCACCTTTGCCATGCCATGCATCATACATGCATCATGCCGATCTTCTGCCGTTGTATTAAATATTGCATCCGGTGTTTCTTCTAGTGTTTTGCTTCTTCGCGGATAAGGCCGTTGAGTTGATGTGAGCTTCGCCCCGATCTTCGGTTGAACCTTCGACAATGTTTTCAGGCGAGCATCTCCCCCTTTCTACCTATCTTACTTTTATAGTATTTATTCCCTCCTGTTGATCTATTGCTATATGTGTTGCGTTGCTCTAGTTTCGTACCCGTGATATCCCTTGTAGCCCTATATTGCCATGGCCACCTCCTATTACCTGTTGTTTGGTAGATAGCTGGACTTGCGCGTCGTAGTCGCTTGCTCAAGTGCTGTTGCGTGTCGTCAAGTGACACAGTTGTTGATGTATTGCCGCATGTTGATGTTGGATATGATCTTGGATTTACTTATTATGCACTTTAATTCCTGTTTAACAACTAAAATTGAAGTAAGTAAGCAGAGGCATCGGTGGGTGATAGATAATATTTGGTTTCCGAACGCCCACTTGTGTCCCGTAGGACCCCGAGTACTTGATACCTGTTCCTTGATTTATCGCGCTGTCCACATATGGGGAGTATGGGCCCCCCTTAGCCAGAGCTTGATTCAGTCTTATTTCTTGGGGCCACAACTAGTTTGAGGTATTATTTACTATCCTGTACCTATGCCATGCTTTACTGCTTTATTTACGATTGTGTGAGGAGCACGCTGTACTGTTTTGGAAGCGGAGTGTTTTCGCGGTATCGACAGTCCCCGTTTGGGGATCTGCTGTCGTTTACAGCCACTGACGCAAACCTTGAGTCCGTCTCGGAGCTTGCTTACTTCGTTGCGGGTGTACTCCAAGGGGTGGCCCCCTGAAATATTTCTGAATCCTGTGATTGCTTTGTCGTGAAGACCTCGTTGGGTTTTGATTTGGTTTTTCCGAGGTTGATCGTGTGTGTGTTGCTATTTGTGCACCCCGGCCGGGTTAAAACTTTCTGAAAGCCGTGTCCGCGGTTATGGACGACTTGGAGCACAGTATCTCGACCATAGACAAGCATAACTAAAGTTTATTGCTATAAATTTGACTTTATAATGACTAGTAATCAGCTTCACTATCATGGAATGGCTAAATAATACTGCCCACAATTGCTTGTTTGGATTGTCGCGTGCGACCATTGTACCTGACTAGTAAGTATGGCAACTACAACGGAATGGCTGAATAAAAGTACCAACAACTGCTGGGTTTTTGGGTTATCTCATGCTATCGGTATCTGATTAGTAAGTGTTGTAACTATAACGGAATGGATGACTAAAAGTGCCCACTGCCTACTTTATCAGGACGATTATCTAAACCTGACTAGTAAAGTGCCGCAACGATAACCGAATAAGTAAAACTGCCAACTGTGTGAGTTCCTCGGTTGACTTCCTCGTTTGGTCTCGAGGGGGAAACGCCAGGATGGGATTGATTGTTTGTAGTATCAGGTTGGATCCGGATAGGTCCTTCTTACCCCTCTCTGATTGCCGCCAGTTGTATCGAGTCTCTATAGGTTGTTTAGTGCATGCTGCCGCTGCCGCTCAGTCCACCATACCTATGTAGGCGAGGACCGCCGAATTCTAGCCTCGCCGTGTACTGGCCTCAGTACTGACGCTCCTCTTTTTCCTTTGCCCTTTGTCGGAACCCCTTTTGTTTAAGCGGGTTTTGAGATCGACGTCGTTAGCAGGGTTACCCTTCCGGCTTGGCCTGGGCAGGGTTATGGACGCCATTGGTTATTCTTCAGGGCTCTTAGCCCCATTTGCATCTTGTCCGTAGCTGGACGCTCTATCGTTTTCAAGGTGATTTGGATCTTTGTATATTATATCTGTATTCTTGACTCTTTGAGTCGCTGTTATATATATCTGTTCTGTGGGTCCCATCGAGAACTGTGGTGTAATGTTATTACTTCGTTTTCCACCCGCACGAAAGTGCCTGGTGGGCACCTTTGAATCGTTTCTATGCGGGTTTGGCGGGTTTCGCTAAAACTTGCATAGGTCCGATTCTGAGGGTGTTACATGTATCTAACACCCATAGAGTTCTGGTGTAGATCATGTTTTGCTCTAGGGAGAGTTTTAGTCAACGGATCTGCTATATTGAGATCCGTATGTACTTTACAAATCTTTATATCTCCATCCTTGACATGCTCGCGGATGGAGTGAAACCGGCGCTTAATATGCTTGGAATGCTTGTGATACCTTGGCTCTTTGGCATTGGCAATGGCACCATTGTTGTTACAATAGATCACCATTGGGTCCAATGCGTTTGCAACCACACCTAGTTCGGATATGAACTCCTTCATCCAAACTGCTTCCTGAGCCGCTTCTGAAGCAACAACATATTCGGCCTCCGTTGTTTATCCCGCCACCACAGGTTGTTTGGAGCTCCTCCAACTAACCGCTCCGCCATTCATGAGAAATATGTATCCGGATTGAGACTTAGAGTCATCCGGATCGGTGTCAAAGCTAGCGTCGACATAACACTTAGCGACGAGCTCTTCTTCACCTCCGTATACAAGAAACATATCCTTAGTTCTTCGCAAGTACTTAAGGATATTCTTGACCGCTTTCCAGTGTTCTGAACCTGGATCCGATTGGTACCTACTAGTCAAACTAATATCATGTGCCACATCCGGTCTTGTACATAGCATGGCGTACATTATAGAGCCTATGGCTGAAGCATAGGGGACCTTGTCCATTATCTCTCTTTCTTCCGCCGAAGCCGGACTTTGAGTCTTACTCAATGTCATGCCTTGTGTCATAGGTAAGAACCCCTTCTTACTATTTTCCATTTTAAACTTCTTTAAAATCTTATCAATGTATGTACTTTGCGATAGCCCTATTAGGCGCCTAGATCTATCTCTATAGATCTTTATGCCTAACATGTATGACGCTTCACCTAGGTCCTTCATTGAAAATTTGCTGTTTAGATAACTTTTAACACCGTTTAAAAGATCTATATAATTTCCGATCAATAATATGTCATCCACATATAATATCAGAAATGCCACATTGCTCCCACTCACTTTCTTGTAAATACAAGCTTCTCCATAAGTTTGGACAAATCCAAACTTTTTGATCACCTCATCAAAGCGGAGATTCCAACTTCGTGATGCTTGCTTCAATCCATAGATGGATCGCTGAAACTTGCACACCTTGTTAGCATCCTTAGGATCGACAAAACCCATTGGTTGTATCATATACAACTCTTCTTCAATATTACCATTGAGAAACGCGGTTTTGACATCCATCTGCCATATCTCATTATCGAAATATGCAACAATTGCTAACATAATCCTAACTGACTTTAGCATCGCTACGGGAGAGAATGTCTCATCGTAGTCAACTCCTTGAATTTGTCGAAACCCCTTTGCGACAAGTCGAGCTTTATAGACGGTTACATTACCATCAGCATCAGTTTTCCTTTTGAAAATCCATTTGTTCTCCACGGCCTTTCGGTCGTGAGGTAAGTCCACCAAGTTCCAAACTTGATTTTCATACATGGATTCCATCTCGGATTTCATGGCTTCTAACCATTTGTTGGAATCCGGTCTCATCATCGCTTCTTCATACGTCGCAAGGTCATCATTTTCATCAACCATGAAATTCATGACAGGATTTCCGTACAGCTCGGGAGCTGCACGCGTCCTGCTTGACCTGCGAGGTTCGGTAGTACTCTCTTTCGGAGTTTCATGATCATTATCATTAGTTCCCTCTTCAACAGGTGGAGCCAACTCCGGAACAACTTCCGGCACTGCGCTACTCGCCATACTTTGAAGAGAAGGTTCAATAACCTCTTCGAGTTCTACCTTCCGACTACTCACACCTTTCGCGAGAAACTCTTTCTCTATAAAGGATCCATTCTTGGCAACAAAAACCTTGCCCTCGGATCTGTGATAGAAGGAATACCCAATAGTTTCCTTAGGGTATCCTATGAAGACGCATTTTTCCGCTTTGGGTTCGAGTTTATCTGGTTGAAGTTTCTTCACATAAACATTGCATCCCCAAACTTTAAAAATTGACAGCTTAGGTTTGTTTCCAAACCACAATTCATACGGTGTCTTTTCAAGGATTTAGATGGTGCCCGATTTAAAGTGAATGCAACAGTTTCTAGTGCATAGCCCCAAAATGACAACGGCAAGTCCGTCAGAGACATCATAGATCGAACCATATTTAATAAAGTACGATTATGACGTTCCGACACACCATTTCACTGTGGTGTTCCGGCAGGTGTGAGTTGTGAAACAATTCCACTCTTTCATGTGAGTGCTAAACTCGTAACTTAGATACTCACCTCCACGGTCGGACCGTAGAAATTTGATCTTTCTATTACGATGATTTTCCACTTCATTCTGAAATTCCTTGAACTTTTCAAAGGTTTTAGACTTGTGTTTCATCAAGTAGATATAACCGTATCTACTCAAATCATCTGTGAAAGTAACAAAATAACGATATCCACCTCGCGCCGACACACTCATTGGACCGCATACATCAGAATGTATGATTTCCAATAAATCTGTCGCCCGTTCCATTGAACCGGAAAACGGCGTTCTAGTCATCTTTCCCATAAGGCATGGCTCACATGTATCAAATGATTCATAATCAAGTGATTCCAAAAGTCCATCCGAATGGAGCTTCTTCATGCGTTTAACGCCAATATGACCTAGACGGCAGTGCCACATATATGCGGATATATCATCATTTAGTTTAATCCTTTTAGCATCAACATTATGAATATGTGTAACATTATTATCGAGATCCAAAAGAAATAAACCATTCATCATCGGTGCATGACCATAAAAGATTTCATTCATATAAATGGAACAACCATTGTTCTCGGATTTAAATGAATAACCACTTCGCATCAAACACGATCCAAATACAATGTTCATGCTTAGTGCATGCACCAGATAACAATTATTCAAGTTTATAACTAATCCCGATGGCAAGTGGAGAGGCAGCGTTCCGACAACGATCACATCAACGCTTGATCCATTGCCGACACGCATCTTGACCTCACCCCTTGATAGCGATCGCTTGTTCCGCAACCCCTGATTCGAGTTACAAATATTAGCAAATGAACCGGTATCAAATATCCAGGTGCTAATGCGAGCACTAGTCAAGTACACATCAATAACATGTATATCATATATACCTTTGTTTGCCTTGTCGGCTTTCTTGTCTGCCAAATACTTGGGGCAGTTGCGCTTCCAGTGGCCAGTCCCCTTACAATAGTAGCACTCGGTATCAGACTTAGGTCCAACTCGGGGTTTCTTTTCAGGCACGGCAACAGGCTTGCCGCCCTTACTTCCCTTCCGTTTTCCCTTCTTGTCTTTCTTGAAACCAGCGTTCCTATTGATCATCAACACTTGATGTTCCTTTTGGATCTCCACTTCTGCAGTTTTAAGCATTGACAGAAGCTCGGGGAGAGACTTCTTCATGCCTTGCATATTATAGTTCATCACGAAGCTCTTATATCTAGGTGGCAGAGACTGCAGAACACGATGGATGCCTAAGTCAATGGGAATCGATATTCCCAAGGACACAAGCTTATCGGCATAACCCGACATCTTGAGTACATGCTCACTAACGGAGTTGTGCTCTTCCATCATGCAGCTAAAGAACTTTTCTGAAGCGTTGTAGCTCTCTACAACAGCATGTGTGTCAAAAATCATTTTCAACTCACCCATTGTATCAAAAGCATTGCCATTTTCGAAACGCTTTCGAAGTTCCGGCTCTAGCCCATACAATATGCCGCAATGAACTAAGTTGTGGTCCTCCTGACGAGTCTGATAGACATTCTTCTCCTCGTCAGGGGCATCATCTAGAGGTGGGGGGCCTAACGGCGCTTCTAGCACATATTGCTTTTGTGCAGCAGAGAGGAGAATTCTCAAATTCATGGCCCATTCGGTAAAGTTGCTACCGTTCGTTGCAAGTTTCACTTTCTCCATGAACACATTGAAATTAAAAGCAGGTGGTGCCATCTACAACAGAATTTGTAAAGTTTAGACTAAGTGTATGATAGATTGAGTTCAACTAATCCATATTACGAATGAACTCCCACTCAAAAACGACATCCCTCGTGCCTTTTTGGTGATTACATGAACCAAATCCACTACACCAAGTCCGATCATCACGTGAGTCGGTGTAGCTTTAAAGGCGAGCATCAAATGGGTATCATATCAACTATATGACTCATGCTTAACCTTTCGGTCCGTGTTCCGAGGCCATGTCTGTACATGCTAGGTCGCCAAGTTAGAACCTTAGTATTCGCGTGTGTAACTGTTTTACACCCGAAATATGGTCGTGGATCCAAGAACACCCGATCATCACGTGATGTCTTAGAGCGACGAAAACATAATCGGTGCATACTAAAGGAAGAACACATTCTTATCTTGATATTTAAAAGAGGGATCATCTTATTATGCTAACAAAGCGCTAAACAAGCAATATAAGATTCTATCAAACATCACATGTTTATTAGTGAAATGATATGGTTCCCGCATATGATCTCTATCATGTGCACCGTGGTATGATCACTATCATACCTATATGTGTAAGTCCAAGGTCTATGGAGATTACTAGTTATGTATGTTGTAAGAGTATCATCTCATACTTCTACTTACAACATCACCATATCATAACACTAGCCCAGCAACAATCTAAACTAGACGCTTCTAATTTATCTATTGCAAGTTTTACGTGGCTTAGGGATTTCGAGATAGAACCGTTCTTACCTACGAACATGAACCACAACGAGGATAACCAAATTGTTGACAATTCGTTGCAAAATAGATATTGACTATAGTAGGAGAGACAGACACCCGCTAGCCACTTATGCAAACTAGTTGCATGTCAAGCATGGAACAGGTCTCATGTGCGAGGACATGTAAAGTTTGTCCGGGCCGCTTCATCCCACTATGCCACCAATATCCAAAATTACAACAAAGGAGCAACAACATGATCATCATCGCCCACATACTCATATGTGTACTACCCGTGTAAAGCATCTACGCATAGATCCGGCTCTGATACCACTGTAGGGTTCGCAGCATAGAAAACAAAAAATTTCCTACGATGGGAACTATGTACCAAGATCTATCTACTAAATAAAAACAACGGGCGGATGAATATCCGTAGAGAACATACCCTTGAAGACCGACAAAGCTTAACGAGTTCAACTCGTGGTTGATGTAGACGATCTCTTGCCGATCTCAAGATCGAGAGAAAGTCCTAGCGCCGCAAAGCAGCAGCGCATCCGTGCTCGCACACACGTACAAGACACCGGGCAACCTCCGCCTCCTCGCTCCAGCGATGCAGCGGAAGCACAACCCTTTCTTGCCGAATAGCCACCGCGAACATGTATCTCGCTAGTCCGAGACCATGGGGGATAAATTCTAGAGGGGAGAGAGATCCTTCACGAGGAGGTGTGAGAGACAAGTGAGAGGAGGGGCTCCTTTTATAGGAGGAGGGGGGGCACCTAAGGGGGTGGCCGCCGGCCATGGGGGCTGCCCCCTCCCCTCCTTCATTTATGTGGGTGGACACTTCACTCACAAAATGTCCCTTAAATTTTCTCCACTCAAAAGTCCACTCAAATTTCCATTAAATTTCCACCAAATTTAATGCAAACTCTCATTAAATAAAACCCTTTTATTCTATTCAGAATTTTGTCAATTACTTTAATGACAAACATTCACAAATAACCCCATGCTAGAATTCCATTTCACATGCATAACCACTTTATGCAATTTCACCCGAAAACCTGTTTCGGTATCTAGTGAAATAAATTCCTGCGCTTGTTTATTCTTTCGGCATGAAACATTTGCTCCAACTGGATGCCAGTGTCCCTTAAGTGTGTCACCCTACGGTTCGCGAATAATGCGGACATGATCAAGACCCTTCTCCGATCAATAATCAGTAGCGGGACCTGGAGATCCATACTGACTCCCACACATTCAACGATGACTTTTCCTGTGATCGTCGGAAACTTTTACGCTTGTATCTTAATCCCTTTGTTTCACGATATATTACATGTCCGAGATTCGATCATCGGTATCTCCATACCTAGTTTGATCTCGTTACTGACATGCACTCTTTTCTCGTTCCCGTGATATAACATTCTAGTGATCAAATCACTTGCTTGCAAGCTAACCAATGTGATATCACCGAGAGGGCCCTGAGCATATTTATCCGTCATCGGGATGAACAAATTCCACTCTTGATCCATGATTCTCAACATAACACTTTAGTAGCTTTGAAGCCATCTTTATAATCACCCAGTTACGGAGTGACGTTTGATGTCAACAAGAAACTCTTCCGGTGTTAGTGATTGACATGATCTCATGGTCTAAGGATTAGGACTACTTCGTAGTTTGTTTATAGCAATATAAACTCAATGACTTTGATCGTAATGCTATACTTTGGATGAATGTTCATCACACCATTACACTAATGTTGTGATCTCGTTATTAACAACATCCAATGTCTATGATTAGGAAATCGTGATCATCTTGTTAATCAACGAACTAGTTTATGAGAGAGGCATAACTAGAAACTTTCTGTTTGTTTATTAAACACACATGTATTAACGTTTCTATATTAATACAATTATAGCATACAAAATAAACATCTATCATATACTTGGAATACACATAATAAACATTTTATTATTGCCTCTCAGGGCATATTCCCTTCAGGATCGCGCTAGGGCTCGACACCAGTGGGTGGCGTCTGGGTGAGAGTGGAGGAAGAGTGTGGCTGGCTAGAGGGCCTAGGCGACAAAGAGAGACACAACGCAAACGCGCGGGATGTCCGCTGGACCGCAAAGCTAGGACCGGTCCGTTCGCTTGTCAGTTTGCGGAACACCGTTAAGACTTGTCCTCTATTCGATCAGACAGTTTCAAACAACCTCAGTCCGTTTGCGGGCGTGTTGGAGTTGCCCTAATAAGTGACTAGGGTCCATGGACAAATAAAGCCACATGGCGGTAAGGTTCGCAACAATGGCATTTTTCCTTGTGGCCTCGTCAACTTTATAGTCATTTCCAGACCTTTGTAACAAGTTTTCAATTTAATATGAATGTGTCTAACTGCAAGAGCATATAGTACTAGTACAATTTTATTTCCAAAAAGCTTCTTCTTACTTTTTTGGCACCTACGATCGACAACGATCGGCGATAATGGAAGGTGGCTTTGGGCCTGAGTGAAACTCACAGTGGCTGATAGTCAAAAATCTGAATTTTCTTAATCTCAAAGCGAACTTTTCATTGTTAGGTCGGGCTGTTCTGGTGCGGCTCTATGGACTGGTACAAGGTGAAAAAGTCGCATTATCGACCCAGAAATTTCGTCACGTGATAAGCCGTCAATGGAAGCAACCGCGTCCGGCCCGACGGCGCCGTGAACCAAGGCCGCACTCCCCGAACCCCCACCCCCCACCGCTTGACCGACCAAACCGCGCCGCAACCCTGTCCCGGGTGTCAACGGCCACGGCACGGCGGCGCACCAGCTTTCGTCGCCGACGCGGCACGGCAGGCGGCGTCACCAGCGCAACGCGCCACATTTCTCCAAATCCCAACTGAAAGGCCTCCTGATCTCCTCTTCCCCTCTCCGGCTTTCTCCCTCCTTTTGGAAAAAAAAAGGAGAAAACCCCCAACCCAGTCCACAGAGAGAACCACCACCACCTTTCCGCCGCTCTTTCGTGCACGCCGGCCCACCGACCGAGACCTCCTCAGACCCGCTCCTCAAACCCTCCGCTCGCATGGCCGCCGATCGCCGAGCCGGCATCTGAAAGGGCGGCGGCTAGGCCGGCGGGATGAGGGAGCTGGCCGGGAGCCCCGGGACGTGGAGCGGCCTGTCGCTGCGGCTGGGCCAGTTCCTCTTCGCCGCCGCGTCCATCTGCGTCATGGCCTCTGCAGTCGGCTTCGCCAACTACACCGCCTTCTGGTAACGCCTCCCCCCTTCCCAATCGCCCGGATTTGCGCCCTATCTGTATCCAATTACTGGTAGCCGTCAGTCGATTACAGATGCAGTAACTTTTTTTTACAACCGGATGCAGTAAGTCACCATCAGCCACTGAGTATTTGGACATGATCACACGACATATTGGCATAGTATGGTACTCCGTACTAGTACAATAGTTTGATGAGATGGGAAATGTTTGGCAATTAGGTTTTCCTTGGAAGTACATTGCTGCTAAATATCTCAACTCCCAAAAGTTACAGGATCTGAAATTCTGAATAGACATTACCTTAAATTGGTCAGCAGCTGAACCGATTTGCTGACTTGGAAGCACTAGGAGGGAACAATTGTGGATTACATATGCTACTAAACATGCCAGCTCCTAAAATTTATAGGATCTGAAATGCTATTGCCTTAAAAAAATTAGAGGGGGTATATCCTTTAGAACACTCTGCCAAGGTCTGTCCTGTTCAGAATTCAGAAGGATATACAGCTTGAGCTAGTGCAAGGTAATCATTTTCAACAAGCTAGCTGATTGATCTATTGAGCCGTGAGCCGAAAGCCTTCAAAATACACGTCCATCCCAGTTTCTGGAATGCTTGACAGTTGTGAATATACCTCCAGTCCGTCAGCAAAATGGTCCCAAATTGGATCAAAACTGGCAATCACATCCACTTTGACCCAACCAACCGGTGGAGGTTCCCATATCAAAGGTCTGTCAGAAGTGCCCTGACTTCGGTTGAGCTCCTAATAGCCGTTATCCTAGTTTTCCCTTCACCTATCAGATCATGCACATTGCTCCCTTGGTAAATACCAGATAGAGAATGGAAATAGATTTATAGGAATTGAACTGGTCCAGCAATCAGGGCATCGCCCTTGCCAAATACAACATCATTTCAGCTGCGCCAAGCTTTCCAGAAAAGAACAGTAATATCTGCTTCATACTGTCTCATCAACGGAATCTAGAAAATGGTGTGACCAGTCAGGATCAGGGCAATTAAATTTTGATTTATCAGGGAGATCCCAAACCAGCTGCCATAGGTCCCTTGATTTAGTGCGACGCACCATCCTATGAAAGCCATCCTCACTCTCTTGACCACAAATTGTACAAGTCGGTTGAGTTGTAATAGTTTGTCGCCAGCCACTTTGTTGGACAGCAAGAGCATCTGCGGCAGTGTTGCAGATATCTTTCCATAATTTTTTGTCTTCCCTCAGTAGCAGTCTTGCAGTCTTGTGTATTAAAGAGTCCATCATTTGGTTGCGAGCTGACAGCTAAAACCTAATTATGCTGCCAAGCAATTAGATCATCAACCATATCTGGGAAGCAAATACTCAGCATGTGGGTAGCAGATACGTCTAATCAGCAGAGTTCATTCCATGTCTAGTTTATGGTAGTATTAACTCAGAAACCCACTTTAGTGTAGATGCACCATGTTGCCCAAGATCTTGAGAGAGTCGGCAAAACCGATTCATCAGTGATTAAGGCCACATGTTAACTTTTAAGCACTAGGAGAGAACAGTTTCACAAGTACATCTGCTGGAACTTACATGTGTATATCCCTTTGGTTGGAAGTTCCAAACTGCCAGTTCGTTTCAGGCCATTCACCAACTTTGAACATCGATCACTTGACCCTTCTCGAGCACTCTTTCAATCCAAAAAACCCAAACTGTCAGTCTGTTAAGTATAATTCTATGACAAGCCATACAGGTAGTACGTTAAACTACTAGTATATTGCTCTGTATGTCATAGCTAACATCCTTTATTTGATGTGTGCATTCATCTCTACTAAGGTTGAGTATTGGTATAGGATCGATGCATACATTTTATTCAAGGACATCTGGCAGGGGCATTCGCCTGTGTAAGTTCTGTTGTTATAAAACACCCGCGATGCACTTCATGTGCCCATTTATTAATAAATCTATCAACTGGATTTGGGATTAAATAAGCTTATACCATGCTCTCCATTTGTGTAATAAGTGTGTTTATTTTAACTTCTAAATTTCAGCTGTATGACTATGCCTTGATTGTGAATTGGTAAACAGTTTGATTTCATCTGTCAAATTTCAGCTACTTGATTGCGTCAATGGGACTACAAGCACTCTGGAGCTTGGGACTTGCCTGTCTTGATGGCTATGCTTTGAGATTGAAAAAGGATCTTCACAGTCCTGTTCTCGTGAGCTTATTTGTTGTTGGTGATTGGGTAATTCCTTGATTTTTTATCAGAACTTTGCATTCTATATCTAAATTCTTCATTCACCCCAAATAAAATATCACAGTTTTTTGGAAGCCAAATCGAAAACCTTATAAATTTCTTGAATTTCTCTGGTGGTGTTACTTCAAATATACAATATATATCTCATGTAGTGAGACCCACCATATTTCTGCAGTATCAAGAAACATTTTAGGCTTATTTTGATTTATGTAACCTCATCTTATGTTAAGACATCAAGACTAGCCAACTTGTTGGAGTATTTTAGGCTAGCAAACTTTCAGCTATAAACAGTCACAGCTAACAGTCACCTGGGTGGGTCAGGGCCATAGAAGCAGCCGGCCTAGCTGGCTTCCACTAGGAAGTATCCATGAGTTGGGATTTCTATCCTTTAAATCAAGGAATCTTTATTTAAATAAGAATATGAAGATGTGGTTTGTTAGGAAAGTAGAGACAGGTTTCTTGGATATCAAGTTGAGTCTTCCCTATATAAGGGACCCTATGTAGTCGTTATGAGTCAAGAAATAAATCAATCTAGTTATCCTTCTTCCTCCCTGCCCATAAGGTGCGGCAACGTTCATGGAGCTGCCGTGCCTCTTGGGTCCAGGGCAACCTCATACAGGCCCTAGGGCCATTATCCCCTCTGCCATGGAGCAAGTTCATGGCACTAACACTTCATGTTGGTGAAGTTGAATATTGTTTTCTTAGTTTTAGCTAATATATACTTGAGGTTACATCCAATTAATCAAAACTAATTGAGCAAGACATGAAAAACGAAGACAATGCTTGAAAGTTTTTTATGGAGTGCATTTGCATGAGTTTCATTAGCACCCTAGGATCAGATCCATCTAGTTATCTTGTGCAGTTCAAATTCTTCTTCTGGACACGTGTCTATGAAAACATGTTATGCCTCCGGTAATTAAACTTTTAAATGTTCCTTTTGAAGTACCGAGGTAAATCATTCCTTATGATGCAGGTAACATCAATCCTGTCATTCGCTGCTGCGTGCTCAGCAGGAGGTGTCGTTGTTCTCTTTGATAGGGATGCATTCTTCTGCAGCAGGGACCCGCACCTCCCCTGTGGGGCATTTGAGCTCGCCACAGCGTTTGCTTTCCTTTCTTGGGCGCTTAGTGGTACATCTGCCCTTGTAATGTTTTGGCTCCTTGCTTCATCTTGAATAGATTTGTATGAAGCCCCATGTGTGTGTAGTGTTGTTTGATCCCGTCCCGTTGTATACCAACTGATGTTCGAAGCAGACTACATAGAAAAAGACTGCTAATTTCAGAGATGTGCAACGGCGGCAAGTTCCATGAACCCTTATGTCTTCAGGAATTAATTGAATGGAACATGGGCAGGGAAATTGTGCTCGCGGTGCTCAAAATATATGCCTTGCTTCAAGTTTCTACATTTGGATATGCAAATCTTTGTCAAGGCCTTGATGTAAAGGCAGAAGATAGTAATTTGGTTTGAAATGTTGTAGCCTTGCTGTTGGTTAGCTCCATAGACTTATCAAGGCCACTTTCCAACTCATTTTACCTATTTGAACTTGCAAATGCGACACGCTGGATTGTCATCAAAAGTAGAAAATGTGGCAGTGGATAATACTGTATAAAGCTCCATATTCGGATTGAATAGAGATGTGCGACTTCACAGTATTCAAGCACGCAACGACCGGGAGAGACAAAACTATCAATCTACCACTGCAAAAGTCTCTGGGTAATTCAATGTGAAAGCATACGGAGGTCTTATTGGAAGAATCCTGGGACAACGACTTGCAACTGAAAGCGATCCAATTTCAGTTCTCTCCAGTTGGCATGATCACAAACCATCTCGGTAGATATACCATGCTACATTTTCCATTTCCCAACAAAAAAGAAATGGAAACAGATAAAGTTCACACAGTCAGCGTTCACATTCTCCTGGCCAAGCCTAACCATTTCTACAGTTGTACGAAAATGATATGAGCAGTCCGATCCACAAAATTTCTCCAGTTACAAGAGGCTCACGGAAGGACAAGTTACAAGTAGCATTGCCTGGGACGGTTCCCAATTCCCATCGTTGTGACTGCTATTGCAGAAGTATCCCAGTTTGATTTGTTGATTGAGATGCCTGCAGAAAAACTTGAGATCCACAATTCAAACCATCCAGCATAGGAAAATTGACAGGTAAGGTCACACAAGTGCTCAACACACCAGAACAACAGGATGAGCAAACTGGTGCTCCATACTTGTCCACATCTCGTTATAACACACCAACTGCTGTACCTATAGTACCACTGATTTGTCTGCAGCAGAATTGAACAATATCACATATATTTTCTAGAAACAAAGATTTGGAATGTGGCGCTCTTTTTTTCTTTGAAAATTAATTCTTACCTTGTTGGTGCAAGGATAACAGCTCATGGCATACTGACTCAACCAGGGGATTCTTATGAAGCACAGTTAAATTAAAGTCTGAAAACACTCTTCTGATTTATTCCCCTATGTCATTGTCATTACACTTTTCTGTAAAACAAAGAAAATAAATAGACAGGGCGACATCCCCTCAGAACTATCCAAAAGCTGGAGGCTTAACTGATCCCAATTGTTCATGGATCATGGCGGCACAATACACTCTCAATGAGCCAACACTGGAAATGACTAATGCACATACATGGTCAACAATTTAACGAGTCTCACAACTACTGACATATATCAAGCTGTTTACAGTATGCACTAGAACAAAGACACCAGACGACAGAGTTCATAAGTAAACATTGGTCCACCATAACCAGAAGTGGTGAGCTCACATGACGATCTCGGGCTTCAGGATGCTTGACTTGATCTCTTTGTGTGGGAGAACAACACCACCATTGCTGTAGACCTCATCACCTACATGTACATCCTCTCCCAGGATAGTCATATTTTCTATGCGTGCCCATTTTCCGACAGTCGAGTGCCATCCAACAATGCTGTTTGAGATGCAAGCATGCTTCTTAATACGCGCACCACGCATCACCGTACATCGGGAAAGCCTCACGCCATCCTCCACAACACATCCAGGTCCGATAGCAACATCAGGACCAATCAGGCAACCCTCTCCAATTTTGGCACTCTCGTGCACCAAGACGTTCCCAACAACATGTGTTCCAGTGGCCAGCCTGGCAGCTGATCTCTTCCTAAGTGAATCTAGGTAAAGACGCAAGCCAGTGATGTAGTCTCTTGGCTGACCAATATCCATCCAGAAACCTGGAAGGACCATAGCGTAGAGCTTTTGATCAGCTGCAATTCGAGGGAAGACCTCTTTCTCAATTGATGTAGGCTTCAGTTCGATGCGGTCCAGGACTGAAGGATTTAACAAGTAGATTCCTGCATTGATCTTGTTGCCTACAAATACTTTTGGCTTCTCTACAAATCTTTCGACCACGCCCGTTGTGTCCTCCATAACTACAACACCATACTTTGACGGTTCATCCACCTATAGTGAAAAGACAGTCAGTTTGGATGTATGAGACTATGAGTTGGTTGCACAAGAAAGTGGCCAAAGAAAGGGGGTCTACCTTGGTGACCATGATTGTTGCCTCACCACCATGGCTCTTGTGAAACTTGATGAGCTCGGCAAATGGGTATTCACTTATGACATCACTGTTGAGGACAAAGAATGGCTCGCCAGATCCATCCAGAAGCTTGTCCCTCGCCAGGGCAAGAGGGCCAGCAGTTCCCAAGGGTTCGGTTTCTTGGGAGCATGTGATTGTGATGCCAAGCTTATCCTCAAAATCCTTCAAGAAGTTAATCATGACCTGAAAGATATATAGCACAATTAGATTGCCAAAGTATAATAATTACGTGATGCGGCAGTGAAGATGGATTATCTCTTTTTTTTACCTCTGGACGGTAGTTGATGGCCAAAACAACTTCTGTCACGCCAACATCTTTCAAAGCTTCAATCTGCACAAATTGGCAAGTTTTTATTGAAAAAACTGTTCTTTCCTCAGACAAAAATAAATCAGCTTGATACAAAAAGTTCTTTTTTTCCCAAACACCCAGTTCTAATGCAAATAAAGAGGCAGCTAGTCATTAGGCGAAGTAACAGTTGCAGGGGTAAGAGGTGTCTTGCTCCCTTCAGTCACAAACTCACAACACATTAAACATTCAAAATCTACTAATTGGTAAATGGTTACTCCAAGGTATGTAGTACATAAGTACTGCAGGGAATTGAAGTTTAAACCAACAAAGCAAATAGTACAATGTATTAATGTTCTTATGCACAAGAGGTCAGGTGCGGATAAATTGTTCATAGCTCACTGATTCACAAATAGTAGTAGCATAGAGAAACTCTCTATCAGCGAAGCCATCTCTACCTGGTGCAGAATCATGGGCTTGTTGGCGAAATCCACAAGGGGCTTGGGGAAGCTGAGCGTGAGAGGCCGGAGGCGAGTCCCGAAGCCTCCGACGAGGATGAGCGCCTTCATGGTGCCGCGCGTCTGAGTTCTCCCTCCCCTGATCCCTGCTGGCCGCACACCGTAAACAAATCAGATCACACTCGGCCGGACATGGTTTTCGGTTCGGTGAAATCCACAAGGACAGACGGGAATCGATCTCAATTCGGGAGGTGGGAGACCCTCGCCAATCGGGGAGGGAGGGGGATTCAGGGGGAGATTTACCTGGAGTCCGGAGGAGGCGACGGGGTCAGATTTGGAGCAGCGCGCGAGGGAGCGAGGGAGCGAGCGAGGAGCCCCACCTCGACCTGGTTGCCTGGTTTCCTTCCCTTTGGCACGACCGCCAAGAGACTTACCAGACTACCAGAATTCAGGACTCGGCACAGTTTTGGCCTTCGTGTCCAAGGAGGCAACGAGGCCAATCGTCAGGGTCGCCCGCGGTTTTATAGGAGGCCACGACACGATGTGCTGGACAGGCAATTCTTGT
Source organism: Avena atlantica (assembly GCA_910589765.1). Lineage (NCBI taxonomy): Eukaryota > Viridiplantae > Streptophyta > Magnoliopsida > Poales > Poaceae > Avena > Avena atlantica. Next base: position 481,313,332 of record OU342735.1, on the reverse strand, counting down.
CCAATCAGACGCGCCCGTCTCGTGAACGCCGGCTGTTTTTTGTCCGCTCAGCTCGTCACACTCACACTGACTGACTGGCGCAACGATTTTTGTTAAAAAAAAATAAAAAACACTGGAACTACTACTACAACGAATTCGTCGCCTCAACAAAAGCCCGAAAGGCCAAAGCTCCGGAAGTCCGGACGCACACGTACGATTTCCTCCATCGCGGAAAGCAGTTCTTCCATTCCTTGGGGATCCGGTTTTCTGGCGCGCACTTTCCCCGGTTCAAGGCACCACCGACGCGATTAGCGGAAGCGAAGCTGACACTGAAAGCACGTGAGCAGCTCTGACTGACGACGAAGCTCTCTGCGTCCCGCGTTCGGCATATTCTGCTCGCCGATTCCGCGGTGATGCGTGGCAGATCCCGGCATCTTTTCTTCGTTATTATCAGTTCAGGCTGGTCAACCTGAATCCAAGGAACCAGATCGCTTTCGGTCTGCGTCTCGTCTTGCTCTTTGATTGCGACCGACGCCGGGGGCAAGCGCGGGCGGCGTCATACGCGTGGTGGTGGAGGGAAACGGCCTGTCGCTGTGTGTGCTTGCCTTGCCCCGTTTGAGACCGGCCTCGGGTTTTCTGAACACCTCCGATATCAATATACAGTTTGTTTGAAGATTTGATACTCCCTTCCACCGAATTAAATGTACAGTAACAGATTTGTCGAGATTCTTATGTATTGAGACACGTTATCTAGCATTATCTACGGCATCTGATTTGGGACCATGGGATACTATTATTTCTAGTTCGCTTGAAGCTTTAACATTACTGTCATGTTTAGAGGTGTCCGAACTTACGGGGGCGGGTGCCCTAGCGATGCCCGTCAAATGCACAAAAGGGCACAGCAACCTAGACGAGAAGATATCTTGTACTACAACACCTTCATGTGCTACTAGATTCCTGCAATCAGTACCGTTCAATTGGTTATCTGCCACATACCATGCCACATATGCAAACCGGTGCCTCCAATTATTTTATATTATGACACATGGTCTATTTTGTCTAATATCTCTACTGGCTCACGAGATTCAACCTGCTTCCAAAATGCTTGGACGAGCACCACGACATCAATTTGTGCCCCAATCAAAAATAGGTCAGAAGAGCTCAAGGGAGACTGGGGCTTGGGAGACAAAACAAAAGGCCCAAGGTAAGTGTGGATGGGTGAGTGAATTCTAAAGAAATTTTATACGTGAAATACTTTATTGTGAAATCAAATCAGGTGAGATAATAGAATTTAGAAAGAGTGGATCGTGTGTCACAAACTAAACAAACAGTGGGCCTAATCTGCACATGCCATGGTGGATCGGTGGGTGGCCGAGCTGAAGTATCCTATCCCTTGACTCATATTGGACAGTCCAGATTATTGTGGAATCATGTAGCACACACAAACCTGACGAAAGGCTCGAAATTGTAGGGAAAACTGCTCGGCTTTTAAATTAAAAGAAGGAAACAATCAGCCAAGATTGTAGGGAAAACCGCTCAATAAACGAAAAAACTAGGGATAACCGTTGAACATGCAAGCACGAAGGTGGATAGCAAGAAACAACAAAGCCTCAAGACTAAGCAAAACCAAGCTAAGCACCGAACTAGAAATTGCTTGATCTCAACATAAGGAACAAGTCATCGGCTAAACCCCTGTCTGCTCCTAAAAGCACGAAACACTAGCAATCAGTCATGAAGAAGCTTCCAAAGTGGAACGGCTCCAAGTCCAATCTAATCCCACTGAACTCATTCTTGCACCAACATCATCTTCAAACCTGCGAAATTGTACAAAACTTCGTGACTCAAGTGAAGGAGGAGCGTTAAAAGCAGCGCATTCAAGGAGAAAACGATGCCCAAGGGCATTGACACCGCCAACAACGACCTAGAACTTGCAAAGTTTTCGCCTTTTCCTACCATCCAGCTGCACGGACATCAATGTTGGCCTTTTCCTACCATGCGGGTTGCCAAGGACTTGTGGGAGGCGCTCAAATCTAAATTCGGTGAACTGATGCTGGAAGCAAGATGTATACTATTGAGAAGTTCCACGATTACAAAATGGTTGAAAATCGTTCTGTATTGGAACAAGCTCATGAGATACAATGCATCGCTAAGGAGCTTGAGCTTCTTAAGTGTGATTATCAGGAAAATTTGTCGTGGGATGCATAATCGCTAAGCTCCCTAATTCCCGGAGGAACTTTGCTACCACTCTGAAACACCAGAGGCGTGAATTCTCAGTAGAGGATGTCATCGGCCATCTGAGTGTCGAGCAGAATTCGAGAGCAAATGACTCACATGGAAAACGGGCCGAAGGGACTTCTGTTGCCAATGTGGTACAGAAAAACTCCAACTCCCACAAGCCCAAGGGGAAGATTGGTGTCCAACATAATACCGACTTCAAGAAGAAGGGTAATAAGACCTTTAAGAAAGATAATAAGAAAGGTAGATGGTTCACTTGTGGTTCAGATGAACATTGGGCAAACAAGTGCCCGAACAAGTTCAAAAAAGCATGATAGGACTCAAAGACTGTCAACATGATTGTGAGCAACAATGAGAATGGGGCATCTAAGTATGGTAATTTGTTTACTATATTTTCAATTTGTCAGACTACCGATTGGTGGATTGACACATGTGCAAATATTCATGTATGTGCTGACATATCATTGTTTTCTTCTTATCAGGACACAGGGAGCGGGTTCGTATTGATGGGAAATGGCGTGGGTGCTTCTGTTCATGGTGTTGGAACGGTCGATCTGAAGTTTACTTTGGGAAGGATCGTGCAGCTCAAGAACGTGCAGCATGTCCCCGTCATCAAGAAGAATTTCGTTAGTGGCTCCCTTCTCTATAGAGAAGGGTTCAAGTTGGTTTTCGAGTCTAATAAAGTAGTTGTTATGAAATATGGACTATTTGTTAGAAAAGGTTATGAATGCGGAGGTCTGTTCTGTCTTTCTCTAGCAGATTTTTGTAATAAAGTCGTGAACAATATTCATTCGAGTGTTAATGAAAAAGAAGTTTGGCATTCACGTCTTTGTCACATTAGATTTGGTTGTATGACGCGGCTAGCAAAATTGAATTTAATCCCGAGTTTCACTTTAACCAAATGTTCTAAGTGCCATTCGTGTGTGCAAGCAAAGCAACCTCACAAGACCCATAAAGCTGTAGAGGAGAGACACTTGGCTTCCTTAGAACTCATACATTATGATCTATGTGAGGTGAATAGTGTGTTTGTTGGAATTATGCCCTAGAGGCAATAATAAAGATGTTATTATTATAATTCTTGTTCATGATAATGTTTATATTCCATGCTAGAATTGTATTAAGCGGAAACTTTAATACTTGTGTGGTTTGTGAACAACATCGTGTCCCTAGTACGCCTCTATGGACTAGCTCATTGATTAATGATGGTTAAGGTTTCCTAACCATGGACATGAGTTGTCAATTAATAATGAGATCATATCATTGGGAGAATGATATGGTGGACATACCCAAACTAAGCGAAGCAATTAGATCGTGTCATCGTGTTCGTCTTTTCGAAGCTTTTCTTATGTCAAATATTGTATTCCTTAGACCATGAGATAATACAACTCCCTGGTATTGGAAGAAAGCTTTGAGGTCATCAAACGTCATCCTATGAGAGGGTGATCATAAAGGTGTCTCTCAGGTGATCGGAAAGTATCTGTTGGGTTGTATGTATCGAGATGGGATTTGTCCCTCCCAAGTTGGAGAGATATACTTCGGGCCCACTCGGTAATCGATATCAAGACCGCTTGCAAGCATGTGGTTAAGGAGTTAATCACAAAGTGATATCGGATTACGGAACGAGTAAAGTACTTGCTGTGAACGAGATTGAACTAGGTATGACGGTACCGACGATCAAATCTCGGGCAAGTAAAATATCGCGAGACGAAGGGAATATATATATGGGATTGATTGAATCCTAGCATCGTGGTTCATCCGATATGTTCATCTATGAATGTGTGGGATTCAATATGGGTTACCAGACCCCGCTGTTGATTATTGATAGAAGATCATGTCTGCATATTCTCGAACCCGCAGGGTCAGACACTTAACGTGTCTCGACGCTAGGATAGATTGGATAATTGGTTTATGAGTTTTTGTTCGGAATCTCGTATGGGATCCGGGACATCACGAGAGGTTCCGGAGTGGTCCGGAGAATAAGATTCATATAAGGCAGTGCAGTTTTTGGAGTTCGGAATTGTTCCGGATTAATCGGTATTGTACCAGAAGCTTCTAGAACCTTCCGGAAGGGGACCAACGTGGCCCCACCTTCCGGGAGGGGGAATGGGCCTATGAGGGAGTGCCCTGGCCGCATTGGGCCAGGGGAACAAGGCCCCATAGGGCCCAGCCGGCCAAGAGAGGTTTAAAATCGAGATAGACCTTCTAGAAGGGGGGGTTTCCTTGCCCCCACTCCTTATCCTTTGGGGCCGCCGGTTTGGGCTTGGGGGAGGGTCTAGGGCTGCGCCCCCTCTATATAAAGAGGGGTGGGGGCGCACCAACCCCCCACACCTTCCCCTCCAACCCTAGCCGCCCTGCTGCCCGTCCTCTCTCCCTCCCAATTGTTTGTAGGCGAAGCCCTGCTGCAGAAATTCTCCACCATATACACCACGCCGTCGTGTTGTAGATCCAATCCATCTCTCCACCATACTTGCTGATCCGAGGAAGGAGGAGACATCGAGGTGCTGCACGTGTGCATCTCACGGAGGCACCGCCACTTGTGGTGCTAGATCGGATCGGATCGCGAGGAGGAGAAGCGAGTACGACTACATCACCCACGTTCCGACGAACGTTCCGCTGTGCGAATCTTCAAGGGTATGAAGATCTAATCCAATCTCTCTCGTTGTTTGCATCTCCTAGATTAGATCTTGGCTTTCCCTCTGTCCGCATCCATAGAAAATTTTGATTTACTATGCCGCGAAACCCTTCAGTGGTATCAGAGCTAGATCTATGCGTAGATGTGTTTCACGAGTAGAACGCAACATGGTTGTTGCGGGCGTTGATGTTTTCTGTTGCAAGCCTCTTGTTTGTGTTCTTCTTATGACGCGGGATAGTGAGATTGAAGCGGTCCAGGCCAACCTTACGCGACGTCGTTCGCGAGACCGGCTCCGCACTTGACGTGTGGCTTGTTCCACACATGCGGCTGGTGGATGTCAGTTTCTCTCACTATAGTTGTCATGGGATTAACACCAGAGTTTGGCAACCATAATATCACCGTTGTGGCTTTCCGTAGGTAAGAATCGTTCTTAGCATCTACTCCCATAAGCCACGTAAAACATGCAACAACAAAGTAGAGGCGTCTAACTTGTTTTTGCAGGGAGTGTTTTCTGTGATATGGTATGGCCCAAGATGTGATGTGTATAATGTATGCATGATCATGTTTTGTAATGTTTCACGACTTGCATGTCGATGAGTACACAACCGGCAGGAGCCATATGGTTGTCTTTATAATTGTGTATGACCTGTGAGTAAACTTCTTATACGCCATGTAATAGTTTCACTTTATCGCTAAATAGTTAGCAATAGTTGTAGTTGCTATTCGTGGTGGAGGCAATCATGGTGGAGTGATGGAGATCATGCCGGCACGCACAATATGGAGATCATTGCGCGAAGATTGGCTATACCATGTCACTTAAAGTTATATGCATGCGATGTTTATCCTTTCATGTATCTTATCATGCTTAGATCGCGACGGTAGCATTATAAGATGATTCCTCACTTAAAGATCAAGATAAAAACTGTGTTCTCCCCAAGTATGCACCGTTGCGAAAGTTCGTCGTGTCCAAGCATCACGTGATGATCGGGTGCTATAGACTCTACGCTCACATACAACGGGTGCAAGCCAGTTTTGCACACGCGGAAATACTTGGGTCTAACTTGACGAGCCTAGCATGTACAGACATGGCCTCGGAACACAAGAACCGAAAGGTTAAGCATGAGTCATATGAATGATATGATCGACACTTCGTTGTCCACCATTGAAGCCACATCTCTTCTCGTGATGATCGGATTAGGTGTGGTGAATTTGGATCGTGTTCACTAAACAACTTGAGGGATGTTGAATTTAGTGGGAGTTCATCTAGTAATTTGATTAAGTTGAACTAGTTATCATGAACATAGTCTAATTTGTACTTGCAAATACCGTAGATCACATGGCTAAGTCCAACTTCAACTTCAACATTTTCGCTGAGAAGGAAAAGCTTAGAAACAATGGGTCTAACTTCACCAATTGCTTCCGCAATCTAAGAATCATTCTCTCTGGCGGTCAAAAGGACTATGTCCTTGGGAAAGCGTTAGGTGACCCCCCTGCTGCAACTGCGCCGACTGATCATAAAGCTGTCTATCAGTCGTGCAAAGATGATTATGGTGTGATTAAGAGCACCATGTTGTTTGCTATGGAACCGGAACTTCAAAATCGTTTTGAAGACTATCCCGGGCCCTTTGAGATTCTCGAAGAGCTGAAAACCATGTTTCAGACTCAGGCCCGTTCTGAGAGATATGAGATCTCTGAGAAGTTCTTTAACTGCAATATGGAGGAAGGGAGTTCCGTTAGTGAGCACGCCATTAAGATGACGGGCTACACTCAACGCCTTGAGCAACTGGAATGCACGATTCCAGAGGAGCTCAAGATTGACAGGGTTCTGCAATCACTCCCTCCCAGCTACAAAAGTTTTGTAGTGACTCATAATCAGATTGGTTCCACTGATACGATCACCGAGCTCTTCGCAAAGCTGAAGGCTGCGGAGGTGGACATCAAGAAGGATAATCATGTGTTGATGGTCAACAAGCCCTCCTTTAAGAAAGGTAAGGGAGCAAAGAATCCCTTCAAGAAGGGCGGCGTCAAACGCACTGCCCCTGTTGAGAAGAAGCTCAAGTCTGGTCCTAAGCCGGACACTGAGTGCTTCTATTGCAAGGACAAGGGTCACTGGAAGCGCAACTGTCTGAAGTACTTAGCGGACAAGAAGGCTGGCACCATCAAAGGTATATTTGATATACATGTTATTGATGTTTTCCTTACTAGCCCTCGTTATAGTGCCTGGGTATTTGATACTGGTTCGGTTGCTAATATTTGTAACTCGAAACAGGACCTACGGAATAGACGGCGGCTTGCGAGGGATGAGGTGACGATGCGCGTTGGCAACGGATCAAGAGTTGATGTGATGGCCGTCGGCACACTCTCCTTAGTTTTACCTTCGGGATTAGTTTTAAACCTTAATAAGTGTTATTATGTGCCTGCGTTGAGCATGAACATTATTTCTGGATCTTGTTTATTGCAAGACGGTTATTCATTTAAATCGGAGAATAATGGTTGTTCTATTTATATGAGTAACATCTTTTATGGTCATGCACCTCTTGTGAATGGTTTATTTCTTCTAAATCTCGAAAGGGATGAAACACACATCCATAACATTGAGGCTAAGAGATGCAAAGTATATAGTGATAATACTACTTATTTGTGGCACTGTAGTCTAGGTCATATTGGTGTAAAGCGCATGAAGAAACTCCATTCTAATGGACTTTTGGAGTCTCTTGATTTCGAATCATTTGACACATGCGAACCATGCCTCATGGGCAAGATGATCAAAACCCCGTTCTCCGGTATGATGGAGCGAGCAACGGACTTGTTGGAAATCATACATACCGATATATGCGGACCGATGAGTGTTTCGACGCGCGGTGGATATCGCTATTTTCTCACTTTTACCGATGATTTAAGTAGATATGGGTATATCTATTTAATGAAACATAAATCTGGAACATTTGAAAAGTTCAAGGAATTTCAGAATTAAGTGGAGAACCATCGTAACAGAAAGATTAAGTTTCTACGATCCGATCGTGGGGGCGAATATTTGAGTTATGATTTTCTCACGCATCTTAAAGCAAGCGGAATTGTTTCACAACTCACGCCACCCGGAACACCACAGCGCAATGGTGTGTCTGAACGCCGGAATCGAACCTTATTAGATATGGTCCGATCAATGATGTCTCTTACTGATTTGCCGTTATCATTTTGGGGTTATGCATTAGAAACCGCTACATTCACTTTAAATAGGGCTCCATCTAAATCCGTTGAGACGACACCGTATGAACTATGGTTTGGTGCTAAACCTAAGTTGTCGTTTCTTAAAGTTTGGGGATGCGAAGCTTACGTCAAGAAGTTGATGCCGGACAAGCTCGAACCCAAAGCGGAGAAATGCGTCTTCATAGGATACCCTAAGGAAACTATTGGGTATACCTTCTATCACAGAACCGAAGGCAAAGTGTTTGTCGCAAAGAACGGTTCCTTTCTTGAGAAGGAGTTTCTCTCTAAAGAAGTGAGTGGGAGGAAAGTAGAGCTAGACGAGGTTATTGAACCTTCTCTTGAATTGGAGAGTAGCGCAGCACCTGAAATTGTTCCAGTGCCGCCTGCACCAACAACAGAGGAAGCTAATGACAAGGATCATGAAGCTTCGGACGATGCTGCTACTGAACGTCGCAGGTCGACAAGGTCGCGTGCCCCTCCTGAGTGGTACGGCAACCCTGTCTTGACTGTCTTGTTAGTAGAAGACAGTGAACCTACGAACTATGAGGAAGCGATGATGAGCCCAGACTCTGAGAAATGGCTAGAAGCCATGAAATCCGAATTGGGATCCATGAGCGAAAACCAAGTATGGACTTTGGTGGACCCTCCTAGCGACCGAAAGGCCGTTGAGTGCAAATGGATCTTCAAGAAGAAAACGGACGCGGATGGTAATGTTACTGTCTATAAAGCACGGCTTGTCGCGAAAGGTTTTCGACAAGTTCAAGGTGTTGACTACGATGAGACTTTCTCTCCCGTAGCGATGTTTAAGTCCATTCGGATTTTATTAGCAATTGTTGCGTTTCATGATTATGAAATATGGCAGATGGATGTCAAGACCGCGTTCCTCAATGGCAACATTGATAAAGAGTTGTATATGATGCAACCCGAAGGTTTTGTCGATCCTAAGGATGCTGATAAAGTATGCAAACTTCAGCGTTCCATTTATGGACTGAAGCAAGCATCTCGGAGTTGGAACCTTCGTTTTGATCAAGTGATCAAGAGCTTTGGATTTGTTCCAAATTGCTATGAAGCTTGCATCTACAAGAAAGTGAGTGGGAGCTCGGTGACATTTCTGGTACTATATGTGGACGACATATTGATTATTCGAAATGACATTAAAATGCTTAACGATGTGAAGAGTTATTTGAACAAGTGTTTTTCAATGAAAGACCTAGGTGAAGCTGCTTATATATTGGGCATCAAAATCTATAGAGATAGACAAAGACGCCTGATAGCTTTAAGCCAGAGTACATACCTAGACAAAGTTCTGAAAAGGTTCAGAATGGATAAGGCAAAGAAAGGTTCAGTGCCTATGTTATGAGGTAAGATATTGATCAAGGCTCAGTGTCCAGCTACGGTAAATGATAGGGAAGCTATGAGAAAAGTGCCTTATGCCTCGGCCATAGGTTCTATCATGTATGCCATGCTGTGTACTAGACCGGATGTGTCCAATGCTCTTAGTTTGACGAGCAGGTATCAAAGTGATCCAGGAGTGGAACACTGGACAGCCGTGAAGAACATCCTAAAGTACCTGAATAGAACTAAAGAAATGTTCTTAGTCTATGGGGGTGATGAATAGCTCGTCGTAAAAGGTTTCGTCGACGCTAGTTTTGACACCGACAAGGATGATTCTAAATCTCAGACAGGATACGTTTATATTCTGAATGGAGGAGCTGTGAGCTGGAGAAGCTGCAAGCAAAGCGTGATCGCGGGATCTACAGTAGAAGCGAAATACATGGCGGCTGCAGAAGCGTCAAGTGAAGGAGTTTGGATCAGGAACTTCATCACTGAGCTTGGCGTGGTTCCAAGTGCATTGTACCCACTGGAGATATGGTGTGACAACACTGGCGCCATAGCACTCGCTAAGGAACCAAGATATCATCCAAAGACCAAGCATATCAACCGCAAGTTTCATATAATCCGAGATTATATAGCAGATGGAGATCTGAAGATTAGCAAAGTACATACAGATCTGAATGTCGCAGTTCCATTGACTAAACCTCTTCCACGTGTAAAACATGATCAACACCTCAGTGCCATGGGTGTGAGATTGTTGCCAAATGTAAACTAGATTATTGACTCTAGTGCAAGTGGGAGATTGTTGGAATTATGCCCTAGAGGCAATAATAAAGATGTTATTATTATAATTCTTGTTCATGATAATGTTTATATTCCATGCTAGAATTGTATTAAGCGGAAACTTTAATACTTGTGTGGTTTGTGAACAACACCGTGTCCCTAGTACGCCTCTATGGACTAGCTCATTGATTAATGATGGTTAAGGTTTCCTAACCATGGACATGAGTTGTCAATTAATAATGAGAGCATATCATTGGGAGAATGATATGGTGGACAGACCCAAACTAAGCGAAGCAATTAGATCGTGTCATCGTGTTCGTCTTTGCGAAGCTTTTCTTATGTCAAATATTGTATTCCTTAGACCATGAGATAATACAACTCCCTGGTATTGGAAGAAAGCTTTGAGGTCATCAAACGTCATCCTATGAGAGGGTGATCATAAAGGTGTCTCTCAGGTGATCGGAAAGTATCTGTTGGGTTGTATGTATCGAGATGGGATTTGTCCCTCCCAAGTTGGAGAGATATACTTCGGGCCCACTCGGTAATCGATATCAACACCGCTTGCAAGCATGTGGTTAAGGAGTTAATCACAAAGTGATATCGGATTACGGAACGAGTAAAGTACTTGTTGTGAACGAGATTGAACTAGGTATGACGGTACCGACGATCAAATCTCGGGCAAGTAAAATATCGCGAGACGAAGGGAATATATATATGGGATTGATTGAATCCTGGCATCGTGGTTCATACGATATGATCATCGATGAATGTGTGGGAGTCAATATGGGTTACCAGACCCCGCTATTGATTATTGATAGAAGATCATGTCTGCATATTCTCGAACCCGCAGGGTCACACACTTAACGTGTCTCGACGCTAGGATAGATTGGATAATTGGTTTATGAGTTTTTGTTCGGAATCTCGGATGGGATCCGGGACATCACGAGAGGTTCCGGAGTGGTCCGGAGAATAAGATTCATATAAGGCAGTGCAGTTTTTGGAGTTCGGAATTGTTCCGGATTAATCGGTATTGTACCGGAAGCTTCTAGAACCTTCCGGAAGGGGACCAACGTGGCCCCACCTTCCGGGAGCGGGCATGGGCCTATGAGGGAGTGCCCTGGCCGCATTGGGCCAGGGGCACAAGGCCCCATAGGGCCCAGCCGGCCAAGAGAGGTTTAAACTCGAGATAGACCTTCTAGAAGGGGGGGTTCCTTGCCCCCCACTCCTTATCCTTTGGGGCCGCTGGTTTGGGCTTGGGGGAGGGGCTAGGGCTGCGCCCCCCTCTATATAAAGAGGGGTGGGGGCGCACCAACCCCCCACACCTTCCCCTCCAACCCTAGCCGCCCTGCTGCCCTTCCTCTCTCCCTCCCGACTGTTTGTAGGCGAAGCCCTGCTGCAGAAATTCTCCATCATATACACCACGCCGTCGTGTTGTAGATCCAATCCATCTCTCCACCATACTTGCTGGTCCGAGGAAGGAGGAGACGTCGAGGTGCTGCACGTGTGCATCTCACGGAGGCACCGCTACTTGTGGTGCTAGATCAGATCGGATCGCGAGGAGGAGAAGCGAGTACGACTACATCACCCACGTTCCGACGAACGTTCCGCTGTGCGAATCTTCAAGGGTATGAAGATATAATCCAATCTCTCTCGTTTTTTGCATCTCCTAGATTAGATTTTGGCTTTCCCTCTGTTCGCATCCGTAGAAAATTTTGATTTACTATGCCGCGAAACCCTTCAGTGTTGACTATAGGTGGAGAAAGTACTTCATAACTCTGATAGATGATTCCACTAGATATTGCTATGTATATCTGTTAAAAACTAAAGCTGAGGCTCTACATTACTTTAAGATCTATAAATCAGAAGTTGAGAATCAACTTGAAAAGAAAATTAAATGAATTCGGTCAGATCATGGTGGAGAGTATTTTTCTAATGAGTTTGATTCCTTTTGTGCGGAACATGGTATTATTCATGAGAGGACGCCTCCCTATTCACCTTAGTCAAATGGGGTTCCCGAATGGAAAACCATACTCTAACGGATTTGGTTAACGCCATGTTAGATACATCGGATTTATCCAAGGCATGGTGGGAGGAGGCTATATTGACATCATGTCATGTCCTGAATAAAGTTCCGACAAAATACAATGAGATTACTCCCTATGAGAAATGGGAGAAGATAAAAAACGACACTCTCATACTTTTTTTTGAAAAAGAGTATATATTAATATCACGGAGATACCAATTACATCCAACCTCTGTAACAACGCATGCCCTAGCGGCCTTACAGATGCAGACAACTCAGAAAAAAGAAAGAAGAATTACAAAAAAGAAAAGTTCCGCTACAGAAAACTATTCCTCAAAGAAATGACACTGACACCACCAGAACAACACCAGTAGTCCTCCACTCCAATAACAAACCCTTCAAGAAGTAAACAGTGTCCAGGCGTCGTTGTTGCCCGATCAAAGATCATAGGTTTTCACCCAAGAGAAAGTGCTCGCTCGCAAAATAATGCCTTCAACAAGGTCATTGCCAGGAACAACCAGTTAAGACCAGACCTTGGATTTTCACCCTACAAGGTAAGACTGGGAACTCCTCTTGTTATCTCCCCCTACAAACAGTCGCTGCTACGAGTCACAGATCACACAACCAGTTCTCCTCGCCACAAAAAATGAAATCACCATCGCTACCCTCATATTTCCCTTTTCCTGACATTTTCTGCATTTGACTTCACCATGGCTCATTGAATGGCACTTGGAGGAAACAGACAACAGAGCTTCGCAACGCTCCCGCTGAAACCAAACGACTAGAAAAACAAGGTACGCACGACCGAATACCTTCGAATCCAGCAATCTCCATGCATGATACGAGTGACAGCCATCGGTCCGGAGTGACCGGGGGTGTTACAAGTGGTATCAGAGCCGGCCCTCGCAGTTACATGGGCGTGTGCGGGTCAGTGGAGGACATTGAAGGGAATATGCCCGAGAGGCAATAATAAAGTGGTTATTATCGTATTCCTTATTTATGATAAACGTTTATTTTACATGCTATAATTGTATTAATGCGGAAACGTTAATACATGTGTGTTTAATAAACAAAAAAAGGAAGTTCCTAGATATGCATCTCTTATAAACTAGATCGTTGATTAACATGATGATCAAAGTTTCCTGATCATGGACATTGGATGTTGTTAATAATGAGGTCACAACATTAGTGTAATGATGTGATGACCATTCATCCGAAGTATAGCATTACGACCAAAGTCATTGAGTTTATATTGCTATAACAACTTACGAAGTGATCCTAATCCTTAGACCATGAGATCATGTCAATCACTAACACCGGAAGAGTTTCTCGATGACATCAAACGTCACACCGTAACTGGGTGATTATAAAGATGACTTCAGAACTACTAAAGTGTTATGTTGAGACCCATGGATCGAGAGTGGAATTTGTTCATCCCGATGACCGATAGATATGCTCTAGGCCCTCTCGGTGATATCACATTGATTAGCTTGCAAGCAAGTGATTTGATCACTAGAATGTTATATCACGGGAACGAGAAAAGAGTGCATGTCGGTAACGAGATCAAACTAGGTATGGAGATACCGATGATCGAATCTCGTACATGTAATATATCGTGAAACAAAAGGATTAAGATACTAGCGTAAAAGGTTCACACGATCACAGAAGTCATCGTTGAATGTGTGGGAGTCAGTACGGATCTCCAGGTCCCGCTGCTGATTATTGATCGGAGAGGGGTCTCGATCATGTCTGCATTATTCGCGAACCGTAGGGTGACACACTTAAGGGATACCAACACCATTCGGAGCAAATGATATGCCATAAAAAGAATAGGAAAGCGCAGGAATTTATTTCACTAGACACCAAAACTGTTTCGGTTGAAATTGCTGAAACTGGTTCTGCATGTGAAATTGAAATGTTGTAAGGGGTTTTATGTGAATGTTTGTTAATTAAAGTAATTAAAAAAATTCTGAATAAATAAATAAAAGAGTTTTATTTAAATGAGAGCTTGCATTAAATTTGGTGGAAATTTAATGCATGTGAGTGGATTTTTGAGTGGAGGCTTTTTAATGGGAGTGGAGGCTTTTCATTTTGAGTGGGAGCTCCACCCACATGAATGTGGAAGAGGTGGGGGCAGCCCCCATGGCTGGGCGCCATGCCCCTTGTGTGCCCCCTCTCCTCCTCTCAAAGCACACCTCCTCGCGAAGGATCTCTCCCCCCCCCCCGTTTAGAATTTCCCCATGGTCTTGGATCAGCGAGATACATGTTCCCGGTTGGTTTTTCTGGAAGGATTTGTTGCTTCCGCTGCTTCGCTGGAGCGAGGGCGCGGAGGTTGTCGGGGTACCCATACGTGTGTGCGATCACGGATGCACCACTGCTTTGAGGTGCTGGACTTGATCGTGCTGGACCGGCTGGACCAGATGGACTTCATCACGATCTTGAGATCGGCAAGCGTTCGTCTACATCATCCACGAGGACAACCTCGTTAACGCTATTCGGTCTTTGAGGGTATGTATTCTATGGATGTATATCCACCCGTTGCTTGTATCTAGTAGATAGATCTTGGTACATAGTTGTTCCCATCGTAGGAAATTTTTTGTTTTCTATGTTGCGAACCCAACAGTGGTATCAGAGCCAGGTTCTATGCGTAGATACTTTGCACGGGTAGTACACATATGAGTATGTGGGCGATGATGATCATTTTATTGCTTCTTAGTTGTACTTTGGATATTGGTGGCATAGCGGGATGAAGCGGCCCGGACAAACTTTACATGTCCTCGCACATGAGACCTGTTCCACGCTTGACATGCAACTAGTTTGCATAAGTGGCTAGCGGGTGTCAGTCTCTCCTACTATAGTCAATATCTAATTTACAACGAGTTGTCAACAATTTGGTTATCCTCGTTGTGGTTCATGTTCATAGGTAAAAACGGTTCGATCTTCGAAAGCCCTAAGCCACGTAAAACTTGCAATGGATAAATTAGAGGCGTCTAGTTTAGATTGTTGCTGGGCTAGTGTTATGGTATGATGATGTTGTAAGTAGAAGTATGAGATGATACTCTTACAACACACATAACGTGTAATCTCCATAGACCTTGGACTTACACATATAGGTATGATAGTGATCATACCACGGTGCACATGATAGAGATCATATGCGGGAACCATATCATTCCACTAATAAACATGTGATGTTTGATAGCATCTTATATTGCTTGTTTGGCGTTTTATTAGCATAATAAGATGATCCCTCATTTAGATATCAAGATAAAAATGTGTTCTTCCTTAAGTATGCACCGACAATGTTTCGTCGCTTCAAGACATCACGTGATGATCGGGTGTACTTGAATCCACGAGCACATCTCGGGTGTAAGATAGTTACACACGCGAATACTAAGGTTCTTACTTGGCGAGCCTAGCATGTACAGACATGGCCTCGGAACACGGACCGAAAGGTTAAGCATGAGTCATATAGTATATATGATGCTCATTTGATGCTCGCCTTTGAAGCTACACCGACTCACGTGATGATCGGACTTGGTGTAGTGGATTTGGTTCATGTAATCGCCAAAAAGACACGAGGGATGTCGTTTTTGAGTGGGAGTTCATTTCTAATTTGGATTAGTAGAACTCAATTTATCATAAATTAAATCAAAGTGAATTTGCATAATTTGTTGTAGTCATTGGCATTCGTTCACCAACTTATGCATAGTTGTAATTGAGATAATTGAACTATAGAATTCTGGATATTTACTTTACGAACTGGTATCGTATTGTGTTCAGTGTCAATCAAAGTTTAAAGTCCTATTGCAAACTTTCAGCAAACTCTATTTACTCCATGAAATTTAATAGTTAGTATTAAAATTGAGAGTAACAATTCCAGTGTTAGTATCTTAAGTATCATGTTTGCCTCCACGATTCTTGATTGTTTTAATATCAAGTTTATCTAGGAGCTGAAAGAATTGTTTCAGAAACCATCAAGTGTGGCAGATATAACGATATCTGAAACAATGTTTTGGTTGCAATATGATAGAGTATAATATATGTTCTCATATTGTATGAGAATTTACGAAGGTTGGAGATACTAGACATCCTAATCATCCAAAAGGGTTTTGGAAAGTAATGTTATACTCACGATTCGCCTTTATAAG
The DNA here is from genome assembly GCA_910589765.1 of Avena atlantica. Classification (NCBI taxonomy): domain Eukaryota; kingdom Viridiplantae; phylum Streptophyta; class Magnoliopsida; order Poales; family Poaceae; genus Avena; species Avena atlantica. The sequence goes on along the minus strand of OU342735.1, from coordinate 481,296,987 downwards.
CTACAGTAGCTTGATCATGAAAGTCGTCATGATAAGGATGAATAGAAGATGTATGTAAAGTGTTTACTACACTAAAATATTACTAAAGAATGGATTTTAAAAGAATACCGATCATTTTGATGATGGTGATCTACTTCAAAGTGCAAGTCCAAAGGTATTATTATTTGAATATACACGCTTTGGACTATGTGTCATATATATGGCGCCACTTTTGATGTTGATAGATTCTTTTAAAAAGGAAAAGGAAATGCTGAAAGAGAATCTATAAAATATATTTGGCAGAAAAGAAAAGATTGGAAATATCCAATTTAGGTATATAGATGATATATAGGTTATGGTTGTATTCTTTGCTTGTTAAACAATGTGGTTCTTGGGTATTGGATACCGAATTGGTTGGTATGAAATTTCATACAGAAAGACGCAATTCATGAACCACAATGGCCTAAGTAACTAGCAAGAGAATATGTGATGATGTTCATCGAAAACAAACAAACCGTTGTTTGTATTTCTCGTTGACATCAAAGCTTGACTTCAAGATTTGTTTTAATAATTGTTATTTAAATCAGGTATTATGAGAACAAAGGTTGTTCAAATAATTACCGTATTCCATATAAGAAGGATGATTTACAAATCTAGTTGGAGAAATCACATCCATAAAACCTAATGCTAAAATGTCGCAAGACAGATGATTGAAAGATCACTTACGAAGTGACATCGCCGTTTAAATTATATTGGAAAGAAAACATGAAGAATCTCCATATTCATGGATTTTTGGAGTCTTTGATTTGATCAAGTGACGCTTGTGAGACTTTCCTCGGGATAATTAAAACTTTGTTCAAAGGCCAAAGAAGAACGGACGACTAAAATATTGGAATTTATACATATCGATGTATGTAGTCCATTATGTATAGTCGTAAGCGATGGATTTCAGCTTCATATGCTTTCTACGGAAATTTGAGTGAATATTCACTTAATGAGAAAGAAGTATGAAATATTTGAAAAATGTTCAAAGACTTTCAAGATGAAGTGGAAAATCATTGTGACAAGAAAATAAATGGTTTATGATTTCATCATAAGGGATTTATTAGTTACAAGTGTAACAAGAAAATAAATGAATTATGATTTTATCATAAAGGGATTTATTTGAGTTGCAAGTTTAGCAAAACACCTAGATTTACATCTCCCGAAACACCATAGGAGTATGGAGTGTTTGAGATTTGTAATGAAACCTTGTTTGACATGGTTGGATCAAAGGTGTTATTTATAAAACTGCCATTATGTTTTTAAAATATTAAAAGCTTTAGAGACTTCCGCTTTTACACTGAAAAGAGCTCCATCTTGATCCGTTGAAATGACACCATATGAGTTATGGTTTGGGGTAAAACCCAAGTTGTCATTTCTTAAATTTTGGTATGCTAAACATAAGTAAGATGTTTACAACCAAAGTAGGATGAGCATGTCTTTGTAGGTTATTTCTAATAACAATTGGTTATTCCTCCATAACACCGAGGACAAAAGGGTTTGTCGCTTGAAATGTGAAGTTTCTTGAAGAAGGAATTTTTCATAAATGTTAAGTGGGAGGACAATAGAATTTTGATAAGGTTAACGAACCTTAGCTAAATGTGCTGAGTTGCGCAGCGCCGGAAATGGTTCTGGAGGCTGCCATAATGCTCATAGCTTATGTGCCTTAAAGGTTGCGGTCACGGAGGTCTAAAGTTCCTATTGAACCAAGAAGGTCGGATAAACAATCAAATGATTGCGATTTGAGAGTAAATCATTATTGTTTGACAATGATGAACCGACTACAAAGAAGCGATGATGGGCCCTGACTCCGTCAAATGGCTTGAAGCCATAAAATCCGTGATAGTTCCATACACGAGAAATCAAGTTTTGAACTTGGAAGACCCTTCGGAAAGGTGTAAAAACCTATCAGTCGTATTTGGAAAAACAGACATGGATGTTTCACATCTATGAAATAGTCGACATGTCGTAAAGTATTTTATGACAATGTTCAAGGAGTTGACTATGACAAGATTTGATCTTTCATAGCGATATTTAGTCTGGACGGATTAAAGTAGCAACCACTACATATAATTTGGTATATGGTAGATGAATAAACAAAACAAAGTTCTTCTAATAGAATGGTTACCTAGGACGTGTACATGACACGGTCCAAAGGGTTTTGCTAAATTCAAAGGATGCTAAAAGGGCATGCAAACTTCAATGGTTGAAGTAAGCATCCTGGAGTTGGAATCTTCACCGTGATGAAAAGGAGTTTTCATCTGGAGACGATGAAGATGCTTGCATTTGCAAGAAATTAAGTGGGAGCGCTGAGACACATTTCTAATACATTATGTGGATGACATCTTGTTGAATAGAAATGATGTATCTTTTATTGACAAAGGTTAAGAATTTCATTTCGATGAAATACTTAGGCAAAACCCGAATATTTAGCATGAATGTCTATAGTGGATAGACTGTGACGCTAATATGGTTGTGCCAAACGTACATATATGAGATATTGAAGGAGTTCAATATAGAAACGACAAGAAAAGGTTCTTGTCACATGGAAAAGTAATTGAATCAAGATTCAAGTGTATCAACACTTGATAAGTGAAACAAGATTCAAGTGCTTTGACACTTGATGAGTGAAATCACGAGAATGTTTTGATCAATCATACCATGATATGTATACATCCAGATATGTCCTATGCTCTAAGTGTTATGAGCATATACCAGAATGAATCATAAAATGATCATTGGACGATAGTAAGGATATTCTTATGATCTTTTGGAAGAGCTAAGAATATATTTGTGTAGAGGTGACAAACAATTACAAATAGTTCATTGTAAAGTATTACATTGATACTAGTTTTGTCACAAGATACAAATTAAGTTTATCTCGATTTAAACTATGGGTGGCACAATGTAATGGAAAGGAGATTCCATGATGGATTTGGAAGTGTTCCAAAGTTAAGACGTTGTGACGAATACTACAACAAAAGGCTAAGTATATGACTGCTATAGTAGCAGCAAAGGAGGGAATTTGTGTCAAGTAGTTTGTTATCAAACTAAGGTGTGGTTCGCAACGGGGTAACACTAAATATATATTGTACGACAATAGTATCGACATGGTTTAACCCCAAGGAACTAAAGGTCTCACCAAAAGACCAAATTTATACAATGCCATCTCATTGGAGAATGAGTGATGCGTGGAGACGCAAAGACATACAAATACACACGGACCTGAAAGCATCAGATCCGTAGATTATGTTAACCACTTGCAGTTGCGTATTTGGAACACCAGAAAGCCATAGGTGTTCAATACACAAAGTTTTCAAACTAGATTATTGTCTCTAGTGCAAGTGGGAGACTGAAGGGAATATGCCCGAGAGGCAATAATAAAGTGGTTATTATCGTATTCCTTATTTATGATAAATGTTTATTTTACATGCTATAATTGTATTAATACGGAAACGTTAATACATGTGTGTTTAATAAACAAAAAAAAGGAAGTTCCTAGTTATGCCTCTCTTATAAACTAGCTCATTGATTAACATGATGATCAAAGTTTCCTGATCATGGACATTGGATGTTGTTAATAACGAGGTCACAACATTAGTGTAATGATGTGATGAACATTCATCCGAAGTATAGCATTACGACCAAAGTCATTGAGTTTATATTGCTATAACAACTTACGAAGTGATCCTAATCCTTAGACCATGAGATCATGTCAATCACTAACACCGGAAGAGTTTCTCGATGACATCAAACGTCACACCGTAACTGGGTGATTATAAAGATGTCTTCAGAACTACTAAAGTGTTATGTTGAGACCCATGGATCGAGAGTGGAATTTGTTCATCCCGATGACCGATAGATATGCTCTGGGCCCTCTCGGTGATATCACATTGATTAGCTTGCAAGCAAGTGATTTGATCACTAGAATGTTATATCACGGGAACGAGAAAAGAGTGCATGTCGGTAACGAGATCAAACTAGGTATGGAGATACCGATGATCGAATCTCGTACATGTAATATATCGTGAAACAAAAGGATTAAGATACTAGCGTAAAAGGTTCACACGATCACAGAAGTCATCGTTGAATGTGTGGGAGTCAGTACGGATCTCCAGGTCCTGCTGCTGATTATTGATCGGAGAGGGGTCTCGATCATGTCTGCATTATTCGCGAACCGTAGGGTTACACACTTAAGGGATACCGACACCATTCGGAGCAAATGATATGCCAGAAAAAGAATAGGAAAGCGCAGGAATTTATTTCACTAGACACCGAAACTGTTTCGGTTGAAATTGCTGAAACTGGTTCTGCATGTGAAATTGAAATGCTGTAAGGGGTTTTATGTGAATGTTTGTTAATTAAAGTAATTAACAAAATTCTGAATAAATAAATAAAAGAGTTTTATTTAAACGAGAGCTTGCATTAAATTTGGTGGAAATTTAATGCATGTGAGTGGATTTTTGAGTGGAGGCTTTTTAATGGGAGTGGAGGCTTTTCATTTTGAGTGGGAGCTCCACCCACATGAATGTGGAAGAGGTGGGGGCAGCCCCCATGGCTGGGCGCCATGCCCCTTGGGTGCCCCCCTCTCCCCTATAAAAGGCCCCCCTCTCCTCCTCTCAAAGCACACCTCCTCGCGAAGGATCTCTCTCCCCCCTTTAGAATTTCCCCATGGTCTCGGATCAGCGAGATACATGTTCCCGGTGGTTTTTTCTGGAAGGATTTGTTGCTTCCGCTGCTTCGCTGGAGCGAGGGCGCGGAGGTTGTCGGGGTACCCGTACGTGTGTGCGATCACGGATGCACCACTGCTTTGAGGTGCTGGACTTGATCGTGCTGGACCGGCTGGACCAGACGGACTTCATCACGATCTTGAGATCGGCAAGCGTTCGTATACATCATCCACGAGTACAACCTCGTTAGCACTATTCGGTCTTTGAGGGTATGTATTCTATGGATGTATATCCACCCGTTGCTTGTATCTAGTAGATAGATCTTGGTACATAGTTGTTCCCATCGTAGGAAATTTTTTGTTTTCTATGCTGCGAACCCAACAGACATGTGGTGCATGGCGCGTGTGGCCCGGAGTGGACACGGCATGGCACATGTGCCGGCACTGGATGCACAGACGTGTGCTAAGAGGGGACGTTCCTGGCTTGTGGTTGATCGACGAGGACATCGATCTTCTAAGGGTGGGTGTATGTGAGACCCTGGCGCATGGCTCAATAGGATTGATAGGAAACCCATACCAACAAGTTGCAACTTCTTTTCCGGAAGCTCATTCGAAAAGAACTCTAAGGTTAAGCGTGCTTGGACTAGAGCAATTCTATGATGGGTGACCGACCGGGAAGTGGGTACCGGGTGCGCACGAGTGAGAACAAAGTGTGCAGAAAAGACTAGTGTTGGTCTATGGGGTTAGTCTAGAGATCCTATTGAGCTGCCAGAAGTGACAACCGTCAGTCCGGAGTGACCAGGGGTGTTACAATACACCCATGGGAGTTCGCCTACAGAGCCTTCCAGAACTCGCCTCTCCAGTCCAAATCAAAGAGGGCGGACATCAAGCAGATGTTTGTCTTCGCGCGAAAGAAACCCAAGGACCACCACCTTTATTAATGCCGACGTAGGGATCCCCACACCGCCGACCGGTTCCCGGTGAACGGATCGTGCGCGCCGACCTTCAGCGCCTTCAAGCAAGTAGACTGAGCACCGCCGCTATGGGCGCGACGCCGCCTCCATCATGCAGCGCCGCGATACATGGGGTTGTTTGGCTAAAGTCAATGTGCCGATCCCCAAAAGGCGTAATCTTGGACCAAAGAACTATTGGAATTATGACCTAGAGGCAATAATAAAGATGTTATTATTATAATTCTTGTTCGTGATAAAGTTTATATTCCATGCTATAATTGTATTAAGCGGAAACTTTGATACTTGTGTGGTTTATGAACAACACCGTGTCCCTAGTACGCCTCTATGGACTAGCTCATTGATTAATGATGGTTAAGTTTTCCTAACCATAGACATGAGTTGTCAATTAATAATGAGATCATGTCATTGGGAGAATGATATGATGGACAGACCCAAATCAAGCAGAGCAATTAGATCGTGTCATCGTGTTCATCTTTGCGAAGCTTTTTCTTATGTCAAATATTGTATTCCTTAGACCATGAGATAATGCAACTCCCTGGTATCGGAAGAAAGCTTTGAGGTCATCAAACGTCATCCTATGAGAGGGTGATCATAAAGGTGTCTCTCAGGTGATCGGAAAGTACTTGTTGGGTTGTATGTATCGAGATGGGATTTGTCCCTCCCAAGTCGGAGAGATATACTTCGGGCCCACTCGGTAATCGATATCAACACCGCTTGCAAGCACGTGGTTAAGGAGTTAATCACAAAGTGATATCGAATTACGGAACGAGTAAAGTACTTGCTGTGAACGAGATTGAACTAGGTATGCCGATACCGACGATCGAATCTCGGGCAAGTAAAATATCGCGTGACGAAGGGAGTATATATATGGGATTAATTGAATCCTGGCATCGTGGTTCATCTGATATGATCATCAATGAATATGTGGGAGTCAATATGGGTTTCCGGACCCCGCTGTTGATTATTGATAGAAGATCATGTTTGCATATTCTCGAACCCGTAGGGTCACACACTTAACGTGTCTTGACGCTAGGATAGAATGGATAATTGGTTTATGAGTTTTTGTTCGGAGTCTCGGATGAGATCCAGGACATCACGAGAGGTTCCGGAGAATAAGATTCATATAAGGGAAAGCAGTTTTTGGATTTCAGAATTGTTTTGGATTGTTTGGTATTGTACTAGAAGCTTCTAGAACCTTCCGGAGTGGGACCAACGTGGCCCCACTTGTCGGGAGGGGCGTGGGCCTACGAGGGAGTGCCCTGGCCACATTGGTCCAGGGGCACAAGGCCCCATAGGCCCATCCGGCCAAGCCCTAGGGGAAACCCTAGGGAGAGTTTCTAGAAGGGGGGAACTTGCCTCCCACTCCTCCCATGTGGCCGCTGGCCCTAGGCTTGGAGGAGAGGCAAGGGGGCAGCCGGCCATCCCTCTATATAAAGAGGGCAGGGGCACACCCTCCCCCCACACCTCCTCAAACCCTAGCCGCCTAGTTGCTGCCCTCCTCTCTCTCTCCCGACTGCGCGTAGGCGAAGCCCTGCCGCAGAAACTCTCCACCTTTGCACCACGCCGTCGTGTTGTAGATCCAATCTATCTCTCCACCCCACTTGCTGGACCGAGGAAGGAGGAGACGTCGAGGTGCCGTACGTGTGCATCTCTCGGAGGCATCACCACTTGCGGTGTTGGATCGGATCAGATCGCGAGGAGGAGAAGGCTAGTACGACTACATCAACCACGTTCCGTCGAACGTTCCGCTGTGCGATTTCTTCAAGGGTATGAAGATCTCATCTATCCCCCCTCGTTGTTTGCATCTCCTAGATTAGATCTTGGCTTTTCCCGTTCGCATCCGTAGAAAATTTTGGTTTACTATGCTGCGAAACCCTTCAGTGGTATCATAGCTAGATCTATGTGTAGATGTGTTTCACGAGTAGAACGCAACATGCTTGTTGCGGGCGTTGATGTTTTCTGTTGCAAGCCTCTTGTTTGTGTACTTCTTATGACGTGGGATAGTGAGATCGAAGCGGTCCAGGCCAACTTTACGCGACCTCGTTCGCGAGACCGGCTCTGCACTTGACGTGTGGCTTGTTCCACACATGCGGCTGGTGGATGCCAGTTTCTTTCACTATAGTTGTCATGGGATTTACACCGGATGTTGGCAACCATAATATCACCGTTGTGGCTTTCCGTAGGTAAGAATCGTTCTTAGCTTATTACTCCCATAAGCCACGTAAAACATGCAACAACAAAGTAGAGGCGTCTAACTTGTTTTTGCAGGGAGTGTTTTTGTGATATGGTATGGCCCAAGATGTGATGTGTATGATGTATGCAATGACCATGTTTTGTAATGTTTCACGACTTGCATGTCGATGAGTACACAACCGGCAGGAGCCATATGGTTGTCTTTATAACTGTGTATGACCTGTGTGTCAACTTCTTATACGCCATGTAATAGCTTTACTTTATCGCTAAGTAGTTAGCAATAGTTGTAGTTGCTATTCGCGGTGGAGGCAATCAAGGTGGAGATGATAGAGATCATGCTGGCATGCACAATATGGAGATCATTGCGCGGAGATTGGCTATACCATGTCACATAAAATTATATGCATGTGATGTTTAGCCTTTTATGTATCTTATTATGCTTAGATCGCGACGGTAGCATTATAAGATGATTCCTCACTTAAATATCAAGATAAAACTGTGTTCTCCCCATGTATGCACCGTTGCGAAAGTTCGTCGTGTTGAAGCATCACGTGATGATCGGGTGCTATAAACTCTACGTTCACATACAACGGGTGCAAGCCAGTTTTGCACACGCGGAAATACTTGGGTTTGACTTGACGATCCTAGCATGTACAAACATGGCCTCGGAACACACGAACCGAAAGGTTAAGCATGAGTCATATGAATGATATGATCGACACTTTGTTGTCCACCATTGAAACCACATCTCTTCTCGTGAATATCGGATTAGGTGTGGTGAATTTGGATCATGTTCACTAAACAACTTGAGGGATGTTGAATTTAGTGGGAGTTCATCTAGTAATTTGATTAAGTTGAACTAGTTATCATGAACATAGTATAAATTGTACTTGCAAATTTTGTAGATCAAATGGCTAAGTCAAACTTCAACTTCAACGTTTTTGCTGAGAAAGAAAAGCTTAAGAACAATGGGTCTAACTTCACCAACTGGTTTCGCAATCCGAGAATCATTCTCTCTGGCGGACAAAAGGACTATGTCCTTGAGAAAGCGCTAGGTGACGCCCCTACTGTAGATGCGCTGGCTGATGAGAAAGCTATCTATCAGTCGCGCAAGGATGATTATGGTGTGATTAAGAGCACCATGTTGTTTGCTATGGAATCGGACCTTCAAAAATCGTTTTGAGGAGTTCCCCGGGCCCTTTGAGATTCTTGAGGAACTAAAACTATGTTTCAAACTCAGGCCCGTTCTGAGAGATATGAGATCTCTGAGAAATTCTTTAACGGCAAGACGGAGGAAGGGAGTTCGTTAGTGAGCACGCCATTAAGATGTTGGGCTACACTCAACACCTTGAGCAACTGGACTGCAAGATTCCAGAGGAGCTCAAGATTGACAGAGTTCTGCAATCACTCCCTCCTAGCTACAAAGGTTTTGTAGTTACTCATAATCAGATTGGTTCCACTGATACAATCACTGAGCTCTTCGCTAAGCTGAAAGCTGCGGAGGTGGACATCAAGAAAGATAATCATGTGTTGATGGTCAACAAGCCCCCCAGCTTTAAGAAAGGTAAGGGTGCAAAGAAGTCCTTCAAGAAGGGCAGCGGCAAGCGCGTTGCCCCTGCTGAGAAGAAGCTCAAGTCTGGACCTAAGCCGGACACTGAGTGCTTCTATTGCAAGGACAAGGGTCACTGGAAGCGCAACTGCCCGAAGTACTTAGCAGACAAGAAGGCCGGCACCATCAAAGGTATATTTGATATACATGTTATTGATGTTTTCCTTACTAGCCCTCGTTGTAGTGTCCGGGTATTTGATACTGGTTCAGTTGCTAATATTTGTAACTCGAAATAGGAGCTACGGAATAGACGGTGGCTAGAGAGGGATGAGGTGACGATGCGCGTTGGCAACGGATCAAGAGTTGATGTGATGGCCGTTGTGGCATCCCGCTAAAACCACTACTAGAAAATCGCGTTGTTTTTGTGCATTGCATCATCATGACCGCATGCTTATGTCATCATGCCACATCGCATTTGTGCATCGTCATGTCATCATGCATTGTTTGTCTGAAACTATTTTCGAAACGCCTAGTTTTGTTTTCTAAATAGCCCCGTCTTTATTTCAAATTAAAACATCAGTCTGATCAGATCTTTTATTTGTCTAAAAAGTATTTACAAAAATGTTTTATAAATAAAATTAAAACAATAAAAATATTTTGTCCGGAGAGGCAGTCCGACCGGTCAGGCCAGAGGCCCAATCGGTCCAGACTACCTACAATTCGGTCCACCTAAAACTTTTCCTACCCGAACCTAGTCTGCCCAACCCCCGTCCACCTCACCCCACCCAATAGTCGATCGACACCTCACCTCTCCCTTCCCCTAACCTATCCTAGCCCGCCACCTGCCCAACCCCTCGCCACCTCACCTCCCTCCCTCTCCCCTGACCACACCACCGAAACCACCACACACGCACACCACGCACGCGGTCAACCCCAGCCCACCCGCTGGCCCCACTCCCACCCCCTGGCCCACACCGACCCCGCCTGTCCCCAACCTCTCTCCCCGACCCGCTCGTCGCGCGTTCCCCTCGCCCGCTAGCCTCACCCCGCCGCCTCCCTCGGTCCCCGCCTCCCCTGCCGCCAAGCCCGGCCGCGGCACCTCCCAGGCCCCCGCCTCGCGGCTCTGCCCTCCTCCCCGACCTGTGCGTCGTCCCCGCGGAGCCCCGAGCCGAGCTCGCCGGCCTCGCTGCCTCCCTACCAGGCCCCTCCCTCCTCCACCGCCGCACGCGTCCCCCAGAGCGCGGCCGAAGCCGGCTTTCGTCGTCGACGCCCCCGCGACCGTCCTCTGCTAACGCCCACGCCGCCGGCCTTAACCATCCCTGGCGCCGCCGCCGGTCTCTCCTTCGCCTCCTCGAGCCCACCGCCGCCGCAGACCCCCTCCGCGGCCGCCCGTCGAGCGCCCCGCAGCCGCGGCACCAAGCGCCGCCTCCAGAGCCGTCTCCACCGCCTCCGGCCACCGTCGCCTCCGCTGCCAGCGACCGCTGCAGGCCGCCCCGTCCTGCCGCGTCCCCGACGGCGCCCCCTCGTTCCTCCTCCCTCGGTCGCGCGCCGACCCGGTCCCCGCCGCCCCTGTTCCTCCTCCATCGGGCCGCCTTGCCTCCGGACTTCCTCCTCTGCCTCGTCGCCCTGCACCACCACCCCTCCCGGCCGTGGCAAGGTCGTCGACCTCGCCTTTCCGCCTCCTCTGCCCCCTCTGCGGCCAAGCCTGCCGTCCCGGCGCCCTTCTGCCTCGCAGTACCACCACCGACCTCGGCCTCGCCGCCGTTTCCGTCGAGCCCGCCGGCCTCCGCCTCGTCTGCCTCCAGTCGTGTCCGTGTGTGCGAGTGAGGCTCTGTTTTGTTTCAGTTCTAGTCGTTTGGCGCTATCGTGTGGCGAGGATGGGATACACAGATGGTGTGGTGGTCGTGCCGCCGGCAAACAGGAATGCCAAGTTGTACAAGAACCTCGCCACTCACAAAATATGGACGACAAGTACTCCGACATGGAACACTAAGAGCTCGCGCCATCCGAGGACAAGATCGTTATCAATCCAAGCTTGTCGACATTATTCCGATGGCCAGGACCCTAAAGACGTCTCTTCCACGGACCCGAGGCTCGATCCGAAGACCGATCCGAAGCGCCAAGGCCTTCGACAGGGAATCGACAAGATCATCGCGGAACTCCAAGGTCTACTTCGTAGGTTGCCGAACGCCAAGGTCGCCGACACGGATACGCCAAGTTCTTCAAGACTTGTACCGATGCAAAGCCAAGAACATCACGCCCCGTCAAGATCGTCACCGATAACTGAACCACAAGCCCTCCAACACGGACTCCAAGAACCGAACCCAAAACCGCTCCGAGGCCACCAAGTACTCCCTCGAGGATGCCGAGTACTTCACCCCGGACACCGAGACCCTGAATGACAAGTTCCCCTTCCCGGAAGCATTGACGCTCGTGCGACAAGATCTACTTCCCAGATCCGAAGACCCCGGTACCCGATCTACTCAAGTTCGCCATCGTGAGTCCGAACTTCATCGTTTCCCCTCTCGAACCCTTAGACCGAACCCCGAACCCCGGAACCCCAAGATCTCCCGAACCCAGATGTGTGACCTTTTCCGAGCCCCTATTTTATAAATTTCATCTATATAAATTGTTGCATATTAAATTTTCATACTCGCATGCATATTGTCATGTGGTTTGGGGGCCTTATGCCGATTCACCTCATAATTAAATATGGAGACCATATGCGGGCGAATCTAGCCTAATCTTGGTCTCATTTAAATTTGTGCATCGAACCGGTGATATAATTTTGCCTTGCTAATCCAACATTTAAATTGCGGGGTATCTAAACAACTAGAACCATATATTTAATTGTCGGGACCCTGGTTCCACTTAATATTGCCTAATTGCATTGCACCCTTGCCATGTCATACATCATGCATGCATCATGCCCGATTTTCTACCGTAGTATTAAATAGTGCATCCGGTGTTTGTGCTAGTGTTTTGCTTCTTCACGGACTAGGCTGATGAGTTGATGCGAGTGTCGACCCGGTCTTCGGATTAACCGTCGGCAATGTTTTCAGGCGAGCATCTTCTCCTTTCTACCTATCTTACTTTTATAGTCTTTATTTCCTCCTGTTGATCTATTGCTATATGTGTTGCGATGCTCTAGTTTTTGTACCCGTGATATCCCTTGCAGCCTTATATTGCCTTGGACACATCCTATTACCTGTTGTTTGGTAGATAGTTGGACCTGCGCGTCGTAGTCGCTTGCTCAAGTACTGTTGCGTGTCGTCAAGTACCACAGTTGTTGGAGTATTGCCGTATGTTTAAGGTTGGAGACGATCATGGCTTTAATTATCGGTTACTTTAATTACTGTTTAACAACTAAAATTGAAGTAGGTAAATGCAACGGCATAGGTGGGCAATAGATGTTATTTGGTTGTTCACCGTCCACTTGTGTCCCGTAGGACCCCGAGTACTTGATACCTGTTCCTTGAATATTCGCGCTATCCACATCCGGGAGGATTATGGGACCCCCCTGAGCCAGAGCTTGATTCATTCTTATTTCTTGGGACCACAAACTAGTTTGAGGTTTTATTTACTATCCTGTACTTATGCCATGTTTTACTGCTTTATTTAAATTGTGCAAGGTACTGCACACTGTACTGTTTAGGATCGTGACCCGTTTACGCGGTATCGACAAGCCCAGTTTTGGGTTCCCAGTCGTTTACAGCCGGCCCCACAAACCTTGAGTCCGTCTCGAAGTCAGCTAACTTCATTGCGGGTATACTTAATGGGGTGGCCCCCTGAAATATTTCTGAATCTTGTGATTGCTTTGTCGTGAAGGCCTCGTTGGGTTTTGATTTGGTTTTTCCGAGGTTGATCGAGTGTGTGTTGCTATTTGTGCACCCCTGTAGGGTAAAACTTTCTGAAAGCCGTGTCCGCGGTTATGGACGACTTGGAGCACAGTATCTCGATCATAGACAACTATAACTAAAGTAGTGCTATAAATTTGACTTTACAATGACTAGTAATCAGCTTCACTATAATGGAATGGCTAAATAAAACTGCCAACAATTGCTTGCTTGGGTTGTCGCTTGCGACCATTGTATCTAACTAGTAAGTATTGCAACTATAACGGAATGGCTAAATAAAAGTACCAACAACTGCTGGGTTTTGGGATATCTCATGCTAATTGTATTTGACTAGTAAGTGTTGCAACTACAACGGAATGGTTAACTAAAACTGCCCACTGCTTATCTTATCAGGATGACTATCCATACCTGACTAGTAATTGCTGCAACGATAACTGAATAAGTAAAACTGCCAACTGTGTGAGTTCCTCGGTTGACTTCCTCGTTTGGTCTCGAGGGGGAAATACCAGGATGGGTATGTTTGGTGGTAGTATCAGATTGGTACCGAATAGGTATTTCTTGTCCCTCTCTGATAGCCGACAGTTATATCGAGTCTCTATAGGTTGTTTAGTGCATGTTGCGCTGCCGCTGCAGTCTACCATACCTGTGTAGGCGAGGACCGCCGAATTCTAGTCTCGCCGTGTACTGGCCTCAGTACTGACGCTCCTCTTTTTTCCTTTGCCCTTTGTCGGCACCCCTTTTGTTTTAGCAGGTTTCGACGTCGTTAGCAGGGTTACCCTTCCGGCTTGGCCTGGGCAGGGTTATGGACGCCATTGGTTATTCTTCAGGGCTCTTAGCCCCATTTGCATCTTGTCCGTAGTCAGACGCTCTATCATTTTCCAGGTGATTTGGATCTTTGTATATTATGTCTGTATTCTTGACTCATGGAGTCGTTGGTGTATATATCTGTTCTGTGGGTCCCATCGAGGACTGTTGTGTAATGTTATTACTTCGTTTTCCACCCGCACGAAAGTGCCTGGTGGGCACCTTTGAATCGTTTCTATGCGGGTTTGGCGGGAATCGTTGAAACTTGCATAGGGTCGATTCTGGGTGTTAAAGAGTGGTATCAGAGCTCAGCAGTTACGATACCCCACAAGTCCAGCCTGTAGGATAACCTAGCTAACGGCCGAAGTAGAGTGTCAAAACTATTTTTGCAAAAACGGTTGGATAGTTCTGATTAGGTCTAATTTTACTCCTTACCCCTCTGATGCTCTCCTCTCACCTCTGCGTGTTTTGAATCCGCTCTCTTCTCTCTCTTCGAGTCCAGGATTTCTCGTGGTTGGGTTCCATCGTACCTTCAGGGTTTCGTTTCCTCCTTTGGTAACGGTGTTGCTACATCTGGTCTTCATGCTATCTGAGGAACCCTTCGTCTGGTGGACTTCTCTTTGTTCCTTCTCGTGCCTTCCGGTGTTTTCCGACGCGACAACATCATCTACGCCAGATCCGATGCAGAGTCTGCATCGCTCCTTTGTTTCTGAACCTCGTTGTCGAGATCTTCAATCTGAATTCCGAGAGTTGGTTGCATAATTCGCCTATTCGTGTGCGGAGTAATCGTTTGGGTGCGCGATGGACTGATCACCATCCGACTACTCTTATCATTCGCTCTTGTACACCGAATCAGTGGATCCAGCAATTTTACTCCGTCCACGGAAGCTAGAGGTGGCTTTATTTGTTGATACCTCTACCTTCGACCTTTTGGTTCCGGAGTGTTTCCCTCGACGGTCACGGACAATGACCTCTTGTTAGTGGTGTCGCGAGGATATTCACGAAGCGAGAAGACGCAAAACGCCGACCTTCTTTCCGGTACCATAAGGCGGATCTCAAGGGCGAGATCCATTGTTAGTGGTGTCGAATTGTGGCATCCCGCTAAAACCACTACTAGAAAATCGCGTTGTTTTTGTGCATTGCATCATCATGACCGCATGCTTATGTCATCATGCCACATCGCATTTGTGCATCGTCATGTCATCATGCATTGTTTGTCTGAAACTATTTTTGAAACGCCTAGTTTTGTTTTCTAAATAGCCCCGTCTTTATTTCAAATTAAAACATCGGTCTGATCAGATCTTTTATTTGTCTAAAAAGTATTTACAAAAATGTTTTATAAATAAAATTAAAACAATAAAAATATTTTGTCCGGAGAGGCAGTCCGACCGGTCAGGCCAGAGGCCCAATCGGTCCAGACTACCTACAATTCGGTCCACCTAAAACTTTTCCTACCCGAACCTAGTCTTTCCAACCCCCCTCCACCTCACCCCACCCAATAGCCGGTCGACACCTCACCTCTCCCTTCCCCCTAACCTATCCTAGCCCGCCACCTGCCCAACCCCTCGCCACCTCACCTCCCTCCCTCTCCCCTGACCACACCACCGAAACCACCACACACGCACACCACGCACGCGGTCAACCCCAGCCCACCCGCTGGCCCCACTCCCACCCCCTGGCCCACCCCGACCCCACCTGTCCCCAACCTCTCTCCCCGACCCGCTCGTCGCGCGTTCCCCTCGCCCGCTAGCCTCACCCCGCTGCCTCCCTCGGTCCCCGCCTCCCCTGCCGCCAAGCCCGGCCGCGGCACCTCCCAGGCCCCCCGCCTCGCGGCTCTGCCCTCCTCCCCGACCTGTGCGTCGTCCCCGCGGAGCCCCGAGCCGAGCTCGCCGGCCTCGCTGCCTCCCTACCAGGCCCCTCCCTCCTCCACCGCCGCACGCGTCCCCCAGAGCGCGGCCGAAGCCGGCTTCCGTCGTCGATGCCCCCGCGACCGTCCTCTGCTAACGCCCACGCCGCCGGCCTCAACCATCCCTGGCGCCGCCGCCGGTCTCTCCTTCGCCTCCTCGAGCCCACCGCCGCCGCAGACCCCCTCCGCGGCCGCCCGTCGAGCGCCCCGCAGCCGCGGCACCAAGCGCCGCCTCCAGAGCCGTCTCCACCGCCTCCGGCCACCGTCGCCTCCGCTGCCAGTGACCGCTGCAGGCCGCCCCGTCCTGCCGCGTCCCCGACGGCGCCCCCTCGTTCCTCCTCCCTCGGCCGCGCGCCGACCCGGTCCCCGTCGCCCCTGTTCCTCCTCCATCGGGCCGCCTCGCCTCCGGACTTCCTCCTCCGCCTCGTCGCCCTGCACCACCACCCCTCCCGGCCGTGGCAAGGTCGTCGACCTCGCCTTTCCGCCTCCTCTGCCCCCTCTGCGGCCAAGCCCGCCGTCACGGCGCCCTTCTGCCTCGCAGTACCACCACCGACCTCGGCCTTGCCGCCGTTTCCGTCGAGCCCGCCGGCCTCCGCCTCGTCTGCCTCCAGTCGTGTCCGTGTGTGCGAGTGTGGCTCTGTTTTGTTTCAGTTCTAGTCGTTTGGCGCTATCGTGTGGCGAGGATGGGATACACAGATGGTGTGGTGGTCGTGCCGCCGGCAAACAGGAACGCCAAGTTGTACAAGAACCTCGCCACTCACAAAATATGGACGACAAGTACTCCGACATGGAACACCAAGAGCTCGCGCCATCCGAGGACAAGATCGTTATCAATCCAAGCTTGTCGACATTATTCCGATGGCCAGGACCCTAAAGACGTCTCTTCCACGGACCCGAGGCTCGATCCGAAGACCGATCCGAAGCGCCAAGGCCTTCGACAGGGAATCGACAAGATCATCGCGGAACTCCAAGGTCTACTTCGTAGGTTGCCGAACGCCAAGGTCGCCGACACGGATACGCCAAGTTCTTCAAGACTTGTACCGATGCAAAGCCAAGAACATCACGCCCCGTCAAGATCGTCACCGACAACGGAACCACAAGCCCTCCAACACGGACTCCAAGAACCGAACCCAAAACCGCTCCGAGGCCACCAAGTACTCCCTCGAGGACGCCGAGTACTTCACCCCGGACACCGAGACCCTGAACGACAAGTTCCCCTTCCCGGAAGCATTGACGCTCGTGCGACAAGATCTACTTCCCAGATCCAAAGACCCCGGTACCCGATCTACTCAAGTTCGCCATCGTGAGTCCGAACTTCATCGTTTCCCCTGTCGAACCCTTAGACCGAACCCCGAACCCCGGAACCCCAAGATCTCCCGAACCCAGATGTGTGACCTTTTCCGAGCCCCTATTTTATAAATTTCATCTATATAAATTGTTGCATATTAAATTTTCATACTCGCATGCATATTGTCATGTGGTTTGGGGGCCTTATGCCGATTCACCTCATAATTAAATATGGAGACCATATGCGGGCGAATCTAGCCTAATCTTGGTCTCATTTAAATTTGTGCATCGAACCGGTGATATAATTTTGCCTTGCTAATCCAACATTTAAATTGCGGGGTATCTAAACAACTAGAACCATATATTTAATTGCCGGGACCCTAGTTCCACTTAATATTGCCTAATTGCATTGCACCCTTTCCATGTCATACATCATGCATGCATCATGCCCGATTTTCTACCGTAGTATTAAATAGTGCATCCGGTGTTTGTGCTAGTGTTTTGCTTCTTCACGGACTAGGCTGATGAGTTGATGCGAGTGTCGACCCGGTTTTTGGATTAACCGTCGGCAATGTTTTTAGGCGAGCATCTTCCCCTTTCTACCTATATTACTTTTATAGTCTTTATTTCCTCCTGTTGATCTATTGCTATCTGTGTTGCGATGCTCTAGTTTTTGTACCCGTGATATCCCTTGCAGCCTTATATTGCCTTGGACACATCCTATTACCTGTTGTTTGGTAGATAGTTGGACCTGCGCGTCGTAGTCGCTTGCTCAAGTACTGTTGCGTGTCGTCAAGTACCACAGTTGTTGGAGTATTGCCGTATGTTTAAGGTTGGAGACGATCATGGCTTTAATTATCGGTTACTTTAATTACTGTTTAACAACTAAAATTGAAGTAGGTAAATGCAACGGCATAGGTGGGCAATAGATGTTATTTGGTTGTTCACCGTCCACTTGTGTCCCGTAGGACCCCGAGTACTTGATACCTGTTCCTTGAATATTCGCGCTATCCACATCCGGGAGGATTATGGGACCCCCCTGAGCCAGAGCTTGATTCATTCTTATTTCTTGGGGCCACAAACTAGTTTGAGGTTTTATTTACTATCCTGTACTTATGCCATGTTTTACTGCTTTATTTAAATTGTGCAAGGTACTGCACACTGTACTGTTTAGGATCGTGACCCGTTTACGCGGTATCGACAAGCCCAGTTTTGGGTTCCCAGTCGTTTACAGCCGGCCCCACAAACCTTGAGTCCGTCTCGAAGTCAGCTAACTTTGTTGCGGGTATACTTAATGGGGTGGCCCCCTGAAATATTTCTGAATCTTGTGATTGCTTTGTCGTGAAGGCCTCGTTGGGTTTTGATTTGGTTTTTCCGAGGTTGATCGAGTGTGTGTTGCTATTTGTGCACCCCTGCAGGGTAAAACTTTCTGAAAGCCGTGTCCGCGGTTATGGACGACTTGGAGCACAGTATCTCGATCATAGACAACTATAACTAAAGTAGTGCTATAAATTTGACTTTACAATGACTAGTAATCAACTTCACTATAATGGAATGGCTAAATAAAACTGCCAACAATTGCTTGCTTGGGTTGTCGCTTGCGACCATTGTATCTAACTAGTAAGTATTGCAACTATAACGGAATGGCTAAATAAAAGTACCAACAACTGCTGGGTTTTGGGATATCTCATGCTAATTGTATTTGACTAGTAAGTGTTGCAACTACAACGGAATGGTTAACTAAAACTGCCCACTGCTTATCTTATCAGGATGACTATCCATACCTGACTAGTAATTGCTGCAACGATAACTGAATAAGTAAAACTGCCAACTGTGTGAGTTCCTCGGTTGACTTCCTCGTTTGGTCTCGAGGGGGAAATACCAGGATGGGTATGTTTGGTGGTAGTATCAGATTGGTACCGAATAGGTATTTCTTGTCCCTCTCTGATAGCCGACAGTTATATCGAGTCTCTATAGGTTGTTTAGTGCATGTTGCGCTGCCGCTGCAGTCTACCATACCTGTGTAGGCGAGGACCGCCGAATTCTAGTCTCGCCGTGTACTGGCCTCAGTACTGACGCTCCTCTTTTTCCTTTGCCCTTTGTCGGCACCCCTTTTGTTTTAGCAGGTTTCGACGTCGTTAGCAGGGTTACCCTTCCGGCTTGGCCTGGGCAGGGTTATGGACGCCATTGGTTATTCTTCAGGGCTCTTAGCCCCATTTGCATCTTGTCCGTAGTCGGACGCTCTATCATTTTCCAGGTGATTTGGATCTTTGTATATTATGTCTGTATTCTTGACTCATGGAGTCGTTGGTGTATATATCTGTTCTGTGGGTCCCATCGAGGACTGTTGTGTAATGTTATTACTTCGTTTTCCACCCGCACGAAAGTGCCTGGTGGGCACCTTTGAATCGTTTCTATGCGGGTTTGGCGGGAATCGTTGAAACTTGCATAGGGTCAATTCTGAGGGTGTTAAAGAGTGGTATCAGAGCTCAGCAGTTACGATACTATACAAGTCCAGCTTGTAGGATAACCTAGCTAACGGCCGAAGTAGAGTGTCAAAACTATTTTTGCAAAAACGGTTGGATAGTTCTGATTAGGTCTAATTTTACTCCTTACCCCTCTGCTGCTCTCCTCTCACCTCTGCGTGTTTTGAATCCGCTCTCTTCTCTCTCTTCGAGTCCAGGATTTCTCGTGGTTGGGTTCCATCGTACCTTCAGGGTTTCGTTTCCTCCTTTGGTAACGGTGTTGCTACATCTGGTCTTCATGCTATCCGAGGAACCCTTCGTCTGGTGGACTTCTCTTTGTTCCTTCTCGTGCCTTCCGGTGTTTTCCGACGCGACAACATCATCTACGCCAGATCCGATGCAGAGTCTGCATCGCTCCTTTGTTTCTGAACCTCGTTGTCGAGATCTTCAATCTGAATTCCGAGAGTTGGTTGCATAATTCGCCTATTCGTGTGCGGAGTAATCGTTTGGGTGCGCGATGGACTGATCACCATCCGACTACTCTTATGATTCGCACTTGTACACCGAATCAGTGGATCCAGCAATTTTACTCCGTCCACGGAAGCTAGAGGTGGCTTTATTTGTTGATACCTCTACCTTCGACCTTTTGGTTCCGGAGTGTTTCCCTCGACGGTCACGGACAACGACCTCTTGTTAGTGGTGTCGCGAGGATATACACGAAGCGAGAAGATGCAAAACGCCGACCTTCTTTCCGGTACCATAAGGCGGATCTCGAGGGCGAGATCCATTGTTAGTGGTGTCGAATTGTGGCATCCCGCTAAAACCACTACTAGAAAATCGCGTTGTTTTTGTGCATTGCATCATCATGACCGCATGCTTATGTCATCATGCCACATCGCATTTGTGCATCGTCATGTCATCATGCATTGTTTGTCTGAAACTATTTTTGAAACGCCTAGTTTTGTTTTCTAAATAGCCCCGTCTTTATTTCAAATTAAAACATCGGTCTGATCAGATCTTTTATTTGTCTAAAAAGTATTTACAAAAATGTTTTATAAATAAAATTAAAACAATAAAAATATTTTGTCCGGAGAGGCAGTCCGACCGGTTAGGCCAGAGGCCCAATCGGTCCAGACTACCTACAATTCGGTCCACCTAAAACTTTTCCTACCCGAACCTAGTCTGCCCAACCCCCCTCCACCTCACCCCACCCAATAGCCGGTCGACACCTCACCTCTCCCTTCCCCCTAACCTATCCTAGCCCGCCACCTGCCCAACCCCTCGCCACCTCACCTCCCTCCCTCTCCCCTGACCACACCACCGAAACCACCACACACGCACACCACGCATGCGGTCAACCCCAGCCCACCCGCTGGCCCCACTCCCACCCCCCTGGCCCACCCCGACCCCACCTGTCCCCAACCTCTCTCCCCGACCCGCTCGTCGCGCGTTCCCCTCGCCCGCTAGCCTCACCCCGCCGTCTCCCTCGGTCCCCGCCTCCCCTGCCGCCAAGCCCAGCCGCGGCACCTCCCAGGCCCCCCGCCTCGCGGCTCTGCCCTCCTCCCCGACCTGTGCGTCGTCCCCGCGGAGCCCCGAGCCGAGCTCGCCGGCCTCGCTGCCTCCCTACCAGGCCCCTCCCTCCTACACCGCCGCACGCGTCCCCCAGAGCGTGGCCGAAGCCGGCTTCCGTCGTCGATGCCCCCGCGACCGTCCTCTGCTAAAGCCCACGCCGCCGGCCTCAACCATCCCTGGCGCTGCCGCCGGTCTCTCCTTCGCCTCCTCGAGCCCACCGCCGCCGCAGACCCCCTCCGCGGCCGCCCGTCGAGCGCCCCGCAGCCGCGGCACCAAACGCCGCCTCCAGAGCTGTCTCCACCGCCTCCGGCCACCGTCGCCTCCGCTGCCAGCGACCGCTGCAGGCCGCCCCGTCCTGCCGCGTCCCCGACGGCGCCCCCTCGTTCCTCCTCCCTCGGTCGCGCGCCGACCCGGTCCCCGCCGCCCCTGTTCCTCCTCCATCGGGCCGCCTTGCCTCCGGACTTCCTCCTCCGCCTCGTCGCCCTGCACCACCACCCCTCCCGGCCGTGGCAAGGTCGTCGACCTCGCCTTTCCGCCTCCTCTGCCCCCTCTGCGGCCAAGCCTGCCGTCCCGGCGCCCTTCTGCCTCGCAGTACCACCACCGACCTCGGCCTCGCCGCCGTTTCCGTCGAGCCCGCCGGCCTCCGCCTCGTCTGCCTCCAGTCGTGTCCGTGTGTGCGAGTGAGGCTCTGTTTTGTTTCAGTTCTAGTCGTTTGGCGCTATCGTGTGGCGAGGATGGGATACACAGATGGTGTGGTGGTCGTGCCGCCGGCAAACAGGAACGCCAAGTTGTACAAGAACCTCGCCACTCACAAAATATGGACGACAAGTACTCCGACATGGAACACCAAGAGCTCGCGCCATCCGAGGACAAGATCGTTATCAATCCAAGCTTGTCGACATTATTCCGATGGCCAGGACCCTAAAGACGTCTCTTCCACGGACCCGAGGCTCGATCCGAAGACCGATCCGAAGCGCCAAGGCCTTCGACAGGGAATCGACAAGATCATCGCGGAACTCCAAGGTCTACTTCGTAGGTTGCCGAACGCCAAGGTCGCCGACACGGATACGCCAAGTTCTTCAAGACTTGTACCGATGCAAAGCCAAGAACATCACGCCCCGTCAAGATCGTCACCGATAACTGAACCACAAGCCCTCCAACACGGACTCCAAGAACCGAACCCAAAACCGCTCCGAGGCCACCAAGTACTCCCTCGAGGATGCCGAGTACTTCACCCCGGACACCGAGACCCTGAACGACAAGTTCCCCTTCCCGGAAGCATTGACGCTCGTGCGACAAGATCTACTTCCCAGATCCGAAGACCCCGGTACCCGATCTACTCAAGTTCGCCATCGTGAGTCCGAACTTCATCGTTTCCCCTCTCGAACCCTGAGACCAAACCCCGAACCCCGGAACCCCAAGATCTCCCGAACCCAGATGTGTGACCTTTTCCGAGCCCCTATTTTATAAATTTCATCTATATAAATTGTTGCATATTAAATTGTCATACTCGCATGCATATTGTCATGTGGTTTGGGGGCCTTATGGCGATTCACCTCATAATTAAATATGGAGACCATATGCGGGCGAATCTAGCCTAATCTTGGTCTCATTTAAATTTGTGCATCGAACCGGTGATATAATTTTGCCTTGCTAATCCAACATTTAAATTGCGGGGTATCTAAACAACTAGAACCATATATTTAATTGTCGGGACCCTGGTTCCACTTAATATTGCCTAATTGCATTGCACCCTTGCCATGTCATACATCATGCATGCATCATGCCCGATTTTCTACCGTAGTATTAAATAGTGCATCCGGTGTTTGTGCTAGTGTTTTGCTTCTTCACGGACTAGGCCGATGAGTTGATGCGAGTGTCGACCCGGTCTTCGGATTAACCGTCGGCAATGTTTTCAGGCGAGCATCTCCCCCTTTCTACCTATCTTACTTTTATAGTCTTTATTTCCTCCTGTTGATCTATTGCTATCTGTGTTGCGATGCTCTAGTTTTCGTACCCGTGATATCCCTTGCAGCCTTATATTGCCTTGGACACATCCTATTACCTGTTGTTTGGTAGATAGTTGGACCTGCGCGTCGTAGTCGCTTGCTCAAGTACTGTTGCGTGTCGTCAAGTACCACAGTTGTTGGAGTATTGCCGTATGTTTAAGGTTGGAGACGATCATGGCTTTAATTATCGGTTACTTTAATTACTGTTTAACAACTAAAATTGAAGTAGGAAAATGCAAAGGCACAGGTGGGAAATAGATGTTATTTGGTTGTTAACCGTCCACTTGTGTCCCGTAGGACCCCGAGTACTTGATACCTGTTCCTTGAATATTCGCGCTATCCACATCCGGGAGGATTATGGGACCCCCTGAGCCAGAGCTTGATTCATTCTTATTTCTTGGGGCCACAAACTAGTTTGAGTTTTTATTTACTATCCTGTACTTATGCCATGTTTTACTGCTTTATTTAAATTGTGCAAGGTACTGCACACTGTACTGTTTAGGATCGTGACCCGTTTACGCGGTATCGACAAGCCCAGTTTTGGGTTCCCAGTCGTTTACAGCCGGCCCCACAAACCTTGAGTCCGTCTCGAAGTCAGCTAACTTCGTTGCGGGTATACTTAATGGGGTGGCCCCCTGAAATATTTCTGAATCTTGTGATTGCTTTGTCGTGAAGGCCTCGTTGGGTTTTGATTTGGTTTTTCCGAGGTTGATCGAGTGTGTGTTGCTATTTGTGCACCCCTGTAGGGTAAAACTTTCTGAAAGCCGTGTCCGCGGTTATGGACGACTTGGAGCACAGTATCTCGATCATAGACAACTATAACTAAAGTAGTGCTATAAATTTGACTTTACAATGACTAGTAATTAGCTTCACTATAATGGAATGGCTAAATAAAACTGCCAACAATTGCTTGCTTGGGTTGTCGCTTGCGACCATTGTATCTGACTAGTAAGTATTGCAACTATAACGGAATGGCTAAATAAAAGTACCAACAACTGCTGGGTTTTGGGATATCTCATGCTAATTGTATTTGACTAGTAAGTGTCGCAACTACAACGGAATGGTTAACTAAAACTGCCCACTGCTTATCTTATCAGGATGACTATCCATACCTGACTAGTAATTGCTGCAACGATAACTGAATAAGTAAAACTGTCAACTGTGTGAGTTCCTCGGTTGACTTCCTCGTTTGGTCTCGAGGGGGAAATACCAGGATGGGTATGTTTGGTGGTAGTATCAGATTGGTACCGAATAGGTCTTTCTTGTCCCTCTCTGATAGCCGACAGTTATATCGAGTCTCTATAGGTTGTTTAGTGCATGCTGCGCTGCCGCTGCAGTCTACCATACCTGTGTAGGCGAGGACCGCCGAATTCTAGTCTCGCCGTGTACTGGCCTCAGTACTGACGCTCCTCTTTTTCCTTTGCCCTTTGTCGGCACCCCTTTTGTTTTAGCAGGTTTCGACGTCGTTAGCAGGGTTACCCTTCCGGCTTGGCCTGGGCAGGGTTATGGACGCCATTGGTTATTCTTCAGGGCTCTTAGCCCCATTTGCATCTTGTCCGTAGTCGGACGCTCTATCATTTTCCAGGTGATTTGGATCTTTGTATATTATGTCTGTATTCTTGACTCATGGAGTCGTTGGTGTATATATCTGTTCTGTGGGTCCCATCGAGGACTGTTGTGTAATGTTATTACTTCGTTTTCCACCCGCACAAAAGTGCCTGGTGGGCACCTTTGAATCGTTTCTATGCGGGTTTGGCGGGAATCGTTGAAACTTGCATAGGGTCGATTCTGAGGGTGTTACAGCCGTCCTCACGCTCTCCTTAGTTTTACCTTCGGGATAAGTTTTAAACCTCAATAAATGTTATTATGTGCCTGCGTTGAGCATGAACATCATATTTGGATCGTGTTTATTGCAAGACGGTTATTCATTTAAATCGGAGAATAATGGTTGTTCTATTTATATGAGTAACATCTTTTATGGTCATGCACCTGATATGAATGGTTTATTTCTTCTGAATCTCGAAAGCAATGAAACACACATCCATAACATTGAGTCTAAGAGATGCAAGGTAGATAGTGATAATACGACTTATTTGTGGCACTGCCGTCTAGGTCATATTGGTGTAAAACGCATGAAGAAACTCCATTCTGATGGACTTTTGGAGTCTCTTGATTTTGAATCATTTGACACGTGTGAACCATGCGTCATGGGCAAGAAGATCAAAACCCCGTTCTCCGGAATAATGGAGCGAGCAACAGACTTGTTGGAAATCATACATACCGATGTATGCGGACCAAGGAGTGTTTCAACGCGCGGTGGTTATCGCTATTTTCTCACTTTCACTCATGACTTAAGTAGATATAGATATGGGTATATCTATTTAATGAAACATAAATCTGAAACATTTGAAAAGTTCAAAGAATTTCAGAATGAAGTGGAAAACCATCGTAACAGAAAAATTAAATTTCTACGATCCGATCGTGGAGGTGAATATTTGAGTTATGATTTTCTCACGCATCTTAAAGCAAGCGAAATCATTTCGCAACTCACGCCACCCGGAACACCACAGCGCAATGGTGTGTCTGAACGCTGGAATCAAACTCTATTAGATATGGTGCGATCAATGATGTCTCTTACAGATTTGCCGTTATCATTTTGGGGTTATGCATTAGAAACCGATGCATTCACTTTAAATAGAGCACCATCTAAATCCGTTGAGACGACACCGTATGAACTGTGGTTTGGTGCTAAACCTAAGTTGTCGTTTCTTAAAGTTTGGGGATGCGAAGCTTACGTCAAGAAGTTGATGCTGGACAAGCTCGAACCCAAAGCGGAGAAATGCATCTTCATAGGATACCCTAAGGAAACGACAACCCGAAGGTTTTCATGTTGACTACGATGAGACTTTCTCTCTCGTAGCGATGTTTAAGTCCATTCGGATTTTATTAGCAATTGCTGCCTTTCATGATTATGAAATATGGCAGATGGATGTCAAGACCGCGTTCCTCAATGGCAACATTGATGAAGAGTTGTATATGATGCAACCCGAAGGTTTTGTCGATCCTAAGGATGCTGATAAGGTGTGCAAACTTCAGCGTTCCATTTATGGACTGAAGCAAGCATCTCGGAGTTGGAACCTTCGTTTTGATCAAGTGATCAAGAGCTTTGGATTTGTTCCAAATTGCTACGAAGCTTGTATCTACAAGAAAGTGAGTGGGAGCACAGTGACATTTCTGGTACTATATGTGGATGACATATTGATTATTGGAAATGACATTGACATGTTTAACAATGTGAAGAGTTATTTGAACAAATGTTTTTCAATGAAATACCTAGGGGAAGCTGCTTATATATTGGGCATCAAAAACTATAGAGATAGACAAATATGCCTGATAGCTTTAAGCCAGCGTACATACCTAGACAAAGTTCTGAAAATGTTCAGAATGGATAAGACAAAGAAAGGTTCAGTGCCTATGTTGTCAGGTAAGATATTGAGCAAGGCTCAGTGTCCAGCTATGGTAAATGATAGAGAAGCTATGAGCAAAGTGCCTTATGTCTCGGCCATAGGTTCTATCATATATGCCATGCGGTGTACTAGACCGGATGTGTCCAATGCTCTTAGTTTGACGAGCAGGTACCAAAGTGATCCAGGAGTGGAACACTGGACAGCCGTGAAGAACATCCTAAAGTACTTGAATAGGACTAAAGAAATGTTCTTAGTCTATGGAGGTGATGAACAGCTCGTCGTGAAGGGTTACGTCGATGCTAGTTTCGACACCGACAAGGATGATTCTAAATCTCAGACAGGATAAATTTATATTTTGAATGGAGGAGCTGTGATCTGGAGAAGATGCAAGCAAAGCGTGATCGCGGGATCTACAGTAGAAGAGGAATACATGGCTGCTGCAGAAGCGTCAAGTGAAGGAGTTTGGATCAGGAACTTCATCACTGAGCTTGGCGTGGTTCCAAGTGCCTTGGACCCACTGGAGATATTGTGTGACAACACTGGCGCCATAGCACTGGCTAAGGAACCAAGATATCATCCAAAGACCAAGCATATCAACCGCAAGTTTCATATAATTCGAGATTATATAACAGATAGAGATCTGAAGATGAGCAAAGTACATACCGATCTGAATGTCGCAGATCCGTTGACTAAACCTCTTCCACGAGAAAAACATGATCAGCACCTTAATGCCATGGGTTTTAGATTGTTACCAGATGTAAACTAGATTATTGCCTCTAGTGCAAGTGGGAGACTGTTGGAATTATGCCCTATAGGCAATAATAAAGATGTTATTATTATAATTCTTGTTCATGATAAAGTTTATATTCCATGCTAGAATTGTATTAAGCAGAAACTTTGATACTTGTGTGGTTTATGAACAACACCGTGTCCCTAGTACGCCTCTATGGACTAGCTCATTGATTAATGATGGTTAAGGTTTCCTAACCATAGACATGAGTTGTCAATTAATAACGAGATCATGTCATTGGGAGAATGATATGATGGACAGACCCAAATCAAGCAGAGCAATTAGATCGTGTCATCGTGTTCATCTTTGCGAAGCTTTTTCTTATGTCAAATATTGTATTCCTTAGACCATGAGATAATGCAACTCCCTGGAATCGGAAGAAATCTTTAAGGTCATCAAACGTCATCCTATGAGAGGGTGATCATAAAGGTGTCTCTCAGGTGATCGGAAAGTACTTGTTGGGTTGTATGTATCGAGATGGGATTTGTCCCTCCCAAGTCGAAGAGATATACTTCGCGCCCACTCGGTAATCGATATCAACACCGCTTGCAAGCACGTGGTTAAGGAGTTAATCACAAAGTGATATCGGATTACGGAACGAGTAAAGTACTTGCTGTGAACGAGATTGAACTAGGTATGCCGATACCGACGATCGAATCTCGGGCAAGTAAAATATCGCGTGACGAAGGGAATATATGTGGGATTAATTGAATCCTGGCATCGTGGTTCATTCGATATGATCATCGATGAATATGTGGGAGTCAATATGGGTTTCCAGACCCCGTTGTTGATTATTGATATAAGATCATGTCTGCATATTCTCGAACCCATAGGGTCACACACTTAACGTGTCTCGACGCTAGGATAGAATGGATAATTGGTTTATGAGTTTTTGTTCGGAGTCTCGGATGAGATCCAGGACATCACGAGAGGTTCCGGAATGGTCCGGAGAATAAGATTCATATAAGGGAAAGCAGTTTTTGGATTTTGAAATTGTTTCAGATTGTTAGGTATTGTACCGAAAGCTTCTAGAACCTTCCGGAGTGGGACCAACGTGGCCTCACTTGTCGGGAGGGGGCGTGGGCCTGCGAGGGAGTGCCCTGGACGCATTGGGCCAGGGGCACAAGGCCCCATAGGCCCAGCCGGCCAAGCCCTAGGGGAAACCCTAGGGAGAGCTTCTAGAAGGGGGGGACTTTCCCCCCACTCCTCCCATGTGGCCGCCGACCCTAGGCTTGGAGGGGCAAGGGGGCAGTCGGCCAGCCCTCTATATAAAGAGGGCAGGGGCGCACCCTCCCCCCACACCTCCTCAAACCCTAGCCGCCTAGTTGCTGCCCTCCTCTCTCTCTCTCTCCCGACTGCGCGTAGGCGAAGCCCTGCCGCAGAAACTCTACACCTTTGCACCACGCCGTCGTGTTGTAGATCCAATCTATCTATCCACCCCACTTGCTGGACCGAGGAAGGAGGAGACGTCGAGGTGCCGTACGTGTGCATCTCTCGGAGGCATCGCCACTTGCGGTGTTGGATCGGATCGGATCGCAAGGAGGAGAAGGCTAGTACGACTACATCAACCACGTTCCGTCGAACATTCCGCTGTGCGATTTCTTCAAGGGTATGAAGATCTCATCTATCCCCCCTCGTTGTTTGCATCTCCTATATTAGATCTTGGCTTTTCCCGTTCGCATCCGTAGAAATTTTTGATTTACTATGTTGCGAAACCCTTCAAGATCGTGGATTGCGTTAATTTGGGCTACTCTAACAATAGCGTTGGCTATAAATTTCTAGTAGTGAAATCTAAGGTAGCTCACGTGAATGTCACTACAATTCTGGAGTCTAAAGATGCTTCTTTGAGGATATTTTTCCTATGATAGATATGCAAAGAACTTCTAGACAGGAATCTGAGGAGACTCCTGAACCTGCCATTCCTATGGAGCATTATGAACAAACACATGATGAGAATCCTAAGGAGGATGACGAGGAAACCCTTGGTAGGGGAAAGAGACAAAGGACTCGAAAGTCCTTTGGCGATGATTTCCTTGTGTACCTCGTGGATGACACTCCCACTTCTATTTCAGAAGCTTATGCATCCGCGGATGCTAATTACTAGAAAGAAGAGATCCATAGTGAGATGGATTCCATCATAGCTAACGGTACATGAGAAGTCACTAAACGTCCCTATGGTTGTAAGCCATTGGGATGTAATTAGGTGTTTAAAAAGAAGCTTATGCACGATGGTACAATTGAAAAGTACAAGGCTAGGCTTGTGGCCAAATGTTATTCCTAGAAAGAAGTGTAAGATTTCTTTGATACTTATTCACCTGTGGCCAGACTGACCACTATTCGAGTATTATTCTCGTTGGCAGCCTCACATGGTCTTCTCATCCACCAGATGGATGTTAAGACGACTTTTCTAAATGGAGAGTTGGATGAGGAAATCTACATGCAACAGCCAGATGGCTTTGTGATAGATTGTCAGGAAGGAGAAGTGTGTAAGTTACTGAAATCATTATATGGCCTGAAATAAGCACCTAAGCAATGGCATGAGCAGTTCAATACGACTTTAACATCTGTTGGATTTTTTGTTAATAAAGCTGATAAATGTGTATACTATCGCCATGGTGGGGGCGAAGGAGTCATATTATGCTTGTATGCTGACGACATACTGATATTCGGGACCAACCTCAAAGTCATTGAGGAGGTTAAGTCATTTCTATCTCAGAATTTTGAGATGAAGGACCTTGGATTGGTTGATGTTATCTTGAACATCAAACTATTGAGAGATAATGAGGGTGGGATTATACTTCTACAATCCCATTATGTTGAGAAGATTTTTAGTCGATTTGGATATTCTGACTGCAAAATTTCTCCAACTCCATATGATCTACTGTGCAGATTCGAAAATTCAAGGGCACAACTAAGGATCAGTTAAGATACTCTCAAGTCATTGGCTCACTCATGTACCTAGCGAGCTCTACGAGGACAGACATCATGTTTGCCGTGTGCAAACTAAGACGGTTTGTTTCCAATCCGGGTGATGTGCATTGGGATGATGTTGAAAGAATTATGCGCTATTTGAAAGGTACTGTGAACTATGGACTTCACTATACCGGGTACCCATCGGTGCTTGAAGGGTATAGTGATGAAAATTGGATCTCTGATGCTGATGAGATGAAAGCCAGAACGGGATATGTGTTTACCCTTGGAGGTGGTGCTGTTTTCTGGAAGTCTTTCAAGCAAACGATCCTAACGAGATCGACAATGGAAGCAGAATTAACAGCATTAGACACATCCGGTGTCAAAGCAGGATGGCTTCGAGTTCTTTTGATGGACTTGCATTTGGTTGAAAAGCCAATACCGGCTATGCTTACTAACTGTGAGAGTCAAACTGTAATTGTCAAGGTAAAGAATTCAAAGGACAACATGCAGTCTAACAAACACATAAGAATGAGATTAAAATCTGTTAGACATTTAAGAAACTCCGGAGTGATAGCGTTGGATTATATCCAGTCAGCTAAGAATCTGGCAGAGCCCTTTACTAAAGGGCTATCCCATGTTGTGATAAAAAGTGCATCGAGGCATATGGGTATGAGACCCACATGAGTTGCCATGTTAGTAACCTAACCTATGTGATCGGAGATCCTGTGAAGTAGGACCTGGGAAAACAAGCTAGTGGTTAACAAAGGAGAGTATTTTACTAACCCACTCCGCTGAAGATGCAATACTCTCGGAAACTATATGGCAGGTTGACTTTTGTCTTAATGTGTTCCAAAGCTTTCATAAGGAAGATGCTATCCTACAGAGCAATCTTTGGAGGAACACACATATATGAGCCTGATACGTCCAAAACGTATCTACTTTCCCGAACACTTTTGCTATTTTTTCTCCTCTAATTTGTGTGATTTGGATATAACTAACACGAACCAACGTTGTTTTTAGCAGAATTGCTTTAGTGTCTTATTTTTGTGCAGAAAATCAAATTTTAGTAAAAATCCTAGAAAATATGCCAAAAATCCTATTTTTCTAGAACACTCACGGAGCCAGAAGAAGGAGGGAAGAATAGACCCGAGGGGCCCACACCACCCCTAGGCGCGGGCCAGGCCTGACCGCGCCTAGGCATGGTGTGGCCACCCTGGACTCCGCCTTGACCTCTCCTTTTGCCTACATATACCCTCTGACCTAAAAACATAGGGGGGTCGATGTTTTTTCAGATAGACTTCCGCTACGCCGCCACCACCAGAAACCGCGATTCAAAACCAGAAACTCTGTTCTGGCACCCTGCTGGGACAGGGAATTATAGGAGATCATCGTCGTCATCATCACCGACGCCTCTCCATCAACCATCCATGATTCCCCCATCCATGTGTGAGTAATCCCCGCAGTAGGTTATGGGGATGGTAGGGATTGGATGAGATAACTCATGTAATTGCAGAAGATTGTTAGGGCATGGTGCCTAGTATCTATTGTTAGTGCATTTTGACATTGTTGCAACTTGTTGTGCTTAATGCTTGTCACTAGGGCCCGAGTGCCATGATCTCAGATCTGAACATATTATTGATTCATGATGATATTATTGTTTGTGATCTTACCTGTAAGTTGTGTACACATATCGTTGTCCGGAACCCGAGGCCCCAAAGTGACAGCAATTGGGATAACCGAAGGGGATGGCTGTGATGTGAGGATCACGTGTGCTCAGGGAGTGTTAATGCTTTGTTGCGGTGCTCTATTAACAGGAGCACCTTAATTGCCAGTAGATTCTCTTGAGGCCCCGTTGCAAACGGGCTGGCAGGACAAAAGATGTTGTGCAATTTTCTCATTTCGAGCACACATGACTATATACGGAACACATGCCTATGGTTATTTAGTACTTGTATGCTTTATATTTATTATCTACAAATGTCTTTGTCTTGATTATTACATGAATTATTTTGTCCATGCAATGCCCGTTCATCCATCCCTATGCCTACCGCATTTTAATCCTGTTGTTTATTACAATTGCTACTGTTGTCCTTATTTTACCACTGTTATTATTTCGCTACTGCTACTACAAAATTGTTACCACTGATAAACTATTGCAAGCAAGACTGTTTCCAGGTGCAACTGAATTGACAACTCATCTGTTAAGGCTTATAAATATTCTTTGGCCCCCTTTGTGTCGAATCAATAAATTTGGGCTTTACTTCCCTCGAAGACTGTTGCGATCCCCTATACTTGTGGGTCATCAAGACTATTTTCTGGCACCGTTTCCAGGGACCATAGATTTATTTATAAGTTCACTTGGAATTATTATTGTTCGCTTCTATCCATTCATCATGGGTAAAGCTCGTGATAGAAAAGTTCCTATATTTTCATCCACTACAAGAAGAGGTACAACTCTGAACACCTCTGTTGCTCTTGATTCACCATCTATGATTAGTAATCTTCTTACACCACCACGTACACATGTTACACATACTGCTACTTCTGTTGAATCTAAAAATGCTTCTGATAATGTTGATGGTGCTTCTACTGTGCTTAATGAGAGTGGTTCATTAGGTCCTTTCCTAGATGCTACAATTGCTAGAACTATAATGGGAAACACTGAAACTCCTAATGAAAATATTGCTACACCTGTTAGCTCACTTGAGTCTAGAGAGTATCCTAGTGATGATCTTGATGAAGATTACATTGAACTTAGTGATGAATTTATTGAAGAATGTCAAAAAACTAGAGGTGCAAGTTCTATTAAGATTCTTCTTGAGAGACGTGTTGTTAGATATAAATTATCTCCTGATGCTAAGTTTGCCACTTCTCCCATAAACATTAAAGATAAGGATTATGATTTATCTCTTGATCTATCTTATATAACTATTGTTGAGAAAGAACCTTTTTGTGGGACTGAAAATGAAAGTGAAGTGTCACATATGAATGAGCTCTCTACTTTGAGTGGCTTATTTTCTGATGATATTAAGAAACACACCTACTTTGTTGCTAATTTTTTTTCCTTTTTCATTGAAAGATGAAGCTAAAGCTTGGTTTAATAATTTATCTCCTAGATCTATTGATATTCATGTTGGCTTGGTTAATACTTTCTTTCGGAAATATTTCCCTGCTAGTGCTCAACATGCTGTTTTGTAGAAACTCTTTGATTTTAAGCAGGGAGAAGGAGAGAAATTGCCAAAACCATGGGCAAGGTTTTGTTCTTTAATTAGAGCATAGCCTGGATATCCAATAGCTAAAAAGGAACTTCTTTATATATATTATAACGTACTAACCAATGAATCTAGGACAAACCTGGATAGTTATGCTGGTTGTGTTTGTAGGGTTCGCAACATAGAAAACAAAAAATTCCGTACGATGTGAACTATATACCAAGATCTATCTACTAGATACAAACAACCGGCGGATGTATATCCGTAGAGAACATACCCTTGAAGACCGACAAAGCTTAACGAGTTCAACTCGTGGTTGATGTAGACGATCTCTTGCCGATCTCAAGATCGAGAGGAAGTCCTAGCGCCGCAAATCAGCAGTGCATCCGTGCTCGCACACACGTTCGAGGCACCGAGCAACCTCCGCCTCCTCGCTCCAGCGATGCAGCGGAAGAACAACTCTTTCTTGCCGAATAGCCACCGGGAACATGTATCTCGCTAGTCCGAGACCATGGGGGATAAATTCTAGAAGGGGAGAGAGATCCTTCACGAGGAGGTGTGAGAGACAAGTGAGGAGGGGGGCTCCTTTTATAGGAGGAGGGG
This sequence comes from Avena atlantica, assembly GCA_910589765.1. Lineage (NCBI taxonomy): Eukaryota > Viridiplantae > Streptophyta > Magnoliopsida > Poales > Poaceae > Avena > Avena atlantica. The sequence goes on along the minus strand of OU342735.1, from coordinate 481,262,696 downwards.
GGCACCCAAGGGGGTGGCCGCCGGCCATGAGGGATGCCCCCTCCCCTCCTTCATTCATGTGGGTGGACACTCCACTCACAAAATGCCCTTTAAAATCCCTCCACTCAAAAGTCCACTCAAATTCCCATTAAATTTCCACCAAATTTAATGCAAACTCTCATTAAATAAAACTCTTTTATTTTATTCAGAATTTTGTCAATTACTTTAATGACAAACATTCACAAATAACCCCTCGCTAGAATTCTATTTCACATGCATAACCACTTTATGCAATTTCACCCGAAAACCTGTTTCGGTATCTAGTGAAATAAATTCCTGCGCTTGTTCATTCTTTCGGCATGAAACATTTGCTCCAATTGGATGTCGGTGTCTCTTAAGTGTGTCACCCTACGGTTCGTGAATAATGCGGACATGATCGATACCCCTCTCGGATCAATAATCAGAAGCGGGATCTAGAGACCCATACTGACTCCCACACATTCAACGATGACTTTCTTGTGATCGTCGGAACCTTTTACGCTAGTATCTTAATCCCTTTGTTTCACGATATATTACATGTCCGATATTCGATCATCGGTATCTCCATACCTAGTTTGATCTCGTTACCGACATGCACTCTTTTCTCGTTCCTGTGATATAACATTCTAGTGATCAAATCACTTGCTTGCAAGCTAATCAATGTGATATCACCGAGAGGGCCCAGAGTATATCTATCTGTCATCGGGATGAACAAATTCCACTCTCGATCCATGAGCCTCAACATAACACTTTATTAGTTCTGAATCCATCTTTATAATCACCCTGTTACGGTGTGACGTTTGATGTTATCAAGAAACTCTTCCGGTGTTAGTGATTTACATGATCTCATGGTCTAAGGATTAGGATCACTTCGTAAGTTGTTATAGCAATATAAACTCAAGGACTTTGATCTTAATTCTATACTTCGGATGAATGTTCATCACACCATTACACTAATGTTGTAATCCCGTTATTAACAACATCCAATGTCCATGATCAGGAAACTTTGATCATCTTGTTAATCAACGAGCTAGTTTATGAGAGAGGCATAACTAGGAACTTTCTGTTTGTTTATTAAACACACATGTATTAACGTTTACGTATTAATACAATTATAGCATGCAAAATAAACATCTATCATATACTTGGAATACACATAATAAACACTTTATTATTGCTTCTCAGGGCATATTCCCTTCAGTCTCCCACTTGCACTAGAGACAATAATCTAGTTACATAGTGATAAATCTAACACCCATTGAGTTCTGGTGTTGATCATGTTTTGCTCTAGAGAGAGTTTTAGTCAATGGATCTGCTACATTGAGATCCGTACGTACTTTACAAATCTTTATATCTCCATCCTTGACATGCTCGCGGATGGAGTGAAACCGGCGCTTAATATGCTTGGAATGCTTGTGAGACCTTGGCTCTTTGGCATTGGCAATGGCACCATTGTTGTCACAATAGATCACCATTGGGTCCAACGCGTTTGCCACCACTCCTAGTTCGGATATGAACTCCTTCATCCAAACTGCTTCCTGAGCCGCTTCTGAAGCAGCAACATATTCGGCCTCCGTTGTTGATCCCGCTACCACAAGGTTGTTTGGAGCTCCTCCAACTAACCGCTCCGCCATTCATGAGAAATACGTATCCGGATTGAGACTTAGAGTCATCCGGATCGGTGTCAAAGCTAGCATCGACATAACACTTGGCGACGAGCTCTTCTTCACCTCCGTATACAAGAAACATATCCTTAGTTCTTCGTAAGTACTTAAGGATATTCTTGACCGCTATCCAGTGTTCCGAACCTGGATCCGATTGGTACCTACTAGTCAAACTAATAGCATGTGCCACATCCGGTCTTGTACATAGCATGGCGTACATTATAGAGCCTATGGCTGAAGCATAGGGGACTTTGTCCATTATCTCTCTTTCTTCCGCCGAAGCCGGAATTTGAGTCTTACTCAATGTCTTGCCTTGCAACATAGGTAAGAACCCCTTCTTACTTCCGTCCATTTTAAACTTCTTTAAAATGTTTCAAGGTATGTACTTTGCGATAGCCCTATTAGGCGCCTAGATCTATCTCTATAGATCTTTATGCCTAATATGTATGACGCTTCACCTAGGTCCTTCATTGAAAATTTGTTGTTTAGATAACTTTTAACACTGTTTAAAAGATCTATATCATTTCCGATCAATAATATGTCATCCACATATAATATCAGAAATGCCACATTGCTCCCACTCACTTTCTTCTAAATACAAGCTTCTCCATAAGTTTGGACAAATCCAAACTCTTTGATCACCTCATCAAAGCGGAGATTCCAACTTCATGATGCTTGCTTCAATCCATAGATGGATCGCTGAAGCTTGCACACCTTGTTAGCATCCTTAGGATCGACAAAACCCTTTGGTTGTATTATATACAACTCTTCTTCAATATTACCATTGAGAAACGCGGTTTTGACATCCATCTGCCATATCTCATAATCGAAATATGCAGCAATTGCTAACATAATCCTAACTGACTTTAGCATCGCTACGGGAGAGAAAGTCTCATCGTAGTCAACTCCTTGAATTTGTCGAAACCCCTTTGCGACAAGTCGAGCTTTATAGACGGTCACATTACCATCAGCATCAGTTTTCCTTTTGAAAATCCATTTGTTCTCCACGGCCTTTCGGTCGTGAGGTAATTCCACCAAGTTCCAAACTTGATTTTCATACATGGATTCCATCTCGGATTTCATGGCTTCTAACCATTTGTTGGAATCCGGTCTCATCATCGCTTCTTCATACGTCGCAAGGTCATCATTTTCATCAACCATGAAATTCATGACAGGATTTCCGTACAGCTCGGGAGCTGCACGCGTCCTGCTTGACCTGCGAGGTTCGGTAGTACTCTCTTTCGGAGTTTCATGATCATTATCATTAGTTCCCTCTTCAACAGGTGGAGCCAACTCCGGAACAACTTCCGGCGCTGCGCTACTCGCCATACTTTGAAGAGAAGGTTCAATAACCTCTTCGAGTTCTACCTTCCGACTACTCACACCTTTCGCGAGAAACTCTTTCTCTATAAAGGATCCATTCTTGGCAACAAAAACCTTGCCCTCGGATCTGTGATAGAAGGAATACCCAATAGTTTCCTTAGGGTATCCTATGAAGACGCATTTTTCCGCTTTGGGTTCGAGTTTATCTGGTTGAAGTTTCTTCACATAAACATCGCATCCCCAAACTTTAAAAATTGACAGCTTAGGTTTGTTTCCAAACCACAATTCATACGGTGTCTTTTCAAGGATTTAGATGGTGCCCGATTTAAAGTGAATGCAACAGTTTCTAGTGCATAGCCCCAAAATGACAACGGCAAGTCCGTCAGAGACATCATAGATCGAACCATATCTAATAAAGTACGATTACGACGTTCCGACACACCATTTCGCTGTGGTGTTCCGGCAGGTGTGAGTTGTGAAACAATTCCACACTCTTTCATGTGAGTGCTAAACTCGTAACTTAGATACTCACCTCCACGGTCGGACCGTAGAAATTTGATCTTTCTATTACGATGATTTTCCACTTCATTCTGAAATTCCTTGAACTTTTCAAAGGTTTCAGACTTGTGTTTCATCAAGTAGATATAACCGTATCTACTCAAATCATCCGTGAAAGTAACAAAATAATGATATCCACCTCGCGCCGACACACTCATTGGACCACATACATCAGAATGTATGATTTCCAATAAATCTGTCGCCCGTTCCATTGAACCGGAAAACGGCGTTCTAGTCATCTTGCCCATAAGGCATGGCTCACATGTATCAAATGATTCATAATCAAGTGATTCCAAAAGTCCATCCGAATGGAGCTTCTTCATGCGTTTAACGCCAATATGACCTAGACGGCAGTGCCACATATATGCGGATATATCATCATTAAGTTTAATCCTTTTAGCATCAACATTATGAATATGTGTAACATTATCATCGAGATCTAATAGAAATAAACCATTCATCATCGATGCATGACCATAAAAGATTTCATTCATATAAATGGAACAACCATTGTTCTCGGATTTAAATGAATAACCACTTCGCATCAAACACGATCCACATACAATGTTCATGCTTAGTGCAGGCACCAGATAACATTTATTCAAGTTTATAACTAATCCCGACGGCAAGTGGAGAGGCAGCGTTCCGACGGCGATCACATCAACGCTTGATCCATTGCCGACACGCATCTTGACCTCACCCCTTGCTAGCGGTCGCTTGTTCCGCAGCCCCTGATTCGAGTTACAAATATTAGCAACTGAACCGGTATCAAATACCCAGGTGATACTGTGTGGCATCCCATAAAACCACTACTAGAAAATCGCGTTGTTTTTGTGCATTGCATCGTCATGACCGCATGCTCATGTCATCATGCCACATTGCATTTGAGCATCGTCATCATCTTGCATCTATTCGCATAAAACTATTTTTGAAAAGCCTGGTTTTGTTTTCTAAACGCCCTGTCTTTAATTCAAAACCCAAAACCCGGTCTCCGGATTATTTTGTTTTGTCTGCCAATGGTTTGTAAAAGCCCGGGTTAATAAATAAAATATTCTATTATTTTTAGTGGGGCAGTCGAACGGGCCGATTCGACCCAGTCGACCACCCCCGGAATAAAAACGGTCCACCTAAATTCCTAATCCTACCAATCCTATTCTACCCACCCATCCAACCACATCACCCCCACCAATCTCTGGCTGCCACCTCACCCTCTTCCTTCCCTGTACCCAATCCCCGCCCGCCACCTGGCCAACCTCTCTCAACCCACTCCCCACTCAACCCTGCCCTCCCCTCCTCGCCTGGCCCCACCCGCAGCAGCCCCACCCACCACTAACCTCACCCTCTCCCTGGACCCGGTCAACCGCCCTGCCCCCGGGCCCCACCGAGCCAGCCCCACTCCCACCTATTCCCCTGGCCCGCGACCCCGTCCCCCACCTCCCGCTCCTCTCTCTCTCTGTTCCTCTCCCACCCCGACGCATCCCCCGTCTCCTCCCTCCTCTTCCCCATTCTCCGGCGCCGCCGCCTGGCCTCCCCTCGCCGCCAACCTCTCCGGCAGCCGCGGCCGCCCCCTCCATCGCCCCCGCAGCCTCCTCCCTCTTCCTCCCCGCGCCTCGGCCCCTCTCTCTCCGCGTCGCTCGCTCGACCCACCGCCGCCGGTCGCCCTCCTTTCCCCCTCTGTCGCGCCTCCCCGCCTCCGGTGAGCCGCCGTCCGCCACCATCGCGCTCGCCCGGGCCTCCTCTTCCGCTCCCTCCCTCTGCCTCACGCGCGTCCGCCCCAGCCCGTCCGCCTCTCTCCGGCGTCGCCTCCCCGCCGCCCGCGGCCTCCTCTCCCGTTGCCTCCGCCCGAGCCCAGCGCGCCGCTCCGCCTCTCCTCCTCCCTCCGGCCGCCGGGCTCCGCTCCACCGGCCTCTCAGCCCCGGCCCGAGCTCCCCCACCCTCGCCGTCCCCGCGCCGCCGCAGGCCGGCCGCGAGATCCCCGCGCGACCTCCTGCGCCTGGCCGCCGCTTTCCTCCCCTCTGGCGCTCTCCGCAGCGGCTGCCTGGCCCCTCCGCGTCATCCTGCTCTGGCCCGCCCGACGCCGAGGCCGCGCCCTGCGAGCCGCTGGCACCGTCGGCCCGCCCCTGCCCCGCGTGCAGCGTCGCCGACCCCACTCTGTGCGCTGCTCGGCGCCGTGTGCCCCGCGACCCTCCTGCTAGAGCACGTCCTTGTCCCTGTCGGCATGCTCTGCCTCCACCCGTGCTGGTTTCCTGTGTAGTACCAAGTTGGTGCTAAGTTGTTGGGTGTGGAGACAGCAAAACCGCAAGATCTTCCATGGACCGACGTTGAGTTGAGCCGAATAGGGCGCCACTCGAAGACCATCGATGTTTGAAGATTATCCCGAGGGGCCCTATTGAACTCGGTGTCATCTATTCAAGTACTCCATCGACATCAAGACCGTCCCTGGAGCGAAACGTCGAACCCCGGAGTCCAAACCCCGAAGGCCGAACCCTCGGACGCCAAGTTCGCCGAGAACCTAGATGCCAAGCTCTTCTCATCGACAGGATCGACCCGATCTTGAACGCCAAGTACTACCCTCGGACGCCAAAACCCGCACCGGAAGGACGCCAAGATCGCCACAAGGACGACAAGTTCTACTTCTGAACGACAAGACCGGCTGATCCGCGGACCCGACAAGATCGACCGCTTGGAACCAAGACCTCCGGCACGTCACGACAAGTTCTCCGTCTTGCATCCGCTCCCGTCGATTCCCGTCGAACCCTGAACCCTGAGACCGACCCCGAACCCCGGAACCCCAAGTTCGTCGAGACCCTCTAATGTGTGAACCTTTTCCCGAGCCCCTATTTTATAAATGCTAAATATAAAACCTGTTGCATAATAATCATTCATCTCGCATACATATTTGTGTGGTTTGGGGGCCTTATGCCGATTCACTGCATAATTAAATATGGGGCCCATATGCGGGCAAATCTAGCCTCATATCGGCCTCATTTAAATTTGTGTAGCGAACCGGTGCTATCTTTTGTCTTGATAATGCAACATTTAAATTGCGGGGTATCTAAATAACTTGAACCGTTTAATTAATTGTCGGGACCCCCAGTTCCGCTTAATCTTGCCTAATTGCATCGCACCTTTGCCATGTCATACATGCATCATGCCCGATCTTCTGCCGTAGTATTAAATAGTCCATCCGGTGTTTCTTCTAGTGCTTTGCTTCTTCACGGACTAGGCCGATGAGTTGATGCGAGTGTCAACCCGATCTTCGGATGAACCTTCAACAATGTTTTCAGGCGAGCATCTCCCCCTTTCTACCTATCTTACTTTTATAGTATTTATTCCCTCCTGTTGATCTATTGCTATCTGTGTTGCGATGCTCTAGTTTTCGTACCCGTGATGTCCCTCGCAGCCTTATATTGCCTTGGACACCTCCTATTACCTGTTGTTTGGTAGATAGTTGGACTTGCGCGTCGTAGTCGCTTGATCAAGTGCTGTTGCGTGTCGTCAAGCGCCACAGTTGTTGGTGTATTGCCGCATGATGATGTTGGAGATGATCATGGCTTTACTTATCGTTCACTTTAATTCCTGTTTAACAACTAAAATTGAAGTAGGTAAGCAGAGGCACAGGTGGGCAATAGATGTTATTTGGTTGTTAACCGTCCACTTGTGTCCCGTAGGACCCCGAGTGCTTGATACCTGTTCCTTGATTTATCGCGCTATCCACATCCGGGAGGATTATGGGACCCTCCTGAGCCAGAGCTTGATTCATTCTTATTTCTTGGGGCCACAAACTAGTTTGAGGTTTTATTTACGATCCTGTACTTATGCCATGCTACTGCTTTATTTACGATTGTGCGAGGAGCACACTGTACTGTTTAGGAATGTGACCCGTTTACGCGGTATCGACAAGCCCAGTTTTGGGTTCCCAGTCGCTTACAGCCGGCCCCACAAACCTTGAGTCCGTTTCGGAGTCAGCTAGCTTCGTTGCGGGTGTACTCAACGGGGTGGCCCCCGGAAATATTTCTGAATCTTGTGATTGCTTTGTCGTGAAGGCCTCGTTGGGTTTTGATTTGGTTTTTCCGAGGTTGATCGAGTGTGTGTTGCTATTTGTGCACCCCGGCCGGGTAAAACTTTCTGAAAGCCGTGTCCGCGGTTATGGACGACTTGGAGCACAGTATCTCGATCATAGACAACTATAACTAAAGTAGTGCTATAAATTTGACTTTATAATGACTAGTAATCAGCTTCACTATAATGGAATGGCTAAATAAAACTGCCCACAATTGATTGTTTGGGTGTCGCTTGCGACCATTGTACCTGACTAGTAAGTATTGCAACTATAACGGAATGGCTAAATAAAAGTACCAACAACTGCTGGGTTTTGGGATATCTCATGCTAATTGTAACTGACTAGTAAATGATGCAACTACAACGGAATGGATAACTAAAACGGCCCACTGCTTATTTTTATCAGGAAGATTATCTAAACTTGACTAGTAATTGCTGCAACGATAACTGAATAAATAAAACTGCCAACTGTGTGAGTTCCTCGGTTGACTTCCTCGTTTGGTCTCGAGGGGGAAATACCAGGATGGGTTTGTTTTGATGGTAGCATCAGGTTGGTTCCGAATAGGCCTTTCTTATCCCTCTCTGAGAGCCGACAGTTATATCGAGTCCCTATAGGTTGTCTAGTGCATGTTGCCGCTGCCGCTTCAGTCCACCATACCTATGTAGGCGAGGACCGCCGAATTCTAGCCTCGCCGTGTACTGGCCTCAGTACTGACCGCTGTCTTTTCCTTTGCCCTTTGTCGGCACCCCTTTTTGTTTAAGCAGGTTTTGAGATCGACGTTGTTAGCAGGGTTACCCTTCCGGCTTGGCCTGGGCAGGGTTATGGACGCCATTGGTTATTCTTCAGGGCTCTTAGCCCCATTTGCATCTTGTCCGTAGCTGGACGCTCTATCGTTTTCAAGGTGATTTGGATCTTTGTTCTGTATATCTGTATTTTTGACTCATGGAATCGTGTTGTATATATATCTATTCTGTGGGTCCCATCGAGGACTGTTGTGTAATGTTATTACTTCGTTTTTCCACCCGCACGCAAGTGCCTGGTGGGCACCTTTGAATCGTTTCTATGCGGGTTTGGCGGGAAGCGCTGAAACTTGCATAGGGCCGATTCTGAGGGTGTTACATACTGCGAGCACTAGTCAAGTACACATCAATAACATGTATATCATATATACCTTTGTTTGCCTTGCCGGCCTTCTTGTCTGCCAGATACTTGGGGCAGTTGCGCTTCCAGTGGCCAGTCCCCTTACAATAGTAGCACTCGGAATCAGACTTAGGTCCAACTCGGGGTTTCTTTTCAGGCGCGGCAACCGGCTTGCCGCCCTTACTTCCCTTCTGTTTTCCCTTCTTCTCTTTCTTGAAACCAGTGTTCCTATTGATAATCAACACTTGATGTTCCTTTTTTTTGATCTCCACTTCTGCAGTTTTAAGCATTGACAGAAGCTCGGGGAGAGACTTCTTCATGCCTTGCATATTATAGTTCATCACGAAGCTCTTATAGCTAGGTGGCAGAGACTGCAGAACACAATGGATGCCTAAGTCAATGGGAATCGATATTTCCAAGGACACAAGCTTATCGGTGTAACCTGACATCTTGAGTACATGCTCACTAACGGAGCTGTGCTCTTCCATCATGCAGCTAAAGAACTTTTCTGAAGCGTTGTAGCTCTCTACAGCAGCATGTGTGTCGAAAATCATTTTCAACTCACCCATTGTATCAAATGCATTGCCGTTTTCGAAACGCTTTCGAAGTTCCGGCTCTAGCCCATACAATATGCCGCAATGAACTAAGTTGTGGTCCTCCTGACGAGTCTGATAGACATTCTTCTCCTCGTCAGGGGAATCATCTAAAGGTGGGGGGCCTAACGGCGCTTCTAACACATATTGCTTTTGTGCAGCAGAGAGGATAATCCTCAAATTCATGGCCCATTCGGTAAAGTTGCTACCGTTCGTTGCTAGTTTCTCTTTCTCCATGAACACATTGAAATTAAAAGCAGGTGGTGCCATCTACAACAGAATTTGTAAAGTTTAGACTAAGTGCATGATAGATTGAGTTCAACTAATCCATATTACGAATGAACTCCCACTCAAAAACGACATCCCTCGTGCCTTTTTGGTGATTACATGAACCAAATCCACTATACCAAGTCCGATCATCACGTGAGTCGGTATAGCTTCAAAGGCGAGCATCAAATGGGCATCATATCAACTATATGACTCATGCTTAAACTTTCGGTCCGTGTTCCGAGGCCATGTCTGTACATGCTAGGCTCGCCAAGTTAGAACCTTAGTATTCGCGTGTGTAACTGTTTTACACACGAAATATGGTCGTGGATCCAAGAACACCCGATCATCACGTGATGTCTTGGAGCGACGAAAACATAATCAGTGCATACTAAAGGAAGAACACATTCTTATCTTGATATTTAAATGAGGTATCATCTTATTATGCTAACAAAGCGCTAAACAAGCAATATAAGATGCTATCAAACATCATATGTTTATTAGTGAAATGATATGGTTCCCGCAGATGATCTCTATCATGTGCATCGTGGTATGATCACTATCATACCTATATGTGTAAATCCAAGGTCTATGGATTTTACACGCTATGTGTGTTGTAAGAGTATCATCTCATACTTCTACTTACAACACTACCATATCATAACACTAGCCCAGCAACAATCTAAACTAGACGCCTCTAATTTATCCATTGCAAGTTTTACGTGGCTTAGGGCTTTCGAGATAGAACCGTTCTTACCTACGAACATGAACCACAATGAGGATAATCAAATTGTTGACAAATCGATTGCAAAATAGATATTGACTATAGTAGGAGAGACAGACACCCGCTAGCCACTTATGCAAACTAGTTGCATGTCAAGCGTGGAACAGGTCTCATGTGCGAGGACATGTAAAGTTTGTCCGGGCCGCTTCATCCCACTATGCCACCAATATCCAAAATTACAACAAAGGAGCAACAACATGATCATCATCGCCCACATACTCATATGTGTACTACCCGTGTAAAGTATCTACGCATAGATCCAGCTCTGATACCACTGTAGGGTTCGCAGCATAGAAAACAAAAAATTTCCTACGATGTGAACTATATAACAAGGTCTATCTACTAGATACAAACAACGGGCGGATGTATATCCGTAGAGAACATACCCTTGAAGACCGACAAAGCTTAACGAGTTCAACTCGTGGTTGATGTAGACGATCTCTTGCCGATCGCAAGATCGAGAGGAAGTCCTAGCGCCGCAAATCAGCAGCGCATCCATGCTCGCACACACGTTCGAGTCACCGAGCAACCTCCGCCTCCTCGCTCCAGCGATGCAGCGGAAGCACAACTCTTTCTTGCCGAATAGCCACCGGGAACATGTATCTCGCTAGTCCGAGACCATGGGGGATAAATTCTAGAGGGGGAGAGAGATCCTTCACGAGGAGGTGTGAGAGAAAAGTGAGGAGGGGGCTCCTTTTATAGGAGGAGGGGGGCACCCAAGGGGGTGGCCGCCGGCCATGAGGGCTGCCCCCTCCCCTCCTTCATTCATGTGGGTGGACACTCCACTCACAAAATGCCCTTTAAAATCCCTCCACTCAAAAGTCCACTCAAATTCCCATTAAATTTCCACCAAATTTAATGCAAACTCTCATTAAATAAAACTCTTTTATTTTATTCAGAATTTTGTCAATTACTTTAATGACAAACATTCACAAATAACCCCTTGCTAGAATTCTATTTCACATGCATAACCACTTTATGCAATTTCACCCGAAAACCTGTTTCGGTATCTAGTGAAATAAATTCCTACGCTTGTTCATTCTTTCGGCATGAAACATTTGCTCCAATTGGATGTCGGTGTCTCTTAAGTGTGTCACCCTACGGTTCGTGAATAATGCGGACATGATCGAGACCCCTCTCGGATCAATAATCAGAAGCGGGGTCTGGAGACCCATACTGACTCCCACACATTCAACGATGACTTTCTTGTGATCGTCGGAACCTTTTATGCTAGTATCTTAATCCCTTTGTTTCACGATATATTACATGTCCGAGATTCGATCATCGGTATCTCCATACCTAGTTTGATCTCGTTACCGACATGCACTCTTTTCTTGTTCCTGTGATATAACATTCTAGTGATCAAATCACTTGCTTGCAAGCTAATCAATGTGATATCACCGAGAGGGCCCAGAGTATATCTATCCGTCATCGGGATGAACAAATTCCACTCTCGATCCATGAGCCTCAACATAACACTTTATTAGTTCTGAATCCATCTTTATAATCACCCTGTTACGGTGTGACGTTTGATATTATCAAGAAACTCTTCCGGTGTTAGTGATTGACATGATCTCATGGTCTAAGGATTAGGATCACTTCGTAAGTTGTTATAGCAATATAAACTCAATGACTTTGATCGTAATGCTATACTTCGGATGAATGTTCATCACACCATTACACTAATGTTGTGATCCCATTATTAACAACATCCAATGTCCATGATCAGGAAACTTTGATCATCTTGTTAATCAATGAGCTAGTTTATGAGAGAGGAATAACTAGGAACTTTCTGTTTGTTTATTAAACACACATGTATTAACGTTTCCGTATTAATACAATTATAGCATGCAAAATAAACATCTATCATATACTTGGAATACATATAATAAACACTTTATTATTGCCTCTCAGGGCATATTCCCTTCAGTGTTTTCAGGAAAAGAACTCCCGACGAAGCTGAGAAATTAATGGCTAAAATAAGCAAGAATTATGATAATTGGACTATACCTGAGCCAACTACACCTGAGCCAAACCCAACACCAACACCAAAGAAGAGGGGAATGATTGAAATAAATGATAAAGTGAAGAAGCAAGCTAAGAAATGTCTTAAAGCGAAGGGTATTAAATCTGAAGATGTGAAGAATTTACCTCCTATAGAAGAATTATATAAGCCAACCTCTCACTCATCCACTATTGGGGTACGGTCTCTCCAACATTTTGATGATGGTGATATTCCTTACTCTAAACCTCCAGATCAATGCTTAGAAGAATTTGATAATTATGTTGTTAAGCAAGATAATTTTAATATGAGAGTGCATAATCATCTAATGGAAAATTCTAGAGATATTAATAAGTTGCATGATATTATGGAGAGAACCTCCAATGATGTTAAAATGCTTGTTAAACATTTCCAAATGGTTCAAACTCAAATTTATCAGCTTATTGATACGTCATAAACGTATCTATAATTTTTGATGCTCCATGTTTGTTTTGTACCAACTATCTTATGTTTTGTTTACACTTTGAGGCATTTTTATACATTTTCTGAAACTAACCTATTAACAAGATGCCACATTTCCAGTTCCTGTTTTCTTCTGTTTTTGGTTTCAGAAAAGCTAGTAAATAAATATTCTCGAAATTGGACGAAACAAAAGCCCAAGTTCCTATTTTTCTCGACACAAGACGGAGTCCAAAGCAGAGACAGAGGAGGGCACCGAGGTGGCCAAACCACCCCTAGGCGCGGGCCCCCTAGGCCGCGCCTGGCCATGGTGTGGGTCCCTCGGGCATCCACCGACCTTGCCCCTTCACCTATATAAACCCCCCGAGGCAGAAACCCTAAGTACCCGATTAGAAATCCACGAAAAAGTCTATAGCCGCCACCACCATCGTTCCTAGATCGGGAGGGATCCGAAGCTCTTCCCGGCACCCTGACGAAGAGGGGAGATCATCTCGGAGGCCTTCTCCATCACCATGCCAGCCTTCGGAGTGATGCGTGAGTAGTTCATGCTTGGACTATGGGTCCATAGCAGTTTCTAGATGGTTGCTTCTCCTCTTTGTGCTTTCATGCTTAGATCTTGTGAGCTGCCTATCATGATCAAGATCATCTATTTGTAATCCTATATGTTGTGTTTGCTGGGATCCGATGGATATTGAGTACTACGTCAAGATTGATTATTGATTATATCATGTCTATGTTATTTGTGATCTTGCATGCTCTCCGTTGCTAGTAGCTACTCTGGCCAAGTACTTGCTTGTGACTCCAAGAGGGAGTATTTATGCTCGATAGTAGGTTCATGCCTCTAGTAATCTGGGGGAGTGACAGAAACCTCTAAGGTTGTAGATGTATTTTTGCTACTAGGGATAAAACAAAAATCCTTTGTCCAAGGGCAATTGTATTGTTTACTTTACACACTTTGCTTAATGCAATGATCTGTTGCTTGCAACTTAATACTGGAAGGGGTTCGGATGATAACCTGAAGGTGGATTATTAGTCATAGATGCAGTTGGATTGCGATCTATGTATTATGTTGTAATGCTCAAACGAATCTCATAGCGATCATCATGACATGTACATGCATTGTTATGCATTCTCTATCTGTCAATTGCCCAATTGTAATTTGTTCACCCAACATGCTATTTATCTTATGGAGAAACACCTCTAGTGAAATATGGACCCCGGTCTATTCCTTCCCACTAATATTAGATCTACTGTTTACTTTCTGCAATTACATTCTTCCACACTATATGTTTAATCCTTTGTTTTCAGCAAACTGGTAAGCTTGACAACCTCACTGTAAGTTGGGACAAAGTATTGTGGTTGTGTTGTGCAGGTTCCACGTTGCTAGCAACACCTTGGGAGTTGTTTCCTTTCTCCTACTGGTTCGATAAACTTGGTTTCACAACTGAGGGAAAACTTGTTGCTGTGCTTGATGACCCAGAATTATAGGGGGTGTATCGTAGTACTTTCGATAAATAAGAGTGTCGAACCCAACGAGGATCAGAAGGTGTTGACAAGTTGTTTGGATTAGGAATTCACGGTAAATACTAGCAACCGGATTTTTATGGGTTTTTGATAAATCAAAGAAATAAAGTGCGAGTAAATAAAAGACAATAATAATAATTGTAGCAAGTGGCCCAATCCTTTCTTTAGCAATGGACAAGCTGGTTGTATTACTTTTGAGGACCAAAGGTTCTTGAGGACACATGGGAATATTGTCAACTGCTTTCGCTTCGTATAGTTAATTAATCTTCCTTGGTTAGATAAGTGTTGTGTGGGTGAACCTATGCTAATGTACCGCCTTACTTGGACTAGTACATACTTGTGATTATACCCCTTGCAAGCATCCGCAACTACAATAAGGTAATTAAGATAAAAATCTAACCACGACATTAAACTCTGAGATCCTACACTCTCTTATGCAAAGGTTTCCTAAATGGGGTTTAGGTTTCTGTCACTCTCGCAACCCCACAATTAGTAGCCAAATACACAATGCCTTCCCCTAGGCCCATAAAGGTGAAGTATCATGTAGTCGACGTTCACATGACACCACTAGAAGAATAACACCACAACTTAAATATCAAACCATTGAATATTTCTCAACACAATTCCACTACTAACAACATGATTTCTCACATGTCCTCAAGAACTAAACGAACTACTCACGAGACATCATATGGATTAAGATCAAAGATGATATAATGATAAGTAACAATCTGAATATGAATAATAATTCTATAGTTCCACTCATTAGCATCAACTACAACAAGTAATCAACACTGGGAAAGTTTCCCCTAAGAACTATGCAAGATTCAACCCAATTGTTACAGCGGGATGTAGTGGTGATGATGGTGAATATGATGATGATGATTCCGATGAAGTCTAGCTTGATAACGGTGATACGTCGGAAACGTATCTATAATTTTTTATGTTCCATGCTTGTTTAGTATCTACTTTGCTTTGCTTTGTCTACACTTTGAGGTGTTTTTATATGTTTTCTGGTATTGACCTATTAATAAGATGACACAGTGCCAGTTGCCTGTTTTCTTCTGTTTTTTGTTCTAGAAAGGCAGAAAATCAATATTCTCGGAATTGGACGGGACAAAAGCTAAAGTCAATATTTTACCGTGGGGAACACAGAGCCAGAAGACGAGACGGAGGAGGGCCTTTAGGGGGACACACCCCTGGCCACGCGGCCAGGCCTGGTCTGCGCCTGGGGGGGTGCAACCGCCTCGGGCACCCCCTCGACCTCCCTCTTCACCTATAAGAAGCCCCTGATTCCTAAACCCTAAGTACCCGATCAATATTCCATGAAACCGTCTGTATCCTCCGCCACCCGTCCCTAGATCGGGGGGATCTGAAGCTCTTCCCGTCACCCTGTTGGAGGGGAGATCATCCCGGAAGCCTTCTTCTTCATCATGCCAGCCTCCGGTATGAAGCGTGAGTAGTTACACCTTGGACTACGGGTCCATGTAGTAGCTAGATGGTTGTATCTCCTCCTTTGTGCTTTCATGTCTAGATCTTGTGAGCTCTGTTCATTATCAAGATCTCATCTTTTGTAATCATGCATGTTGAGTTTACAGGGATCCGATGGATATTGAGATTACTATGTCAGATTGATTAATGATTTTGTATTATTGATTCTATCATGTCTGTGTTGTTTGTGATCTTGCATGCTCTCCGTTGTTAGTAGCTATCTTGTCCAAGTAGATGCTAGTATCTCCAAGAGGGGGTATTTATGCTCGATAGTGGGTTCATGCCTCTATTTAATCTAAGGGAAGTGACAAAAATCTCTAAGGTTGTATGTGTTGCTGCCACTAGGGAGAAAACAACAGTCTCTTGTTCATGGAATAAGTGGATTGTTTACCTTACACACTTTGCCTAAAGCAGTTGTTTGTTGCTTGCAACTTAATTGTAAGAGGTCCCAACCTGATAAGGTAGAGATCCCTGTGTTTACAATGCTAGTCCCTGGATCAATAGCTAGCATCCACAGTTTAAGATGTAATATCAAGAAACAAAGGTCATAATACAACTTTATAACCAGGAATTAAATAATACATTACATCTTACATAGCTCATTTGGCTATCTCATTACAATGCAGCAGAAATAACTATATAGCATGGAGTCCTTCATCTTCAAAGTGCCATAGGCAATCATGTTGGTTGTAGACTTGTAATCCTATTCAACAATCTTCACTAACATCAAACAAACCTGCAACATAATAAGTTGCAGCCACAAGGGTCAATACATTTGAATTGTATTGGCAGGTTTCACTACTATGTAGAAATAAGTGGATCCTATCATTACATGCATATTTGTCCAAGTAGGGTTTAGGCTCATTTGCAGAAAGCAATATAGTTTTATCCTATCTTTTCAAAATAGTTTTGATCTTTTGTCAAATCTTTCTGAACTCCTTGGAAAACTCCAAGTGCTTCAAATCCCTTGTTGTCACCATCAAGTTTTACTTTGAGAAATTGGAATGTCGAGATCTTTCATAGCTTCAGGCCTTAGTTGCTCAGTATTGTCCATAACCGGGGACACGGCTAAGTACTTAGAATTTGATCTTCTACAGAAGTTGTACACTTTACCCACATGATACAATATCATCTTGATGCCACCAGTGGCCACTGGATAAGTACACACCAAATGGAGTACCGGTAGATCGAGAATGTGACAAAGTCTTTCCATAGAAGTCCTCCCAATACACAATGCTAGCTTGTCATCCAGGCACCAATGTAGGGTTTCAAGTTCCCTTACACAATTCTAGATAACCTGAAGATGCCAATGCATGGGTCTTCCACTATGTAGTTGACTAAGCCAGAGCCCATTTAGCATGTGGCTGTACACGGAAGCCACTGTATGAGAAACATGTTCAATCTCTAAGTCCCTGGGTGGTTTCCTTCTAGTGCACATACAAAAAGAGATAGCCATATAAACATGGTTTCTTTTGTTGCCACCTTGTCCAAAAGCTTGAGTATCCTTGTCCACCCAGGTGGTTCATTGAGTACTTGTTTTATTATATAAAACTTATGTCTTTACAACTCTTCATATAATCATATCATGTATCCCATCCCAATATATAGCAGGGCTAAGCATACTACAACTACAATGTTTCCACTAAGGGAGATATAAGGGTATCCTATTAGGATTTAGCATAGCATAAAATATAGTAATCCTTATCATGCATGTTACAAAAATCTACTAAGTGTAATGAAAATAGTAGGACATGGATGATAGTGTCACTTGCCTTTTTAGTAGAGAATGTTGGTTCACTTCTTGATCTTGCAAATATCACACTCTTCTAACTTCACTACAAATCAATCAAGCAAACACAAATTCAACTAGCATTCCAACCAATTTATCACACATAAAATAATAGAAACATGGTCATGCATGCAAGCATGCAAAAGATAGTTTTACTTGAAAAAGTGGTTTCTACTAGGCTCTAAACATTTTAAAGTTCAAAGTGGTCATTTACTAAAGTGGTAAAACCATTTGCAAAAGGTTTTATCTATAAACCATTTTTAACTCAAATCATTATTTTATGTGGTTGAAAATGCTTTTAGCAAAGCAATATTCTTTAAAGAGTTCACCAAATATATTTTAATTCTCAAAACTTGGTGTTTAGGGTCAGAAGGTTTGAATCAAAACATTTCCCAAAAGTTTTACTCACAAAATCATTTCTAAATCATAATCCATATTTTTATTTGACTAGAAATGAGCTAATTCAATTATTTATTATTTATCTTCACAAAATACATTTTTAACTCCAAAAGTTGGTTCCTAGGGTCAGTAGGTTCACAACAAACCATTTTGCAAAGATTTCACATTAAAATTATATCTAGAACAATTTTTATATTCAAAATAAGCCTACACAAGTTTCTGCAATTTAAACCAATTTTCCAGAAGCAAATCATTAAACAAAGTGCATGGTTACTAAGTACTTGTCTTGATGAATCCATTGATATAAAATTTGCAAATTTTGGACGTGTGGATCAAAAGTTATGCAATTTACAAATTCAAACAATCTATAGAAATGTTTCTGTCTATTTAATCAAACTAGTGCCACGCGTCATGTTTTTACTGGACGATACCGGTTCACACGGATTGAGCTCTGTGGACCGTTGGATTTCACTTAAATCGCTCGGCTCAGATGCACACATACCCCTTTGTCTAAGTTCTATTCACAGCCAATGGATTAACATCTAACGGTGTAAAACGGTTTGACCTAAGTCAAGCGGCACTGGCGGCGGCGCTCTGCGGCAGCACTCTGGCGTGGTTGTCGCCGACGATGCATGACGCGAGAAACAATGGGAGAGGGCTCACCGTGTTCGCCTTGACGTGCTGATGCTCAACCTGTTCACGAGGAGGCAGGGGGCGCACGGGGACGAAAGAAATTGCTCGCCGGAGTTGCTGCGAGCGGCGGGTGTCTCTGGAGGTCGTAGGGGGCAAGGTTGCAGATCGTGCTGAAGCAAAATAAGTGCACGGTTAGACGCGGGCGAGTGTGGCGTTCACGTGAGCATGATCGAGAGGGCTCGGGGCGGTCTGGCTTACCAGGGGGAGGTCGCCGGAGTTCCTTGCAGACGGTGGCGCTCAGGTTGTCGTTGTTGCCGATGCTATGGATCAAGCGCGGGCAAGCTGAGGGTGCAGAGAGAAACGCCTGAGGATGGGGAGCAAGCTAGTGTGGTTGGGGAGGCGAGGGGCGGCCATGGTTCGCCGGAATTGGCTGGGAACTCCGTCGGAGACAGTGGCGGTGCAAAGATGATCCGAGGCAGCCTGGTGGCTCCCGTGCAGTGGTTTCTGAGGGGAAAGGAAGGGGAGAGGGAGGCGATTAAACGGGCGAGGTCGCAGGAGAGTTTAATCCGGCCATTTACGCGTATTCAAGCGGAGTAATCGCGGCAGAACGCCGTTGAGGAAAGGGGGAAACGGCTGGCGCGGGTGGAAACGATGCACAGTGGTGTGGGGCCTGTCTGTCAGCGAGGTGGAGGAAGTGGGAGTGGGGTCCATTCGTCAACGTCTGTGTGGGTGAGTCTGCGCGTGAAAAAACGTTTCTCTATGGGGAAATAAGTTGGTCTGCGAGTGGGCTTGCTGGGCCTTGTTTAGTGGGTTGAATCTGTTTCATTTTTTTATACCAAATGTTTTTCCTTTTTCTGTTTAAATATTCTGATTTGATTTTCAAACAAATAATTCAAACACCAATTCAAATCAAACCACCACCATACTTTGTATTTATTTTAATTCTGTTTATCAACACATTCCAAGGTCCAAAACAAAATAATTTTTTTTAATCTTTTTAGGATCCATTAATAATTAAATAAAATAGACCTTAGTCTTTAATTCAAATGGGATTTAATTTATTTAAAAACTCTATTTGAAATCTAAATAATATCAAAACCAATTCAGTAGGTTTTATTTGAAAATATAAAACACTTGGAAAACTTATTTAAAATAAATTAACAAGTTTTAGTGTTTATTTAAAAAGAAAAAGCCTTTACTTTAACAAAATGGGATATTAATAAATCCTCATTATTTTATTTAAATAAACCTTTACTCTTTTTATCAAATAGAAATATTTTATTTCAAAAGCTTGGCCAAGATTTAATTTGGCTCTATAAAATAATCCTTATTTAATAATTCTACCTTTTCTTTTGAAAGCCAAACCTTTTTATTAAAAGATCCAGAAATAGTGATTCCAACTATCATAACTTTATTTATTAAATATTTATCTTTTTAAATCCCTTTAGGATTTTAATTGATCAAAATAGGTTTTGATGTTTCCAATTGGAATCAAAAAGTTTCTTCTCACCCTAAAAATCAACAATTATTTATTTTATTTATTTATTTTTCACATTTCAAAATTTGGAAAATTTTGGGATGTGACATTAATAATGGAGGGGGTTCGGATGGTAACCCAAAGGTGGACTTCTAGTCATAGATGCAGTTGGATGGCGGTCTATGTATCTTGTTGTATTGCCTAATCGAATCTCATAGGATCATGATGATTAGTGTTGCATTGTTATGCCTTGATCAGTCCTGTCAATTGCCCTACTGTAATTTGTTTACCCAACATGCCATGTTTGTTTATCTAAGGAGAACACCTCTAGTGAACTATGGACCCCGGTCCAATCTTTACCATTGATACATCTTCACTGTTACTGTTTACTTTCTGCATACCACCATTACCTTCCACGTCATATAGTTAATCCTTTGTTTTTAGCAAACCAGTGAGATTGAAAACCTCACTGTTCGTTGGGGCAAAGTCTCGAGTTTGTGTTGTGCAGGTTTTCAAGTTGCTAGAAACACCTTTGGGTCGTTTCCTTCCTCCTACTGGTTCAATAACCTTGGTTTCTTTCTGAGGGAAAACTTTCTGCTATACTCATCATACCTTCCTCTTGGGGTTTCCCAACGAATCTCTACAACTGACTGAGCCACGTCAAGATTTTTTATGGCGCCGTTGCCGGGGAGTTAAGGACAACTTTACAAGGGGAGTCTTTCACAACCACTCTCTTTACTTTGTTTTTGTTTTGCTTAGTTCCTTTTGCTTAGTTTTGCTTGCTTCTTTTTATCAAAAATTACAAAAAAAATAGTTTCGTTTGGTTTGCTTTTTCTTATCAAAAAACACAAAAAAATAGTTCCTACTCTAGTTGCTGCTGCTGTTGGCTTGCTTCACCTTTGCAAAAATGAATTCTATTGAGAACACCTTGTGAAAGCTTTTGTAGTAACATAATCACTTTATAAATATTGCAACCATCCAGATCAAAATCAAACTTAGCATTACAGGTAGTAGACTTATTGTGTCCCATATTTTAAAAATTTCAACATTGTTATTGGGTTTAGGCATTGTTGTAGCAGGAATGGGGGATTTTTATGGTTTACTAGCATCAACATTGGTGGTGGTAGTAGTACAAATACTATTGTTTCTAACAATTTCATCTTATCTTTCCCACTTACAATGTAATTTAGCTAACAGTCTAACATTTTCATCAATAGTAACTTGTATAGCATGAGTAGCATCAAAGGTTCTTTCCAAGGTTTCAGGTTTAGCAGCCATTTTATTAATCAAGGAGGATTGAGCTTCAGACAAAGATGAAATATTTTACTCAGCATTCAAAATTTTGGACTGCAAACTAGGAATTTCCCTATTCAAATTCTCAAGTTGATGACTAATATTTTTCAAAATAGCAGATTGTCCTTCCATAGTTTTAGTGAATATTTTGTTCTGCTCATATTGCATTTGCATAAAGTTTTTAGTGGATCTTTCAACTTCTAGAATCCTATCTTCACTAGGCATTCCAGATCTACCATGATAAGTATTGCCATTATTAGGAGGATATGTCCTATAATTATTATTACCATAATCATTGTTGCCAAAATTATTATTTCTAATAAAGTTCACATCAACTTGCTCTTCTTGAGCAACCAAAGAGGCTAAAGGAACATTATTTGGATCAATATGAGCTTTTCCATTATCAAGAATAGACATGATAATATCAATTTTATCACTCAAGGAGGAGGTTTTCTTCAACAAATTTTACCTTCTTACCATGTGGAGCTCTCTCAGTGTGCCATTCAGAATAATTAACCATCATATTATTGTTGGAGATATGCCCTAGATGCAATAATAAAAGTGGTTATTATTATATCTTTGTGTTTATGATAAATGTTTACATTCATGCTATAATAGTATTAACCGGAAACATTAATACTTGTGTGATTTGTAATACTAGCTTGTTGGTTAATAAGATGATCATGGTTTCCCGATCATGAATATTGAGATGTTATTAACAACAAGATCATATCATTAGGAGAATGGTATGATGGACATACTCCTATAGATAAGCGTAGCATAAAGATCAAATCATTTCAATAGTTTGTTTGCTATAAGCTTTATGATACATAGTAACCTAATTCCTTCGACAATGATATCACGCTAATCACTATCACCGGAAGGATACTTTGATAACATCAAACACCACACCATAACTGGGTGGCTATAAAGGTGGCATGGAGTGTTTGGAAAGTATGTGCTGAGGCACATGGATCAAGAGTGGGATTTGTCCATCCATATGACGGATAGATATACTTTGGGCCCTCTCGGTAGAATGTCATCCAATTAGCTTGCAAGCGTGTGACTGGCTCACATGGGATCACATATCACGGGAACAAGAAAAAAGTACTTATCGGTAACGAGGCTGAACTAGGTATGCAGAGATGCCGACGATCAAACCTCGGATAAGTAAACTATCGCGAGACAAAGGGAAATTGGTATCATATGTAAGTGGTTCATTCGATCGGAAAGTAATCGTAGAAATATGTGGGAGCCATATGAATTTCCAGATTCCTCTTTTGGTTATTGATCGGAGAAGTGTCTCGGTCATGTCCGCATAATTCATGAACCGTAGGGAGACACACTTAAGGATTCAATGTTGTTTAGTAGATATGGAATGTAAGTAGGGAGACCGAATGTTGTTCAGAGTCTCGGATGGGATCCGGGATATCACGAGGAGATCCAGAATGGTCCGAAGAATAAGATTCATACAAGGAAAGTCCGATTCCGGAGTTCGGGAATGATTTTGATGTTTTCATCGGAGAGGTTCTAGAAGGGTCTAGAAGGTTCACTGGACCGGAAGGGGAATGGTTTATGAATGTGTAATGGTTAAATGTAATGATTGGATCATGTCCTTGGTCACTTGGTTGGGCATTTGCGAGAGAGAAATAAAGCTCTAAATTGAAAGTCAAAAGGGAGGTTTGAAAAGTCAAACTGGAACAATAGTTTCCTAGTGGAAGAAGGAAAGAGTCCTTCCTTCTCTCTAACTTGGGTTTGGGGAAGGATTCAAACTCCTCTCTCCCAAGCTGCCCTCCCTCTCATAAATAGAGGGGAGGGGCTGCCCCAAAGACCACAACCAGCTCTCCCCACCTGTTGGTCGCACCTCCGCCGCCGCCCTAGTGCCACCGCCGACACCTCCTCCTCCTCTCCGGCCCTCTAAACCAAAATCGTCGGAAACCCTAGATCCACCATAACTCGCACCGGCTTAGGCGAAGACCTGTGGGATCTTCCCTCTACTTCCGACACCACGCCGTCGTGCTACCGGAATCACGAGGGGAGAATGTCACATCCCAAAATTTTCCAAATTTTGAAATGTGAAAAATAAATAAACAAAATAAATAATTGTTGAAATTTAGGGTGAAAAGAAACTTTTTGCTTCTAAATGGAAACATCAAAAACCTTCTTGAACAAATTTAAAATTTCAATCAAGTGAAATACTTTCATCAATTAATGTATCTTGAAATGTAAACACTTGGAAAAGTTAAATTAAAATCCCAAATCTTGATGAAAGAAATCATTTACAAGATCTCTCTAAGACTATGGATTTGTTCCATATAAAAATTTGTCAACAAACATTTTTAAATGATCAAGAATGATAAATAAATATATTATAAAACCATATAAATTGGTATCATTCAATTTGGAGCCATGTCTAAAAACATATGAATTTAATAAGGTTGAAAGAAATATTTTCCAAGACTAATGAAGCTCCTATCTAAAATCCATACCAAATTGTGAGCAAATTAATCCTAAAAGAATTTTAAAAGATAAACTAATATTAAATAAAATTCTACAAATTGGAATCACCAATTTTGGATCTATAAATAAAAAGATATGGATTTTATAAGACAAAGAAAGAAAGAAATAAGGAATATTTAAAAGCCAAAATAAAACTTTCCCAAGTCCATAAATAAATGAAATTTATTGAATATTAAAAAGAAATAAAATATTATTTAAATAAAACTATATGGGCTTTGAACCATATTCAATTTTATTTAAATAAAGACAAACTGCCTAAACTAGATAATAAATCATAATAAAATAATTTAAAAATACAATTTAAACCTTGAATTAAATCCATAATCAAATGGAACAAAGATAATTCAAATCCAGATAAAATAAAGGGATAAAGAATAATCAAGTAAAAACATAAGGGATTAAACCATATTCTAATCATATTTAAATGGAGACAAAATCCCTAAGGTAAATGAATAATAAATCATATTAAAAATATTTGAAATAATTCAAAGTGAATTATTTAAACACATTAATGAATAAATAAAACCTATTGAAAAGGGTTTGGTAAAAAATTGGAATTCAAATAGAAGTTGGAACCATATTTAAAATCCTATTTAATATGGAACAAATGTCTATTTAAATAAATAATAAAGCCCAAGAGAATACAAGGAAATATTCAAAAATTGGACTTTAAAATACTCTGTTAAACAATATTAAAATACACTTAAAGTTTCGAAAAGTTTTGAAATAAAATAAGTGTTTGAAACATTTGAATAAAATTCAAAACAAAAAAAGGAAAAGGTTTTAGGAAGAAAAAAATAGAGATAGCAGACCCAGCCCATCAAAGCCACAAGCCCAACAACAGCCTGTAACATCCCAGCATTTAGGAACTAATGAAGGGTATATTTAGGAATTTGAAATGTTGCATGCATTCATCTGCGAAAATGTGGGTAATTTTTTCGCCAAATAAAAACCTAAAGTGATCAAGGTTTCTTTCATACTTTGAGATTAGTTTAGTCTTAAAGGATGATTGCTATAGACTTTTATATGATCTTTGAGGAATTACGTGTTTTGGGAAATGAAATTTGAATTTAAAACTCAAGTGTTTGAATTATAAGTTAAATGATTTTTGAATAATGTTTGAATCTTGATTAAATTAAGAGTTAACCAATTTAACTCAAAACTTTATTTAATGAAAACAATTAAGAATATGAATATCTATTTCATATCTTCATTCAATAAATAAGTTACAAGAATGTAACTTATTAAAATTATCCACAATCTTCACCATAGCAAATAAATAAAGAATAAGAATATTTCTTTATTGATAATAATATAATCTTTATTATAAAATAATAAAATGAAAATTACAAAGGAATAGAACTAAGATTACAAAAGAATAAAGAAGATTACATTGGAATATTCTATAAAGAAAACCTAAACTAAAATCTTCATCTTCAAATCTGTACCTGCAAATCAAACACTAATAAAAAAATAAAGAAGGTTAAGATTAAAATTGTTTTACTCTCAGACTTGTCAGTGAAGTGCACTGATCAAGGTTCATCATGGAGTAAATTTATAAAAGGGGCAAGTTTCACCAGCCTGGCAAGAGTAACCAGACAATAGTAACTCTCAAGTCTAGAGCATATCCACAAGTAGCAAAGCAAGTGTAGGGGTTCGTAGTATGGAAAACAAAAATTTTATATCGCATACAAACAAACAAGCCAAGATCTATCTACTAGATTGTAGCAACGAGTCGATGGAATAACTTACCCTCGAAGATTCCAAAGCGGTTAACGAGAGCAGATTCTCGTGGGTGATGTAGTCGTACTCTTTCCGATCTCAAGATCGCGTAGACGATCCTTCCGGCGCCACGTTCCGGCAGCGCTCCCGCAGTCGGTCACACGTTCGGTACTCGACGAAGACCTTCCTCTCCCTTGTTCTAGCAGGCAGCGGAGGTTGTAGCACTCTCCTCGCGATTCCGGCAGCACAACGGCGTGGTACCGGAAGTAGAGGGGAGATCTCGCAGGGCTTCGCCTTAAGCCGGAGCGAGTATGGTGGAGTATGAGAGAGGTTTTAGTGGTCTAGGGATTAGACACACCAATTAGAAGGCTCTAAACCGAAGGCTGGGGCAATTAGAAGCTCTAAACCAAAACGGCTCTAAACCGGAGGCTGTGGCTAGGGTTTAGATTTAGAGGATAGGAACTTGTGTGTCTAGGAGGGGAGCCCTGCCCCTCCTTTTATAGGTGGAGTGAGGCGCGCCTGGCGAGGGGAGTCCCTCCCCAACTCGGCCTCAAGGAGGGCCGGCGGTGGGAGGAGGAACTCCTCCCCCAAGTCGGCTTCAAACTTCCTTCTCCTCTTTCCCACTTCCCAAAATAGCCGTTTGACTTTCAAACTAGCCGTTTGACTTTTCAAACCAGGATTTGATTAAATCCTCTATTTGGAACAACAATGACACTTAGTACATGATGCAATCATACCAAATTGATATAACACATTCATGTACCCCCTTCCCCCCGGAGTGCCGGACATTCCGGAACCTTCTAGAATGTTCCCGATGAAAACACCGAAATCATTCCCGAACTCCGAAACGGGACTTTCCTTATATGAATCTTATTCTCCGGACCATTCCGGATCTCCTCGTGATATCTCGGATTCCATTCGAGACTCTGAACAACATTCGGTCTCTTACTCATCATTCCATAACTACTCAACAACATCGAATCCTTAAGTGTGTCTCCCTACGGTTCGTGAATTATGCGGACATGATCGAGACACTTCTCCGAACAATAACCAATAGAGGAATCTGGAAATTCATATGGCTCCCACATATTTCTACGATTACTTTGTGATCGAATGAACCACTTACATACGATACCAATTTCCCTTTGTCTCACGATAGTTTACTTATCCGAGGTTTTGATCGTCGGTATCTCTGCATACCTAGTTCAACCCCGTTACTGATAAGTACTCTTTTCTCGTTCCCGTGATATGTGATCCCTTGTGAGCCAGTCACATGCTTGCAAGCTAATTGGATGACATTCCACCGAGAGGGCCCAAAGTATATCTATCTGTCATATGGATGGACAAATCCCACTCTTGATCCATGTGTTTCAACCAATACTTTCCGAACACTCAATGCCACCTTTATAGCCACCCAGTTACGGTGTGGTGTTTGATGTCATCAAAGCATCCATCCGGCAAAGGTGATATGCATGATCTCATGGTCGAAGGAATTAGGTTACTATGTATCAGAAAGCATATAGCAATTGAACTATTGAAATGACTTGATCTTTATGCTACGCTTATCTATAGGAGTATGTCCATCACATCATTCTCCTAATGATATGATCATGTTGTTAATAACATCTCTATGTTCATGATCAGGAAACCATGATCATATATTAACCAACAAGCTAGTTTAACAAGAGGCTTTACTAGGGACTCTTATTTTAGTTTACAAATCACACAAGTATTAATGTTTCTGGTTAATACAATTATAGCATGGTATGTAAACATTTATCATAAGTATGAAGATATGATAATAACCCACTTCATTATTGCCTCTTGGGCATATCTCCAACAGTCTCCCACTTGCACTAGAGTCAATAATCTAGTTTTAAACCTTTGTGTATTCAACACCTATGGCTTTCCGGTGTTGTAAGTACACGTTTGCTAGTGGTCAACTGATCTCCGGATCTGACACTTCCAGGTCCGTGTGTACTTGCATGTCTTTGCGTCTCTACGCATCACTCATTCTCTAATGAGATGGCTTTGTATAAATTTGGTCTTTCGGTGTGACCTTTAACTCTTTGGGGTTAAAACATGTTGATAATATTGTCGCACAATATATCTTCATAGTATTATCCCACTGTGAACTACACCTAGTTTGATAGCAAACTACTTGACACAAATGCCCTCTTTTGCTGCTAAAATAGCAGTCATATACTTAGCCTTTTGTTGTAGTATCTGTCACAATGTCTTAACTTTGGAACTCATCCAAATCCATTATGGAACTCACTTTCCATTATATTGTGCCACCCTTAGTTTAGATTGAGATAAACTTAATTTGTACTTTGTGACAAAGCTAGTATCAATGTAGTACTTTTACAATGAACTAACCATCTATTTGTCACTTCTACAAATATTATACTCTTAGTTCTTCCAAAAGATCATAAGAATATCCTTACTATTGTCCGATGATCATCTTACGAATCATTCTGGTATATGCTCACAACATTTAGAGCATAGGACATATCTGGATTTGTACATATCACAGTATGATTGATATAAATACTCTTTGTGATTTCATACATCAAGTATCAATCTATACTTAAATCTTTGTTTCACTTACCAAGTGTCAATACACTTGAATAAATCATCAATATTGAACTCATTCAATCCTTTCTGTGCGACAAGAAACTTTCTTGTAGTTTCTATATTGAACTCATTCAATATCTCGTCTATGTACTTCTGGCACAACCATATTAGCGTCTATTCATGCCTAGTATTTGGGTTTTGCCTAAGTCTTTCATCAAGATGAAATTCTTAATATGTGTTAATAAAAGATACATTATTTCCAATCAACAATATGTCTTCCACATAATGTATTAGAAACATGTCTTAGCGCTCCCACTTAATTTCTTGCAAATGCAAGCATCTTCATCATCTCTGATGAATTTAAACTCTTTTAACATTTTCATCATAGTGAAGATTCCAACTCCGCGATGCTTACTTCAACCATTGAAGTTTGCATATGCTTTTAGCATCCTTTGAATTAACAAAACCCCTATGGACCATGTTATTCACATGTCCTAGGTAACAATTCTATTAGAAGAACTTGTTTTGTTTATTCAACTACCATATAACAAAATTATATGTAGTGGTTGCTACACTAATCCATCTAGACTAAATATCACTATGAAAGATCAAATCTTATCATAGTCAACCTTTGAACTTTGTTGTGAACTTTTTCCCAACATGTCGACTATTTCATAGATGTAAAACATCCATGTCTATTTCTTTATAGATCCAAACACGACTGTAAGGTCTTACACCTTTCTCAAGGGTCCTTCAAGTTCAAAACTTGATTTCTCGTGTATGGAACTATCACGGATTTTATGGCTTCAAGCCATTTGATGGAGTCAGGGCTCATCATCGCTTCTTTGCATGTAGTCGGATCATTATTCTCAAATAATGATTCAACCCTCAAATCTTGGTATTTGATTGTTTACCCGACCTACTTGTTTCAATAGGAACTTAGATCTCCATGACCACAACCTTTGAGGCACGTGAGCCATGAGCATTATTGCTGCCTCCGGAACACTTTTCGGCGCTGCGCAACTCTGCACATATAGCTAAGGTTCTTTTAACCTTATCAAAGTTCTATTGTCCTCCCACTTAACTTTTAACGGAAAAATTCCTTCTCAAAGAAACTTGACGTTCTAAGCAACAAACACTTTTGTCTCCGGTGTTTATGGAGGAATACTTAACAGTTATACAAAGACAGGTTCATCCGACTTTGGTTGCACACATCTTTCATATGCATAGCATACCAATGTTTTAAGAAAGGACTACTTGGGTTTGATCCCAAACCATATCTTTATATGGTGTCATTTCAACGGATTATGATGAAGCTCTTTTCAGTGGAAAAACGGTAGTCTCTAAAACTTTTAATCTTTAAAATATAATGGCAGTTTTATGAATTATACCTTTTGATCTTACCATGTCAAACAAGGTTTAATTACATATCTCGAATGCTCCATACTCTTATGGTGTTTCGGGAAATGCAAATCCACGGAACGATTCCATAAATCTTAGGTATTATGCTAAACTTTGTAACTCAAATATCTTCCTTTATGATCTTATCATAAACTATTTATATTCTTGTTACAATGATTTTGCACTTCATCTTGAAAATCTTTGAACTTTTCAAATATTTCACACTTCATCCTTATTAAGTAAATATTCATATATTCACTCAAATTTTCGGAGAAAGCATATGAAGTTGAAATCCATCGCTCTTGACTACACATAATGGACTTCGTACAACAATATGTACAAGTTCCAATAAGCTAGTCATTCGTTCCCTTTTGGCCTACGAACGAAGTTTTAATTATCTCTAGGAAAGTTTCACAAGCGTCATGTGATCAAAAATCAAAAGACTCCAAAATTCCATCCACATGGAGTTTCTTCATGTTTTCTTTCCAATATAATTTAAACGGCGATGTCACTTCCTAAGTGATCTTTCAATCAATTTGTCTTTCGACATTTTTAGCACTAGTTTTATGGATGTGATTTCTCCAACGAGATTTGTGAATCATCCATCTTTTATGGATTACGGCAATTATTTGAACAACCCTTTTGTTCTCATAATACCTGATAAAACAAATCTTGAAGGCAAGCTTTGACGTTTAACGAGCAACACAATAACCTTTTATTTATTCTCAATGAACATCATCACATATTCTTTTGCTAGTTACTTAGGCCATTGTAGTTCATGAATTGTGTTGTTTCGTATGACGATTCACACCAACAAATTCAGTATCAAATACTTAAGAACCACATTGTTTAATAAGCAAAGAATATAGCCATAACATGTATATCATCTATATACTTAAACTGAACAATTCTAGTCTTTTCTTTTCTGCCATATATTTATGAGATTCTCTTTCAGTATTTCCTTTTCTGTTTGAAAGAATCTATCAAGATCAATAGTGGAGTCATACATATGACACATAGTCCAAAGCGTGTATAATTAAATACCAATGTCTTTGGACTTGTACTATGAAGTAGATCACCATCATCAAATGTTTGGTGTTCTTTCAAATTCCTTTCTTTAGTAATCTCTTGGTGTAGTAAACAGTTTACCTACATCAAATATTCACCTTTATCATGGAATCGTCCATGATCAAGCTACTTTTAGCTTATAATGATGAATTACGAGTATAATGTTGCTATCCAAAACCTTTTGGTGGATTAGGACAACTAGTGTCTCCAACCCTTTGCAAATTCTCATCAAATATGAGAACATGACTTTTGCCATATTATACTCTGTCATGTTGCAACCAAAACTTCGTTTCAGATATCACAATATCTTCCACACATCATGGTTTCTGAAACAACTCTTTCAGATCCTAGATAACCTTGATATTAAGACAATCCTTTGAATATCAAGAATCATGGAGACAAACATGATACTCATACACTAACTCTTGGAATTGTCACTCTAGATTTAATACCAATTATTAAACTTCATGGAGTAACCGGAACTTACTGAAAGTTTGCAATAGGACTTTTAAACTTTAGATTAACACTTCAAAACAATACGATACCAGTTCGTAAAGTAACTAACCAGAATTCTATAGTTCTATCATCTCAATTATAACTAAGCGCAAGGTGGTAAACGGATGCCAATGACTACAACAACTATGCAAATTCACTTTGATTTAGTTTATGATAAATTGAGTTCTAATTAATAATTAAATTAATCTAGGTGAACTCCCACTCAAAACAATATCCCTCACATTGTTTTAGTGATCACACGAACCAAATCCACCACATCAAAACCGATCATCACGAGAGTTGATATAGCTTCAATGGCGAACAATCAACATGTTCATCATATCTCCTATATGACTCATGCTTTACCTTTCGGTGATCCGTGTTCCTGAGACCATGTTTGTACATGTTAGGCTCGTCAAGATCAAACCTTAGCTTCCGCATGAGCAAATCTGGCTTGCCCACGTTGTATACACTTGCGGAATCTAACACACCCGATCATCACGTGGTGCTTCGAAACAACAAGCTTTAGCAACGGTGCCAACTAAGGGTGAACACTTTATGACTTGAAATTCATGTGCATGAGGGATCATCTTATAATGCTACCGTCGTCTACTAAGCAATACAAGATGCATAAAGGATTAACATCACATGCAATTCATAATAAGTGATATGATATGGCCTTTCTTCTTTGTGCTTCCGATCTCCATCTTCTAGCACGAACATGATCTCCATCATCACCGACATTGCATCAAGGTCAATGATGCTTCTCCATGGTTGTCGTCCACCGGCTTCAACTATTACAACTACTTTGAATAGACACGCGGGTCTTAACAGAAATTAAAGACAACCATATGGCTCCTGCCGGTTGCCGACTTACAATAAGGAACATTGCATACATCATATATAATCACAATCATGGCCATATCACATCACTGCACACCCCTGCAAAACAAAGTTAGACGCCTCTACTTTCTTTGCATATTTTACGTGGTTTGGGGCTTTCAATAAGTGTCATTCTAACTTACGAACAAGAACAACAACATTGATACTAGTATTGTTAATCACCCGTTGTAAATTGGATCTTAACTATGCTAGGAGAAACAGGCACCCGCAAAGCCACTTATGCAATACAAGTTGCATGTCAAGCGTGGAGCAAGTCTCATGAACGATGTCATGTAAGGTTAGCCCGGGCCGCTTCATCCCAACATACCGCAAGATGCAAAGTACACAAGAAGCAATCGACAATAAAAGCATCAACGCCCACAATGACCATTGTGTTCTACTCGTGCAACAGATCTACATATAGACACGACTCTGATACCACTGTAGGGGTTCGTAGTATGGAAAACAAAAATTTTCTATCGCATACAAACAAACAAGCCAAGATCTATCTACTAGATTGTAGCAACGAGTCGATGGAATAACTTACCCTCGAAGATTCCAAAGCGGTTAACGAGAGCAGATTCTCGTGGGTGATGTAGTCGTACTCTTTCCGATCTCAAGATCGCGTAGACGATCCTTCCGGCGCCACGTTCCGGCAGCGCTCCCGCAGTCGGTCACACATTCGGTACTCGAGAAGACCTTCCTCTCCCTTGTTCCAGCAGGCAGCGGAGGTTGTAGCACTCTCCTCGCGATTCCGGCAGCACAACGGCGTGGTACCGGAAGTAGAGGGGAGATCTCGCAGGGCTTCGCCTTAAGCCGGAGCGAGTATGGTGGAGTATGAGAGAGGTTTTAGTGGTCTAGGGATTAGACACACCAATTAGAAGGCTCTAAACCGAAGGCTAGGGCAATTAGAAGCTCTAAACCAAAACGGCTCTAAACCGGAGGCTGTGGCTAGGGTTTAGATTTAGAGGATAGGAACTTGTGTGTCTAGGAGGGGAGCCCTGCCCCTCCTTTTATAGGTGGAGGGAGGCGCGCCTGGCGAGGGGAGTCCCTCCCAAACTCGGCCTCAAGGAGGGCCGGCGGTGGGAGGAGGAACTCCTCCCCCAAGTCGGCTTCAAACTTCCTTCTCCTCTTTCCCACTTCCCAAAATAGCCGTTTGACTTTCAAACTAGCCGTTTGACTTTTCAAACTAGGATTTGATTAAATCCTCTATTTGGTACAGCAATGACACTTAGTACATGATGCAATCATACCAACTTGATATAACACATTCATGTACCCCTTCCCCCGGAGTGCCGGACATTCCGGAACCTTCTAGAATGTTCCCGATGAAAACACCGAAATCATTCCCGAACTCCGAAACGGGACTTTCCTTATATGAATCTTATTCTCCGGACCATTCCGGATCTCCTCGTGATATCTCGGATTCCATCCGAGACTCCGAACAACATTCGGTCTCTTACTCATCATTCCATAAATACTCAACAACATCGAATCCTTAAGTGTGTCTCCCTACGGTTCGTGAATTATGCGGACATGATCGAGACACTTCTCCGAACAATAACCAATAGAGGAATCTGGAAATTCATATGGCTCCCACATATTTCTACGATTACTTTGCGATCGAATGAACCACTTACATACGATACCAATTTCCCTTTGTCTCACGATAGTTTACTTATCCGAGGTTTTGATCGTCGGTATCTCTGCATACCTAGTTCAACCCCGTTACTGATAAGTACTCTTTTCTCGTTCCCGTGATATGTGATCCCTTGTGAGCCAGTCACATGCTTGCAAGCTAATTGGATGACATTCCACCGAGAGGGCCCAGAGTATATCTATCCGTCATATGGATGGACAAATCCCACTCTTGATCCATGTGTTTCAACCAATACTTTCCGAACACTCAATGCCACCTTTATAGCCACCCAGTTACGGTGTGGTGTTTGATGTCATCAAAGCATCCATCCGGCAAAGGTGATATGCATGATCTCATGGTCGAAGGAATTAGGTTACTATGTATCAGAAAGCATATAGCAATTGAACTATTGAAATGACTTGATCTTTATGCTACGCTTATCTATAGGAGTATGTCCATCACATCATTCTCCTAATGATATGATCATGTTGTTAATAACATCTCTATGTTCATGATCAGGAAACCATGATCATATATTAACCAACAAGCTAGTTTAACAAGAGGCTTTACTAGGGACTCTTATTTTAGTTTACAAATCACACAAGTATTAATGTTTCTGGTTAATACAATTATAGCATGGTATGTAAACATTTATCATAAGTATGAAGATATGATAATAACCCACTTCATTATTGCCTCTTGGGCATATCTCCAACAGCAAGCACACACCAAAATGCATGGTGTGTGCTGTCAGCCTCACAGCACAGCTCAAACACACAAAACCATCAGCACAGTCGTGGAGAAGCACTAGTGCATATCTTCACTGCTCACACACACTAGAACAGCTAGCTTAGCTAGCAGCTAAACCAAGCACAACAGCCAGAGGCCAAACCAACCAAAACCAGGATCACATCACCAGGATGGTGACATAAGGAGGGGGACAGATCAGGTGGATAGCAAGACCAAGGTCAAGCCATCAAGATCGGGGGATGATGGGCTAGATCAAGGACTAGCCAGGAGCTAAATATACCAGGGGAGCACAAGATCAACCACAAGATCCATCACTAGCAACCACAACATCAAGTGACAGTAGTGACTACATAGACCATCACATAATCTATCTGTCTAAGATTAAACAAGCATACATGATTTGTATCACAGTCAAACTCTCAGAAAGCACCCAAGTGGGGTGAATCTATCACTGATATTTTAAAACTCTAAAAGCAAACAGCAAAGTACAAGGATCCAACCAAAACTCGGAACAACATCATTGAATTGGCTGTCAAGGTATATATTTCAATTCAAGAACAAATATAGCTAATATTTCACTTCTAGGCACACCCCTAAGATAAGGGTAGCACCTTAGAAGTTAATCTTTTGGATCCATATGATCAAGCCTACTATCATTTTGCTCCAAACCTTGATTCAAGAAACAGTAGCTGGTACCACTACCAGGACTATCTATATGAATCAACTAGATAAAGCTTAATCCCTAAGCCTCAGACCAACATCATTGGTCTTAGGGATTTCAAAAAGGAATATTTCTATTTATCTTTTAATGCCAAACTTGTCTTAAGCTTAAACCAACCCAAACAATAGATTAGAATCAATGCCATACCAAGATCGTGTCACATAAACAATTCTACGTGAATCAGAATAAGCATTTCATCTTCACAGATTCAATAAATCAATCTACCAATCATTTTCCTGTCATTACAAGAATCATAATTAAAACATTCCTAAGTATATCTTCACTGTTTGAGATCAATATGATCTCAAACCACACATGAATTCTCAAGCCAACAGTACTAAGACAGCGATTTCATCACACCGTACCCAACATCATTAATCAAGTAATGACAGTGGTAAGTTATCAAACCCACTGACTTTACCAAGCATTGATTCCAGAACAGCTATATCATGTGAATCATATGAAATCTAAACATAAAATCATCTGATAAGCCACCAGAACTATTATACTTCATCTTAAGAAGTAAGCCTCAAGCTAATAATCATTTAGCATGCATACAAACCATCAACATATGATCTAATTCATCCAGTATATAATCAACAACAGGATATGAACCCTAAATGTAAAAAATCATCTTAATCAGGACAAGACAGTAACCAGAGAGGTCACTACGAACATCTAGCATAGTATAAGAGAGAACAGAGAGAGCACAAGGGAGAGAGGAAAAGAACTCACCAAAGGTCATCCCTGGAGACTAGAAGAAGAAGCAGAGGTGGTCGACGACCATGGCGGCACGGGGAGCACCCCCAGCGGGCGCTGCGACCCATACAGCGCCACGGCGGTGACCATAGCCATGCCTAGAGGCGAGGTAAATCACCACAACATACAACAGCAGCGGCGGCGCCAGGGATCGATGCCAACCCCAAACCCTAGGATTCGGGACGGCATCGATCTGTCGCAGAAGAGCTCCATGCTCAAATCCAAATGCACAGGATGGAGGGGCACAGTCGACAACCTCCTCCTGCACCACGACGTGACCAGAACGGTCCACGATGATGGGAATCATCGGTGACGTCATCACCGGCCACGGGGTCGGGGATGGAGAAGGAGAGGAGTGAGCTCGAGGGTGAGAGACAACGAGTGAGTGGGCCGAGTGGGCTAGAACCCTTCAGGGTGGCTGTTTTGACTATGCCTAATGGGCCACAAGGGTCCAATAAGAATAAACCAGCCCAAAAAACCTTTAAGGCCTGTTTAAATAAATAGGAAAAGACCAAAATACCCCTGAAATTAATTAAATTCTAGAAAATAAAATGTAAGTCCAAAAATTTTAAATAAAATATTTTTGGATTCACAAAAATCCAAACTATCCAAATAAATTAAGATATAAAATTTTAGACATTTGAATTTTATTAAGAATTTTGTAAATTATATATTCCTTATGGAATTTTACAAAATTATTGAAAGATGATAAAAATAAATAAAAATCACTTTCATTACATATTAAAATTGTAGTATTTTTGAAAAATACTAAATAAGTATTTAATAACAATTTTTGATATTTAAGTGATAATTCCTAAAAGAATTATTAAATCAATAAAAATCAAATAAAAGGAAAATAAAATCAAAGAATATTATATTCTATTATAAATATTTTTAATATTTATACCTCCTTTATTATTTAAAAGGAATTGTTATAATCATGGGGAAAATGCATATCAAATTAAATGATGCATTACATTACTTGCATAATCATTTTGCTTCTTTAAATGTTGTCCTTACCGGGCAATAATGATGTTTTTGTAGACATAGAAGCTCAAGGTCCAGTGCAAGCATTAGACTTCACTACCTTGCCATCACAAGGCAAGTTCATCACTTGGTCATATCCTTTGAAGAGTCTTTATCAAAGTATTTGCAAATTTTGTGTTATAATATATACTCTAAAATAAATAAAATATTAATTTCACAAATAAAGAAATCATAGATATCATCCTAAGTGGTGATATAATGGAGCAATGGAACTTAGGGTTCTATTTACAACAATGATGATCAATTAGGGACTTAATAACCCCTGACATCAGTGATTCTAGCGCCATATATTACGCGTAAGCCATGAGATTTGGAATGGGACAAAGAAGTCAGTTATATCTTCTTCCTCTCGCATGAAGCCGGATGTGCATGTCGTGGCTGTTATCCTCGTAGCGTGCATATTAATTGGTAATTCATAGAGGATATGCAGCATATGGGTGGGAACCCTCATTGTCCCACGATAGTTCTGGCATCTAAAGGTTTGTACAAACCATTGTCGTAATTCATTATGTGGGCATGGTGTACACCCAAGGAGGCATGCGAGGTCGCGAAGGGGGCAGTGATTGGCTTGGACCAACTACTGGGCCCCACATCATGGAATTGTGGACGGGAAAGTACGCCCGGTTGTGCAACAAAGAGTTGATCTCTCATGGGTAAAGTAACGCACCTCTGCAGAGTGTAAGAATTGTAACTTATTACTCCCTGTTCTGGGAAGGAGCTACGAACGCGGCAGGAAAGGAACTCCACGAAAGTTCTGGTCAACCTGTGAAGGCTGGTTGTCATAGATTTTTATAATAAAATCAATCTTTGAAGAAAGATTTACAAAAAACTACATAGTGCCAAGGACTTATAGTCCGGGGTGGTAGTTAGAGCATCAAACTTCCCACCTTGCATATAATGAACTTGTTGGGTAAAACTGTTACTCATCCTTTCCTTTGATCCCTTGCTTAGACTCTGAGGATCCCGAAGACGTGTCAATGTATGCAGCCGAATGTCAAGAAGATGTGTTCTACGAGGAGCCTGACCTGTCAGGAGGTGTTGAAGGAGTGGATTACGAAATCCGTTATGGTGTCGACGATAACGAATCCAACTAAATATCCTAGTTAGTAGTAACCAACGGAGCCGAGCAGCATGAACTTTATAGAATAAGCTGCTGAGATAAACTCCTAGTCAGAGTTGCTACTTTTAAATTCCGCTGAAACACTTTATATTTTGGTTTGTAAGTTGAACCTTTTGAAGTCTTGAACTTCTGGTATTGTATTAATAATAATGTGTGAATGTTTGTAATATGGACCCACAATGTTTTGTTGTACCACTCTGAGGAATGTGATATTTACAGAACGATGTTCTGTGAGTGTCATGTCAACGACTATAGTGTACTACACATGAAGTGGTATGCTGGGTCACCGCATAATCAATCTGACATAGTATCTCAATATCCATCGGATCCTCGCAAACACAACATGTATGATTACAAATAGATGATCTTGATTATGAACGGGCTCACAAGATCTAAACATGATAGCACAAAGGAGGAGAAACAACCATCTAGCTACTATATGTACCTATAGTCCAAGGGTGAACTATTCACGCATCATACTGGAGGCTGGCACGATGATGAAGAAGTCCTCCGGGATGATCTCTCCCCTCCGGCAGGGTGCTAGGAAGAGCTTCAGACCCCCCCGATCTAGGGACGATGGTGGCGGCGGCTACGGACTGTTTTGTCGAAATCTGATCGAATACTTAGGGTTTCTGCATCAGGATGCTTTTATAGGCGAAGAGGCGAGACAGGAGGGCGGCCAGAGGGCGCACATCATAGGGAGGCATGCCCTAGGGTGGGCCCGCATGGCCCTAGGGTGTGGCCACCCTATGGCCCCCCTTCGTCTGCCCTTCGGTCTCTGAGTTCTTTCCGGTAAAATATTGACTTTGGCTTTTGTCTCATCCAATTCCGAGAATATTATCTTACTAGCTTTTCTGAAATAAAAAACAATAGAAAACAGGCAACTGACACCGTGGCATCTCATTAATAGGTTAGTCCCAGAAAATATATAAAGATACCTCAAAGTATAGACAAAGCATAGCAAAGTTGATACTAAACAAGCATGGAACATAAAAATTATAGACACGTTTACGACATATCAATGTTACAATTCTCTTACCAAAAGTTTAAACCATGTTTTAGTTTTTTATTAACTTATGTAAAATTCTCACAAACCTAAAGGTTCAAATTTTCATAAAATCTCAGGTATCAAAGACAGAATTTAAATATTACAATGCCATTATAGAATGATTTTTCAAACAAATAAAGGAACTTTCCAAATTTGAACTCTCAAAAAATAAAATAACAGAATAGAAGCATATGGGTACATATGAAACGCACTTTTGAAAAAAAAAGTCACGTGTCTAGATATTTGGTAGAAATATACCGATGTGAATTTCTCAAAATAAGTTGCCATACAAAAGGACAAATAATTATGAGTTTTATTTAATTTTTAGATTTTTGTATAAACATTCATGCTAATTAGTT
The DNA here is from genome assembly GCA_910589765.1 of Avena atlantica. Lineage (NCBI taxonomy): Eukaryota > Viridiplantae > Streptophyta > Magnoliopsida > Poales > Poaceae > Avena > Avena atlantica. The sequence continues at coordinate 481,223,111 of OU342735.1, read as the reverse complement.
CATTCTTTGAGGCTTCTAATATTTACTTCGATAGTCAAAATTTTGAGAAATACTTCCAAGCCAAGAATAAACAAGAAATAGTAAATTTATTTCTTAGGTGAAATTTACACGTGTGCTATTTAAGTAGTATTAAAAAGTAAAAAATACAAGTCATCCCCAAATAAGGTCATGTTGATCAAGTTGAAAAATTAGATACAAACAATTAGAAATTAATTGAATGGAGTAAAATACACACTAGCCTACCAGGCTACCACTCTATCAATGCAGTATATGGGTCGGAAGCCCTGACGACTAGGGGCCTAGGGCGGCCATCCCTCTGCCCCATGCTATGATCCGGCCCTACTCCCTTCCTACAACTTAAAAGGGCAATCTAGTCTTTTATCATTAATTGATCTCTAATCCGTCATGAACAGTAAGCGCAATATAAACTTCATACCGGCTAGACGTAGACATCCACCACACACCTTACAATTACAACATAAAAGAGCGTGTCCTAAACTAAGCAACATAGGCGCTTCTCTACCAATGTCACACACCTCTGAAGCACGGCAAATCCAACAAAATATATAGTGATACCATCCTCTAAATGATATCATGATACTAGTTCTCAAAATCCAATTTTCAAGTTCCAAAAAATTCCAAAAATAATTATGAGTGTTCACAAGATATGTGTTCATAATCCTTATTAGAATTTCCAGAAAAAAATACTAAACACAAAAAAACAAACTAAAAAGACAAATTGACATGTGAATAGTGTCATTTCCGGTTTTGTCTTTTTGAGACAATTCATGTTGATTTTTCAATTTCTTTTCTCCACGCGTGCTTCGTATTTGGTTCTCAAAATTTTAGGGCGTGTCAACACACACCATGTGAACACCCACAATTATTTTCGAAATGTTTAGAAACTGAAAATTATGTTTTTTAAAAGGCGTGCGCTAGGCATTCCCTGAACAATGGGGGAGTTTCCATCGTCATCATCCCCTGCGAGACACGTGTCCACCAAATTCACCCAAATCCCGTTTTTGCTGCAAAATACCCCTTTTTGCTACATATGTCTCCGTTTTTGCTTCGGAAGCAAAAAAAGTTCGTTTCAGAAAATAGAACTTCCCGCCGAAGACCTCGTCGGAGACCATGCATCAAAAAAAATGTGCTAATGTAGCAAAACCGACTTCATCGGAGACACCGTCGGAAAAAACTCGCTGGTGACTCTCGCCGGAGACCTTGTAGCAAAGAGTTGACACTGTTGTAGCAAAACCACAAGACGGTTATAGCAACAAAGTTCTTATAATATAGCAAAAAACTGACTTTTCCGGATACATGGCTGGAGACTAGCCGGGAGACCTCGCGCGGAGAACTTGTAGCAAAATATTTACGGTATTGTAGCAAAATAAAAAACGGATGTAGCAGAAAAAATGTATCAATGTAGCAAAATCTGAGACTAGCCTTTGTAGCATCGTCCACCTTAGTTTGCAGCTTCGACGAGAATTGCCATCCTTAGTCGTTAGCTCCGGCGCCACCCATTGTAGCAGGGTAGCCGTGCCACTGTAGCAGTCTCCCACCGCTTTGTAGCAGGGTCGCCATGCCTATGTAGCAGGGACGACCACCGCATATAGCAGGGTCGCCATGGCTCTGTAGCAAGGCCGCGTGGTGAGGGATCGCAGCAACGGGGCGGGCCTGCGCCGGTCCAAACTAAGGAAGGAAACCACCATGCGAGTGCAGCACGAGGAGGACGCCGGAGAAGGGCGTCGCGGAGGAGGCACGAAGCGGCGCCGACGCAGGACCTCCTTCCCGCCCGAGGACACGCGACGGAGAAAGAATGCCGACGCAGAACCTGCTTCCCGCCTGAGGACACGAGAGGAAGAAGCACGCCGACGCAGTACCTCCTTCCCACCCTGAGTGCTTCCCACCAGAGTAGCACCTCCTTCCCTATCGAGAGCAACATCTCCTGCCAAGGCGGAGCTCTAGGAGATCTAGGGCGGCGGCGGTCCAATACGCGAGCGTGATGGAGAAGAACTAGGAAAATATTGCTTGAGAGGATAAGAAAAGGGAACAGCTGACAAGTGTGGGCCCAAGGAACGATACCGATGTTAGGAAAAAGGACATGCGTGATGGGGGAGTTTCCATCGTCCGGGGATTACCACCATTTTCCTTCTTAAAACTAGTATCATGGTATCATTTCATTTAGAGGATGGTATCACTGGATATACTAGTAAATACCCCGCGTGTTGCTGCGGGATTTTGTAGAGAACGCATTTTAGTTGTGTATGAAGTACTATACAATTTTAGTAAATACCTGACACGTCGTTGCGGGATTTTGTAGAGAACACGGTTTATTGTATATGAAGCACTATACAATTTTAAGCCCCACCAAGCAGAATTGTGTAACAAACTTCTCTAGCTGTCCAATTTTTTGGTATTGGCATTGGGACATTTGATCATGAAACTTCATCCAATATGTGAAAAATATACTATCTCTCACTTCCATACAACTACAAATTTATTGATGGGGCTTACAAAAAAAAGGAAAAAAACAATTGCAAACAAAAAGCCTTCCATTAATAATCCATGCAATAGAGGCGTATATCCATGGTGAGGCCTGCCCAGATAAGAATACATCTGAAACAATTAAGTAGACAAACGACTGATTAGAAGGCGCAACTCCTAGGAGTGTCCTTGTTCTTATTACTCGCACAAAGTTACAGGAAAGCAGCTCAAAACAATAAAAAATGTGTATTGCTCAAACCCCCTCAAATAAGGTTCAGATCCATATTCATCGTTTAGCTCCGACACCAAAATAATATTACTTTTAAAATTATTCATTCTGCTAACTGAATCCTGAAATAGAATGCCAACTGTGAAGTGAAACTACATCGAGAAAGAGAACAATTGTACCTAATCTCGAATCAGTTGATACAAAATTTTCAACTAACCCAAGAATTAACTATATAGTAACATCTGCAATGAAAAATAGATGAATCATTTGGAGCTCCTAGCTAGAAAGCATCTATTTGAAGCTTCTTAATGTGATACCGAATCTTTAAAAAATCACTGTATTAGAATAACAACAACCATTCTGGTACTCTCTGATAAGGGTGTGATACATCTCTCAGCACTAAAAACACAAGCACAAATGATTCGTACAATTTAAAAGAGAATTAAAAATTTATGTCCGCATTAAATTGTATAGGACCATATGAATAGCATAACATTTATGACTGCCTTTTCTAAGAAAAATCATGACTGGATAGTAGCATATTGCTTCAGCCAAATTTCGGCTGAATGTGGAAGATACATATTAGTCCTCTTTGACAATAATGGTGCGCAATTGCTCATGGCATATTTACTCTGAATGGAGTATAAAAAATAGAGAGGTGTGTAGGGGCATACCAATTCCTTGTGAGCAGGTACCTGCGGCCAATGTCATCAAAAGCTATAGTATGAAAGATTAAAACAAACCGGCTTTGTGAACTGCTAATCCCAATTTGCAGAACAAAAACTGCTAATCCCAGATCTGTTCAAGAAAAACAATGACCTCAAAACTACATGGAAGAATCAGGATATGCGATATGGATATGGAGGTCTAGTGAGAAGAATTACCTCGTGAGGCAGGACTATGTTCTCATAGTACATCGCCATATGACCTGGCCGTTGCTGGATGACCGTTCCATCAAAAACCATGGACACCATGGTGGCATCGATTGGGGCGGTACAGGGAGGCCGATTTGCATGCGAGAGAAGATTGTGGGGATCCGATCAAGAGAAAATTGTGGGTATCTGAAGGAGACGGCGAAGTTTCCATGCGAGTACTTTGGGATGGGTTTTATGGATGGCGTTTGGCGGGGAGGCGAGAAGATATGCGTTACTTCTAGAGAGAGCGAGTGGTGCAGAGAATACAAAGAGTTGATGGTGCATGCTTGTTTTTGCGGTATCACCTACAATACAAAGTTAAGTTGTTTTATTAATTGATAGCTCACACGTGAAAAGGGTAAATATGGACGATGTGGATGACTTGATGATGTGGACCAATAAGAAGCTTGATGATATGGAAGGCTTGCATGTTGAGAGAAATCCTTTAGTGGGGGAAGTTAAGTTGTTTCATTAATTGATAGTGTTAGGAATCAATTATTAGCTAAATAGACGGTTAATAATTCCAATATTCGTTCTGTCCAACCGCTTGTACATAGCGAACCGTCGCCGCGTCTTTTCGGAACCGATGTGCCTCTTCCGAATCGACACGAAGCATGTAACCGACTATGTATACACGACTGTTGGGTATTATAAAAACCCCAGTCACTATCAATAAAAGTACTCATTTCCTTTCAATCTTTCTGTCTCTCTTCACGTCATCAGCACTGGCTCTGCCTACAGCAACTAGGCCGCACGGAGAAAAGAACAGAGAAAAGGTGAGAAAAGGATGGCTTTCCGGATGCCGTCGCTGCCGGAACTTGCCTTTTCCTTCGCATGTTTTGTTGCCAGTGAGCATCGCCGCTTCCATTTTCATCGCCGGATACTCGACCTTGTCGCTGCATGTCGCCGGAATTTCGGCAGGAACTTTGTCCGCCGCCTTCAACGTCGCCATAATAGGAACGGTGGCCTCCGCCACCGCAGGGCACCGCTTGGTGTCTCTCGTCGTCGCTACAGCCCTGGTGGTGGTTTCCGCCGCCGCCACAATCGGAACCACCTCCGTGGTAACCGCTGGGCGCAGCGCCGCCACTCCCTTGGAGCACCAGGACCAAGTACCAGGGCAGTTGTGCCCCGGGAAGAGATTCCGATCGCGCCCGAGGTTGGTGTCGTGCCGGAGGTTGTCGCCGCAGTACCAGACGCCGTTGTTGCGCCGGAGGTCGCCCGCGTACCGGAAGCTATTGCAGAACAGGTTGTTGATGCCGAGGATTTGGACGAGGCCTCTGCCTCCAACATCACCGCCGACGTCGACGACCTGCTGCCTCCTCCGCCTGCCTTTGTAGTCCCGCCCATGGAATGGCTGCTAGGCGGGCCGAGTGCCGGTTGGCTCATCGACGACCCGGAGCGCTACTTCAGCGACGAGGAAGAAGAGGCAATGCCTCCGCTGCAGTACTACTTGCGCCACGGGTACGGCCCCTGCCCCCCCGTCTCCGACGCCCTCCGACGAGGACCCGGAACACTTCGCTCCGCCAGGCTACGCCCCCGTGACGGAGTCGTTCCAACCGCCAACTGCGGTTCCCATGGACGTACCCCAGCCGGTGATGAAGGAGAAGGAGAACGACGTCGCAGCCTCTGCTCGCGTTGTCCCCGCGCTCCCCGACCTCAACCTCCCCGCGCAGGATCTGAAGGAGAAGGCCAAGGACACGGCGCCGTCAGCCTCGCTTCCGACGCCCTCGCCGGAGGTCCGCGTGCTCCTCCGTCGCTTTGCATCAGCCATGGCGGCTCGCCCTGCCGGCATCCGCGCCGGGACTTGGTCCCCGACGAAGCTTGGCCTCACCGACCGCGTGGGGGTGCTCCGCCTCAACTCCTCTTCCGAGGAAACGAGCTGGCGCTGAATCGTCGGCCGCGGGTGCCAGCGTGAAGCAGGGCAGCGGCATCAAGAGGAGATGAGGAAGACGACGGGATTATCCCCAAATCACTCTGTTTCCTTTTGACCTGCTGGTCCAAAGTAACGCTAGGCTGGGAGCGGGTCATGGCCCTACAGGCCACCTTAGCCGTGAAAATAAATAAATAGACTAACTTTGTTACATCAGCATCTTGACATATTATATTATTTCTAAGCCATGATCTGTCTTTTACCAGTATTGACTGTTTGTAAAAATCTAGGACCCTCTCTTCGTCCATTATTCAGTCTACGAGTATATTATAATGTGACATATATTTGTCTTTAGCATTTTGCATAATGTTATTTGGTACAACAATTTAATTTTGCGCTTGAAACTAAATTTTCTTAAAAAATAAAAATATGTGACTATCTTGAATATTATTTGTGAAACACAAGGTAATGGCATCTACTGCATAAATGCAGATTATCCATTACTATGAGGCGTACTTATTAGTCCTTTCGACAATAAGATTACTTACAAGTGCTCTTTCAAATAAATTAAGATAAAAGTATAACACAAGGTAATAGGATAAGGCGTCTACCGACACTCGTCGGACTATGCTTCCTACTACTGAGAGATGTACTCTGCAAATATGAAGATTATCTACAATGTGTTAACTTGAAATTCGAAGATCTACACATATACGAGTTATAAGCATCTGCTTAAATCCAAATGTTCCCCTAGAACAATTTTGTTGTTTACCAAACTACATTTTACTCTCTAGTAAAATTAATTAAATGCATGATCACATGCAGGAAAAATGGGTGATATCAATAAAAAAGATTTCCAAGAACTGCAAGTTGATGGAAGTAATTATTTATCATGGGCTATGGATACGAAAATAAACTTAACTAGTCGTAACCTTGGTCCTACAATTATCACACACCCTGAAGATGCTCCGGAAATACCCCTAGTGGTAAAGTATGCGGCATTACATTTTATAAGGCACCACCTCCATCCTGATTTAAAAAATGAATATATGATGGAGGAGAACCCACTAGCCTTATGAAACTCCCTGAAGGAGAGATACGACCAACAAAGAGCGGTTATGTTTCCGGAAGCCGAGAGAGAATGGTCTCTCATAAGGTTTCAGGAGTTCAAGTCTGTTGCGGCATATAATTCTGCCGTGCATAAAGTTAACTCCAAACTGAGATTTTGCAACAAACAAGTTTCAGATGCGGACTTAATAGAGAAAACTTTATGCACCTTCCATCCCTCGATGCGGATATTGCAGTAACAATATCGTCAACAGAAATACACAAAGTACTCTGAGCTTATATACACATTACTTCAGGCTGAGAAGCATGGTGAACTTCTCATGAAAAATCATAATTCCCGCCCAACGGGCGCCATGCCACTCCCTGAAGCACATGCTAATGCTCATTTTACTAATAAATTTGGAAAACCGTAAAAGGAACTTCCGGAAATTCAAGGGAAAGTGGAAAAAGAACGATGGTCAATCTAAGGGGAAAGGTTATTTCAAGAAAAATGATCGAACTGACAAATCTCAAGTTTGTCAAAGGTATGGATGTGTGAATCATCGTACAAACAAATGTCGCATTCCCAAGCACCTCGTGGATCTATACATGAAGTATGGAGGAAAAGGGAAGCAAGTTCATGGAAACAAGGCTGAAGCTCACTTCAATGCCATAGAAGACAACCCTCAAGCTGGTCCTTCTCAAAGTGCTATAGAAGAATTTAAGCCAAAGGACGACATCATCATCGATGAAGACATGCTTGTGGATTACACTCAAGATGTTTTTGGAGACTTAAATTAATCTCCATAAACAATTGATGTCATTTAGCCATTTAAACACAACGATATGTTATATATTATATAACAATAACTAGAATAAAGTCTTTCAGACTATGTATATTATGTGAATCAGACATAATATTGTATTGTATTTATATTTCATATTTGTGATGTAAATACTATGTATGTAATTTGATGAATATATGAATAAAATAAACTTATTCTAAAATATTCCCTTTCTATTTTTTTTTTAGAAATTTTACAGGAAACAATCTGATGGAAGAAGAATTATGTCTAGTGGATAGTGCTACCACTAACACAATTTTAAGGGAAAAAAATACTTCCAAACTCTTACCAAGAAAAAGGAAGATGTTATGACTATAACTGGGAGTAACAAAGCAATTATTGGTTCGGGAAGAGCCACATTCACACTTCCTATGGGTACTACTATTGTAATTCAGAATGCGCTCTTGTATCCTGAATCCACACGTACCCTTATAAGTTTCAAAGATATCTGATCAAATAATTTCCATCTTAAAACTGTAAAGATGGATAAGAAAGAATATTTGCTTTTAACAAAAAGCGATGGATATGAGGAACAAACTCTTGAAAAATTACCTTCATTTTCATCCGGATTATACTTTACATACATCAAACCCGTACTTTTTTTTGCGTACAAAATATTTTTTCAAAATCTTGATAAATTCAAGACTTGGCATGATCGCCTTGGTCATCCTGGAATAGGTATGATGAGAAAAATTATAAGCAATCCTGTTGGTCATAATTTACCAATTAAACGATTTCCTAAATCATCAGATTTTGTATGTACTGCATGTGCTACGGGAAAACTAATAACTAAGCCATCCCACCTCAAGGTGAAAAATGAGTCACTCAATTTTCTTGAAAGAATTCAAGGAGATATATGTGGTCCAATACAACCTTTATCTGGACCATTTAGGTACTTCATGGTGCTAATTGATGCATCCACTAGATGGTCACATGTGTGTTTATTATCCACACGTAACCATGCCTTTGCCAAATTAATTGCTCAAATTATCAGATTACGAGCAAATTATCCTGAACATAGGATAAAAACAATAAGAATGGATAATGCAGCTGAATTTAGTTCACGGCATTTAATGATTATTGTATGGCTTTAGGTATTCATCTAGAACATTCAGTACCTTATGTGCATACTCAAAATGGTATGGCCGAATTTTTAATCAAAAGAGTAAAGCTAATTGCTAGACCACTATTGCAGAATTGTAATTTACCAACCTCTTGTTGGGGACATGCGGTTTTACACGCCGCAGATCTGATACAAGTCAGACCAACTGCATATCATGGAACTTCCCCGTTTCAAATAGTACGAGGTAATCAGCCAAGTATTTCCCACCTGCGAAAATTCGGTTGCGCTGTATACATGTTGATATCACCACCGCAGCGTACCTCCATGGCCCCCCATAGAAAATTAGGAATCTATGTGGGATATAATTCTCCGTCAATTATAAAATATTTAGAACCCCTAACAGGGGACCTGTTTACAGCCCGGTACGCTGATTCAATTTTTGATGAGGATCATTTCCCGACATTAGGGGGAGAAACAAACCACAATGAATGCCAGGAAATAGATTGGAATGTGGCAGGCATCCAATCCTTAGATCCACATACTAAAGAATCTGAATCTGAAGTTCAGAGAATAATAGATTTGCAACACTTTGCAAACAACTTGCCAGATGCATTTACTGATCACAAAGGTGTCACTAAATCTTATATCCCTGCAGTTAATGCACCAGAACAAGTAGAGGTACCAAATAAAACTACTCAACCCCCAATTACAAATAAAAGGGGGAGAAATCTGGTCACCAGGGAAAAGGATTCTCAAATGCCACCGCGGAAACAAAGAAAATCACTAAATGCAAATCGACCTGAAGTTAATAGACACCAAACAGATGTTCAACATCAAGAGCCCATCATAAATGTGCTCACAAATTCTAATGCTGGGACATTGAAACAACCAGACTCCGTTTTTATGGGAAATCACACGGTGCCTGAGGTAACCAATGAAATCTCCACAAACTATATCGATTCGGGAGAATCATATAATAGAAAGGCTACACTTGTCGACACATATTTCTCCTCTAAAATTGCTAAAACCCTTCAACTGGATCCAGAGCCAACATCTATGAAAGAGTGCCTGAAGCGCTCAGATTAGCCTAAATGGAAGGAGGCAATTGAGGCAGAACTGCGATCGCTTAATAAAAGAGAGGTATTCTCTAAAGTAATACCTACTCCTCATAAAGTTTTCCCTGTGGGAGCTAAATGGGTTTTCGTTCGAAAAAGGAACGAAAATAATGAGGTGGTGAGATATAAAGCGAGGCTAGTAGCACAAGGGTTTACGCAGAGACCCAGTATCGACTACGACGATACATATTCTCCTGTAATGAGTGGAATTACGTTTCGATACTTAATATCATTGGCAGTACAAATGAATTTATCAATGCAGTTAATGGATGTAGTGACCGCTTATCTATATGGATCACTCGATGCGGATATTTATATGTAAGTCCCTGATGGACTTAAAATTCCGAATCCAAACATAAATCGCAACATGTATTGTGTAAAATTACAAAAGTCACTCTATGGCTTAAAGCAGTCGGGTAAAATGTGGTATAACCGGCTTAGTGAGTTCCTTATCCATAAAGGATACTCGAATAATGATGATTGCCCATGCGTTTTCATAAAGAAATCCTCAAAGGTATTTTGCATCATCTCAATTTATGTTGATGACCTCAACATCATTGGTAACACGGCATATATATCTGTAGCACGCAATCATTTAATGACGAAATTTGAGATGAAGGATTTGGGACAAACCAAATTCTGCTTAGGTTTACAACTTGAGCACCTTACCTCAGGAATACTCGTTTATCAGCCCGCATATATTCAGAAAGTTTTGGAAAAATTCAATATGGATAAATCATATCCATCCAAAACACCCATGGTCGTCAGATCCCTTGATAGAAAAAAGGATCCCTTTAGACCTAGGGATGATAACGAAGATGTATTGGGACCTGAGTTCCCATACCTTAGTGCCATAGGAGCACTGATGTACCTTGCTAATTGTACTAGATCAGATATTGCCTTCGCAATTTGTTGGCTAGACATAGTGCTGCTCCAACAAAACGCCATTGGGCTGGAGTAAAGAATATCTTCAGATATTTACAAGGTACTAAAGATCTTGGTTTATTCTATCAGAAAAATCAAGAGATGACTTTGACTGGCTATACTATGCTGGCTATCTTTCTGATCCCCATAATGCTAGATCACAAACAGGGTTTGTATTTTTATATGGTGGAACTACTATTTTGTGGAAGTCCACAAAACAGACTCTTGTAGCAACTTTCACTAACCACTCTGAAATAATTGCTTTATATGAAGCCTCACGAGAGTGTGTATGGCTTCGCAGAGTGATTAATCATATACAAACATCATGTGGTATTGGTTCATTAGAATCACCAACTATTATCTATGATGATAATGCCCCATTTGTTACTCAAATGCATATGGGATATATTAAAAGTAATATTACAGAACATATTGCTCCAAAACTGTTCTTTCTTCATGAATTACAGAAAAATGGAGAAATTAATATTTTGCAAACAAAGTCATGTGACAATCTTGCAGATTTGTTCACTAAGTCTTTACCAACATCTGCATTTCAAAAATGCATTCATGGCATTGGTATGAGACGACTTCAAAATTTGCAAAGTTCAGGGGGAGAAATCTCCTAGGACTGAACTTAGTATTTAATATCCGATAACAATATATTGTACTCTTTCATATGAGTTCTCCAATGGATTTCTCATACAGATTTTAATGGTACAATTATTATACCAACGGTATATTAAATTCTTATATTCTCCTTATATTTTTCCAACAGGATTTTAGAAGACAAATGAATACAAGATTGAAGATTCTTAAAGTCTCAAGATCAAAGACGATCAAAGTATTCAAGACTTTCCGACGTAAAAAATATATGATGATTCTCAAGACAATAAAGATAGAAACAACGTTGTCCAAGGGAGAGTGTTAGGAATCAATTATTAGCTAAATAGACGATTAATAATTCCAACAGAATATTCGTTTTGTCCAACCGCTTGTACATAGCGAACCGTCACCGCGTCTTTTCGGAACCGCTGTGCCTCTTCCGAATCGACACGAAGCATGTAACCGACTATGTATACATGACCGTTGGATACTATAAAAACCCCGGTCACTATCAATGAAAGTACTCATTTCCTTTCAATCTTTTTGTCTCTCTTGGGATAGCTCACTCATGGAAAGGAAAGGGTAAATATGGATGATGTGGATGACCGAATGATGTGGACCAATAAGAAGCTTGATGATGTGGAAGGCTTGTATGTTGAGAAAAATCCTTTAATGGAAGACTTCTATTTATATAGATACTTTCTCCAATCCATATTACTTGTCGTTAAAATGAATATACGTAACGCTAAAACATATATAAATACATCTTTGAGAGAGTATAAAGATTCTCGAAGGAGTACGTACGTACCTGAGGCGTGGCGACCGAAGCATGCTTGCGTTGCGTGTAGATAGATTGCGTGCGTATGTCTGGAACACTGAAAAGAAAATTGCCCGCGGCCAACCTGTCAGTGGCTAGAATACCCCCTGACTGGAAAAGACCACGTGTACACGTCAAAGTGTCCCACACGACCGGTACCTACCCCTCGCCCTCGACGCGACCGTCCACCCCGCGTCGTCTCCGACCACCGCCGCGGTAACCCTATACCCCGGCCGCCATGGCGGACCCGCCGTCCATAGCCGCCATAGCCTCGCCGCAGCCCGACCAGCTTGGCGCTTCCGCCTCCGGCCCGCAGAACTCCAACCCTAACCCCCTCCTATCCCCCCAAATCCCTCCCTCCCCCACCGTCTCCGACCTCTCCGCAATCTCCTCCCCGCAGCTGGACCCAGCTGCAGCAGCTGCAGTGGGGGGATCCGCGGACTTCCCGCCTCGTCCGCAGCAGTTGCAGGCGCCTTCGCCCACGCAGGCAGCGGCCGGCGCCGGAGGCTTCGGCCAGATCCACCGCTCGGGTTCGGCCTCACGCCTCGCCGCTGCCAGCCAGCTTCCGCAATACTCCGCTGCGACGGCCAGGATGTACGGAGGACAGATGAGCTTCTCAGGTGGCGGAGGGCAGCTGGGGCAGCAGCAGCAGATGGCGGCGCGCGCGGCAATGCTTGGTCAGGGGCAGCTGGGGATGATGCAAGGGCAGGGCAACGCGGTCTCTGCTGCACACTACGGGCTCCAGTCACAGATGATGGCACAGGTAAAGTTGGGGTTTCAAGCTCGTATAATGCCATAAGTAAACTGATGAATTTCGCATTTCATCGGGCATAAATGCTACTTGTAACAGGAAGGAATGAAGAAACAGTTATGCTTTTAATGTAAATAATCTATTCCAGAAAGATCTCGATTAATTCTTGCTAGACATTTTTTTTTATCACTTTATTTTTAACATTCATACATAGGAGCAGTTTTGTAGCATCTTATAGTGAATTAACCAGTCAATGCCTGGATAAAATAAAATGTAGCAGACTAGCATTGGAAATGGAAGCTATTCGAATTGACTCCAAAGTTCTGGATTCGCAACCCATTTCTTTCTACTCCCTCTGATCCTCTAAAAGCTGTTTTGGGGCATTGTCACGGTCTTCAAAATACAACTTTCAGTGACCCCCAATTTCCACTGTAACATATTTACAAAATCCAAAATGATCCTATGTTCTGAAAGTTCTATTCAAGAAGAATTCTGATGGGTATACTCAAGTTTTTCGTTGGTTCCATATCATGGAGAGAGGGAAGGAGGCCACCTCTTGGGGACGGTGCAATAAAAGTGAATATCTGTTTAGATTTAGGATCTGCACTGAACTCATTCAAATAGTAAATGTTGGTCGTTGTGCTTGTCAAGACTAAATGCTTGTAAAGAATTCAACACTAAATTTCAAGCCCCCAGCAAAAGGTCTTCTTTTTTTTGAACTTTATCTATGTGCTCAGATATATTTCATGTATCTGTGTTAGGTTTGGAATTGCTTAAAAATTAAAGAAATGGGAAACCCATTAAGAAGAACAGTATTGACCCATTCTATACCTTTGCTTACAATGTAATGACGAGGTAAAATTGTTTCAGAACCAGTTAACTGCAAGTAGCTGGTTATAAGCCTAGTAGTGTGATTTAACTGTCCTCTTAATGCAGCCAAGGCAAAAAGGAATCGTACAAGGTGCACAATATAATACTGCAAATGCTGCTCAAGCATTGCAAGGGATGCAATCCATGGGAGTCATGGGTACTTTGGGGATAAACCAGATGAGACCAAATGGAACCATTCCATATAGTGCTCAACAACGTTTTGCCCATGCACAAATGAGGCCACAGCAAGCGTTGCAGCAAGGCGCACTATCTCCACAGGTACCTCTACTGACTTTTTCATTTGTAAGAAGTAATTATCTTTTGCCCCCCTGCACTGTGTTCTGTAAGTTACTTGTCCGGTTGTAGTATCTGTCCATGGCCTTGTGGTAGTTCTAGTGTCGAATGCTATGATTAAGCAAGGTTCTTGGAAGCACATCTGAGGCAATAACCAATATCTCTGCAGCCTTTATTCATATATAGTGCTATGGGGCGAGATGAAATTTCTACGGAAAACGGAAGGAAATCAAACACAAGTTGAGAACTTGAGATATTGTGTTTGCCTACTCTTTCTATTACCAGGGTTTACCACATCTGCATTCCACATGTTACATGCTGCCACTGTTCACTTGTTTATATCAGTTACCCAAAGACTTCAATGTTATGTTGTATATTCTTTTTGAAACACTACAGCCTTAGACTTCAATGTTCAGTTATCCAATGACTTCAATGTTACATCGTTTTATTTATCAGAAGGTAGCTGGTCAAGGCTTGGCAAGAACAGCATCGATTGCAGCATTAAATTCACAACTACCTGGAGCATCACAAAATGGACAGATGATGCAGATGTCACCTCAGCAACAGCAACAATGGTTGAAGCAAATGCAATCATCGATGGCTTCACCTGTTTCTTCACATCAACTTCAGCAGCAACAAAGGATGATATTGATGCAGCAACTTCAGAAAACCGGACTGACTCCACACCAGATTGCACAGGCGCAACAACAGCATCCACATCTCAATGCCCAACAGTTGATGCATCAGCAGCAGATTATGCAGCAGCTTCAACAGCAGCAACAGCAACAATCTCCTAGGATGTCAGCATCTGGTTCCCAGAAGTCTGCAAACTTGACAGGATCGCAGCCAGGCACGCCTTTGTCAGGTGGAACTATGGCTGGTGGAAGTGGAAGTCAAGGAGCAGAAGGAACTAACCAGCTCCTCGGGAAGAGAAAAATACAAGATTTGGTTGCACAGGTAATTGCATGCCCTTTTCAGTGGACATGCCTTTTGACTTGTATATCGTTGGTGTAATGTGATTCATGTTTTCAGGAAATTTCAGCGATACTCTCTTTCGTTTGGAAGCATGTTCGGTTTGTGGTTGAATATACTTTGGTCCATCTTTGAATTTGAAACCTTTGTTTCAGGTGGACCCCCTTGGCAAACTTGATCCAGAAGTGGAAGATTTGGTTTTAGAGATTGCTGATGACTTCATTGAGTCGGTACTGTGATAATACTTTGTAGATCATGCCCTATCTCATTCAGATATCTAGTAGTTTCATGTCTGATTTTGTTCATAATTTTTCTGCTGGAGACATCTTGTGATTTTGCTGACTTCGGTTTGTCACTAGGTGACTGCATTTGCGTGCAGTCTGGCAAAGCACCGGAAGTCGTCAGTTCTGGAAGCCAAGGATGTGTTACTGCATCTACGTCTGTTCTCTCTCTCTCCCTCTCTCCCTCTCTCCCTCTCTCCCTCTCTCTCTCTCCCTCTCTCTCTCTCATGTGGTACAGCTTTCTTTTGTCCTTATTAGTTCAGTCTTTATTTCATGCAGAGAGAAATTGGCATCTGACAGTTCCTGGATTCTCAAAGGAGGACAAGAATCCTCAGAGAAATTATGTAAGATGAAGGGTATTTTGTCATTACATCTGTTTTATATGAAACCACCACAACACTGTGATCCCTTTATCATCTATACATATGCATTTGGGCTATGGACTAATCCTACTGAACTCTACTGGCCATGCCGTCATCCTGACTATTTCAGTACATTTGTTGAGTTTATAGTGTGGGCTTGGATGTTGTCAAATCGGTAATCTGCCACATAGTATGAACAGTTCTGTACCTAATGATTTCTCACTTCAATTGACTCCATTACATCTGCTCATTTTGACAGTTCGTGGTCATGGCTGAGAATAAATGTTGTCTATATAAATCTCAGAATAGAAGCAACTGATGACATGAAGTGCATCAGTGATGCTGAATGTACATTAGTTATTTTAGGATGTTGAATTTAACGCCAGGGTGTAGCTATTTCGTCTCCCTTGAAAAAATAACAGGGGTACAAATGTATACCAAGAATTTTTTTGTCTTTACTCATAGCATAGACAAAATTTCCCTGAAAATGAATATCACATGTAACCTTCTTTTAACTCGCTTCTACTCACATCTGCATTACTACTATCAACATGCACATGCAAAAGGTTGACTGAATTTTAGAACTGCGACAGGTGAAGGCAGTGGTGGACCCCCAACAGACCGAATGTGAAGCTGCTGTAGTTAGAAGCACAAGCAATAAACTTGCCACTAACAACTCAATTACCAACCATCAGACAAGAGGTCCTGTGGGGGAGCCTTCGCCAACACCTACAGTGGGCCCTCTGTCAAAAATTCCTCGCTTCTGAGCTCCATGATGTTCCCCTTGGTGGAAGGTAACCTCTATGTAAGTCCACTTATGTGCATATAGATGTTCGTGTTCACAACACTGCTGGTCAAGCCAAAACATTCTTCAATATAGTACTGCTATCAGTTGGAAATCACAATAACTCTCCGTTGAGAGCCTTTGGTTGGATGTGTCAGTGTGTCCCTAACATGTTTGTTACGTTCACAATGATATTTTACTGAGAAATAAATTATCCACCATGTGTTCCGTTCAGTTTCCAGTGTTCTTCTGATCAATCGCGGTTAATATTCTCATGAGTACCTAGTTTCCCGTTCAGTTTCGCATTAGCATGTTCACATGACCATAGGCATAGATAGAAATGCCTCCACCATGTTCTTACAGTCTCAAACAATTAGCATATAGACAGAAATCTATGTTTCTGCTCTTGCATATCATCTTTGTTCTGTGTCATGACGTCGAATGGTTCGTCTTACTTACCAGTTGAAGGTTCCAGTACAGGTTCTAGGACATCTGGACCCACCAATGGTCTCTAACCCGATAGTGGAAGCACAATAAATCTTTGAGCATCTGTGGGCAAACTTCGGCTGCTTGTTTGTGTACCCACCAGCCTGGACGCTTTTCTCCAAGGGAAAGGCAGTTGCTGACTGACAGATCTTTTGCAACAGGCTATTGCATGTGTCATCTGTAACCTTATTAGACATTGGTTCCATGAGTACTCGTAGCTTGCCCTGTTCGTTGTACATAATGTTTTGTAAACAGGGCACCCATTTGCGGTTTAAATGTTATTATGTGCATGCAGAATTCATATTCTTGCATCCCCCCCCCCCCCCCCCCCCCCCCCTCTGCTGTGGTCACTTGTTGCACGCCAACTTTTAAGTCAAGATAGCTATTCCCGGAGCAACAGTGACCAACGCAATGCTATATTCATTCGGTGAAAACAGAAACTGAGTATTCCACAGTTTGGAATTGTGAGAGCAGTACGACCATACAAGCACAATCATGACAATTCCATGCAACAAGGGTGGCAAATCCTACTCAAACTGTATACACAATTAAACAGTGCAAGCGTACAGGCAGTACTTCTCAACCAGCGCAATGTAAACCTGTCCACGCTGCACTCTATAATGGTGCACTGGAAAGAATGGATACACATATATCTGCATGCACCGTCATGTATGTACAAGAGACCTGGATGAGACTACCAAATTCCTACAAAAATGTCACCTACGGGCAGTTCCTTCTTCTCTGGGGTTCACGTAGGAGACTCAGCGAGCACTAACGTGTGCCACCAACCACATGAGACATTCAGTGGGCGGTATGCGTCCACAGGAACAATGCAAGGCACATTTCTGTCCATCGAGTCGCCAAGACCCAGCTGCACGCGCAACTCCAAGTTCAGATTTCAGAGCAAAGCTTGCCGTGACTATAAAAAAAAAGATACCGCAGCAACTTCTTCCAACTTCACCTGTGAAAGAACAGAGCAAGAGATACCTACCTGGCCGTACTTATTCCATCCCCAGCAGAAGACCTCTCCTTCATCTGCAAAAAATTCATAACAGTGTTAGAATTCGACAGGAAAGACAAGGAATGAACCCCTTATGGGGACATCACACCTAGATTAAGGGACTATACAATATCACACCATGATTTCAGATGTATATTGCGACAAGACATTGATAATGCTTGCTAATAGCATGGTTTAGAACAAGTTCATTCCAGAAGAAAACACAACCACTCCGAAGTACCTGTTATTATGGCACTATGACGAGCTCCACAAGAGACCGATCTTGCATTCTTATCATCCAAGCTTGGGGCGTCCACCAATTTTGGTATAGTCTGCATCCAAAGGAAACAGCAGTCTTACAGTAAGATTTATCATGTATTCCATGAAGCCACCAGACAGCTATGGACATTTTTTGGGGCAGGCATTCTATCAAGTACTTAAGCCAATGCAGTTATTCTTCCTCAATTCATAGCCCTAAATAAGTTAATTGATGAAATTAGGATGGAAAAAATAATCAGAGCTCCTACCTCAGCTTGATCAGAACCAACCCCCAGCTGCCCAAACTGATTGCCTCCAAAGGAATAGACAGCACCATCTTCAGATATGCATACAGTGTGCCACAACCCTGCAGCAACATCTTGCATCTTCACTCCTAGAATAGATGATACACATGTTGGACTCAAAACATCATCCGTATTCCCTTGTCCACACTGAAAATAAAGAGCACAGTAATTAAGAACACTGAGCCTCTAACAATGTTTAGTTGATCATAGCAAGTATCAAACTGCATGAATATTATGAAATGTCATCTCAAAACATACAACACAACTCAAGTACATTAGATTATTCATTGTCATTATAACGTCTCAAGTAAAAATAATAGCATGAAAGTGAGACACCCAAAAGATTGTCGTGCATGCTTCATCATGTGTGCATAAAATTAAACTGGAAATAGCACATACCGCATTTTTATTGGAAAGTAATTACAAGATGAACTACTTTGATGGTACTTCTCGATTAAACTAGTCATGTCAGTGGTTGATCATGTTGATCCATAGTTAAAGTGTGCAATACAAATACATTTCTAACCTGAGTATATCTTCTGCTAGGTTGTGAATGTATTTAACAGATATAGAATATATTACAGAAACCACTAAGTTGTTTCATCCAACCGATACTACAAGATAGAAAAGGCTAACCTGTCCGTACAGTCCCCACCCAAAAGCAAGAAGTGCTCCAGAATCTGCGAACAAGAGCTAACAGTTAAAAAGTGTAGGGAGCTTTCTACTAAAAATTAAGGGCGCTTTGTTTTCAAAGTATTGCAATAAGGGGACAAGGACAAGAAAAAACAAAAACGGACTAGTTCCTAATCATTTGCCTCCTCAGTCCCAACACCGTGGCCAAACCACACAGATTCCAAAGACCTCAGGTCCTCTTGCAGCAATCAGTGATACATCCAATGGCAAAATACCACTATATTTTCTCTTGAAAGTAATGTTTGAACTCACATGAAGATACATCTTGCGACATGTGAACACTTGCTAATTCGTGGTTTGATTGGAGAAATATCATCCAGAAGCAAACTCGTCTTAGATTCACAAGTCAGATGGTTATGCATTTGTGCAAAAAAAGTACTACATTCAAAATTGGTTTGAATACCTAAATTGGGTAATCTAAAAGTAAGCTACCAGTATCTTACAAATTGGACTGTTGAAAAGGGTCTAAGCAAGCAGCACACCTTCTTGAATAAGTTATTGGCTAGGTATGCAAGCATGATCCCGCCAATATCCTGCTTCTAGTTCATTTTGAGATTTCTAGTTCAAATTTTGGTGTCAAAACTTGAACTAGAAATCTCAAGATGAACTAGAAGCAGGATATTGGCAGGATCCCACTCGACACCTTATTATTTGCACGCCACCTCGATATCGAAGATGATAGGTACTGCCTCTACATGGAAATGGTAAGAGAGCTACCAGGGAGAGTTTGAAAGAAAGAACAGACCTGTTACCACAACACTATGGCGACCTCCACAAGCAATGGACTTCACACGATTTCCCATGACCTTATTGACATGCCCTTCAGTGTTTCTGTTGCCTTTCGTAGCTGCTGACCGATCCTTGCCATACGAAGCCGATTCAATGCACGGTATAGGATGAGGAGAGGAAACTGTCCTGATTCTGGACCCCAGACCCAGTTGCCCTTCTCCTCCATATCCCCATCCCCATACTTGACCAAAATCTGAAGTTTTCATAAAACATTGGGTGATAATCAGCAAAGCTCCCTACAGAAGTAAAAAGAATAGTACTAGCACACAACTAAATGCAATACCGTACATTACCTGATAGTGCTAATGTATGGCGGCCACCAGCAGCTACTGCCGCTATTTTCACTCCAGTATTAAATGTCACAATACAAGGTGGTGCGGAAAGGTTTTCATCATTAGATGTCGAACTGTCTTGGCCCTGTTTTGCTGAAGACAATCGACGTCTCTTCGTGCTATCCTCGGTACCTCTACTTTCAGAAGGACCAGATGCCGCTCCGCTACTTGTCCTAGATACCTGTGACCTGGGACTCACTGCAATGGAATTACCATTGTTACCATTGTTATACATGATATATCTGTAAGCAGTTACTAGAGGAAGCTTAAATGCTTTTCAGTTTTCACAATGCAGATCTGAAACAAGTTAGGTAGTATGTGTCACAACCTTGGTCACTGGCAACTGCACTTTGTCGTTCATCCTTCTCCAAAGTTCCAACCGAAGATTGGTTTGCAACAACCCTTCCAGTTGGAACACATTCTTTCCAACCCCATGTATAGACAACCCCTTCATCTGGTTCAGCATAATAACAATTATGAGGACAGTACTGATACGAAAACTATGAGCTCCTCACTAAGTATGAAGTGTTACATGTCTGATTAGCTGTGTACCTGTTATTGCAACACAATGAGCCCACCCAGCATCAGCCCTCACTATGGCAACATCACTAGGAAGAGGAAAAGCCTCTGGAGTCTCCTGAGAGGTGCAAGACACTTCTTTAGTAATGTCATCCGAGTGTTCTCGTCGTGCAGACAGAGAGCAAAGGCGACAACAATGTTAGCTTTACCTCGTGCTTTCCAGCAGTCACATAACTTTGTCCCATATCATCAGTAGATCCCCAGGTGAGGAGTTTTCCAGACTCTTAAGCACATGAAAAACACAAGTCAGTGTGTAGAACTAGATCACATTGACCAAGACAGCCTAATGAAAGAAAATGTTCAGTTCGACATATCACTGAACAAATGTTATCTTTTGGAAGGCGGTTAGAATGAACAGTCTGAATTTGTACACACTGATTATGAACATCAAGAAATTCTATGGAGATTGATGCAACCAACTAAAGGGCAAATCGAAGAAAGGATTCGAACAGACAGTCCAAGAATTTGAGGCCCTTATTCATCCTCCTCTTTCTAAAATCGGAATAAGGCTCCAGAAAAATCGGAAATAAACTTTGTTCGAAAAATGTCACCCTTCCTCTCATTTTCCCTCATTATTTGGCACTCGGTGGAACAAATCCCAAACACACACATTCGCTCGCCACTGAGAAATGGAGTACAACATAATCAGACCACGCGAACCTTTGCCACAATGATTGAAAAGAGACGCCTCAAGGTCAAATCAATGATCGTGCAAACTCAACCACCCTTGAAAATGCAACTTCACAGCCAACTGTTTCAAATGCATCCTAGACTCCCTGTTTGAGAAAATTTCAACACGGTACTCTTGCAAAGTACTCGCATCGCAAAACGCTCCTTCACTCGTCAGGTCGCAATCCTACAAGCAAACCCTCCACAGAAACCGCACAAGCCGACACAGCCAGTAGATCTACCATCAGCAAATTAAGGAGAAGAGCCAACGAACAAACGAACGAACGGGGAGAAACAGAGCACAAACGGAACAAAAATATGGGAAGGGAGAGCGGGATGCGTCACCGGAGATGGCCATGGCGAAGCCGCACCCTCCGCCGCAGACGTCCCTCCACACGTCGCCCGCCGCCGCCGCGGGCAGCCTGACGGGCACGGGGCCCAGCAGCGGCGAGCGCTGCGGCGAGACGCCGGGGAGGTACCCCCACATCAGCACCAGCTGCTCCTTAGCGGAC
The DNA here is from genome assembly GCA_910589765.1 of Avena atlantica. Taxonomy (NCBI): domain Eukaryota; kingdom Viridiplantae; phylum Streptophyta; class Magnoliopsida; order Poales; family Poaceae; genus Avena; species Avena atlantica. Next base: position 481,201,263 of record OU342735.1, on the reverse strand, counting down.
ACCCCCTGCGCGCCGTCCTCCTCCATATCTTCCTCCCCGCCCCCTACTGAACCCACTTCTCCTCCACCGCCGCCGCCGCCTCCGTTCATCTCCTCGGAAAAGTCCGTACTCGCCACCGCCGCTATTACCTCCGTCTCTCGATCGCTCACGCTCGCTTGCTCGCTGGCGGCCACACGGGACGGAAGGGAGATGGCGTTGGTTTGGCGAAGAGAGGAGCAGCAGACACTTGCTTTCCAAGCGTGAGGCTGGAGGCAGCGAGATTTGGGCGTATCAGTTTCGTCGGGGGCGGGGGAGCCACGTCAGACGCCAACGTGGCCGGAACCGTACACGTGGCGCGCGCGGAGCCGCTGGATCGGGCCGGGGATTCCTGGCCAGGAAATGGCCGGAAGGTTCTGGAAGGGGCAGGGGGGTTGGAGCCTCGGAGGTGAGGACCCAGACGCTGTACGTGGCGTCTGCAGGGAGAGTGGGGTGGTGGAGGCGGGGCCCACAAGGGCGTGGGCTACCACAACTTGCAGAACGAATTTGACCTTCCGCGCTCGCCGCGTCCACCAGTTAAAATAGAATATGTCTTCCGTGCTTTCTTTGGTTGCTAACTGGAGTTATTATCCTCCAGATTACTTCGAGATGACGACTAGCGACAATGAGCGATGATTTTAGCCTTTTTTATCAGGTGATGACGCGCATAGACTCTTGGGGTGTGTCAAGTTCAGGGTTTGGTGACAGGGCATTTCCAACCTTACCAAACTGGTTATTCTCTAAGGGCAGCCAGTGAACTAAACACACCCTTAAAATCAAGAGAACATAGTATGGCAATGTTCTGCTTTCAAAGACGGACATACAACTCAGCTACTAAGAGTATATATATATATATATATATATATATATATATATATATATATATATATTCATGCACGTGAAAGACAATACACGAATGTTAGGGAAATACGAAAAACACGTAAGTATATGTTCGTGTTCCTTGGTTGTCCGCAAAAATTGAGTGGGAAAACAATAATATTGTGACATTTGTCAAAAAGACAAGTTGAGTGTCAAATGTATTGCTTGCTTAGAGCACCCTTTTTTAGTCAGAAAAACAAAAAATTCAGATTTTTAAATTTAAAATTTCTATTTTTAATTTATTAATCATCTAGAAGCAATGCATGCAAACAAATTCAAACAAAAAACAAATAAAACGAGATATAGCTACTTTCATCGACAAAAAACATGATCACGCTACTAGAAACTTTCATCAGCCGCACAGTGTCATCATCATTATGTGTAGTGTGTAGTCATTTATGAGAGTTAAAACGCCACATAACTCTGAATCATCATCATTAGTAATTCCCCTACCATCATGGACATTGTAAGTATAGGTCCTCTTAGGTCTGGAGGGCCGGTATCCATTGTGAACAATTATTCTCAATGCTAAACTATTGTAGATAGGAGCAATTGGAATTGTAGATAGGAGGTACACAAACTAATTTCATTGTACTAGTACCAATTGTCCGCTCCTATCTATTGTACTAGTACTAATTGATAATGAAATTGTAGATAGGAGCTACACAAAATAGTACAATAGTACCAATTCTTCAATTAATTAGAAATAATAAGACCATAATTCTTGGACTCTACATGACAAAGGGGGGGGGGGGGGGGGGGGGGGAGGGTTTCCTGAATTTAGAAGCTTGCATCTATGCGGCACAGATCTTCTAGTCTGCTACTCTACTGTGCTGAGTTGTTCAAAAAAGAAGAGTACATGTCCACTGTGTTGTTGTCGTGGTCACGCCTGGCCGCCGCACCGATTGTTGTTGTTGTTGTGCCATAATCGCCTAGTAGTCGCACGTCGTTGGCATGCACTTCTCACAATTCAGTCGGTCTCGGTCGTCAGCCCTAGTGATCGCCTCGAACGAGACCGGTTGCACATGTTTGCTTTTCAGACGGTGCAAGTAGTTTCCTCGGGCCGATGGAGTTGTAGGAATATCAGTGTTGATTCGATCTCAAGGGGATGTCTAGGTATGATCGACACGCCATGTTTTGTCTATGCGGTGGATCCTTCGAGTTTGACATCGTCGACACTCCTAGTAGAGATCAGTGACTTTCTAGCTACCTACATGAGTATTACTTTCTTGTTCCGGTGACGACGTGAAACTCGAGGAGGAATCCCCGTTGACTTGGACTTTCCTAGTGAGTCGGTATAGCTCCCAATATTACCATCTCGAGAGCCTAAAGTATTTAGTACACCCTCCATTTTCAATTATAAAAAGTTTGCCTTTTTCTAAATGCGTATCTATAATATGTGTGTTTTAGTGTGTACTATGTTTACTTACTTCAGTCTATGTATAGTTCCCGTTGAAATAACTAAATCGGAACCGACGGTGTATTGCATACGTCATCTTGTTTCGGTGCGCTGATGGTTTATTCGGTTTTAGCATCATCGTCGGTGTCGTAAAATATGCGATGATGGACGGTCAAAGAGGGGCCCCAACATGGCCGACCACGGGGTGCAGGGATTGGCCAGTCGTCCGGAAGCTTCGGGAAGCGACGGGTAGCTTTCTCGCGGCGGGTCCCAGCTGCATAGGCAAAAACAGAAACTAAAGCGGCCTCCTCCTTTGGCCTTGCACGGAAATGTTACCGGCAGAGGCACACGTCCCGCGTATCTATCCGAGCAGTGCTCGTGGTGGCCTGGCGCACGGCGCCTGGTGGAGACGTGCACTGGCCGCACTCTCTCCATCGCCGACGGCGACGGGGACCGCCAGCCTGCGACGGGGGCGTACGGCGCACCATGTCGGCTGGCACATGTTTGCCCAGTGGGCTGGGCCACTTGGCCCCCGTTCCGCCCAGCTACGCTTAACAGCCTTGGACGGTCCACGGTTGGGTTGCTACTTTCCCCTGACAAGTTAAAAAGGGCGGGCTGCTACTCGGCTCCGTGCTCGGCCAGCCGCTTGTGGTTTATTCCGTAGGCTTTTGCAAGGCGGGAGGATATGTGTGCACGCATTGGTGGCGTAAAGATGCCAAACAGGCTCGTTGCACTGCAACAGAAAGAAATGCAGTACAATGCCTACGCCTGAAGCAATGAGCCTGATACTCTGTGACAACTTCGGGATCAGGGCTAAACAAATCCCAGACCTTCGTCTCAAATAAGCTTAACCTTGAGCTCGATAATATCCAGTAAAGAATCGGTAACACAGCACTGACCCTACGACCCAAAATTTATTACAGCAAACTCATAACTGAGCAGAGAACCAAATTATTACAAGCAGAGGTTACTGACCACAAACATCAAACAACGAAAAGCAAATTATGCTATTAAGTATAACAAACTTAACAAATGGCCTAAGAGGCTTGAAGCATAACGATGACGTCCCAATCCATAGATTCAAGGCTGCCGGCCGGGAATCCCAAGCTACTCGTCGATGTCGACGTAGTACCAAACTGGTCTTGAGGGAACACTTACTCTGCCAAAAGTATCAACAAAGCAAGGGTGAGTACAAGGTGTACTCCGCAAGACTTATGGCTGGTAGAGTTGTTTTGCATAAAGCCACTTTTGTATATAAAACAAGAGGGAGAACAAGCTCGTCTAATCAGAGTATTTTAAAAGGGGATAAGAGAGCGACATCTCTGAAATATTGATCATCATCTTTTGATATCCACCGAATCATCATCATCTGAAACTAGGATCACCCACTCATACCCATGAGGAAGCATCCTTAACAAACATTAGTTGCCAAGTTTTACGATTAGGTTCAAGTTCTCTATGATCTCCCATCCGTTCCCAAGTCGTCCATAACCGTGGACACGGCTTTCCGAAAGATTATTACCCTGCAGGGGTGTACAACTTTACCCACACGTACCAACCGACTCTTAATGCCAGATCATTAGCCCTCTTCCTTGGAAGGCCGGCAGAGGGTGTGGTTGGACACGACCTTTGCCTTGCTTTCGCCGAGACCATGAGTCACGCAATAAGTATTGTTCCACCGTAACGGGGCAAATCCCGAAGTTGGTACTTAAAGATGTGAGGCAAGGTTGGTTTACCAGGGGCGCCATCAACCCCAAGCAACCCGGTCCACGCTTCCCTACCTGTATGAATGCACCTCCTTCACCTCCTTCTTTCGAAAACGTTTTCAATGCGTATGTCGAATGGAACGCCCGAACTATGTGACTCATGAAATCTACTAGGCAAGTTAGTCAATCATGGGGTCCCCATTTACCCCGTGTGGTTGTACGCTCGTCTTGGTTCAAGAGGCAAGAACCCAGGGTCCTAAGGGTGGCGAGCATGGGACTAGAAAAACCACATCCCACCGTGGCCTCCCATACAAGCCTTAGCATGTTTAATCTCATATCACTGATCTCATCTCATCACGTTCTCCTATCATACTAGATTCTCTGCATCTGATACATCATCTGGATGAACTAGACTCAACAGCTAAGCATGGCTAAGCAAGACACAGATAAAAGCTCTAGCATTGCACACAAGCCAAACCTAGTTATGCGAGGAGCAGTGGATCAGGTAATATAAGCTCAGAGGGAGTAATGCAATAGATAGGATACTCTATCTATCGATAAAAGACCACAGTAGAATCGTATGCAACATGGCAAGAATTGAAATGCTTTCGAAATCATAGGATTATATCATGGTGGGGCTATGCTTGCCTTTGCCAGTTGATAGCAGATAAGCAGATCTTCGGGAGCCTTGTACTTTACTTGATTACAGTTGGTCAAGTATTGTTCGTCGACCTTCGATCTTCGATGGTCTTGATCTCGGTATTCTATCTCGATCTCGATATCATATTCTACCAGGAAGAACCAAATCACCGGAAAGAAAGGGAAACATTGAACACATGGCATCAATGCAATGCTCAAACAAGAATGATGATATGACAAGTTGAATTGCATTGAATTGAAACCCTAAAGCATGCTCGACAACTTAGTCGGGGTTCCGAGGGGCGCAAACCCTAACTCGGGGAAACTCTGGATGTATATGAGAGGGGTTAATTTGTTATTCTAATTAAACTTGCCATTTAAGTTGTTGAACAATGCATGATTATAGCTTAAATAGGTAGGTTTCATTTTTCTGGACATTTTGATATATTATTCATATTTTTCTGACTTATAAATAATAAGTTATTGAATTTACAATATTCAAACAATTTCTGAAATTAATTAAAGGGTTTATTGCATCATTATGACGTCAGCAGAGGGGTGGGAGTCGTTTTACACCGAAGCAGAGGTTAGCCAGAGAGGCTGACGGGTGGGGCCAAAGCCATGTCATCAGCCACGCAAGCAGATGGGGCCACGGTGGTTGACTGGGCTGACCCGCAGCTGGCGTCACGGTGACGTCACGCCGGCGAGGTCTCTCGGATCGACTACGGGGACGGTGCTAGGGTGCGGATGGGGTTGCGCAGCTGTGCGAGTTCGACGCAGGGGAGCAGGGCGAACCAGAAAAGGGCGGCGCTGCTAGCAAATGGTCGTCGGAGCTAGAGCTACGACGAACAGCGGCGATGGTGCTCACAGGACAACGACGCGAGGCTAACCTAGGAAGCAAGCGACCAAAAGGAGGCCACCCTGAGCCTCAGGATCTCACCATGAGTGCGGCGGCAAGATCGGTGAGGCGTGGCGTGGCCGGAAACAATGGCGCCGGTGATGGAGCTCGTCGGGCTTGAGGAAGACGACGGCGATACGGAGATTCCGAGTGCCTCTCTTCGATTCCTTCCGCGGGGAGGAAGCTGGCATCCCGGCGGTGCTCTTGGTGGTCTTGGACAGGCGAGAGGAGCACGGCAACGGCCGCGATTCGTCGGCGAGCAGCGGCTAGGGTTCCGGGAAGCTCGACAGAGAGAGGGAGCGAGCGCTAGGGGGGAAAGTGAGAGGATAGGATGAGCGAGAGGGCGACGTGGTGGTCTTCTCCTCCTCCAGACAGCGGCGGACAGTGGTGCACAGGCGGCGTGAATCGACGGTGGAGGTGGCGACAGAGAGCTACTCGCCGTCGGGGACGAAGACGACAGGCGACGAAGAGGTATGGGCCCGGGTGGGCTTCTCCTGGGCCGCGGCGGTGCTGGGTGCTGCGCGGGTGGGCGGCAGAGAGGAGAGGAGAGAAGGAATGGGCCGGCCTGGCTGGCTATTGCTCATTTTTTTTATCAAAAGCTTTTTCTCTTTTTCTGTTTTGTAATTTCTGTTTTGCATTTTCATTTCAAATCTGTTTTTGAGTGATTCAAAAATACCAGAGGCTTTTAAAAAAATATATTGAAATACTAGAGGGGCCCTAAAACAATTTGGGATCCACATATTTTGATACTTTTCAAAATTCAAAACCATTTGAACGCATTTAAAATAGAGAGGAAAGGATAGGGTTTTGGGTTTTATTATTTCTTGTTGCATGCAATTTTTAAAAGATGATGCTAATGATGCACAATCAAAACCCTAATATATAATTAGCTAAAAGTGGGGTGTTACAGCTCTATCCCCCTTACGAGAATCTCAACCCGAGATTCCAAAGGTAGGAAAAGAGACAGAGAGAGAAGGAAACAAGGTCACTCTAAGGATAAGAGGGAAACACACTAACCAACACATAGAGTATCTCATGGTCAACTCATGAGGGAATGTTCAAAAACAATTCTGAGACCATAAAGGGGGAAAGGAGGAAACAAGAGGAGATGGTTTCGAGTTGTTAGATAGCTGGTCTTCATAAGGATTGAGACCATGGAACTTACATGAGGTTTTGAAGTTTTTGAAGAAGGAAGCTCCCAACAGAAAGAACATGACCACAGACTTCGATAGGGAACCTCTACTAAACGGCTTAAGTAGAGATTTCGAGTTGCAGAGATGTGGATCAACAAAACCAAGCTGTTGAACTACTTTTGACACAGAAGGTTCAATTTTTTCATTCAACAGAAGGCCAAGACAGATAGGTATTTTGGTGGAGAGGACTCATAGGAGTCACAAGGAGATGTAGCAAGAGAAACTAGTGATTACGAAAATCATAGTCGCTCTTAAAACATGGTTGATAAGAGGAAGGAAACTCTTTATTCATCCAGGTCTTATCAAAATCTTTGCCAAAGATCATGATATCACTTTTCACCTCTGATATGAATAGTTAAGAAGATTCCCGATGACACGAGAAGAAAGAAACTTTGTTCTCAGACTTCAATTACTTGGCACAACAAGATGCTTGCCAACATAAAGGGTCTGTGAAGGGTTTCGCAGCATTGTAAATCAAAAAAATTCTATGGATGCGAACAGGGGAAGCCAAGATCTAATCTAGGAGATGCAAAAAACGAGGGGAAATAGATGAGATCTTCATACCCTTGAAGAAATCGCACAGCGGAACGTTTAACGGAACGTGGTTGATGCAGTCGTACTAGCCTTCTCCTCCTCGCGATCTGATCCGATCCAACGCCGCAAGTGGCGACGCCTCCGAGAGATGCACACGTACGGCACCTCGATGTCTCCTCCTTCCTCGGTCCATAAAGTGGGGTGGAGAGATAGATTGGATCTACAACACGACGGCGTGGTGCAAAGGTGGAGAGTTTCCACGGTAGGGCTTCGCCTACGCACAGTCGGGAGAGAGAGGGAGAGGAGGGCAGCAGCTAGACGACTAGGGTTTTGAGGAGGTGTGTGTGTGGGGGGGTGGGTGGGTGTGCCCCTTACCTCTTTATATAGAGGGCTGACCGGCTGCCCCTTGCCCCTCCTCCAAGCCCTAGGGCCGGCGGCCACATGGGTGGAGTGGGGGGCAAGTTTCCCCCCCTTCTAGAAGCTCTCCCTAGGGTTTCCCCTAGGGCTTTCCCGGCTAGGCCTATGGGGCCTTGTGCCCCTGGCCCAATGCGGCCAGGGAACTCCCTCGTAGGCCCCCTCCCCCTCCCGACAAGTGGGTCCACGTTGGTCCCACTCCAGAAGCTTCTAGAACCTTCTGGTACAATACCGAACAATCTGAAACAATTCCGAAATCCAAAAACTGCTTTCCCTTATATGAATCTTATTCTCCGGACCATTCCGGAACCTCTCGTGATGTCCTGGATCTCATCCGAGACTCCGAACAAAAATTCATAAACCAATTATCCATTATATCCTAGCATCGAGACACGTTAAGTGTGTGACCCTACGGGTTCGAGAATATGCAGACATGTTCTTCTATCAATAATCAACAGCAGGGTCTGGAAACCCATATTGACTCCCACATATTCATCGATGATCATATCGGATGAACCACGATGCCAGGATTTAATTAATCCCATATATATATTCCCTTCGTCACGCTATATTTTACTTGCCCGAGATTCGATCGTCGGCATCGGCATACCTAGTTCAATCTCGTTCTCAGCAAGTACTTTACTCGTTCCGTAATCCGATATCACTTTGTGATTAACTCCTTGACCACGTGCTTGCAAGCGGTGTTGATATCGATTAACGAGTGGGCCCGAAGTATATCTCTCCGACTTGGGAGGGACAAATCCCATCTCGATACATACAAGCCAACATGTACTTTCCGATCACCTGAGAGACACCTTTATGATCACCCTCTCATAGGATGATGTTTGATGACCTCAAAGCTTTCTTCCGATACCAGGAAGTTGCATTATCTCATGGTCTAAGGAATACAATATTTGACATAAGTAAAGCTTTGCAAAGATGAACACGATGACACGATCTAATTGCTCTGCTTAATTTGGGTCTGTCCATCATATCATTCTCCCAATGATATGATCTCATTATTAATCGACAACTCATGTCTATGGTTAGGAAACCTTAACCATAATTAATCAATGAGCTAGTCCATAGAGGCATACTAGGGACACGGTGTCGTTCATAAAGCACACAAGTATTAAAGATTCCGGTTAATACAATTCTAGCATGGAATATAAACTTTATCATGAACAAGAATTATAATAATAACATCTTTATTATTGCCTCTAGGGCATAATTCCAACAGTCTGGATGATCGACCGAGAGACATTTAGCAACACTACTTTAAATGTTCTCCCTGATGTTCGAGAAATCAAACATCAGGTAAATGTCGGACTTCGGATACAAGAGAGATCATAAGCACAACTCCTATAATTAATTATAGAAGAAGCTTCAAGAAGAGTGGTTGTTATTGGTGACTTCCAGAGAATATGGCAAAAGGTCTTTCCGGCTAAGTGTGTCAACCATTACATCATTCTTGCCAGATTTACAAAGAGACCTATGTCCAAACCTTGAGGAACACCAACCATCATTGCTGCTTGAGATTCACCTTTGGTTAGGTGGAATGATATTTCAGACTCAGCATGTCCGAATAGGAAGTTTGCAACATTTACCGTAAAGGTAAAGTTACTAGATTCCCAAGATAGGAACTACAGTGTCAAGCTCCAAAATATGAGCTAGAGTGCTATACCCATGTATTGGCAACTTGTCGGAAGACAACTGCACACATATAAAGTATTAGCAATAAAACACACATGTGTCCTTAAGGGAAGAAAGATAATTCTTCTCAAATCCACGGCGACATCTTTCAACAATTGCTCGTGAATCAGAGAAGGTTATTTCTAACATCCAGAACTCATACTTTGAGATGATTCGAAGATGGTTCTCGAAAGTTTCCAACATTAATGCCCAATGTTCCATATGAATACAATCTATCATGGAGAAAATAAGAATGTCATTGATGGGCTCAACAACAAACTTATCGAGACACTCCAAAAAGATGGACACATATGCTGTGTGAACAAGACAAGAATACTGGTCAGACCAAAGGACATGAAGATGTATCCCAGTGAAACATCACAAGTAACAACATCATCAAGATAGTCCTTGCAACTGAGTTTGATTTGTCAATAACCCAATTCAAATCAAAGATGGGGGAAGATAACATATCCATGAAGGAAATACTATCTTGCTTCAACACGAAGAAAACTAGGCAACCCTTTAGGAAGGAACAAAGTCGGATAAAACTTTTGTCTTACAACTCTCCAAGTTGTTATTTAAGCTCAACCAACTAGTTCAGGGGTATCTAGTACGGATTCTTGGGGAAAAGATCAGTTCAAAGAACTTGCTTGCTCAAGAACTTGACAACACGGTCATGTGGCAACATGGCGATACTTCTAGAAAGACGTCCAGAACATCATGAACCACCGATATGTCACTTAGTTCGAGAGGAAACTTGCTTGGTAAGGCAAGAGGACATAGTCTTAGAGCTTCGGCACAAGCCTAACTCTTAGACCAAAGAGAGTGTAATAGAGTAATGGACTTGGTAGCACAATCATTCTTCGCTTAATGATAAGGTTAACCAATCACGCTAAGAATGACTCAAATTTCCTTAGAGTTCAAAACAATAATAATTGTTAAGAATCTCAGATGACCACATTATTATGCACGCGCATCATTCACGAGTGCGAAAGCTCGAGTGAGGGTGGGTAACTATGTGTAAGAGCATCACTTCATTAAGGGTTCATGAAAATCGGCATGACCTCTTAGTATAAAAGAGTGTGATACTTTAAGGTAGAACGGATGGAAGACAATCAATACCTCTTAATCTGCGGATTACAACACTTTGACCTGGTCCTAGAAATGACGAGGTACTGGAGTTTGTTTCTCCTAGACATTCCGAAATGGTTTGTCTTGACGGACCACAAGAGTATCTTGCTTCGGAAGTCACCGATGCACATTTACTACCTAGCTACCAACTGGTAGACAAAGGTCGGAAAACAACAAGGGGAAAAGAACATGCTCAGGATGGAATCCCAAGATGTGGATGCATAGATTATCAGTCTTCCGAAAATCAATGCAAAGAAGGAAAGGTGTGGCAGAGTCACGAATTTAGATGTGAGCCTCACGAGGAGTACTCTTGTCGTGATCTATTTGGTTTCATTAAAGAACATCTGCCATAGCATATGGTAGGGGAAGTCCTTTATCGTCACTGTTTAATAGAGACAATATCCATAGGCTTGGAAGGCTATACTAGAAGGTACTAGCCATCCTGGGGTAATGTATGAACATTAACCACAGGGGTCAACAATGTATCTTGGGTTAAAGGTCAGCTTCATGTAAAAGATTCTCAACACCAGAATTCAGCACAATCCGGAATCTTCGGTTCAAGTCCAAGGGTTAAAGCCCGAGAAAGGAATAACTACTACTTGAGTGACATGGAGTACACTTCAAGTTAGTAATCACAAGGTAGATTCTAAGAGAAGAAACGACTTCTGAAGCACCCAACAAACAAAAAGGAGGCACACGAGGCGAAAGGAAACCTCGAAGCCTAGAACAAAACACTATAGATCAAACAATATAATATTGTGGTTCCCAAAAGATAGAGAGATCATGATAGAAAGGAATCTCTCAGATGAACAGGATAAAAGGGAAACAAGGGATTCACAACACACACAACTATAGAGAACTCAACACTCGGTCAACTGGCTTAGAAACGACAATGCCCAGAAGGCACCTAAGCTTTGAAAGACAAGAAGATATATCAAAACTTTTCCAAAATCAACACCAGATAAGATGACCCAGAGTAAGAGCAAAACTGGATAAGGAGAAAACAAGCATACTAGAGTTTTCGCAAATACTTTTCAGCTTTTAAAATAGTTTTCACAAGCACTAGACTCAACATGGACCAATAGCAAGGTTTTCCTACGGTCGGTACTGCTCTGATACCAAGATCTGTGACACCCCCGGGATCAGGGCTAAACAAATCCCAGACCTCCGTCTGAAATAAGCTTAACCTTGAGCTCGAGAATATCCAATGAAGAATCGGTAACACAGAAGTGACCCTACGACACAAAATTTATTACAGCAAGCTCATAACTGAGCAGAGAACCAAATTATTACAAGCAGAGCTCACTGACCACAAACATCAAACAACATAAAGCAAATTATGCTATTAAATATAGCAAACTTAACAAATGGCCTAAGAGGCTTGAAGCATAACGATGACATCCCAGCCCATAGATTCGAGGCTGCCGGCCGGGAAACCCAAGCTACTCGTCGATGTCGATGTAGTACCAAACTGGTCTTCATGTTGGAATTATGCCCTAGAGGCAATAATAAATATGTTATTATTATAATTCTTGTTCATGATAAAGTTAATATTCCATGCTAGAATTGTATTAAGCGGAAACTTTGATACTTGTGTGGTTTATGAACAACACCGTGTCCCTAGTACGCCTCTATGGACTAGCTCATTGATTAATGATGGTTAAGGTTTCCTGACCATAGACAAGAGTTGTCGATTAATAATGAGATCATGTCATTAGGAGAATGATATGATGGACATACCCAAATCAAGCAGAGCAATTAGATCGTGTCATCGTGTTCATCTTTGCGAAGCTTTTTCTATGTCAAATATTGTATTCCTTAGACCATGAGATAATGCAACTCCCTGGTATCGGAAGAAAGCTTTGAGGTCATCAAACGTCATCCTATGAGAGGGTGATCATAAAGGTGTCTCTCAGGTGATCGGAAAGTACTTGTTGGGTTGTATGTATCGAGATGGGATTTGTCCCTCCCGAGTCGGAGAGATATACTTTGGACCCACTCGGTAATTGATGTCAACACCGCTTGCAAGCACGTGGTTAAGGAGTTAATCACAAAGTGATATTGGATTACGGAACGAGTAAAGTACTTGCTATGAACGAGATTGAACTAGGTATGCCGATACCAACGATCGAATCTCGGGCAAGTAAAATATCGCGTGACGAAGGGAATATATATATATATATGGGATTAATTGAATCCTGGCATCGTGGTTCATCCGATATGATCATCGATGAATATGTGGGAGTCAATATGGGTTTCCAGATCCCGCTGTTGATTATTGATAGAAGATCATGTCTGCATATTCTCGAACCCGTAGGGTCACACACTTAACGTGTCTCGACGCTAGGATAGAATGGATAATTGGTTTATGAGTTTTTGTTCGGAGTCCCGGATGAGATCCAGGACATCACGAGAGGTTCGGAAATGGTCCGGAGAATAGGATTCATATAAAGGAAATCATTTTTTGGATTTCAGAATAGTTTCGGAGTATTCGGTATTGTACCGGAAGGTTCTAGAAGCTTCCGGAGTGGGACCAACGTGGCCCCACTTGTCAAAGGGGTACGTGGGCCTATGAGGGAGTGCCCTGCCGAATTGGGCCAGGGGCACAAGGCCCCATAGGCCCAGCCGGCCAAAACCCTAGGGAAACCCTAGGAGACCTTCTAGAAGGGGGGGGGAAGACTTGCCCCCCACTCCAACCCTTGGGGCCGCCGCCCTAGGGCTTGGAGGAGGGGCCAAGGGGGGTGGCCAGCCCTCTATATAAAGAGGGCAGGGGCGCACCCTCCTCCCCCCACTCCTCCAACCTAGCCGTCGACCTGCTGCCCTCCAGATCTCTCTCTCTCTCTCTCTCTCTCTCTCTCTCTCTCTCTCTCTCTCTCTCTCTCTCTCTCTCTCTCTCTCTCTCTCTCTCTCTCTCTCTCTCTCTCTCTCTCTCTCTCTCTCCTGACTGCGCGTAGGCGAAGCCCTGCCGCAGGAACTCTCCACCATTGCACCATGCCGTCGTGCTGTAGATCCAATCTATCTCTCCACCCCACTTGCTGGACCAAGGAAGGAGGAGACGTTGCGGTGCCGTACGTGTGCATGTCTCGGAGGCGTCGCCACTTGCGACGTTGGATCGGATCGGATCACGAGGAGGAGAAGGCTAGTTCGACTACATCACCCACGTTCTGTTGAACGTTTCTGCTGTGCGATTTCTTCAAGGGTATGAAGATCCCATCTATCCCTCTCGTTGATTGCATCTCCTAGATTAGATCTTGGCTTTCTCGTTCGCATCCGTAGAATTTTTTTGATTTACTATGCTGCGAAACCCTTTAGTGGTATCAGAGCTAGATCTATGCGTAGATGTGTTTCACGAGTAGAACGCAACATGCTTGTTGCGGGCGTTGATGTTTTCTGTTGCAAGCCTCTTGTTGTATACTTCTTATGACGCGAGATAGTGAGATCGAAGCGGTCCAGGCCAACTTTACGCGACCTCGTTCGCGAGACCGGCTCCGCACTTGACGTGTGGCTTGTTCCACACATGCGGCTGGTGGATGCCAGTTTCTCTCACTATAGTTGTCATGGGATTTATACCGGATGTTGGCAACCATAATATCACTATTGTGGCTTTCCGTAGGTAAGAATTGTTCTTAGCTTTTTACTCCCATAAGCCACGTAAAACATGCAACAACAAAGTAGAGGCGTCTAACTTGTTTTTGCAGGGAGTGTTTTGTGATATGGTATGGCCCAAGACATGATGTGTATGATGTATGCGACGATCATGTTTTGTAATATTTCAAGACTTGCATGTCGATGAGTACACAACCGGCAGGAGCCATATGGTTGTCTTTATAATTGTGTATGACCTGTGTGTCAACTTTTTATACGCCATGTAATAGCTTTGCTTTATCGCTAAGTAGTTAGCAATAGTTGTAGTTGCTGTTCATGGTGGAGGCAATCATGGTGGAATGATGGAGATCATTCTGGCACGCACAAGATGGAGATCATTGCGCGGAGATTGGCTATACCATGTCACATAAGATTATGTGCATGTGATGTTTATCATTTTATGTATCTTATTATGCTTAAATCACGACGGTAGCATTATAAGATGATTCCTCACTTAAAGATCAAGATAAAAATGTGTTCTCACCATGTATGCACCGTTGCGAAAGTTCGTCGTGTTCAAGCATCTCGTGATGACCGGGTGCTATAAACTCTACAATTCACATACAACGGGTGCAAGCCAGTTTTTGCACACGCGGAAATACTTGGGTTTGACTTGACGAGCCTAGCATGTACAGACATGGCCTCGGAACACACGAACCGAAAGGTTAAGCATGAGTCATATGAATGATATGATCGACACTTTGTTGTCCACCATTGAAACCACATCTCTTCTCGTGAAGATCGGATTAGGTGTGGTGAATTTGGATCATGTTCACTAAACAACTTGAGGGATGTTGAATTTAGTGGGAGTTCATCTAGTAATTTGATTAAGTTGAACTAGTTATCATGAACATAGTCTAAACTGTACTTGCAAATTTTGTAGATCAAATGGCTAAGTCCAACTTCAACTTCAACGTTTTTGTGGAGAAAGAAAAGCTTAAGAACAATGGGTCTAACTTCACCAACTGGTTCCGCAATCTGAGAATCATTCTCGCTGACGGACAAAAGGACTATGTCCTTGAGAAAGCGCTAGGTGACGCCCCTGCTATAGATGCGTCGGCTGATGAAAAAGCTGTTTATCAGTCGCGCAAAGATGATTATGGAGTGATTAATAGTACCATGTTGTTTGCTATGGAATCGGACCTTCAAAATCATTTTGAGGAGTTCACCGAGCCCTTTGAGATACTTGAGGAACTGAAAACCATGTTTCAGACTTAGGCCCGTTCTGAGAGATATGAGATCTCTAAGAAATTCTTTAACTGCAAGATGGAGGAAGGGAGTTCCGTTAGTGAGCACGCCATTAAGATGTCGGGCTACACTCAACATCTTGAGCAGCTGGACTGCAAGATTCCAGAAGAGCTCAAGATTGACAGAGTTCTACAATCACTCCCTCCTAGCTACAAAGGTTTTGTAGTCACTCACAATCAGATTGGTTCCACTGATACGATCACTGAGCTCTTCGCTAAGCTGAAAGCTGCGGAGGTGTACATCAAGAAAGATAATCATGTGTTGATGGTCAACAAGCCCCCTAGCTTTAAGAAAGGGAAGGGTGCCAAGAAATCCTTCAAGAAAGGCAGCGGCAAGCGCGTTGCCTCTGCTGAGAAAAAGCTCAAGTCTGGACCTAAACCGGACACTAAGTGCTTCTATTGCAAGGACAAGGGTCACTGGAAGCGCAACTGTCCGAAGTACTTAGCGGACAAGAAGGCTGGCACCATTAAAGGTATATTTGATATACATGTTATTGATGTTTACCTTACTAGCGCTCGTTGTAGTGCCTGGGTATTTGATACTGGTTCAGTTGCTAATATTTGTAACTCGAAACAGGAGCTACGGAATAGACGACGGCTAGCAAGGGATGAGGTGACGATGCACGTTGGCAACGGATCAAGAGTTGATGTGATGGACGTCGGCACGCTCTACTTAGTTTTACCTTCGGGATTAGTTTTAAACCTTAATAAGTGTTATTATGTGCCTGTGTTGAGCATGAACATTATATCTGGATCGTGTTTATTGTAAGATGGTTATTCATTTAAATCGGATAATAATGGTTGTTCTATTTATATGAATAACATATTTTATGGTCATGCACCTGCTGTGAATGGTTTATTTCTTCTGAATCTCAAAAGCAATGAAACACACATCCATAACATTGAGGCTAAGAGATGCAAAGTAGATAGTGATAATTCAACTTATTTGTGGCACTACCGTCTAGGTCATATTGGTGTAAAACGCATGAAGAAACTCCATTCTGATGGACTTTTGGAGTCTCTTGATTTTGAATCATTTGACACGTGTGAGCCGTGCCTCATGGGCAAGATGATCAAAAACCCGTTCTCTGGAATGATGGAGCGAGCAACAGACTTGTTGGAAATCATACATACCGATGTATGCGGACCAATGAGTGTTTCGACGCGCGGTGGATATCGCTATTTTCTCACTTCTACTGATGGCTTAAGTAGATATGGGTATATCTATTTAATGAAACATAAATCTGAAACGTTTGAAAAGTTCAAAGAATTTCAAAATGAAGTGGAAACCCATCGTAACAGGAAAATTAAATTTGTACGATCCGATTGTGGAGGTGAATATTTGAGTTATGATTTTCTCACGCATCTTCAAGCAAGCGGAATCATTTCGCAACTCACGCCACCCGGAACACCACAGCGCAATGGTGTGTCTGAACGCCGGAATCAAACTCTATTAGATATGGTGCGATCGATGATGTCTCTTACAAATTTGCCGTTATCATGTTGGGGTTATGCATTAAAAACCGCTGCATTCACTTTAAATAGGGCACCATCTAAATCCGTTGAGACGACACCGTATGAACTGTGGTTTGGTGCTAAACCTAAGTTGTCGTTTCTTAAAGTTTGGGGATGCGAAGCTTACGTCAAAAAGTTGATGCCGGACAAGCTCGAACCCAAAGCAAAGAAATGCGTCTTCATAGGATACCCTAAGGAAATGATTGGGTATACCTTCTATCACAGATCCGAAGGCAAAGTGTTTGTCGCAAAGAACGAATCCTTTCTTGAGAAGGAGTTTCTCTCGAAAGAAGTGAGTGGGAGGAAGGTAGAGCTAGACGAGGTTATTGAACCTTCTCTCGAGTTGGAGAGTAGCGCAGGACCTGAAATTGTTCCAGTGCCGGCTGCACCAACAAGAGAGGAAGCTAATGATGAGGATCATGAAACTTCGAACGATGCTGCTGCTGAACGTCGCAGGTCGACAAGGTCACGTGCCCCTCCTGAGTGGTACGGCAACCCTGTCTTAACTGTCTTGTTGGTAGACAACAATGAACCTGCGAACTATGAGTAAGCGATGATGAGCCCAGACTCTGAGAAATGGCTAGAGGCCATGATATCCGAATTGGGATCCATGAGTGAAAACCAAGTATGGACTTTGGTGGACCCTCCTAGCGACCAAAAAGCCGTTGAGTGAAAATGGATTTTCAAGAAGAAAACGGACGTGGATGGTAATGTTACTGTCTATAAAGCTCGACTTGTCGCGAAAGGTTTTCGACAAGTTCAAGGTGTTGACTACGATGAGACTTTCTCTCCCGTAGCGATGTTTAAGTCCATTCGGATTTTATTAGCAATTGCTGCATTTCATGATTTTGAAATATGGCAAATGGATGTCAAGACCGCATTCCTCAATGGAAACATTGATGAAGAGTTGTATATGATGCATCCCGAAGGTTTTTTTTGATCCTAAGGATGCTGATAAGGTGTGCAAACTTCAGCGTTCCATTTATGGTGTCAACACCTGGATTTTTCAATCCTAGATGCCTGTTATGCCATACATCGCAATCCCAGGATTACCATTTTTGCGAGACATAACAGAATTGGATACCATAGTACATCATCCATTACAAACGATACATAAGTTCTTACACAAATAGGGATCTCATGATCCAGTTCTTAATACAATCATCAAGCAGCGGAATACGTAATAATAACGGTAGCGTAGGTGAAGCTCCATCTTCGGGGTCACATGCAATGCTGACGATGGGAGATGATCCTAGTTGTCGTAACCTTCCTGGGATCCATCTTCCAGGTACTCCTCTTCATAGTCTGGCCATGGGAATAGCCAGGGACAAAGCCATGAGTACTCTTTAAGTACTCGCAAACTAATACTAACAGGTAAAGGGTTTTTTTGGATAATAGGACACTAGGCTCTAGGGTTGTTTTGCAAAAGCCAGATTTATCTCTACGAAGTTCTAAAGCTAGTCACAATTTTATAATTCCTAAGTGGGAACTTGTATTTCATATCACAACTTTGTTGTGGTCAAGTCAAAATCTTAATCCACTTCACAAGTCATTTTGAAAAGTCTGACGGGGGAACAATATGGCCACTCCAACTGTCCATAACCGCGGACGCGGCTATTCGAATAGTTTGACACTCTGCAGAGATTGTACACTTTCACCACAACATTCGATACATCCGTCAGGAACAAATCCTGAATTCACCATACTCAGTATGCGGATAATCAATCCTAACCTTTCAATTACACGCCCTAGTATAAGCACCTCTCCTGTGAGTTTGGCCTCCCAACCATGACCAACTGTCATCTTGGGTACTGCACAGGTGGACAATCTTCACAAGGTAGCCTCAGCTCAGACCTTGGCCGTGAGGGAACTAATACTAAGGAATATAAGTTTCCAGTCAAGCCCTACCCAATATTCGGGTATTCTGGTTGTACGATAAAATTGGAATGGTATCGCATCCAGACAACCATCAGTTTTATAAAGGTTAAGGCTCATGCCTCAACATTTTCATCACCAAAATCATCAGGTGTTCGGAAACACATGTCCAAAACATTTCAATAGAATGATCTATCATTCCAAGGTTTTCATTACCATTTTTCCACCAAGTATTCCCATCTACAAGTTGATCAAGTTTTATGCTTATCACTAGCATCTATAAGTGGGGGTAGGCACTAATGAGGGGTGGTGGACTAGTGGAGTTTCAACTAAGTACAACCTTATGTCTCAGGCTGATGTCAAGGTTTCTAACTTAGGCCAAATTTTATGCTCTTTATGCAACCTTCAGCATCTTTCCAATATCTACCAGTCACTTAAGTAAACTCTAAGTAAGCTTTGATAAAGAATTAAAGTAAGAAGCTTGCACATAAAACTAGGATTGGTTTATCAAGTGGGTATGATCACATATGCTTAAGGCATATAGTAGTAGTAGAACAAGTATGGGTTTGTTGCATCAGTAGGGTATCTTGCAAGGGTTAGCTTGCATAGGTATAGTATCAGCTTGCATCAATATCAGTATAAGCTTGCCTTGTGCAGAGCAGTGGTTGAAGTTCTCCTTGGCTTCTTCTTCGTAGTATCCTCCTTCCCCCTCGTATCCTTGGTCGGTACTAGCGTCTATGAATAAATACGAGGTACACAATCACCAAACAATACTTAACTACTTGCAATCATCACACACAAGGGTCCTATGGATGATCTAGCATCATCCCTAGCATTACAAGGTTAGGGCTTGATTTAATTCCTTTTATTTTTAGAAAAGTAATTTCTACTCATTGAAAAACTACTTAAGATTTAATATTCTCCAAACCAAATATGGGGTCATGTTGACACATGTCATCACCACATATTGTAGTCCATAGGAATGTGATTTAAAGTAGTGTCACAATTCAATAAGGTTTTACCCTTTTATTTTAATTAATTAAAGTGGCTAGAAATGCTTATGTAGCATTCTTTTATTACTTGGACAATATTTCTGCAAGTAAACCTATATATTTTTATATATTCTGAAAGGTATGGTTAAATGTGATTTTGAGAGTTGGAATCAACTCAAAAGCTATTATGGTTTAAATTTTAAAAATGTTTGAATGCAGAAAATCTTCTGCCTTGTTATTTTTACCATGGGTGATCTATATATCCAAATGACTTGAATCCAACGGGCTTGGATTCAACATTCACAGACCTTTCCAACAAAATTGGTTTCATTCAATTTGGTGCACTGAATCGATCTGGGTTGATTTTTGAAGTTGGGTACAGAAGTGTGTTTGAATTGAAATAGAAAAAGGTTTAATTTGAATAACTGGTCTGCGCGGGAAAAGTTACTGGGCCGGCCTGCTAAGTGCAGTGCTCCCGCGGGTTGCTTAAGTGGGTGTCCCCACTCGTCAGTGACGCGGGGCTGGGCGAAGCGGTATGGGGTAACGTGGATCGTTCGATCTAGTTCTAATCTAACGGCTGGGGGTCATCGTCGACGTGAGACAACGCCGACGAGAACGAAACCTAGCGCGGCCAGCGAGGGGTGCCGGGGGCTCACCGGGGTACTGGAGAGGGTCGGCGAGGCGGGCGAACGACGAAGTCGACGACGACGGACTCAGGGGTGGTCCCAGCAGCTCCTGGGGTGGACGAAATCGATGGCCCCTTCTTCTCCAGAGGCGGCGGGCCCCGGTGAAATTCTGGCGGGGTGGTGCTCGCCTTGCTCTAAGAACGGTGTGGCACGATCAGTGAGGAGAGGGGAGTGGGATGGTGTGAAGAAATCGTGCGGGGGTGGCCTCTATTTATAGTCGAGCGAGGGGACCGTCGGGGCGCACGGTGAGCTCGTCGGGGGCGAGGTTACATGCGGCTAATGGTATGGGCAAGGGTAGGGGACGGTGCGGTGTCTCCTGGCGATGCTCAACGACATGGTCTCGAGGCATGGTGCGGTGTGGTTTGGTCTGGAACGGGCGGTGCTCTGCGTGGCAGAGGCGGCGTCATCGACGGCGGGCGGTGGCTGTGCGGCACGGGGCGGCAAACGGGGATGTCTGGTGGTCTCCTGGGTTGATGGCGACCGTGTGTGCACGCGGTGAGGGCGGCGCGGGGTCTGTGGACGCTGGTCGAGGGTGGTGCTCTGGCGCATGCTCGGCATGGTCTCTGGCGGTCTGGGCGTGGCTTATGCGCGTGGTCCAGGGCTTGGCAACGCTCGCGGCTGGGACAGGTAGTGGCGGTGGACGGTGGGCTGCCTTCCAGACAAGGTTGACACGGCTAGTTCTGCCTCTAGCCTGCTGTCCACAATGGGGTGACAAGGGGGTGCTCGGCTGTTCACCATTGATGGCAATGGAAAGCTCACATGGGTGCTAGTCCTTAGTTAAACTTCCTAGATGATCTACTGAGCTGTGTGTGAGCTAACTAGGGAACAAGTTAGGCCAATTTTACTGCACACTATAGTGTTTGATGTTGGTTTGATTTGTGTCTGCGACCTGTTTGATGAAATGGCCGCATGAACTCAAGTTTTGATTTTTGAAAAGATTTTTGGTGGGTTTGCTAGATTGGTGCTTGTGAGTCTGCAGATTCTTGGGTTTTGCAAGTTGAGCTTGTTTGAGTGGTTTTTGAAAAAGTGGGATCTTCCCATATGATAAAGATTCAATTTTGAATTATCATTTAAACTATGCATTTGAAAGTTTCTGGATGATCACAAAGTGGGACTTGATACTTTGTTATGAGTACATTCAAGGGGTGCAAAGATCCAGAAAAGTTTCTGTTAGGTTCTGAAAGTTTGACACAGCCAAAGTAGGCAGGGGGAGTTAAATTGGCCAAAATGACCATTCATTTCATATATGTGTTTTGATTTACTTGTGTTTAGGAAAAGTGTGAGAAATGTTTTAGATGATGTTTATTTCACCTAATAAACATTTTACAAGCAATGAAACAAACAAACAAGGTGGTTTTAAAGGAATTCAAAATCCATGCATACACATATGCATGCATTCATGATTTTATTTAGAAAAGTTTTTGTTAACCCTAATTTTGATGATTAGAATTTGATGATCCAAGCTTAGTATTTTTGGGATGTTACAAACCTTCCCCCCTTAAACAAAATCTCGTCCCGAGATTTGAAAAAGGACGAAAAGATTACCTAGGATTTGAAGAGATCGGGAAACTTCGTCCTGATGTGATCTTCGCGCTCCCAGGTAGCTTCCTCTTCTGTGTGGTTGCTCCACTGAATCTTGAGAAACTTGATGCTTCGGGTTCGGGTAGTTCGAGAAGCTTCTTCCAAAATGCGGATGGGTACTTCGGGATAGGTCAGGTCATCGTTGATCTCTATGGTCCGGTGGTCGATATTCTTGAACACTTCGGTCTTCTCGGGGACTTCGAGACACTTGCGAAGTAACGAGATATGGAACACATTGTGCACAGCTGACATCTCTTCAGGTAGTTCCAATTGATACGATACTTCTCCTCGACGGTTCAAAATTTTGAAAGGTCCGATATATCTGGGGGCTAACTTTCCTTTGAGTTGGAAACGCTGCATTCCCTTCAATGGCGTCACTTTCAGATAAACAAAATCTCCTATGTTGAAGGCGAGGTCTCAACGTCTCTTGTCGGCATAACTCTTCTGTCGGGATTGGGCGGTCTTGAGGTGCTCACGAATCTTGTGAACCTTCTCTTCTGCTTCTCGGAGGATATCGGGTCCAAAAATCTGACTCTCTCCTACTTCCGACCAGTTCAAAGGGGTGCGACACTTTCTTCCGTACATGGATTCAAATGGGGCCATTTGCAAACTGGCTTGGTAACTATTGTTGTATGAAAATTCTGCAAACGGCAGACAGTCTTCCCACTTGGATCCATATTCTAGCACACATGCTCTAAGCATATCTTCGAGTATTTGATTTACTCGCTCCGTTTGTCCATCGGTCCGAGGGTGATACGCGGTACTGAAATCTAGGCGAGTTCCTAAACCTTCTTGGACTTTCTTCCAGAATCTCGAGGTAAACTGCGTTCCTCGATCCGATACTATGTTCTTGGGGACTCCGTGCAAACTAACGATTCTAGCGATGTATAACTCCGCTAGTTTCGAACTCTGATAGGTGGTTTTGACGGGCAAGAAATGGGCGACTTTGGACAACCTGTCCACTATGACTCAGATAGAGTCATTTCCCCTACTAGAAGTAGGTAGTCCAGTGATAAAGTCCATTCCTACAGAATCCCATTTCCATTCTGGAATTTGCAAAGGTTGCAACAGTCCAGTAGGTCTTTGATGTCCGGCCTTGACTCGCTGACATATATCACACTTGGTGATATAGCTTCCGATTTCTCTCTTCATCTTATGCCACCAAAATTGCTCTTTCAAATCTTGATACATCTTAGTTCCTCCGGTATGGATAGAATAAAGAGTATCATGAGCCTCCTTCAAGATAACTTCTTTCAACTCCGAATTTGCTGGTACACAAAGGCGTCCTTTGTACCACATAACTCCTTCTTCGTCCTCGGTGAATCCGGGTACTTTGCCTGTACCGATACGACGCTTGATTCCGTCGATACTGGCATTTCCCTTCTGCGCCTCTTTAATCTGACTGATCAAAGTGGGCTGAAGTTCTATGCTAGCCAAAAATCCTTCACTTACTAATTCCATTCGAAAATCTTCCATCTCCTTGTGCAAACTTGGTTTCTCCTTCAAAATCATGGAGTTCAAGCGGCACGGCAATCTGCTAAGGGCATCGGCTACCATGTTGGCTTTACCAGGGTGATAGTGAATGTCCAGATCGTAATCCTTGATTAGCTCAATCCATCTTCTCTGCCTCATATTCAACTCCTTTTGAGTGAATATATACTTTAGGTTCTTGTGATCCGAATAAATCTCACAACGGTTTCCCATTAGGTAATGTCTCCATGTCTTCAGGGCTAGAACTACTGCTGCGAGTTCGAGGTCATGGTTTGGGTAGTTTTGCTCATGTTGCTTCAATTGTCAGGATAGATAAGATATAACTTTGCCTTCTTGCATTAGCAGACATCCGAGACCAATCTTGGATGCGTCACAATACACATCGAAGGGCTTCGTGATATCCGACATGATCAAGATTGGGGCTAAAATCAATCTCCTCTTGAGTTCTTGAAAACTCGCTTCACATTTGTCGGTCCATTCAAACTTCTTGTCCTTCTTTAGCAATTGGGTCATGGGTCTGGCGATACTCAAGAATCCTTCTACGAATTTGCGGTAATATCCCGCCAATCCAAGAAAAGCACGAACTTGGGTTTGAGTGGTTGGGGCTTGCCAATCTTCTACATCTTTCACTTTGGCAGGGTCAATGGCAATTCCTCCGGCTGATACAATGTGACCGAGGAATCCTACATCCTGTAACCAGAATTCACATTTGCTAAACTTTGCATACAGTTGATGCTCTCTAAGGGTTCCAAGAATGGTCCTTAGGTGTAGCTCATGTTCTTCTTCTGATTTGGAATAAATCAGAATGTCATCGATGAAAACAACGACAAACTTATCCAGGAAGTCCATAAAAATCTTATTCATGAGGTTCATGAAATAAGCGAGGGCATTGGTTAATCCAAAAGACATGACTGTATACTCATACAATCCATATCTGGTGGTAAAGGCAGTCTTTGGAATATCCTCTGCACGAATTTTGAGTTGATGATAGCCAGTTCTAAGATCAATCTTAGAAAACACCTGGGCACCGGTCAACTGGTCAAACAAATCTTCTATCTTGGGCAAGGGGTACTTGTTCTTGATGGTGACATCATTTAACTTCTGATAATCCGTACACAAACGGTTACCTCCATCCTTCTTGTCCACAAATAAGACAGGTGATCTCCATGGTGACGCACTTGGTTGAATCAATCCAATTTCTAGCATGGAATCCAGTTGCTTCTTCAGTTCTTCTAGTTCTGACGGGTTCATACTATAGGGTCTCTGGGCTATGGGTCCTGTTCCGGGGATTAGTTCGATGATAAACTCGATATCCCGATCTGGGGGCATACCGGGCAAAACATCTGGAAATACATCGGGGCATTCACAGACTATATGGACTTGGTCAATGGTAGGTTGGGCTAAACTCTTGTTACACTTGAATTGTCGAGGTAAGGTTTCAGATATATGCTCGACTGATATTCCGGCGGTACTGGTCATAGTGATGGATTTCTTGGCACAGTCAATCAATCCCTTATGTTTGGACATCCAATCCATTCCTAGTACTACTTCCAAACCTTTAGTTCCGAGTACTATTAGATTAGCATAAAAATCTATGCCATGGATTCGGATAGGGACGGCTTTGCAAATTTGCCTAGCCTTGGTGGTTGATCCGGGAATTTGAACAATCATAACATGCTTCAGTTTGGTTGGTTGAATTTTACTAGTGCAGGCAAATTCTTCGGTGACAAATGAATGCGATGCACCAGAGTCAAACAACACTCTTGCAAGTACTGAATTAACAGAAAACATACCCAGCACGACGTCTGGCGCTTTCTGAGCTTCTTCAACATGCATGAGAAAAAGACGGCCATTGCGGTTGAGTGAATTCCCTGGGGCAAATCTTCTCCCTGGCTGGACACGACGCTGCTGCTGAGCTGGGGTATTGGCATTAGGGGTTGTAGCATTCTTCTTGTTGGGGCACTCGTTGGAATAGTGGCCTTTATTTCCACAGTCATAACAGGTCACTTGTGACTTGTCCTTGGCTGCGACAGGCACATCATTGCTTCCAGTCCTCGGGGCAGTGTTGGTGTTGGCGGTAGCATTGTTGGTGTTGAACTTGGGTGGGGCACGGGTGAAATTGCTAGGGTTGCCGGGGTTGTTGTGATTTCCTCCGGGTCTAGGGTTTCCACGATTGGGATAGGTCGGACGGGTCATAGGGGGTCTGTTGGTTCTTGGGGCAAATCCTGGAGATGGGTTGGGGCGATACTTTGGGGTCTGATGGGTTCCAGGTTGATGCATCATGCGACGTTTGCGGTTCTCATTGGCTTGGTTGATCTTTCCTTCCATCTGGATAGCAGAGTCGACAAGGGCTTCAATATCAGCAAAGGGGATATTGACTAACACCGTCTGCATCTCGTCATGCAGACCATTCAGGAATCTTTCTTTCTTCTTGGCTTCGGTGTCTATCTCGTCCGGGGCATACCTAGCTAATGACAAAAATTTGTCACGGTATTCCACTACAGTCATCCTTCCTTGCTTCAGCTCTCTGAACTCGTCTCTCATTCTCTTGATCAAACCGGGTGGCACATGGGTTCTGCTAAACTTGACCTTGAATTCCTCCCAGGTCATCATCTGGCCTCCGGTCATTGCACGAACATTGTTCCACCATGCCCTGGCATTTCCGGCTAGATAATGGGTGGCGAACAGGACTTTCTCGTTGGCTTCCACTCCGGCGACTTCTAGGTTGTTTTCCATGGTTTGCAGCCAATCATCGGCGTCTAGTGGTTCTTCTGACTTGGTGAAAACGGGTGGGTTGGTATTCTGGAAATTTTTGAGCTTAGATCCATGGTTGTCCTGATTTCCGTGGCCTTGGTTGTTGTGGGCTAGCTGGGCTATCTGTTGCAGAGTGGCTAGGTTGGCTTGACGTTCCGCTCTTTCAGCTTCGCAGTCAGAAGTCAACATTTGCAGAATCTGCAACATCGGGTCCGGGGCTGAACCACTTCCTCCACGTGGCATCTGAAGATTGATATATATCATGAGAAAAGAGGGAAATGTCTAAGGTTTTGGGTCTTTGAAAAGTTTTAAACGTTTGACTCAGATTTTTCTAGCAACTTGCTTTTTCATTCATTCATTCACTCGATACAACGCACACCACATCAAGGAAAAACAGATGGTTTTAAGAACCATTCTGGAATCTACGATACAGTGGGACCGACTACTACTCACTATGCTAGTGCTCAGTGCTACTACTCCTCGGAGTCTGTGGCTTCATCATCTTCATCATCATCGATGAAGGCGAAATCATCCTCATCGGTGAAGAAGTCCATGGCCTGATCCTCTAGAAAATCGTCGTCATCGCTGAGATAGGAGTAAGGGTATCCACGAAGATCCTCTCCGGCATTCTCCCTTTCCTCCAACTGCATGTCTCTCTCGTGGATGGTCTCTTCCAGAGATGAGATGCGGTGGAGAAGACGGGCAATAATGCGCTCCTTCTTGTCAAGCTGACAGCGGCGAGACTTGCGATCCCTTGCTAGCATGGCGATGGTCTGGTCCTTTGTCTTGATGATGGCAGTGTGGTTGCAGTAGTCACGGTAGTTGTTCAACTCCTGCTGACGATCATACATCATGAAGCTAAGGTGGTCCAATTGAGTCTTCAGCTCGGGGTGGTATGGGGCTTCCAGTGGTTGTCCATTTGCATCACGCCTTGGGCAAAACTCAAAGCGAGTACCCTTGATCTGATTGATGCTCTGCCCACATAGACGGGAAAGAGCTTCCTGCATTGCTCTGGCAAGTCCATCGAGCCAGTTGTTTTCCCTCAAGGTAAACTGAATTCCCTCCACAGTGGGAGGTTCAATCTTTCCTCGGGGACTTGCAACAATTAGCCTGTAGATCTTCTCCTCCTTGATCATTGAGCTAAGCTCCGAAGAACTCGGGGTGCGGACGCTCCAGAAGTTCCGAAAGCTGATCCAGATCCCTCTCAAAGATAAGGTCTCCTCCATTCCCAAGTTGGTAAAACTTGCTGTACTTCACGTCCATCTATAAAAATAGAGGATGAGTAGATTAGCAGAGTGATCAAGTGTGTCAAAATTTTATGTATTTTGCAAGAGTTTTTGAGGAATATGAATTTTTATGAAAGAATCAGGAGATAAGAATGAGAATAAGTTTTTTGTAAGTAGTTTTTTTCTTTGTTTTGAAACTAAGTTTTTGGTTCAAACGTCCAGTCTAACTAGGGTCTCCTATGGTCAGGATGGCTCTGATACCAACTTGTCAACACCCGGATTTTTCAATCCTAGATGCTTGTTATGCCATACATCGCAATCCCAGGATTACCATTTTTGCGAGACATAACAGAATTGGATACCATAGTACATCATCCATTACAAACGATACATAAGTTCTTACACAAATAGGGATCTCATGATCCAGTTCTTAATACAATCATCAAGCAGCGGAATACGTAATAATAACGGTAGCGTAGGTGAAGCTCCATCTTCGGGGTCACAGGCAATGCTGACGATGGGAGATGATCCTAGTTGTCGTAACCTTCCTGGGATCCATCTTCCAGGTACTCCTCTTCATAGTCTGGCCATGGGAATAGCCAGGGACAAAGCCATGAGTACTCTTTAAGTACTCGCAAACTAATACTAACAGGTAAAGGCGGTTTTTGGATAATAGGACACTAGGCTCTAGGGTTGTTTTGCAAAAGCCAGATTTATCTCTACGAAGTTCTAAAGCTAGTCACAATTTTATAATTCCTAAGTGGGAACTTGTATTTCATATCACAACTCTGTTGTGGTCAAGTCAAAATCTTAATCCACTTCACAAGCCATTTTGAAAAGTCTGACGGGGGAACAGTATGGCCACTCCAACTGTCCATAACCGCGGACGCGGCTATTCGAATAGTTTGACACTCTGCAGAGATTGTACACTTTCACCACAACATTCGATACATTCGTCAGGAACAAATCCTGAATTCACCATACTCAGTATGCGGATAATCAATCCTAACCTTTCAATTACACGCCCTAGTATAAGCACCTCTCCTGTGAGTTTGGCCTCCCAACCATGACCAACTGTCATCTTGGGTACTGCACAGGTGGACAATCTTCACAAGGTAGCCTCAGCTCAGACCTTGGCCGTGAGGGAACTAATACTAAGGAATATAAGTTTCCAGTCAAGCCCTACCCAATATTCGGGTATTCTGGTTGTACGATAAAATTGGAATGGTATCGCATCCAGACAACCATCAGTTTTATAAAGGTTAAGGCTCATGCCTCAACATTTTCATCACCAAAATCATCAGGTGTTCGGAAACACATGTCCAAAACATTTCAATAGAATGATCTATCATTCCAAGGTTTTCATAACCATTTTTCCACCAAGTATTCCCATCTACAAGTTGATCAAGTTTTATGCTTATCACTAGCATCTATAAGTGGGGGTAGGCACTAATGAGGGGTGGTGGACTAGTGGAGTTTCAACTAAGTACAAACTTATGTCTCAGGCTGATGTCAAGGTTTCTAACTTAGGCCAAATTTTATGCTCTTTATGCAACCTTCAGCATCTTTCCAATATCTACCAGTCACTTAAGTAAACTCTAAGTAAGCTTTGATAAAGAATTAAAGTAAGAAGCTTGCACATAAAACTAGGATTGGTTTATCAAGTGGGTATGATCACATATGCTTAAGGCATATAGTAGTAATAGAACAAGTATGGGTTTGTTGCATCAGTAGGGTATCTTGCAAGGGTTAGCTTGCATAGGTATAGTATCAGCTTGCATCAATATCAGTATAAGCTTGCCTTGTGCAGAGCAGTGGTTGAAGTTCTCCTCGGCTTCTTCTTCGTAGTATCCTCCTTCCTCCTCGTATCCTTGGTCGGTACTAGCGTATATGAATAAATACGAGGTACACAATCACCAAACAATACTTAACTACTTGCAATCATCACACACAAGGGTCCTATGGATGATCTAGCATCATCCCTAGCATTACAAGGTTAGGGCTTGATTTAATTCCTTTTATTTTTAGAAAAGTAATTTCTACTCATTGAAAAACTACTTAAGATTTAATATTCTCCAAACCAAATATGGGATCATGTTGACACATGTCATCACCACATATTGTAGTCCATAGGAATGTGATTTAAAGTAGTCTCACAATTCAATAAGGTTTTACCCTTTTATTTTAATTAATTAAAGTGGCTAGAAATGCTTATGTAGCATTCTTTTATTACTTGGACAATATTTCTGCAAGTAAACCTATATATTTTTATATATTCTGAAAGGTATGGTTAAATGTGATTTTTGAGAGTTGGAATCAACTCAAAAGCTATTATGGTTTAAATTTGAAAAAATGTTTGAATGCAGAAAAACTTCTGCCTTGTTATTTTTACCATGGGTGATCTATAGATCCAAATGACTTGAATCCAACGGGCTTGGATTCAACATTCACAGACCTTTCCAACAAAATTGGTTTCATTCAATTTGGTGCACTGAATCGATCTGGGTTGATTTTTGAAGTTGGGTACAGAAGTGTGTTTGAATTGAAATAGAAAAAGGTTTAATTTGAATAACTGGTCTGCGCGGGAAAAGTTACTGGGCCGGCCTGCTAAGCGCAGTGCTCAAGCGGGCTGCTTAAGTGGGTGTCCCCACTCGTCAGTGACACAGGGCTGGGCGAAGCGGTATGGGGTAACGTGGATCGTTCG
Source organism: Avena atlantica (assembly GCA_910589765.1). Taxonomy (NCBI): domain Eukaryota; kingdom Viridiplantae; phylum Streptophyta; class Magnoliopsida; order Poales; family Poaceae; genus Avena; species Avena atlantica. The sequence goes on along the minus strand of OU342735.1, from coordinate 481,171,047 downwards.
ATCTAGTTCTAATCTAATGGCTGGGGGTCATCGTCGACGCGAGACAACGCCGACGAGAACGAAACCTAGCGCGGCCAGTGAGGGATGCTGGGGGCTCACCGGGGTACTGGCGAGGGTCGGCGAGGCGGGCGAACGACGAAGTCGACGACAGCGGACTCATGGGTGGTCGCGGTAGCTCCTGGGGTGGACGAAATCGATGGCCCCTTCTTCTCCAGAGGCGGCGGGCTCCGGTGAAATTCCGGCAGGGTGGTGCTCGCCTTTGAAAGGATACGGATGTCGCCTAGAGGGAGGGTGAATAGGCGATTAAAACTTTTCCTAGAGTGGCTCAACAAAGGCGGAATTAAACTAGTGTTTACTTTGTAAAGCACAACCTAGAAACAACTAAGGTTTACCTATGTGCACCAACAACTTATGCTAAGCAATACAAACAACAAAGTGATAGCAAGATATATATTACTTCAAGCACGAAGGCTATCACAATGTAAAGTGCACAAGTAAAGAGCTCGGGTATAGAGATAACCGAGGCACGCGGGGACAACGATATTTTACCGAGTTCCTCCCAACATGGAGTACGTCTCGTTTGGAGAGGGGGTGGTATCAAACCACCAATGCCACAAAAGGCCTCCCTTATTCTCAGGCGAATCTCACCCCAATGGGATCGATCCACACTTCCACTATCGGTGCACTTGTCGGTGGCAACCGGAACCTCTCACAAGGTTGGGGCACAACTCCACAACTTAATTGGAGGCTCCCAACAAATGCCACCAAGGCCACAATGCCACCAAGGCCACAAACCGTCTAGGGTTCCAAGAACCCAAGAGGGACAAGCTCCAATGAGTAACTCAAATCAAATCCTCCAAAGAGAACTCAAACCGATGCACCAAATGCAAATGGCAAGAACACCACAAAGGTGCTCAAATCTCTCTCTCCCAAATACCACCAAAGCTACAAAAGCTTATGGGGGAATAAGAGAGGAAGAACAATGGAGGAAATCCACAAAAGACTCCAAGATCTAGATCCCAATATGTTCCCCTCACTTAGAGGAGAGATTGATTGGTGGGATTGTAGATCTAGATCTCCTCTTTCAAATCCCTCAAGAATATGCAAGAATCATTGGAGGGATTGAGAGAAAGCAAGCTCAAGAAGGTCAACAATGGAGGGGAAAACTTGCAAGAATGGTTAGGGAACCATTGGGGAAGAAGGCCCCTTAAATAGGTTCCCCGAAAATCCAACCGTTGAAGCCAAAAAACCGCGAATCCCGGTACTACCGGACATTCCCGGTACTACCGGACAATCCCTGGGGATCCCAGATCGCCAAACGCACCTTTTTCAGTACCGACCGGTACTACGGGGCGGTACTACCGGACCTCCGGTACTACCGGACCCTGGTCCGGTACTACCGGTCATCCCTGAATGAAAACGGCCATAACTTTTGCATCCGGACTCCGATTTTGATGATCTTGGGCTCGTTTCGAAGAGGACAACAAGCTCTAAAAGATAATGCAAAGAAACATAATAGTACAGAAAGGGAGGATAGATCCAAATGACGAAAGTTTTAACCTCTATCAAAAAGATGAACCGATAAAACCTCCAACATCAAAAACGTAATAGAAAATGCATATGAAATCCGTTTTCGATGAACGAGAGCTTGTCATGGAGATTAACACAAGCTCTAAATCCTCACATGAGTAAGAACCAAATAATGGAAGGTTTTACCTATCTCTAAAATACAAACCGGTAAAACCTCCAAGATCAAAACGCAATAAGATATAAAAGGGAAATCCGTTTTTGATGGACTAGAGCTTGTTATGGAGATTACCACAAGCTCTATATCCTCACATGGATAAGACCAAATAACAACCAAATATGATGATGCAAGTATGCAAAGGTTTGATCTCTCTCCGAACGATGTGACCGAGTTACTCATTCGAGAGCCCCTCTTGATAGTACGGTTATCTATCCTAAACCCGGTCTCCCAACAAACATGAGACCGGCAAAAGGGAAAACCTATCAATAATATACCTTTGCCTTGAGCAATCCACTTGAGATCGATGTAGACGATCTTGTCCTTCTCAAGATGGACACCTTTCTTGATTCCTCATCATCGATCCATGATCACCGAGGATGGCAAGCATCAAACATGAGATCTTCTATAGATGGCGCATTTTGTGCTTGCACAACACATCTTCTTATTATTTCATCTATCTTGAAGTCAACACATGCTCCAAGCAATGCCAATGGACAATTCCTACAAGTACAACTTAATACACACATTAGTCCATAAAGATTGTCATTAATTACCAAAACCACACATGGGGGCCCAACATGTTCTTTCAATCTCCCCCATTTTGGTAATTGATGACAATCCCCTTAAGAGGGTTTATATAATGAATATTATTGAATGAAATGGTAATACCAATATCAAATACTACAAAAGTATGTGATATTGGTACCACCACCATATATAGAGCAAACTCCCCCACAATCTATGCATGTGTGATGAACTTGAATTTCATTGCATATATTGCCAATCATTATCATTGGTGGAGTTTCCTCTATATATACCACATGCTAAGCATCAACAAAGATGCAAGAGCATGAGAGGCAAATGCACAAGAACATACTCAATGCATAAACCAACTTCCCTTAAACCCTCTAAAACTTCTCCCCCATTGGCATCGATTGCCTAAATGGGTGACAAGTTCTAGAAGGCAAATATAGTAATAATTCCTCTAAAGGTGTGCCTTCGCACATATCCAATGATGAATACTTGGGAGGGAGTAGAACTATATCGAGGATCCGAAGATTGCCAAACTAAAGTCAAATGATGCAAGCAACTACAAGGTCCGACAAACCAATTTGAAAACAACAAATGAGTCCAAATGGAAACAACAAGATTTTATGATATGAGCAAAAGAGTGTTTTAAATAACAAATAGAGAAGCTCCCCAAGGTTTGTGCATAATTCAAAATAAATGTATTGGAATACATAATGCACAAATATGGAATCCTTGCTCCCCCATAAGCATTTAAAACACAAAAAATGTGAAAGAATGCAAATGAGTATTATTAAATGAATTAGATGAGCTCCCCAAAGATAATGCACCAATTATGATAATTGTATTTGGGATCAAGGTGCATAATCATGGAATCCTCACTCATCCAAGTTCATTTAACAATACAAGGCATGAGAGAATAAATATGAGTGCCAAAAGATGCAAACAAGAGGAACAAGCACTCATAGGCAATTAAATTTGGAAGCCACCGAAGAATCAAAAGGAATAGAAAGGTGGTCTCCAAGGATTTTAAAAATCAACTAAAATTATCTTCTCATATGTGTATATGTCTCTAAGTGGAAAATATCACAAAGACATATTCCAAAGAAGAAAAATGCACACATCAAGAAGATTATACAAGAAAGCACATGAAAGGAAAAAATGAAGTCATAACATATATCAATAAGATTTTTGCTTCAAAGCATGGCCAAAGGCTCACATATATCTTATTGTACATAATGGACTTCAAACACAAACACACTACATATATTACAACTATCACCAAGGGAAAAGTTGAAAGTTGAAATATATGAAGAAAGGCAACAAGTATCATAAGAGAAAATAGACTAGCAAAATCTCACTATTGCACATGAGAGAAGTTGATGAAATGATAGGCAATAAAATTGCTAGATTGACATATTTGGGATTGGAGGATCATATGCATGATTTTGTATAGTCCCAACTATATGTACTCATCTCAACTTATACACATTTACAATAGAGAGTTCTATTAAAACCATGGCTAGAATTACAACAATTACAAATACATGAATTCATGCTAGAAGGCAACCGACTAACGGTTGGAATCAAGATATATGATCATGAGAAAGAGATACTTGTTACCGAGATACAATTGGTAGGATGTAGAGTATATGAATTCGTTGATCATCCTATAGCTTGCCTCAAATTTTCTTCTAAGCACCACTTCTTCAAAATTGAGAGACAAGCGTCCAATATATCTCCAATGTACCTAAAACACATTTAAGTACAAAATGGTCCCAAAACTTCTTGGGTCCAAAGTAGTTAGAGAAACTACAATACATAGGAGAGACTCCACATAATTATGTGCACATTGATATGAAATTGAATTTCATGCACAACTTAGCCGATGGGAATTGGTGGAGATTCCCCTATATATTGGATCAAAGAAAGCAAACATGCCTTAATATAAAAAATAGTAAATATGCATGCATAAGGCTTTCAAGAACCAAAAAGGAGATACAATTTGAGCAAAAACACCAAGTAAACCGAGATGGCACACACAAGAGTGTGACAAGACAAGCGGTGTCCAAATTGTATCAAAGAACCAATTCAACACATGAACGATCTCAAGTTCAACAAATGAACTAGGCTAAGGCCAAAAGAGCAAAAATAGATGGAAATAAAAATGCTCAAGGATTTATCTCATTCTAAAATGGTCAAATCATGAAACAAGGAATGAGACAAAACCAACTCCCAAAAAGAGCAAGGTTCCAATAAGAAACCAAACTCCCCACACTTCTCATGATGGCACAAAGTACCAAAACGAAAAGATTAAACTTCCAAGAACATAAAACCCGATATGGATCAAACAAAGAAGCATAAATATGAATGTTCTAAATAATATAGGAGAGCTCCCCCATGGATAGTGCATTATGTAGGATTTTCCTTTAGAATGCAAAATGCACACAAATGGGATCATCACTACTACCTGCATTAACTAAAACACAAGAGGATATCAATAAAATAAGAAGATCCAAAAGAAGCAAGGAAGCTTGGGAGACAACATAAAATATTTTCTTGGCCAAAGATAGGATAAAATTAAGCAAGGGCCAAAGTGAATATGATCAATAAATTCTACCATAAGTTGGGTACTCATTGTCCAAGGACAAGACATAGAATAATTTTCCCAAGGTAGATTGCATGGATATCCAAGATCATAGTCACAACAAGAAGCATATAACTAAATATAAGAAATTGAGCATGATACTTCGAACAAGATTCTTGGTAGCTTCCCCAAGTCACACAATCAGTAGTGAATAGAGTAACTTGAAGAAAAATGGTTTCCATGAGGATATATATATATCTAAATATGAGGAAACGCATACCAAGAAACACTCTCATATACAAGATCCAAAATAAGATCAATAAAGCCATTCATGCAAATTGGAACTTGTATGAGCCAATGTGTCACATAGGCGCTAGATAATTATTAATATCAAGTCTAAGTGACACAACCTCAAATATTCACATTTTCTAGGATTGTAATATGCACTAAGCATAAGACTCCCCCATAATGTGATACTACCATAAATCCAACACGAGGCAAAAGGATACAAATAGAGATAATTAATGGACATTATAAAACTTAAATTTCTCATGAGAATTGTACCACATAGAGACTAGACAATAATCCAATATAAATACTAGGTGGTATTCCTCATGTACACACATTTTTAGGATTGTGGAATGCCCAAGCATAACACTCCCCCAAAATGGGATAATCCATTAATCTCTCACAAGAGCCAAGTAAGATACCAAATATAACCAAGTAAGGCCCCAATACAAGAAACACACAAACATGGAGTGCCACCTAATCATACAAAAATATACTTGATATCTCAAGATAATTAAGTGGAAAGCACAACATGTACAAAAGCATGGAAGATACAAAACCAAAACATGCACAAGGGGGCGAGTAACTTTTAATGTAAAGAGTTTAGCATATGTTACCGCAAGGAGGAACATTGGAAATATAATAGGAGCAATATAATCCACGTGACTTGGCTTGACAAAAATAATAAGGAAGATCCATTAAATCTTCATGATGTAGCCAAGTCTCCAATGCCCTCCAAAAATACCTATTGATCAAGTTTTGGCTTGTTGGTCCCCAACCAAGTTGGGTCCTAAGAGGTTAGTCACAATAGGCTTGGCAACCCAAATGGTTCTTTTATTGACACCACGTTGGGCACCAACAAATTTGGCAAACACATTGCCAACCTCATCCTTACAAAGTGAATAAGAATCATCAATCAAGATAGGATGGGATGAGGATTTACCAATAGTGCATGCGGAAGAAATGTGCCCCTTCTCACGGCATATGTAGCAAGTTCTACTCTTGCCATCTTTCTTCTTAGGAGAAGCCACAACTCGAGGAAGAGCTCGAGTAGTCCTCTTAGGAAGAGGCCCATTAATGACTTGAGGTGTAGCTTGAGGCCGCTTCCCTTGTTGCTTCACACTAAGAGGCTTTTTCTTCAATGGGCAAGATCTAACATGGTGTCCTTCTTCCTTGCACTTGAAGCAAACAATGTTGGCCGGATTCTGGACTTGATCTTGGCCATTCTTCTTGTTTTCCTTGTGCTTCAACTTGATAGTGGACTTGTTCTTGACATTGGAGTTGAATCCAAGCCCACTCTTGTCATTGGGGGATTTTTGCACACTCAAGATTTTGTTGAGTGCGGCCTTCCCTTGTTGACCCTTTTTCAAGTCATTCTTCAAAGAAGTGACTTGAGCCTTGAGCTCTTTGATTTCCTCTACATGGTTAGTTTCAATACAAGTACTAGAGGAAGTAGATGCTACATTGTTAGAGCAACAAGGCATGGAATGTAATTCATCACGAGATATAGCATGGTTGTGAGAGGATGAATTACAAGGACTAGCACATGGAAATATAACATTTGGAGTAGATATAGTGCTAATGTCCACATGAGGCCCACTAGATGTTACCTTTGACATGATGGCCTCATGAGCCAACTTTAGCCTACCATGGGAGACTAGGATATCCTCATGCGAGCTTGAGAGCTTAACATGGCTTTCTTCTAATTTCCCATAGTTGCTAGTTAGCAAAGCAAGTTGAGCCTTTAGCTCAACATTCTCCTTCAAAATAGATGCTTCACAAGAAATAGAGTTAGTAGCACAAGCATCATTACTATTAGCAAGAGGTGAGGGAAACTTGTCAAGCTCTTTTGAATATGAGGCTTTAAGTTGCTCATGTGACTCGGTGAGTTTGATGAGCTCACCCTTTATGACCCTAGAGCCATTTTTGAGGTGCTCAAAATCCTCAACAAGTTTAGGATAAGCAACTTCAAGTTCATCATTTTTAATCTTGAAGGAATTAGCCACCGCAAGTTCTCTATCATGGTATTCCTTTACTCTAGATAATTCTAGAGTAAAAGTCTCCTCAAGAGATTCTTTGGTGGTTTGTTCTTCTTCAAGGGAGTCCTTTACTTGAGCAAGTTCATTAGCATATTCACGCTCAAGTGCAAACTTTTCATCAATTATGTTTTCTTGCTCCTCAATAAGATCATTGCCTTCTATAGCATAATTCAAGATTTCAAGAAGGTTGGAGGAAGCAAGTTTATTTTTGGAGAGAGCACTATAGACAACCTCTCCCATTTTCTTAATAGAGGTAATATCATACTTACCTCTATAATCATCATTATCATTCTCAACCTCATCATCATCATCATGAGATACAATGGGATTCAAAGAGGTTACCTTTGTTCCCTTAGCCATAAGGCACATGTGAGAACCGGAGGAAGGTGATGATGAGATTGCACTTGAAGTTCTCTTCAAGACCTTGTCTTGGCCCATAGAATCTTCATTTTCCTCTACATGGTTAGCAACACAAGCACTAGAGGAAATAGAAGCATTTTTATCATGGCAACAAGACAACATGAGCATATCATCATGAGATTTGTTCAAGTCATTTCTACATGATATGCAAGGACTATTAACACAAGCATGTGAGGAATTTTGAGTGCTAGAAGTGTTAAGGTCCAAAGATAGATCGTTGCAACTAGATAGATATGTGGGATTACAAATAGTGAACACACTATCCATATTGCATTTTCTATCACCACTCACCATATCATTACCTTGTGAAAAATCACATGTTGGTGAAGTGGTAGACGATGAGAACTCATCTCGACCGGAAGTGGAAGCAACACAATCATCCTCAATAATGTTGGACACAACATATTTATCTTGAAGTTTTGTCCATAACTCATGAGCACTCCAAAAAGGAATGATTGAAGAGGTAACTACATAGCTCAAAGCATTAACAAGCACATTAGAAGCTTGAGCATCGAGATATAAGTTTTTCTCATCCTCACAAGATATATTTTTGAAATCCATAGGAGGAGAAAAACCTATATCTACAATACGCTCCAAATTTGGGTCCATGTCCCTAAAATGAATGAGCATGCGATTTTTCCATAAATCATAATTTGTGCCATCAAATGTGAGCATGTCATTGTGCACTAATCCTCTAGCCGACATCTTTACTCTCAAGGCGGTGAAGCCCAAAATGAGAGACCGGGCTCTGATACCAATTGAAAGGATACGGATGTCGCCTAGAGGGGGGGTGAATAGGCGATTAAAACTTTTCCTAGAGTGGCTCAACAAAGGCGGAATTAAACTAGTGTTTACTTTGTAAAGCACAACCTAGAAACAACTAAGGTTTACCTATGTGCACCAACAACTTATGCTAAGCAATACAAACAACAAAGTGATAGCAAGATATATATTACTTCAAGCACGAAGGCTATCACAATGTAAAGTGCACAAGTAAAGAGCTCGGGTATAGAGATAACCGAGGCACGCGGGGACAACGATATTTTACCGAGTTCCTCCCAACATGGAGTACGTCTCGTTTGGAGAGGGGGTGGTATCAAACCACCAATGCCACAAAAGGCCTCCCTTATTCTCCGGCGAATCTCACCCCAATGGGATCGATCCACGCTTCCACTATCGGTGCACTTGTCGGTGGCAACCGGAACCTCTCACAAGGTTGGGGCACAACTCCACAACTTAATTGGAGGCTCCCAACAAATGCCACCAAGGCCACAATGCCACCAAGGCCACAAACCGTCAAGGGTTCCAAGAACCCAAGAGGGACAAGCTCCAATGAGTAACTCAAATCAAATCCTCCAAAGAGAACTCAAACCGATGCACCAAATGCAAATGGCAAGAACACCACAAAGGTGCTCAAATCTCTCTCTCCCAAATACCACCAAAGCTACAAAAGCTTATGGGGGAATAAGAGAGGAAGAACAATGGAGGAAATCCACAAAAGACTCCAAGATCTAGATCCCAATATGTTCCCCTCACTTAGAGGAGAGATTGATTGGTGGGATTGTAGATCTAGATCTCCTCTTTCAAATCCCTCAAGAATATGCAAGAATCATTGGAGGGATTGAGAGAAAGCAAGCTCAAGAAGGTCAACAATGGAGGGGAAAACTTGCAAGAATGGTTAGGGAACCATTGGGGAAGAAGGCCCCTTAAATAGGTTCCCCGAAAATCCAACCGTTGAAGCCAAAAAAACCGCGAATCCCGGTACTACCGGACATTCCCGGTACTACCGGACATTCCCGGTACTACCGGACAATCCCTGGGGATTCCAGGTCGCCAAACGCACCTTTTTCAGTACCAACCGGTACTACGGGGCGGTACTACCGGACCTCCGGTACTACCGGACCCTGGTCCGGTACTACCGGTCATCCCTGAACGAAAACGGCCATAACTTTTGCATTCGGACTCCGATTTTGATGATCTTGGGCTCGTTTCGAAGAGGACAACAAGCTCTAAAATATAATGCAAAGAAACATAATAGTCCAGCAAGGGAGGATAGATCCAAATGGCGAAAGTTTTAACCTCTATCAAAAAGATGAACCGATAAAACCTCCAACATCAAAAACGTAATAGAAAATGCATATGAAATCCGTTTTCGATGAACGAGAGCTTGTCATGGAGATTAACACAAGCTCTAAATCCTCACATGAGTAAGAACCAAATAATGGAAGGTTTTACCTATCTCTAAAATACAAACCGGTAAAACCTCCAAGATCAAAACGCAATAAGATATAAAAGGGAAATCCGTTTTTGATGGACTAGAGCTTGTTATGGAGATTACCACAAGCTCTATATCCTCACATGGATAAGACCAAATAACAACCAAATATGATGATGCAAGTATGCAAAGGTTTGATCTCTCTCCGAACGATGTGACCGAGTTACTCATTCGAGAGCCCCTCTTGATAGTACGGTTATCTATCCTAAACCCGGTCTCCCAACAAACATGAGACCGGCAAAAGGGAAAACCTATCAATAATATACCTTTGCCTTGAGCAATCCACTTGAGATCGATGAAGACGATCTTGTCCTTCTCAAGATGGACACCTTTCTTGATTCCTCATCATCGATCCATGATCACCGAGGATGGCAAGCATCAAACATGAGATCTTCTATAGATGGCGCATTTTGAGCTTGCACAACACATCTTCTTATTATTTCATCTATCTTGAAGTCAACACATGCTCCAAGCAATGCCAATGGACAATTCCTACAAGTACAACTTAATACACACATTAGTCCATAAAGATTGTCATTAATTACCAAAAACACACATGGGGGCCCAACATGTTCTTTCAGCCTTGCTCTGAGAACGGTGTGGCACGATCAGTGAGGAGAGGGGAGTGAGATGGTGTGAAGAAATCGTGCGGGGGTGGCCTCTATTTATAGTCGAGCGAGGGGACCGTCGGGGCGCACGGTGATCTCGTCGGGGGCGAGGTTACAGGCGGCTAATGGTATGGGTAAGGGTAGGGGACGGTGTGGTGTCTCCTGGCGATGCTCAACGACATGGTCTCGGGGCATGGGGCGGTGTGGTTTGGTCTGGAACGGGCAGTGCTCTGCGCGGCAGAGGCGGCGTCTTCGACGGTGGGCGGTGGCTGTGCGGCACGGGGCGGCAAACGGGGATGTCTGGTGGTATCCTGGGTTGATGGCGATCGTGTGTGCACGCGGTGAGGGCGGCACGCGGTCTGTGGACGCTGGTCGAGGGTGGTTCTCTGGAGCATGCTCGGCATGGTCTCTGGCGGTCTGGGCACGGCTTGTGCGCGTGGTCCAGGGCTTGGCAACGCTCGCGGCTAGGAAAGGTAGTGGCGGTGGACGGTGGGCTACCTCCTAGACAAGGTTGGCACGACTAGTTCTGCCTCTAGCCTGCTGTCCACAATGGGGTGACAAGGGGGTGCTCGGCTGTTCACCATTAATGGCAATGGCAAGCTGACATGGGTGCTAGTCCTTAGTTAAACTTCCTAGATGATCTACTGAGCTGTGTGTGAGCTAACTAGGGAACAAGTTAGGCCAATTTTACTGCACACTATAGTGTTTGATGTTGGTTTGATTTGTGTCTGCAACCTGTTTGATGAAATGGCCGCATGAACTCAAGTTTTGAATTTTGAAAAGATTTTTGGTGGGTTTGCTAGATTGGTGCTGGTGAGTCTGCAGATGCTTGGGTTTTGCAAGTTGAGCTTGTTTGAGTGGTTTTTGAAAAAGTGGAATCTTCCCATATGATAAAGATTCAATTTTGAATTGTCATTTAAACTATGCATTTGAAAGTTTCTGGATGATCACAAAGTGGGCCTTGATACTTTGTTATGAGTACATTCAAGGGGTGCAAAGATCCATAAAAGTTTCTGTTAGGTTCTGAAAGTTTGAGACAGCCAAAGTAGGCATGGGAGTTAAATTGGCCAAAATGACCATTCATTTCATATATGTGTTTTGATTTACTTGTGTTTAGGAAAAGTGTGGGAAATGTTTTAGATGATGTTTATTTCACCTAAGAAACATTTTACAAGCAATGAAACAAACAAACAAGGTGGTTTTAAAGGAATTCAAAATCCATGCATACACATATGCATGCATTCATGATTTTATTTAGAAAAGTTTTTGTTAACCCTAATTTTGATGATTAGAATTTGATGATCCAAGCTTAGTATTTTTGGGATGTTACATATGGACTGAAGCAAACATCTCGGAGTTGGAACCTTAGTTTTGATCAAGTGATCAAGAGCTTTGGATTTGTTCCAAATTGCTATGAAGCTTGTATCTACAAGAAAGTGAGTGGGAGCTCAGTGACATTTTTAGTACTATATGTGGATGACATATTGATTATTGGAAATGACATTGATATGCTTAACGATGTGAAGAGTTATTTGAATAAATGTTTTTCAATGAAAGACCTAGGAGAAGCTGCTTATATATTAGGCATCAAAATCTGTAGAGATAGACAAAGATGCCTAATAGCTTTAAGCCAAAGTACATACCTAGACAAAGTTCTGAAAAGGTTCGGAATGGATAAGGCAAAGAAAGGTTCATTGCCCATGTTGTCAGGTAAGATATTGAGAAAGGCTCAGTGTCCGGCTACGGTAAACGATAGAGAAACTATGAGCAAAGTGCCACATGCCTCGTCCATAGGTTCTATCATGTATGCCATGCTGTGTACTAGACCGGACGTGTCCAATGCTCTTAGTTTGACGAGTAGATACCAAAGTGATCCAGGAGTGGAAAACTGGACAGCCGTAAAGAACATCCTAAAGTATTTAAATAGGACTAAAGAAATGTTCTTGGTCTATGGAGGTGATGAGCAGCTCGTCGTAAGAGGTTATGTCGACGCTAGTTTCGACACCGACAAGGATGATTCTAAATCTCAGATAGGATACGTTTATATTTTGAATGGAGGAGCTGTGAGCTGGAGAAGCTTCAAGCAAAGCATGATCGCGGGATCTATAGTAGAAGCGGAATACATGGCTGTTGCAGAAGCGTCAAGTGAAGGAGTTTGGATCAGGAACTTCATCACTGAGCTTGGTGTGGTTCCAAGTGCCTTGGAACCACTGGAGATATTGTGTGACAACACTGGCGCCATAGCACTGGCTAAGGAACCAAGATATCATCCAAAGACCAAGCACATCAACCGCAAGTTTCATATAATTCGATATTATATAACAGATGGAGATCTAAAGATTAGCAAAGTACATACGGATCTGAATGTCGTAGATCCGTTGACTAAACCTCTTCCACGAGCAAAACATGATCAGCACCTTAGTGCCATGCGTGTTATATTGTTGCCAGATGTAAACTAGATTATTGACTCTAGTGCAAGTGGGAGACTGTTGGAATTATGCCCTAGAGGCAATAATAAAGATGTTATTATTATAATTCTTGTTCATGATAAAGTTTATATTCCATGCTATAATTGTATTAAGCGGAAACTTTGATACTTGTGTGGTTTATGAACAACACCGTGTCCCTAGTATGCCTCTATGGACTAGCTCATTGATTAATGATGGTTAAGGTTTCCTGACCATAGACATGAGTTGTCGATTAATAATGAGATCATGTCATTAGGAGAATGATATGATGGACAGACCCAAATCAAGCAGAGAAATTAGATCGTGTCATCGTGTTCATCTTTACGAAGCTTTTTATATGTCAAATATTGTATTCCTTAGACCATGAGATAATGCAACTCCCTGGTATCGGAAGAAAGCTTTGAGGTCATCAAACGTCATCCTATGAGAGGGTGATCATAAAGGTGTCTCTCAGGTGATCGGAAAGTACTTGTTGGGTTGTATGTATCGAGATGGGATTTGTCCCTCCCGAGTCGGAGAGATATACTTCGGGCCCACTCGGTAATCGATGTCAACACCGCTTGCAAGCATGTGGTTAAGGAGTTAATCACAAAGTGATATTGACATGGTTATACCCTACGGGTACGTAACTTCAGCATACCTAGTCTAGCCCAAAGAAGGCCCACGGCAGACATACGCTAGCCCATGAAGATTTTCGGGTGGCCAAGGCCCATGACGTCTTCGGATCCTTGGAGAGCAAGACTAGAGGAGATAGGAAATTCAAAGGGGTAAAACCCTAGAACTTGTAACCGACTAGGACTACCCCCGGGACCTGCCTAAGTCTATATAAAGGCCAGGAGGGCACGTCCTAGGGCAACTCGACTCATACTTTCGCACACGCATCCACGCCATATCGAATCTGCGCACCCTGTAACCTTCGGTTCCGCCGTAATCAAAGAGCAGACAAGCATGAGTAGGGTTTTCCCTCCGGGGGCCTGAACCTGGGTAAATCTCGTGTCCCCTGGTTCCTTGTCTGTTAACCGTGCCACGATCTCCAGCATCCCCATCTTCTCCAAAACCCAAGTCCATAACAATGGGCATTGACGAGATTAAACCTCGTCAATTGGCGCCGTCTGTGGGAATTGGGGCTGCTGATTGTGCGGTCGTGACGGTTCCGACCCGATCGATCTACAACTCCGCGGCGACGGAGAATCACCTCCTCTTCGACGCTTTCGACTTCACCGTCCACTCGCCGGATACCATGAAGGATTTCGAGCCCGTAGGCGACGACTCGAAATCTTGTTCGGGAGCTTCTGCTTCTAGGTGGGACAAACTGGCACCCTCCGCCTCCCTGAGCGGGTGCCCGTGCCGTCAATCAGGCCCGCTTCATGGGCTCCACACCCCGTGCTACGCACGTCACCATCAACAAATGAGTTCTACAGCAGCAACAGCTGCAACTCCAATCTGTGCGATCCACCTTCGGATGAAGGGACCTACGGTTCCGGATCCGAAAGCTGCGGCAGCAGCCAACCAATCTGCAGGCGCTATCTGTGCACCGCAGTCATCCAAACCGACGAGGAAACGCCTGACCCACCGCCCAACCCCAACCCGCAGGACAGAAACGGCGAAAACGGTGGAAACGGCGAAAACGGGGAAAACAGTGGGCACCTCATCCAACTTAGCAAAGAAGGATGGGTCGAAGCACGCCGCGCCGTCGGAGGCGAAATAGTCCTACCTCTGGACTCCCCACGTGATCTGCTGAGGGCATACCACTACCTCCTCATCGAGGAGCACAAGAAGCAAGTCAAGATGCAGGAGATGCTCGACAAACGCAAGCAAGCAACCTCTGAGTCCAGTGCGCGATGAGCTGCGCTCTCCGCCATGGAACCCGGCTCTAGCACAAACAGAAATCAGGGAAACAAGCACCTCTCTCGGGTGGAAAACATGGACCCCAAGGAGCAGCGTGACGTGACCCGAACTCTCCATACATCGTTCATGGATATGGACGCTAACGGCAACATCATCCCGAAGACACCACAAGCTGCGATCATGGCAGCCACTGCGTATCTCGCGGCTCACCCACCTCCGAAGGGGGACCCGAAAAGGGCCATGCATAGGTCCGCACTCACCGGACTAGGACTAATTGGAGCTGCGCTCCACGAAGACGCTCCTGCGGAACCGAAGAAGAAAGCTCCGGCCAGGCGTGACCGGAGTCCCACCCCCTCATCCGAAGAGGAAGAGGAGCACGATCTTCCTCGAAGGAAGAAGAGCTCGCACCGCCATAAAAGAGACTACGACGCCAGAGACAAGCTTACACAGCGCAAGATCGATAAAGCACGCGCTAAACGCGCCTGCTCGTCTGAATCTGAGATGGATGAAGACGAAGGAGAACTCTGCGGGGCTCGATGCTTCAGCAGATCCGTCCGGCGAACACAGATGCCACGCAACTTCAAGCTTCCTTCGGATACTCCGAAGTTCAACGGCACGCAAGATCCAAAGTCCTGGCTCAGTGACCATCTGTCATCCGTCAAGCTTCACGGAGGCAACAAAGAAACCGCCATGCAATGCCTTCAGCTGCAGCTAACAGGCGCAGCGCGGGTCTGGCTTAGCAGCCTATCATCAGGATCCATCCGAAGCTGGGAGGAGCTCGCTTACAGCTTCATCCGAAACTTCAAAGGCACCAGCAAGAGGCCCGCTTCAATTGAAGAATTGCGAGCCTGCACTCAGAGAATGGGTGAATCTATTCGCTCGTACATACTACGCTGGTCTACAACCAAGAACTCCGCAGCACACATCTCTGAAGAGCGGGCCATCGACGCCTTCAGGGACGACGTCAAACGCCCAGACTTCAAGGAGAAACTTGGACGTGTAAAGCCCAAGACACTCGACCAGCTCATGGAAATCGCCAACAGTTGGGCAGACGACGAAGATTGCATCCAGCGGGCGCAATCAGATTAAGAGGACGACTACGGCCGAAGACGCGAACTCCGCAGCAAGAGGAGATCGCGCGTCTACGAGGACCGCGACGGACCCGACATGGTCGCAGCCGGCTACGCCGACCGTCGTAATGACAACAGTCGCAACAGCGGAGGATACCGCAGCGGAAACTTCCGCGACAATGGACGACCAACGCAGTCGTGGCAACGCCGCGACCGCGACAACGGACCCTCAGCATTCGACAAACTTTCGGGTCCATGCACCATCCACTTCTACATCGACAAACAAGATGTCAAAAAGAAAGCTAGCCACATGCTCAAGGACTGCCGCGAGTTCCAGAAACTCAACGAAGGCATGGTGCAGATGAGGCAACAAGCTCCAATCCTTGCGTTCGGAAACGCACCTGCGCCAGGTGAAATAGCACACGGAGCTCCTCCACTGCCGCCTATTGGAGGCCCAAATCAACCAGTCGCAATAGCGCAAAACAACGCCGGGGTCGCATACCCCCCACCAAAAGGAGCACTCAATATGATACAGAAGGGACGCCCCACAAATAGGGTGCAAAAGAAAATCACCCGACAAATCAACTTGGCCGTGGCAACTCCGCCTGCAATCCCTGAGTACCTCAGCGGATCGGAGTCCTGCATCACATTCACTCGCGTGGATCACCCTTGCCAGATCCCTCGCCCAGGTCATGCTGCCCTGGTGCTGGAGGCACAGATCGGAGGCTTCGAGATGAGTCGCGTCTTCATGGACGGCGGCAGCGGCATCAACCTAATGTTCGCAAGCACTCTAGCAGCTATGCGGATCCCGCAATGCAGCCTGGAACAATCAGACACAACGTTCCACGACATTGTCCCAGGGAAGGGCATCTTCCCCCTGGGCAAGATAGGGCTCGACGTCATCTTCGGGAAGCCGGACAACTTTCGGCAGGAGCGCCTAGAATTCGAAGTGGTGGACTGGCCGTCGCAATACCATGTCATCCTGGGACGTGTAGCATTCGCAAGGTTCCTGGCCGTCCCACACTACGCATACCTACTACTCAAGATGCCAGGACCAAGGGGCGTCATCACAGTCCACAGGAGCTTCACCCGATCGGACCAATGCGACAGGTATTTCAACAAAATCTCCCGTCCTTCGGCATGCAAGACGAGCTCGTAAGGCTCCGCGAGGTGACGGACAATGGGCTACCCCCAGTCACAAGGCAGAACGCACCCGACATGTCCTTCGACTCCACCGTCAACACCAAGAAAGTGCAGGTCCATCCGAAAGACGCCTCCAAGACGGCGTTGATCGCCAACGACCTCAGCACCGCATAGGAAGGCGCGCTCGTCGAATTCCTCCGTGAGCGCTGGGAAATCTTCGCCTGGTGTCCTGCGGACATGCCAGGAGTTCCCAGGGAATTCGCCGAGCACGCACTCAATGTCTTCCCAGACACCAAGCCAGTCAAGCAGTCTATCCGAAGACTGTCGGAGCCACGAGCCAAAGCTATCGGCAAGGAGATCAACAGATTACTCGCAGCAGACTTCATCCGGGAAATCAAGGAAAGCGAGTGGCTGGCAAATACGGTGATGGTCCCGAAGAAGGACACGGACATCCTGCGGATGTGCGTGGACTTCACGTCACTAAATAAACACTGCCCAAAGGACCACTTCCCTCTTCCTCGGATCGACCAGATCATCGATTCGATTGCAGGTTGTGAGAAGCTCTCCTTCCTCGACGCCTACTCAGGCTATAACCAGATTCGACTCAAGGTCGAAGATCAAGAGAAAACGGCGTTCGTCACACCGTTCGGAGTATTCTTCTACAACATAATGCCCTTCAGGCTAAAGAACGCGGGTGCCACGTACCAGCGATGCATGCAGGCCTGCCTCAAGGACCAGATCGGTCGCAACGTCCAAGTCTATGTCGATAACATAGTCATAAAAACCAAGGAGGCAAGAACACTTATCGACGATCTCCGCGAGACGTTCGACAACCTTGATCGCTACAGGATCAAGCTCAATCCAGAAAAGTGCGCCTTCGGCGACCCCTCGGGTCAGCTGCTCGGGTACTTCATCTCTCAACGAGGGATCGAAGCGAACCCGAAGAAAATCAAAGCTATCATGACAATGGAGAAGCCGAAAAACCTCAAGGGCGTTCAGCAGCTCGCAGGGCGAGTAGCGGCACTAAGCAGGTTCATCAGCCGCATGGGCGAGAAGGCCCTACCATTTTACCAGCTGCTGCGCAAGGCAGACAAGTTCGAGTGGACACCAGAAGCCAACGACGCATTCGAAAGCCTCAAGCGGCTCCTCTCCACCTCGCCCGTTTTGGTCACGCCAAAAGAGCGCGAGCCCCTGTTGCTGTACATAGCAGCCACACACCAGGTGGTCAGCACAGTACTCGTGGTCGAACTACCCGAAGAAGGCAAGACCCACGGGGTACAACGCCTAATTTACTACCTCAGCGAGGTTCTCACTCCAACAAAACAGCGGTACCCGCACTACCAGAAGCTGGCCTACGGTGATGGGGATACGCCTACTGGGGTATACTCAGCAGGACGTTTCCGACTGGCCCGAGGGCTGGCGAGTGGGCCTGCAGAACGGCGAGTGGATCAAGGCCCAGCAAGGTACCAAGCGACTGGAAGCTGAAGGCCCAGGCGAGTAGATAGGCCCAGTCAGACTAGGTTAAACGATTACCGAAGCTGTAACCGAATCGGTTGAGATATGTAAACCCTAGGGGAGGTGAGCCTATATAAACCTCCCTATGGGGTGAGTAGAGACACGTTCCCTCATACACCCAAGCGACTCGCCGCCTAGCCGCCGAGCTCGCCCATTGTAAACACCTCCATAATACAATCTAGCAGGAGTAGGTCTTTACCCTCCGGGGGGCCAAACCTGGGTAAAACCCTGTGTCTTTGCCCTCATCTCGCACCGCAGATGGCTGGCCGCCCTTGCCCCTCGTTCTACTACTCGCTGCCGATTGCAGCATCTGCCGTGACCATTCCCACGACAGTGGCGCCCACCGTGGGGCCTGGCCGGTCTGGCCGGTGTTCTGCGGCGAGATCCAATCTGCCCATCAACGAGACGGTCGCCACCGGCCGCATGATAGCGATCGGCGAGATGCTCCAGATCTTGCCGAGTAGCTACGTCCCGGCGGCGCGACCCGTCACGCACAGCGTAATCCTGCCAATCGGCACGATCAGCCTCTTCGTCGGCCTCACCGACGTCATCGTCTCGGAGGACTCGGCTCGCATCCGCGAGTCGCCGCCACGCGATCGGCTCTCCGAGAGCCAGGTTCGCACGATCCACCGCCTCGCCTCCGAGTACAACTCGGCCCACAGCAACGTGGCCGGGAACTCAGCGGCCGCAGAAGATGCGGCCCTCACCGATGACACCGACTCGGCGACCCCGGCGTCACTCGCCGGATCCATCACCGCGGCCTCATCCGCGGGCTCCATCGCCCAGGTCTCCAACGCGGGAGACTTTGAGGACCCCTCCATCCTCGGGATCTTCGAATTCGACTCCGGGTCGGAGAACTCCGCCGACCTCCGCGATGGTGCCAGTCGCCACGCCGCGGCTTACATGGCCACCGGCACCGATCCGCCGGAGGATCCTTTCTCCACCCCAATCCCTCCTAATGCCACGGCAACGGAGGTCGAGGAACTCCGCTTGAAACTGGCGGAGGCGGTACGCAAAGAGCAGGCCGAGCGCGAAAAATTTCGCCTCGAGCAGGTGACGGCGCAGGAGCTGTCACGCTACCACCAACAACGGATCAGGTCACGCTTGAACCCCACCGTTCAAGGGCGTGCCCTGAACTTCGACGACGAAAACCACCCGGCCCGCATAGCCGAGCGCGCGATCTGCGAGAACGCGCCACCAGGAGGAAGCGCCCGGCCCCCGCCAGGATCAACGGCGATGGGTGCCCCACCACCACCCAACCGCACCCCTCCCAGGGACCAACCGCGGATAGTTGTCTCCTCACGGGAGCGAGACGCAAACGGCCTCCCACTGTTCTCCACCCCAATGGACAACCTCGTGGCAGGCCGAGCAGCAGCCGATAGCATCACGGCCACTGGCGACGGCGCCTTACAGATCCAGTACGTCAAGGCCCTGCTTGCGAAGGCCGTGGAGCAGCAAAAAGCGGGCGCCGACTCGCAAGGTCGAGTATACTCGCGTTCCTCGGGAAGCAGAGTGGCCTCAAGCGGCCGCCCAGCGGCGGAAAACACCCTCAATTGCCCGCCACCAGAGCCACAGCAGCTCCAACACCGACCTGCGAACGCGGCACTCTCCACCAACGATCCCAGGCCGGCGACCAACTTCGTCGCCGCTAACGGACAACCCATCGACGCCCGCACTCACATCATCAACAATCAAAACTGGCGCGCACGCCAGCCCGACGACTTGCGGCACACCCTAACTAATCGCCGCGATGGCGAGCCTATGGGGTCGCTCAGTCGACTTGGCCCTAAGTGCTTCGGACCAATGATCCGAGGCGAGAAGTACCCGCCAAACTTCAAGGCACCAAAGGAGATAGAAAAATACGACTCCTCGTACGACCCCGCAGTCTGGCTCGACACATACCTCATGGCAATGGGGATCGTGGGTCACACTGACCTACTCGCCGCCCGTTACCTCCCACTGATGATGGAGGGGACGTGCAGGCAATGGATCAACACGCTCCCCCAGGACAGTATCGACTCCTGGGAGGAAATGCGCGACGCCTTCGTCAGGCACTTCGAGTGCTCCTACACCCGCGCCACCACCATCGAGGACCTGGAACGATGCGTCCAGGGACCCCGCGAGTCGACCCGCAACTGGGTCCAACGGTGGCAAGAGCTCTGGTACAACGCGGCCGGCATCCACCCGGACACCGCGATCCGTTGCTTCAAGACCTCGTGCCGCTACGAGCCTCTAGTCGCCAAGCTCAAGCGACACTCCCGCACACTCGACAACATCCCCGACCTCCTCGAGATCGCCAAACGGTACGCCGAGGAGGATCCAAACCAGGAAACCGACGACGAGTCAGGAGGGCAACGCCGCACGGGCGGCAACGACAGCGGACGCCGAACCGACCTACGCTACAGCGGCACCCGCCTCACTGGCAAGCGCCGCAACGACGGGCGAGTCGACTTCGTCGCCAACGCTGGGCACGCACAGCGCGAGCCCAAGAGCTACCGCCGCAACGACGGGCGAGTCGACTTCGTCGCCAACGCTGGGCACGCACAGCGCGAGCCCAAGAGCTACCGCCGCGACGGAGGGCAACGGCGCGATGGCGGCAATTACAAGAACAAGCCAAGGTTCGATCCTGCGGCCCTCCTTAACCAACCAGGTGCCTTCCACAGCAGGGAAGGGAAGCCCGCAATGCACACCACCGCCGACTGCCACACCCTCAAGGAAATCGAGAAGGCACGGCACGCGCGGGAGGACACCGACAACGACCCGCCAAATGGCGGAAAATTCGGCAAAGTAGCCGGCTCGCTCCACACCTTCACAGGCTTCAACACGAAGCGCGAGAAGAAGGTCATCGCCCGTGCTGTCGCCGTCAATGCGGTGGCCCAAATAGACGTCCCCCAGTTCCTGAACTGGTCGGAACAGCCCATCACCTGGAGCCGGCAATACCACTCGCCACGCATCGAGTACCCAGGACGAGTCGCCCTGGTGGTCAAGCCCAAGGTTGGCGACTACTGGCTCCCCAAGACACTAATGGACGGCGGCAGCTCCATCAACATCCTCTACCTCGACACCTTCAGGCGGCTGCGGCTCCCGCAGTCGATGATCGAGACAACCCACACCACGTTCCACGGCATCGTCCCCGGTCGGAAGGCGTATCCGATCGGCAAAGTCACGCTGCCAGTCACTTTCGGTAGTCCGGCAAACTTCCGCACCGAGCGGATCGTCTTCGAGCTGGTGCCCTTCGACAGCCCTTATCACTGCGTCCTGGGGCGCCAGGCGTTTGCTAAATTCATGGCAGCGCCCCACTACGCGTACAACGCGATGAAGCTCCCCGGGCCGTGCGGCGTCATCACCATCAACGGCGACCCCGACATGGCCGCCGAATGCGAGGCCAAAGGAGCCGAACTCGCCGACGCTGTCATCACGGCAGAAACTAATCACGCCGACGAGCTCGCCAAATACGCGAGCGGGGTCAACAGTGACGACCCCACAATACTCAAGAAGCCCAACTCAGAGGGCGCAAACACCTCAACCTTTGAGGCCACGACACACACCCGCACCGTCGAGCTGGTCCCAGGAGACCCCAGCCAGACGGTGACGATCGGGATAGGCATGAGCCCAGCATAGGAAGGCGCGCTCATCGAGTTCCTTCGTGAGAATAGGGACATCTTCGCATGGAAACCCTCCGACATGCCTGGTGTCCCTAGGGAGCTCGCTGAGCACAAACTAAACGCCGACCCCAAAGTGCGACCTGTCAAGCAGTCGCTACGGCCCTTCAATGAAGAACGCCGTCGAGCAATCGCCGAGGAAGTGCAGCGCCTACTCGCTGCCGGCTTCATCCGACCAATCAAATACTCCAAGTGGCTGGCAAACCCAGTCCTGGTCGAGAAGAAAAACGGGACCTGGAGAATGTGTATCGACTACACAAACCTGAACAGCGCCTGCCCAAAGGAGCAGTTCGTCCTCCCGCGGATCGATCAGATAATCGATTCAACCGCGGGTTTGGAGTCGCTATGTTTCCTCGACGCCTACTCCAGGTACAACCAGATCAAAATGGCTGTCGAAGACGAGGAGAAGACAGCGTTCATCACGCCATTCGGAGCCTTCTGCTACACCGCCATGACCTTCGGCCTTAAGAACGCCGGGGCAACCTACCAGCGGTGCATGCAAGAATGCCTCGCGAGCCAAATCGGCCGCAACATCCACGTCTACATCGACGACGTGGTCGTGAAATCCGCTCGCCAAGGAGACCTACTCGCCGACCTGGCGGAAACCTTCGCCAATCTGCGAAGGTACAAGATAAAGCTCAACCCAGGCAAGTGCACCTTCGGTGTACCCGCCGGACAACTACTGGGGTACGTCGTCTCCAAACGAGGGATCGAGGCGAACCCAACAAAGATCGACACGATCGCCCGGCTCGGCAAACCCGAGTGCCTGCGTGATGTCCAGAAGCTGGCCGGGCGAGTAGCGGCTCTCAGTCGCTTCATCCCCCGCCTGGGTGAAAAGGCGATGCCCCTATACCGCCTGATGCGCAAGAACCCCACCTTCCAGTGGGACAAGGAGGCGGACAACGCGCTCCGCGACCTCAAAAAAGTGCTGCTCGCCGCACCACTACTCGCCGCCCCCGCCGACAAAGAACCAATGCTGGTTTACGTCGCGGCGTCCGAGCGCGTCGTCAGCGCTGTGATGGTCGTCGAACGACCAGAGGAAGGAAAGGAGCGCCCGGTTCAGCGGCCGGTGTACTACATCAGCGAGGTCCTCACCGAGTCGCGCCAGCGGTACCCACAGTACCAAAAGCTAGTATACGCGGTCTTCAGGGCTCAGCGGCGCCTGCCGCACTACTTCCAGGAGCACCCGGTCACGGTCGTCTCCTCAGCGCCACTGCAAGACATCATCCGCAACCGCGAGGCGACCGGACGGGTCGCCAAGTGGGCCGTCGAGATCGGCGTCCACAACATTAAATACGAGCCACGAAGGGAGATTAAGTCGCAGGCACTGGCAGACTTCATCGCCGACTGGGAGGAGGCCCAGCAGCCAGAGAAGCTGCCATACCTCCATTACTGGAGCCTGCACTTCGACGGATCCAAGAACGCGGACGGTGCAGGAGCGGGGATAGTGTTGACTTCACCAAAGGGCGACAAGCTCCGCTACATCCTCCGCCTCGAATTCACACCCTGCACCAACAACATGGCTGAATACGAGGCCCTACTCCACGGCATGCGAGCCGCCAAGGAGATGAACGTCAATCGCCTTCGATGCTACGGAGATTCCGACCTCGTCGCGGGGCAAGTCGCCGGCACCTGCGACGCCATCTCCCCTACCATGGCGGCGTACCTCCAAGAGGTGGACAAGTTGGGCGGCCACTTCACCGGCTACTCTGTCGAGTGGATCGATAGGAGAAAAAACGAGGAGGCCGACGCCCTCTCTCGCATCGGGTCGGCTCGACTCGCACCACCCGCCGGCGTGTTCCTCGACACAATCTCCAAACCATCAGTCTCTCCCCCGAGGGAGATCGACATCGGAGTCCCACTCCAACCAGAGGCAGCCTTGGTCGCACTCATCACCGAGCCAAACGACTGGACCAAGCCCTACATCGCCTACCTGGAAACTGGCACCCTGCCAGCAGACGAGACAAACGCTCGAATGATCGCTCGCCGATGCAAGTCCTACACCATCATCGACGGCGAGCTACACAAGCGCAGCGTCACCGGCGTGTTCCAACGTTGCGTCCAACCGGCTGAAGGACGCAAAATCCTCCACGACATCCACTCAGGCGACTGCGGCCACCACGCCGCCGCTCGCTCCCTGGTCGCCAAGGCTATGCGACACGGCTTCTACTGGCCCACCGCACACGCCGACGCTGTCGACATCGTCCAGCGATGCGCCGGGTGCCAGAAGTACGCCAACCAGACGCGCATACCGAGCTCGGCGCTCAAAACGATCCCCATCACTTGGCCATTCGCCGTATGGGGCATGGACATGGTAGGCCCCTTCAAGAAAGCCCCCTCCGGCTACACCCACCTGCTAGTCGCCGTCGACAAATTCACCAAGTGGGTGGAGGCCAAGCCAGTCCGGAAATGCGACGGGAAGACCGCCACTAAATTCCTACGCGAGCTCATATATCGCTACGGGTTCCCAAACAGTATCATCACGGACAACGGCACAAACTTCGCCAAGGGAGCAATGGTCGAATTTTGCGAAGAGCACCACATCCGGCTCGATCTCGCGTCAGTCGCCCACCCGGAATCCAACGGCCAGGCGGAACGAGCCAACCAAAGCATCCTCCACGGCCTGAAGCCGCGACTCCAAGTACCACTCGAGCGCACCGCTGGATGCTGGGTCGAAGAGCTGCCCTCCGTCATCTGGGGAATCCGCACCTCGGTTAACAGATCGACGGGATTCACTCCCTTCTTCATGGTCTACGGCGCCGAAGCAGTCATGCCCACCGACCTCGAACACGACTCGCCGCGGGTCGTCCACTATACGGAGGCCGCAAACGAGCTGGCCCGCCAAGATGGGCTCGACCAGCTCGACAAAGCATGCGACCTCGCTCGATCGCGCACCGCCATTTACCAGCAAGGACTCCGCCGCTACCACAGCCGACGGGTGAAGACCCGCACCTTCCAGGAAGGCGACCTGGTGTTACGCCTCATCCAGGACAGGAAGGGCATGCACAAGCTCTCCCCTCCGTGGGAAGGCCCGTTCGCTATCGGGCGCGTACTCGGCAACGACGCCTACTACCTCATCGACGTTCGCGGGGACGGCGAGCTCGACGTCAAGCGACCATGGAATGTAAACCTCCTCCGGAAGTTCTACTCCTAGAACCCTACACATGTACTCTCCAGTCGCTATGAAGTAAAAGAAACGGTTACCGCAAATTGCGCCTACTCTCCATGACTTGTGCCACTCGCACTCATAATAACAGCGGTACGCTAAAATGCAGAAGTCAACCTTTGGTACAGCGATCGGCACGGCTAAGTAGTGCGGTGTAAGAGCACTGAATCACTTCAGGTCTTGCATCGTCCACGAAAAACGCCAACCCGGAGCCCCATTGGAGTCGCCTAGCTCGACTGGTTTTACGAACCAAGACAACTGCCCTCGCTTCTCACAGCGACCTTGGTCCCCCGCATCCTCGACATAGCGACTCGAACGGCTAAGTACCACGCTCGGGGACTGAATACCAGTTCGTCGCGACCGGTCAGGGAAAACGCCAAGTAAGAGAGCATGTCCAGGACTCGCCACGCGACTGACCCCACGCGCCAGGCAGGGGTGACGCGCTCACACCAACGCGCTGAGTCCTCAACCACCCTCGAGTCGCGCCTAGAACTACCAAGTACCACGCTCGGGGACTCGGCCACCCGACCCCGTTCGCGCACGGGAAAACGGTAAAGTACAGAGCACTCAAGGGAGTCGCCTAGCGACTGGCTCTCCGAGCTCGGGCGAGTCGACTAAACTAACAAAACACATGATAACAACAAACATCATATACGAGGTGAACCCCACAAAAGGGCGGACGCGCTCGGGGACTCGTCCAAAATCAATCCAAAGCACACAAACAAATAGCAAAATAAACACGACGTCCCATTCAATCGCATATCGCATTGTCTTATATTACAAAATATGCCCGCGTGGCAGAACTGCTGCTAACACATCCAGGCAAACTACCCTATTCTGCAGGCTTCGATGACGACTCGCCAGAATCCCGGCGCCTACGGATGAACGCGGTGTACGGGTTTGACGGATACGTCGTCAGCTCACCCGCCATCGCCGCGCGAAAAGGCTGCTCGACCTTGAAGTCACGATGCGGCGGCTCGGGGTCGTTCGGCGCGACGACCGTTTCCTGGTAGGGAAGGAGGTCGCCCATCGCCCAGACACGCTCCGAGTACGCGGCGGCACGCTCCTGCACCTTGAGAACCTCGGACAGGTCCACCGCGCCAGTCGACGAGGGATACCCACTCGTCACATCGTCGAGGTCGAAATCCTCGGGGAAGTGGGCGAGTCCAAGGCTCAGTGCTGTCGACGCTCCACGCCGAAACGCCGACCGCGTCATGAACTCAACGACCGCGGGCACCTTCTCCAAATACTCCCACACCTCAACAAGATCGCTGGGAATAACCTCCGTGGGCGACATTTCTTGAAGATAGGCGCGGATGCACGTCGCCGACAGCGTAGCCGAGTCGACGAGCATGCTTACGCATTGCTTCGCGTCGAGCGAGCTCGCTTCTTCTTGGCTACCAATAACGCGACCTGCGAGAAGGAAACAATGATGAGCGCGACGGACACCACAAAAACCCCAACTAACGGAAAGGGAAGGTGCACTCACCAAGCAACGGGCGGGCGAGTCCCGTGATGAAGCACTGAAGCGACGTGTGGTCGTCCTGAAGTCCAGCAATAAGGACTTCCGACAGCTTGCGATCCTCCTCCGCGGCTGCAATGGCGGCCTTAGCTCGCCCGTCCGCCGAGCTCGCTTCTTCCCTCGCCTCCCGCAGCTCGCGCTCGAGGTCGGCGACCCGCTGTTCAGCAGCGCCCAGAGCAGATCGCGCCGCCTCCAACTCACCAGCCGGGACAAGCTCCTGGCGAGCTTCCCCTGCCTTCGCAGCAACAGCCTGGAGCTCCTTGTTCGCTTCCTGGATGGTGGTCAGCTCCTTCTCAGCACGCTGTTGCGCGGCCAATCGGTCCGCCGACTCGAGCTGCAGACCCTGCATATCATCAAAAAAGTTAGTAAAAACGAACCTCCTAAGTGCCCACCCGCTGAAATTCAGCGAGTGCGCACTCGGGGACTGGCGATCAAGAAATTCCCAAGTACCCACCCCGCTAAAATTTAGCGCGTGCGCACTCGGGGACTGGATACGAAAATAAAAGACGAGAACATAATAAGAATCACGCCGCTGCAAAGCACCGACCTGATCCTCGGGGACTGGATATACCTGGATGGCTGCGCCAAGCATGCCATGAAGTTGCATCGCGTCCACGGACGCGAGTAACGCTGGCGTGTGCCCACGACGCTGGTCGACTTCAGCATCGGCGGTCCCTGGAGCGAGGCTCGGGGATGCAGCCCCGCTCGCCTCCGAGTACAACTCGGCCCACAGCAACGTGGCCGGGAACTCAGCGGCCGCAGAAGATGCGGCCCTCACCGATGACACCGACTCGGCGACCCCGGCGTCACTCGCCGGATCCATCACCGCGGCCTCATCCGCGGGCTCCATCGCCCAGGTCTCCAACGCGGGAGACTTTGAGGACCCCTCCATCCTCGGGATCTTCGAATTCGACTCCGGGTCGGAGAACTCCGCCGACCTCCGCGATGGTGCCAGTCGCCACGCCGCGGCTTACATGGCCACCGGCACCGATCCGCCGGAGGATCCTTTCTCCACCCCAATCCCTCCTAATGCCACGGCAACGGAGGTCGAGGAACTCCGCTTGAAACTGGCGGAGGCGGTACGCAAAGAGCAGGCCGAGCGCGAAAAATTTCGCCTCGAGCAGGTGACGGCGCAGGAGCTGTCACGCTACCACCAACAACGGATCAGGTCACGCTTGAACCCCACCGTTCAAGGGCGTGCCCTGAACTTCGACGACGAAAACGACCCGGCCCGCATAGCCGAGCGCGCGATCTGCGAGAACGCGCCACCAGGAGGAAGCGCCCGGCCCCCGCCAGGATCAACGGCGATGGGTGCCCCACCACCACCCAACCGCACCCCTCCCAGGGACCAACCGCGGATAGTTGTCTCCTCACGGGAGCGAGACGCAAACGGCCTCCCACTGTTCTCTACCCCAATGGACAACCTCGTGGCAGGCCGAGCAGCAGCCGATAGCATCACGGCCACTGGCGACGGCGCCTTACAGATCCAGTACGTCAAGGCCCTGCTTGCGAAGGCCGTGGAGCAGCAAAAAGCGGGCGCCGACTCGCAAGGTCGAGTATACTCGCGTTCCTCGGGAAGCAGAGCGGCCTCAAGCGGCCGCCCAGCGGCGGAAAACACCCTCAATTGCCCGCCACCAGAGCCACTGCAGCTCCAACACCGACCTGCGAACGCGGCACTCTCCACCAACGATCCCAGGCCGGCGACCAACTTCGTCGCCGCTAACGGACAACCCATCGACGCCCGCACTCACATCATCAACAACCAAAACTGGCGCGCACGCCAGCCCGACGACTTGCGGCACACCCTAACTAATCGCCGCGATGGCGAGCCTATGGGGTCGCTCAGTCGACTTGGCCCTAAGTGCTTCGGACCAATGATCCGAGGCGAGAAGTACCCGCCAAACTTCAAGGCACCAAAGGAGATAGAAAAATATGACTCCTCGTACGACCCCGCAGTCTGGCTCGACACATACCTCATGGCAATGGGGATCGTGGGTCACACTGACCTACTCGCCGCCCGTTACCTCCCACTGATGATGGAGGGGACGTGCAGGCAATGGATCAACACGCTCCCCCAGGACAGTATCGACTCCTGGGAGGAAATGCGCGACGCCTTCGTCAGGCACTTCGAGTGCTCCTACACCCGCGCCACCACCATCGAGGACCTGGAACGATGCGTCCAGGGACCCCGCGAGTCGACCCGCAACTGGGTCCAACGGTGGCAAGAGCTCTGGTACAACGCGGCCGGCATCCACCCGGACACCGCGATCCATTGCTTCAAGACCTCGTGCCACTACGAGCCTCTAGTCGCCAAGCTCAAGCGACACTCCCGCACACTCGACAACATCCCCGACCTCCTCGAGATCGCCAAACGGTACGCCGAGGAGGATCCAAACCAGGAAACCGACGACGAGTCAGGAGGGCAACGCCGCACGGGCGGCAACAACAGCGGACGCCGAACCGACCTACGCTACAGCGGCACCCGCCTCACTGGCAAGCGCCGCAACGACGGGCGAGTCGACTTCGTCGCCAACGCTGGGCACGCACAGCGCGAGCCCAAGAGCTACCGCCGCGACGGAGGGCAACGGCGCGATGGCGGCAATTACAAGAACAAGCCAAGGTTCGATCCTGCGGCCCTCCTTAACCAACCATGTGCCTTCCACAGCAGGGAAGGGAAGCCCGCAACGCACACCACCGCCGACTGCCACACCCTCAAGGAAATCGAGAAGGCACGGCACGCGCGGGAGGACACCGACAACGACCCGCCAAATGGCGGAAAATTCGGCAAAGTAGCCGGCTCGCTCCACACCTTCACAGGCTTCAACACGAAGCGCGAGAAGAAGGTCATCGCCCGTGCTATCGCCGTCAATGCGGTGGCCCAAATAGACGTCCCCCAGTTCCTGAACTGGTCGGAACAGCCCATCACCTGGAGCCGGCAAGACCACTCGCCACGCATCGAGTACCCAGGACGAGTCGCCCTGGTGGTCAAGCCCAAGGTTGGCGACTACTGGCTCCCCAAGACACTAATGGACGGCGGCAGCTCCATCAACATCCTCTACCTCGACACCTTCAGGCGGCTGCGGCTCCTGCAGTCGATGATCGAGACAACCCACACCACGTTCCACGGCATCGTCCCCGGTCGGAAGGCGTATCCGATCGGCAAAGTCACGCTGCCAGTCACTTTCGGTAGTCCGGCAAACTTCCGCACCGAGCGGATCGTCTTCGAGCTGGTGCCCTTCGACAGCCCTTATCACTGCGTCCTGGGGCGCCAGGCGTTTGCTAAATTCATGGCAGCGCCCCACTACGCGTACAACGCGATGAAGCTCCCCGGGCCGTGCGGCGTCATCACCATCAACGGCGACCCCGACATGGCCGCCGAATGCGAGGCCAAAGGAGCCGAACTCGCCGACGCTGTCATCACGGCAGAAACTAATCACGCCGACGAGCTCGCCAAATACGCGAGCGGGGTCAACAGTGACGACCCCACAATACTCAAGAAGCCCAACTCAGAGGGCGCAAACACCTCAACCTTTGAGGCCACGACGCACACCCGCACCGTCGAGCTGGTCCCAGGAGACCCCAGCCAGACGGTGACGATCGGGACAGGCATGAGCCCAGCATAGGAAGGCGCGCTCATCGAGTTCCTTCGTGAGAATAGGGACATCTTCGCATGGAAACCCTCCGACATGCCTGGTGTCCCTAGGGAGCTCGCTGAGCACAAACTAAACGCCGACCCCAAAGTGCGACCTGTCAAGCAGTCGCTACGGCCCTTCAATGAAGAACGCCGTCGAGCAATCGCCGAGGAAGTGCAGCGCCTACTCGCTGCCGGCTTCATCCGACCAATCAAATACTCCAAGTGGCTGGCAAACCCAGTCCTGGTCGAGAAGAAAAACGGGACCTGGAGAATGTGTATCGACTACACAAACCTGAACAGCGCCTGCCCAAAGGAGCAGTTCGTCCTCCCGCGGATCGATCAGATAATCGATTCAACCGCGGGTTCGGAGTCGCCATGTTTCCTCGACGCCTACTCCAGGTACAACCAGATCAAAATGGCTGTCGAAGACGAGGAGAAGACAACGTTCATCACGCCATTCGGAGCCTTCTGCTACACCTCCATGACCTTCGGCCTTAAGAACGCCGGGGCAACCTACCAGCGGTGCATGCAAGAATGCCTCGCGAGCCAAATCGGCCGCAACATCCACGTCTACATCGACGACATGGTCGTGAAATCCGCTCGCCAAGGAGACCTACTCGCCGACCTGGCGGAAACCTTCGCCAATCTGCGAAGGTACAAGATAAAGCTCAACCCAGGCAAGTGCACCTTCGGTGTACCCGCCGGACAACTACTGGGGTACGTCGTCTCCAAACGAGGGATCGAGGCGAACCCAACAAAGATCGACACGATCGCCCGGCTCGGCAAACCCGAGTGCCTGCGTGACGTCCAGAAGCTGGCCGGGCGAGTAGCGGCTCTCAGTCGCTTCATCCCCCGCCTGGGTGAAAAGGCGATGCCCCTATACCGCCTGATGCGCAAGAACCCCACCTTCCAGTGGGACAAGGAGGCGGACAACGCGCTCCGCGACCTCAAAAAAGTGCTGCTCGCCGCACCACTACTCGCCGCCCCCGCCGACAAAGAACCAATGCTGGTTTACGTCGCGGCGTCCGAGCGCGTCGTCAGCGCTGTGATGGTCGTCGAACGACCAGAGGAAGGAAAGGAGCGCCCGGTTCAGCGGTCGGTGTACTACATCAGCGAGGTCCTCACCGATTCGCGCCAGCGGTACCCACAGTACCAAAAGCTAGTATACGCGGTCTTCAGGGCTCAGCGGCGCCTGCCGCACTACTTCCAGGAGCACCCGGTCACGGTCGTCTCCTCAGCGCCACTGCAAGACATCATCCGCAACCGCGAGGCGACCGGACGGGTCGCCAAGTGGGCCGTCGAGATCGGCGTCCACAACATTAAATACGAGCCACGAAGGGAGATTAAGTCGCAGGCACTGGCAGACTTCATCGCCGACTGGGAGGAGGCCCAGCAGCCAGAGAAGCTGCCATACCTCCATTACTGGAGCCTGCACTTCGACGGATCCAAGAACGCGGACGGTGCAGGAGCGGGGATAGTGTTGACTTCACCAAAGGGCGACAAGCTCCGCTACATCCTCCGCCTCGAATTCACACCCTGCACCAACAACATGGCTGAATACGAGGCCCTACTCCACGGCATGCGAGCCGCCAAGGAGATGAACGTCAATCGCCTTCGATGCTACGGAGATTCCGACCTCGTCGCGGGGCAAGTCGCCGGCACCTGCGACGCCATCTCCCCTACCATGGCGGCGTACCTCCAAGAGGTGGACAAGTTGGGCGGCCACTTCACCGGCTACTCTGTCGAGTGGATCGATAGGAGAAAAAACGAGGAGGCCGACGGCCTCTCTCGCATCGGGTCGGCTCGACTCGCACCACCCGCCGGCGTGTTCCTCGACACAATCTCCAAACCATCAGTCTCTCCCCCGAGGGAGATCGACATCGGAGTCCCACTCCAACCAGAGGCAGCCTTGGTCGCACTCATCACCGAGCCAAACGACTGGACCAAGCCCTACATCGCCTACCTGGAAACCGGCACCCTGCCAGCAGACGAGACAAACGCTCGAATGATCGCTCGCCGATGCAAGTCCTACACCATCATCGACGGCGAGCTACACAAGCACAGCGTCACCGGCGTGTTCCAACGTTGCGTCCAACCGGCTGAAGGACGCAAAATCCTCCACGACATCCACTTAGGCGACTGCGGCCACCACGCCGCTGCTCGCTCCCTGGTCGCCAAGGCTATGCGACACGGCTTCTACTGGCCCACCGCACACGCCGACGCTATCGACATCGTCCAGCGATGCGCCGGGTGCCAGAAGTACGCCAACCAGACGCGCATACCGAGCTCGGCGCTCAAAACGATCCCCATCACTTGGCCATTCGCCGTATGGGGCATGGACATGGTAGGCCCCTTCAAGAAAGCCCCCTCCGGCTACACCCACCTGCTAGTCGCCGTCGACAAATTCACCAAGTGGGTGGAGGCCAAGCCAGTCCGGAAATGCGACGGGAAGACCGCCACTAAATTCCTACGCGAGCTCATATATCGCTACGGGTTCCCAAACAGTATCATCACGGACAACGGCACAAACTTCGCCAAGGGAGCAATGGTCGAATTTTGCGAAGAGCACCACATCCGGCTCGATCTCGCGTCAGTCGCCCACCCGGAATCCAACGGCCAGGCGGAACGAGCCAACCAAAGCATCCTCCACGGCCTGAAGCCGCGACTCCAAGTACCACTCGAGCGCACCGCTGGATGCTGGGTCGAAGAGCTGCCCTCCGTCATCTGGGGAATCCGCACCTCGGTTAACAGATCGACGGGATTCACTCCCTTCTTCATGGTCTACGGCGCCGAAGCAGTCATGCCCACCGACCTCGAACACGACTCGCCGCGGGTCGTCCACTATACGGAGGCCGCAAACGAGCTGGCCCGCCAAGATGGGCTCGACCAGCTCGACGAAGCATGCGACCTCGCTCGATCGCGCACCGCCATTTACCAGCAAGGACTCCGCCGCTACCACAGCCGACGGGTGAAGACCCGCACCTTCCAGGAAGGCGACCTGGTGTTACGCCTCATCCAGGACAGGAAGGGCATGCACAAGCTCTCCCCTCCGTGGGAAGGCCCGTTCGCTATCGGGCGCGTACTCGGCAACGACGCCTACTACCTCATCGACGTTCGCGGGGACGGCGAGCTCGACGTCAAGCGACCATGGAATGTAAACCTCCTCCGGAAGTTCTACTCCTAGAACCCTACACATGTACTCTCCAGTCGCTATGAAGTAAAAGAAACGGTTACCGCAAATTGCGCCTACTCTCCATGACTTGTGCCACTCGCACTCGTAATAACAGCGGTACGCTAAAATGCAGAAGTCAACCTTTGGTACAGCGATCGGCACGGCTAAGTAGTGCGGTGTAAGAGCACTGAATCACTTCAGGTCTTGCATCGTCCACGAAAAACGCCAACCCGGAGCCCCATTGGAGTCGCCTAGCTCGACTGCTTTTACGAACCAAGACAACTGCCCTCGCTTCTCACAGCGACCTTGGTCCCCCGCATCCTCGACATAGCGACTCGAACGGCTAAGTACCACGCTCGGGGACTGAATACCAGTTCGTCGCGACCGGTCAGGGAAAACGCCAAGTAAGAGAGCATGTCCAGGACTCGCCACGCGACTGACCCCACGCGCCAGGCAGGGGTGACGCGCTCACACCAACGCGCTGAGTCCTCAACCACCCTCGAGTCGCGCCTAGAACTACCAAGTACCACGCTCGGGGACTCGGCCACCCGACCCCGTTCGCGCACGGGAAAACGGTAAAGTACAGAGCACTCAAGGGAGTCGCCTAGCGACTGGCTCTCCGAGCTCGGGCGAGTCGACTAAACTAACAAAACACATGATAACAACAAACATCATATACGAGGTGAACCCCACAAAAGGGCGGACGCGCTCGGGGACTCGTCCAAAATCAATCCAAAGCACACAAACAAATAGCAAAATAAACACGACGTCCCATTCAATCGCATATCGCATTGTCTTATATTACAAAATATGCCCGCGTGGCAGAACTGCTGCTAACACATCCAGGCAAACTACCCTATTCTACAGGCTTCGATGACGACTCGCCAGAATCCCGGCGCCTACGGATGAACGCGGTGTACGGGTTTGACGGATACGTCGTCAGCTCACCCGCCATCGCCGCGCGAAAAGGCTGCTCGACCTTGAAGTCACGATGCGGCGGCTCGGGGTCGTTCGGCGCGACGACCGTTTCCTGGTAGGGAAGGAGGTCGCCCATCGCCCAGACACGCTCCGAGTACGCGGCGGCACGCTCCTGCACCTTGAGAACCTCGGACAGGTCCACCGCGCCAGTCGACGAGGGATACCCACTCGTCACATCGTCGAGGTCGAAATCCTCGGGGAAGTGGGCGAGTCCAAGGCTCAGTGCTGTCGACGCTCCACGCCGAAACGCCGACCGCGTCATGAACTCAACGACCGCGGGCACCTTCTCCAAATACTCCCACACCTCAACAAGATCGCTGGGAATAACCTCCGTGGGCGACATTTCTTGAAGATAGGCGCGGATGCACGTCGCCGACAGCGTAGCCGAGTCGACGAGCATGCTTACGCATTGCTTCGCGTCGAGCGAGCTCGCTTCTTCTTGGCTACCAATAACGCGACCTGCGAGAAGGAAACAATGATGAGCGCGACGGACACCACAAAAACCCCAACTAACGGAAAGGGAAGGTGCACTCACCAAGCAACGGGCGGGCGAGTCCCGTGATGAAGCACTGAAGCGACGTGTGGTCGTCCTGAAGTCCAGCAATAAGGACTTCCGACAGCTTGCGATCCTCCTCCGCGGCTGCAATGGCGGCCTTAGCTCGCCCGTCCGCCGAGCTCGCTTCTTCCCTCGCCTCCCGCAGCTCGCGCTCGAGGTCGGCGACCCGCTGTTCAGCAGCGCCCAGAGCAGATCGCGCCGCCTCCAACTCACCAGCCGGGACAAGCTCCTGGCGAGCTTCCCCTGCCTTCGCAGCAACAGCCTGGAGCTCCTTGTTCGCTTCCTGGATGGTGGTCAGCTCCTTCTCAGCACGCTGTTGCGCGGCCAATCGGTCCGCCGACTCGAGCTGCAGACCCTGCATATCATCAAAAAAGTTAGTAAAAACGAACCTCCTAAGTGCCCACCCGCTGAAATTCAGCGAGTGCGCACTCGGGGACTGGCGATCAAGAAATTCCCAAGTACCCACCCCGCTAAAATTTAGCGCGTGCGCACTCGGGGACTGGATACGAAAATAAAAGACGAGAACATAATAAGAATCACGCCGCTGCAAAGCACCGACCTGATCCTCGGGGACTGGATATACCTGGATGGCTGCGCCAAGCATGCCATGAAGTTGCATCGCGTCCACGGACGCGAGTAACGCTGGCGTGTGCCCACGACGCTGGTCGACTTCAGCATCGGCGGTCCCTGGAGCGAGGCTCGGGGATGCAGCCCCGCTCGCCGCGGCCGCCTTGGTCACGAAGCGAGGGAAGGTGGCGATAGAGGCACCCGCTCCAAAGGAAGTCGCCTCCGCCGTTCCAGGCAAGGAAACGCCCTCCTTCGTAGACGCGGCTGCCTCCACCGCGGGGCCGGCCGACGCGACCGCCGTGTTGTCAGAGACAGTGACGATGTCGTCGCCCTTGGCCTTCTTACTGCCATCCGCCGAGGCAACGACCTCGTCCGCTTTCCTCTTACGGGAAGGATCCTCCTCGCTAGCGGTGGAGGGTACCTGGGCCACGGTCGGGTGGCCCATCCTTTTCACTCCGGTCCTGCACATCAGTCGAATCAGTAAAGACAATCGAAATAGCTATGGAAAATAGGGAAGGCCGAATGCACTCACTTGGCAACTGGGATGAAACGTAGCCCTGTGCGAAGGCCGGCCGGTTTTTCCAGCTCGGGGCCCAGTTGGCGACTGAGCCCTAGTTCCAGGACGTCGCGTGCCCAAGACACGGATGGCTTCTTCGTCGTCGAGGCTGCGGCTGGCGCCTCTGGGATACCTTCGGCAGGGGCTTCCTCGCGAACTGGAGCCGCTACGGCCGGAGCCTCCTTGCGGGGCGAAGCCGCCCCAATCGGAACCTCCTTGCGAGGCGAAGTCGCCGCGGCTGGAGCCTTCCCTAGCCCTGAGACTGGCGCGAATGGCGGGGGCATCGAGGCCAGCGGCACTTCCACAGTCGGCGCATCTATCGCGGTTGTCGCTGGGGCCACGCCGTCATCGGCCGAGCTGTGAGCATCAGAGCTGCTCGTCGAGTGCGGCGGCGAGGCCATCCTCGGCGGCTTTGTTTTCCTCTTCGGGGGGGCCCTCGCCTCCTTTTCCTTCTTCTTCTTCTTCTTCGAAGGAGTGGCCTGGCGGCGCGAGGTGGTTTCTGGGAGCTCGTCGTCGTCATCATGACGCTCGAGGCTCCTGCTCGCTTCGATTTCGCGCTGACGTTGCCCGCGGGTCTTTCGGACCAGCGGGGCGATTTCCTCTTCGGACTCGTCCTCGTCGTCCTCGTTGCCCTTCGCGGGTGGCGATTCGCTTGTATCCTGGGCGGATGGCCCCGGGCTCTCGTCATCGGAAGGTGGGAGCCACCCTTCCACCACTTGGAACAGCTGCGATAAATACGAAACAGAATCAGAATTACCGCGACTGCATACGCTGCGACTGCGAACAAGGTAAAGAAATTACCGTCGGAGCCGGACGCTTCGCGGTGTAGGGGGCGACCCCGGCCTGTGCATCCACGTACACCGCCTGGGTGATCTTCTTCAACGCTGGGAGATAGTCCTCCAGCTTCCACTCGTCGAGGCAGGCTTTCGTCGAGTCTCCCCGGCCCGTGTACTGATACATGTAGTGGTCGCGTTGGGCGAGCGGAACGAGCCGTCTCCCAAGCCAGCAATTGTACAAGTTTATCGTCTGAAGGCCCTTCTTCTTTAGGCCACGGATGGCCTGGAGCATCTCGTCGACGACCATCCGCTGGTCGTCGGGGAGCTTGCCGACCTGGAGATGGCGCGGCTCGGAACGATTGGCCGAGTACCGCGGGATCGCCGCCTCGTCCTCCGGGGTCGCCTCGGTCACGTAGAACCATGACTTCTTCCAGTCGCTCGCTGCTTTGGCGGGTAGCATCAGATCGAAGAAAGACGCTTTGGATTTGAGCTGGAACGTCAGGCCGCCCGCGGCTAGCATTGGGCCGCCTGCCTCCTCGCGGCTGATCCGTCCGTGGAACAGATCTTGCCACAAGGGAAAGTAGGGCCGGCAGCCCAAGTAGCACTCGCAGAACGCCACGAAGATGGCGAGCTGCTCGATGCTGTGGGGACCCAGATCCGAAGGCTGGATCCCGTAGTAGGCGCAAAAACGCCGGAAGAACAAAGATGTGGGAAACCCTAGCCCCCGCTCGAGATGACTGGTGAAACAGACGAATTCCCTCTCTCGCGGGTTTGGGGTCGTTTCTCCGGCTGCGGGGATACGCCAACAGCCGGCTCGCAGGATTCCAGCCTCCTCGAAGGAGGCCAGCTGCGCCCTCGTGCACTTGGATCTGCCCCATGGTTCGGTGAGAAGGGCCATAGCCGAGGGGTTGGTTGGAGATCGGAGGATTTCGGGTCGATTGGGTCAAGAAGCAAAGGAAAGAGAATGCGCGCACTCGAAAGAAGTGGTGGGCAGTTGGCTCTACGATTGCCTGCCATTCCTCTTATATAGCGAGAGTTACCCGCCAAATCAGGGGGCCGTTACCGCGCGATGATTACGCCGAAAGTTACCGTTGAGTTGCCCTAACGGCTAGTTTGACCATGCCTGACGATCCAACTCCAGCCACTCGGCTCGCCAGGTCACTCGCTGCCACCGCGTTCGACAGCTCGGCTCGCCCAAGACGCGACTCGGTTCACCGGATCTTCTTCTTCATACAAGAGCCCGTCGACGATTCGACTGGATGCCTACTTTGGAGCCGTATACTCCGACTGCCAGCAGCCACTTACGCCTAATCGACGACGGCCTCGGGGACTACTGATGGGGATACGCCTACTGGGGTATACTCAGCAGGACGTTTCCGACTGGCCCGAGGGCTGGCGAGTGGGCCTGCAGAACGGCGAGTGGATCAAGGCCCAGCAAGGTACCAAGCGACTGGAAGCTGAAGGCCCAGGCGAGTAGATAGGCCCAGTCGGACTAGGTTAAACGATTACCGAAGCTGTAACCGAATCGGTTGAGATATGTAAACCCTAGGGGAGGTGAGCCTATATAAACCTCCCTATGGGGTGAGTAGAGACACGTTCCCTCATACACCCAAGCGACTCGCCGCCTAGCCGCCGAGCTCGCCCATTGTAAACACCTCCATAATACAATCTAGCAGGAGTAGGTCTTTACCCTCCGGGGGGCCGA
The DNA here is from genome assembly GCA_910589765.1 of Avena atlantica. Taxonomy (NCBI): domain Eukaryota; kingdom Viridiplantae; phylum Streptophyta; class Magnoliopsida; order Poales; family Poaceae; genus Avena; species Avena atlantica. Next base: position 481,132,217 of record OU342735.1, on the reverse strand, counting down.
ACCTGGGTAAAACCCTGTGTCTTTGCCCTCATCTCGCACCGCAGATGGCTGGCCGCCCTTGCCCCTTGTTCTACTACTCGCTGCCGATTGCAGCATCTGCCGTGACCATTCCCACGACATACGGCGTGTTCATGACGGCTCGACGACTGAGCCACTACTTCCAGGAGCATCAGGTGATGGTCGTCAACGAGGCACCCCTGAACAGCATCCTGAATAACCCAGAGGCCACAGGACGCGTGGCCTTGTGGGGCATTGAACTATCACCCCTGGACATCGCCTACGAGAAGCGACATGCAATCAAATCTCAAGTCCTTCCAGACTTCCTGGTACACTGGATGGAGCTGCAGCTGCCTGACACCCCAGATATGTCACAGTCCTGGACAATGCATTTCGACGGCTCCAAGCGCGAAGCAGGAGCAGGGGCAGGAGTCATACTGACCTCCCCGCAAGGTGACAAAATGAAGTACGTTCTTTGGATGAAATTCAGAGCCTCCAACAACGAGGCCGAATACGAAGCCCTCATCCATGGCATGAAGATGGCAAAAATATGTGGCGCAACGCGCCTGGTCATCTACGGTGACTCCAACCTTGTCGTACAGCAGACGATGAATGAGTGCGACGCACACGCCGAAAACATGATCGCGTACCGCGCACTATACAACGCACTCGAAGGAGAATTCGACGGCTGCGAACTTCGGCACGTTGGAAGAAAGAGGAACGAGGAGGCCAATAGACTCGCCAACATCGGCTCCACTTGTGCAAAGGTGCCACCAAGTGTGTTCCTCGAATAGATCTGCGTGCCATCCATCAAGCGAAAATTCCCCAAAGGATCACCCGAAGAAGCAGAACAGTCGGGGGCTACGCTACCCGAAGGTCATGAAGGACCCGAAAAGTTGGATACCGAAGTTTCCATGGTCAACCTGATGCAGGTCATGGCAGTTGAAGAAACTTGGACACGTCCATACCTCCAGTTCCTGACAAACGGAGAATTTCCTGACAGCCCGACAGATGCCCGGCGCATATCTCGTCGATCGAAAGCCTTCACCATCATCAACGGCGAGCTGTACAAACGCAGCATTATGGGTGTATTGCAACGGTGCGTCACCATCAACGACGGCAAGGACATACTCCAAGATATCCATGAAGGCATCTGCGGCCACCATGCAGGCAGTCGCTCCCTCGTCGCCAAAGCTCTGCGAGCAGGATTCTACTGGCCAACGGCCATGAGCGACGCGAAGGACATCGTCCGAAGATGCAACGGGTGCCAACGGTTCGCCGACAAACCGCACTCACCTGGGTTCGAACTTCGACCCATACCCATAGCCTGGCCTTTTGCCCAATGGGGCCTCGACATGATCGGCAAACTGCCAAAATCTTCGAAAGGAGGACACGTCTTCCTCCTGGTCGCAGTCGACAAATTCACCAAGTGGATCGAGGCCATGCCAGTCACCAACCAGAAGGGCAAAACCGCCGTCAAGTTCTTCGAATCTATTGTCTACAGGTTTGGCGTACCACATAGCATCATCACCGACAACGGATCAAACTTCATCTCCGAAGAATTCCAAGACTTCTGCGAAGGCCTCGGGATCAATATCACGTATGCCTTAGTGGCACACCCGCAAACAAACGGGCAAGTGGAAAAGGCCAACGGCCTAATCGGCGCTGGCATCAAGAAGCGCCTCATGAGCTCACTCGAGCACAAAGCTGGAAACTGGACGAAAGAGCTACCGTTTGTCCTGTGGAGCTTACGTACTACGCCAAACAACTCCACCGGCTACACACCGTTCTTCATGGTGCACGAAGCTGAGGCCGTGCTACCAGCCGAAGTACGCCACCAGGCTCCACGAGTCGTCGCTTACAGCGAAGCCGAGTCCACGGCTGCACTCGAAGACGCTGTCGACACACTTGACGAAGCACGGTATATAGCAGCAGCTCGATCAGCGGTGTACCAGCAGAGTCTCCGCAAATATCACAGCCGCCGGCTGCGCCCAAGGTCCTTCGTCGAAGGAGACCTCGTCTTGAGACTCAAGCAAAAGCGACTGAACAAACTCGATTCACCATGGGAAGGACCCTATGTCATCACCGAAGTCATCCCAGGTGGCGCCTATCGCCTCAAGCACATGGAGTCTGGAGTCGCATACTCCAACCCATGGAACATCTCGCACCTGCGACTATTCTACCCGTAGCAACCTACCCCTTTTTTTACTTTCAATAAGGCTTTCAGCCAAGGCAACTCAGCCGAACCATGTACCTCCTCCATTACGATATAAATAAAGCTAAGTGTCTCGCCCCCAACCTTCGGTTGACCATTTTTTGCAACTTTACTACATGCTACATACGCACTTGGGGGCTCCCCCCACCTCACGATTTCATCGACTGAGGACCAAACGTGTACACCTGAGTAGCTGACTACGTCAGGCAAACGAAAAGGGCACGTACTCAATCAAAGCACTACGTGCTCACAAACAAGCAAACCTTTACAACAAAGGGCACATAAACGCCCAGTCGCAATATACAAATTTTACATCTATCTGTTTATTTTCAGGTCCTACCTATTCTGAAGAATAACCTGAGCACGCTGCTCAAACAAATCTACAGTTTGTTCGGCATACTGCCTTACAGCCGCGTAATGCGGACACATGTTCCACTCGCCACCATCTGGTCGAGGAGGTGGCCCAGTCGCCACAGCAGCCAAATCTACGTCAGGGCGGTGCACCCTCACAAGAGACAAGGCAGCCTTCACCCCTGCGACGAGCTGCTGCCGCACCAGCTCCTTGACATTGCTGGCACTCCGAAACCTCGTCAGAAGACCTGCAAGGGTCGTTGGCACGGCATCCAACGGAAACATGACGTGCAGCACCGAGGAAAGTGATGTCTACACCGGGCGGAGCACCCGCGAAACCTGGTAGACACGATCCTGCACCGTCGCCAGAACCATGGCGCGATCACAATCCATCCAGAAGAAGCCGCCGGCCTCCATGTCCTGTTGAGTCAAGCAATTGACTCGAACAGCGATATGCTCCTTTTCTTCCCTCGGAGCAAGATTGGCACCTGCGACAACCGAACAAAACAAGAATAAGGCCAGCAGGCTCACCCAAAGAACTGAGCTACAGCCCGAAAGAAGGATCAACTTACATTGCAGCTGCTCGGACAGCCGACCCAGCTCCGCCATCAAATAATCCTCTCTGGCTGCACCACGGTCTGCCTTGGATTTCCAAACGTCGACGCGACCGCGTAACCCAAGCAAATCCCTCTCCAAGTTGCGCACGCGATCTTGAAGAAAAGCGAGCTGCGAGGAATCATCCAATGATGGTCGCAAGGGCCTTCCGGATGAAGTGTCAACTGGGTCAGCACCCGAAGGATCCTATAGCAGCAGAAAAAAAAAGGCACACCGACATTCAGCCAAGGATAGAGCACAACTCGGAGGAATTCATTAAAATATATAAGGCCACTACGTGGCATAAGGATGGTACTACAACAGATATTTACAACAAAAGTAGACTACAAACTACCCTACGTCTACTATGCCTAAGGCGGAGGACACCGAGTCGCCTCAGAACCAGACTGCCTAGCTTTGGCCTCACCCTGCTGCCGCAATGCATACTCAGACAGCAAGTCAATGAGCTTGGGCCCATATCGTCTGCAGCGAGCGGAGTAGGCGGCGAAGGCTACCTCGGATCCATCCGCAGCCGTAGGCATCCGAGAAGTAATCTGGGGCAGGTCCAGCTCCGCCCCAGCTGCCATGGCCATCGCCAGCCCGACGGACACGCCAATGCCCTTCTGCTTGCGCTTATACGCTGCAGGCGCTTCGGCTGATAGAGCCTCTGCCAGGGCATCCACATCTTCAAGGGATGCGCCCTTCGAGAAGAGCTCCTGGTAGAAGCGACCAAGGACCTCTTTCGCCTTGGCAAGGGAGTTGACGACGGTGCTGCAGCGGTCTTCGACCGCTACAGTGGCATCATCTAGAGCACTCCCGTGCTCCAGAGCACCGCGGTCAAACTCGATGCCTGCGGCATCCGAGACAAAAAAGAAGAAAACATGAAGAAAGGCAACATAGAAGAAGATCCATAGAAAAATAAGCAAGTACAAAAGCTAACGCTCACCCGAAATAGCCTTGGCAGGAGCCATGAGCTTCTCCGCCACCCCTTTTTCATGAGCAGCCGCAACGGTGGCCAGCTGCTCCTCACGATCTGCGGCCTCCTGCTGCAGACGCTCTTTCGCTTCGTCTGCCTTCGTCAGCTCCAGCTCAAGGCGCTCTCTCGCACCAACGGCAGCTTCGGCCTTCTGCTCCGATTGGCCAAGGCTCTTCTTCAGAGCGTCGACCTCACGGAGAGAGTCGTTATGCTCCTCTGCATTTACAACAAGCAAGTGTCAAAGAACATGACCAGGATAAGCAAGAGAAGTACTACAAGGCAGACGAATACCTTGAAGCTACCGCAGTTTCGCCTCCAGCGTCAGGCTTTCCTCCACCAGCCGCTTGGCCTCTTGGACAAAAGGCTGCAGCAAAAGGCAATAGTAGTAAGAACAGGACTTGGGGGCTACGCCCAACACAAAGAAGCATAAACAACATAAGCATACGAAGACACTCGGGGGCTCCCCCCGTAACATCAAGCAGAAAAACTTACGTGCTCCGAAGGCGAACCCGCAGGCCCGCCTGCGAAATTCTGAGGCGCAACCATCAGCCTCTCCTGCACAGGAGGAACTGGCGCAGCATCACCAGAAGTCGCCACCGTCTGAGGAGAAGGCGACGCAATGTTCGACTCCCCCATCATCTCGCGCGCACCATCACTAGAGCCGTCAGAGGATTGCCTGCATACGAACCAATCAACACAGGTGCAAAAATAACAAGGGAACAAAGGACAACAGTGGCAACAAGAAAACTTACGAGCCCAACGCGCTCAGGTCGAAGATAGGAGAAGCCCTTCGGGCCCTCTTCTCCTCCTTCTTCTCTTCCTTCTTCTCCTCCTTCTTTTCTTCCTTCTTCCGCTTTGCTGGCGGGTGCGGAGCAATAGCCCGCACAGGAATGGCAGGAAGGGGAGAGGAAGAACCCCCATGAACATCATCATGACGCTCAAGGCCCAGAGGATTTCTGGGAGTCGGAGGAGTCGAGGCATCTCACGACTCGCTAGAGCTCCGTGATCGCTTGCGCGAATGGTCCTCACTCGATTCGTCGGCATCCTCCGCTGGGGATCGCGCTGACGGTAGCTCGGACACGGAATCCACCACTTCATTATCCGGGGCATTCGGATACCTTTCGGGCAACGGTGGTGCCATGCCCGGCACTTTGAAGCTCTGCAAAAGGAAAAGGAACTTTGTTAGCAAACAAAGGAAAAAGTACACAGCTGACAAAAACAAAAAGGGAGCACTACGTGCGCAAATCTACACCTTCGGTACGACCAATGTCGAAGAAAAGGGAGAAGTCAGCGACTTCCCCGGGATTTCTTCGTCGGCCTTGAACTTCAACAGCGCGCGAAGAGCCTTGTCAAGTTCCACCTCGGAGATTTTCTCACTCGAAACCCTCGTCGGATCACGGCGCCCAGAGTAAAGAAACATCGGGTGCGCCCTCGCTTGGAGAGGCTGCACCCGACGCTTAAGAAACGTCCGGATGATGTCGACACCGTTCACCTCCTTCTCAGGAATCAGTTGGAGATCCTCCACCCGACGGTACAGGGCCTCTATCTCCGTCACCTCACCGTCTAAGATTTGGTTTTTCCAGGATCTTTTCTTCTCAATCAATTGGGAGGGGTCAAAAGGAACGAGACCAAAATCTTGCCCAGGCAGTACGGAGTCACGGATGTAAAACCATTTCCTCCGCCAGTACTGGACAGATTCGGACATGGAAAAGGAAAAGAATTGCACATTGGGACTGAGGGAGATGATGAAACCCCCAATGGGATACACACCATCCGAACCAGACTGCCTCTTCACGGAATAAAGCTTCCGGAAGAGGCCAAAGTGCGGCTCAATGCCAAGCCAACACTCGCAAAGCGTGATAAAACACGCAATGTGGAGAAGGGAGTTGGGAGACAGATGATGGAGTTGAACCCCATAGAAGAAGAGCAGTCCATGAAGGAAGTCATGGACTGGATACGAAAACCCACGCAAGACGAAGGCAATATTACCTCCTTGCCGGGGAGTTTGACGGCCGTCGTATCCTGCGGGATCAGGCCCCGCTCGCGCAGTTTGCGAAGATCGCTCTCTCGCGTCTCTGATCGCCGCCAGCCACCATCGGTGATGCGAGCAGCGGCGGTGGTCTTCTTGCCTCCGGCGGCGCTAGTCCCAACCGCATATGAGGACTTCTTTGTCTTCCCCATGGCGCTACAACGGTGGTGGCGTTGGCAACAAAGAAGGACAAAGGAAATGTGGAGGAAACTCTCAGGGCGCAGCAAGAATATCTCAAGAACGAAGAGGCAATGAATAGATGAACTGCTGCGGTGAAAAACAAACCACGATTTCACCAGGGATTATAACAGCGAAGACGACGCACGCTGGCCGTCCATCGAGAAGACCTAACGCCAACGGTAGATCTGGCCGTACACGTGTCAGCACCAAAACGAATCGTCGTTACCACGCTGTCCACTATGTGCGGAAATCGAGGAGACGCCTTAATCATCTCCACGCCGCGCGTGACCGGTCAATTCAAAGTCAGCAAGTGGGACCCACGCTTCGTCTAGTCAAGTCATCTCTGGCGTAGCAGACGCTTAAGGTCATCGATCGTAAGCACTGACGTCATCAAAAGCTATACTAGCACCACTTCGGCTCCACAGTTAAAAGTACTCACTCGAATCTATGATTCGACTAAATACTTGGGGGCTACTCCTATCAGGAGCGCTGGCCGCGCACCCGACAGATAAATGAGGACAAAATTACTTATCTGAGTCCTACGTCGAGTCTACGACTCCACTACGGACTCGGGGGCCCCATAGGGAGGATGGATTTAAGCATCCAAAAATTTTCGAGTCCTGCGGACCTAATGATTGAAACAATGCTTGAACTGAAAGTCTCCGTTTGAGTCTACGACTCGAACAGACACTTGGGGGCTACTCCCATAGGGAGCGCTGGTCGCGCACCCTATGAAATCTTCGACTACGATCTTCCGGATCCGCATGCAAAAACTTTTTTGGCAACTCTGCCCCAACAAAACGCTAAGTGAGAAACAATCTCCTTGGCCACCCGAAGCACCTTCGAGGTGATAAATGTTAGGATGCTGCGTCTGCGACGCAAAGATAAGACCTACAGATATCATCTGATGGCCTGGCAACGCACCTGACTGCGCTCTGCTAGTATGAATCCGTACCAGCAGGTACGATGAAAAATCCTGACGGACGCGTTGGGTACACCAATTAAAATCACTGGAATTCCACTCCTATAAGTCCTCCGCGGCCTGAGTTGAATTACGCCAGCATATGTTCCAGGCCCGGGTTAAGGGACCCGAACCTGAAGAAGATCGTGTTGTTTCGTCCTAAGACAGTTAACTGACCCTGATCCGTCGGGTGAGTCAGGCACACGCATCGACAATCCCTACACACATATACTATTAACATATAGCTGCTCCCGAAGGGTGGAAGAGTCCTCAGCCGAATCTACGATTCGACTGATCACTCGGGGGCTACTGACATGGTTATACCCTACGGGTATGTAACTTCAGCATACCTAGTCCAGCCCAAAGAAGGCCCACGGCAGACATACGTTGGCCCATGAAGATTTTCGGGTGGCCACGGCCCATGACGTCTTCGGATCCTTGGAGAGCAAGACTAGAGGAGATAGGAAATTCAAAGGGGTAAAACCCTAGAACTTGTAACCGACTAGGACTACGCCCGGGACCTGCCTAAGTCTATATAAAGGCCAGGAGGGCACGTCCTAGGGCAACTCGACTCATACTTTCGCACACGCATCCACGCCAGATCGAATCTGCGCACCCTGTAACCTTCGGTTCCGCCGTAATCAAAGAGCAGACAAGCAGGAGTAGGGTTTTCCCTCCGGGGGCCTGAACCTGGGTAAATCTCGTGTCCCCTGGTTGCTTGTCTGTTAACCGTGCCACGATCTCCAGCATCCCCATCTTCTCCAAAACCCAAGTCCATAACAATGGGCATTGACGAGATTAAACCTCGTCAAATATCGGATTACGGAACGAGTAAAGTACTTGTTATGAACGATACTTAACTAGGTATGCCGATACCAACGATCAAATCTCGGGCAAGTAAAATATCGCGTGACGAAGGGAATATGTATATGGGATTAATTGAATCCTGGCATCATGGTTCATCCGATATGATCATCGATGAATATGTGGGAGTCAATATGGGTTTCCAAATCCCACTGTTGATTATTGATAGAAGATCATGTCTGCATATTCTCAAACCCGTAGGGTCACACACTTAACGTGTCTTGACGCTAGGATAGAATGGATAATTGGTTTATGAGTTTTTGTTCGGAGTCCCGGATGAGATCCAGGACATCACGAGAGGTTCCGGAATGGTCCGGAGAATAAGATTCATATAAAGGAAAGCAGTTTTTGGATTTCGGAATAGTTTCGGAGTATTCGGTATTGTATCGAAAGGTTCTAGAAGCTTCCAGAGTGGGACCAACGTGGCCCCACTTGTCGGAGGGGTACGTGGGCCTATGAGGGAGTGCCCTGGCCGCATTGGGCCAGGGGCACAATGCCCTATAGGCCCAGCCGGCCAAAACCCTAGGGAAACCCTAGGAGACCTTCTAGAAGGGGGGGAGACTTGCCCCCCCACTCCAACCCTTGGGGTCGCCGCCCTAGGGCTTGGAGGAGGAGCCAAGGGGGCCTGCAATCCCTCTATATAAAGAGGGCAGGGGCGCACCCTCCTCCCCCTACTCCTCCAACCCTAGCCGCTGACCTGCTGCCCTCCAGATCTCTCTCTCTCCCGACTGCGCGTAGGCGAAGCCCTGCCGCAGAAACTCTCCACCATTGCGCCACGCCGTCGTGCTGTAGATGCAATCTATCTCTCCACCCCACTTGCTGGACCAAGGAAGGAGGAGACGTTGCGGCGCCGTACGTGTACATCTCTCGGAGGCGTCGCCACTTGCGGTGTTGGATCGGATCGCGAGGAGGAGAAGGCTAGTTCGACTACATCACCCACGTTCTGTTGAACGTTTCCGCTGTGCGATTTCTTCAAGGGTATGAAGTCATCTATCCCTCTCGTTGATTGCATCTCCTAGATTAGATCTTGGCTTTCCCGTTCGTATCCGTAGAATTTTTTTGATTTACTATGCTGCGAAACCCTTCACTTAAGGGAACACTTACTCTGCCAAAAGTATCAACAAAGCAAGGGTGAGTACAGGGTGTACTCCGCAAGACTTATGGCTGGTGGAGTTGTTTTTCATAAAGCCACTTTTGTTAATAAAACAAGAGGGAGAAGAAGCTCGTCTAATCAGAGTATTTTAAAAGAGGATAAGAGAGCGACATCTCTGAAATATTGATCATCATCTTTTGATATCCACCGAATCATCATCATCTGAAACTAGGATCACCCACTCGTACCCATGAGGAAGCATCCTTAACAAACATTAGTTGCCAAGTTTTATGATTAGGTTCAAGTTCTCTATGATCTCCCATCTGTTCCCAAGTCGTCCATAACCGTGAACACGGCTTTCCGAAAGATTATTACCCTGCAGGGGTGTACAACTTTACCCACACGTACCAACCGACTCTTAATGCCAGATCAATAGCCCTCTTCCTTGGAAGGACGATAGAGGGTGTGGTTGGACACGACCTTTACCTTGCTTTCGCCGAGACCATGAGCCACGCAATAAGTATTGTTCCGCCATAACGGGTCAAATCCCGAAGTCGGTACTTAAAGATGTGAGGCGAGGTTGGTTTACCAGGGGCGCCATCAACCCCAAGCAACCCGGTCCACGCTTCCCTACCTGAATGAATGCACCTCCTTCACCTCCTTCTTTCGAAAACGTTTTCAATGCATATGTCGAATGGAACGCCCGAACTATGTGACTCATGGAATCTACTAGGCAAGTTAGTCAATCATGGGGTCCCCATTTACCCCGTGTGGTTGTATGCTCGTCTTGGTTCAAGAGGCAAGAACCCAGGGTCCTAAGGGTGGCGAGCATGGGACTAGAAAAACCACATCCCACAGTGTCCTCCCATACAAGCCTTAACATGTTTAATCTCATATCACTGATCTCATCTCATCACGTTGTCATGTCATGCTAGATTCTCTGCATCTGATACATCATCTGGATGAACCAGACTCAACAGCTAAGCATGGCTAAGCAAGACACAGATAAAAGCTCTAGCATTGCACACAAGCCAAACCTAGTTATGCGAGGAGCAGTGGATCAAGTAATATAAGCTCAGAGGGAGTAATGCAATAGATAGGATACTCTATCTATCGATAAAAGACCACAATAGAATCGTATGCAACATGGCAAGAATTGAAATGCTTTCGAAATCGTAGGATTATATCATGGTGGGGCTATGCTTGCCTTTGCCAGTTGATAGCAGATAAGCATATCTTTGGAAGCCTTGTACTTGACTTGATTACAGTTGGTCAAGTATTGTTCGTCGACCTTCGATCTTTGATGGTCTTGATCTCGGTCTTCGATCTCGATCTCGATATCATATTCTACCGGGAAGAACCAAATCACCGGAAAGAAAAGGGAAACATTCAACACATGGCATTGATGCAATGCTCAAACAAGAATGATGATATGACAAGTTGAATTGCATTGAATTGAAACCCTAAAGCATGCTCGACAACTTAATCGGGGTTTCGAGGGGAGCAAACCCTAACTCAGGGAAACTCCGGATGTATATGAGAGGGATTAATTTGTTCTTCTAATTAAACTTGCCATTTAAGTTGTTGAACAATGCATGATTATAGATTAAAGAGGCAAGTTTCATTTTTCTGAACATTTTGATATATTATTCATATTTTTCTGACTTATAAATAATAAGTTATTGAATTTACAATATTCAAACAATTTCTGAAATTAATTAAAGGGTTTATTGCATCATTATGACGTCAGCAGAGGGGTGGGGGTCGTTTTACACCGAAGCAGAGGTTAGACAGAGAGGCTGACGGGTGGGGCCAAAGCCACGTCGTCAGCCACGCAAGCAGATGGGGCCAGGGGGTGGTTGACTAGGCTGACCCGCACCTGACGTCACGCCGGCGGGGTCTCTAGGATCGGCTACGGGACGACGCTAGGGTGCGGACGGGTCTGCGCAGCTGTGCGGGTTCGACGTAGGGGAGCAGGGCGGACCAGAAAAGGGTGGAGCTGCTAGCTAATGGTCGTCGGAGCTAGAGCTACGGCGAACGGCGGCGACGGTGCTCACAGGACAACGACGCGAGGCTAACCTAGGAAGCAAGCGACCAAAAGGAGGCCACCCTGAGCCTCAGGAGATCACCAGGAGTGCGGCGGCAGGATCGGTGAGGCGTGGCATGGCCGGAAACAATGGCGCCGGTGATGGAGCTCGTCGGGCTTGAGGAAGACGATGGCGATGCGGAGATTCCGAGCGCCTCTCTTCGATTCCTTTCGTGGGGAGGAAGCTGGCATCCCGGCGGTGCTCTTGGTGGTCTTGGACAGGCGAGAAGAGCACGGCAACGGCCGCGATTCGTCGGCGAGCAGCGGCTAGGGTTCCGGGAAGCTCGGCAGAGAGAGGGAGCGAGCGCTAGGGGGGAAAGTGAGAGGATAGGATGAGCGAGAGGGCGACATGGTGGTCTTCTCCTCCTCCAGACAGCGGCGGATGGCGGTGCACAGGCGGCGCGAATCGACGGTGGAGGCGGCGACAAAGAGCTACTCGCCGCCGGGGACGAAACGACAGGCGACGAAGAGGTATGGGCCCGGGTGGGCTTCTCCTGGGCCGCGGCGGTGCTGGCTGCTGCGCGGGTGGACGGCAGAGAGGAGAGGCGAGAAGGAATGGGACGGCCTGGCTGGCTGGTGCTCATTTTTTTATCAAAATCTTTTTCTCTTTTTCTGTTGTAATTTCTGTTTTGCATTTTCATTTCAAATCTGTTTTTGAGTGATTCAAAAATACCAGAGGCTTTTTAAAAAATATATTGAAATACTAGAGGGGCCCTAAAATAATTTGGGCTCCACATATTTTGTTACTTTTCAAAATTCAAAACCATTTAAACGCATTTCAAATAGAGAGAAAAGGATTAGGGTTTTGGGTTTTATTATTTCTTGTTGCATGTAATTTTTAAAATATGATGCTAATGATGCACAATCAAAACTCTAATATATAATTAGCTAAAAGTGGGGTGTTACATACTCCTTTCTTCTGCGGGCTAGATAGAAAAACTAGCCGATTTTTTAATTTGAAAATTAGATTTTGAAAAGATGTTCAGATTTGCAAAACATTTAGATTTTGAAAAAAGTTCAATGTTTAGACGTTCTGATTAAAAAATGTGCATTTTTAAAACAATCAGATTTGGAAATTGTTCAAACTCTAAAAAAATTATCAAATTTTATAGTTGTTCAAATTTTAAACTATTGAGAAAAGAACTAAACAAAAAATATAAAATAAATTAGAAAAGAAACAGAAAAATAAAACCATAAAAAATCAGCCAAACCGGATGTAAAAACGAGAACATGAGGAACACCTACGCGAAACCTTCCAGAACATTCCCAAAACATAAAAAAAAACAAAGAACGCGTTTGATTGCCGTTGTTTTGGAAGCAGGCTCCACAAAAATGCATATTCTTGGTTTTAGAGACGCTGGAAAAACAGTGCACAAAATGGTGTTCTCAAATTGTTTGGTACTCTCTCTGTTTAAAATATAAGATATTTTAGCTTTGTGAAGCAAATGTATTTAAAATTTTTTAGTACATAGGTTCATTCAGCTTTGAACTAAATCTACACACTAAAAAATTCTAGATACATTTTTTTTACAAACTTAAAATATCTTATATTTTAAAATAGAGCGAGTAGTACGCATTGTCTCGTAGGTAGGGTTGGTGGCATCCCACTATGACTATGGCCAGCCTTAGAGTAGCTAGGCACGGAAGGGGTACACCGCTTGTTGGTAAGAGCATCGGTATGAGTGGCCAATAAATGTTTTTTCTACAACAGCGGCACATCAAAATGCGTCTCTATCTGAAAAAAGTCAGCCTCGCGCTGTATATTTGTGGCACAGCCACGGACATGCTGTAAAATATCTAGCCGAGCACACATGCCAATTTTCACTGCAAATTCCCTACGACCGCTCTTGCCGCACCTGACCCCGCCCAGCCGCTGGCGATTCCAACCGTCTTCGTCCCACCCACCACAATAGAGTGTAGATTTGGCCGCCCCCGGTGTTTCCTTTCCCTACTGCCCATTTCCTGCCTGATTTGTGCCGCAGGCAAACCCTAGCTGCCGACCGCCAACACAAGGATGTCGCCATGAGCTCGGAACCACAACAGCTGACTAGGCGTTCGTGAGTGCTCCTTCTATTTCTCGGCGGAGATTGCTTGCTAGTAGAAGCGCCTCTGGCTCGGCACCTTCGACACGCCGGAGCTCCCCGCCCGCGCGTTCGACATCGCTGGGTGGCGGTTCGGTCGTCCACGCCGGCTGATGAATTTACCGGAGTGCCAAACTCTGGCCAAGGGCGATATGCTAGCGCCGGAGGTGCGTTACCCACGGCCGAGGAAGAGATGGATCATTGGTGGACGATGCAGCAAGTCACGGAGAACGAAGCCGACGAGAAGATGATGGCTCGCTACGCGAAGGCGCATCCGGAGGAGGTGCAAGCGGAGCTCGACTTCTACGTGAGGCAGGAGGACGCCGAGAAGAAGGAGAGGAGGAAGAAGAAAAAGAAAAAGAAGGGCTCCTCGTCCCGTCCGTTGCCGGTGGACTCCGACGGCTCCTAGGGGTGGCTCAACTTCTACTTCGGCTCCTCCGATGACTCCGAGAAGTAGAAGTTCATGTTAAATTATAGTTTAATTTCGAAGTTTAGGTTAAATTATGTTTCAATTTCGAAGTTTAGGTTTGATTATGTTTTAATTTCAAAGTGTCACGTTCAAATGTGGTTTGGATTATGGGATGATTTTAGGGCATCTAAAATTGCAGGAGTGACCTTTCTTGAGCATCTCAAATAGGAGCACAACACTTGGTGCCAAAAAACTACGAAAGTGGTACAAAAAAAGTGATGCCGAATTTTTGAGCACTTGTTGAAGATGCTCTAAATGGAAGTAAAATAGGGTATGCAAGAACTGCTATGCAGACGATGGATTTCTGCAACAGTGGCGGAGACAAGATGGTAACTTAACAGGGGCCAAACGTGCTAATTCTCAATTAGGAGGATAATTAAGCAATTTTTTTCTAAATCTTTTTTTGAATCAGTGTTAAATATTGCTATTTAGCTTGCTGTAGCATGCAACAGTGGGAAGGGGGGCAAGTCCCCTGCTCGTTCGATCCCTAGCTCCGCCACTAATCTCAAGGCCTTCATTGGCATGAGAGCATCAGCGTGGCCCATAGGATTGAAGAGTCGTACAGGCATCATACATATAACTTCGTGTGCAAAGAAGTTTTGAAATCACTATAAAAGGGAAACCCTTGTAAAGGTTCGTTCCGCATGTCCTCATCGTGTTAAGTGCCGTCTTCCTTTTGGCGCGATGCTTTTAGTGAGGATCTGCATGCTTGCCAAGTGTCACAAGGAGAAACAAAGTGATATTATAATAAAAGAGAGAAAGATACGAAGAGTGAGAGTATAGATTTTCCTTTTAATTTTTCATATCCGATGATTCAAAGCGAAATATATTGACAACCGTTTGTCCAAATTACAAACCGTTTTCACTTTTAAGCTTCTCGTGTCGAGATATTTTAAACTAGATACCATGTTGATAGATTTAGAACAACTTTTTTTGTATTGTTAAAACCACTGCGTTCACAAGATTACTTCAGTTCTATATTTTTTATACTCGGATTTTAGTGTACTTTGTCCTCGGATTACTACACACTTGTATTTTCATGTACTTAGCAGTGAGTACACTTGTACTTTTCTATACTTTGCTCTTAGTATAGTAGTAATTTTGTGTACTTGGGTTATACTTTCGTGTACTTCGACTTCTAGTACAGTTGTATTATTGTATACTTCGGCTCTAAATACAGTTGTACTTTTATGTATTTAGTGAGTAAGTACACTGTACTTCCATGTACTTTGGTGGTGAGTATATTTATATTTTCTGTACTTCGGCTCTTATCTCTAAGTACAGTTGTAGTTTCATGTACTTCGACTCCTAGTACGGTTGTATTTTCATGTATTTTGGTTTTAAGTACAATTGTACTTTCATGTACTTACTCTGTAAATACACTTGTATTTTCGTATACTTTGCCAGTTAGTTTATTTGTATTTTTATGTATTTTGGCTTTTAGTAAAATATTTTTATGTACTTGGCTCTAAGTATGGTTATACTTCGTGTATTTCGTCTCCTGGTCCGTCTTCATGCGCAGGTTTCATTCTCACAGGGCATCACCAGCACGCCACATGTTAGACGTGGATCAATCCAACCTTGCAAGTAGACCTTTACGAAGGTCGGTCTTTTATTAGGAGCAGCCAAGAAGTTGGGGGTTTGCACCTTTGAGACATGATGACGTGCTATGCTAGCCCAGCGCTAAAAAAAACACGACCTGGATTGAGTGGGCTCCTTGATATTTCGATGAACTCTGGAAATATTCTGAGAAGTTTCATTGTTTATCTCATCTTTTAGAGCCAAACCTGTGAGGTCAAACATAAAAATCTTTCAAATTTAGTATGGTAATTAACAAGTGACTTGAAGAACAATAATATTGGCTTGCAAATAAGTGTGTTTGGGTCCTGGACTCTATTTCAATTTGATTGAAATGATTTTGTGGCATCATTTCAGTTTAAATATTAGAATAAATCTCAAATATTCTGTTATTAGAGTTTCAAGTATCAAAGATAGCTCAAAACACTTTTGCTTTGATGTTCCCCTCTTCTTCAAACTTTGACAAAAAAACTTGATACCGATTCGCTTCGGAGCCCGTACGAATCCACCGGAAGCTCGTATGGTCCTTTTAGACGTATACTCACGTGTCTGCGGAAGACAGAAATATGAGAGGTATATAGCAGCAGCAACAAAAGGTTAAATGTGGAGATCTCTAAAACGTGACATGCGAAAACGTAGACCGCAATAACAGAAGATGAGATCAGCGAATTGAAACATATACCGGGCTCGATCGAGTACGATGGGGTAAATAAAACTGGCCTATATATACAAACTTAAGTTTGAGGGGACACGGAAGCACTCAAAATTAGCTCTCCAAGCATCCAAGAGTCACGAATGCTCCAGCTCGACGCCCAGGTCACCAGCACACTCGTCGCGCGCGAAGTCCAACCGGCAACGACCTCCGCGCCTCGAGCCGGTGTACGCACGACTCCGCCGGCATCACGGCTCAGCTTGGCACAATGTCGGGTTGGGACAACTCCAGTCAAATGACGGCACATCTGGGTCGACTGAACTCTGCCGTGTACTACCTGCACCTGGTGCAACTGCGCACGGAATCCACGATTCCAGTTCCAGTGGCAGCCAAACGCCTTTTCTAGCCGAAGTTCAATTCCAACTGCCAAATACCAGACCCAATAACCTGGGAGCCACACGGCCTTTAGATTTGAATATACGGAGTAATACTGTAACAAAAGAGAATATGTCTCAATATCAATCATGGTATTACGGCATTAGCAAGTACTACCATTCATCGATAAATGGCACACAGTGAACCTAGGCCCCCTTCTTTTCAGCTTTTTGGCCAGCTTATCCCAGAAGCTACCCTCGACCAGCTTTTTCTAAAATCTCATCTGCCAAAATCGTTTATACTTTTAAATTGACATTGAAACTATTAGTTAAGAAGTTTAACGAATTTTAAAGATGAGATTCTAGGAGAAGCTGGTCGAGGTTAGCTTCTAGGAGAAGCTGGCCAAAAAAGCTGAAAAGAAGGGGCCACTAGTAATTCGCATAGGCTATGAAAAGATTGGCAACACAATCTTACGTTGACCAACCTTCAAGAATATTTTACGTTAGAACCTGATACTACATCAGGCAAGTACGATAGATAGGACTGGCGATCAAAAGCATACATTTGCACCACCGGATCATGAAAAGATCCTATCAGCCGCTTTAAGAACCGCCAAGGGAACGCCGCCGCAACTTCCCCTTCCCCTTCGGTTGTCCAGGTGAGCTCAAGCGTCTAGTCTCAGTCTGAGGCAAGTCACCTTTCTGCCTCACCCAGCAAAACCAGGCACCGCTGACCAGCAACAGCAATATCAGAAGACATATTACCGCAACAAAGATGATCTTGGTGTTACGGCTTCCATGTTGGTCCTGAGGATTCTTCTTGTTGCATACTGAGAGTAAAACAAGGTAAGTATGTCAGTACTTTTACGATCCAAGTCATTTGTCAATGCATTGCAGCATTTCAGAACTGATATAGCAAGGAGAAATAGAAAGTAGAACCAATTACCTTCGTCGCATGTTTCAATCGGGTGGGTCCATTTGGCAACATTGGTCCTGTCTTTACCATAACAAGAAATATATGATATCGCCAATCCAGGAGTATGGAGCCTATATTTGGTGTAACGACATAAGCAACACTCCCCGCTTTCCTCAACAGGCGGAATCTCATCCACTGCGTGTAGCAGAAATGTGCAGCATGAGATGGAGGGTAACTCTGACGGATCCTTGTGGTGCTGGCAAGATATAGCTGCGATCCCAATCAGGTTGAACTGACAGTTTCCCTCCTCCGATTTTGGATCAGATGCTTCTGAAGAGACAAAAGAAGCCGAGAGCACGATAGCAAACAGAAATATCGCGGGCAATTGGCACCTGGTAGCTGAACAGACAAAAGAAACATTGTAGTTGAAATAAAGGTACAAAATCAAACTGTGGTAAATAATAAACAATACCATTGTTCAAAATGATAGCACATTTCAAACCATATGGTCGGACTTACTAAAGAAAACCTTATGGTGTGTGTGTGTGTGGGGGGGGGGGGGGGGGGGGGTCAGCTAAAGTTGATGATTTTCTAGTTATATAGCTTTTCGAATGTTGCAGCCAATGGTTTCCTTCAAATCTACAAAAACTTATACAAAAAGGGCTAATTTCTGGTGCTTAGGACTAAAATAGTAGACCAGCTAAAGCATGTTCTGGAGTACTTATCCATTCCGCACTCCCTTTGTATCGATAATATCTTGGAAGTTTTGAAGTATCTATTCCCGTGTAAATAAAAACTGAAATTATGAATCAAGAAATGAATGAAAGAGAAAAAAGCTGAAGGGCACAATATATACCATAGAAAGAACTTACACTGAATAAGAAGATGCCCCATTTTTGTGAAAGAGCATTTGCAAGATGCCATCTGAAAGAAAATAATCATAAGAAATGCATGGCCAAGAAAACAAATATGGCACAAGATTCTTCTCAAACAGTAAACTTAAATTTTATCTTTCGTCGTAGCTAGCGTGTGTGTGAGGATAGAGAGATCATACCGCCTCCCTGGAGATGACTCTAAGTTGACGTTCTTCCGCCTTAACACCCCCCTGCACAAACACCCCTGCAAAAAAAATGCAGGTGAGATAATCCCCACCAAATAAAGACGTGGAGCAACAAGACAAAGGAAAAAAACTTGGTACTCAAACAAGAGTAGTATTGTTGGAGCAAGCAACACGAGGGAATACATAGAGAGATCCAAACTTGTGTGCAACACAATGGGACGCAAGAGGTCCATGTAAGCACAAAACCAATACATGATCCTAGGGAACACCTGTGTAAATTTCCAATAATATTTGATCTCCAGGTGCAATGTTTGTAGCAGAAACTAACTGCGCTCACACGCTCAAGAACCAATCTAGTGTCCATGGTCGAGCTAGGCATAAGCAACTGGATTCAAACAAATGCAATTTCAATTTGAATTGCAGTTAGTAGGTATGGGTTTCGAGCTTCCTTTATAGTGCTTGGCTGTCATTTGGAATTGCAAAAATAAGAACTGAAATCAATATCTTGGACACAAGGCTGCACTCATTTGGATCCTTCATTGACTAAGCACGAAAATCTGGATGTTTAATCTTAGATTCACATTCGCTCATACATTCCTCCGCTGGAGTCTACGAGTTACACAGGAGGAAACAATATAGTATAAGTTTCCTCCACACTGATTCCAACAGCTGATAACCAAAGTCATTAACTGAAACAAGAACAGAATATACTGTAACACCCAACACACAAGATTGTTGTGAACAATATCGCCTAACTTTGACCCGGCTTCATGGCGCCTGTAACATTGTGCATGTCACAGGGATCATATACCTTCGCCTTGGAGGTGACGGGAAGTGGACGTCCTTGTTGTGCCTTAACGCCCTCTTCCCCTGCCGCATCGCCCTGCAAAGATGTAGAAACAAGTCAGGATAGGTGAGATCATCCCGCTTGGCAATCGTTTGCCGTCTTGAGGAAACCAAATAGAAGTCAAACTGAAAAAGGAAAGTTCCATTTCGTATAGCCCCTGTTCTAAAGCATATTAAATCCGTGGTCTGAATTATTAGCACATAACGTCATAATCAACAAGCGCAAACCCAAAGGAACAGTTGCTTAAATCTGTACCCGTACAAATTGTTCAGAGGAGAATGAACCCTATTCCCAAATAAGATGCGAGGAGGATATAGAAGAAGAGAGCAACGCACCCCAGCAGCGAGGACGGTGGCGCCGCCGAAGACGATGCGCGCGCTCCGCTTCATCCCACCAATAGTAACCGGAGGGGAAAGAGGGGAAAACGGCCGAAGAAAAAAGAGGAAGAGAGACAGGTGAGGCGAATCCGAGGCCAGAGGAGAGGATGAACTCAAGAAGAGGAGCCCCGGCTGCCGCACCCCTCCAAGGCTCCAACTTGCTTTTGCTGCTGGTCCGGGCGTGGCGGAGAGGTCGGTGGGTTTTCAGAGAGCAGTCCTTAATCCGGTGGGGCCAGATCATGCAGTGACGATAGTGATTCGCTTGGTCAGACACAAAAAAAACAAACGTTCTTTTTCTTTCTTGCAGGAAACGAAATGGACATCGTGTCTATTTTTCTTGCAAGAAAAATAAACTTTAGAGTACTAGTACTTTTTTTCTTTTGACTGAATTTTTTATTATTTTCCTACTTTATAAAGTTTGGGCACAGAGCACATCTACCTCTTCTCCAAACCGGCGGTTCGTAACCAATGCAACTTTTTACCTTCTAGTTTCTCAAACTAGCCTTCCCAGCAAGAAAATGTATCCGCTCTAGCAACAAAGCGCTCATCCATTGCTTGTTCTTGAGCGCACAAGACGGTGATTCTTGCTTCAAAACTAAGGGGCTAAAGCACTCCAGCTTCGAAGCTGAAGCTAGAGTTTGCAACTTCAAAACTACGGGTTTTAGCCCTCCTGCTGGGTCTGCGCTTTCTTCGTTCATCGTATGTCTCGCTTGGCTTTGTCCCGAACAAAGGAGACATGATCTGTGACACCAATCGCGTCTTCGGCTGTGTTGCCCACCGACGTTCGGCAAAAGCACAAATGTTTTTCTGAAAAATTGAATACGAATAGAAATTTTAAAGTCCATTCAAACTTCATTATATTTTAGAAGCTAAAAATAAAATTTATGTAAAATAAACAAAATTTAACTAAAAACTAATCTAACGGCCGTCACAAGCCCGGTGACCGCCGTGGTAGTAAATCCCCGGCCTCTGATGCACACATTTTTATTTAATTATTTAACAAAGTCTTACACGATAAATACAAAGATCAACTTAAAGCCACCATCCTAACAACGACTTGGGCAAGCGCGGGTGACGGGGGCGCTGTGGATGGCGCCAGAGGTGTTAGTGGCTTGGGTTTCCACCGAGCCACCACCCGAGAGCAAGGCGGGGGATTTTTCTTTTTTTTTTGCTTAAATTACAAATAGATGGTGTAAATCACGACAGACCCATGAATACTTTGTGTAAAAGAATCTAAACTTCTAATCATAAGCTCTAACATGGAAGCACTCATTTTCACGACTGACCAAAGCAAAATCAAAAACTTAGTTTCTCTTTTCTTAATGGAAATCCTTATGTTGAAGTTATTAGCTATGTACTTCCTCTGTTCTAAAATATAAGTTAATCTTTTTTATTAGACAATGTTAGTGTGTAGGTTAGATACATGTGTTACAGAAAAATGCTAAAACATCTTGTATTTAGAACTTTTGATTTGAATCTACGCACTATAAAGTGTCTAGATACATGTGTTGTAGAAAGATGCTAAAACATTTTATATTTTAATTTTAGCACAGAGGAAGTAGATAGTAAATATTTCCACCGTTCCAAAATAATTGACTTCACTTTCTCAAATATGCATGTATCTTTCAGTGCAAATAACTAATTTCACTTTGTCTAGATATACATGTATCTAACACGTTTTAGTGCTAGATACATATGTAGCTAGACAAAGTGAAGTCAGTTAATTTGGGTCGGAGGGAATATGATCTAAAAAACATATACTCCCATCCGTCTCAAAATAGATGTCTCAAATTTGTCAAAATTTTTATAAATCTAGACACTATTTAGTATATAGATTCATTAAATTTTGAAAAATCTAAGACATCTATTTTGGGAGGAAGGGAGTACTAATTTTTTTTTAGAGCACTAATTTATTCTTGTTAGCGGTAAGCGTGGAATGATACCACCTCGGCACATCGTATTCCTACACTATAGATATAAGCCAAATATAATGTAACAGCTTTGAAACGGTAATTTCAATGTCAGCACACTGTTCCCAGAACTAAAAGAAGGTTTGAAAATTTATTTTGACAGAACATTAAAGCGTCCAAATTTAGACAAAGGCTCGGGATTTTATACTTTATTTTGTACTAGGAATTATTAACTTATTAGAGGAGGCTGTCAGCAAGCACCAGCTTGAAAGCCGAAGTTGCTGCCTTGGATATCAAACAGAACTCTGAATGACCTCAATGCTCTGTTCCCTAATATTTGAACCCCTCGCACACCAGCATCATCCGGACGAAATGTGGAGCAAATATGACCAGACGGGGCTTCGTAGAAGACATTCTTCACTGGCAGCTTCAAGGTAGACCTTACAATTTTCATCTCAACTGTGGGTAAGTCGTTCCAGTTTATCGACCCACTGGTGGAAAGGAAGCAAATCTTGTTTTCAAATGACTTGAATTTCGAATCTACCCGATCATATCCCCTGTCTAGCATTGCCGCTGACAGTGCTTTGTCAAGTGCACCAAACACTGGAGAAATAATGAATGTGTCAGCAGTGCCAGAATCAACAATTGTCAACGCACTAGTATAGATAGATGGATCAATTTCAAGACGTATCCCATCAACCATCATATCGAGCTGTTGAAGAGCATAGGCGGACAGGGTGCTGTAAGGCTTCAGTGTAGCAAACACTAGTTTATCATCCCTGGCGTACGGCCCAATTGACAGAAACCCTTCATCTCTGTGATCACTGGGAAAGCAGTAAGAGAAGGCTCTGTAGTTTGTTTGCTGGGCTACCTGGTTGAAAAATGAGTAACTTTCATTCGCAAGACCAATTACTCCTGCGTTGCTTCCGCTGTATCTGTTATCAGCACCACAGCCAAACATGAAGTTATCAATGCTGTAACTGTTGGCAAGAGTGAGCTTATCTTCACCCAAGTACCCAACTGAGTATTCCCCTGATCCATATCTTATGCTGTAGATGCAGGTGTCTTCCTCTTCAACACAGCCAGAATTCAGAGTACGGCTCTCGTGCATGTGATGGCACACCAAAGTGGAGCATCCAACTCTCCCGTAAGTTGCAGAGTTGAAAGGGTTGAATATTATTCCAGCCTTCTGAACTTGCTGATAGCACTTTATGCAGTGCCGACACTGAACCCAGGAGAGGGTAGAGCCAGTGTCAATAGTGACAAGATTAAAAACAGCAGGTGTCCCGAGGGTGATGCCCATGAAGAACTCATTTTTACGGATACTGTCATCCCCTACCACAGTGGCGTCTGGAATATTGGCAATCTGCATCAGTGAATCCAAGGACGGATGATCCTTATGGAATACAGGGAACTGAAATGCCCCATCAGTATTCAGCCGAATACCTTCTATACATAAAACACAAGCTTGATTAAAAACAAATATATCATGAGCAGAAAAATAAAACCAGATAAAAAATTATGGAAGTACACTAATAATTAATTAATGAAATTAAACGTCCACAAACCATTACACTACCATTTCAAAGCTCATTCCTGTAATTTTAATAGCATGACGACAATGTCTGTGCCACGCCTAACCAATATTGATTAGATCGCAGGTTTACCAAGTGAGAAGCTGATAGATGGATAACGAATAACTAAAAACAACCCTTTTTGTTTAATGTATGCAGCAGTTATAATGTTCAGTAAATTAGATAAGAGTAACGAATTAGCGACATATGAAATTGTTTGTTTATTAACACCCCACAGATTTTATTATGACAGATTAAAATTATGCGTATTTCCTCCATTCAAAAGTAGATATTGGCATGGTATAAACAAACTTCTTTTACCATTGTTTATTACATGTATATGTGATTACGAAATTATAAAATTATGAAGATATTATGATGACAAATTTAATGATAACTTTCATGCTTGGGGATCCCACACCTTGGACGGGTGTCTACGAGTCTTCGAATCAGTGATCGTGTTGTCTTCGGGCCTGCTCAATCCATGGAGGGGTCTTGACATGCAGTTTACCAAGGGCAAACATGTGGTGTTCGCCGCATCCACCCGCTCGTAGGATAGGTGGTTAGATGGCTCCTCGGTTTCGGAGATTCTGCCGGTCCACATGGGGTTAGTTTCAGCATGAACTCGAAAGAGCTATACAGTCCGGGACGCCGTCCTAGACAGGCGTTGGATCTGGATAACTTTGTCCCATATGGTACTCTGGCATAATGTGTGTACACCCCAGGAAACCATTCTCTGGTGGCGTTGGACGCAAGATGACCAATGTCATCCAAGTCGTGCTATCGCATCCCTTTTTAGGGTTCGGTTTGAAGCTCAACTAGAAGTCCTGGGCTCCACCTGGTGAAGTTCTTCATTTGGCTTGATTGTTAGGACCGATTATACATGCAATAGGCTCCAGGGAAGCGATCTCCATCACACCATGGTGCATGCTTTGTGACCAAGCCGAAGAGAACACTGTGCACCCCCTCATGGGATGCCTGTTCTCAAATATCATGTGGTGCGAGGTGCTCCCTCGAAAACCGGGGCCGATTTCGTAGATTGGTGGCTTACCATTGTATAGTCCGCCCCTAAAGATGCAAGGAAAGGCGCGTCATCGCTGATAAAGCTCACTGCCTGGTGTATCTAGAAGGTGCGCAACACTTCAATTTTCAATGCCACACGCCCAAAGTTGGTTGTCTCCTAGCCATGGTCCGCGCAGAGGCCTAGGACTAGACGACAGGGCGAAGAGTCTTGTGCGTGCTTTCGGTGGTATCTACTATTTAGGGGTGTCAACTTGTAATGTTTATGCATGGAGATGCAAAGCTTTTGTGTTTTCAATGATAAAAACTTTTATGTACCTTACTATCGACCCCAAATATATTTTCATTTACTGTTGGATCTGGGGGAATTTCTGGATGGGTTCAGTCCCTTGGACCTCCACATCCTCTTATATATATAGCTCAGCTTAGTATCACATCTCTACTCATATTGTAGGACATACTACTAATCTACTAACACTTTCTAGAATACTCTAGACTCAACTAGGACACCAACACCCACCAATATACTCTAGACTCTCTTAGGACAATACTACTACACTAACTCAGATTCCAACACTCTCCCTCAAGATAGGCATGGGTTAATCACCATGGCCATCTTGCTACAGGTCCATGAAACTTACTACAACCACCACATATCTAGATTGAAGCACACATAGATACGTAAGAGCATTTTATTTTAGCTCTTGCTCATCGGTCTTTCACCATCTGCAGTCAAGCACCCATTCAACACTGAACATTCAACCACACAAACTTTGCATCAATATAGCCACCTCCAGTCCTTCTTGTGTTGGTAAACCGGTGCCTCTCCAACCATGTGCCTTCTCACACCGGCGCGTACAACGGTGGTACCACACGCCTTCCCTCATCAGCTCCAGCATCGTCATTATCTCTTCATCAACTCCGGTTCCCGCAGAACCACGGCTGCCTCACCTCAACAACAGCTCCTACAGAGCCACAACCGCCTCACCATCAACATCACCATGCACAAACTTTACATCAAGCTAGCCACCTCCAATCCTTCTCGCGTTAGTCCAATGTTGCCTCTCTAACCATGTGCCTTCTCACAACGGAGGCACCACACGCCTTCCACCATCATCTTGAGCAGTGTCATTGCATATTCATCAACTCCATTTCCACAGAACCACGACTGCCTTACCTCAACAACAACTCCTATAGAGCCACAGCCGCCTCACCTCACCGTCAGCTATCCACACTTCCACTCTCCTAACCTCCACATGACTTCCACCTCTCCAACACTGGCACAACCTTAACCTCTACCTCCTCTCCATCAACCCTTCGGCCATCTTGCCTCAACCATCCTCGCCTCGGTCACCGAGGCCTCTACCTCTCCCTTATATCCATTCCATTCTCTCTTATCCAAGAAACAAGCTTCGTTCCCTTTGCTCCTCATAGCCGACCAAATCAGCTCCACCAGCTGTTCCCTCCTGGACTCCTCTTTTCTCTGCTGCAACACATCAGCAACACCTTCTTCCTCCTGAAATCGAACCTTTGCCGAGCATCACCAAAGGAACCACCTGGAGGGAGCACTCCCTTGTACCTTCACTTGATGCTGCAGGCTTCCACGCCCTCTTATATGTAGCTTGCATCTCTTCTTTTGCCTATCTTGCAGCAACAACTTGAACAGAAGTATGCAGTTGCACCTCCTTTTTTTCTCCCGCATCACAAGAATAGCTAACACATGAGACCTCATCCAGTTGTATCCCTTCAACAACACAGCTCAGTACCGCTCCATCAATCATCTCCATAACACAGATGGCCAGCTCCTTCACAACTACTTGCATTGCCTCTGCATCTGCCCATCACTGACCAGATCAAAGGTCATCCTCGACCTCCAGTTTCTCTTGGTCCCCAAATCCAACCTCGCTAAATTACTATCCTCCTATCACGGTGGAAGGTTTAGGAGGAGCCTAGCTCTGATACCATATTGGATTTGGGGGGAAATTTCTAGATGGGATCGGTCCATTGGACCTCCACACCATCTTATATATAACTCGGCTTAGTATTACATCTCCACTCATACAGTAGGACATATTACTAATCTACTAACACTCCCTAGAATACTACAGACTCAACTAGGACACCAACATGGACTCAAACACTCCACAAGAATACTCTAGACTCTCCTGGTACAATACTGTAGTACTACACTAACTCAGATTTCAACATTTACTATAAACCAAACTTATGAAAGTTTGGTGCCATGTATTCCTTGAACTGATTTAGTAATAGTGGAGCAAGTAAACAATGAAGTGTCAGCTATGAATTAAAGTTTGTAAATCTCAGGAACTAACTTGCTGGAATAAAGAGGATGCCAGAAAGGTTGAGGTCATATCATTGAAATTCTGTAGCTCCTGAATTTAACTAATACTTCTATTCTAAAAAAAATATTAAAATTACTGCCTTCATTCAGTCAATTCATCTTGTCGAACTTTAGTTGTATCCTCTTAACTTCTGCCACAGTATCACAGTTATGCAAAAGAATATGATCATATCAGGTGTACCCAGTTATGCATTTTGGTTTTGAGTGAGTGTGGAAACATGCAGTGTCAAAGAACACCAGAATGACTGAACATGCCAATACTCCATCACAAAAACAGAAACAATTTTTGAGATGGAGACGAACAAGTTCTACAACAAAGGTCACCAATTTACTGAACACCACAATGCTGAGGGACGAAATATATTTACGAAAGGTGATACAGTCGGATGCATGGATGCCGGCCGTGCCACTGGCCGTGCTTGGGCGCACTAGAAGAAGCGGCCATGGCGACCCAGTAGGGAACTGGCCGGCGAGGAGGCGGCTGCGGTGAGCCGTTGGACAAAAATGGCGACGGTTATTCATCGTCCCAAGAAGAAAAAGGTTGCTGTTCGAATGGTTGGATCCAACATAAAAGGTCGATGCATGAATACCCTCAAAAGAGTACGTTTTCAGCGGAAAATACAGATAAATACTGTACAAAAGTTCACACAAAAGATGAACTGGAAACCGGAAGCTATTAACCATAATCATTAAGGTCCCTTTTGGATAGTTGAATAGTCTCTTGTGGAAATCATGTTTCCAAACAAAGCGTTAGTTAATAATCAGGACATACGAAGCTATGAACGAAAGAATGGTCCTGGCGACAAGAAAACATACAGGATTCGAGTGATTGCAAAAAAAAGTTGCCTATGTCATTAGATTTGTCACTCCATTCTGATCCATAGATGAAAAAATCTTGGAAAATATAGGAGGCGTATCTGATAAAATTTGTTGATAGGAATAGGTAGTTTTTTTTCACATACGCAAAAAAACTGCAAAAGTTAAAGAATCATGGAGAGAATTACCGTAGGATGAAGAGTCCGGTCTGGCACTGGTGTATGATTGCGACATGTAGCTTAATGCAAGAAGAGATAGCATACATACAGGTAAATACTCCATTCTATTTTTTCTATTTGAGTTGTACATCCAATGCAATGGTTGAATTGCCCCGATATTTACGTAGCTTACCAAACATGCAAAACAATGTCCCCACCTACCCATACATCATGCATTCATGCTTATTGCATTTGGGCCTTGCTTCGGTGTCCCCCCCTAGGCAAAGAATCCAGCGCTTTTAGCCGGTTAGCGGGTTATTGGGTAGAGATCGGGTGAAGATAGAGACCCTATAAGCTACGTACTTAAGGCCGCGATGGTAGTACGTGTGGATTTTTTATAGATAGTCGTACGGTTGTTTAGTTTCAAATCTAAATTCGAAAATCGTAAAAATTAATATATATATATATATATATATATATATTCGTTCGTAATAACTAAATACTAGCATGTACCGGCATTGATGGTGAAGGAGCGGGAACCTACGCGCGTTCGCGGGCGAAAGGGGCTATTTAACCCTGCGGTTGTCGGTGCCGCGTTCCCTACCTCTAGCCATCGCAACCCTAGCAGCCACCGGCGCCAATGATGAAGATGCCGTCATAGCTCAACAAGGGCAGGAACGACCACGAGGCGACCCGCCTACCGGCCTTCCTCCGCGGTACATCCTTGCCGCCTCCGCCGTGGCCATAGGAGTTCAGGAACCGCTCCGTGGGGCGACTACCAGCCGGTGCAGGATCGCCGCTGCCGCCGCTCCATTCGCGAATACCTACAGGCATGGCAGGTCTACAACGTCCCCACCGTCGACTCAGACGACGAGGGCACCGTCAACCACTCCGACGACGAGCTCGGCAGTGACGACGGCGAGGACGACGACGTCGTCATCAAGCAGGAGACGGTGGACCCAGTCACGGCCGCCGCCGCGAACCTTCCCCTGGAGTACCGCGAGGTCCTGGCACAGGGCTACGACGAGGACACCTTCACCGAGGCGGCCAGCACGTGGGACGAGGATGCCTTGTGGGGCGGCTATGAAAAGGACGTCCAGCTCACCGGTTTAGTAGCGCATGCGAACGTCCAGCTGCCTCCAGCTGCCTCCACCGCCTCCGCTGTCGGGGTAGGCTCCGCGCATTGCTCCGGAGGTGGGCATGGAGCTGGCGCACCTCCACCACCGCATGGGGCCACTGGCAGCGTGGCCTGTGCAGGTGATCGACCCGCCCGCTCCCACCCTACCACCGCCCAACCTTTGGACGCCATCGGAGTACATCGACTTCGACCCCTAGATGGACGCGGCGACACCGACGCACGAAGATCGGTAGCTAGGGTTAGGCTAGTTTAATTTCGTTTTAAATTATGAAAGTAAATTATGTATAAACTTTGCCGGTTTTTAGCGCGAATGATGTATGTTTGAGTTGGGAAAAAATGGCCTCGTCCTGTTTTGCCAAGCGCGTACAAATTGGCCGCGCTGTTGGGCGCGACTGACCAAACAGGCCAGACCACGACCCAAAAACGACTACGAACCGATTCAAATAAATAGAAACATATCGTTTGAGTCGACTCAGTGAAAATGTCCTAAGGTCGGTCATGATTTTCTAGATGGTACCAATAGGGGATCGATCATGTACTTGCCGGATCGACTAGTGCATGCAACGCAAGGCAAGTAGGTGTACAGGTACGTGCGCGCGCAGGTCTCGTCGATCGATCGACTAGCTCCTTCAAGTATTAGTAGGATCCGGTCGTACGGACTCGACCTCCTCGCAACCGATCCGGCCAGATCACGTATGCCCGTTCTCGTATAGGTAGCCAGCAATCTCCACCCGATTTCCACCCGGAACCCGTTAGCCCAGAATTTCTTTGTCTAGGGGGGGATATTGAAGCAAGAGTCATTGCATTTTCACATGGACCACGAACTGAGCTAAGCTTACTAGTTGGAGGTCACCACATATGGTCAAGTCATTTTGAACTTGATTTGTTCAATTATTTGTTTGTATTGAATTAATCCTAGTTACCTACTCCCTCCACGCAAATTCGTGGCGCAACAAAAAAAGGCTTGTGGACCAAGGCAGGCCACTGAGGGAAAGTTTGGGACGGAAATGGTTACCCAAACAATAACTGTTTCCCCTATGTGCTTTTAAAGCAAACCTATATAGACGTAGACTCTCCTTTTACTTTATACTAGAAAAGTGCACATACGTTGCATCGGGAGAAAGAAATTTTCAAACTATGAGGAAACCATTCTTATCAACACTTCTGCTCTTTATCATCATCATTGGCTAGTGAGAGGCAACGACACTGATGGGGCACAAGAAAGCGGACTGGGATCCAAGAGAAATTGAGAGCGACCCACCAGAGAGGCTATTTCTCAAAGATCATGGTTGCTGCACAAAGGCGGGTTCCATGTGTTCGTGATGCTACTTGAAACTTTTCTGGACCATCTAAGAAACCTGAGTGGAACCAGATGATTTTCCAGTGAATATTCGAAAAATTGCTTTCTTTCATATAAGTTTTAAGATCCAACAGAGAAACATGCAGTATAACCTGAAACCGAGAAATGTGCAATCTGACGCACACTCAGACCCTTCTCCGAGTGAGCCCAGCGGACGCCTCCTCTACGTGCTCCATCGCCTCCTCTACATGCTCCAGTCGGAGAAGATACATTTGTGAGAATGTATAGTACACAGATAAATAGGCTCCACTAATATTTTTACACTGCGCTTTCTCTGCAGTATAAGCTTGAAGACATGGACTATTGTGTACAGATCAAGCAATCAGATTTAAAAGTAAATTTCTATTGATGGCAGCTTGCTTCGAATTTGAATTTAAATCATATGTCGTTACACTTAATTTACAACATACCTAACTGCACCATGCTCTTTTTTCCTTGCCTGAAGAATTATGTTTGCCAGCTGAAACTTCTACAGCTTTCTCACCTATATGTAAAAGAATCGAAGAACCATATGTAATACAAAAATTGTATGGCAGAGATGTCGTAAATTCATGGAGTTGGAGACTAAGTATTTTTAATTTTCTTATTATGCATGAGGAATCCGACTGATGGAAAAAATTATAATGACAACAAAACATTTAAATAATTATTAACTTTCACACATATCTGTATCTGCGGTATACATACAAATTATCCATACAGTCCAGAGCCAGTATTGATCTAATTATTCCAAATAGATTGACAGCATGGACATAGGCATATGGTGTGGGCATTGGGTGGCACTAAACCGATCGGATCTGTTCCTCGGTAATCCTTTTATTTCGGTTATGGAGAAAATAGCACTGATCGGTCAATGGAATTTTAGCTAACCGAGCGATCGGTGCACCGATTGGCCTCGCAAAAACTGAACAATTTTAGCCATCAGATCGCGCCCTCCACAATATTCTGGCCGTTGGATGGTCCTCAGATCCCGTGTGGGCCGACATATCCCTTAAGGATGCTTCTCTGGACATCAAAAAGCCTTCCTGTGGTTAATTGGGCCGAAATTGCTACTCCAGCCAGTTATTTGCTACATTCCACCGGACCTGCTTCGCTGGTAGTAAAAGAGAGAAAACAAATTAGGAAACGTCTAGGGAGCAATCGGGGGCTGGTTTGCACTAACCAGCCACCGCCAGAAATAGAAACCAGGACCACCACCCCGCCTTCCAGAAATACAAAGAATCCAGCCGGTACTTTCCGTGAGCCACCCCGCCTCCGAACCACGCGCGTCTAGCTGGTTTGGACCACGCGAGTCCCTAGCTTCCCCGTCCTCTCCCAAGCTCCCAGCCAAAAAGCAAAACAACCCCCCCCCCACCACCACCACCACCACGTGACAGCAGCTCCCTCTCTCTCCCCCTTCCTCTTCTTCCTCCCCAAGACAGATCCATCTTCTCCCTCCTTCAGATCTCCATTGGAGGCCCATGATAAAAAGCTTAAGATCTGGTCACAGCAGTATCAAAGGTGCACACCAAACATAAACCCTGTTTCTCCCTCTCTCCCCTCCACCCCTCCCTCTCTTCCTTTGATTTTCTGGCAGGTTTTTCCTTGCTTTGTATGATCCTCCCCATGATTTTGGAACACACAGAAAA
This sequence comes from Avena atlantica, assembly GCA_910589765.1. Lineage (NCBI taxonomy): Eukaryota > Viridiplantae > Streptophyta > Magnoliopsida > Poales > Poaceae > Avena > Avena atlantica. Next base: position 481,100,551 of record OU342735.1, on the reverse strand, counting down.
CAAACTTACATCATGGTAAAGCTATATCTTCAACCATCCAAGAAGCAACTATGGCATATGATCTTTTACAACTAGGTTGCAGCATAGATTGAAAACACAAACCTGATTTCAGCTTCTAATAAAAGCAACTATGGCCATGGATTACTGGTTGGACTAATCAAAAGTTCAAGTAGTATGTAGGGCAGATAGCCATAAACCTGCAGTAGCTTAGTTAGTTATTCAGATCTGTAAAAACCTGAACTTTTGGACATCCATACTGTGCATAACAAAAAGATCTTGGAAAATTCAACATAGTTCACTACTGAGACAAAAGAAGTACAAACTTAAAAGCAACATAGTTCACTACTGAGACACCATCTTTGTTGTTTTCCAATTTGTACATAGTATGCTATAGTTGGGATGGGCAAAAGGCATCCTTTTCCTGGTGGTTAGTATAAGTGCAGCACATTTGTGTTTGATAGTGAAGCCTGAAAAAATGTTGGAAGAAAATAAAAGGGTGTCAGGAACTTTTCCCTTGTAAATTATAGCAAGATGTTTATCATGTTGATAGTTGCTAATCAAGAAGTGTACTCTTGGTTTTTTGTTTTTTGCAAATGTCTAGGCTTGATCTTAACGCACTACCTGATGATTTGGACATTCAAGATGCAGAAACTGTTGGAATTATGCCCTAGAGGCAATAATAAAGATGTTATTGTTATAATTCTTGTTCATGATAAAGTTTATATTCCATGCTATAATTGTATTAAGCGGAAACTTTGATACTTGTGTGGTTTATGAACAACACCGTGTCCCTAGTACGCCTCTATGGACCAGCTCATTGATTAATGATGGTTAAGGTTTCCTAACCACAGACATGAGTTGTCGATTAATAATGAGATCATGTCATTAGGAGAATGATATGATGGACAGACCCAAATCAAGCAGAGCAATTAGATCGTGTCATCGTGTTCATCTTTGTGAAGCTTTTCCTATGTCAAAATATGTATTCCTTAGACCATGAGATAATGCAACTCCTTGGTATCGGAAGAAAGCTTTGAGGTCATCAAACATCATCCTATGTGAGGGTGATCATAAAGGTGTCTCTCAGGTGATCGGAAGGTACTTGTTGGGTTGTATGTATCGAGATGGGATTTGTCCCTCCTAAGTCGGAGAGATATACTTCAGGCCCACTCGGTAATCGATATCAACACCGCTTGCAAGCACGTGGTTAAGGAGTTAATCAGAAAGTGATTTCGGATTACGGAACGAGTAAAGTACTTGTTGTGAACGAGATTGAACTAGGTATGCCGATACCAGCGATCGAATCTCGGGCAAGTAAAATATCGCGTGACGAAGGGAATATATATATATATGGGATTAATTGAATCCTGGCATCGTGGTTCATCCGATATGATCATCGATGAATATGTGGGAGTCAATATGGGTTTCCAGATCCCGCTGTTGATTATTGATAGAAGATCATGTCTGCATATTCTCGAACCCGTAGGGTCACACACTTAACGTGCCTCGACGCTAGGATACAATGGATAATTGGTTTATGAGTTTTTGTTCGGAGTCTCGGATGAGATCCAGGACATCACGAGAGGTTCCGGAATGATCCGGAGAATAAGATTCATATAAAGGAAAGCAGTTTTTGGATTTCAGAATCGTTTCAGAGTATTCGGTATTGTATCGGAAGGTTCTAGAAGCTTCCGGAGTGGGACCAACGTGGCCCCACTTGTCGGAGGGGTACGTGGGCCTACGAGGGAGTGCCCTGGCCGCTTTGGGACAGGGGCACAAGGCCCCATAGACCCAGCCGGACAAAACCCAGGGGAAACCATAGGAACCCTTCTAGAAGGAGGGGGAGACTTGCCCCCCACTCCAACCCTTGGGGCCGCCGCCCTAGGACTTGGAGGAGGGGACAAGGGGGCCGGCCAGCCCCCTATATAAAGAGGGCAGGGGCGCACCCTCCTCCCCCCACTCCTTCAACCCTAGCCTCCATACTGCTGCCCTCCCTCTCTCTCTCCCGACTGCGCGTAGGCGAAGCCCTACTGCAGAAACTCTCCACCATAGCACCACGCTGTCGTTTTGTAGATCCAATATATCTCTCCACCCAACTTTCTGGACTGAGGAAGGAGGAGACTTCGCGGCACCGTACGTGTGCATCTCTCGGAGGCACCTCCACTTGCGGCGTTGGATCGGATCGGATCGCGAGGAGGAGAAGGCGAGTACGACTACACCAACCACGTTCTGTTGAACGTTTCTGCTGTGCGATTTCTTCAAGGGTATGAAAATCTCATCTATCCCTCTCGTTGATTGCATCTCCTAGATTAGATCTTGGCTTTTCCGTTCGCATCCGTAGAATTTTTTTGATTTACTATGATGCGAAACCCTTCAGTGGTATTAGAGCTAGATCTATGCGTAGATGTGTTTCACGAGTAGAACGCAACATGCTTGTTGCGTGCGTTGATGTTTTATGTTGCAAGCCTCTTGTTGTGTACTTCTTATGACGCGGGATAGTGAGATCGAAGCGGTCCAGGCCAACTTTACGTGACCTCGTTCGCAAGACCGACTTCGCACTTGACGTGTGGCTCGTTCCATACATGCGGCTAGTGGATGCCAGTTTCTCTCACTATAGTTGTCATGGGATTTACACCGGATGTTGGCAACCATAATATCACCGTTGTGGCTTTCCATAGGTAAGAATCGTTCTTAGCTTGTTACTCCCATAAGCCACGTAAAACATGCAACAACAAAGTAGAGGTGTCTAACTTGTTCTTGCAGGGAGTGTTTTGTGATATGGTATGGCCCAAGATGTGATGTGTATGTTATATGCAATGATCATGTTTTGTAATATTTCACGACTTGCAAGTCGATGAGTTCACAACCGGCAGGAGCTATATGGTTGTCTTTATAATTGTGTATGACCTGTGTGTCAACTTCTTATACGCCATGTAATAGCTTCACCTTATCGCTAAGTAGTTAGCAATAGTTGTAGTTGCTATTTGTGGTGGAGGCAATCATGGTGGAGTGATGGAGATCATGCGGGCGCGCACAAGATGGAGATCATTGCACGAATATTGGCTATACCATGTCACATAAAATTATATGCATGTGATGTTTATCCTTTTATGTATCTTATTATGCTTAGATCGCGACGGTAGCATTATAAGATGATTCCTCACTTAAAGATCAAGATAAAATTGTGTTCTCCCCATGCATGCACCGTTGCGAAAGTTCGTCGTGTTCAAGCACGTCGTGATGATCGGGTGCTATAAACTCTATGTTCACATACAACGGGTGCAAGCCAGTTTTGCACACGCGGAAATACTTGGGTTTGACTTGACGAGCCTAGCATGTACAGACATGGCCTCGGAACACACGAACCGAAAGGTTAAACATGAGTCATATGAATGATATGATCGACACTTTGTTGTCCACCATTGAAACCACATCTCTTCTCGTGAAGATCGGATTAGGTGTGGTGAATTTGGATCGTGTTCACTAAACAACTTGAGGGATTTTGAATTTAGTGGGAGTTCATCTAGTAATTTGATTAAGTTGAACTAGTTATCATGAACATAGTCTAAATTGTACTTGCAAATTTTGTAGATCAAATGGCTAAGTCCAACTTCAACTTCAACGTTTTTGCTGAGAAAGAAAAGCTTAAGAACAATGGGTCTAACTTCACCAACTAGTTCCGCAATCTAAGAATCATTCTCGCTGGCGGACAAAAGGACTATGTCCTTGAGAAAGCTCTAGGTGACGCCCCTGCTATAGATGTGCCGACTGATGAAAAAGTTGTTTATCAGTCGCGCAAAGATGATTATGGGGTGATTAAGAGTACCATGTTGTTTGTTATGGAATCAGACCTTCAAAATCGTTTTGAGGAGTTCGCCGGGCCCTTTGAGATACTTGAGGAACTGAAAACCATGTTTCAAACTCAGGCCCGTTCCGAGAGATATGAGATCTCTGAGAAGTTCTTTAACTGCAAGATGGAGGAAGGGAGTTCCGTTAGTGAGCACGCCATTAAGATGTCGGGCTGCACTCAACGTCTTGAGCAACTGGACTGCAAGATTCCAGAAGAGCTCAAGATTGACAGAGTTCTGCAATCACTCCCTCCTAGCTACAAAGGTTTTGTAGTTACTCACAATCAGATTGGTTCCACTGATACGATCACTGAGCTCTTCTCTAAGCTGAAATATGCGGAGGTGGATATCAAGAAAGATAATCATGTGTTGATGGTCAACAAGACCCCTAGCTTCAAGAAAGGTAAGGGTACAGAGAAGCCCTTCAAGAAAGGCAGCGACAAGCGCGTTGCCCCTGCTGAGAAGAAGCTCAAGTCTGGACCTAAGCCGAACACTGAGTGCTTCTATTGCAAGGACAAGGGTCACTGGAAGCGCAAATGTCCGAAGTACTTAGCGGACAAGAAGGCAGGCACCATTAAAGGTATAGTTGATATACATGTTATTGATTTTTACCTTAATAGCGCTCGTTGTAGTGCCTGGGTATTTGGTACTGGTTCAGTTGCTAATATTTGTAACTCGAAACAGGAGCTACGGAATAGACGGCGGCTAGCAAGGGATGAGGTGACGATGCGCGTTGGCAACGGATCAAGAGTTGATGTGATGGTCGTCGACACGCTCTCCTTAGTTTTACCTTCGGGATTAGTTTTAAACCTTAATAAGTGTTATTATGTGCCTGCGTTGAGCATGAACATTATATCTGGATCGTGTTTATTGCAAGACAGTTATTCATTTAAATTGGAGAATAATGGTTGTTCTATTTATATGAGTAACATATTTTATGGTCATGCACCTGCTATGAATGGTTTATTTCTTCTGAATCTCGAAAGCAATGAAACACACATCCATAACATTGAGGCTAAGAGATGCAAAGTAGATAGTGATAATTCGACTTATTTGTGGCACTGTCGTCTAGGTCATATTGGTGTAAAACGCATGAAGAAACTCCATTCTGATGGACTTTTGGAGTCTCTTGATTTTGAATCATTTGACACGTGCGAGCCGTGCCTCATGGGCAAGATGATCAAAACCCCGTTCTCCGGAATAATGGAGCGAGCAACGGACTTGTTGGAAATCATACATACCGATGTATGCGGACCAATGAGTGTTTCGACGCGCGGTGGATATCGCTATTTTATCACGTTTACTGATGACTTAAGTAGATATGGGTATATCTATTTAATGAAACATAAATCTGAAACGTTTGAAAAGTTCAAAGAATTTCAGAACGAAGTGGAAAACCATCGTAACAGGAAAATTAAATTCCTACGATCCGATCGTGGAGGTGAATATTTGAGTTATGATTTTCTCACGCATCTTAAAGCAAGCAGAATCGTTTCTCAACCCACGCCACCCGGAACACCACAGCGCAATGGTGTGTCTGAACGCCGGAATCAAACTCTATTAGATATGGTGCGATCGATGATGTCTCTTACAGATTTGTCGTTATCATTTTGGGGTTATGCATTAGAAACCGCTGCATTCACTTTAAATAGGGCACCATCTAAATTCGTTGAGATGACACCGTATGAACTGTGGTTTGGTGCTAAACCTAAGTTGTCGTTTCTTAAAGTTTGGGGATGCGAAGCTTACGTCAAGAAGTTGATCCCGGACAAGCTCGAACCCAAAGTGGAGAAAAGCGTCTTCATAGGATACCCTAAGGAAACGATTGGGTATACCTTCTACCACAGATCCAAAGGCAAAGTGTTTGTCGCAAAGAACGGATCCTTTCTTGAGAAGGAGTTTCTCTCGAAAGAAGTGAGTGGGAGGAAGGTAGAGCTAGACGAGGTTATTGAACCTTCTCTCGAGTTGGAGAGTAGCGCAGCACCTAAAATTGTTCCAGTGCCGTCTGCACCAACAAGAGAGGAAGCTAATGACGAGGATCATGAAACTTCGAACGATGCTACTGCTGAAGGTCGCAGGTCGACAAGGTCGTGTGCCACTCCTAAATGGTACGACAACCCTGTCTTAACTGTCTTGTTGGTAGACAACAGTGAACCTGCGAACTATGAGGAAGCAATGATGAGCCCAGACTCTGAGAAATGGCTAGAGGCCATGAAATCTGAATTGGGATCCATGAGCGAAAACCAAGTATGGACTTTGGTGGACCCTCCTAGCGACCGTAAGGCCGTTGACTGCAAATGGATTTTCAAGAAGAAAACGGACGCGGATGGTAACGTTACTGTCTATAAAGCTCGGCTTGTCGCAAAAGATTTTCGACAAGTTCAAGGTGTTGACTACGATGAGACTTTCTCTCCCGTAGCGATGTTTAAGTCCATTCGGATTTTATTAGCAATTGCTGCATTTCATGATTATGAAATATGGCAGATGGATGTCAAGACTGCGTTCCTCAATGGCAACATTGATGAAGAGTTGTATATGATGCAACCCTAAGGTTTTGTCGATCCTAAGGATGCTGATAAGGTGTGCAAACTTCAGCGTTCCATTTATGGACTGAAGCAAGCATCTCGGAGTTGGAACCTTCGTTTTGATCAAGTGATCAAGAGCTTTGGATTTGTTCCAAATTGCTACGAAGCTTGTATCTACAAGAAAGTGAGTGGGAGCTCAGTGACATTTATAGTACTATATGTGGATGACATATTGATTATTGGAAATGACATTGGTATGCTTAACAAGGTGAAGAGTTATTTGAATAAATGTTTTTCAATGAAAGACCTAGGAGAAGCTGCTTATATATTAGGCATCAAAATCTATAGAGATAGACAAAGACACCTAATAGCTTTAAGCCAAAGTACATACCTAGACAAAGTTCTGAAAAGGTTCAGAATGGATAAGGCAAAGAAAGGTTCAGTGCCCATGTTGTCAGGTAAGATATTGAGCAAGGCTCAGCGTCCAGCTACGGTAAACGATAGAGAAACCATGAGCAAAGTGTCTTATGCCTCGGCCATAGGTTCCATCATGTATGCCATGTTGTGTACTAGACCGGATGTGTCCAATGCTCTTAGTTTGACGAGCAGATACCAAAGTGATCCAGGAGTGGAACACTGGACAGCCGTAAAGAACATCCTAAAGTATTTAAAAAGGACTAAAGAAATGTTCTTGGTCTATGGAGGTGATGAGCAGCTCGTTGTAAAAGGTTACGTCGACGCTAGTTTCGACACCGACCCGGATGATTCTAAATCTCAGACAGGATACGTTTATATTTTGAATGGAGGAGCTGTGAGCTGGAGAAGCTACAAGCAAAGCATGATCGCGGGATCTACAATAGAATCAGAATACATGGCTGCTGCAGAAGCGTCAAGTGAAGGAGTTTGGATCAGGAACTTTATCACTGAGCATGGTGTGGTTCCAAGTGCCTTGGACCCACTGGAGATATTGTGCGATAACACTGGCGCCATAGCACTGGCTAAGGAACCAAGATATCATCCAAAGACCAAGCACAACAACCGCTGATTTCATATAATTCGATATTATATAACAGATGGAGATCTGAAGATTAACAAAGTACATACGGATCTGAATGTCGCAGATCCGTTGACTAAACCTCTTCCACGTGCAAAACATGATCAGCACCTTAATGCCATGGGTGTTAGATTGTTGCCAGATGTAAACTAGATTATTGACTCTAGTACAAGTGGGAGACTATTGGAATTATGCCCTAGAGGCAATAATAAAGATGTTATTGTTATAATTCTTGTTCATGATAAAGTTTATATTCCATGCTAGAATTGTATTAAGCGGAAACTTTGATACTTGTGTGGTTTATGAACAACACCGTGTCCCTAGTACGCCTCTATGGACTAGCTCATTGATTAATGATGGTTAAGGTTTCCTAACCATAGACATGACTTGTTGATTAATAATGAGATCATGTCATTAGGAGAATGATATGATGGACATACCCAAATCAAGCAGAGCAATTAGATCGTGTCATCGTGTTCATCTTTGCGAAGCTTTTTCCTATGTCAAATATTGTATTCCTTAGACCATGAGATAATGCAACTCCCTGGTATCGGAAGAAAGCTTTGAGGTCATCAAACGTCATCATATGTGAGGGTGATCATAAAGGTGTCTCTCAGGTGATCGGAAGATACTTGTTGGGTTGTATGTATTGAGATGGGATTTGTCCCTCCTAAGTCGGAGAGATATATACTTCGGGCCCACTCGGTAATCGATATCAACACCGCTTGCAAGCACGTGGTTAAGTAGTTAATCACAAAGTGATATTGGATTACGGAACGAGTAAAGTACTTGCTGTGAACGAGATTGAACTAGGTATACCGATACCAACGATCGAATCTCGGGCAAGTAAAATATCGCGTGACGAAGGGAATATATATGGGATTAATTGAATCCTGGCATCGTGGTTCATCCGATATGATCATCGATGAATATGTGGGAGTCAATATGGGTTTCCAGATCCCGCTGTTGATTATTGATTGAAGATCATGTCTGCATATTCTCGAACCCGTAGGGTCACACACTTAACGTGCCGCGATGCTAGGATATAATGGATAATTGGTTTATGAGTTTTTGTTCGGAGTCTTGGATGAGATCCAGGACATCACGAGAGGTTCTGGAATGGTCCAGAGAATAAGATTCATATAAAGGAAAGCAGTTTTTGGATTTCGGAATCGTTTCGGAGTATTCGGTATTGTACCGGAAGGTCCTAGAAGCTTCTGGAGTGGGACCAACGTGGCCCCACTTGTCAGAGGGGTACGTGGGCCTACGAGGGAGTGCCCTGGCCGCTTTGGGTCAGGGGCATAAGGCCCCATAGGCCCAGCCGGCCAAAACCCTAGGGGAAACCCTAGGAACCCTTCTAGAAGGAGGGAGGAGACTTGCCCCCCACTCCAACCCTTGGGGCCGCCGCACTAGGGCTTGGAGGAGGGGCCAAGGGGGTCTGCCAGCCCCCTATATAAAGCGGGCAGGGGCGCACCCTCCTCCCCCCACTCCTTCAACCCTAGCCGCCATACTACTGCCCTCCCTCTCTCTCTCTCTCTCTCTCCCGACTGCGTGTAGGCGAAGCCCTGCTGCAGAAACTCTCCACCATAGCACCACGCCGTCGTGTTGTAGATCCAATCTATCTCTCCACCCCACTTGCTGGACCGAGGAAGGAGGAGACGTCGCGGCATCGTACGTGTGCATCTCTCGGAGGCGCCGCCACTTGTGGCGTTGGATCGGATCGGATCGCGAGGAGGAGAAGGCGAGTACGACTACACCAACCACGTTCTGTTGAACGTTTCCGCTGTGCGATTTCTTCAAGGGTATGAAGATCTCATCTATCCCTCTCGTTGATTGCATCTCCTAGATTAGATCTTGGCTTTTCCGTTCGCATCCGTAGAATTTTTTTGATTTACTATGCTGCAAAACCCTTCAGAAACAAATGCACCTGAGCCACTGTTTTGCACTCAAGCTGTCTGTGAAGAGATTGTGGAGGAATCTCCAAACAATGATATAGCTGAGAAAGTTGCAGATGTTGCTGACTCAGGAGCGCAAAGTGCTATAGGAAATCAGTTAAATTCTATGCCGGCACAGGCCCGCGCTGGCAACCCGGACATCCCCAACAACATTGTTTCTACAACAACTTCTACTGACCCTAACTTAGCAGATGATGGTGTTCCGTTGAATGAACAAGTTGCGTCTAGTCCGCAAGAACCTTTCATGGGGATGCAGTTTGACAGTATTGGTGATGCAAGATCACACTACAATTCTTATGCCAAGAAGTTGGGTTTTTCTATCAAATCAAATACATCACAGTGACAGGCTTTCACTAATGAACTGTGGAAGCAGACGTTTGTTTGCAACAGATACATGCCACAAAAAACAGAAGAAGAAAAACAGAAGGAGAGAATGAATGTTGTGGAAGAAGTTAGTCCTATCCAGATAGACGATGACGATGAGAAAGGTGGACAATCTGGCCCCACTAAGAAGTCAAAGTCTAGCAGCAAGCTACGGGTTAGGCGCAAAAGAGAATCAATCATACAAACCAAGTGTCCAGCTAAAATGATTGTCAAGTTGATTAACAACAAATAGAAAGTAACTTATTTCATTTCAGAACACAACCATCCCATGGTTGTCAAGCCTTCACTTTCCAAGTACTTGAGATCACATAAAGGCATACCACCAGATGAAAAAGAATTTCTCAAATGCCTACATGATTGCAGTTTAGAAATAGGTAACTTGTTGTTGTCCGCATAGAAAAAACCCCACATAAATTGTATTTATGTTTGTAGTATGACACTAACAAAGTATGGTTTTATATGTGTTGCAGGCCGAATGATGACAGTCATGTCTTCGTTTTATGGCGTAGAAGCTTTTGTTCCATATGCTCCAAAGGATATTACAAATTTGCGCACAAACTTTCAAAGTGAAAATAAGGAATGGGACATGAGTGAGACAGTTGCTTACTTTGCAGAGATAAAAGATAAGGACCCTGTTTTCTACTCAAATTTTTCTTTTGATGAAGAAAACAGAGTTGAAAATATTTTCTGGGTGGACAACACTGTCAATTTAAACAGAATGGAGAAAAAGCTGAGATTGTTTGCTTACCTTACCATTCGGTGTTGGGCTGCGAGTGCTTGATGGTCGATGCGTTTGTTCCCTGGAGCAAAACCGAGCTCGTCTATATGTCATCCCATGATTCTCACTCCTGACATCCTCGTGGAAGATGCAATCATCCAGCAGGCCCGAAGATGTGCTGCCATGCTTGGTGTGCCCTGGCTGCTCCACACCCATCAACATTGGTGTGCACCTTTTTTGGAGTCCCTTGCCTGCCTACCCAACATGTAGGGGCTTGGATGAGAAAGGGGAACCGAGGCAGTGACTTACTACAACGGCGCTTGAGCTGGAGGGAGTCAAAGAGAATCGAAGAACAAGAACTGATGGGGAACATAGGTGCCTAATTTGGTTGAAGCTTTAGTTTCTTTATAAGGAGTGAAGGATTAAAAGTTGAGGTTCCTAATACTTTATTTTGGCAGAGTAACTGATTCAAATATAAGAAGAAATATGTTAGTAGCTTGGTTAATGAAGCGACTTGCTCTAACCAGTAAGTTATGACATATAAGACATATGTGGTGAGAACTACTTTAAAGATTTATTAACTGTACTTAGGCATATAAGAAATATCCTCTTCTCTGATATCTGCTTCATTTGTAGGACCTACTACATGCACTCTTCAAGAAGAGTTTTTCTGCGCTGGCTACTATGACAACATATTAAAAAAACTTGTAGTCATTTGTAGTGCATGATGTAACTTGATTTTATTGACCGTAGGTTCTAGAAGCCTAAATGGATTTACATCTATGGGTTTATATAGACATATACACGAGATTTGTCTGTTTTGACTATAGAATACAATGTCTACATTTACATGGTACATATGTTATCTCTATATGGAATCATTGATTGCAATACCTTTGAGATCACTTTGAGAGTGATTCACTACTTCCATGCTTCACTTAAGAGGAAACTATTCGACTCTTACATTTTCTTCTTAAGTAAGCAGTTTCCTACTAGTTGAGTAATACAGTTGTTTCATGATACTGAATTGCTACTAAATTTCTAAAACTTTAGTGTACCAAATTTCTCAATTGTGCCACCAACATAAAAAAGATAGGCTATTTGTTGGCCATAATCCCAATTCTAAAACCTTCTTGTATAGAAGCACAAACCAGTTATTACATACACAAAGGCTTGAATTTTGCGTGGGGAGGTAGATTAGCTCCTATTGAATATGAAGTTTACTTATCTGATATAGTTGTATTTTTGGAGAGGTATATTGATACGGCTCAACCTACGGTCGTTGCCATATCAAGCACTTCCACTTATGCCAAGTCGTCATGAACTTTAAAGGTGAATCATATCCTCTACACGAGTCTACTTCTTACCCTATTGAGTGGTATACTACTTCATACTTCGTCCCATGATCATGGTAGGTTCAGACCGACAAGTACAGAGGTAAGGGAGGAAGCCCGGAACATCAAGCCTAACAAGACGATGGCTTGGAAGAGGAGACGAAAGAAGCAATAGCAGAAGCACCGGAGTCTCTAGCTCTACTACCTAAAGTCTCCGACCAGGCACCAAGGAGTTTTCGCCCAGGACTCCGGACCGATGCCTGGTGCTCCCAGTACACCACCCCGGAGACAGCCCCGAAGTGCGTCGACCACAGCGGAGTCTCTGGCCACGCGCATAGGAGTCTCCGCCCCTAGACCTAAGAAAGGACTTTGCCCCCACTATCAGAAGCTACAACGGGGATCCCGGAGTCTGCCAGGAGTCTCTGGCCACACCAGAGTCTTTGTACCTCAACCCCGGAGTCTCCGTCCTAAGTGATGGGACTGAGCGCCTTAATACTAGGCCACGGCCCATGTACCCCTCTTATCCTTACAAACCCTAGTTTTATCCCCAAACTATCCCTGTTTAAGTGATTTGCCTATACATAGAGTCCCCACCCCTTATTGTAAGCCTAGGCATAAATGATAGACTAGAAGACAACCCCCCTTGTGGAATCTCTCTAGTTTTGCCTCTCACCTTCATGAGGGAACCGACTATCATCATCAACCTCTATGGATTGTGCCTTTGAGCATCCTTAGTTGTATAAGGTCTTTACTTTCAGTTGGCACTAGTAAAATTATCAAGATCCTCTCTAAGGTGTTCTTACCTCTCTGATGTGGATTTGACGGGAGCATGTTGACCGATCTTTTCCTGCGAGGATTTTATCGGACCGGTGGCCGCCGGAGGGAGCAATAAGCTTTGTATCGTTTTGTGTTTGCGTGTGTTCATCGTTTTCTTCGCGAGGTGTGTGTTCTTTTTCGCTACCTTCTCCCTTTCCCTCGTTTTTCCATCGATTTGACCATAAGATCCGTGAAGATCCTGCCACCCTTGAGTTTAACCCATATCATCTGGCATTAGAGCCCAAGTTTCTCAAGGATTTCCCCCCAAATATTCTTCTATCCACCATAAATTCAAAATTTCCCAAAAAGAGCCCAATTTCGTGTTTTGGATCGATATGCTATTTGAGTGATTTTTGGTAGGTTTTGGTCCATGGATTACGTGCTAAACTTGTTGATCTACCTCCTCATGTGTTTCCATAGCGTAATTCCTTGATTTCCCCCCATCAATTTGAGGTTTTGGTTCGAATTTTTCTGCCCAAAACGCGTCCCGAACGAGTTCTTGAAGTTCTGGATCGTCCAGACCAGAGTCTTCGCCCCATGACCGGAGTTAGTGAGCTTAGACTAGAATCTCTGGCCCCCGAGAGCGGAGTCTCCGTCCCCTCTGGATAGAAAAACCGTTTCACGATTTTGGGCATATATTTTGCATTTGAACTCGGATTTTGGTGTTCTTTAGCTCGTTTCAAAGAGGAGAAGGACCTCTACATAATCATCCATGTTTTTCATGTTATCTACACCATAAAAATTCCGTGAGCAAGACGGAATACAACAATAAAGGATGAAGATCATCGACGAAAGGTACAAAGTTCCGCAACTTCTTTCCACTTGCATTCCTTTGTGAACCACATTATCTTTATGACCTATAAACACCTATTGAGACTAGTTACTCCTATGATTTCTTGGGCTTTGCACATTTGATACCTTGTAGAATTCCTAGCAAACATTGTGAGTGCTATCTCATATAGTCAGCTTGTACAATTGTTGGCACAAGGAAGAGGCAAGTGACAAGAAAAGAAAAGGAGTGATATAAAAAAGATAAAAATATAAATAGAAAAAAAAAATACAAGTGCATCATAGAATAGGATGCGCAACCTCGATGAACATCTTGTAGGTGTGGTACTTGTTGTGCAAATCTTGCAGCCCACCAATTATATGCAATTGAACTAGCGTTTGTGCTTGCACTTGTGTGACACGAGTTTATAGTCTTTGCTAGGTAATAATTTGGTTATTAGCTCACTTTATCCATCACACAAGTCCCATTTATCTCACCGTGTGTGTTTCCTTGATCATAATTCCTATATCTTGTGGATTGACTTGTTTTTGCTTTGTGATCATCGTGTTTCTTTACTTGCTATTACAATATCTTGATTTTGGGTTGTTGCCTTGACATGAAACTTTTTGTACCTACCCACCATAAGCCTTTTTGCGTGTGTTGTGTGTAGTTACATTTAGCTTGCTTTGTCACTTCACTTTGCTTGGTTTATTTCTCTCGAGTATGGCCACTGGCACGATACTATCAGCTAAGGTAAAGTAAGGTTTGGTGTTGTTTATCTAACACCCACTACCACTTCCATAGACACCACGTGGTCTTGTGAATCATCACTAGGGACTCCGGAACCAATGATGAATACTTCGGAGAATCCATGATGAGCCACACCGACATCAACTCCACAAGCTTAGATGACATGATGGAACACTACACCGACACAGGATCCACATGCTTGGGAGATACGGAGTACTACATCAACATTAATCCCCAAGCATGGACGACTTCAAGGACGACAAGCTCATGAACATCATGGACGACAACTTCGCAAAGACTATGAGCATGCTCGACAAACTCAAGGAGTCAACTTCAAGAATGCACCACCATAACAAGAAGAGTGCCAAGGAAAATGATCATCGTCGCGAGCTCCATGCGGATGACCAAGTGCTTCATCAACATAACCCTTCGGCAAGGAACGCCAATGACCTCCGTCGACATCATCATTATAAGGAACCTTTCGCTACTAGTGCCACCACCAAAATGGCACCAAGAGCAAGCCTTCTTCCACGCCATCAAGCTTCAACGCCAAAACTTCAAGTTCAATATGAAGCATCCAACTAGAAGAACTTAAATGCAACTTATTCATCAAGCACTCCAAGAATGTCATACAAGCAAGAGATGGACCTCTACTTCACCAATTTGTACGAGGTTGTCAAAAATATGACACCCCATGAGATCGAAGAAAACAAGTTGATTTGCCAACAATTGGATGCAATGGCAAAGATGGCATCAAGGACCAATACTTCCTATACATGTGACACCACCACAATGGCGCCCAAGGTACAAGACGGCAACAAGATGGATGATGGTGAGCATGTGACTTTACCTTCACGAAAGGAGGCGCATGGAGTTGAGCAAACCGAGCCTATCCATATATGCATGAGTGATGATGTTGGCGGTTCTCTATGATAAGCATATATTTACGATGACAAGAACTTACAGGTAACTAATGTTGAGTAGCATGAGGAGCGGCCCTCGTACTCAAGGGACATGGGATTTCCAGTTTATGGTCTCAAAACTTGGTTAATTATGTCATGACTTTGATGCTTGTATCTCTGATATCTTTACTTCTAGTCTTCACTTGAACTTCAGAGGTGCCTTGGCATTTATATTGTGCTCTACAAACAAAGGAAAGCGAGATACAACTCTATCATACCTTATTATGAGCGTTGCAATGTTTCTTATGTTTATGTTTCATGCTACTTATTATTATTGATTTGGTTTCTCTTCATAGCTTGCAATGACTATTGAGTAAACTTAGTTACATACTCTTTATTATGAAAGGTTTAAGTATCTACTCCTGTGCTGAGAATATATACATCATATGAAGCAAATGTGTTCGTGAAAGTTCTTTTATCGCACTCAGTTTTCAACTGAATTGCTTGAGGACAAGCAATAAGCTAAGCTTGGGGGGAGTTGATACGTCCAAAACGTATCTACTTTCCCGAACACTTTTGTTATTGTTTCTCCTCTAAACTTGTGTGATTTGGATACAACTAACACGGATTGATGCTATTTTCTATATAATTACCTTGGTATCTAGTTTTTGTGCAGAAAATCAACTATCAGGAAAAATCCCAGAAAATATGCCAAAAATTCTATTTCACCAGAAGATCCACGGAGCCAGAATACGAGATGGAGTGGAGCCCTGGGGGCCCACACCACCCTGTCGCACGGGTGGGCCCAGCCCGCGCCTGGAGGGGGTGTGGCTGCCCTCTTTCTCCCTCTTCGCCTATAATATGCCTCTTGACCTAAAAACCGAGGGGGTTTCGACGTTTTTCCAGAAAGAGTTCCGCTGTGTCGCCACCACCAGAAACTGCGATCCGGAACCAGAAACTCCATTCTGGCACCCTGTCGGGATGGGAAATTTGGGGAGGATCATCACCATCGTCATCACCAACGCCTCTCCATCAACCATCAATGTTTCCCTCATCCATGAGTGAGTAATCCCCCGATGTAGGTTATGGGGATGGTAGGGATTGGATGAGTTCTATCTTGTAATCGGATAAGATTGTTAGGGCATGGTGCCTTATTAGTGCTTTTTGACTTTGTTGCAACTTGTTGTGCTTAATGCTTGTCACTAGGGCCCGAGTGCCATGATCTCAGATCTGAACTTATTATTGAATCATTATGATAGTATTGTTTGTGATCTTATATGCAAGTTGTGTACATATCATTGTCCGGATCCAAAGGCCCTGAAGTGACAGAAATTGGGACAACCGGAGGGGATGGTTGTGATGTGAGGATCACATATGTTCACGAAGTGTTAATGCTTTGCTCCGGTGCTCTATTAAAAGGAGCACCTTAATTGCAGTAGGTCCCTTGAGGCCCCGCTACAACAGGCTGGCAGGACAAAAGATGTTGTGCAAGTTCTCATTGCGAGCACGCATGACTATATATGGAGCACATGCCTATGATTGTTTAGTACTTGGATGCTTATTCTTATTTATCTGCAATTGCCCTAGATCTTGAAGTTACAAGTTTATACTCGTCCATGCAACGCCCGTCCATCCATCCCTATGCCTATCGCACTCTTATCCTACTGTTTGCTACTACTATTACTATTGCTCTTGTTCTGTTGCTGCTGTTACTTTGCTTTTGCTACTGATAAACTTCTGTAAGCAAGAACTATTTCTAGGTGCAACTGAATTGACAACTCAGTTGTTAAGGCTTGCAAGTATTCTTTGGCTCCCCTTGTGTCGAATCAATAAATTTGGTAATACTACTCGCGAAGACTGTTGCGATCCCCTATACTTATGGGTCATCAAGACTATTTTCTGGCGCCGTTGCCGGGGAGCATAACTTTATTTGTAAGTTCACTTAGATTTATTATTGTTTGCTGCTACTTCTTTCATCATGGGGAAGTCTCGTGATGGAAAGTTTTCTATTTTACCATCCACTACAATAAGAGGTACATTCCTAAACACCTCTGCTGCTCTTGATTCACCATCTGTTATAAGTAAGCTTGTTACACCAACACCACATACTCATGCTACACACACTGCTACTACTGTTGAATCTGAAACTGTTTCTGATGCTCATGATGTTACTTCTACTGTGCTTGATGCGAGTGGTTCATTAGGTCCTTTCCTAGATGCTACTATGGCTAGTATAGGAAATACTAAAACTCCTAGTGAAGACACTATTACACCCGTTAGCTCACCTCAGTCTAGAGAGAGATACAATATTAATGATGGTTATATTGAGTTTACTGATGAATTTATTGAAGAGTGCCGAAACACACATGGTGATAGTGCTATTAAGAGTCTCCTTGAGAGACGTACCATTATTTCTAAACTATCCTCTGATCCTAAGTTTGCCACATCTCCCATAGATATAAAAGATAAAGATTATGATTTCTCTCTTGATATATCCTATTTAGACATTGTTGAGAAAGAACCTTTTTGTGGGACTGAAAATGAGAGTGTTGTAGCTCATATGAATGATCTTTCCACTATGAGTGCTTTATTCTCTGATGATTTTAAGATGCGCAAGTACTTTGTTACTAAGATCTTCCCCTTTTCACTAAAATGAGAAGCTAAGGCTTGGTTTAATAGATTACCTCCTGGTTCCATTGCCTCCCAGTGCTAGACATGCTGCTTTGTAGAAACTTTTTGATTTTAAACAGGGAGAAGAAGAGAAATTGCCTGAGTCATGGACAAGGTTATGTGCCTTGATTCATGCACATCCTGAATATCCATTTCCTAAAAATGAGTTTCTTGATATTTATTATAATGGACTAACTCATGATTCTAGGACATACCTAGATAGTTTTGCTGATTGTGTTTTCAGGAAATAACTCCTACAGATGCTGAAGAATTAATGGATAAAATAAGCAAAAATTATGATGATTGGACTTCAACTAAGCTAAATACACCTGAGCCTATTACTCCTGAACCAGTTGTGCCTAAACCAGTTCCAACACCAACACAAAAGAAGAGAGGAGTAATTGCATTAAATGATGAAGTGACGAAGGAGGCTAAGAAATGTCTAAAGGAGAAAGGTATTAGAGCTGAAGATGTGAAGAATCTACCTCCTAGAGAAGAATTATGTAAGCAAATTCCCCACTCATATACTATTGAGGTACACTCTCCCCACTTTGATGAAGGTGATATTCCCTATGGTAAGCCTCCTGATCAATGTTTAGAGGAACTTGACACATTTATTGTTAAACAAGGTAATTTTAATAAACAAGTTCAGAATCATTTATTGGAAAACTCTAGAGCTATTAATGAGTTAAAAGATATTGTGGAAAGAACTGCTAATGATATTAAAATGATTTGTAAACACTTTCAAATGGTTCAAACTCAAATTGATCAACTTGCTAAGGTACAAAAAGATATGCTAGTTAATACCTTAGGAGATAAGCATGCTTATGGAATTAGAATTAGGAGTGGTATAGCTACTCAAGATCCTTTATATCTTGAAGGACACCCTAAAAGAATTGAGCAGGATTCTCAACAAGGTGAAAGTAGTGGTAGTCCTCATAAGAGGAAGAAAAATAAACATAAAATAGTTGAGGAACCACTTGAACCTGCTGTAGATCCTAATAGTATATATGTTTCTGATGCTGAAACTAAGAGTGGTAATCATAAAAATGATGCTCCTGATAAGGAGGAAGTTGAGGAAGAACCTGAGAAGCACACTAAGAACACTAGGTACACTAAGGAAGATTTTATTGCTAAAAACATGGTAGTTAGAGAGAACCTTGGGTGCAGAAACCTATGCCTTTTCCAAATAAGAAACACAAGTCAAAGGAGGAAGAACACTATAACAAGTTTTGTGAGTGGATGAAACCTTTATTTTTGCAAATTCCTTTAACTGATGCTATTAAGTTGCCTCCTTATTCAAAGTATATGAAGGATATTGTCTCTAATAAAAGGAAGATTCCTAATGAGGAAATTTCTACTTTTCTTGCTAATTATTCCTTCAATGGTAAGGTTCCAAAGGAACTTGGTGATCCAGGTATACCAACTATTCCTTGCTCTATTAAGAACAACTATGTTAGAACTGCTTTATGTGGTTTGGGAGCTGGAGTTAGTGTTATGCCTTTTTCTCTCTACAAGAGACTCCGTCTAGAAAAGTTGATACCAACTGATATATCTTTGCAAATGGATGATAAGTCAACTACTATTCATGTTGGTATATGTGAGGATGTTCCTATTCAAGTGGCTCATAATTGCTTGGTTTTAACTGATTTTGTTGTGCTTGAAATGCCTAAAGATGATAATATATCTATTATTCTTGGGAGACCTTTTCTTAATACTGTAGGTGCTGTCATCAATTGTAATCAAGGAAAAGTAACATTTAATATTAATGACAAAGAGCATACTATTTATTTTCCCAAGAAGGTTGCTAAGAGCTATTGCCTGAACTCCATTGAAAATATTGAGAGCATCAAGGTTGGAGAAATATATTGTCCCATTCCACAAGAAAGTTTTGAAACTATTATGATTGGGACCATTGCTATCAAGTTTGAGGTAACATAATCACTTTGTGGAATGCAAAGTTTTGTTTCATTTAAGATTGTTTTGGTAACAAGACTTGATCAACCTTGTTAACAAAAGGATTTTAATGAACAAATCAATGCTTTCACTGTGGTTATACTTGCTCACTTTTATTTTTCTCCTTCTTAGTCTTTGCTTTTTCTATTGCTAGCTTTCGTTTTGCTAGTTGTTTGCTTGTTAGAGTGTCTTAGAACTTCTGTAGTTTTGGTTTTGGTTTGCTTTTGCTTCTTCTAAAAAAAATCTTTTTTGCGAGAAAATCAATTTTCATACCCTGAAAATTGGCCAAAAATAAAGTTTCCCGAAAAATCCCAGAAAATTCATATTAATTTTTTCTCGAAAAAGGGGCAGAGGGACACCTGGAGTGGCCCAGGGGGACCCACCAGGCCAGCACACCCCCTGGTGGCGCGGCCAGCCCCAAGTGGCGCCTGGCATGGGTGTGGCTCTCCAAGATGCCTCCTCCCAGCCACCTTCTTTCTCTCTCCCAAAAAACACCAAAAAAATTTATCAAGCTCGAGTTCCTGTTGTTCTTGCTCCCATTTTCAATCTCCTTGCTCAGCCCATCTTTGCTGCTGATTTTTGGAGGAATTGCTCAATGGTATGTGCCTCCTCCGCTTGTCCAATTAGATTTATGATTGGTATATTGTATCTTAAGTATTTTGCTGCTATAGGTGTAAGGTTGTGTGATCTTGCATGCTTGTTCTATGCTTAGAGATTTCATTTTGATGCATGTTTAGCCCTCTAGCAAGTTCCTATAGTAGTTCCTCATCATTTATCAACTTGGAAATCACTTGGTTTGATGATTGTCTAATTTTTTTAGAAAAAAGGGTCATGGACAACCACACCTTTGCTGAAATATTTGAGAGTGATGCACCTAAAAGGACAAGGCCTTCAAGATCATCCTCCCAAGCTAGGCCCTCATACAATGAGGATCTCATTACACCGCGATTTAGCGACGAGGGAGATGAGGGGGATACACACCCTTCTACCTTTCCTTGTCCTACCTCTTTGCGGGCTGCTGAGATTCTCAATGATTTCCTAACCTTGGTTCAGAGGGTTGGACTAACGAGTTATATGCAGGATGAGAGTGTGCAGTATGCTACGCTCACTAAAACCTTTGTGGAGAGTTTCTCTTTTTCTAACAGCCTGTTCAAACCATATGTGTCTTTCAAAATTTATGACAGGCCTTACTCCATGACATTGAAGAAAATTTGTGAGATCTTGGGTATTGGCACGACTGGGATGGTGAAGAAGATTCCAGCTCAACCCACTGATTTGTTGGAGCTCTACCGCGGGATAACTAATGATGATGACCGTAGAGCCCAACGGGGAAAGATAAGAAATATTCAACTCCCAGCTATCAGGTACTTTGCTTATTATCTTGCCACTAGTGTTCTTGGTAGGGAGAACACTAGAAATATTTCCAACTATCATTTGGCCTTCCTAGCTGCTGCACTCAACAATAAAACCAGGTACAATATTGGTTCTATTATTGCTCGTCGCTTAGCTGCTAAGGGACACATTTATGGGGGAATTATTGTTGCACGTGTTGTTGCTGCATTAGACCTTGCTATCGATCCAAATGATATAGTTTTGGCTCCTCAGAGGCTTGATCTTGCTACCATGAAAGCGCATCAGTTTGTCACTGCTGGCTCTACCCTTGAGAGCCTAGTTTATAGAATGTTGTTTACTGACGGGGAAGAGAGAGCGAGAGATCCCTCTACCCAACACACTTTGTTCAGTATTTCCCAGGGACCTTTATCATGCTCCAAGGAGGAGATGGACGAGAAGCTGCGCATTCTTGGCTTCCATGGACACTATCAGTGGGACGCGCCCTCATACGACCCCTCTATGCACTACACAGGGGAATCCTCGAGCTCGTACCAGGATGAAGGGGCCTCCTCGTCGTACTACAGAGGTGCACCTTCTTGGTCAACATGGAGGTGATCCCCACTTAGGCCAAAAGCCTAAGCTTGGGGGGAGGTATACCGACATCACACTCATCTATATATCTTATTTTGTCGGTTCTTTGTATATCCATTGTTTTGCTTTCTTTTTGGTTTTTGTTTCTGCTTTCTCAAAACACAAAAATACCAAAAATATTTTCATTGTTTCTCTTGGTTTGTTTCTTTGCTTTTTAGCTTTCGTTTTCCTTAAAGAAAATCCAAAAAGATTTTGCTTTGTTTTAAAAAAAATCAAAAATACCAAAAATATTTGTTGTTATTCTTTGGTTTTGTGAGTTCTTTGTAGGGTTCAGCCGTCCTCAGTGGAGTTTGGTTTCATGTTATTATTCAATTCACACAAGTGAAGGGCAATAATGAAGATTAAGACAACTTGAGGTGCGGTAAGAGGCTGGTAACGAACTCTATTTGTTTTCATTTTTGTACATATACTCATCATTGTGAGCATGCTTAGTCTGTTCGTGTAAGGTGTATGTTATTTATGGATGCTTAGTAGTTCTTGCTTTCTTGTGATTAGCTCCAGCTTGCTAATAGTTTGTAGCATGTCATATGAATGTTTGCTTTCATTGTTTTATTCATAACTTGGTATGATATTGTGGTATCCTCCTCTGAATGTTTCATGTGAGTTGACTTGGAACATGCTCACTCATGCATATGACTAAACAATAGTCAGTAAGACTCGATGATTTATTTTGCCTTAGAGTTCTTGCATCATTTTCATGCCATAATTAGTCTTGTTTTGTTGCAAGCATGTTTGTCACAGTTATTGATCTCTCATTTGTCACTCCCTCTCTATTGCTAGCCTTCACTTGCACTGAGTATGATCTCTACTTGTGCATCCAACTCCCCAAAACCAATATTGCCAACAGTGTCCACCATACCTACCTACTAGCATCATTTGCTATTCAGTGCATATTCATTATGCTTTGTTTTATTCCAAATAAAATGTTTGCTTGTTTTGAGAAAGTTAGTTAGTAAAGCTCTCACAAACCTGATGGCACACTTTATTCCTTGCACTTAATAAACCTGCATTGTGATTGTCCATGAAAGTTTTATGCTTGCAAATTATAGGCTAG
The DNA here is from genome assembly GCA_910589765.1 of Avena atlantica. Taxonomy (NCBI): domain Eukaryota; kingdom Viridiplantae; phylum Streptophyta; class Magnoliopsida; order Poales; family Poaceae; genus Avena; species Avena atlantica. The sequence continues at coordinate 481,077,833 of OU342735.1, read as the reverse complement.
GAGTTAGCAGAATCGTGCTGTCACGAGGAAGGCTTTCAACACTTATGGATACATATCCAGTTGATAACATGCTCTTTTGTTTGCGGATGTCGTCGATGTGAAATAAAAGGGGAGCTTGTGAGTTCATGGAGTTATATATATGTGTTAGAGAAACGCCTGGGCCGCTAGACTAAGACATGCCTAATCATGGTGGAAACTTGCAGCGTTACCATAATGAGCAATCTGTGAAGCATCCTCAATAAAAACCTATGCAAATAGCAAATAAAAAGATTGCTGAGATGCTCATTGTCTGCTTGCCTTGTCATTTTGATTACGGGATAGCTCATGTATCATGTGCAAGGGGTACCCCGTTGGCGGTTCTCTAGGATACGCATATATTTACGATGACAAGAACTTACAGGTAACTAAAGTTGAGTAGCATGAGGAGCGACCCTCGTACTCAAGGGACATGGGATTTCCAGTTTATGGTCTCAAAACTTGGTTAATTATGTCATGACTTTGATGCTTGTATCTCTGATATCTTTACTTCTAGTCTTCACTTGAACTTCAGAGGTGCCTTGGCATTTATATTGTGCTCTACAAACAAAGGCAAGCAAGATACCACTCTATAATACCTTATTATGAGCATTGCAATGTTGCTTATGTTTATGTTTCATGCTACTTATTATTATTGAGTTGGTTACTCTTCATATCTTGCAATGACTATTGAGTAAACTTAGTTGCATACTCTTTATTATGAATGGTTTAAGTATCTACTCCTATGCTGAGAATATATACATCATATGAAGCAAATGTGTTCGTGAAAGTTCTTTTATCGCACTCAGTTTTCAACTGAATTGCTTGAGGACAAGCAATAAGCTAAGCTTGGGGGAGTTGATACGTCCAAAACATATCTACTTTCCCGATCACTTTTGCTATTATTTCTCCTCTAAACTTGTGTGATTTGGATACAACTAACACGGGCTGACGTTGTTTTTAGTAGAATTACCTTGGTGTCTAGTTTTTGTGCGGAAAATCAACTATCAGGAAAAATCCCGGAAAATATGCCAAAAATCCTATTTCACCAGAAGATCCAAGAAGCCAGAATACGAGACGGTGTGGAGCCCTGGGGGGCCCACACCCCCTGCCGCGCGGGTGGGCCCAACCCGCGCCTGGAGGGGGTGTGGCTGCCCCAGGCATGCGGTGACCCAGCATACCACTGCATGATGTAGTACACTATAGTCGTTGACATAACACCAATAAAACACCGTTCACTAGTATTACATCCCTCAGAGTGGTACAACAGAAACACAACAAGTCCAAGACATGACTATAGGTTACAACTCAACTCTTTACACAAGATCCAAAGAACACTCTAGGTTAAAGAGAGAGAAAGAAACTTCTTATAAATAAGATCAAAGATAAACTACTCACAAACTATCATACTAATAAGACTAGTATTTTAACCAATGGTTTGGCATTTCTACTATTGCAATACTATATAGAAGTAGGTTCTATGGCTAGAGATTCTATTCTTATCTAATCCGCAACTTCGTATTCACTTGAGTGGATATATATGTTGACTTCCTTGACTTCATTGAAGAGCTTTAGCTTTTGATGATGATTCCTGGATCATAACTTGATGCATACGTCGTCTATACTGGCTTTTGAACCTAGCAAGGGTTAAGAAGATACTTTGAGTACGAGCGCACTCAACAAGTTCACTAGAAAAGGAGTGTTTGATGCACTATATCTACAGCCACAGACCATAGGTCGTAGGCAACGTAGGTTTTCATAAACATTTCTTCAAAGGTTGCTTTTATTCTGAAAAGCTATGTCCGTCAGCCTTCATGGGTTTACCAGAACTTTCATGGAGTTCCTTTCCCGCCGCGTTCGCAGCTCCTTCCCGGAACATGGAGTAACAAGTTACAGTTCTTACACTCTACAGAGGTGCGTCACTTTACCCATGAGAGACCTTAGATTTTGTTGCATGGTCGGGAGTATGTCCCCGTTCAAACTTCCTTGGTTTGAGGCCCAACCTAAGATCCAAGCCAATCACTATCTTCTCCGCGACCCCGCATGTCTCCTTGGTGTACACCATGCCCACCTATTGAATTACGGCAATGGTTTGTACAGACCGTTCAGATGCCGGAACTATCGTGGGACGTTGAGGGCTCCCACCCATATGCTGCATATCCTCTACGAATTACCATAAATAATATGCACGCTATGAGTGATAATAGCCATGACCCGCACATCCAGCTCCATGCGAGAGGGAAAAGATATAGATGACTTCTCCGTCCCATTCCAAATCTCATGGTCAACGCGTAATATACGACACAAGAATCACTGGCGACATTGGTTGTTAAGTCCTAGGTAATATGTTCCTTTACCACCAGAACTCTTATAGTAGGTTATTACCTCATGGTAATTAACCTATACTCACATTATTATGAAAATAGTATTTTCTGACCTTTTTCAAATGCAGGTGATGACAACACTGGATTTTTAAAATATTTTACAAAAAATAATCAAAGGACATGAGCAAGTGTGAACTTGCCTTTTGTGGTTGCAAGATTATGCACTCACGATCTTCAAGACAATATAAGATCCAATATCTGAAATCAGCATCATTGGTCCGGTAAGGACTAATGTTTAAAGAAGCAATATGTAGTTATGCATAAGTAATGCATAAGTAATGCTATGCATTTTTGTAGAACTCCCAAATTGAATCCCCAATACTTTGAGTGAAGTGAATTCAAGTGATTCTTTTTAGAGTTGGTTTATCTTCAAATTTTACTTTACAAGTAATGACCTTTACAATGTTTAAGCAATCTTCATTGTTAATAAAATGTTATCAATTCCTTCTGGTATTTGATTGATCAGTTTGGACTTGAGATGCCTTTTTTCTTAATTGAAATAGACCAAAGTTAATTATAAAAACATAAGTAGTTTATTAGACATAGTGTTTATAAGCTTTGAGACTAAAGTTAACTTTAAAAGGGTAAGTAAACTTAAGATGTAATATGTTTTAATTATTCCCAAGTTTTAGATTTATGATAGGTATAACTAAGTTGTGGAATTATTCACTTTATATTTAAGTGAATGATTGGATTAAATTTGTTTTGCTTATTAAAAAATGTATTTATTTAATGTAAGCATAATTAGATGGTCTTAGTAATTTGTTAGAATTTAAAGTTATGTTAATAGTGGTCAAGATATAATGATTATTCACCATATTATATAAATGGGTGATACCCAATGTTTATTTAAAAGGATTCTTAATAAGATTTTTAAAAGAATATTTTAAAGTTAAAAGTTATACTTAAGTTTGACTATGAATTCAAGTTATGGGTTTGAATTAGTACTAAGACACTAATTGCTCAAGGTTTTATAAGAATTGTGATTATTTCTTACTTAAGAATTGTTTTTAAAGAATTTATAACATAAGTAATAGATAAGGATTTACTATTTAAAATATTAAAGACTTTTCTATTAATATATTTAATATTTTTCTAGTGTAATATATTTATTTAAGACCTGAAAAATGAATTTTATTTATTTTTAAGTATTATCTTTATTTTTTATAAAATTCATCAAATAATTAAGTGTCTTTGAATATTTGCTTTATGTTTTATTTATAAAACTCTAAGTTAGTATTTTTATAAAATAATAGAGTTATTTTGATACACAAAAATGATTGTTTATTTATTTTTAGGGTTTTTGTTTTATTTTATAAAATTTCATTTAAGATTTAATGGTGTTAATAATTATTTTACTTTAAATTTATTTTAAACATTTAGAATTACATTTTTATTAGGTAGATATTATTTTTGTGGTCATTTTGATATATCATATGTATTTTTAGGATTTTTCTATAATTTTCTATAGCTAAAAATGTTTGGAGGTTATTTTAGTAATTTTTTTCTAAACCTAGTTGACTTGGGCCGTTTGGTTGGGTATGTGGGCTGGCCTGGACCAACTGGACCATGCCAGACACATCACCCCGGCCCATCCCTCACCACACGCACACATCCGCACACCACTCTTCCTCATCCCCTTGCTCCTGTGCGTCGCCGCCTGCTCACTGCTACGCGCTGCTCCGACCATCGCCGCTCGACATCCGCCGTTGTGGCCTGCCGACGAGGCTCCACCTCCTTCTCCTCCCTTGTTTCCCCTCCGCTGTGGTGCCTAGCACCCTCGTGCGCTCACCCCGGGAGAAACCCTAGCTTCTATTGCTTGTGCTCACAACTCGCCCCCCAATCCCGCTTCTCCGCCTGGTTGGCATCGGAGACGGCGCGGCCTAGCTCGTTTTCCGCTCGTGCCTATGCTTCCAGTTCAGGATTCGCTTCCTATGGCGATGTGGTACTGTAGTTGCCACTGCGGCTGACCCCTATCCCTGATGCCGGAGGGACGGCATCCAGGGATGCAACCCCGACGCCCTTCGTTGCTTCGCCGTGCTGCTGAGGAATAACCATGGGATCTTCCTTGGTGTTCTTGGCCTCTGGTGCTTTGGTTCGGGCTCTTCCTTTTGTCTACTTGGGCATTTATTACGGCGGGATGGCAGAGGTGCCTGCAACCCCGGCAGCCATGACTTTCTGCCCCTAAATTTGGCTAAGAGGATTGTGGATAATGGTAATGGTACTGGGATTATTTATTTCTCTAACTCCGGTGGGATGGTATTCTCTGCAATTTCTTATATTCTGATTCAGGTAACTCTGATGTGACCGGCCTTCGAGCCGATGAAATGTTCTTGTATTATTTTAGGTTTAGATTCTTGGTAATCTAGGATTGGAGCTACTTGCTATGGTTATGGCATATTCATTGTTGGCTTGATTTTAGTAGTCTGTTGGTTGTGTGGTTGATCATGTGCTACTGATTAACTTAGAGTCTGGCAACATACCTGTTGGTTCTGGAAATTATTTGTGATCAAATAGTGTTACTGGACATATGTTATTCCTATGATTAAGATGATTAATCTATCTCAGATAGTTAGATGTATAAATGCTAAAGTATTGTTGTGGTGATGTGTAAATTTGGTATTAATAGGATAGCCAAGATGCACTTGACCAGGTTATGGTACCAGTTGCTTTAGTTCTAGATGATCGTATTAGTTTTGGTCTTAGTTTGGAGTTCTTCTTAACCATGTTGATAAATACAAGTAATGGTCAGTGGTTTCCTGATGATCTAGTGATTACCATGTGATTTGTATTATCAAATCCTTATTTTGTCCTTCATACTTGATAGTAGTTTCTGGTATCAATTTTATTTGTGCTAATAAACTAAATGTTGACTGCCCGAAGTGTGTATTGCAAAGGTAGATAGATATACTCTACTTGTCCTATTTATAATTTCTTCTGTGTTGGTGATCATTTTCTGAACTAGATATGTTACCAGAGGTATATATATCTCTTAAGCATCCTAGCTTGATGCTGATTGTAACTTGCTATTGTGATGCCTCTCTCTATATAGTACACAACAATCTATCCTATGTAAGGGTTGCTGTCATCTAGACTAGTGGTGCCTCTTTGGTCTCCTAGATGCTGCATTTATGCAATACTTGGCTTTAAGCAACTGTTCTGGCTGATGTGGTACCTCCTTGGAGGATGCACATGAACTAGATCACATATATATCCATGCTATAATATTACTGGTTAGAAGTTTGGACTTTCCCTAGCCAATGATATCATAATGTGAGGCTTAAGCTTTGTAGAGGCAAATCATGAATGGATTCTTTCTTGAGGTTTCAAGAAAGCATCTGTTTCATAGAACTTTTCTACAAGGAAACAATCTACATACCTGATTCCTAGAACATCTGTTAGGAAAATGATGTGGCAAGAATAAAGTAGTGTCTTGTGTTAGTGTAGATGTCATTGTGGTGCCTCAATTTTGAGTGTGCACAGTGGTGAATCTTAATTAGCATAAAACTGCTGCTAAAAATATCACTATGATGTAACCTGAGTGATATAATAGGGAGATATGGCTTATAGCTAGTGATGCAAAAGTCTGAAGCTATACTGGCATACTTGGATAGCTCAATCTGTTGTTTTAAACAGTTTGGATAAGAATCAAGATATGACTGCCAAGGATGCAAAGGTTGAGGCACATATTTGGAAATAAGAAAAACAATTACTACTGATGCCTAGTGTCACATCCCAAGATTTTCCAAATCTTGTAATGTGAAAATAAATGAATAAAATAAAACTTTGTTTGATTTTCAGAGCCAGAAGAAACTTTTTGAATTAAAATGGAACCTCAAACCCATTTGAATTAAATAAAATCCTAAAAGGATTTAAAAAGATAAACATTTCATAAAAGGAAACAATTGGAAATATTATTTTAAAACAATCTAAATGAAAAGATTTGTTTTCAAATGAAATAGATGATTTACAAATAAGGATTATTTTTTAAAACCAAATTAAAACCTTGGCCAAACTTTGGGATTAAAATATTATATTTTTAGCAAAGGATTATTTAAAAATAATAAAGGATTACTTAAATAAAATAATAGGGAATTAATATCCAAATTTTATTCAAATAAAAGGTTTATCATTTTAATTGAAAACATCCAAACTTATTAAATTATTTTAAATAGGTTTCCAAGTATTTTATATCCTCCATTAAAACCTACCAAAGTGTTTTAGTTTCATTTTAGATTTTAAAATAAATATTCTCAATAAAACAAATTCTATTTTGGTTTAATAATAAAAGTCTATTAAATATAATTAATAATGGACTCTAAAATAAAATGTTATTTTGTTTTAAAAACAAATTTCCAAGTATTCTATATTTTCCCAAATAAAATTTACTGATTTGGTTTTGAAAATATTTAGGTTTTAAATAAAGATTTTATTAATAAAATCAAACTCTATTTGATTTAATAACTAAGACCCATGTTATTTAAACAAGTATTTCAAGTATCTTATAATTTCAAATAAAACTTACTGATTTGGATTTGAAAGTGTTTGGAATTTAAATGAGGATTTTATTAATAAACCAAACCTTGTTTTATTAATAAACCATGGACCAATTTATTTAATTAATAAATGGAACCTAAAAAGATTTAAAATATTATTTTATTTAGGATTTTTGGTTCAGGTTACTAAACAGAACCAAGTTCAAAATTGTGAAGTGTGGTGTTTGTTTGAATTTATTTTGTTGATGTTTGTTGTTTGAAATTCAAAAAAAGGAAATAGATTTGGAAAAAGAAAAAGAAATCATATAGAAAAAAAATAGAACAAAACGAGCAGCCCAACCATCTAGCCCAGCTCCAGCCCATCTAGCCCAACTCCCCTCCCCCGAAAGAAAACGTTTCACACTATTTTTAACCCACCCAGCAACCGACAAGTGGACCCCTCCCCTTCTCCTTTTCTCTCACTGCCAGAGGACCCCACACCACGCCCCCTTCTTCCCCACCCGCGAACCACGCCTCTTCCCCCTCGCTGCCGTTGCAGGCCTTGATTCCGCGCGTTCAATTCGCCTTAACGCCGCGTTAATTCCTCGTCGCGACCATGCCCATTTAACCGCCTGCTCCTCCTCCTCCTTTCCCCTCAGTCGTCACACCCTCTCTGCCCCTAGGCTGTCGCCAATCACTCCTACACCGCCACCGTCTCCGACGAGCTTCCTCTGTCAATTCCGGCCAAGTCACATCACCCCGAGCCTCCCTGAACACGCTGACAGTTTCCCCACTCCCTGACGCTTTCCCCCGTACCACCAGTTCAACCGCGGGCGCCCAGAGCACCGACCTCGACAACATCTGGTCGCGCCGCCACGTCTGCCTCAACTCCGACGACGCCCACAGGTTAACTCCGACCACCCCGTGCTCTCTGGATCACGCACACATCTTTGCCATGATCCTACGCAGCTAACCCAACCCTCCGTTTGTCTTCTCGTGGACCGCAGCGTCATCGTCGACCTCGACCAGAGCCGCCCGTCGCCAGAACTAACTCCGGCGAAGAATTCTGCCCGTCCCCGTGCGCCCCTCCACCAACCGGTAGCACGTTGAGCATCAGCATTGCATTGCGAGCCTGGTGAGCATCCCCCCCTCTTTTCCGCACCCTGTTTCGCTAGCGCCGCCGCCAACTAGCCGTTCCGCTGCTCGCCGTCGACCTAGCGCCGCCAGTTCGTGACTGTTAGATAGGAGCCGTCCGATAGCAATCGAGTGGATAAGATAGAATGACTTAAACGCGAAGAGGTACCCGATCTGAGCCACTCGATCTAACTAGATCTAACGTTCCACAGAGCCGATCCGGCCGAACCGGTATCGACCAATGAAACAGTGCCGCGTGTCACCTATTTGGTTTAAAAACATATTTGAAATCTGATTTAGTTGTGAATTTCAAATCCTTATAACTTTTGATCCACACGTCCAAATTTAGCAAATTTTATATCAATGGATTCAGGAGAACAAGCCCTAACCAACCATGGCCTTAGTTTGGAAAATAGTATCCATTTGTTTGCTTGTTTTTGCAGATTCCTTTGTGAGCATGTTTAGAGTATAAAAAATTGTTTAAAATTGATTCTAGGATTAAATCTTTTGCAAAATGGATTTGTGCGACCTTACTGACCCTAGGAACCAACCCATAGTGTTAAAAATGATTTTTGTGAAATTTAAGTTGAATTATTTAACTTAGCCATTTTTTAGCCAAATAAACTCAATTTTATTATGGAAATGTTTTTGCAAGAAAAACTTTGGGATTTTATTATGGCCTTGCCAAGGGCAACTGTTTTTGTTGCTTTGAAAAGAATAATTTTCACCACATAAAATGTTGAATGGAAAAATAGATTTTGAGCAAAACCCTCTAACTAATGACTTTGCCATCTAAATGACCAATGTGGACTTACAAAGTTAAAAGCCCCTTCTTTGTGAAAAAACCATCTTAAGCATGTTTCCATGCATGACTTAGAATCCATTGCTTTGTGTGTGTGAAATATTGATTGTATATTTGTTGGAATGCACTTGACTATGCTTGTTTGAATGATTGTAGTGGTATTAGCTTGAGACTAGCAAGATCAAGGAAAATCCTCATTCCCTATTACACTATCATACAAAAGAACTATTTTCATTATACTTAGTGGATTTTGTAAACATGCATGAAAATGTTTTATACCTATGCTATGCAATCCTAATAGGATTCCCTATACACTCCTTAGTAAAAATATTGAAGTTGTACATGCTTAGCCATACTATGTTTTGAAAAGAGATACATGTTGAGATTTTTTACAAAGATTGAGAAAAGAACTTGTGTTTTACATAATAAAACAAGGACTCAATGAACCACCTAGGTGGTGGACACTTTATGTTTTGGAGAAGGTGGCAACAAAAGGAACCATGTCTATGGCAATCACTTTGTGTTGTGCTCCAAATGAAAACCACCTAGGAAACTTAGAGATTGAACATGTTTCTCCAATTGTGGCTTTCGTGTACAACCACATGCTATTATGGCTCTGGCTTAGTCAACTACATTAGGAAGACCTATACATTGTCTTTAGTTACCGGACATGGGGATCTGGAATGCTTCATGGGGACTGAAGACAAGCTAGCAATGATGTATGGGAGGACCTTTTGGAAAGACTTCGTCACATTCTCAGTCTGCCAGTACTCCATCTTGGTGAGCACTAATCCAGTAGGCCACTGGTGGCAACAAGATGGGATTGTGTCATGTGGGTAAAGTGTACTCCTTCTGCAGAAGTTAATAAAATCTAAGTACTTAGCCGTGTCCCCGGTTATGGACAATAGTGAGCAACTAAAGTTTGAACCATGGGAGATCTCGACATTCCAACTTCTAATATAAAAACTTGATGCACTTGGGGGTACTAAGGAATTCAAAGAGATTTTGTTAAGCTTGTTGCACTTGGGGTTACCAAGGTGCTCAAGAGCATGAGGTACTTGGGGTTACCAAGGAACTCATGAGATTTCATAAAACTTGTTGCACTTGGGGTTACCAAGTAGCTCAAGGGATTTTGACAAGGACTTGAACACTTGAGTTTCTACCAAGGAGTTCAAGGAACTTGGAAAAGAACTTTGACAAAGGACCAAAACCATTTTGAAAAGATAGGATAAATATTGCTTTATGCAAATAAGCCCTAAACTCTACTTAACCAAATATGCATGTAATGATAGGATCCACTCATATTTACATAAAAGTGAAGCTTGCCAATACAATTCAAAATGTATTGACCCATTGTGGCTGTAACTTGTAATGTTGCAGGTTGATTGTTTTGTTATATGAAGATTGTTTGATTGACTAGGACTACAAAGTCTACAACCAACATCTGCCTGTGGCACTTTGAAGATGAAGGACCCCATGATTATTGTTATTTCGCTGCAATGTAATGTAATAGCCCAATGAGCTATGTATGATGTAATAAAATTATGTTATTCCTGATTATAAAGTTATGTTATGACCTTTGTATCTTGATATTACATCTTAACTATGGATGCTAGCTATTGATCCAGGGACTAGCATTGTAAAACACAGGAGGGATCTACCTTATTAGGTTGAGACCTCTACAGATGGTATCAGAGCATTGTGTTGCCTGTAGGATTTGTAAACCTAGGATTGGACAAAACCCTTAGAAAAATAGGAGTTATACTTGTTCAAAAACTTATTTACAAAAACACTTGTAAACTCTTTCCTCAACCATTTTGGTTTAACTCTACTTCTCTTCTACTTCAAATTGATGGAAAAACCTACCCATGGCCAAAGACTACACCATGTGTAAAGGACTTCTTCAACATCTTCAGCTCTAATGACTTCAACATCTTCAACATGTTCACCAAGGACTTCCAACATGGAAACTACTAAGGACCACAAGTGAGACAAGGAAATCTTACTTAAGATTTAGAGACTGAGGGAATGCAAAATAAGAAGAAACCATCAACAACTTTGAAGTATTGTGACCATGGAGTTTTTCTCAAGGAACCATGATCTCATGTAAGAGGAAGAAACCAAGAAAGAAGGAAGACCACAAGTGAACCATATAGATGGACCACCATAATTTAGTTAAGTCAAACCACCAACATATGTGGTGTAACAAAAATATTTTGTCGCCTAAGTAAGTGTTTGAACCTTGTTTGAGTGAAATGTTTGCTTGTAATTGCATGCACATTGTTTGTGTGAATTGTAATGTATGTGATTAGAAATATTTCCTTAGAAAATAACTTGCCTATTCTAACCTCCCTGCAACCCCAACAGATGACTACTCCAAAAGACTCCAAGGTTGATGACACCAACACCAACCAAGCTGCCAACATGAAGGAGCTCATAGCAACCCAACACCAGTTGAACCAACTGGCAGCTCAGTTCATAGTCAACAATAGTGATAAGGATCCAGCACTCCAAAGGTTTTTGGAAGAGCGGTCTCAACTAATGCTTAAGGTGACCAACCAAATGATCAGCATGGAGGAAAACTACCCCAAAGAAGTCTATGATAACAAGGCTGACAAGAATGTTATTTTAGATGGAGCCCCAGCTTGCACTACATGTGGAGACAAGGATCATACTTCCAAGGATCATGAGGGACAATGCCCCAATTGTGAAGAAGATCATCCTGCTGAACAATGCCCCACCTATCAAGCTACTTGTTACCTTTGTGAAGGAAGTGACCATACTCCTGGCCAATGTCCTATCTATGCCATGGTGGAACAAAGGAAACAAGAAGGATCCAAGTCTACCAAAGGAAAAAGACCACTCCTACCTCCTAACAAGACAACCCAATTCAAAGGACTAAAGAAGTTTAAGAAACAAAAGCAAGACATGAGCCTTGCACAATGTCGTAGATGTAAGGAAATGGGACACTACTCCAGTGGATGCCCAGAGAACAAGAAGAATAAAGAGATTGACCAAGTGTGGTGCAACAATTGCAAAGAACCAGGCCATTATGTAGCCACTTGTCCACAAGAACAACGCAAAGAACTCAAGGACATTCATTGTTTCAACTGCAAGAATCCAGGGCATTATGCAAGCAACTGTCCAGAAAGGATGAAGAACAAGTTGAACAAACCTATGGAGAAACTTAATCTTGGCCCATGAGTCAAGCATAGGAACAAAGCAAGAGTTTTACTTAGAGAAATTTTCCAGGACCCAAGAAGGCCAATATGTAATTTTTGTTTGAAATTTTTTTTTTAGGGTAGTAGTGCCCTAGTTGTTTGAACTTGCTTGAAACCCTAGCCTTCCCAAATCTCGGGACGAGATTTATTTTAAGGGTGGTAGCCTGTCACATCCCAAGATTTTCCAAATCTTGTAATGTGAAAATAAATGAATAAAATAAAACTTTGTTTGATTATCAGAGCCAGAAGAAACTTTTTGAATTAAAATGGAACTTCAAACCCATTTGAATTAAATAAAATCCTAAAAGGATTTAAAAAGATAAACATTTCATAAAAGGAAACAATTGGAAATATTATTTTAAAACAATCTAAATGAAAAGATTTGTTTTCAAATGAAATAGATGATTTACAAATAAGGATTATTTTATAAAACCAAATTAAAACCTTGGCCAAACTTTGGGATTAAAATATTATATTTTCAGCAAAGGATTATTTAAAAATAATAAAGGATTACTTAAATAAAATAATAGGGAATTAATATCCAAATTTTATTCAAATAAAAGGTTTATCATTTTAATTGAAAACATCCAAACTTATTAAATTATTTTAAATAGGTTTCCAAGTATTTTATATCCTCCATTAAAACCTACCAAAGTGTTTTAGTTTCATTTTAGATTTTAAAATAAATATTCTCAATAAAACAAATTCTATTTTGGTTTAATAATAAAAGTCTATTAAATATAATTAATAATGGACTCTAAAATAAAATGTTATTTTGTTTTAAAAACAAATTTCCAAGTATTCTATATTTCCCAAATAAAATTTACTGATTTGGTTTTGAAAATATTTAGGTTTTAAATAAAGATTTTATTAATAAAATCAAACTCTATTTGATTTAATAACTAAGACCCATGTTATTTAAACAAGTATTTCAAGTATCTTATAATTTCAAATAAAACTTACTGATTTGGATTTGAAAGTGTTTGGAATTTAAATGAGGATTTTATTAATAAACCAAACCTTGTTTTATTAATAAACCATGGACCATTTTATTTAATTAATAAATGGAACCTAAAAAGATTTAAAATATTATTTTATTTAGGATTTTTGGTTCAGGTTACTAAACAGAACCAAGTTCAAAATTGTGAAGTGTGGTGTTTGTTTGAATTTATTTTGTTGATGTTTGGTTGTTTGAAATTCAAAAACAGGAAATAGATTTGGAAAAAGAAAAAGAAATCATATAGAAAAAAATAGAACAAAACGAGCAGCCCAACCATCTGGCCCAGCTCCAGCCCATCTAGCCCAACTCCCCTCCCCCGAAAGAAAACGTTTCACACTATTTTTAACCCACCCAGCAACCGACAAGTGGACCCCTCCCCTTCTCCTTTTCTCTCACTGCTAGAGGACCCCACACCACGCCCCCTTCTTCCCCACCCGCGAACCACGCCTCTTCCCCCTCGCTGCCGTTGCAGGCCTTGATTCCGCGCGTTCAATTCGCCTTAACGCCGCGTTAATTCCTCGTCGTGACCATGCCCATTTAACCGCCTGCTCCTCCTCCTCCTTTCCCCTCAGTCGTCACACCCTCTCTGCCCCTAGGCTGTCGCCAATCACTCCTACACCGCCACCGTCTCCGACGAGCTTCCTCTGTCAATTCCGGCCAAGCCACATCACCCCGAGCCTCCCTGAACACGCTGACAGTTTCCCCACTCCCTGACGCTTTCCCCCGTACCACTAGTTCAACCGCGGGCGCCCAGAGCACCGACCTCGACAACATCTGGCCGCGCCGCCACGTCTGCCTCAACTCCGACGACGCCCACATGTTAACTCCGACCACCCCGTGCTCTCTGGATCACGCACACATCTTTGCCATGATCCTACGCAGCTAACCCAACCCTCCGTTTGTCTTCTCGTGGACCGCAGCGTCATCGTCGACCTCGACCAGAGCCGCCCGTCGCCAGAACTAACTCCGGCGAAGAATTCTGCCCGTCCCCGTGCGCCCCTCCACCAACCGGTAGCACGTTGAGCATCAGCATTGCATTGCGAGCCTGGTGAGCATCCCCCCTCTTTTCCGCACCCTGTTTCGCTAGCGCCGCCGCCAACTAGCCGTTCCGCCGCTCGCCGTCGACCTAGCGCCGCCAGTTCGTGACTGTTAGATAGGAGCCGTCCGATAGCAATCGAGTGGATAAGATAGAATGACTTAAACGCGAAGAGGTACCCGATCTGAGCCACTCGATCTAACTAGATCTAACGTTCCACAGAGCCGATCCGGCCGAACCGGTATCGACCAATGAAACAGTGCCGCGTGTCACCTATTTGGTTTAAAAACAGATTTGAAATCTGATTTAGTTGTGAATTTCAAATCCTTATAACTTTTGATCCACACGTCCAAATTTAGCAAATTTTATATCAATGGATTCAGGAGAACAAGCCCTAACCAACCATGGCCTTAGTTTGGAAAATAGTATCCATTTGTTTGCTTGTTTTTGCAGATTCCTTTGTGAGCATGTTTAGAGTATAAAAAATTGTTTAAAATTGATTCTAGGATTAAATCTTTTGCAAAATGGATTTGTGCGACCTTACTGACCCTAGGAACCAACCCATAGTGTTAAAAATGATTTTTGTGAAATTTAAGTTGAATTATTTAACTTAGCCATTTTTTAGCCAAATAAACTCATTGATTTTATTATGGAAATGTTTTTGCAAGAAAAACTTTGGGAAAATGTTATGAACTAAACTTACTGACCCAAAACACCAAGCCTTGCCAAGGGCAACTCACTTGTTGAAAAATATAAAGTGTTGCTTTGAAAAGAATAATTTTCACCACATAAAATGTTGAATGGATTTTAAAATAGATTTTGAGCAAAACCCTCTAACTAATGACTTTGCCATCTTGGTAAATGACCAATGTGGACCTTACAAAGTTAAAAGCCTAGTGGATACCTTCTTTGTGAATAAAACCATCTTAAGCATGTTTCCATGCATGACTTAGAATCCATTGCTTTGTGTGTGTGAAATATTGATTGAATATTTGTTGGAATGCTACTTGACACTATGCTTGTTTGAATGATTGTAGTGGTATTAGCAAAGTGTGAGACTAGCAAGATCAAGGAGTAAATCCTCATTCCCTACCAAAAAGGCAAGTTACACTATCATACAAAAGACCTACTATTTTCATTATACTTAGTGGATTTTGTAAACATGCATGAAAATGTTTTATACCTATGCTATGCTAATCCTAATAGGATTCCCTATACACTCCTTAGTAAAAATATTGAAGTTGTACATGCTTAGCCATACTATGTTTTGAAAAGAGATACATGTTGAGATTTTTTACAAAGATTGAGAAAAGAACTTGTGTTTTACATAATAAAACAAGGACTCAATGAACCACCTAGGTGGTGGACACTTTATGTTTTGGAGAAGGTGGCAACAAAAGGAACCATGTCTATGGCAATCACTTTGTGTTGTGCTCCAAATGAAAACCACCTAGGAAACTTAGAGATTGAACATGTTTCTCCAATTATGGCTTTCGTGTACAACCACATGCTATTATGGCTCTGGCTTAGTCAACTACATTAGGAAGACCTATACATTGTCTTTAGTTACCGGACATGGGGATCTGGAATGCTTCATGGGGACTGAAGACAAGCTAGCAATGATGTATGGGAGGACCTTTTGGAAAGACTTCGTCACATTCTCGGTCTGCCAGTACTCCATCTTGGTGAGCACTAATCCAGTAGGCCACTGGTGGCAACAAGATGGGATTGTGTCATGTGGGTAAAGTGTACTCCTTCTGCAGAAGTTAATAAAATCTAAGTACTTAGCCGTGTCCCCGGTTATGGACAATACTGAGCAACTAAAGTTTGAACCATGGGAGATCTCGACATTCCAACTTCTAATATAAAAACTTGATGCACTTGGGGGTACTAAGGAATTCAAAGAGATTTTGTTAAGCTTGTTGCACTTGGGGTTACCAAGGTGCTCAAGAGCATGAGGTACTTGGGGTTACCAAGGAGCTCATGAGATTTCATAAAACTTGTTGCACTTGGGGTTACCAAGTAGCTCAAGGGATTTTGACAAGGACTTGAACACTTGAGTTTCTACCAAGGAGTTCAAGGAACTTGGAAAAGAACTTTGACAAAGGACCAAAACCATTTTGAAAAGATAGGATAAATATTGCTTTATGCAAATAAGCCCTAAACTCTACTTAACCAAATATGCATGTAATGATAGGATCCACTCATATTTACATAAAAGTGAAGCTTGCCAATACAATTCAAAATGTATTGACCCATTGTGGCTGTAACTTGTAATGTTGCAGGTTGATTGTTTTGTTATATGAAGATTGTTTGATTGACTAGGACTACAAAGTCTACAACCAACATCTGCCTGTGGCACTTTGAAGATGAAGGACCCCATGATTATTGTTATTTCGCTGCAATGTAATGTAATAGCCCAATGAGCTATGTATGATGTAATAAAATTATGTTATTCCTGATTATAAAGTTATGTTATGACCTTTGTATCTTGATATTACATCTTAACTATGGATGCTAGCTATTGATCCAGGGACTAGCATTGTAAAACACAGGAGGGATCTACCTTATTAGGTTGAGACCTCTACAGATGGTATCAGAGCATTGTGTTGCCTGTAGGATTTGTAAACCTAGGATTGGACAAAACCCTTAGAAAAATAGGAGTTATACTTGTTCAAAAACTTATTTACAAAAACACTTGTAAACTCTTTCCTCAACCATTTTGGTTTAACTCTACTTCTCTTCTACTTCAACTTGATGGAAAAACCTACCCATGGCCAAAGACTACACCATGTGTAAAGGACTTCTTCAACATCTTCAGCTCTAATGACTTCAACATCTTCAACATGTTCACCAAGGACTTCCAACATGGAAACTACTAAGGACCACAAGTGAGACAAGGAAATCTTACTTAAGATTTAGAGACTGAGGGAATGCAAAATAAGAAGAAACCATCAACAACTTTGAAGTATTGTGACCATGGAGTTTTTCTCAAGGAACCATGATCTCATGTAAGAGGAAGAAACCAAGAAAGAAGGAAGACCACAAGTGAACCATATAGATGGACCACCATAATTTAGTTAAGTCAAACCACCAACATATGTGGTGTAACAAAAATATTTTGTCTCCTAAGTAAGTGTTTGAACCTTGTTTGAGTGAAATGTTTGCTTGTAATTGCATGCACATTGTTTGTGTGAATTGTAATGTATGTGATTAGAAATATTTCCTTAGAAAATAACTTGCCTATTCTAACCTCCCTGCAACCCCAACAGATGACTACTCCAAAAGACTCCAAGGTTGATGACACCAACACCAACCAAGCTGCCAACATGAAGGAGCTCATAGCAACCCAACACCAGTTGAACCAACTGGCAGCTCAGTTCATAGTCAACAATAGTGATAAGGATCCAGCACTCCAAAGGTTTTTGGAAGAGCAGTCTCAACTAATGCTTAAGGTGACCAACCAAATGATCAGCATGGAGGAAAACTACCCCAAAGAAGTCTATGATAACAAGGCTGACAAGAATGTTATTTTAGATGGAGCCCCAGCTTGCACTACATGTGGAGACAAGGATCATACTTCCAAGGATCATGAGGGACAATGCCCCAATTGTGAAGAAGATCATCCTGCTGAACAATGCCCCACCTATCAAGCTACTTGTTACCTTTGTGAAGGAAGTGACCATACTCCTGGCCAATGTCCTATCTATGCCATGGTGGAACAAAGGAAACAAGAAGGATCCAAGTCTACCAAAGGAAAAGGACCACTCCTACCTCCTAACAAGACAACCCAATTCAAAGGACTAAAGAAGTTTAAGAAACAAAAGCAAGACATGAGCCTTGCACAATGTCGTAGATGTAAAGAAATGGGACACTACTCCAGTGGATGCCCAGAGAACAAGAAGAATAAAGAGATTGACCAAGTGTGGTGCAACAATTTCACAGAACCAGGCCATTATGTAGCCACTTGTCCACAAGAACAACGCAAAGAACTCAAGGACATTCATTGTTTCAACTGCAAGAATCCAGGGCATTATGCAAGCAACTGTCCAGAAAGGATGAAGAACAAGTTGAACAAACCTATGGAGAAACTTAATCTTGGCCCATGAGTCAAGCATAGGAACAAAGCAAGAGTTTTACTTAGAGAAATTTTCCAGGACCCAAGAAGGCCAATATGTAATTTTTTTTTGAATTTTTTTTTTAGGGTAGTAGTGCCCTAGTTGTTTGAACTTGCTCGAAACCCTAGCCTTCCCAAATCTCGGGACGAGATTTATTTTAAGGGTGGTAGCCTGTCACATCCCAAGATTTTCCAAATCTTGTAATGTGAAAATAAATGAATAAAATAAAACTTTGTTTGATTTTCAGAGCCAGAAGAAACTTTTTGAATTAAAATGGAACCTCAAACCCATTTGAATTAAATAAAATCCTAAAAGGATTTAAAAAGATAAACATTTCATAAAAGGAAACAATTGGAAATATTATTTTAAAACAATCTAAATGAAAAGATTTGTTTTCAAATGAAATAGATGATTTACAAATAAGGATTATTTTATAAAACCAAATTAAAACCTTGGCCAAACTTTGGGATTAAAATATTATATTTTTAGCAAAGGATTATTTAAAAATAATAAAGGATTACTTAAATAAAATAATAGGGAATTAATATCCAAATTTTATTCAAATAAAAGGTTTATCATTTTAATTGAAAACATCCAAACTTATTAAATTATTTTAAATAGGTTTCCAAGTATTTTATATCCTCCATTAAAACCTACCAAAGTGTTTTAGTTTCATTTTAGGTTTTAAAATAAATATTCTCAATAAAACAAATTCTATTTTGGTTTAATAATAAAAGTCTATTAAATATAATTAATAATGGACTCTAAAATAAAATGTTATTTTGTTTTAAAAACAAATTTCCAAGTATTCTATATTTTCCCAAATAAAATTTACTGATTTGGTTTTGAAAATATTTAGGTTTTAAATAAAGATTTTATTAATAAAATCAAACTCTATTTGATTTAATAACTAAGACCCATGTTATTTAAACAAGTATTTCAAGTATCTTATAATTTCAAATAAAACTTACTGATTTGGATTTGAAAGTGTTTGGAATTTAAATGAGGATTTTATTAATAAACCAAACCTTGTTTTATTAATAAACCATGGACCATTTTATTTAATTAATAAATGGAACCTAAAAAGATTTAAAATATTATTTTATTTAGGATTTTTGGTTCAGGTTACTAAACAGAAACAAGTTCAAAATTGTGAAGTGTGGTGTTTGTTTGAATTTATTTTGTTGATGTTTGGTTGTTTGAAATTCAAAAACAGGAAATAGATTTGGAAAAAGAAAAAGAAATCATATAGAAAAAAAATAGAACAAAACGAGCAGCCCAACCATCTGGCCCAGCTCCAGCCCATCTAGCCCAACTCCCCTCCCCCGAAAGAAAACGTTTCACACTATTTTTAACCCACCCAGCAACCGACAAGTGGACCCCTCCCCTTCTCCTTTTCTCTCACTGCCAGAGGACCCCACACCACGCCCCCTTCTTCCCCACCCGCGAACCACGCCTCTTCCCCCTCGCTGCCGTTGCAGGCCTTGATTCCGCGCGTTCAATTCGCCTTAATGCCGCGTTAATTCCTCGTCGCGACCATGCCCATTTAACCGCCTGCTCCTCCTCCTCCTTTCCCCTCAGTCGTCACACCCTCTCTGCCCCTAGGCTGTCGCCAATCACTCCTACACCGCCACCGTCTCCGACGAGCTTCCTCTGTCAATTCCGGCCAAGCCACATCACCCCGAGCCTCCCTGAACACGCTGACAGTTTCCCCACTCCCTGACGCTTTCCCCCGTACCACCAGTTCAACCGCGGGCGCCCAGAGCACCGACCTCGACAACATCTGGCCGCGCCGCCACGTCTGCCTCAACTCCGACGACGCCCACAGGTTAACTCCGACCACCCCGTGCTCTCTGGATCATGCACACATCTTTTCCATGATCCTACGCAGCTAACCCAACCCTCCGTTTGTCTTCTCGTGGACCGCAGCGTCATCGTCGACCTCGACCAGAGCCGCCCGTCGCCAGAACTAACTCCGGCGAAGAATTCTGCCCGTCCCCGTGCGCCCCTCCACCAACCGGTAGCACGTTGAGCATCAGCATTGCATTGCGAGCCTGGTGAGCATCCCCCCCTCTTTTCTGCGCCCTGTTTCGCTAGCGCCACCGCCAACTAGCCGTTCCGCCGCTCGCCGTCGACCTAGCGCCGCCAGTTCGTGACTGTTAGATAGGAGCCGTCCGATAGCAATCGAGTGGATAAGATAGAATGACTTAAACACGAAGAGGTACCCGATCTGAGCCACTCGATCTAACTAGATCTAACGTTCCACAGAGCCGATCCGGCCGAACCGGTATCGACCAATGAAACAGTGCCGCGTGTCACCTATTTGGTTTAAAAACAGATTTGAAATCTGATTTAGTTGTGAATTTCAAATCCTTATAACTTTTGATCCACACGTCCAAATTTAGCAAATTTTATATCAATAGATTCAGGAGAACAAGCCCTAACCAACCATGGCCTTAGTTTGGAAATAGTATCCATTTGTTTGCTTTTTTTGCAGATTCCTTTGTGAGCATGTTTAGAGTATAAAAAATTGTTTAAAATTGATTCTAGGATTAAATCTTTTGCAAAATGGATTTGTGCGACCTTACTGACCCTAGGAACCAACCCATAGTGTTAAAAATGATTTTTGTGAAATTTAAGTTGAATTATTTAACTTAGCCATTTTTAGCCAAATAAACTCATTGATTTTATTATGGAAATGTTTTTGCAAGAAAAACTTTGGGAAAATGTTATGAACTAAACTTACTGACCCAAAACACCAAGCCTTGCCAAGGGCAACTCACTTGTTGAAAAATATAAAGTGTTGCTTTGAAAAGAATAATTTTCACCACATAAAATGTTGAATGGATTTTAAAATAGATTTTGAGCAAAACCCTCTAACTAATGACTTTGCCATCTTGTTAAATGACCAATGTGGACCTTACAAAGTTAAAAGCCTAGTGGATACCTTCTTTGTGAATAAAACCATCTTAAGCATGTTTCCATGCATGACTTAGAATCCATTGCTTTGTGTGTGTGAAATATTGATTGAATATTTGTTGGAATGCTACTTGACACTATGCTTGTTTGAATGATTGTAGTGGTATTAGCAAAGTGTGAGACTAGCAAGATCAAGGAGTAAATCCTCATTCCCTACCAAAAAGGCAAGTTACACTATCATACAAAAGACCTACTATTTTCATTATACTTAGTGGATTTTGTAAACATGCATGAAAATGTTTTATACCTATGCTATGCTAATCCTAATAGGATTCCCTATACACTCCTTAGTAAAAATATTGAAGTTGTACATGCTTAGCCATACTATGTTTTGAAAAGAGATACATGTTGAGATTTTTTACAAAGATTGAGAAAAGAACTTGTGTTTTACATAATAAAACAAGGACTCAATGAACCTCCTAGGTGGTGGACACTTTATGTTTTGGAGAAGGTGGCAACAAAAGGAACCATGTCTATGGCAATCACTTTGTGTTGTGCTCCAAATGAAAACCACCGAGGAAACTTAGAGATTGAACATGTTTCTCCAATTGTGGCTTTCGTGTACAACCACATGCTATTATGGCTCTGGCTTAGTCAACTACATTAGGAAGACCTATACATTGTCTTTAGTTACCGGACATGGGGATCTGGAATGCTTCATGGGGACTGAAGACAAGCTAGCAATGATGTATGGGAGGACCTTTTGGAAAGACTTCGTCACATTCTCAGTCTGCCAGTACTCCATCTTGGTGAGCACTAATCCAGTAGGCCACTGGTGGCAACAAGATGGGATTGTGTCATGTGGGTAAAGTGTACTCCTTCTGCAGAAGTTAATAAAATCTAAGTACTTAGTCGTGTCCCCGGTTATGGACAATACTGAGCAACTAAAGTTTGAACCATGGGAGATCTCGACATTCCAACTTCTAATATAAAAACTTGATGCACTTGGGGGTACCAAGGAATTCAAAGAGATTTTGTTAAGCTTGTTGAACTTGGGGTTACCAAGGTGCTCAAGAGCATGAGGTACTTGGGGTTACCAAGGAGCTCATGAGATTTCATAAAACTTGTTGCACTTGGGGTTACCAAGTAGCTCAAGGGATTTTGACAAGGACTTGAACACTTGAGTTTCTACCAAGGAGTTCAAGGAACTTGGAAAAGAACTTTGACAAAGGACCAAAACCATTTTGAAAAGATAGGATAAATATTGCTTTATGCAAATAAGCCCTAAACTCTACTTAACCAAATATGCATGTAATGATAGGATCCACTCATATTTACATAAAAGTGAAGCTTGCCAATACAATTCAAAATGTATTGACCCATTGTGGATGTAACTTGTAATGTTGCAGGTTGATTGTTTTGTTATATGAAGATTGTTTGATTGACTAGGACTACAAAGTCTACAACCAACATCTGCCTGTGGCACTTTGAAGATGAAGGACCCCATGATTATTGTTATTTCGCTGCAATGTAATGTAATAGCCCAATGAGCTATGTATGATGTAATAAAATTATGTTATTCCTGGTTATAAAGTTATGTTATGACCTTTGTATCTTGATATTACATATTAACTATGGATGCTAGCTATTGATCCAGGGACTAGCATTGTAAAACACAGGAGGGATCTACCTTATTAGGTTGAGACCTCTACAGATGGTATCAGAGCATTGTGTTGCCTGTAGGATTTGTAAACCTAGGATTGGACAAAACCCTTAGAAAAATAGGAGTTATACTTGTTCAAAAACTTATTTACAAAAACACTTGTAAACTCTTTCCTCAACCATTTTGGTTTAACTCTACTTCTCTTCTACTTCAACTTGATGGAAAAACCTACCCATGGCCAAAGACTACACCATGTGTAAAGGACTTCTTCAACATCTTCAGCTCTAATGACTTCAACATCTTCAGCATGTTCACCAAGGACTTCCAACATGGAAACTACTAAGGACCACAAGTGAGACAAGGAAATCTTACTTAAGATTTAGAGACTGAGGGAATGCAAAATAAGAAGAAACCATCCACAACTTTGAAGTATTGTGACCATGGAGTTTTTCTCAAGGAACCATGATCTCATGTAAGAGGAAGAAACCAAGAAAGAAGGAAGACCACAAGTGAACCATATAGATGGACCACCATAATTTAGTTAAGTCAAACCACCAACATATGTGGTGTAACAAAAATATTTTGTCGCCTAAGTAAGTGTTTGAACCTTGTTTGAGTGAAATGTTTGCTTGTAATTGCATGCACATTGTTTGTGTGAATTGTAATGTATGTGATTAGAAATATTTCCTTAGAAAATAACTTGCCTATTCTAACCTCCCTGCAACCCCAACAGATGACTACTCCAAAAGACTCCAAGGTTGATGACACCAACACCAACCAAGCTGCCAACATGAAGGAGCTCATAGCAACCCAACACCAGTTGAACCAACTGGCAGCTCAGTTCATAGTCAACAATAGTGATAAGGATCCAGCACTCCAAAGGTTTTTGGAAGAGCAGTCTCAACTAATGCTTAAGGTGACCAACCAAATGATCAGCATGGAGGAAAACTACCCCAAAGAAGTCTATGATAACAAGGCTGACAAGAATGTTATTTTAGATGGAGCCCCAGCTTGCACTACATGTGGAGACAAGGATCATACTTCCAAGGATCATGAGGGACAATGCCCCAATTGTGAAGAAGATCATCCTGCTGAACAATGCCCCACCTATCAAGCTACTTGTTACCTTTGTGAAGGAAGTGACCATACTCCTGGCCAATGTCCTATCTATGCCATGGTGGAACAAAGGAAACAAGAAGGATCCAAGTCTACCAAAGGAAAAGGACCACTCCTACCTCCTAACAAGACAACCCAATTCAAAGGACTAAAGAAGTTTAAGAAACAAAAGCAAGACATGAGCCTTGCACAATGTCGTAGATGTAAGGAAATGGGACACTACTCCAGTGGATGCCCAGAGAACAAGAAGAATAAAGAGATTGACCAAGTGTGGTGCAACAATTGCAAAGAACCAGGCCATTATGTAGCCACTTGTCCACAAGAACAACGCAAAGAACTCAAGGACATTCATTGTTTCAACTGCAAGAATCCAGGGCATTATGCAAGCAACTGTCCAGAAAGGATGAAGAACAAGTTGAACAAACCTATGGAGAAACTTAATCTTGGCCCATGAGTCAAGCATAGGAACAAAGCAAGAGTTTTACTTAGAGAAATTTTCCAGGACCCAAGAAGGCCAATATGTAATTTTTGTTTGAAATTTTTTTTTTAGGGTAGTAGTGCCCTAGTTGTTTGAACTTGCTTGAAACCCTAGCCTTCCCAAATCTCGGGACGATATTTATTTTAAGGGTGGTAGCCTGTCACATCCCAAGATTTTCCAAATCTTGTAATGTGAAAATAAATGAATAAAATAAAACTTTGTTTGATTATCAGAGCCAGAAGAAACTTTTTGAATTAAAATGGAACCTCAAACCCATTTGAATTAAATAAAATCCTAAAAGGATTTAAAAAGATAAACATTTCATAAAAGGAAACAATTGGAAATATTATTTTAAAACAATCTAAATGAAAAGATTTGTTTTCAAATGAAATAGATGATTTACAAATAAGGATTATTTTATAAAACCAAATTAAAACCTTGGCCAAACTTTGGGATTAAAATATTATATTTTTAGCAAAGGATTATTTAAAAATAATAAAGGATTACTTAAATAAAATAATAGGGAATTAATATCCAAATTTTATTCAAATAAAAGGTTTATCATTTTAATTGAAAACATCCAAACTTATTAAATTATTTTAAATAGGTTTCCAAGTATTTTATATCCTCCATTAAAACCTACCAAAGTGTTTTAGTTTCATTTTAGATTTTAAAATAAATATTCTCAATAAAACAAATTCTATTTTGGTTTAATAATAAAAGTCTATTAAATATAATTAATAATGGAATCTAAAATAAAATGTTATTTTGTTTTAAAAACAAATTTCCAAGTATTCTATATTTTCCCAAATAAAATTTACTGATTTGGTTTTGAAAATATTTAGGTTTTAAATAAAGATTTTATTAATAAAATCAAACTCTATTTGATTTAATAACTAAGACCCATGTTATTTAAACAAGTATTTCAAGTATCTTATAATTTCAAATAAAACTTACTGATTTGGATTTGAAAGTGTTTGGAATTTAAATGAGGATTTTATTAATAAACCAAACCTTGTTTTATTAATAAACCATGGACCATTTTATTTAATTAATAAATGGAACCTAAAAAGATTTAAAATATTATTTTATTTAGGATTTTTGGTTCAGGTTACTAAACAGAACCAAGTTCAAAATTGTGAAGTGTGGTGTTTGTTTGAATTTATTTTGTTGATGTTTGGTTGTTTGAAATTCAAAAACAGGAAATAGATTTGGAAAAAGAAAAAGAAATCATATAGAAAAAAATAGAACAAAACGAGCAGCCCAACCATCTGGCCCAGCTCCAGCCCATCTAGCCCAACTCCCCTCCCCCGAAAGAAAACGTTTCACACTATTTTTAACCCACCCAGCAACCGACAAGTGGACCCCTCCCCTTCTCCTTTTCTCTCACTGCTAGAGGACCCCACACCACGCCCCCTTCTTCCCCACCCGCGAACCACGCCTCTTCCCCCTCGCTGCCGTTGCAGGCCTTGATTCCGCGCGTTCAATTCGCCTTAACGCCGCGTTAATTCCTCGTCGCGACCATGCCCATTTAACCGCCTGCTCCTCCTCCTCCTTTCCCCTCAGTCGTCACACCCTCTCTGCCCCTAGGCTGTCGCCAATCACTCCTACACCGCCACCGTCTCCGACGAGCTTCCTCTGTCAATTCCGGCCAAGCCACATCACCCCGAGCCTCCCTGAACACGCTGACAGTTTCCCCACTCCCTGACGCTTTCCCCCGTACCACCAGTTCAACCGCGGGCGCCTAGAGCACCGACCTCGACAACATCTGGCCGCGCCGCCACGTCTGCCTCAACTCCGACGACGCCCACAGGTTAACTCCGACCACCCCGTGCTCTCTGGATCACGCACACATCTTTGCCATGATCCTACGCAGCTAACCCAACCCTCCGTTTGTCTTCTCGTGGACCGCAGCGTCATCGTCGACCTCGACCAGAGCCGCCCGTCGCCAGAACTAACTCCGGCGAAGAATTCTGCCCGTTCCCGTGCGCCCCTCCACCAACCGGTAGCATGTTGAGCATCAGCATTGCATTGCGAGCCTGGTGAGCATCCCCCCTCTTTTCCGCGCCCTGTTTCGCTAGCGCCGCCGCCAACTAGCCGTTCCGCCGCTCGCCGTCGACCTAGCGCCGCCAATTCGTGACTGTTAGATAGGAGCCGTCCGATAGCAATCGAGTGGATAGGATAGAATGACTTAAACGCGAAGAGGTACCCGATCTGAGCCACTAGATCTAACTAGATCTAACGTTCCACAGAGCCGATCCGGCCGAACCGGTATCGACCAATGAAACAGTGCCGCGTGTCACCTATTTGGTTTAAAAACAGATTTGAAATCTGATTTAGTTGTGAATTTCAAATCCTTATAACTTTTGATCCACACATCCAAATTTAGCAAATTTTATATCAATGGATTCAGGAGAACAAGCCCTAACCAACCATGGCCTTAGTTTGGAAAATAGTATCCATTTGTTTGCTTGTTTTTGCAGATTCCTTTGTGAGCATGTTTAGAGTATAAAAAATTGTTTAAAATTGATTCTAGGATTAAATCTTTTGCAAAATGGATTTGTGCGACCTTACTGACCCTAGGAACCAACCCATAGTGTTAAAAATGATTTTTGTGAAATTTAAGTTGAATTATTTAACTTAGCCATTTTTTAGCCAAATAAACTCATTGATTTTATTATGGAAATGTTTTTGCAAGAAAAACTTTGGGAAAATGTTATGAACTAAACTTACTGACCCAAAACACCAAGCCTTGCCAAGGGCAACTCACTTGTTGAAAAATATAAAGTGTTGCTTTGAAAAGAATAATTTTCACCACATAAAATGTTGAATGGATTTTAAAATAGATTTTGAGCAAAACCCTCTAACTAATGACTTTGCCATCTTGGTAAATGACCAATGTGGACCTTACAAAGTTAAAAGCCTAGTGGATACCTTCTTTGTGAATAAAACCATCTTAAGCATGTTTCCATGCATGACTTAGAATCCATTGCTTTGTGTGTGTGAAATATTGATTGGATATTTGTTGGAATGCTACTTGACACTATGCTTGTTTGAATGATTGTAGTGGTATTAGCAAAGTGTGAGACTAGCAAGATCAAGGAGTAAATCCTCATTCCCTACCAAAAAGGCAAGTTACACTATCATACAAAAGACCTACTATTTTCATTATACTTAGTGGATTTTGTAAACATGCATGAAAATGTTTTATACCTATGCTATGCTAATCCTAATAGGATTCCCTATACACTCCTTAGTAAAAATATTGAAGTTGTACATGCTTAGCCATACTATGTTTTGAAAAGAGATACATGTTGAGATTTTTTACAAAGATTGAGAAAAGAACTTGTGTTTTACATAATAAAACAAGGACTCAATGAACCACCTAGGTGGTGGACACTTTATGTTTTGGAGAAGGTGGCAACAAAAGGAACCATGTCTATGGCAATCACTTTGTGTTGTGCTCCAAATGAAAACCACCTAGGAAACTTAGAGATTGAACATGTTTCTCCAATTGTGGCTTTCGTGTACAACCACATGCTATTATGGCTCTGGCTTAGTCAACTACATTAGGAAGACCTATACATTGTCTTTAGTTACCGGACATGGGGATCTGGAATGCTTCATGGGGACTGAAGACAAGCTAGCAATGATGTATGGGAGGACCTTTTGGAAAGATTTCGTCACATTCTCAGTCTGCCAGTACTCCATCTTGGTGAGCACTAATCCAGTAGGCCACTGGTGGCAACAAGATGGGATTGTGTCATGTGGGTAAAGTGTACTCCTTCTGCAGAAGTTAATAAAATCTAAGTACTTAGCCGTGTCCCCGGTTATGGACAATACTGAGCAACTAAAGTTTGAACCATGGGAGATCTCGACATTCCAACTTCTAATATAAAAACTTGATGCACTTGGGGGTACCAAGGAATTCAAAGAGATTTTGTTAAGCTTGTTGCACTTGGGGTTACCAAGGTGCTCAAGAGCATGAGGTACTTGGGGTTACCAAGGAGCTCATGAGATTTCATAAAACTTGTTGCACTTGGGGTTACCAAGTAGCTCAAGGGATTTTGACAAGGACTTGAACACTTGAGTTTCTACCAAGGAGTTCAAGGAACTTGGAAAAGAACTTTGACAAAGGACCAAAACCATTTTGAAAAGATAGGATAAATATTGCTTTATGCAAATAAGCCCTAAACTCTACTTAACCAAATATGCATGTAATGATAGGATCCACTCATATTTACATAAAAGTGAAGCTTGCCAATACAATTCAAAATGTATTGACCCATTGTGGCTGTAACTTGTAATGTTGCAGGTTGATTGTTTTGTTATATGAAGATTGTTTGATTGACTAGGACTACAAAGTCTACAACCAACATCTGCCTGTGGCACTTTGAAGATGAAGGACCCCATGATTATTGTTATTTCGCTGCAATGTAATGTAATAGCCCAATGAGCTATGTATGATGTAATAAAATTATGTTATTCCTGGTTATAAAGTTATGTTATGACCTTTGTATCTTGATATTACATCTTAACTGTGGATGCTAGCTATTGATCCAGGGACTAGCATTGTAAAACACAGGAGGGATCTACCTTATTAGGTTGAGACCTCTACACCTAGAAGTTCAATGATGAGACAAGCATATCATCTCTATGCCTATCTGAGAACAATCTCAACACTCCCAAAATCTTTTTTTAATGGAATTGGTAAGAACAGATATTATTGATGGTATGGGTGGTCAACCTGATGCTTGTCCTTCATGGTCATATGTTTCTAGATCTTGATCTACTTCTTCCACTTGATACTTGTGTATGATCAGCTACTCCTTGCCATTGCTGGTCTGGCCTTCTTTTCCTGGGCTGCTGCCTGACCTTTACCTTCCCCTTGTTCTAGCTCTTGGATGGCTCCAGGGAGCAACTAGAGATTGATTAGGTGGTGGATTTGGTGGGATGATCCAAGTATTATTGGTTTGATGCTAAGATGATGAGATGGGGAATGTGCTCTGAAGTGTGGAGGTGAAATGGTAGCTTGTTGCTACGGCTGGTTCACCCCTTTGTGTACATAAGTAGGCTTTCTTGTCTCCTTGCTGGGCTGCTGTGTTGACAGCACACCCATATGCATGGTTGTGTGAGCAGCTTGCTTGCTGTGACTCATGGATCAGATCAAGTGAAGATAGATCTTTTTGTTGGTATTACTGTTTTGACTTTTATCCTTTTACTAATTTGGTGAAACTTGCCCCTGCCTATGATGCATAATCCTGAGGCAAATATTCTGGATAATAACAAATACTATTCATTTGGTGAAACTTGCCCCTTCTAAAAAAACAGCTCAGCTCAATGAGGAGACAAAACAGTGCACTACACTGTTGATATCTGAGAGCAATTTATTATACTAACCCCTCATTTCTATCATGTTTTGTTGATCTTTTATTTTGCAGGAAATAAAACAAAGAAGAAAGAAGATACCAGATTTAGTTTAGGTTTTCTTTTTCATCTTATTGTAATTTCTTTTCTGTTTGAATAATGTAAAGACATTGTATTATTGTATTACCTTCAATAAAGTTTACTTGTTTTATTTTTTTATTATTCCATTCATTTGTAAAGACAATGTAATATATATTTATTCTTGTAATAAAAATTATTTGAGTTACTCCATTTATGTAATAAAGATTATATTGATTTATACCATTTTGTATTATGATTATGAAATATTCTATAATACTTTAAGATTTAAATTTAAATTCAAGTTATATTTGAATTGTATGATCTCATATTTGAAGTGTTGAATGCAAATTCTTTTCCCCAAAATTATAAATTCAACAAAGGTCATGTCCAAATTCCTAACCCCCATCTAAGATGAACTAAACCCCATTTCTCCAATGGCAAGAGAAACACTTATCTCATTGTGTTTTAAATTTTAACTCGAATAATTTTGAATATTGAATCTTATTCATAAATAAGAATTCACCTCTTATCTTTTATTATAATTTAATTTCCAATTCTAATTCTATTTCAAATTCTTTTAATATTCAAATCCATCAAGTAAATATTCAGATTTGAATTGTCTTCCCGTAAAATACAAAAGTACAATAGTGGTCATGTCGAATTCCATCACACCTGTCCTGGTGTTTCCATCAGAACAACGGAGACCTTGATCCCTCTATAGCCTCTTGTAGTTTTGCGCGAAAATTCCCCGGATTTTTTTATGCATGAATGCAATGCACAACCTTGTGTCCTCTTTATTTCTAGGTGATAATCCTGGGATGTTACAAGGCACCCCCTCGGGCTCCCTCTTCGCCTATAAGATGCCTCTTCACCCAAAAACCAGGGGGTTTCGACATTTTTCCAGAAAGAGTTCCGCTACGCAGCCACCACCAGAAACCGTGATCCGGAACCAGAAACTCCGTTCTGGCACCATGCCAGGACGGGGAATTTGGGGAGGATCATCGCCATCGTCATCACGAATGCCTCTCCATCAACCATCAATGTTTCCCTCATCCATGAGTGAGTAATCCATGATGTAGGCTATGGGGATGGTAGGGATTGGATGAGTTCTATCTTGTAATCAGATAAGATTGTTGGGGCATGGTGCCTAGTATCTCTATTAGTGCTATTTGACTTTGTTGCAACTTGTTGTGTGACATGGTTATACCCCACGGATACACAACATCGGCATACCTGGTCCAGTCCCAAGGAAGGCCCACGATAAGATACGCGGCCTGTGGAGGTTTCGGGTGGCCCAAGCCCATGACGCCTTCGGATGCTTGGAGAACAAGACTAGAGTAGATAGAATTTCGAAGGGGCGAACCCTAATCTGTAACTGACTCGACCTACGCCCGTGACCTTCCTATCTATATAAACGCTAGAAGGGCACGACGAGGAGGACAATCAACTCACCTCATACACACCTCACGCCATATTGCATCTGCGCACCCCTGTAACATTCGGTTTTGCCGTAATCAAGAGCAGACAAGCATGAGTAGGATTTTCCCTCCGGGGGCCTGAACCTGGGTAAACTTCATATTCCCGTGTTGCTTGTTTTCTAACCGTTCCGTGATCTCCAGCATTCCCATCTTCTCCAGAACCCAAGTCCATAACAATGGGCATTGACGAGTCGAAACCTCGTCAATTGGCGCCATCTATAGGAACTGGGAGCGCTGATTGTGCGATCGTGATGGTCCCATCCGGAGTGATCTACAATTCATCGGCGATGGACAGCCATCTCCTCTTCGGCACCTTTGACTTCACCGCCCACTCGCCAGCCACCATGTGGGACTTCGAGCCTGTAGGAGATGGGATCGAGATTCTGTTCGGGAGCTTCTGCTTCCAGGTGGGACAGACCGGCACCCTCCGCCTCCCAGAGTGGGTGCCACCGCCATCCATCAAGCCCGCTTCGTGGTTCCCTCCCATCGGCGTGCTACACACGTTGACACTGAAAGATGAGTCCTATGATAGCATCAGCTGCAACTCAGATCTATGCGGCCCTCCATCAGACGAAGGAACCTATGGATCCGGATCCGAAAGCTGTGGCAGCAACAACCCAATCTACGAGCGCTACCAATGCGCCGTGGTTATCTAGGGAGAATCGGAACTGCCACCAAGTTCGACCGCGCCCAACCCACCACCCAATCCACCGCCTAACCCGCAAGCTGGGAACGGAGGGAACGGAGGAAACCCTACCCTCAAGCCCAACAAAGGCGACGCTGATGCCTACCAGAGGATCAACCTCAACAAGGACGGATGGCGCCAGGCACGCGAAGCTATGGCAGGCAACAAGATCCTACCTATGAATTCTTCACGGGATCTGCTTATGGCATACCACCTCCTCCTCATCAGTGAGCATAACCGGCAGGTAAAACTGCAGGAAGAACTCGACAAATGCAAGCAGGCAGCTTCGGAGTCTAGCGCGCGGCGAGCTGCGCTCTCTGCCGCTGGTGGTTCCAGCTCGCATGGGAACCATGCTAACAAGCATCGCTCTCGCACAGAGCACATGGAACCTGCCGCACGCCGCGACATCACGAAGACCCTCAATACTTCCTTCATGACCATGGACGTCAATGGCAACGTCATACCGAAGACGCCGCAGGCTGCGATCATGGCAGCCACCACGTACCTCGCGTCCCATCCACCTCCGGTGGGGGACCCGAAGAGTGCCATGCACAAGTCCGCGCTAGCAGGACTCGGACTCGTCGGAGCTACGCTCCACGATGAAGCTCCCGTGGAGCTGAAGAAAAAGGCTGCGGTCAGATTCAACCGCAGCCCCACACCCTCATCTGACGAGGATGAGCACGATCTACATCGACATCGCAAGATCCCAAGGCATCGCAGCAGTGACTACGGCGCTCGAAACGACCTCGCCCAGCGTAAGGTCAACAAGGCTCTCGCCAAACGCGTGTGCTCAACTGAATCCGACGAGGATTGCGACGAAGAGCTGTGCGGAGCTCGATGCTTTAGCACATCTATTCGGTGCACACGGATGCTGAAAAATTTCAAGCTTCCTTTGGATACTCCGAAGTTCGACGGTAATAGGAACACGACCTTGAAGGCCTGGCTCAGCGATCACCTCTCATCCGTCAAGCTGCACGGCGGTAATAGGAACACGACCTTGCAATGCCTTCAGCTGCAGCTGATAGGTGCAGCCCGGATCTGGCTGAACAGCTTGTCCTCAGGCTCCATCCGAAGCTGGGAGGAGCTAGCGTACAGCTTCGTCCTCAACATCAAGGGCACCAGCAAGAGGCCAGCCTCGATCGAGTAACTGCGGGCCTGCACTCAACGTACGGGCGAATCCATTCGCTCGTACATCCTATGCTGGTCCCATATCAAGAACTCCGCCGCACACATCTCCGAGGAAAGGACAATCGACGCCTTCAAGGACGGTGTCAGCGCCCGGACTTCAAGGAAGAATTGTAGGGGTTCATAGCATGGAAAATAAAAAAAATTCTACCGCACGCACACAAAAAGCCAAGATCTATCTACTAGATTGTAGCAACGAGTCGATTAGAGTACTCACCCTCGAAGATTCCAAAGCGGTTAACGAGAGCAGATTCTCGTGGGTGATGTAGTCGTACACTTGCCGATCTCAAGATCGCGTAGACGATCCTTCTAGCGCTGCGTTCCGGTAGTGCTTCCGCAGTCGGTCACATGTTCGGTACTCGATGAAGACCTTGTTGGAATTATGCCCTAGAGGCAATAATAAAGATGTTATTATTATATTTCTTGTTCATGATAATGTTTATATTCCATGCTAGAATTGTATTAAGCGGAAACTTTAATACTTGTGTGGTTTGTGAACAACACCGTGTCCCTAGTACGCCTATATGGACTAGCTCATTGATCAATGATGGTTAAGGTTTCCTAACCATAGACATGAGTTGTCAATTGATAATGAGATCATATCATTGGGAGAATGATATGATGGACAAACCCAAACTAAGCGAAGCAATTAGATCGTGTCATCGTGTTCGTCTTTGCGAAGCTTTTCTTATGTCAAATATTGTATTCCTTAGACCATGAGATAATACAACTCCCTGGTATCGGAAGAAAGCTTTGAGGTCATCAAACGTCATCCTATGAGAGGGTGATCATAAAGGTGTCTCTCAGGTGATCGGAAAGTATCTGTTGGGTTGTATGTATCGAGATGGGATTTGTCCCTCCCAACTCGGAGAGATATACTTAGGGCCCACTCGGTAATCGATATCAACACCGCTTGCAAGCATGTGGTTAAGGAGTTAATCACAAAGTGATATCGGATTGCGGAACGAGTAAAGTACTTGTTGTCAACGAGATTGAACTAGGTATGACGGTACCGACGATCGAATCTCGGGCAAGTGAAATATCGCAAGACGAAGGGAATATATATATGGGATTGATTGAATCCTGGCATCATGGTTCATCCGATATGATCATCGATGAATGTGTGGGAGTCAATATGGGTTTCCAGACCCCGCTGTTGATTATTGATAGAAGATCATGTCTGCATATTCTCGAACCCGCAGGGTCACACACTTAACGTGTCTCGACGCTAGGATAGATTGGATAATTGGTTTATGAGTTTTTGTTCGGAGCCTCGGATGGGATCCGGGACATCACGAGAGGTTCCGGAGTGGTCCGGAGAATAAGATTCATATAAGGCAGTGCAGTTTTTGGAGTTCGGAATTGTTCCGGGTTAATCGGTATTGTACCGGAAGCTTCTAGAACCTTCCGGAAGGGGCCAACGTGTCCACACCTTCCGGGAGGGGGCATGGGCCTATGAGGGAGTGCCCTGGCCGCATTGGGCCAGGGGCACAAGGCCCCATAGGGCCCAGCCGGCCAAGAGAGGTTTAAACTCTAGATAGAGCTTCTAGAAAGGGGGGTTTCCTTGCCCCCCACCCTTCCTCCTTGGGGCCGCCGGCCTTGGCTTGGGGGAGGGGCTAGGGCTGCGCCCACCCCTCTATATATAGAGGGCTGGGGGCGCACCAACCCCCTACACCTTCCCCTCCAACCCTAGCCGCCCTGCTGCCCTCCTCTCTCCCTCCCGACTGCTTGTAGGCGAAGCCCTGCTGCAAAAATTCTCCACCAATTGCACCGCGCCGTCGCGTTGTAGATCCAACCCATATCTCCACCATACTTGCTGGACCAAGGAAGGAGGAGACGTTGAGGTGCTGCACGTGTGCATCTCACGGAGGCATTGCCACTTGTGGTGCTAGATCGGATCAGATCGCGAGGAGGAGAAGCGAGTACGACTACATCACCCACGTTCCGACGAACATTCCGCTGTGCGAATCTTCAAGGGTATGAAGATCTAATCCAATCTCTCTCGTTGTTTGCATCTCCTAGATTAGATCTTGGCTTTCCCTCTGTTCGCATCCGTAGAAAATTTTGATTTACTATGCCGCGAATCCCTTCAGTGGTATCAGAGCTAGATCTATGCGTAGATGTGTTTCACGAGTAGAACGCAACATGGTTATTGCGGGCGTTGATGTTTTCTGTTGCAAGCCTCTTGTTTGTTTTCTTCTTATGACGCGGGATAGTGAGATTGAAGCGGTCCAGGCCAACCTTACGCGACGTCGTTCGCGAGACCGGCTCCGCACTTGACGTGTGGCTTGTTCCACACATGCGGCTGGTGGATGTCAGTTTCTCTCACTATAGTTGTCATGGGATTAACACCGGAGTTTGGCAACCATAATATCACCATTGTGGCTTTCCGTAGGTAAGAATCGTTCTTAGCATCTACTCCCATAAGCCACGTAAAACATGCAACAACAAAGTAGAGGCGTCTAACTTGTTTTTGCAGGGAGTGTTTTCTATGATATGGTATGGCCCAAGATGTGATGTGTATAATGTATGCGATGATCATGTTTTGTAATGTTTCACGACTTGCATGTCGATGAGTACACAACCGGCAGGAGCCATGTGGTTGTATTTATAATTGTGTATGACCTGTGTGTCAACTTCTTATGCGCCATGTAATAGTTTCACTTTATCGCTAAGTAGTTAGCAATAGTTGTAGTTGCTATTCGTGGTGGAGGCAATCATGGTGGAGTGATGGAGATCATTCCGGAACGCACAAGATGGAGATCATTGCGCGAAGATTGGCTATACCATGTCACATTAAAGTTATATGCATGTGATGTTTATCCTTTTATGTATCTTATCATGCTTAGATCGCGACGGTAGCATTATAAGATGATTCCTCACTTAAAGATCAAGATAAAAATTGTGTTCTCCCCGAGTATGCACCGTTGCGAAAGTTCGTCGTGTCCAAGCATCACGTGATGATCGGGTGCTATAGACTCTACGCTCACATACAACGGGTGCAAGCCAGTTTTGCACACGCGGAAATACTTGGGTCTAACTTGACGAGCCTAGCATGTACAGACATGGCCTCGGAACACATGAACCGAAAGGTTAAGCATGAGTCATATGAATGATATGATCGACACTTCGTTGTCCACCATTGAAGCCACATCTCTTCTCGTGATGATCGGATTAGGTGTGGTGAATTTGGATCATGTTCACTAAACAACTTGAGGGATGTTGAATTTAGTGGGAGTTCATCTAGTAATTTGATTAAAAGTTGAACTAGTTATCATGAACATAGTCTAAATTGTACTTGCAAATACTGTAGATCACATGGCCAAGTCCAACTTCAACTTCAACGTTTTTTCTGAGAAGGAAAAGCTTAAAAACAATGGGTCTAACTTCACCAATTGGTTTCGCAATCTAAGAATCATTCTCTCTGGCGGTCAAAAGGACTATGTCCTTGGGAAAGCGTTAGGTGACCCCCCTGCTGCAACTGCGCCGGTTGATGAGAAAATTGTCTATCAGTCGCGCAAAGATGATTATGGTGTGATTAAGAGCACCATGTTTTTGCTATGGAACCGGAACTTCAAAATCGTTTATAAGACTATCCCGGGCCCTTTGAGATTCTCGAAGAGCTGAAAACCATGTTTCAGACTCAGGCCCGTTCTGAGAGATATGAGATCTCTGAGAAGTTCTTTAACTGCAAGATGGAGGAAGGGAGTTCCGTTAGTGACCACGCCATTAAGATGACGGGCTACACTCAACGCCTTGAGCAACTGGAATGCACGATTCCAGAGGAGCTCAAGATTGACAGGGTTCTGCAATCACTCCCTCCCAGCTACAAAAGTTTTGTAGTGATTCATAATCAGATTGGTTCCACTGATACGATCACCGAGCTCTTCGCAAAGCTGAAGG
Source organism: Avena atlantica (assembly GCA_910589765.1). NCBI lineage: Eukaryota > Viridiplantae > Streptophyta > Magnoliopsida > Poales > Poaceae > Avena > Avena atlantica. Next base: position 481,040,773 of record OU342735.1, on the reverse strand, counting down.
CCGCGGAAGTGGACATCAAAAAGGATAATCATGTATTGATGGTCAACAAGCCCACCTTTAAGAAAGGTAAGGGTGGAACGAAGCCCTTCAAGAAAGGCGGCGGCAAGCGCATTGCCCCTGCTGAGAAGAAGCTCAGGTCTGGTCCTAAGCCGGACACTGAGTGCTTCTATTGCAAGGACAAGGGTCACTGGAAGCGCAACTGTCCGAAGTACTTAGCGGACAAGAAGGCTGGCACCATCAAAGGTATATCTGATATACATGTTATTGATGTTTTCCTTACTAGCCCTCGTTGTAGTGCCTGGGTATTTGATACCGGTTCAGTTGCTAATATTTGTAACTCGAAACAGGAGCTACGGAATAGACGGCGGCTTGCGAGGGATGAGGTGACGATGCGCGTTGGAAACGGATCAAGAGTTGATGTGATGGCCGTCGGCACGCTCTCCTTAGTTTTACCTTCGGGATTAGTTTTAAACCTTAATAAGTGATATTATGTGCCTGCGTTGAGCATGAACATTATTCTGGATCTTGTTTATTGCAAGACGGTTATTCATTTAAATCGGTGAATAATGGTTGTTCTATTTATATGAGTAACATATTTTATGGTCATGCACCTATTGTGAATGGTTTATTTCTTCTAAATCTCGAAAGGGATGAAACACACATCCATAACATTGAGGCTAAGAGATGCAAAGTAGATAGTGATAATACTACTTATTTGTGGCACTGTCGTCTAGGTCATATTGGTGTAAAGCGCATGAAGAAACTCCATTCTGATGGACTTTTGGAGTCTCTTTATTTTGAATCATTTGACACATGCGAACCATGCCTCATGGGCAAGATGATCAAAACCCCGTTCTCCGGTATGATGGAGCGAGCAACGGAGTTGTTGGAAATCATACATACCGATGTATGCGGACCGATGAGTGTTTCGACGCGCGGTGGATATCGCTATTTTCTCACTTTTACCGATGACTTAAGTAGTATGGGTATATCTATTTAATGAAACATAAATCTAAAACGTTTGAAAAGTTCAAAGAATTTCAGAATGAAGTGGAGAACCATCATAACATAAAGATTAAGTTTCTATGATCCGATCGTGGAGGTGAATATTTGAGTTATGATTTTCTCACGCATCTTAAAGCAAGTGGAATCGTTTCACAACTCACGCCACCCGGAACACCACAGCGCAATGGTGTGTCTAAACGCTGGAATCGAACCCTATTAGATATGGTCCGATCAATGATGTCTCTTACTGATTTGCCGTTATCATTTTGGGGTTATGCATTAGAAACCGCTGCATTCACTTTAAATAGGGCTCCATCTAAATCCGTTGAGACGACACCGTATGAACTGTGGTTTGGTGCTAAACCTAAGTTGTCGTTTCTTAAAGTTTGGGGATGCGAAGCTTACGTCAAGAAGTTGATGCCGGACAAGCTCGAACCCAAAGCGGAGAAATGCGTCGTCATAGGATACCCTAAGGAAACTATTGGGTATACCATCTATCACAGAACCGAAGGCAAAGTGTTTGTCGCAAAGAACGGTTCCTTTCTTGAGAAGGAGTTTCTCTCGAAAGAAGTGAGTGGGAGGAAAGTAGAGCTAGATGAGGTTATTGAACCTTCTCTTGAATTGGAGAGTAGCGCAACACCTGAAATTGTTCCAGTGCCGCCTGCACCAACAATGGAGGAAGCTAATGACAAGGATCATGAAGCTTCGGACGATGCTGCTACTGAACGTCGCAGGTCGACAAGGTCGCGTGCCCCTCCTGAGTGGTACGGCAACCCTGTCTTGACTGTCTTGTTAGTAGAAGACAGTGAACCTACGAACTATGAGGAAGCGATGATGAGCCCAGACTCTAAGAAATGGCTAGAAGCCATGTAATCCGAATTGGGATCCATGAGCGAAAACCAAGTATGGACTTTGGTAGACCCTCTCAGCGACCGAAAGGCCGTTGAGTGCAAATGGATTTTCAAGAAGAAAATGGATGCGGATGGTAATGTTACTGTCTATAAAGCTCGGCTTGTCGCAAAAGATTTTCGACAAGTTCAAGGTGTTGACTACGATGAGACTTTCTCTCCCGTAGCGATGTTTAAGTCCATTCGGATTTTATTAGCAATTGCTGCGTTTCATGATGATGAAATATGGCAGATGGATGTCAAGACTGCTTTCCTCAATGGCAACATTGATGAAGAGTTGTATATGATGCAACCCGAAGGTTTTGTCGATCCTAAGGATGCTGATAAAGTATGCAAACTTCAGCGTTCCATTTATGGACTGAAGCAAGCATCTCGGAGTTGGAACCTTCGTTTTGATCAAGTGATCAAGAGCTTTGGATTTGTTCCAAATTGCTACGAAGCTTGTATCTACAAGAAAGTGAGTGGGAGCTCGGTGACATTTCTGGTACTATATGTGGATGACATATTGATTATTGGAAATGACATTAACATGCTTAACGATGTGAAGAGTTATTTGAACAAGTGTTTTTCAATGAAAGACCTAGGTGAAGCTGCTTATATATTGGGCATCAAAATCTATAGAGATAGACAAAAACGCCTGATAGCTTTAAGCCAGAGTACATACCTAGACAAAGTTCTGAAAAGGTTCAGAATGGATAAGGCAAAGAAAGGTTCAGTGCCTATGTTGTCAGGTAAGATATTGAGCAAGGCTCAGTGTCCAGCTACGGTAAATGATAGGGAAGCTATGAGCAAAGTGCCTTATGCCTCGGCCATAGGTTCGATCATGTATGCCATGCTGTGTACTAGACCGGATGTGTCCAATGCTCTTAGTTTGACGAGCAGATATCAGAGTGATCCAGGAGTGGAACACTGGACAACCGTGAAGAACATCCTAAAGTACCTAAATAGGACTAAAGAAATGTTCTTAGTCTATGGGGGTGATGAACAGCTCGTCGTAAAAGGTTACGTCGACGCTAGTTTTGACACCGACAAGGATGATTCTCAATCTCAGACAGGATACGTGTATATTTTGAATGGAGGAGCTGTGAGCTGGAGAAGCTGCAAGCAAAGCGTGATCACGAGATCTACAGTAGAAGCGGAATACATGTCTGCTGCAGAAGCGTCAAGTGAAGGAGTTTGGATCAGGAACTTCATCACTGAGCTTGGCGTGGTTCCAAGTGCATTGGACCCACTAGAGATATTGTGTGACAACACTGGCGCCATAGCACTCGCTAAGGAACCAAGATATCATCCAAAGACCAAGCATATCAACCGCAAGTTTCATATAATCCGAGATTATATAGCAGATGGAGATCTGAAGATTAGCAAAGTACATACAGATCTGAATGTCGCAGATCCGTTGACTAAACCTCTTCCGCGTGCAAAACATGATCAGCATCTCAATGCCATGGGTGTGAGATTGTTGCCAAATGTAAACTAGATTATTGACTCTAGTGCAAGTGGGAGACTGTTGGAATTATGCCCTAGAGGCAATAATAAAGATGTTATTATTATAATTCTTGTTCATGATAATGTTTATATTCCATGCTAGAATTGTATTAAGCAAAAACTTTAATACTTGTGTGGTTTGTGAACAACACCGTGTCCCTAGTACGCCTCTATGGACTAGCTCATTGATCAATGATGGTTAAGGTTTCCTAATCATAGACATGAGTTGTCAATTGATAATGAGATCATATCATTGGGAGAATGATATGATGGACAGACCCAAACTAAGCGAAGCAATTAGATCGTGTCATCATGTTCGTCTTTGCGAAGCTTTTATTATATCAAATATTGTATTCCTTAGACCATGAGATAATACAACTCCCTGGTATCGGAAGAAAGCTTTGAGGTCATCAAACGTCATCCTATGAGAGGGTGATCATAAAGGTGTCTCTCAGGTGATCGGAAAGTATCTGTTGGGTTGTATGTATCGAGATGGGGTTTTTTCCCTCCCAAGTCGGAGAGATATACTTCGGGCCCACTCGGTAATCGATATCAACACCGCTTGCAATCATGTGGTTAAGGAGTTAATCACAAAGTGATATCGGATTACGGAACGAGTAAAGTACTTGCTGTCAACGAGATTGAACTAGGTATGACGGTACCGACGATCGAATCTCGGGCAAGTGAAATATCGCGAGACGAAGGGAATATATATATGGGATTGATTGAATCCTGGCATCGTGGTTCATCCGATATGATCATCGATGAATGTGTGGGAGTCAATATGGGTTTCCAGACCCCGCTGTTGATTATTGATAGAAGATCATGTCTGCATATTCTCGAACCCGCAGGGTCACACACTTAACGTGTCTCGACGCTAGGATAGATTGGATAATTGGTTTATGAGTTTTTGTTCGGAGTCTCGGATGGGATCCGGGACATCACGAGAGGTTCCGGAGTGGACCGGAGAATAAGATTCATATAAGGCAGTGCAGTTTTTGGAGTTCGGAATTGTTCCGGGTTAATCGGTATTGTACCGGAAGCTTCTAGAACCTTCCGGAAGGGGACCAACGTGGCCACACCTTCCGGGAGGGGGCATGGGCCTATGAGGGAGTGCCCTGGCCGCACTGGTCCAGGGGCACAAGGCCCCATAGGGCCCAGCCGGCCAAGAGAGGTTTAAACTCTAGATAGAGCTTCTAGAAAGGGGGGTTTCCTTGCCCCCCACTCTTCCTCCTTGGGGCCGCCGGCCTTGGCTTGGGGAAGGGGCTAGGGCTGCGCCCACCCCTCTATATATAGAGGGCTGGGGGCGCACCAACCCCCTACATCTTCCCCTCCAACCCTAGCCACCCTGCTGCCCTCCTCTCTCCCTCTCGACTGCTTGTAGGCGAAGCCCTGCTGCAGAAATTCTCCACCAATTGCACCGCGCCGTCGCGTTGTAGATCCAACCCATCTCTCCACTATACTTGCTGGACCAAGTAAGGAGGAGACGTCGAGGTGTTGCACGTGTGCATCTCACGGAGGCACCGCCACTTGTGGTGCTAGATCGGATCGGATCGCGAGGAGGAGAAGCGAGTACGACTACATCACCCACGTTCTGACGAACGTTCCCCTATGCGAATCTTCAAGGGTATGAAGATCTAATCCAATCTCTCTCGTTGTTTGCATCTCCTAGATTAGATCTTGGCTTTCCCTCTGTTCGCATCCGTAGAAAATTTTGATTTACTATGCCGCGAATCCCTTCAGACCTTCCTCTCCCTTGTTCTAGCAGGCAGCGGAGGTTGTAGTTCTCCCCTCGCGAGTCTGGTAGCACGACGGCATGGTGTCGGAAGTAGAGGGAAGATCCCGTAGGGCTTCGCCTAAGCCGGTGCGGGTTCTGGTGGATCTAGGGTTTTCGGAGATCTAGGTTTATAAGTCCGTAGAAGAGGAGGAGGTGTCGGCGGCGGCTAGGGCGACGGCGACGGGCCGGCGGCGGCACGAGGCGGCGCTGGGTGGGGAGGGCTGGTTGTGGTGCTTTGGGGCAGTCCCTCCCCTCTATTTATGAGAGGGAGCGCAGCTTGGGATAGGGGAGTTTGAATCCTTCCCCAAACCCAAGTTGGAGAGAAGCAAAGACTCTTTCCTTCTTCCACTAAGAAACTATTGTTCCAGTTTGACTTTTCAAACCTCCCTTTTGACTTTCAATTTAGAGCTTTATCTCTCTCTCGCAAATGCCCAACCAAGTGACCTAGGACATGATCCAATCATTCCACTTAACCATGACACATTCATGAACCATTCCCCTTCCAGTCTGGTGAACCTTCTAGACCCTTCTAGAACCTCTCCGATGAAAACATCGAAATCATTCCCGAACACCGGAATCGGACTTTCCTTATATGAATCTTGTTCTCCGGACCATTCCGGATCTCCTCGTGATATCCCAGATCCCATCCGAGACTCCGAACAACATTCGGTCTCCCTACTTATATTCCATATCTACTTAACAACATCGAATCCTTAAGTGTGTCTCCTTACGGTTCGTGAATTATGCGGACATGACTGAGACACTTCTCCAATCAATAACCAATAGAGGAATCTGGAAATTCATATGGCTCCCACATATTTCTACGATTACTTTGTGATCTAATGAACCACTTACATACGATACCAATTTCCCTTTGTCTCGTGATAGTTTACTTATCCGAGGTTTGATCGCCGGTATCTCTGCATACCTAGTTCAACCTCGTTACCGATAAGTACTCTTTTCTCATTCCCGTGATATGTGATACCTTGTGAGTCAGTCACATGCTTGCAAGCTAATTGGATGACATTCCACAGAGAGGGCCCAGAGTATATCTATTCGTCATATGGATAGACAAATCCCACTCTTGATCCATGTGCCTCAACACATACTTTCCGAACACCCAATGCCACCTCTATAGCCACCTAGTTACGGTGTGGTGTTTGATGTCATCAAAGCATCCTTCCGGTGATGGTGATTAGCTCGATCTCATGGTCGAAGGAATTAGGTTACTATGTATCAGAAAGCTTATAGCAAATGAACTATTGAAATGACTTGATCTTTATGCTACGCTTATCTATAGGAGTATGTCCATCATACCATTATCCTAATGATATGATCTTGTTGTTAATAACATCTCAATGTTCATGATCGAGAAACCACGATCATCTATTAACCAACAAGCTATTATTATAAAGAGGCTTTACCATGGACTCTAATTTAGTTTACAAATCACACATGTATTAATGTTTTCGGTTAATACTATTATAGCATGAATGTAAACATTTATCATAAACACAAAGATATAATAATAACCACTTTTATTATTGCCTCTAGGGAATTCTCCAACAGTCTCCCACTTGCACTAGAGTCAACTAATCTAGATTACATGGTTATATACCGAACACCCATGGTGGTTTGGTGTTGGTCATGTTTTGCCCTCGGGAGAGGTTTAGTCAACGGATCCGCCACATTCAGATTTGTGTGTACTTTGAAAATCTTTATGTCACCATCTTGGACATGCTCTCGAATAGCGTGAAAACGCAGCTTGATATGCTTCAGCTTCTTGTGTGACCTTGGTTCTTGCGCATTGGCTATGGCGCCCATGTTATCACAATAGATAGACATTAGGTCCAGCGCACTTGGGACCACACCGAGCTCTGTAATGAACTCCTTCATCCATATCGCCTCTTGTTAAGCCTCTGAAGCAGCTATGTATTCCGATTCAGTTGAAGATCTCATCACAACACTTTGCTTTGCACTCCTCCAGCTAACTGCTGCACCATTCAAAGTAAATACGTATCCAGATTGAGATTTAGAATCATCCGGATCGGTGTTACAACTAGCATCGGTGTAACCATTAACAACGATTTGTTCATCACCTCCATAGGAAAGAACCATGTCCTTAGTCCTTCTCAAGTACTTAAGGATGTTTTTGACCGCTGTCCAATGATCCACTCCTGGATCACTTTGATATCTGCTAGTCAAACTAACAACATATGCAATGTCGGGTCTAGTAGATAGCATGGCATACATAAGAGATCCTATGGTTAAGGCATAGTGAGTCTTACTCATCCTTTCTCTATCTTCTGCCGTTGCAGGACTTTGAGTTTTAATCAAGGTCGTATTGGGCAACATGGGCAAGAACCCTTTCTTGCTATCTTCCATTCCAAACCTCTTTAGAACTTTTTCCAAATATGTACTCTGTGACAATGATATTATGCGTCTTGATCTATCTCTATAAATCTTTATGCCTAATATGAAAGCTGCTTCGCCAAGATCTTTCATTGAAAAACTATTATTCAAATAATCCTTGACACTATTAAGAAGGTCTACATCATTCCCAATCAATAATATGTCATCTACATATAGTATTAGGAATGCTACAGAGCTCCCACCCACTTTCTTGTAAATACAAACTTCTCCATAAGTTTGTATAAAACCAAAGCTTTTGATTACCTTATCAAAACGTTGATTCCAACTCCGGGATGCTTGCTTCATGATACGTTGGAAACGTATCTATAATTTTTGATGCTCCATGCTTGTTTAGTACCTACTTTGCTTTACTTGTCCACACTTTAAGGTGTGTTTTACATGTTTTCTGGTACTAACCTATTAACAAGTTGCAATAGTGCTAGATGCCTGTTTTCTGCTATTTTTGGTTTCAGAAAGGTTAGTAAAGAAATATTATCGGAATTGGACGGGACAAAGGACAAAGTCAATTATTTTCTGTGGGGAACAAGAAGTCTAGAGGAGAGCCGGAGGGGCTAGCCAGGGGGGCCAGACCCACCCCAGGCGCGGGTGGGCCCAGCCCTGTGCCTGGCTAGGGTTTGGTGGCCCTGGCCGCCTCCTCGGTCTCCCCCTTCGCCTATAAGAAGCCCCCGATGCAGAAACCCTGAGTACTCGATCAAATATCCACGAAACCGTCTGTAGCTGCCACCACCATCGTCCCTAGATCGGGGGGATCTGAAGTTCTTACCGGCACCCTGCCGGAGGGGAGATCATCCTGGAGGCCTTCTCTCCGGTATGATGCGTGAATAGTTCCACCTTGGACTATGGGTCCATGTAGTAGCTAGATGGTTGTATCTCCTCCTTTGTGCTTTCATGTATAGATCTTGTGAGCTCTGTTCATGATCAAGATCTAATCTATTTGTAATCATGCATGTTGTGTTTGCGGGGATCCGATGGATATTGAGATTATTATGTTGGTTTGATTAATGGTTTTGTCTTTATGATTCTATCATGTCTCTGTTGTTTGTGATCTTGCATGCTCTCCGTTGTTAGTAGCTATCTTGGCCAAGTAGTTGCTAGTGACTCCAAGAGGGGGTATTTATGCTCGATAGTGGGTTCATGCCTCTAGTTTCCAAGGGAAGTGACAATAATCTCTTCGGTTGTAGATGTGGTGTTGCCACTAGGGAGAAAACAACGGTCTCTTGTTCATGGAACATGTGGACTGTTTACCTTACACACTTTGCTTAAAGCAGTTGTTTGTTGCTTGCAACTTAATACCGGAGGGGGTTCGGATGATAACCTGAAGGTGGACTTCTAGTCATAGATGCAGTTGGATGGCGGTCTATGTATCTTGTTGTATTGCCCAATCAACCTCATAGGATCTTTCTGACTAGTAATTGCATTGTTATGCCTTGCTCAGTTCTTGTCAATTGCCCTGCTGTAATTTGTTTACCCTTCATGCCATGTTGTTTATCTAAGGAGAGCACCTCTAGTGAACTATGGACCCCGGTCCAATATTTATCATTGATACATCTTCCACCGTTACTTGTTTACTTGCTGCAAACCATTACCTTCCACATAATACGTTTAATCCTTTGTTACAGCAATCCGGTGAGCTTGACAACCTCACTATTCGTTGCGGCAAAGTCTTGAGTTTGTGTTGTGCAGGTCTTCGCGTTGCTTGCAACACCTATGTGATGTTTCCTTCATCCTTCTGGTTCGATAACCTCGGTCTCAACTGAGGGAAAACTTGTTGCTTGCTGCTTCACACCTTTCTCTTGGGGTTCCCAACAGGCTGTGCGTAGACAGTCGTCAAGCTTTTCTGGCGCCATTGCCGGGGAGGCTAAGGACGTCTTCACAAGGGGAGTCCTTCACTTCCTTTCTCTTTACTTTGTTTTTAGTTTGCTTTGTTTCTTTTGCTTGGTTTTGTTTGCCTCTTTCCAAAAAAACCCAAAAAAATAGTCTAGTTTGGTTTGCTTTCTTTATTAAAAAACACACAAAAATTAGTCCTTGTTCTAGCTCACCATATTGCTCCCCAAGTTCGCACTGAAAGATATTGCAATAGGTAGTGGATCCATAATTGGGAAAGATAATATTGAAGAATTCTTTAATTATGTTAGCATGCATGACGATATTGAGGATAAATCTATAGTAGAGCTTGCTCTTAATTATGAGATTGCTGGAGCTTCTTTAGTTCATATGTTGGAGGCTAGGTTTGTTACCTTAAACCCTTCATACAATTCTTATTCCTAAAACTAAAAGAATAGAAGAATGCTAAAAAGAGGGAATTCATCCTTGAAACTTTATCAAAAGAATTCCATGATGTTGCTAGGGAAGCCAAAAAAGGTTTTTGAGCGTTTCAATATGCTAGACTCAAGTGTAGATGTTGTGGGTATTTCTGATAAAACTAAGCCTAGAGAAGAATTCAATATACCCATCCCCTTTAAGATTGTTGGAATGCATGAAGCCTTTGAAAAGAATTTTGATTGGACTGCTCCTGAAAATCTTTTTGATGAAAGTAGTAGACCAAAGAGAGATGAGAAGGGATCCTCCAAAACCCATTTGGAGGAGATACCTTTCATAGTTGAAGAATTTGCAAGTATGAATTTTAATGCTTCTTCATTTGAAAATACTTGATTCTTCTTGCTTCTTGTGCCTAACTTAAAGGCGTTAAAGAAAAGTACTTGTTGGGAGATAACCCAAGAGTTTCCTTGAGTCTTGGAAGTTATTACTTCAGTAATGACCTCTCCGTATCCTTTTTGTTTGCTTTTTGCGCCAAGAATGACCTCTAATAAGAGGGAAGTAAGATTTGGAGAGTTGCTGTCCCGAAACAGATTTCTGTCCTCCACCAAAAAACAATCGTGAGGAGTCTCTGTAACTCCGATTGAGCTCAAAATTTACGAATAAACCCCCCAGTATGTTAGCTAAGTTTAGTTAGTTCAACACTTTTTTATTTGGTCAACAGAAGATGTTCGAAAAAATTGGTTTCTACCTGCTGGTCTGTTTTGACAGATTTCTGCAATTATTTGCATTTGTTTCTTATTGATTACTTTTTGAGTTCTCTTTAGGTGAATTGAGATTTTTGAAGGAGTTACTAAAGTAGCTTGTGTTTTTAGTGAAAAGCCTTGCTGTTCCAAAGCTTTTCCAGAGGTCTAATATCTTTTGAATACACTAATGTTGCTAATGAAGATTGTGTGAATTTTTGTAAGAAGGAAAATTTTCAGGTGTAAAGGGAGAATGATGCAATGAGATGAAGAATGGAAAAAAGCTCAAGCTTGGGGATTCCACCATGGTGTCACCCCAATAAATATCCAAGAGGTACAAGCGTCAAAGCTTGGGGATGCCCAAGGCATCCCGTCTTCATCAATAAAAAGCTCAGGTCTATCTAGACACTTCGTTTTTATTGTTTCATGCACAGTTGTGTTGTTCTTGCATCATCTTAGTTTTCGTTTGATTTTCTTAGTTTGTTTAGTTTGCTAGAGTAGTTTGGACCCCCGCTCTCGCTGTGTTGTTTTGCAAATAAGTTTGCTTGGTGTTTGGAAAGGAGTAGTAAGTTCTTGCTTGAAGTGCAAGAGGAGCTTGCATTAACCGTGACTTAGACTTTAGCATGACATGCTAGGTGTTGTTTTTACCTTATGCTTAGTGATTATTGTTGTAGAATGTATAGCTCCAAACAATTGGGATTGCTTAGTGTGCCTTAAAGAAATTATGCGTTGTTTTAGCATGCAAAAGCATAGTATTGTGGTATTCTCCTTTGATGCTTTGCTTGGGTTGACTTGGCACATGCTCACACCATGTTATGACTCTCACAAGTCACCATTAGCCTCTATGATCATTTAGTCCTTGAATTGTAGTACCACTCTTTGCTTTGATTAGTATGCTTTGTTGCACTGCATGATTTTGGCCATTATTGCTCTCTTAGTTGGTTGCTCCCAGTCTTTTGCTAGCCTCCACTTGTATGAGTAAGTTCTACTCATGCCTCCAACTCCCAAGAAACCAAGTTATTCCAAAGTGCACTATAAATTCCTATGCATGGTGTTACACCATTCCAAGTATATTCTTGTTTTTAACTATCTTCCAATTAAAAACTATTTTGTTATGTGAAAACTTAGTGATTAAAGCCCTCACGAACTTGATGGCACACTTTATTCTTTGCCCCTAATAAACTTGAACCATTGTGACAAATTTGTTGTATATGCTTGCACTTATAAGTTGGAATTAGCAGAACCGTGCTATCATGGGGAACGTTTTCAACATTGCACTTGTACCTTGTTGTACTCAGCTGATATCATGTTCTTTTGTCTATGTATGTCACCGGTGTGAAATAAAGAGGGGACTTATAAGTCCATGGAGTTCGTATCCTGTGTTAGAGAAACGCCTGGGCCGCTAGCCTAAGCCATGCCTAATCATGGTGGAAACTTGCAGCATCACCATAATGAGCTATCTATGAAGCATCCTCAATAAAAAGCTATGCATATGGTAAATAAAAAGATTGCTGAGATGCTCATTGTCTGCTTGCCTTGTCATTTTGGTTATGGGAAAGCTCCTGTACCATGTGCAAGGGGTACCCTGTTGGCGGTTCTCAATTATAAAAATACTTACAGTGACAAGAACTTACCTGGACCCAAAGTTGAGTATGCATGAGATGTGGCCCTCGTATTCAAGGGACTTGAGATTGCCAGCTTATACTTCGTAAAGCATATACTCCAGCTTTGCCACTTTAACCTTAACCACTTCAAGATGCTTATGATAGGGGCAATGAGGGCTGAAAGCTAAAAAGTACCATAATTTTTGGAAGCTCTTTTTGAAACTTGCAATCCCTGCTTCCTTTTACAAAAAGGCCTTTCTTCCACCACTATTGAGTCTCCACCTTCTACCTTTAGGCACCATTAAGAGAGCATAGTTATCATTCTGTGTGCAGTGTTCCAAAGCTTATTAATTGATGCATATTATGTTATTACTTGTTCTTGTGCTACTTATTTCTAGTCACCCTTGTGAACTTTGCAGGTGTCCTATGCATTTAATTACTACTCTATGAGGGACAGGCTGATTGCCACTATGCTATGTTTTCTGTGTGTGAAACAAACAAATGTTTTTCAATGCATGTTGTTCATGATCTTTGTTTGTAGATTGTCATGTTGCATGCATAGTTACTATGTCCTATTGTTAGAACTCCATCTTTCATGCGCATGTTTAGAGTTATTTGATCCCAGCTTTCAATGCTTTCAAATGGTTGGATCTTTATTGTGAGGGTGCATGTCACCTCAAAAATTATTCTGTTTATCACTTACCTACTCGAGGACGAGCAGGAGTTAAGCTTGGGGATGTTGATACATTGGAAACGTATCTATAATTTTTGATGCTCCATGCTTGTTTACTTTGCTTTACTTGTCCACACTTTGAGGTGCTTTTTACATGTTTTCTGGTACTAACCTATTAACAAGTTGCAACAGTGCCAGATGCCTGTTTTCTGCTGTTTTTGGTTTCAGAAAAGTTAGTAAAGAAATATTCTCGGAATTGGACGGGAGAAAGGACAAAGTCAATTACTTTCCGTGGGGAACAAGAAGTCCAGAGGAGAGCCGGAGGGGCCAGACCCACCTCAGGCGCGGGTGGGCCTAGCCCCGCGCCTGGCTAGGATTTGGTGGCCCTGGCCGCCTCCTCAGTCTCCCCCTTCGCCTATAAGAATCCCCCGATGCAGAAACCCTGAGTACCCGATCAAATATCCACGAAACCGTCTATAGCCACCGCCACCATCGTCCCTAGGTCAGGGGGGTCTGAAGTTCTTCCTGGCACCCTACCGGAGGGGAGACCATCCCGGAAGCCTTCTCTCCGGTATGGTGCGTGAGTAGTTCCACCTTGGACTATGGGTCCATGTAGTAGCTAGATGGTTGTATCTCCTCCTTTGTGCTTTCATGTATAGATCTTGTGAGCTCCGTTCATGATCAAGATCTAATCTATTTGTAATCATGCATGTTGTGTTTGTGGGGATCCGATATGTTGGTTTGATTAATGGTTTTGTCTTTATGATTCTATCATGTCTGTGATCTTGCATGCTCTCCATTGTTAGTAGCTATCTTGTCCAAGTAAGTTGCTAGTGACTCCAAGAGGGGGTATTTATGCTTGATAGTGGGTTCATGCCTCTAGTTTCCAAGGGAAGTGACAATAATCTCTTCGGTTGTAGATGTGTTGTTGCCACTAGGGATAAAACAACGGTCTCTTGTTCATGGAACATGTGGACTGTTTACCTTACACACTTTGCTTAAAGCAGTTGTCTGTTGCTTGCAACTTAATACTGGAGGGGGTTCGGATGATAACCTGAAGGTGGACTTCTAGTCATAGATGCAGTTGGATGGCGGTCTATGTATCTTGTTGTATTTCCCAATCAACCTCATAGGATCTTTCTGACTAGTAAGTGCATTGTTATGCCTTGCTCAGTTCCTGTCAATTGCCCTGCTATAATTTGTTTACCCTTCATGCCATGTTGTTTATCTAAGGAGAGCACCTATAGTGAACTATGGACCCCGGTCCAATCTTTATCATTGATACATCTTCCACTGTTACTTGTTTACTTGCTGCAAACCATTAACTTCCACACAATACGTTTAATCCTTTGTTACAGCAAACCGGTGAGCTTGACAACCTCACTATTCGTTGGGGCAAAGTCTTGAGTTTGTGTTGTGTAGGTATTCGCGTTGCTTGCAACACCTGTGTGACGTTTCCTTCCTCCTTCTGGTTTGATAACCTCGGTCTCAACTGAGGGAAAACTTGTTGCTTGCTGCTTCACACCTTGCTCTTGGGGTTCCCAACAGGCTATGCGTAGACAGTCGTCACTTCAATTCATAAATGGACCATTGAAGTTTGCATACATTGTTAGCATCTTTAGGTTCGACAAAACCTTTGGGTTGTACCATATATAACTCTTCATCAATGTCTCCATTGAGGAACGCCGTTTTGACATCCATCTGCCATATCTCATAATCATAATATGCAGCGATTGCTAACAAAATCCTCACAGACTTTAGCTTCGCTACCGGTGAGAAAGTCTCATCGTAGTCAACTCCTTGAATTTGTTGAAACCCTTTTGCGACAAGTCGAGCTTTATAGACAGTAACATTACCATCAGCATCTGTTTTCTTCTTTAAAATCCATTTGTTCTCGACAGCCTTCCGGCCATCCGGTAAGTCCACCAAAGTCCATACTTGGTTTTCATACATGGATCCAATCTCGGATTTCATGGCTTCTTGCCATTTATTGGAATCTGGGATCATCATTGCTTCCTCATATGTCGCAGGTTCATCGGTGTTGTCCACCAACATGACACTCATAACGGGATCATACCAATCAGGAGTGGTACGAGTTCTCGTTGACCTGCGAGGTTTCATAGTAACTTCAATCTAAGTTTCATGATCAACATCATTATCTTCCTCTCTTATTGGTGTAGGCGCCACAAGAACTAATTCCGGTGTTGTGCTATTCTCAAGTCCAAGAGAAGGTTCAACAACCTCGTCAAGTTCTACTTTCCTTCCATTCACTTATTTCGAGAGAAACTCGTTCTCTAGAAAGGATCCATTCTTGGCAACAAAGATTTTGCCCTCGGATCTATGATAGAAGGTATACCCAATAGTTTCCTTCAGGTATCCTATGAAGACGCATTTTTCCGCTTTGGGTTCAAGCTTGTCGGGTTGTAACTTCTTTACATAAGCTTTGCAACCCCAAACTTTAAGGAACGACAACTTAGGTTTCTTCCCAAACCATAATTCATACGGTGTCATTTCAACGGATTTAGATGGTGCCCTATTTAAAGTGAAAGCGGATGTTTCTAATGCATAACCCCAAAACGATAGTGGTAAATCTGTAAGTGACATCATAGAACTAACAATATATAAGAAGTTCGATTACAATGTTCGGACACACCATTACATTGTGGTGTTCCCGGCGGTGTCAATTGTGAAAGTATTCCGCATTTCTTCAAATGCTCGCCAAACTCGTAACTTAGATACTCACCTCCGTCTTGTTACGTTGATTCTCTACTTCACTTTGAAATTCCTTAAACTTCTCGAAAGTTTTGGACTTATGTTTCATGAAATAGATATACCCATATCTACTCAAGTCATCTGTGAAGGTAAGAACATAACGATAACCACCGCGCGATGCTACACTCATTGGGCCACACACATCGGTATGTATGATTTCCAATAAGTTCGTAGCTCGCTCCATCATACCAGAAAATGGAGTCTTAGTCATTTTTCCCATCGGACATGCTTCGCATCTTTCAAGTGATTTGAAATCAAATGATTCAAGAAGTCCATCGGAAAGGAGTGTCTTCATACACTTCACTCCAATGTGACCAAGACGACAGTGCCACATATAGGTCGAGTTATTGCTCAATTTCAAACGTTTAGCTTCAATGTTGTGAATATGTGTATTACTACAATCGAGATTCAACAAGAATAGACCATCTATCAAAGGTGCATGTGCATAAAACATATTACTCATATAAATTGAACAACCATTATTCTCGGACTTAAACAAGTAACCGTCTTGCAATAAACATGATCCGGATATAATGTTCATGCTCAACGCAGGCACCAAATAACAATTATTTAAGTATAAAACTAATCTCGATGGTAGATGAAGAGGTAGCGTGCCGACCGCGATCACATCAACCTTTGATCTATTTCCAACGTGCATCGCCACCTCGTTCTTCGCTAGTTTCCGTCTATTCTGCGGCACCTGTTTCGAGTAACATATGAGCAACCGAACCAGTATCAAATACCCAGACACTACTACGAGTACTAGTGAGATACACATCAATAACATGTATATCGGATATACCTTTCTTCTTGATGTTGCCGTTATTCAAATCCGCCAAGTACTTAGGGCAATTCCGCATCTAGTGACCTTCTCCCTTGCAGTAAAAGCACTCAGTATCAGGCTTAGGCCCAGCCTTGGTCTTATTTGCCGGTGCGGTAACCTTCTTACCGCCCTTCTTGAAGTTTCCCTTTTTCTTATACTTGCCTTGCTTCTTGAATTTGGTGGTATTATTGACCATCAACACTTGGTGCTCTTTCTTGATCTCCACTTCCGCAAACTTTAACATGGAGAAGAGTTCGGGCAACGACTTGTCCATGTTTTGCATATTGTAGTTCATCACAAAGTTCTTGTAACTTGGTGGTAGTGATTGGAGGACACGGTGAATCCCCAAAGCATTAGGAATCACTATACCCAAGCTTTGAAGCTTGCTTGCGTGCCTAGACATCTTAAACACGTGCTCACTAACAGAGTTGCCCTCTTCCATATTGCCGTTAAAGAACTTTTCAGAAGCCTCATAACTCTCAACTGCCGGGTGAGCCTCAAATATCATGTTGAGTTCACAGACAATATCATGTGGGTCATGGTTCTCAAACCTTTTATGAAGCTCCGATTCCAAACCATACAAGATAGCACACTGAACCGTGGAGTACTGATTCTTCCGAGTGAGGAAAACATTCTTCACCACTCGGTAGCATCAGCTGCAGGTGGGTCACCCAGTGGTGCATCCAGCACATATGTCAAATTACCAACATTGAGGATAATCCTTAAGTTGCGGAGCCAATCCGCGAAGTTGCTTCCATTGTTTTTCAACTTTTCTTTCTAGGAACGCATTAAAATTGATGGTAGGGGGCATCGTTGATCTACAACATATTTGCAATAGTTTAGACTAAGTTTATTACAAACTGAGTTCTAATTAATAGTTAAATTAATCTAGGTGAACTCCCACTCAAAAAAATATCCCTCACATTGTTTTAGTGATCACACGAACCAAATCCACCACATCAAAACCGATCATCACGAGAGTTGATGTAGCTTCAATGGCGAACAATCAACATGTTCATCATATCTACTATATGACTCATGCTTTACCTTTTGGTGATCCGTGTTCCGAGACCATGTCTGTACATGCTAGGCTCGTCAAGATCAAACCTTAGCTTCCGCATGAGCAAATATGGCTTGCTCCCGTTTTATACACTCGCAGAATCTAACACACCCGATCATCACGTGGTGCTTCAAAACAATGAGCTTTAGCAACGGTGCCTACTAAGGATGAACACTTTATAACTTGAAATTTGTGAGAGCGATCATCTTATAATGCTACCGTCGCGAACTAAGCAATACATGATGCATAAAATGATTAACATCACATGCAATTCATAATATGTGATATGATATGGCATTTCTTCTTCTGCTTCCGATCTCCATCTTCAAGCACGAACAAGATCTCCATCATCACCGGCATTGCATCAAGGTCAATGGCGCCGCTCCATGGTTGTCGTCCACCAGCATCAACTATTACAACTACTTTGAATAATAGACACACAGGTCTTAATGGAATTAAAAAGATAACCATGTGGCTCCTACCGGTTGCCAACTTATAATAAGGAACATTGCATACATCATATATAATCACAATCATGGCCATATCACATCACAGCACAACCCTGCAAAACAAATTTAGACGCCTCTAATTTTCTTTGCATATTTTACGTGGTCTAAGGCTTTCAATAAGTGTCGTTCTAACTTACGAACAAGAACCACAACGTTGATGCTTGAACTATCAAGTGCCCGTTGTAAATTGAATATATACTATGATGGGAGACACAGGCACCCGCAAAGCCACTTATGCAATACAAGTTGCATGTTAAGCGTGGAGCAAGTCCCATGAACGATGTCATGTAAGGTTATCCCGGGCCGCTTCATCCCATCATACCGCAAGATGCAAAGTACACAAAAAGCAATTGATAATAAAAGAACCACCGCCCACAATGACCATTGTGTTCTACTCGTGCAACAGATCTACATATAGACAAGACTCTGATACCACTGTAGGGGTTCGTAGCATGGAAAACAAAAAAAATTCTACCGCATGGAAACAAACAAGCCAAGATCTATCTACTACTCCCTCCGTTTCAAAATATAAGATGTTTTAGATTTGTGAAGCAAATGTATCTAGACTACTTTAGTATGTTGGTTCACTAAGGTTTGGAGTGAATCTAGACACTAAAATAAGTCTAGATACATTTTCTTTACAAACCTAAAACATCTTATATTTTGAAACGGAGGGAGTAGATTGTAGCAATGAGTTGATTAGAGTACTCACCCTTGAAGATTCCAAAGCGGTTAACGAGAGCAGATTCTCGTGGGTCATGTAGTCGTACACTTGCCGATCTCAAGATCGCATAGAAGATCCTTCCGGTGCTGCATTCCGGCAGAGCTTCCCTAGTCGGTCACACGTTCGGTACTCGATGAAGACCTTCCTCTCCCTTGTTCCAGCAGGCAGCGGAGGTTGTAGTTCTCCCCTCGCGATTCCGGCAACATGACGGCGTGGTGTCGGAAGTAGAGGGAAGATCCCGCAGGGCTTCGCCTAAGCCGGTGCAGGTTATGGTGGATCTAGGGTTTCCTGCGATCTAGGTTTAGAAGGCCGGAGAGTAGGAGGAGGTGTCGGCGGCTAGGGCGATGAAGACGGGCCGGCGGCGGCGTGCAGCGGCGACGCTGGGTGGGCAGGGCTGGTTGTGGTGCTTTGGGGCAGCCCCTACCCTCTATTTATGAGAGGGAGGGCAGCTTGGGATAGGGGAGTTTGAATCCTTCCCCAAACCCAAGTTGGAGAGAAGGAAGTACTCTTTCCTTCTTCCACTAGGAAACTATTGTTCCAGTTTGACTTTCAATTTAGAGCTTTATTTCTCTCTCGCAAATGACCAACCAAGTGACCTAGGACATGATCCAATTATTCCACTTAACCATGACACATTCATGAACCATCCCCCTTCCGGTCCGGTGAACCTTCTAGACCCTTCTAGAACCTCTCCGATGAAAACATTGAAATCATTCCCGAACTCCGGAATCGGACTTTCCTTATATGAATCTTATTCTCCGGACCATTCCGGATCTCCTCGTGATATCCCGGATCCCATCCGAGACTCCGAACAACATTCGGTATCCCTACTTGTATTCCATATCTACTTAAAACATCGAATCCTTAAGTGTATCTCCCTACGGTTCGTGAATTATGCGGACATGACCGAGACACTTCTCCGATCAATAACCAATAGAGGAATCTAGAAATTCATATGGCTCCCACATATTTCTATGATTACTTTGTGATCGAATGAACCACTTACATACAATACCAATTTCCCTTCGTCTCGTGATAGTTTACTTATCCGAGGTTTGATCATCGGTATCTCTGCATACCTAGTTCAACCTTGTTACAGATAAGTACTCTTTTATCGTTCCCGTGATATGTGATCCCTTGTGAGCCAGTCACATGCTTGCAAGATAATTGGATGACATTCCACCTAGAGGGCCCAGAGTATATCTATCCGTCATATGGATGGACAAATCCCACTCTTGATCCATGTGCCTCAACACATACTTTCTGAACACTCAATGCCACCTTTATAGCCACCCAGTTATGGTGTGGTGTTTGATGTCATCAAAGCATCCTTCCGGTGATGGTGATTAGCATGACCTCATGGTCGAAGGAATTAGGTTACTATGTATTAGAAAGCTTATAGCAAATGAACTATTGAAATGACTTGATCTTTATGCTACGCTTATCTATAGGAGCATGTCCATCATACCATTCTCCTAATGATATGATCTTGTTGTTAATAAAATCTCAATGTTCATGATTGAGAAACCACGATCATATATTAACCAACAAGCTAGTATTATAAAGAGGCTTTACCAGGGACTCTAATTTAGTTTACAAATCACACAAGTATTAATGTTTCCAGTTAATACTATTATAGCATGAATGTAAACATTTATCATAAACACAAAGATATAATAATAACCACTTTTATTATTGCCGCTAGGGCATATCTCCAACAAGAACTTGGGCGCTTCAAGCCTAAGACGCTCGACCACCTCATGGACATCGCCAACAGGTGGGCAGATGGCGAAGATTCCATCCACCGAATGCATTCGGATGACGAGGATGACTACGGCCGCAGACACTAACGTCGCAGCAAGAGAAGATCGCGCGTCTACGACGACCACGACGGAGTCGGCATGGTTGCGGCTAGCTACGCCGATTGACGCAACAATGGCAACCGCAGCAGCGGATACCGCGGAGGTAACTCCCGTGATGGAGGGCGCCCTACACAAACATGGCAGCGTCGCAGCCGTGACGATGAACCCTCGGCATACGACAAGTTTTCTGATCCTTGCACCATCCACTTCTACATCAACAAGCAGGATGGCAAAAAGAAGGCTAGCCACATGCTCAAGGACTGTCGCGAGTTCTAGAAACTCAGCGAGGGTCTCACCCAAATGCGATGCCAGATCGTGAACCCTGGGTTTGGGCCAGCACCTGCACCAGGTGACATCGCCCACGGAGCTCCTCCACCACCACCCGTGGGACCGTCGAATCCAGCAATCACACCTGCATCAAACAATGGTACAGGAGGATACCCACCGCCAAAGGGGGCCCTGATGATACAGAAGGGATGCCCTACCAACAGGGTGCAAAAGAAGATCACCCGACAGGTCAGCCTGGCCGTGACCGCTCCACCTGCTATCCCTGAGTACCTCAGCGGTTCGGAGTCCTGCATCACATTCGATCGCTCGGATCACCCTCGCCAGATCCCTCGCCCAGGTCATGCTGCCCTAGTGCTTGAGGAGCAGATCGGAGGATTCGAGATGAGCCGTGTCTTCATGGACGGTGGCAGCGGCATCAACCTGATGTTCGCCAGCACCCTCGCAGCGATGCGGATCCCGCTGTGCAGCCTGGAACAATCCGACACCATGTTCCACGACATAGTCCCAGGGAAGGGCATTTATCCCCTGGGAAAGATATGGCTCGATGTCATATTCGGCAAGCCTGAAAACTTTCAATGCGAGCGGCTGGAGTTCGAAGTGGTGGACTGGCCATCACAGTACCATGCCATCCTCGGGCGCGTGGCATTCGCAAGATTCCTGGCAGTACCGCACTACGTGTACCTGCTGCTCAAGATGCCAGGGCCCAGAGGCATCATCACAGTCCAAGGAAGGTTCACCCGATCGGACCACTGCGATAGATATTTCAATAGAATCTCCTAGTCGTTCGGCATGCAGGAGGAGCTCACGAGGCTCCGCGAGGTGATAGACAACGGGGCACCCCCAGTCGCCAGGCAAAATGCACGTGATATGTCGTTCGACTCTATGGTCAACACGAAAAAGGTGCAGGTCCATCCAACAGATGCCTCCAAGACGGCGCTGATCGCCAACGACCTCAGCCCCGCATAGGAAAGCACGCTCGTCGAATTCCTCCGTGAGCGCTGGGAAATCTTCTCCTGGTGTCCTGCGGACATGCCAGGAGTTCCCAGGGAATTCGCCGAGTATGCACTCAATGTGTTCCCCGATGCAAGGCCAGTCAAGAAGTCGATCCGATGATTGTCCGAACCAAGAGCCGAAGCAGTTGGAATCGAAGTCAACAGACTGCTCGATGCCAACTTCATCCGAGAAATCAAGGAGAGCGAGTGGCTAGCCAATATTGTGCTGGTCCCCAAAAAGGACACGGACATCCTGCGGATGTGCGTGGACTTCACGTCCCTCAACAAGCACTACCCCAAGGACCACTTTCCTCTTCCTCGGATCAATCAGATCATCGATTCAACCGCAGGATGCGAGAAACTCTCCTTCCTCGACGCCTACTCAGGCTACAATCAGATTCGACTGAAGGTCGAAGACCAGGAGAAAACAACGTTCATCACGCTGTTCGGAGTGTTCTGCTACAACACCATGCCTTTCGGGATGAAGAACATAGGTGCCACGTACTAGAGGTGCATGCAGGCGTGTCTAAAAAACCAGATCGGTCGCAACATCCAAGTCTATGTCAACGACATAGTCATCAAGACCAGGGAAGCCAAGACACTGATCGACGATCTCCGCGAGACGTTCGATAACCTTGATCACTACAAGATCAAGTTGAATCCAGAAAAGTGCTCCTTCGGCGTCCCATCTGGCCAACTACTCGGCTACTTCATCTCCCAACGAGGGATCGAGGCGAATCCGAAGAAAATCCGGGCCATACTAACCATGGCGAAGCCGAAGAACCTCAAAGGTGTCCAGCAGCTAGCTGGGCGCATCGCGGCGCTGAGCAGATTCATCAGCCACATGGGTGAAAAGGCCCTGCCCTTTTACCAACTGCTATGCAAGACGGACAAATTTGAGTGGACACCCGAAGCAAACGACTCATTCGAAGCACTCAAGTGGCTGCTATCCACCTCGCCTATCCTGGTCACGCCAAAGGAGCGAGAGCCTCTGCTGCTATACATCGCAGCCATGCACTAGGTGGTAAGCACCATACTCGTGGTCGAACGACCATAAGATGGCAAGACCCATGGGGTCCAACGCCCAATCTACTACCTCGGCGAGGTACCGACACCAACAAAGCAGAGGTACCCTCACTACCAGAAGCTCGCCTACGGCGTATTCATGACAGCTCATCGGCTGAGCCACTACTTCCAGGAGCATCAGATAATGGTCGTCAACGAGGCGCCACTATCCAACATCTTGAACAACCCCGAAGCCATGGGACGCGTAGCCCTGTGGGGAATTGAGCTATCCCCTCTAGACATAGTCTACGAGCGGCGCAAGGCGGTCAATCAGGTACTCCCTGACTTCCTAGTTCACTGGATGGAGCTCCAACTACCGGACACCCCGGACATGACGCAATCATGGATGATGCACTTCGATGGCTCCAAGCGCGAGGCCGGAGTAGGAGCTGGCATCATACTGACGTCCCCATAAGGTGACAAGCTGAAATACGTCCTTCGGATAAAATTTCGTGCCTCCAACAACGAGGCCGAATACAAGGCCCTCATCCATGGAATGCGGATGGCCAAGATCTGCGGCGCAACGCGTATATTCATCTACGGTGACTCGAAACTTGTCGTCCAGCAGACGATGAACGAGTGCGACGCACACGCCGCCAACATGATCGCGTACCGCGCACTCTATAACTCACTCGAAGGAGACTTCGACGGCTGCGAGCTCCGCCACGTTTGAAGGAAAAGCAATGAGGAGGCCGATAGACTCGCCAACATCGGCTCCACCTGTGCGCGGGTGCCACCAGGTGTGTTCCTCGAACAAATCTGCGCACCCTCTATAAAAAGTAAAATCCCCAAGGGATCACCTGAAGAAGCAGAGCACTCGGGGGCTGCGCCACCCGAAGGACATGAAGGGTCCGAAAAGCTCGACACAGAGGCCGAGCTCGTCATCCTGATGCAGGTCATGGCAATCGAGGAGACGTGGATGCAGCCATACCTTTGGTACCTGCTAAACAAAGAAATGCCGATGATCCGACAGACGCCCAGCACATATCTCGCCGGTCCAAAGCGTTCACCCTCCACAATGGCAAGTTGTACCAGCGTAGTATTTTGGGTGTACTCCAAAGGTGTGTCACCATCAGTGATGGAAAAACCATCCTCCAAGACATCCACGAGGGCATCTACGGTCATCATGCAGGCAGTCGCGCACTTGTCGCCAAAGCTTTACGAGCTGGATTCTACTGGCCAACGGCCATGAACGATGCTAAGGACATCGTTCGAAGGTGCAACGGCTGCCAAAAGTTCACGGACAAGACACACGCATCAGGATCGGAGCTCAGGCCCATACCACTGGCCTGTCCTTTTGCCCAATGGGGCCTCGACATGATTGGCAAACTGCCCAAATCTTTGAAAGGAGACCATGTCTACCTCCTGGTCACAGTCGACAAGTTCACCAAGTGGATAGAGGCCATGCCCGTCACCAACCAAAGCGGCAAAACAGCCGTCAGGTTCTTCAAGTCCATAGTCTACAGGTTCAGCGTGCCACATAGCATCATCACGGACAACGGCTCGAACTTCATCTCGAAGGAATTCCAGGACTTCTGCGAGGGCCTTGGAATCAACATATCATATGCCTCCGTAGCACACCCGCGGACCAACGGACAGGTCGAAAAGGCCAACGGCCTCATAGGCGGCGGCATCAAGAAACGTCTTCTCAGCTCACTCGAACGGCTTGCGGGATCCTAGGCAGAGGAGCTACCCTCCGTCCTCTAGAGCCTACGTATAACGCCGAACAACGCAACTGGCTTCACACATTTCTTCATGGTGCACGGAGCCGAAGCCATACTACCTGCCAAGGTATGCCACAAGGCCCCACGGGTCGTCACCTACAGCGAAGCCGAATCAACGGCCGCACTCGAAGACGCCGTCGACACACTCGACGAGGCATGTGACATCGCTACGGCTCGCTCAGCGGTCTAGCAGCAGAGCCTCCGTAACTACCACAGCCATCGGCTGCGTCCAAGGTCCTTCGTCGAAGGAGACCTCGTCCTACGACTCAAGCAAGAGCGGCCGAAAAAGCTCGAGTAACCCTAGGAAGGACCCTACATCGTCAAGAAGTCATCCCAGGTGGCGCTTACCGCCTCATGGACATCGCGTCAAGAGTCGAATACTCCAACCCTTGGAACATCGCATGTCTGCGATGCTTCTACCCCTAGCTACCTCTTTACTTTCAATAAGGCTATTCAGCCAAGGCTATTCAGTAGAACAATGTACCTCTTCAATTATGCTATGAATAAAAGCTAAGTCCCTTGGCCAAAATTTCTCTTTCTTTGCATTAATTTTCGCCATAAATACGCTCGAGGGCTACGCCTCACCTCACGACCTCGTCGACTGAATACAATGCATACAACCTGAGTAGCTGACCACGTCAGGCTAACGAAAAGTACATGCACATAACAAAGCACAACGTGCTAAACACAAATAAACTTTACAAAAGGCGCAACAAGACCACTCGAATACATACACATTTCTTTATAGGACCTACCTATTATGGAGTATTACACTCGCTCGCTGCTCGAACAGATCAACAATTTCTTCGGCGTACTGCCTTACAACCGCATAATGTGGGCGCATATCCCAAAGACTACCATCTGGCCGAAGGGGTGGCCAGGTCACCACCTCCGCGAGATCGGCATCACGATGATGCAGCCGAACAAGTGAAAGAGCGGCCTTCACCCCAGCAACCAGCTGACGCCGCACCAATTCCTTGACGTGACCCACGTCCCGAAACTTTGCCAGCAGGCCCCAAAGGTTGGAAGGTGCCTCATCCAGGGGAAACATGACGGCCCAGATGGACGCCAGGGAAATCTTCGCCTGCCTCAACACCCGAGAAACCTGGTGCGCGTGATCTTGAACCGTCGCAAGGACGATGGCCTGATCGCGGTCCATACAGAAGAAACCGCCAGCCTCCAAGTCCTGTTGGGTTAGGCAATTCATCCGAACAGCAACGTGCTCCTTCTCCTCATTCAAAACGAGATTGGCGCCTGCACACAAGAATAAGATGACACATAAAAAAGGTGCATACGAAAAGAACAACAGTTCACGAAGACTCAAATTGAAGCTGCTCGCTGATCTGCCGCAACTCCCCCATAAAAAATTTCTCCCTAGTAGTGGCTTGCTCAGCCTTCAACTTCCACACGTCCGTGTGGCCTCGAATGCCGAGAATATCCTTCTCCAGGCTGCTGACGCGATCGCGAAGGAAAACAAGTTGCGATGCATCATCCAATGATGGTCGCAGCTCAGGAGCAGTCGAAGTATCTACGAGAATCTCACCCGAAGGACCCTAAAAGCAAACAAGTAAGGAAATGAACTTCACAAACATCGTTGGTGGGAGATCGAAACATAACTTATATACATAAAGGCCACCCCATGGCATAAGTCATGATTGTTCATCAGCAAAAGCATACATTACAAAAGGAAGAGGATATACTATCCTAAACTACAACAACAGAGCCTAGGCACCAGCATCTGGAGTAGCCTCAGAGCCAGACTGCCTGCTCTTGACCTCCTCCTGCTGCTTCGCCGCGTACTCCGCCATCAGGTCAATGAGCTTCGGCCCATAACGCTTACAGCGGGAGGCGAAGAGAGCGAAAGCTACCTCTGAGCCATCGGCAGCCGTTGGCATCTGGGAGGTGATGTGCGGCAGGTACAGCTCCGCTCTGGATGCCATGGCCATGG
This sequence comes from Avena atlantica, assembly GCA_910589765.1. Classification (NCBI taxonomy): domain Eukaryota; kingdom Viridiplantae; phylum Streptophyta; class Magnoliopsida; order Poales; family Poaceae; genus Avena; species Avena atlantica. The sequence continues at coordinate 481,014,119 of OU342735.1, read as the reverse complement.
CCAACCCCATCGAGGCGCCGAGTCCCTTATGTTTGCGCTTGTAGGATGCCGAAGCATCCTTCGAAAGGGCATCCGCTAGCGCGTCGACATCCTCAAGAGCAGCGCCCTTAGGGACGATCTCCTTGTAGAAGCGACAGAGCACCCCCCTTGGCCTTCGCCAAAGCACCAGCAGCAGTACCGCAGCGGTCTTCGACGCTGCGGTGGCATCAACCAGAGCATCTCCGTGCTCTAGCACACCACGATCAAACGCGATGCCCGATGCCTCTAAAGACAATGAAGAAAGGACCCAAATAAGAACAGGGCAAGGAACTGCCGAAAAAGTACAGGACCTGAGCAAGTACAAGATACTCACCGGAGAAATCCTTGGCCGCAGCCATCAGCCTATTGGCCATCTCCCTCTCGCGAGTATCAACCGCAGCAGCAAGCTGCTCCTCGCGATCAGCAGACTCCTTCCGCAAGCGCTCATGAGCTTCGGCAGCGTCAACTACCTCCTTCTGTAGCCGCTCCTTCGCCTCCGCGGCATCTGCAGCTTTCTTCTCCGCATGACCAAGGCTCTTTTCAAGAGCGTCCAGCCGACAGAGAGCCGCATTATTTTCATCTACAAGCATCAAGAACAAAATATCAACAGAAGCAAAGACGAAGGGGAAAGCCGAAGCAGGCAAAGGATGATCAAACTACGCATCTTGCAGCTGCCGCATGTTGGCCTCCAACGCCAAATGCTGCTGGATAAGGAGATTGGTGCTATGCATGAAAGGCTGCAAAACAAAAACACAATCAAGCATCAGAAAGGACTCGGGGGCTACGCCCCACAAGAGCAAAACTCGACCAGCAGATCATCCGAAAAAAGGGCTCGGGGGTTCCCCCTACAAGACAAAGGAACAAACAACTTACGTGCTCAGACGGAGACTCCGAAGTTCCGCGTGCGGTCTTCTGAGTAACGACTACTCGAGCCTCTCGCGGGGAGGGGTTTGGGGCGTCATCCCCAGAGTCGGCCACCATCTTAGGGTGAGGAGTTCTCAGCTTCGACTCCCCTAGAGCCTCTTTAGCGTCCTCACTAAGAGAACCCTCTGAGGAGTGGCTGCAAGGACAATATCGATCAAGACAAGAAGAAACATTGCACACCGAAAAAAGCGCAGTCGAAACGACTTACGAGTCAATGTCTGACAAGTTGAAGACGGGCGGTGCCTTCTCCTTCTTCTTCTTCTTGGCTGGCGGCTGCGGCGCCATCGCTCGAAGGGGCACAGCAGGATACGGTGCGGAAGAAGCACCATCATCCTCGCCATGCCGCTCAAGGAAGGACGGGCCCCTCGGGGTTGGCGGAGTAGACGCGTCCAACGATTCGCTACGCGGTCACTTACGGGTCTAACCCTCGCTCGCCTCAGGAGCATCCGCAGTCGGCGACTAAGCTGGAGGAAGCTCAGACTCGGATTCCACCTCCTCATTGTCTGGTGCCTCCCTATATTTCTCAGGCAGAGGGGCATAGACCCCGTAACCTGGAGGCGCTGCAAGCAAAAATGGCAATAACATGAGAAACCGCAACAAATAAAAAATGCACGAAAAAGCGTAACACGCACGAACAAACTTCACCTTCGAAGCCCCTTTACTAGCGCTAAGAGGGGGAGTCTGCGACTCCCCTGGAAGATCCTCACCAGCCTTGAACTTCAGCAGAGGACGGAGGGCCCTATGAAGATCACTTGAAGATAACTCTTTGGATGACACTCTCGTGGGATCACTGGGGCCGGCGTAGAGAAACATCGGGTGCGCCCTGGCCTCGAGCGGCTGCACCCGACGTTTGAGGAAGGTGCGGATGATGTCGACTCCGTTGACCTCCTTGCCTGGCACCAGCTCGAGAGACTCCACTCGCTTGTAGAGCCTCTCCACCTCCGCAACTTTGCCCTCCAAGATGTGGTTTTTCCACGATCTCTTCGGGACAATCTTCTGCTCAGAGTCGAAGGGAGCAAGACCAAATTGCTGACCGTCCAGCTTGACATCGCGGATGTAAAACTACTTACGACGCCAATACTGGACGGACTCGCAAATGGATAAGGAGAAAAATTGGACAAGAGGGCGAAGGGAGATGACGCATCCTCCAAGCGGATAGACTCCGCCGGTGCCGGACTGCCTCTTCACAGAATAGAGCTTCTAGAAGAGGCCAAAGGGTGGCTCGATGCCGAGCTAGCACTCGCAAAGCGTGATGAAGCACGCAATGTTAAGAAGAGAATTGGGAGGCAGATGATGAATCTGAATCCCATAGAGAAAAAGGAGCCCATGAAGGAAATCATGGGCAGGAAGCGAAATACCATGGAGAATAAAGGCAACGAAGATCACCCGAAACCCTACGAGTGGGCGGGGGATTACCTCATCGCCGGGGATCCTGACGTCCTCCTTGTTCTGCGAGATTAATCCCGCATCGCGCAGCTTGCGCATATCGGTGTCACGCACCTTGGAGCGCCTCCACTTGCCGTCAGTGGTGCACGCAGGAGTGGCCACCTTATTGCCGCCGGCAGCGGCACTCGAGCCACCTCCAGTAGCGCCCTTCCTCGACTTTCCATGGTGCAGCGGCGAGTGCGGCGATGAGCGCAGAGAAACGACAAAGGAAAGGAACGAAGGACGTTCAGTGCGCAAGGACGAGGGATGTGGTGCTCGATAAAATGGAGGCAATGGTGAAAGCAAATGGCAAGGGTGAAACAAAATCACTGTGTCCCCACGGTTATAAAAGACGAGGACGATGAATATGAACCGTTCATCTAGAAGCCCTAACATCCAGGAAAGATCCAACCGTACACGTGTCAGCACAGCAACGAATCATCGCCAGCACGCCGTCCACTACACACGGAAATTGAGGAGACGTCGTAATTCTCGCCACGACGCGCATGTCTAGTCAACTCCAGGTCAGAAAGTGGGACCTACGCTCGTCCTGTCACATCATCTCAGGCGCCGCAGACAGTTGAGATCATCGATCGTCAGCACTGACGTCATCAAGACCAACCTAGCAACGGTTGGAAATCTTCGGCTAAGGAATAAAGTACTCACTCGAATCTACGATTTGAGCAATTACTTGGGGGCTACTCCTATTAGGAGCGCTGGCCGCGCACCTGAAACATGATCAAGGTACTACACTAATAACCATTCTTAGAGTCCTACGTCGAATCTACGACTCCACTAAGGACTTGGGGGCTACTCCCATAGGGAGGATTGTTCAAAAAATTGTGTACTTCGGACCTAAAGTTAAAAACAGCTGAACTAAAGTCTCTGCTCGAGTCTACGACTCGAACAGACACTCGGGGGCTACTCCCATAGGGAGCGCTGGCCATGCATCCTATGATTTCTTTGACTGCTACCCTTCGGATCGAATACGACAAAAAAATCTTTTTGGCAACTTTGCCCAAATCAACGCTAAGTGAGAAGCAATCTCCCTGGCCACCCGAAACACCTCCGTGGTGATAAAATTTCGGATGTTGCATCTGCGACGCAAGTATTAGACCTACAGATACCATCTGATGGACTGGTAACGCACCTGACTGCGCTCTTCTAGTAAAAAACCGTGCCAACAGGCACGATGAAAAATCCTGACGAACCCGTTGGATACATAACTTTAAAAAACACTGGGATTCGACTCTTATATGACCTCAACGGCTTGAGTCGAATTACACCAGCATTCATTCCGGATTCGAGTCCAGAGACTCGAGTCTGAAGAAGATTGTGTTGTTTTGTCATATGACAGTAAACTGACCCTGATCCGTCGGGAGAGTCAGGCACACGCATCAACAATCCCTACAAACTAAATTGCTTTCTATTATTAACAGACCTAAAGCTGCACCTGAAAGACTGAAGAATCCTCAGCCGAATATACGATTCGACTGAGCACTCGGGGGATACTAACATGGTTATACCCCACGGGTACACAACATCGGCATACCTGGTCCAGTCCCAAGGAAGGCCCACGATAAGATACGCGGCATGTGGAGGTTTCGGGTGGCCCAAGCCCATGATGCCTCCGGATGCTTGGAGAACAAGACTAGAGTGGATAGAATTTCAAAGGGGCGAACCCTAATATGTAAACGACTCGACCTATGCTCGGGACCTGCCTATCTATATAAAGGCTAGGAGGGCACGTCGAGGAGGACAATCAACTCACCTCATATACACTTCACGCCAGATTGCATCTGCGCACCCCTGTAACCTTTAGTTCTGTCGTAATCAAGAGCAGACAAGCAAGAGTAGGGTTTTCCCTCTGGCGGCCTGAACCTGGGTAAACTTCATGTCCCCGTGTTGCTTGTTTGCTAACCGTTCCATGATCTCCAGCATCCCCATCTTCTCCAAAACTCAAGTCCATAACAATGGGCATTGACGAGTCGAAACCTCGTCATTATGCTTAATGCTTGTCACTAGGGCCCGAGTGCCATGATCTTAGATCTGAACTTATTATTGAATCATTATGATAGTATTGTTTGTGATTTTATCTGCAAGTTGTGTACACATATCATTGTCCGGATCCAAAGGCCCCGAAGTGACAGAAATTGGGACAACCGGAGGGGATGGCTGTGATGTGACACATGTGTTCACGGAGTGTTAATGCTTTGCTCCAGTGCTCTATTAAAAGGAGCACCTTAATTGCCAGTAGTTCCCTTGAGGCCCCGCTGCAACGGGCTGGCAGGACAAAAGATGTTGTGCAAGTTCTCATTGCGAGCACGCATGACTATATATGGAGCACATGCCTATCATTGTTTAGTACTTGGATGCTTATTCTTATTTATCTTCAATTTCCCTAGATCTTGAAGTTACATGTTTAGACTCGTCCATGCAACGCCCGTCCATCCATCCCTATGCCTACTGCGCTCTTATCCTACTGTTTGCTACTACTGTTACTATTGCCCTTGTTTTGCTGTTGTTGTTACTTTGCTTTTGCTACTACAAAACTGCTGCTACTGATAAACTTCTGTGAGCAAGAACTATTTCCAGGTGCAGCTGAATTGACAACTCACTTTTTAAGGCTTGCAAGTATTCTTTGGCCCCCCTTGTGTCGAATCAATAAATTGGGTAATACTACCCGCGAAGACTGTTGCAATCCCCTATACTTGTGGGTCATCAGGTAAAAATAAGGGTGTTGATGATGCCATGATCCCACTAGTGGACATGGTGAATTGTGAGGATATGCATGCTATGGATGATACTTGTGACATTACATATGCTTTATCCATATTCCCATGTGATGCTTTGCCTTTCAATAATATTGATCATGTGAAATTGTTTGATTGTGATACAATTTCCATAAGCATGCCATGCTATGCACCTTTTGTGTATCCTCCAATTGCTTTGGACATGTTTTGTCATGATAGTTACTCAGTTTCTCCAGTTGCCTGAAATAAGTTGAACAATTGATCTTTCACTTGTTTTGCTTGAAATTATATTTATCATATGTGTTATAATGAGATTGCCCCCATTGCATTCTACGAGCTATATCTACACCCTAAGGTGACTTCCTTATACTTAAGGACTCATGCTATAATCTTCATGAATTGGCTACTCTTTGAGTGTTGCTTTACTTTTCTTGTGAGCTTTGTAGGTTTCATGGAAAGTGAAGTAACTTTGAAGAGTCGCCACATCAATCTTCCCGAGGACGACTATATGGTAAAGCCAATCAAGAATGCCCCTTGACCTCCTCTACATGGTGATGAGCGTATAGAGTCGAGGACGACTCTTTTTGAAGCGGGGGGAGATGATACGGCCTAACCTACGACCGTTGCCATATCAAGCAGTTCCATTTATGCCAAGTCGTCATGAACTCCAAAGGTGAATCATATCCTCTACACGAGTCCACTTAATACCGTAGTGAATGGTATACTACTTCATACTCCGTCCCGTGATCATGGTAGGTTCACACCGACAAGTACGGAGGCAAGTGAGGAATCCCGTAACCTCAAGCCTGACAAGACGATGGCTTGGAGGAGGAGACTAAAAAGCAGTAGTAGAAGCACTGGAGTCTCCGGTCCTACTTCCTGGAGTCTCTGCCCAGGACTCCAGACCGATGCCTGGCGCTCCTAGAACACCACCCCGGAGATAGCCCCGGAGTGTGTCGACCACACTATAGTCTCCGTCTGCCCCGAAGCCTCTAACCCTCTACACCGGAGTCTCCGGCCACCCGCACCGGAGTCTCCGCCCCTGGACCTTAGCAAGGACTCCTCCCCCACTGATAAAAGCTATAACGGGGACCCTGGAGTCTGCCCCGGAGTCCACCCCGGAGTCTCCAGCTACATCGAAGTATCCGGCCCTCAAGTCCGGAGTCTCCGGCCTAAGTGATGGGCTTGCGCGCCTAAAGACTGGTCCACGACCCATGTACCCCTCTTATCCTTACAAAACCTAGTTTTATCCCCAAACTAACCATGTTTAAGTGGTTGGCCTATACATAGATCCCACACCCCTTATTGTAACCCTAGGCATAGATGATAGACTAGAATATACCCCCCCTTGTGGAATCTCTCTAGTTTTGCCTCCTCCCCTTCATGAGGGGACCGACTATCGTCACCGACCTCTATGGATTGTGCCTTTGAGCATACTTAGTTGTACAACGTCTTTAGTTTGAGTTGGGTCTAGTAAAGTTACCAAGATCCTCTCCAAGGTGTTCTTCCCTCTCCGATGTGGATTTGAAGGAAGCATGTTGAAAGGATACATATGTCGCCTAGATGGGGGGTGAATAGGCGATTAAAGCTTTTCCTAGAGTGGCTCAACAAAGGCGGAATAAAACTAGTGTTTACTTTGTTAAGCACAACCTAGAACAACAAAGGTTCACCTATGTGCACCAACAACTTATGCTAAGCAATACATGCAACAAAGTGATAGCAAGATATATATTACTTCAAGCACGAAGGCTATCACAATGTAAAGTGCATAAGTAAAGAGCTCGGGTATAGAGATAACCGAGGCACGCGGGGACACCGATATTTTAACGAGTTCCTACCAACATGGAGTACGTCTCGTTTGGGGAGGGGGTGGTATCAAACCACCAACGCCACAAAAGGCCTCCCTTATTCTCCGGTGAATCTCACCCCAATGGGATCGATCCACGCTTCCACTATCGGTGCACTTGTCGGTAGCAACCGGAACCTCTCACAAGGTTGGGGCACTTCTCCACAACTTAATTGGAGGATACCAACAAAAGCCACCAAGGCCACAATGCCACCAAGGCCACAAAACCGTCTAGGGTTCCAAGAACCCAAGAGCGACAAGCTCCAATGAGTATCACGAACCAAATCCTCCGAGGAGAACTCAAACCAATGCACCGAATGCAAATGAAAAGAACACCACAAAGGTGCTCAAATCCCTCACTCTCAAGTTCCAACAAAGCTACTAAAGCTATTGGGGGAACAAGAGAGGAGGAATCAAAGAGGGACACAAAATCCCCCAAAATCTAGATCCCCAAAGATACACTCACAAAGAGATGTTTTGGTTTGGTCAAAATGTGGATCTAGATCTCCTGTCTCTTCCACTCAAATATGGGCAAGAATCATTGGAGGGATTGAGAGATAGCAAGCTTTGGAAGGTCAAAAATGGAGGGGAAAACTTGCAAGATTCATTGGGGAACCATTGGGGAAGAAGGCCCCTTAAATAGGTCCCCCCAAAATCCAACCGTTGAAGCCCAAAAACGCGAATCCCGGTACTACAGGACTTTTTCCCGGTACTACCGGACATTCCCGCTACTACCGGACATTCCCTGGGGATCCCAGGTCGCCAAACGCACCTTATTCAGTACCTACCGGTACTAAGGGGTTGTACTACCGGACCTCCGTTACTACCGGACCCTGGTCCGGTACTACCGGTCATCCCTGAACGAAAACGGCCATAACTTTTGCATCTGGACTCCGATTTTGATGATCTTGGGCTCGTTTCGAAGAGGACAACAAGCTCTAAAAGATCATGCAAATAAAAATTATAGTCCACCAAGGGAGGATATATCCAAATGACGAAAGGTTTAACCTCTATCAAAAAGACAAACCGATAAAACCTCCAACATCAAAAACGTAATAGAAAATGCATATGAAATCCGTTTTCGATGAACTAGAGCTTGTCATGGAGATTAACACAAGCTCTAAATCTTCACATGAGTAAGAACCAAATAATGGAAGATTTTACCTATCTCTAAAATACAAACCGGTAAAACCTCCAAGATCAAAACGCAATAAGATATAAAAGGGAAATCCGTTTTTGATGAACTAGAGATTGTTATGGAGATTACCACAAGCTCTATATCCTCACATGGATAAGACCAAATAACAACCAAATATGATGATGCAAGTATGCAAAGTTTTGATCTCTCTCCGAACGATGTGACTGAGTTACTCATTCGAGATCCCCTCTTGATAGTACGGTTATCTATCATAAACCCGGTCTCCCAATAAACATGAGACTGGCAAAAGGGAAAACCTATCAATATTATACCTTTGCCTTGAGCAATCCATTTGAGCTCGATGTAGACGATCTTGTCCTTCTCAAGATGGACACATTTCTTGATTCCTCATCATCGATCCATGATCACCGAGGATGGCAAGCATCAAACATGAGATCTTCTATAGATGGCGTATTTTGAGCTTGCACAACACATCTTCTTCTCATTTCATCTATCTTGAAGTCAACACATGCTCCAAGCAATGCCAATAGACAATTCCTACAAGTACAACTTAATACACACATTAGTCCATAAAGATTATCATTAATTACCAAAACCACACATGGGGGCCCACATATTCTTTCACATGTTGACCAATCTTTTCTTGCGAAAATTCTATCGGACCGGTGGCCGCCAGAGGAAGCAATAGGCTTTGTATCGTGTTGTGTTTGGGTGTGTTCATCGTGTTCTTCGTGAGGTGTATGTTTGCTTCCGCTATTTTCTCCCTTTTTCTCGCTTTTCCCATCGATTTGACCACGAGATCCTGAAGATCGGGCCACCCTTGAGGTTAACCCCTATCATATATAGTTTGTTTTCGCCACAAAAATATGAATATGTGAGAGTGCATCAAGATTTGGAACCCCAAAGTCTATTAGATCCAAGATATACATCCAATCCTTTCTTACCGCCGACAACTTTCCTCTAAACTAATTAAAGATATCAACATCTATCTCTTTTACTATTATAAGAATTATATATAATTCAGCTTATGCAAATTTAAAATTCATGATCCTATTTTACATATTTACATAAATTTCTACCAATCTATCGCACAAATAGACGGGAGCGGCAACGCGGGCCTACATGATCTAGTGAAATTGTAACATCTAAACTTATATAGTTTCATATATTCGTCTACCTATTGTTGAGTTCAGTTTTTTTTTTAAATATGCTATCAATGAATGTAAAATTGTAAATAACTTGTGTACTACCCGTCGGGTATAGTGTTGGCGACATGGGTCTTTCTTGGTATTCAAGTAAATATCAATGGTTTTGAGAAAACAATAAATTTTAATAAAATAGTATTTTTTTTAGCAAAAACTGTGATATTTTTGGCAACATGAATACCATCCTTTAAAATGAATACCGACCCTCTCAAACCTGGAGTCGCCCTTGGTCGAGTATATACGGATATACGTTGGATATGGGTATGGGTAAATTTTAATACTCGGTGGATACAAAATGGGTAAAGTTTTATACCGCCTTGGCTATACAATCCTTAAACCAGGGGTTTGATTTCCTAATACTAACCTGACTAGGGCACGTACGGTATCCATGCCCAACTCCAACTGACGTCAATCAAACAAACTGCAGGGGCGGACGTATCGGCACTACAAAGCGTCTCCGCGACTACCTTGCCTTGCTTAATTTCTTTTGCCATGGCTCGCGCTGTCAGGGCCACCGCCGTCTTCTTCGTCTGCCTGCTGGTGGCGTCCCAGGCGAGTGCGCGGATCCTTACCCTTAATAGCGATAACCAGGGGCCTGGCGATGACGTGCTTGACGGGAGCAGCTCCGGCTCCCCCTATGAGTACTCTAAGTGGCCGGTAATGTTCTTCCCCATAATTGCCGTCCGTCTCGGCAACACCAACTCCTGCGTCGCCGGCTACACCGACTCCGGGGAGGGATTCAAGATATGCATCCCGTCCTGGGTTGCCCTAGCTGACGACGGAGCCTTCCTCGTCGGGGAGGCCGCCAAGAACCACGGCGCGGCAGACCCTCAAGCTGCCGCCTTCGGCTTCAAGCGCCTGCTCGGGGAAAAGTATGTAGTAGATCAGTTGATCTCATTCATAGATTGGACTGGACATGAATAAATCCTTCTACAGTACTACTAGATTCATTAATTAGTTCACCCAATGGTTCGTTTGATTTCAGGTTTAGCGGATTTCGCCACGAGGACATCCAGAGACTCGCCGAGCGTGTGCCGTACAAGATCTTAGAGAGTGACGCCGGTGGGGTTGACGTCGAGCTGAGGTCCACGGCCACCGGCGTGGCCAAGCGACTGCACGTCTCGACGGCCGCCGCCATGCTGGTCGCGCATCTCAAGGCTAGCGCGGAGACCTACCTCGGCCTCAAGGTTCACGACGCCGTCGTGATCGTCCCGGATTACTTCAGCGAGGGGGGCCGGGATGAGGCCATGGACGCCGCCGCCGAGTTCGCCCGCCTGACGACCGCCAGGATCATCGACGAGCCCACTGTCGCCGCCGTATCCCACGGAATCCACAAGTGGCTGCGCAACGAGGGGAACCTCCTTGTGGTGCATGTTGGCGGCGGCACCGCGGCTGCCTCCGTTCTGAGCTACCACGACGGCGTGTTCGAGGCCTGCGGGGTCAGGCTCCACCGGCGCCTCGGAGGAGATGACTTTGATCAGAGGGTCATGGACCACTTCGTGGAACTGATCCAGAAGAAGCATGGCCTCGACATCAGGAACGACAGGATCGCCCTAGGGAAACTGAGGGCAGAGTGCGAGCGTGCCAAGAAGGAGCTCAGCACTAGAGATGTTGCCCATGTCAGAGTCCCTGCAGGCACGGGCCTGTCGGAGCCGCTGACACGGGCCAAGCTCGAGGAACTCAACCATGATCTTTTCCAGAGAGTCGTCGAGCTGGTGGACAAGGTTCAGGTATGGCGAAGCAAAGTATCCGAGAACAAGGACTTGATCGATGAGGTTCTTCTTGTCGGTGGAAGCGCCAGGATCCCAATGATCCAACGCCTGATAAACAACTACTTTGAAGCCAAGAAACCCGTTACAGTTGAAGAGGAATCTCTTGTTTACGGAGGCGCGCTTCTCAACCAACCGTATGGAGATCGTTACGAGTGTATGGGAGTGGGTGGCCGGCGTCAGTATTGGCATATTTCGGACGTGTGTTACCCTCGAGACTCCATGTGATTTCTCACACTTTGATCCTTGGTATAGTGACATTTAGAAGCATCTTCACTGTTTAATCTGCACACTAATAACTTCTGTCCATATGGTCCAAGTTGTTAGACCTTCTAGGAATCATATTTTTTGCAATACAAATTGCCACCATACCTGATATTAAGGGTTTTCTGTCGCTTTTGTTTCAGGTTTGCATACAAAAGGTTGGGCTCACTTTGATACAAAATAGTGAATTTTATCTCTAAAATCCATTCCTCCTTGTTTCTTTGATACATACATTTTCACCATGATAACCGGTACATCCTCCGATGGCCAACATTATCTCCCCACCAATTAATATTGTGACATCTCTTTTATGATTCTTTTACAAGTTTTTTTTAATCTTGAAGATCGACAATGCATATGCTGTTATAGCTTGTTCTGTCGATTTCATAAGCACCAACTTGTTACGTTCCCGATCGTCTCTCAATACTCAGTTTGATACAGATGAACTGGTTACAAGAAATTTGGGGGATTGAGAGAGAGACAGAAAGGGGATCCAAGAAAACAGAGTCGTGCCGTTACAGATAACTTCTTCCCCACCCTGCTCCAGCGAGCAACACCTCTACTTAACCCCCACCTCGCCAGCCCATACTCCAGATGGACCTAAGCCTAAGCATAGTGTGGGTTCAGCCTGCGAGCCCGTTCTCCTCTTCGTGGCACAGGCACGTTGCCTCTTTCCTGTGACTCGGTCGGTGATGTAGTCGTGGGCGGCAGGTCAGCATCACGGTGCGTGACACTCTCCCCCGGTTGAAGACCAGCTTGTCCCCAAGCTGGAGCCCTGGGGAAGTGGTGCAGAAGCTCCGCTCGATCTTCCCAGGTCGCCAGGCTCGCCGGTTGTCCGCTCCATTGCACGAGCACTTGTGGTAGCGACTGTCCTGCCCTCTGATACAGTCTTGTTCCCAGCACTGCCACTGGCGCTGGCCTTGGTGTAGATGGTGTTGGTAGCTCACTCAGCACCTCTGTCTTGGGTGGTACTGCTCGACCCAGCTGCGACACATGTATCACTCGATGGATTTGGCATGAGTCCGGAAGGGCCAGCTTGTACGAAGTACCACCCACACGCTGAAGTACCTGAAAGGGTCCAAAGTAACGAAATGCGAGTTTGGGGTTAGCACGAGTAGCCATAGAGCGCTGGATGTATGGTTGCAGCTTGAGGTACACCCAATCATTAATAGCAAACACGTGCTCAGTGCGCTTCTTGTCTGCAGTAGCTTTCATCTGCTGCTGGGCACGAAGCAGGTGTTGCTGGAGTAATGCCATGGTGTCTTGCCGATTCCGGAGCCATTCTGCCAAGTCAGGGACAGCGCAATCCGCTGGGTCAATGATCCCGAAGTGCCGAGGACTATGACCATACAATACTTCAAATGGTGTCTTGCCCAGTGTCGAGTGAGGCGAAGTGTTGTACCAGAACTTTGCCAGATGCAACCATGCTTTCCATTTGGTCGGACAAGCGTGTGCAAAGCAGCGAAGATAAGTTTCCAAACACTGGTTGACTCATTCCGTCTGCCCATCGGTTTGAGGATGATATGCCGAGCTCATCTTCAACTGTGTTTGCGTCAACCGGAATAGCTCTCTCCATAGAGTAGAAGTAAAAACTTTGTCGCGATCAGAAACAATGGCCGCCGGCAAACCATGCAGTTTGTAAATATTGGAGATGTAGGTTTGCGCCACTTGATAAGCCGTGAATGGGTGGGAAAGAGGCAAGAAATGAGCATACCGAGAAAGCTTATCCACTACCACCAGGATACAATTGAAACCAGCTGAGCGAGGAAGCCCTTCGACAAAGTTCATAGTGACGGTGTGCCAGACATGAGGGGGTACTGGCAAGGGTTCGAGAAGCCCTGGGTAGCGACAGCGTTCTGGTTTGGCTTGCTTACAGATAGAGCAGGCATCCACAAACTGGCGCACCTGCTCCTTTAGTCCCGCCCAAGCAAACAGTGTACGAAGGCGGCGATATGTGACGCCAAAGCCTGAGTGACCTCCAATAGCACTGGCATGCAACGCTGATATAATTTGCTGCTGCAGATGAGAGTTATCTCCTACCCAAATGCGACCATTGAGCTTGATAATGCCCTCTTCCAATGTAAACCCATCAGGTGCCTTCACGGGATCCGTTGTCAGTTGGGTAAGTAGCTTCTGAGCATAAGGGTCTGCTCGGTAACCCAACTGCACTTTTTGAAGCCAAGATGGCAAGCAAATAGACACCGCTGCTAATTCACCCATGGCAGGTTGAGGACAACGAGAAAGTGCATCTGCAGCCCGGTTTTCCTGGCCCGTTTGTAAACCACTCGATAACGAAGGCCCAATAACTTGACCAATACCTTTTGTTGCCACGGAGTCGAGATCCTCTGATCTTCAAGATGAATCAGGCTTTTTTGGTCAGTGTGCGCCACAAATTTAGCCGGCTGCAAGTATGCCCGCCAATGATCGACCGCCATAATAATTGCCAAGGCCTCTTTTTCATATGTGGAGATCATGCTTGTCCGTGGGCCAAGGGCCTTGCTTAGGAAAGCGAGAGGGTGTTTGTTCTGAATCAACATAGCTCCAATCCCACGATCTGATGTATCTGTCTCAATCTCAAAAGGCTTGGAGAAGTCTGGGAGTGCGAGAACCGGCGCGGAAACAAGAGCTGCTTTTAGTGCTTGGAATGATTCATTCTCCAATTCCGTCCAACGAAACACCGATTGTTTCTTGAGTAGATCTGTCAATGGTCGGCTGATAATACCAAAGTCCTTGACAAACTTTCGGTAATAACCTGCCAGCCCAAGGAAACCACGGACCTCCTTGAGATTGACTGGTGTTGGCCATTTCTTGACTGCAGTAATATTTTTTTGATCAGTGTGCACTCCATCTGCGCTGATTTCGTGCCCCAGATAGACCAGGCTTGATTGCAAAAACTTGCATTTGCTCTTCTTGATTTTGAGCTGGTGATGTGCAAGGATCTGGAAAACTTCCTTTAGCAAGGCCAGATGAGATTCCAAGGTGGAACTGTAAATTAGGATATAATCGATAAATACCAACACGCCACGACGTAACAACGGCTGGAGAATAGTGTTCATTAAGCCCTGGAACGTGGCTGGTGCTGGTGTCAGACCGTATGCCATCACTCTAAGCTCGTAGTGTCCTTGATGTGTCTTGAAGGCCGTTTTGTGTTCGTCCTCGGGCCGCATACGGATCTGATGATACCCAGCCCGGAGATCGAGGCTTGCGAACCAACGAGCCCCAGCAAGCTCGTCTAGTAGCTCGTCGATCACCGGTAGAGGGTATCTATTCTTGATGGTAATGGCATTTAATTGACGGAAATCCACACAAAATCACCACGTCAAATCCTTCTTCAACACTAGGATCACTGGGGATGAATAAGGGCTAGTGCTGAACTTGATTATGCCTTGTTCCAGCATTTGAGCTACTTGTTTTTCCACTTCGTCCTTCTGAGCTGGGTTGAATCTATAAGGACGCAAATTCACTGGTTTTGCTCCTGGCAAAAGTGGAATGGCATGATCAAACTGACGAGATGGTGGCAACCCTTGTGGCTCCTCAAACAACGTTCTATATTCAGTCATGAGCGGTAACACTGGAGCAGGAAATGTCATGTCCACTTTATCTTGGTCTGGCTGCATCAAGGACAAGTGGATGACACGAGCCACCCGAGATTTCTGGAGGAGGGTCTACAGCTGGTCTGCTAACACTTGACTGCACTGCAATGGGTCAGAGTGAGCTCCTGAGAGAGAGATTGTGCGCCCACCAAGTTGAAAATTCATTTTCTGTTCTCCCCAATGCACGTTCATCGGACTATGAGATGAAAGCCAATCAAAACCCAAGATGATATCATAAGATCCGAGAGGCAAATTTTTGAAAGTGGTTCTGAATTGTACCCCTTGAGTCCACCACTCCACATTCTGCAGTTCATGTGTGCAGTGCATCATTCCTCCATTTGCCACCTTAACACGCATGGGAGAAATCTTGTTGCGAGTGTATGGCAATCGCTCCGCCAACTCAGCACTGATGAAGGTGTGTGAGCTCCCGGAATCAACCAACATTAACACTTCTTGGTTCTGCACCAGTCCTTGGAAGCGCATTGTAGTTGATCCTTGACTTCCCTCAACAGCTGCTGCCTATATGTGCATAAGCTCACTGCCGGTGTCGTAGCTGTTGGATGAGCGAGTGTTGCTGGTTCCTCCTGGGATTGAACCATGGCCAGCAATTCTTCCACCACATGTAGTTGCACAGTGGGGCCACAACGATGGTCGCGACCCCAACGTTCGCCACAGGTGAAGCAGAGACCACGATCTCGGCGGTATGCTCGCAGCGCGGCCACCTTATCATCCTGGGTAATAGGTCGCGGGGCCTCTCCCATGCGTCGATCATCCGCTCGTGGGCCTTGAGGAGGGGCACCGCGAGGTGGTAGTGGAAGCGGCATCGCTGTGCGTGGTACAGGGCGCGCCGTTGGCGAGAATTCCCCACGCCGTGAGTCTCGGTGAAATGACTCCAGCACTTCTTCCTGCAAAATGGCCAAGTCCACAGCAGTAGCAAGATCGAGAGGACGATGTAAAACAACAGCAGCTCTAATCTCTTTCTGCAATCCATCGATGAAATGTGTGACAAATAACGAAGGATCCCAAGAACTATGATGTGCTAGGAGGTTGTGCATCAAGGTGTTAAATTTACTAGCATATTCAAGCACTGTTCCTGTTTGTTGTAGTCTGTTAAAAGTCCTAAGATGATGTTGGAACTCGGCTTTCCCAAACTGCATGCAAATAGAATCTACAAATTCCTTCCACACGGGAAAGTGCAGGCGTGCCTCAGTCGATTGCAGCCAGGCCAGAGCATCATCGATGAAATACATAGCAGCGCAGCTAACCCAAGTGTCGGGGTGCATAGTGCAAACTTGAAAATAAGCCTCACATTTGAGACGCCATGCGCGTGGATTCTCTCCGTCAAATAGAGAAAAATCCACACGAGGCGGAGGAGGAAACCGAGACAAATTCCATCCCCTAGTAGCAAAATCGGACGAATCGCAACCGGTGCAAGGGAATTGGCACGTACCCTTGGCCGGGGCCCCCTTCCGATGACTGAGGGTCACCAGATCGGCCGCCCTGTTGGTTCGATGCGTCGCGGTGGCCGTATTGCCCAAGACCGTCGTCTCCCAGATTGGTGGCAGGTGCCCCAAGAGCGGTCGTCGCCGGTTTGGTCGGCGCGTATGTTGGTGACGCGTCCGCCGAGCGATGGAGGAGCGGTGGCAGGTCGGATGCCGTGGGATAGGTTGTTGACCGCGTGATGTCGAGGACGCGCGACCGTAGATCTCCTACCTCCGCACGCAGGGACTCCACCGAGCGCTCGATCACCGGTCGCCACGAGTTAAGGCCGAGCACTGCAGGGTGCATGTCATCGAGCTTGGCGTTCATGGAGGAGTCAGCGGCGGTGAGATCGGCAAGGAGCTTGGCTTGATCTTCCATGGCGACTGCTTTACCGTGTCTTGTCTGAATAATCGAGGGGTAACGGCCAGCCAGATTGGTGGAAGAAGAGAAAAAATTGATGGTGGGTAGATAGCTCTGATACCAGATTGTTATGTTCCCGATCTTCTCTCAATACTCAGTTTGATACAGATGAACTGGTTACAAGAAATTTGGGGGATTGAGAGAGAGACAGAAAGGGGATCCAAGAAAACAGAGCCGTGCCGTTACAGATAACTTCTTCCCCACCCTGCTCCAGCGAGCAACACCTCTACTTAATCCCCACCTCGCCAGCCCATACTCCAGATGGACCTAAGCCTAAGCATAGCGTGGGTTCAGCCTGCGAGCCTGTTCTCCTCTTCGTGGCACAGGCACGTTGCCTCTTTCCTGTGAATCGGTCGGTGATGTAGTCGTGGGCGGCAGGTCTGCATCACGGTGCGTGACACAACTTTCCTCCCGTGGATAACTTTTTGTCCTTCCAACTACTTATTCTTCGACATACTCAGTTTACCCCGGCCACCATAGCTGGAAGTAGTCACTCCGGTTTGCACACACACACACACTACCAACACCACGGGTAGCCCCAAATATTTATCAGCGAAGGCCTCTGTCAGAATATTTAGAGTGTTGTAGATTTACTCTAGTTCTTCTACTTGTGTGGATTGAAGAGAATAGTAGATTTGGTATCACTACCCAATTGTCCAGAAGCAAGATAGTATTCATATTTTTTTGAGGGAAACTTACTCGCTTTATTAATCAATGGCCAAATGTACAGGGATTAACATAATATCATGGGGATTTAAGAGCCACAGATGGCGCCCCGGGCCTAAACTAAGAGCATATCGAGCCAAGTTATGAGCTTCTGTGTTCGAGGTTCTTCCCTCATGGACAAAAGAAGTACTCTCAAAATCTGAACTATGACTGATAATCTCCTTAACAACAGAAGCATAACATCCGCCACTATCTTCCGCAATATCATTCACAACTTGCATGCAATCGCTCATAACCACAATTTTCTGGAGGTTAAGGTCTTTCGCAAGTGCAAGTGATTCTCGGCAAGCAAGTGATTCTAGGGTCGGAGGGTCAGTCACACCTAGGAACACCACAGCCGAAGAGCCAAGAAACCGACCATCAATGTTCCTAAAGATAGCAGAGACTGCTCCAACTAAATTATTCTTGGATACTACGCCATCTACATTGCCCTTTATATGGTCAGGAGGAGGGGTATCCACTTTTGATTAGAGCTACACATTGGACCGGAAGACCCCACTTGTGGAGACAGTTTAGGTATCAACGACAGTTCCGACAGGTAGCTCTACACAAAACCATGGGTGAACAACGGGCTTTGAAACTCGCCTTCATGAATTTCTTTCCGTCTGGCTATCCATATGGCTCACAAAGTCACCGGAACCCTAACAAAATCTTAATGGGGCAATGATTCCATCATGGTGAAAATCCACCTCTTTGCACCAAGTTCGGTTGTGGCACACATATGCTCAACAACTTCCTCATACGAAAGTGCCCAAACACACCTTGCCATTCCGCACTCGATCAAAGAGTAGTGCCATGAATCTTCTGCACCACATAGCGAACATATGCGCTTTTCTAGAGAAATCTTCATTACCTTGTTGCAAATGTGCATCAATCTATTTTC
Organism: Avena atlantica; assembly: GCA_910589765.1. NCBI lineage: Eukaryota > Viridiplantae > Streptophyta > Magnoliopsida > Poales > Poaceae > Avena > Avena atlantica. The sequence goes on along the minus strand of OU342735.1, from coordinate 480,995,652 downwards.
AGGCCTAAATTAATGAAGTCTAAACATACACGAGGCCTTAAATGAAGGCCCATATAGGCGGAGCGTGGAATGAAACATGGTTGTCAAGGTATGTTGGGTCACTTCGGCACTTCCAAACTCAAAGTGGTCCATCTTATATAGGTAATGCCTCATGCCAGAGGCCCATATAGGCGGACCGTGGAATAAAACATGATTGTCAAGGTATGTTGGGTCACTTCGGCACTTCCAAACTCAAAGTGGTCCATCCTATATAGGTAATGCCTCAAGCCAGAGAGAGCTCCTATATAGCGCTTGTTGTGTCTTCTAGGGAAGCAATGCCTCAAGCCATAACCTTAGGGCATGTACAACGCGTCGGCGCTAAGACAAGGCGCTATCAACTATTTTCTGGCCGATGGTCAGTTATGGGATACGATCTCGACCTATAGGCACTTAGTTTCAAACGTCCACGCAAAATAATGTGCTCGACACTTTGCTAGGATTTGGCCTACGACAAATGGGGTAGATTTAGATGGGAAACAAACGCCTCTAAGGTGGGCCTGCATTGGAGCTCTGGACTATTCCGATAGATGCTAGGATTAATTTCTGTCATTTTTCCCACTCAAGCGTCTAGTTCAGCGTCTGCCATTGATCATGCCTTGATAGGCAACCCATTAACACTCTCGACGACACTCTAGTCATGGTGGCCCATTTCATTTTTGTTCGGCCGCCCGCTGATGGTCCAGAATGTATATGTTACTTTTTTCCATTAGGTTTTTCTACTAATTCAAAAAATTGGTGAAATCGGAAAATCTTCCTAGGTTCAAAACAATGGCCACAAATTCAAAAATTATTAATGAATTTAAGAATATTCATGAATTTTAAGATATATTTATAAATTAAAAAAAATATGTTAACACATTTGAATATCTAGAAATTTAAAAAGATACCCGTCAACTAAAAAATGTTCATATTTTTTTCATGGATTTGAAAAGTGTTCACAAATTTGAAAAAAAGTTCACAAACACAAATAAATAGAAAATAAAGAAAAAACCCAAAAAACCAGGAAAAGATAAACAAGTGAAACAAGAAAAAAACAAAATAAAAAACAACTAAAAGATTTTGGAAACATCCCACATCTAGATTTAAACTAAAATACTCCCTCGGTCCCAAAATAGATGTCTTAGATTTATTAAAATTTGGATGAACCATTATACTAAATAGTGTCTAGATTTATCCAATTTTTGACAAATCTAAGACATCTATTTTAGAACGGAGGTAAATTTTGACAAATTTGAGACATCTATTTTGGGATGGAGTAAGTACAACATATATAGACCGGCGAGTACTCGCGAGACTACCTTTCTATCCTGTCTACCATTATATAGGGCTCGGCGCTTCTATTACGAATGCAACATTGACATGCTCATGTAACTCATGCTTCTTTTTCTCCGTTCGTTGCCATATATCAATGTCACAAAAAAAAATTGTTCTTAAAATTTTAAAAATAGATTTTGAAAAAAGTCAGATCTGAAACATGTTCAAATTTTGAAAATGTTCGGTTTAGAAAAAAACATATTTTGAAAACTTTTATATTTTAGAAAATAATCAGATGTGAAAAATAGTTAGATCTAAAAATATTTCTGATTTGAAATTGTTGAAATTTGAAATTTATTCAAAAATGAGAATTGTTCACATATGAAAATGTTTAGACTAAAAAGCAGAAAAATGGAAAAAAATAAAAAGATAAATTATTACTAAACCTAAACATAAAATCCAACATAAATAAGAACAACTCAAGGAGATCTTGTAAAAGAACGGCCCATAGACGCAAAAAACATGTTTTTCGTATTTGTCCACGCCGGTGCAAACGAAAGCGAAAAATAGGTTTACACATTTTTAGCATCTTCATATCAAAATGGATAGGATAAAAACATACGCAAATATTTATAATATGACATCACACAATAATCATCTTGTTCAATTTAAATTACGACAATGGTATAAATCAAATATTAAATAAATAATGAATGGTTCCAAGGACAAGTAATTGTTCTTCTCACACATACATAAAGAGGAAATCAAATGAATAAGGGAGGTAGATATTGGCGGACTAGTGGTGCTTGATGAGATCATTGTTAACCTAGGTATGCGATCGGGATTCTTTGTGGTTGTACTCGGCTACCAACATTGTCATAGAAAAACTCTACGTTTAACCCCCTCTTATCCTCGATGATCATGTTGGGAATGATCACACAACATGTCATGATGTTGTGGAGGTTTTTTTGCCCCACTAACGAGTAGGACCTCGAACAATTGCAAATCTTGCTTGCAAAACACTAAAAGCTCTTTCGATGCCCTTGTGGCATGCCTCTTGAGTCGCGGAAAAACAGATTCCTTCCTTGTTTTGGCTCATGAATGGTCTTCAGGAAAGTTGATCACGGAAGATATGTGATGTTGGTGTATAGTAGCCCATTGTGTATTCATTGTTCATAATTTTATAATTGCAAGTCGAAGCATCTCCATTAGCTAGTCTTGCAAATATATGGGATCTACTCTCTTGTTTCATAATATAAGATGTTTTAGCTTTGTGAAAGAAGTGTATCTAGACCTCTTTTAGTGTGTAGGTTCGGAGTGATTAGGAGTAAACCTACACATTAAAAAAGGTCTAGATACACTCTTTTCATAAAACTAGAACATCTTATATTATGAAACAGAGGGAGTATGCAACACATTGATGTTATTTAGTGATACCGACTATCCAAAGAAGCAAGGCCAAATCCACAAGTCCTACGATGCCACGATCTCAAGCACAATGGTAGAATCACGATTTTTACCACACTATTTTCCATGCCATGCCTTTGGGCAATTCTTCCACCTCTAACGCATACAATCAACACTCCCAAGCATGCCCACCCAACCTCCTTTTGCATTCATTGATATCAATCTTTTTGTATCTTCTTTATTGGGAGCTTGAAGATACACCAGACCAAACAATCAGATGATGACCTTGGAAAACAACCGCACGGACTCAAAGTTTGTATATTCGCCAATGCATATGTACTCATTGGTATAGTCTAGGGGGATGCCATATGCGATCACATGCATGGATGCTGAGATTTTCTAATAGGAGCCAAACCCAAGAAGGATGGTGAAAGAGTAATTACCCCTATGGGTGGTTTTGGTGATTAATGACAATCCCTATGGACTAATGTTTTCACTGAGTTTTATATGAAGAAATATTCCATAGGTCATGCTTGTATTCTATGTTTTGGATTCAAGTATGGATGCCATGAAGATAAAGATATACCTTGAGTATTGGCATCAAGATCATCGAGTTTAAGATAAGAATATGATATGATCAAGATCTTGAGAGTGAGATCTCAATAGAAGAATTCAAGATATGGCTCTAAGACGGTGTCATGATAACCTCATTAGCCGAGCTATGATTGACTAAGATTTAGAGCATGTAATCTAATTAAGAGTTCTTTATGTATCTCAAGATATTGATATGGAGCATGAGAAGGTACATGGTTGACCTATACAAAGAGTGAAGAGTGACTTCAAGTTGGTCAAACACATGAAGCATAAAGAATGTACCACATGGATCTTGTGGTATGGTTGAGAATGGCAAGTTCAAGATAAGCATCTCGAGAAGATCATTTGCTTGAATCTCGCCTTCCATATTGGTGATAATGGACATGTGAAGACATGTATTAATGAAGCTATCCAATAGTGGTGTATGGGGGAGCAAATTAGGAGTCTTCACGAAGCAACAACAATCAAGTGATGCATTCCGGCTTGGATGGAGATTGAAGTGTTGTCATTAAGATCAAGCGGGATGTGCAAGGCAAAGGTATGGCATTTCTAGGTTTTCCTTTTAACGGTCTCAAGGTGGTTGTTGGGAGACCGGATTATAGGATACATAGTCTCACTATTAAGAGGGGCTTTCGGTTGGGTAACTTGATCACATCGTCATAGGAAGCTCAATCCTTTGCATACTTTGCATCTTTCTATTTTGTTGCTTCTTGGTGTTTCTCCATGTGAGGTTCTTTAGCTTGTTGCTAGCTCTTCAACAAGCCCAAGTTCATCGAAAACGGAATTCGTATGCATCTTCTATGGCGTTTTCCAGTTTGAAGGTTTTATCGGTTCTTCTTATAGGGAGGTTTCTTACCTTTATTCATTTGGTTATATCCTCCTCTATTGGACTATGATGTTTCTTTGCACCATCTTGTAGGGCTTGTTGTCCTCATCAAAACAAGCCCAAAATCATCGTAATAGGATTCTGAACGCAAAAGTTATCGCCGTTTTCGTGTGCCATGTTTGGTTCCAGCGGAATTCCGGCGGGAATTCCAGCGGACCGAGTCTATGGCCGGAAATTCCGGCGACCTCCGGAAATTTCCTGCAAACCGCTGAAAAAATGTTCTGTATGTTGTTTCAGTTTGTACCGCGGTTTTGACCGGAAATTCTGGCGGCTGATCCGGCGGTGTCGGTTTCGTCGCCGGAACGTGTTCGCCCAGCGCATCTTGCTTCCAACGGTCATCCCCCTTGAAGGGGTATAAAAGGGGGGCTTCTTCCCCAAAGTTATAAGGCTCTTGAGCACGTTTTTGACCTCCATTGTTGACCCCTTTGAGCTTTCTTCCTCTCCCTTCCCTCCTATGATTCTTGCATCTTTTTGAGGGCTTTGAAAGAGGAGATCTAGATCTACAATCCCTACCAATCAATTTCTTCTCTAAGTGAGGGGAACCCATTAGATCTAGACCTTGGAGTCATTTGTTGATTTCCACCATTGTTCTTCCTCTCTAATTCCTCCCTAGCACTTGTTGCTTTGGTGGGATTTGAGAGTGGAGGATTTGAGCACCCTTGGTGTTCTTGCTTTGCATTCTTGCATAAGTGTTGAGCTCTCAATTACGATTTGTTCGAGTGAGAGACCGTGAGCTTGTTACTCTTGGAGGGTGACCTCCTAGTTGGCTTGGCGGTTGGTACCGCATTGTCCTCTTCGTGGAAGATTATGAAGAGACCCGGGCTTCTCCTTCGTGGAGCTTGTGAATTGGTTGTGGAGCTTGCCATATCCGGAGTGGAGGAAAAGCTAGCCATAAGGAAAGGGCTTATTCCTTCGTGGGATAGACTCGAAGAAGAAGGTGAGCCTTTGTGGTGCATGAGGAATCCTTCGTGGAACCTCACACACCTCCAACGTGACGTAGCCCCCTTCCCAAAGGTGGTGAACACGAGAACACATCTTCGTCTCCGTGTGCCTCGGTTATCTCTATATCTGAGCTTAGTTTCCTTGTGATAGCCATCGAGCTTGAAGCACTTATATCTTGCTTATCACTTGTGGTATATTTATCTTGTGCTATATTGCTTAGCTTAATTTGTTGTTGGTGCACTTAGTTGAGCCTAGTGTATTTAGGTTTTGTGCTTGTAAAATAAACGTTAGTTTAATTCCGCATTCTATCAAGCCAAAACCGTAATAGTTTTGAAATTGCCTATTCACCCCCCCCCCCTCTAGGTGACATCTCTATCCTTTCAATTGGTATCAGAGCAAGGTCTCTCATTTTTTAGGCTTCACCGCCTAGAGTGTAAAGATGTCGGCTAGTAGTATAGTGCACAATGACACAATTATCTTTGATGGCACAAATTATACTTTGTGGAGAAATTGCTTGCTTTATAATCTTCGGACCTTGTGTCCAAATATTGAGAGATTTATAGATGTAGGTTTTTCTCCTCCGATGGATCCTCAAAATCTATCTATAGAGGATGAGAAAAATTTACATCTCGAAGCTCAAGTATCTAATGGGCTTATTTTCTCTTTAAGCCCCGCAGTTAATTTGTTCTTGACGATTGTAAAGCGCAAGTCTTCTCATGATAAGTGGACCAAGCTTAAAGAAATATTTGGTGGTCCCATCTCTAATATTGTCGGTGGTTTCTCCGAGGAGATCTCTTTTCCTTCACATCATGAAGAGCTCCAAGTTGCTTCCACCTCTAGGCGCGATGAGTTCTCATCTTCACCCACTTCACCAACGTGTGGCAAGACACAAGGTAAAGATATGGTGAGTGGTGTTGGGAATTGCAATTTTGATATTGTGCTCGCTAATGATGATCCTTCATCTCTATCCCATTGCAATGTTTATTCTTTGGACTTAAGCACTTCTTGCAACAATAATGCTATATCCCCTTGTGTTGCTAGTCCTTTTATATCATCTAGAAATTATTTGAGTACTAGTGTAGATTATATGCTTGATTTGCCTTGTTCCCATGAACAAAATGCTTCTATTTCCTCTAGTTGTTTATATAACAATGTAAAGGAAATCAAACATTCTATGGAGCAAGACATGACCATGAATGAAGATTCAATAATATCCTCATCTTCATCCTCCCGTGATTATATGTGCCTTATGGCAAGAGGATCAAAGGTATCTCCTACTTTGGATTCAAATATATCTTCTAAAGATAATATCAATGATAATGATGATAGTGATGATGACATTGATGAGGATACTGGTGCTCTCTTTCTTGAGTTGACTTTTTTGTGTGCCTCTCTTCGTGGTAATAATAAGGTCGTTACTTGTCTCAAACACGTTATGGAAACCATAACTAAACAAACGGGAACCATAGAGGAGTTGGATTTCCAACTTGATGATGGGAGTCGGAGATTCAATCTCCTTAAGCAAGATCTTGTCGAGGAGAAGCACACTAATTGTCTCCTCACACAAAAAATTGAATCTTATGAGCTTGAAAAGTAAAATTCTATTAATGATGCTTGTGCTACTAACTCTAATTCTTGTGAAGCATCTACCCTAAAGGAGAACGTTGAGCTAAGGGCTCAACTTGAGTTGCTAACTAGCAAGTATAGGAAATTGGAAGAAAGTCATGAAAAGCTCCTGGGCTCTCATAATGATCTTCTAATCTCCCATGATGGGATAATGTTAGCTCGTGAGGCAAGTATTGCCAAGGTAACATCTTGTGAGCCTCTTTTGGACATTAGCACAACTTCTACTCAAAATGCTATTTTGCCATGTGATAGTCCTAGTAATCCTTCTATCCATACTATTGATAAACCTTGTGTTGGATTACTTGCTTTGCCTTGTTGCTCTAACAATGAAGCTTCTACTTCCTCTAGTACTTGTATTTCTACTAACCATGTAGAGGAAATCAAAGAGCTCCAGGTCCAAGTCACTTCCTTGAGGAATGACTTGGAAAAGAGTCATGAAGGGAAATCCACACTCGATAATATTTTGACTGTGCAAAAATCCCCAAATGATAAAAGTGGACTTGGATTCAACTACAATAACAAGAACAAGTCCAAGAGAAACAAGAAGAAGGGCCAAAACCAAGTCAAGAATTTGGCCAAGATTATTTGCTTCAAGTGCAAGGTTGAAGGACATCATGTAAGATCTTGTCCATTGAAGAAAAATCACTCGAGTGAGAAGCAACAAGGGAAGCGGACACAAGTACAAGGTCAAGCCTAAGTTGAAGTTAGGCCACTTCTGAAGAAGAATCAAGATAATGCTCCCCAAGCCAAGAAATCAATGAAGAAGAGAAAGGGGAGCACTTGTTGCTACATATGTCGTGTGAAGGGGCACTTTGCCTCTTCATGTTCAAACGGTACATTATCTAATCCTATCATTATTAATGATGATTATTCTCTTGGGAAGGATAAGGATGACAATGTGTTTGCCAAGTTTGTTGGAACTCAAAATGGTGTCAAGAAAAGAACCATTTGGGTTGCCAAGCTATTGTGACTAACCTCTTAGGACCCAACTTAGTTGGGGACCAACAAGCTCAAACTTGATCAATAGGTGTTTTTGGAGGGCATTGGAGACTTGGCTAACTCATGAAGAATTAAGGGATCTTTATACATTATATTTGATCAAGCCAAGTCATTAGGATTATCTTATCCCTATCTTATATCCAATGCGCCTCTTCGCGGTAACTTGTAGTAAACTCATTTATATTGTAAGTTACTTGCCCTTTTACATGTTTTGGTTTTGTACCAAGTATGTGTTTGTATTTGGTGTTCCTCATGCTTGCTTATTTTGTGTATTCAAGTATGTCTAGGTATTTGGCACATCATTTACTCGTGTATTTTGTTTTGAGCCTCTAATGCATCTTGATGATATCTTATTTGGCTATTTTTGAGTGGTTAATGGAACATCCCATATTGGGGGAGTGATATGACTCGCGCATCTCTCAATCCTTAAAATGTGTGCATGTGAGTACTACCACTTAGTATTGATATTGCAAGCTTATCTAGTCACTATGTGGTGTGTCATACTCATAAGAAAATCAAATTCTAAATGTCCATTAATTCTCTCTAGTTGAGATTGCTTTTCCTCTTATTAAGAAAAATTTAATATCACATTATGGGGGGAGTAATATGCTTCTTTTGCATATCACAATCCTAGGAAATGTGAACATATGAGGTAGTGCCACTTAGAGTTGATATTGTTGATTATCTTTTTTCTAGGTGGCATGTTGGCTCAAACAAGGTCCTATTTTTGTTAGAAGCTTTTATTGCTCGTCTTTTTGGTCTTTGTTTGAGCAAGAAATTCTTAATGCGGTCTTCCTCAAATACATATCTCTATATCTTTTTGGGAGACCATTTGCTTCAAGTTATTCTAATCATTTCTTTGCATGATTGTGTGACTAGATTGAAGCTATCAAGAATCTCTATCTTTGCATAGTGCTTAATCTTTTTATTCCTATCCTATGCTTTTTATTGTGAAGATTTATCTTTAATATCCATGCAATATACCATCGGAAATCAATTCCAATACACTCATTGTCTTTGACAATTGATATACTTATGAAAGGATATGGATGTCGCCTAGAGGGGGGTGAATAGGCGATTAAAACTTTTCCTAGAGTGGCTCAACAAAGACGGAATAAAACTAGTGTTTACTTTGTTAAGAACAACCTAGAACAACTAAGGTTCACCTATGTGCACCAACAACTTATGCTAAGCAATACAAGCAACAAAGTGATAGCAAAATATATATTACTTCAAGCACAAAGTCTATCACAATGTAAAGTGCATAAGTAAAGAGCTCGGGTATAGAGATAACCGAGGCACGCGGGTACAACGATATTTTACCGAGTTCCTCCCAACATGGAGTACGTCTCGTTTGGAGAGGGGGTGGTATCAAACCACCAACGCCACAAAAGGCCTCCCTTATTCTCTGGTGAATCTCACCCCAACGGGATCGATCCACACTTCCACTATCGGTGCACTTGTCGGTGGCAACCGGAACCTCTCACAAGGTTGGGGCACTTCTCCACAACTTAATTGGAGGCTCACAACAAACGCCACCAAGGCCACAATGCCAACAAGGCCACAAAACCGTCTAGGGTTCCAAGAACCCAAGAGGGACAATCTCCAATGAGTAACTCAAACCAAATCCTCCGAGGAGAACACAAACCGATGCACCAAATGCAAATGGCAAGAACACCACAAAAGTGTTCAAATCCTTCTCTCCCAAATTCCACCAAAGCTACAAAAGCTTATGGGGGAATAAGAGAGGAAGAACAATGGAGGAAATTCACAAAAGAATCCAAGATCTAGATCCCAATATGTTCCCCTCACTTAGAGGAGAGATTGATTGGTGGGATTGTAGATCTAGATCTCCTCTTTCAAATCCCTCAAGAATATGCAAGAATCATCGGAGGGATTGAGAGAAAGTAAGATCAAGAAGGTCAACAATGGAGGGGAAAACTTGCAAGAATGGTTAAGGAACCATTGGGAAAGAAGGCCCCTTATATAGGTCCCTCCAAAATCCAACCGTTGCATCCTAAAAACGCGATTCCCGGCACTACCAGACTTTTTCCCGGTACTACCGGACTTTCCCGGCACTACCGGACATTCCCTGGGGTTCCTGAGGCGCCAAACGCATTTTTCTCTGCGCTCCCCGGTACCAAAATGCGGTACTACCGGATCCCGGTACTACTGGATCCTGGTCCGGTACTACCGGTCATCACAGAACGAAAACAACCATAACTTTTGCATCCGGACTCCGATTTCGATGATCTTGGGCTCGTTTCGAAGAGGACAACAACCTCTACAAGATCATGCAAAGAAACATCATAGTCCAGCAAGTGAGTATAGATCCAAATTACAAAGTAAAAACCTTTTGTCGCACTAGGTACTAAAATGCGGTACTACCGCTTTTTGGTACCTAGCCCGGCAATGGCTTTTGGAAACTTGTCAAAAACCTTCTGCCGTGCTAGGTACTAAAATGCGGTACTACCGCATTTTGGTACCTAGGAGGTCAGTGGCATTTGGCAACTTGCCAAAACCTACTGCCGCGCTAGGTACTAAAAATTCAAACCACTATAACTTTTGATTGGTAACTCCGATCGACTCGATTCCAATTGCGTTGGAAAAAGGATGAAATGAGCTACCCTATGAAAGGTGAAAATATTGGTTATCATCAAGTGAGAATGTATCATGTATAATAATGTGAGATACCTCACTTGGTGAGAAACCGAAAAGCCGCCAAGATCAAAATCGCAACAAGATACAAACGGAAGATCCGATTTTGATGAACAAGAGCTTGTTATGGACATTACCACAAGCTCTATATCATCACATGGATAAGACCAAGTAACAACCAAATATGATGATGCAAATATGCAAAGGTTTGAGCTCTCTCTGAACGAAGTGAACGAGTTACTCATTCGAGAGCCCCTCTTGATAGTGCGGCTATCTATCCTAAACCCGGTCTCCTACTAACAATATGAGACCGACAAAAGGGAAATCCTATCAATATTATACCTTTGCCTTGAGCATTCCACTTAAGCTTGATGTATACGATCTTGCCCTTCTCAAGATGTAACGCCTTTCTTAATTCCTCATCATCGATCCATGATCACCGGGAATGGCAAGCATCAAACATGAGATCTTCTATGGATATTGCATTTTGAGCTTGCACAACACATCTTCTTCTCATTTCATCGACCTTGAATCCAACACATGATCCAAGCGATGCTAATGGACAAATCCTACAAGTATAACTTAATACACACAGTATTCCATAAAGATTGTCATTAATTACCAAAACCACACATGGGGGCCCACATGTTATTTCAACTTATGTGTGGTAGCATTTGTGGATCATCTTCACCTTGGATTTCACCTCTTATTGCCTTTTTTCTTTTAAAAATTTGTTGTGGCTCCCATTGGCTTCCTTGGTTTTTTAACATCTCTTTGATGATGTTTTTGATTATTATAAAATGTGTTTTAGTGGAAGACAAACCTTTTCTTCTCAAAACCTTGTGCCATTGTGAAAAGTGTTAAGGGTTTGGTTTATTTGTTGAAACCTTGCTCTTTTGGGAGTTTGTTATCTCATTCTTTCTTCTCTATTTTATTTGCTTCAATGAGATAAATCCTTGAGTATTTTTGTTTTTATTTCATCTTTTTGCTCAATAGTTTTTGCTTAGTTCATTGGTTGAACTTCGTTGAACAAATCTTGTGTTGATTTGATTCTTTGATATAGTTTGGGCAACAAATGTATTTTGTCACACCTTGTATGTCTTCTTGAATATTTTGGTGTTTTTCCAAATTATATCTTCTTTGGATAATGAAAGTCTCCATGTGTTTGCTTTTTTTGATCCAATATATAGGGTATACTCCATCAAATCCTTAAACGGCTAATATGTGCATGAAATTCAAATTTCATCTCTAAATATGTACATATTTTTATGGAGTGTGTCCTATGTGTTATGGTTAGTCTAACCACTTTGGACCCAATAAGTTTGGGGACCAATATGTACTTAAATGTTGTTTTAGGTACATTGGAGATGCAATGGATGCCTGTCTCGTCTATAAGGAAAGTGTTGTCACCACATGATAATTGGATCCAAGCTAGGATGATCAAAAAATTCTTATCTACTACATCATACCATTGCTATCTCGGTAACAAGTATCTTATTCATGCATAATATTCTTTCATCCAATCTCTTGTAGGTTGCATCTTGGCATGAATTTATCCATTTGTAAATGTTGCGGTTCTTGCAAGGATCTTTGGAAGACTTCTTTATCCTTATTGCTTATGTGAGCAATTTGAGATGATGCATATAATGGGGAGTATATAAAATCATGTTCATGATTCACCAATTCCAAATATGCCTTCTAGCAATTTATTGCATATCAATTCCTCAAGGTACTCTCATGTGCAATATTGTTGAAATTGCTTTGAATCCTTCCTTGTGCTACTTGTTTCCTTTCTCAAAGTATCCCAACTAGCATTTGTTCCCTTAGTGTTAGTTATGATGTTTTTGAGGTTTTTCTTTTTTCTTTGGTGAAGTTCATTGATATACCATAAGATAAAATAGAGCCATGGGCTATATATGCACTTAAGCAAAAAATATCATGTTTGGTATATCTTATGACTTCCTCTTGGATATCATGTTTTCTTATTTTATTAACCTCTTATGTATGGTTGTTTATTTGTGGATTATTCTCATGTTTTGTACACTTATAAACTTATATACACGAGAGTGTTAATCTCTCGCCTTGATATCGTCGCTCTTTGCCGACCATATCTCTTATCCTCTTGGTTTTTAATGGTATTGGCAAGGTCTTGATTTATGAGTGCTTGGTTTACTTTAATTGCATCTTCATGCACTCATATCTCATATTTGGTTTATTTTGGACTTAATCTTGTCTTGACAAGTGTATTTATTTATATCTACTCCTTGTATCTTGGTTGTGTTCTAAATAATATAGAGGGAGTGAGGATTCCATGTTTGTGCATATTGTATTCAAATACAATAATTAAAATTTATGCACGAACCTTGGGGAGCTTCCTTATTTCATTTAGAGCACTATTTGTCCATTTGATTTTTTGGATCATTGGATTGCTTGCTTCATCCGTTGAAGTTTCTTCACCGTTTTATCCTTGTAGAATTCTTTGATCCTCAATATAGATTGATTTCCTCCAAATATTCGTCATTGGATATGTGCATTTGATTTCACTCAAATTATGAGAAATGCACACCTTGGGGAGGAACTCATACTATATTGGCCTTCTAACTTTGTCATCCATTTTGGCACTTGTTATCAATGGGGGAGAAGTTTAGAGGGTTTAAGGGAAATGGTTTTATACTTAAGATTGGTTTGTTCTCAAGTGTTTGCCTTTCATGCATTTCATCTTTATTATGTTTTGCATGGTTGTATATATTGTGTAAACTCTCCCAAAGTTTATTCTTGACAATGTATGCAATGAAATTCAAGTTCATCACACATGCATATATTGTGGGGGAGTTTGCTCTATATATGTTGGTTCTACTCACATCTCTTGCATTAGTTGTAGTTTGTGTAAGTAGAAACGGTTTTGATATGTGCTAGTAGCTTTATGTTACTTGACCATATCAAATGCAACCTCTTGTACACAACTTATTCTCGGATAAGCTGCGTATTTGTTTCTAATATTCATTATATAAACCCTCTTGTTGTGATTGTCATCAATTACCAAAATGGGGGATATTGAAAGAGTAATTGCCCCTGTGGGTGGTTTTGGTGATTAATGATAATCCCTATGGACTAATGTTTTCACTGAGTTTTATATGAAGAAATATTCCATAGGTCATGCTTGTATTCTATGTTTTGGATTCAAGTATGGATGACATGAAGATAAAGATATACCTTGAGTATTGGCATCAAGATCATCGAGTTTAAGAGAAGAATATAATATGATCAAGATCTTGAGAGTGTGATCTCAATAGAAGAATTCAAGATATGGCTCTAAGACGGTGTCATGATAGCCTCATTAGTTGAGCTATGATTGACTAAGATTTAGAGCATGTAATCTAATTAAGAGTTCTTTATGTACCTCAAGATATTGAGATAGAGCATGATAAGATACATGGTTGACCTATACAAAGAGTGAAGAGTGACTTCAAGTTGGTCAAACACATGAAGCATAAAGAATGTACCACATGGATCTTGTGGTATGGTTGAGACGGGCAAGTTCAAGATAATCATCTCGAGAAGATCATTTGCTTGAAGCTCGCCGTCCATATTGGTGATAATGGACATGTGAAGACATGTATTAATGAAGCTATCCAATAGTGGTGTATGGGGGAGCAAATTAGGAGTCTTCACGAAGCAACAACGATCAAGTGATGCATTCCGACTTGGATGGAGATTGAAGTGTTGTCATTAAGATCAAGCGGGATGCGCAAGGAAAAGGTATGACCTTTCTAGGTTTTCCTTTTACCGGTCTCAAGGTGGTTGTTGGGAGACCGGGTTATAGGATACATAGCCGCACTATTAAGAGGGGCTTTCGGTTGGGTAACTCGATCACATCGTCATAGAAAGCTCAGTCCTTTGCATACTTTGCATCTTCCTATTTTGTTTCTTCTTAGTGTTTCTCCATGGGATACATAGGCGGCCCATCATTGATCCACGCCGCTTCTTAATGTCGTGGAGCAAGTTGTCGATGTCCGAATCGTCCAAAGATGACGAGTCCTCGAAAAACACTGCCACTCATCCTCATGCCGAACTCATCTACGAGAATCCTATATCAAACCAAATCAACCTCTCTAGAACTCGAGAACATACCGAACAAAATATTACCGTGGCTGGCTCGATGCGGTCGATTCGGGCGGCTCCCGCGTCGGTAGAGGACGTGGACCAAACCAGCAGCTCCATCGTGAACAGATCTGGCCGCCTAGGTCGACGACGCAGCAGGATCACACCTCCGCATCCATGGCAGCCGTCGCCTCTGTGCCTTCTGCCACTGAAAAAATATGAGATCACCAGCGAGGTTCGACCTCCAAGCAACACGGCGGGGTGTGGGACAATCGACGGTGGCAGAGTGTGGGTAGAGGGAGCCAAAAACTAGCATGAGAGGCGGCGGAAGCGAAGGCAGCGAAAGTGGAAGATGATATACGGAAGCGCGAGCGGGGAGGGGAAATTTCAAGGCACTATTTTTCAACGCGAATAGATGTCGTGCAGCCGAGTGTAGAGGTTGGTAAGGATTTTTTTCGGGCCCCTTAAAAAAATTGCAAATCGCGCGCTTCTACGGGGTCTGCTTGGGCCTTTTTGTCGAAAACTAACGTAAAAGAACACGACAACCAAAAACAAAACACAAAAACCATAAAACCAAACAAGTAAACCCCCCCAGAACCTTCTATTTTTTAAAAAAGCCCAGAACCTTCTAGAAGCTCCCAATATCGGAGAAGATGGGCCGGCCTAGCATAGGTTTACCGTCCATCCTTCGCCCCGGCCGACGCCGACCAGGAGAGTAGCAAGAACGTCGGTGCCGACGTCGACGGTGCTGGTCTGCTCCGTTCCGCCAGGCGGCGGCACCAGATACGAAAAAATATCGCTCGCAGAGAAAAAACAAGGCTAACAAATTGACCAGATGCAGCAGGCGCCGTTGCGTCACTGACAATCGAGGCCCACCTTAGAACCAACAGCTACAGAAGTAGAGTTTCCTCTTGACACCGGAGAAGTCCAGTTCACTCCCCCTCCGCGATACGATCCCATCCCCTCCGCATCCGCAAGGCACCGCGCCGACGCCGATCGGCCCCCACCCCAAGCCCAGGGCGGCTGGGCGGGCGCGCGAGCGAGAATGAAGGCTCTGGGCACCGACCTGCTCCCGGGCTCGCGCCTCCTCCGCGCCGCCGTGCTCGCATTCGCCTGCGCCGCCGCCTTCCTCGTCGGCTACCGCTGGTCCGGCGCCTCCACGAGCCTCCTATTCTTCTCCTCCTCCTCCTCATCATCATCATCGTCCCGCCTCTCCTCTCGCTCCCCTTCCGTCGCCATCTCCCCCAACTCAAACGTCTCCTTCGACCCGTCCCTAATCCCCACCCCCGCAGCTGCTGTTCCTGCTCCATCTAGTACTCCCAATGCCTCGCCACCGCCTTCAATGCCACCGCCGACACCGCCGCCGCCTCCTCCCTTCCCTCCTCCTCCGCCGCCACCGCCCCCGCCACCACCCGCCCGCCTCGGCATCGTCGGTGACGACGGCGCTATGCGCGACGACTTCGACATCGGCGCCCTCTCCAACGACACCGATCTGGCCACCGACGAGGACGCGCCGCAGGAACATGTCAACACGGCCGCCGCCGGCGGGAACAGGGTTCCGGTTGGGAAGTTCCCGGCCTGCCCCGACAGCATGAGGGAGTACATTCCCTGCCTCGACAACGACGAGGAGATCAAGCGGCTGCCCTCCACTGAGCGCGGTGAGAGGTTTGAGCGGCACTGTCCCGCCAAGGACAAGGCTCTGAGCTGCCTCGTGCCGGCCCCCAAGGGGTATAAGGCTCCAATTCCCTGGCCTCGGAGCAGAGACGAGGTGAGCATTTGTCTTCACCCTTGCTATCTCCCATTGGCGAAGAAGCTTCGTGTTTTATGGCAGTCAAACATGGCTTTGTACCGTAGTAAATTGTTTTTGGGTTTCTGCTAGCACCTCTCTGCACTCTGCACAGGGTCTGTTGGTTAACTTAGGTTTTGTTTGCATGAACTAGATATGATTCAAGCAACATCTGATGTATGCAACTATTGCTACACAAAACCAACTGATTCGGATTATTTTTCCAGAGACCGCAGCATCAATGTAAATAAATTTCTGTAATGTAATTTTATCCTGTGAATTGCAGGTGTGGTTCAGCAATGTACCTCATACACGTTTGGTTGATGACAAAGGAGGGCAGAATTGGATTACCAAGGCTAAAGATAAATTTACGTTTCCTGGAGGAGGAACCCAATTCATACATGGAGCAGATCAATACTTGGATCAGATATCTCAGGTCTGCCTAGATTATACTATAAATCACTTAGAACTTCATCTGTTTTAGAAACAGAAAAGAGCAACTTAAATTGCTCAGAACAGGAAAACTGAAAATAAACAAGTAGTCCTTACAGAGTGTTTAAATGAAAACAGAAGTTAAAACATATGTGTTCTACATGTGTCAGTGCTGAACAGGAATATGCAGAAGACAAATAAACAGTTAAAGGTTCATGGACTACATCAGTAGTTTCTGTTGCTAAAACCTCTACCAACTACCATTACACTGAATCTTAGTAGAAACATTGCTTCTCTCTGTTTATCCAGATGGTACCAGATATTGCATTTGGCTCTCACACTAGAGTTGTTCTGGATGTTGGCTGCGGGGTGGCAAGTTTTGGCGCATACTTACTTTCGCGTGATGTGTTGACATTGTCGATAGCTCCCAAAGATGTTCATGAGAATCAAATACAGTTTGCTCTTGAACGTGGTGTTCCCGCAATGGTGGCAGCATTTGCAACACACCGACTATTATATCCCAGTCAAGCATTTGAGATTATCCACTGCTCCCGCTGCAGAATAAATTGGACTCGTGACGGTGAGCTGATGTATAGCTGTACTTAGTTTCTTTCTTGACAATGCGCCTAAGCAATACCTACTTCATTCCTCTTCTTGATAATCCGCTTAATTCCTGTTATCATGATTTACCTATTTTCAAGATGGAATCCTACTCCTGGAGGTTAATAGAATGCTCAGAGCTGGTGGGTACTTTGCATGGGCAGCACAACCAGTTTATAAGCATGAAGAGGCTCAGCAAGAGGCATGGAAAGGTATTGCTGCTTGGCACTATGTGGTAAACTTGTTTCTTCAAGGCTATAATATACTCATGTGTCAGTTTACATTGTTATTTTTTTCACATGAGAAGTCCATATCTGTTCATTTGTTAATTTAAAGATTTAGCCCAGATAAACTATTTCCTTTTGTGGACATTATTGTGCTGTGTTGTCCTTCTTTACTCTGCTTTGTATTTTTTTTCCCAAAACGGGTTTCCGATTGACTGGTAACAAAAGCAAGAAGTTCATCTTGGCTAAAGCGAAACGATTCTGACACACTGCTAGAAAAACCTAATCTCAAGCTATACGGTGAAAAGCCAGGCAGCACATGGTGTATGTGTTTCTGACTAGTTGTATCCTAGTACAAACTGATCTCAGGCCAAACAAGTTAACACAAATTTGACAGGAAAATGTATCATTTATATATGGCTGCATGTTTCGCTACGAATATGCTTTGACCCAGTTTCCCATTCTGTACTACCTATTTTAGCTGTTCCTGCATAAGTTAATTTGAACAACAACTGTCAAGAGGATGGATTCCTATTGTTACACATGAGCAGTAGTTTTCTAGTTACAATTATCTACACTGAACTGTTTAATATGCACAGATCACCTGATTAAATCCACATTATGACCGAAGGATTCTTTCATGTAAAAGATGAGAAGTTGAACTACATTGGTAAACTGCAAATGCTTGTGATGTTGTAATGATAGTTTTTCATAACAGCACTTCATATCAGTTTGATGGGCTTTTTGTAAAGAAATTATTGAAATTATGCATTGTGTTTTTTGCTCTTCTCCGAAATGATCGCTTACAGATACAATCATGTGTAGAGATGGAGGACCTCACAACCCGGCTATGTTGGGAGCTTGTGAAGAAAGAGGGGTATGTTGCTATATGGAGGAAGCCTTTAAATAACTCATGCTACATGAGCCGTGATCCTGGGGTCAAACCTCCACTTTGTGATCCTGATGATAATCCAGATGATGTCTGGTATATTTCGACCTCACTTAGCCTGCTTTCATTGCGAAGGCCTTATCTAATATTCTAGACACTGCTTTAGACAAGGGTTGGGGTCAAAAGAACTTAATAGCACTCATGACTCGTGAAACCGTTTTCTCATTGAGATCTTTGATTTTTGTCGGGCCTTAAATTAACACTTGAGATGAGGATAATTTTTCATTTCCATCATCATTAGATCTTTCATGCCATTGCCATCAATACGACAATACCTAATAAATACAAAGCATTTTTACAGCAAAATCCGCAAGAATTTGGTGAAGCATCTATGTTGGGAAACAATGTAACTAACCTGATCATCTTGTTGTTTTGACTATGGATCGTTTTAAACCCTGTTAAAAGTGATATATTTATTGCTTCTCCATGCCTGGATTGTTACTGGTGTTGAGCTTATTTGACCAAACCTTCTGTTGTCCTATTTTGAACACTTTCTTCTATTTCAGGTATGTTAATCTGAAAGCGTGTATTAGTCGACTACCTGTAAATGGTGATGGATCAACTCCCTTCCCATGGCCTGCACGCTTAACGGAACCTCCAAGGAGACTTCAAGGTGTTGAAATGGACGCCTACTCATCAAAGAATGAGCTTTTCAAAGCAGAAACGAAATTTTGGGATGATATAGTCGAAGGTTATGTCCGTGTTTTCAAGTGGAAAAAGTTCAAAATCCGGAATGTAATGGACATGAGGGCTAGATTTGGAGGGTAATTTACTTTAAGCCCTTTCTTTCCTAGTCCCTCCATTCTGATTTCATTCTTGTTTCAAACATAGACATAGTCTTCAATACACATCTCTGACCATTGGACTTTAGTATGTTACGAATACAATGGCTTTAAGGTACTTCTGATAGAAAAACTACTAAACGGAGATTCACTTTGGCTCATAGGACTAGATGCTCCCATTGTGAAAAAATATATTTCGAAATGTCAAAAAATTCTGAAAAAAAAAACTAGGGTGTACATCTACATATTCTAGGTGCGCATATAAAGTTTTATGGAAAAAATACATTTTTTGCAACCTGTGTAAGAACGCCAATTTCGGTGCTACAAAATGACTTTTTACAAGACATTTTGTCTTTTTTGCCGATGACACTACACATTTTTTTTCTTCACAAAATATTTGAGGACATGTAAAAGACACATACATGTACATTCTCAAGAAAAAATGTTTTTTTGAAATATTTTATAACATTTTTAAACGTGTTATCCATAATGGGAGCATCTAGTCCTGTGAGCCAAAACACCGCCTCCAGCTACTAGTTGTATTTAACAATCTGAAGTACTTTGTGTACATCAGCAGTCAAAGATTTTAAGTTTGAGAACATGTAGAGTACTCCCTTTTATTTGCAAGATCCCCGAGAATACATAGAAGTACGGATCTTTTCTTGTATTTTTTAGAAGCAGGCTAACAGTGGCTAGAACCCATGACCTCCACTATATCACCACTTTGTGCTCTAAGACTAGGCTATGGGTAATGGGTTGTCCTGAAGATAAAATAATCAGCAAATCAGACTTATTTTTGTGCTTGATGTACTCCCTCCATCTAGAAATAAGTGACTTGACTTTGTCTAGATTCGAATGTATCTAATCTAGACTTGTAGATACATTCGAATCTAGACAAATGCAAGTCACTTATTTCTGGACGGAGGGAGTAGTATTGTTTGGTTTGCTCCATATCTGATTTTTCTTGCCAATTACATGTGTAGGTTTGCAGCTGCATTGATCAATCGTAAGCTTGATTTCTGGGTGATGAATGTTGTTCCTGTTACTCAGCCAAACACACTCCCCGTAATTTATGACCGGGGACTTCTTGGAGTGGCTCATGACTGGTATGCGTCTATATATTCTACGCTTGGTAAAATCTTAAGTTAGAATTGCTTTTTTTTTAATATGTTGCACTCATTATGGAATGTTCTAGGTATAGCATAATAGCCACTTATATTTTTTCCTCGCTGCATCTTTCTTCCTGAAGCATTTGAATGAGTTCATAAGACCGAGTGAGTTGCCATGGGTTGATATTAGCCAACATGTTTGATTACAATGGTTCTCAGTGCCATGCTTCCTGTTTGTTTCAAGCATCGTATTTCTTTCTAAGAAGCAGTAGGTTGATACATGACGTGAATAAGCTCATACTGTCGTAGGTTCCACCTTGAATTGCTGCTCATTCTGCCATTTTATATCTTATTAATATGGACAGGTGTGAACCATTCGACACATATCCGAGGACCTATGATCTACTGCATGCATTTGGCTTATTCTCAAAGGAGCAGATAAGGTACTAGCCCTTTTGAACATGAAATTCATATTAGTTATCTGTTTGGTTTCCCCAAGAACATCTGTTGAAATCTCCATGGTTTTGAAACCTAAGAAAACCAATAATGCAATTGAAAACAAACAGGTTATTTAGCCCTTTAGGTTGCCAAGAGACTAGTTTTGTTCGGTATGGCAGGCTCTTGCAACATCGCTGCTTGTTGAGGTGCTGATGCATGCAATAAGTAGATAATGCAGCAATCTAAGTACATGAGGTGCAAACGTGAGAGGAGATGGTTCTCTTGTATGGATGCCTGGCGATGTAGCTATATTCTCACTCTTTAAGTATCCGGTTAACAGCAGCTTGCACATACTTGTATGCAGAAGCACTGATCTTACATCATCGATCAGATACCCTTATTTGCAACTCACCATGTTCTTTCTTATCAGCAGGTGCAATATCTCAACTGTCTTGCTTGAGATGGATCGCATACTCAGACCAGGTGGCAGAGCATATATTCGCGATAACAAGGAAACGGTACAGGAGATCAAAGAAATAACAGACGCCATGGGATGGAGATCTACCATACGCGACACTTCTGAAGGCCCCTACGCTAGCAGGAAGGTTTTGATGTGTGACAAGCCGATGGTGCACTAGATGCGGTGCGCACCTGTTTAATTTTCTGGCGCCGTTGGAACTGACTATCAGAGCTACACTGGACTGGATATTGACATATGTTCCGTAGATAGGGTAGTTGGATGTCAAGATCTGTAACTTAATCGATTCGATTCATCATTCGTTTGTACAAAGTAAGATCTAGCCGTTGAAGCTCGGCGTGTTTTGTTGTAACATATATAACGAAGTAAAGAAGACCTCATAAAGATTTTGGTGAATAGAGTGACTGAGATTTCTGTAGACTGTAGTTGGAAAGGAGCGATTGCCTGCTTAGCATGATGGGTGTCTCTGTTTGCACTCGTTGAGGTATACAAATGTTCCATTGCTTGTCTGAATTGGAGTTGTCTCTGCACTTTGCCATGTCAGCTACTTCCTCCGTTTCAAAATATAAGATGTTTTAGTAGCTTTTATGAAGCGAATATAACTAGACGCTTTTTGGTGTGTAGTAATAAATCTGCACATAAAGAGAGGTAAAACATCTTATATTTCAAAACAGAGGGGATAATATGTAGCCTTGTCAGCCTTGTCACCGTTAACTCAAACGGTCGACTAGTGGTACAATTCAATACTTCGAAATGTGAGATCATACAAAATTTGGGAGGATAGGAAACTCGGGAAGGGAAATCAGTTCGTGGTTCTGCAGTCTTTCTACACTGTAGGTCTTCAGAGAGAGTTGGAACACTAGTCTGAGTTAGGTCAGGCTCACATACGGCTTCAACTACCATGGGCTCTCACAAAGGCCCAACAGCCCGAACAATAATAAGAACGCTAAACTGAAAGTCGTCAGAAATAACACGCCAGTGTGATAGACACAGCGTTTAGTCCCACCTCGCTTGTCTAGAGCAGGACGCACGGTGAGGAGGCTATAAAAAGGACCAGCCGCTACCTCAATCCTCACTTACCTGGACGGGGTCTATGAGCGATCAAGAAAGCTCATGGCCTAGGTTAGCAGCCTCCATTGCACTTGGGAGGAGTGCTAGCTTACCATCTCCCCAAGTGGGAGAATGGACGTCATAATTTGTGGTAGAGGGGGTACGCGTTCGCGCGGCCCCTGCCAAATGTAAGATGATTTTTTTTGATATTTGCAAGTTCCCAGTACCAAGTATCTGAATAATCCTCATTCATAGATCCAAAATCTATCTGTCTTGGATTTAGTTTTTAGTCTCTTTCTAGGTGTGCGTTGACCTCGTCGTGTATTCTGATACAAGCTTTGAGAACATGGACGATTTGTTCTCCAGCAGCTTGGCTGGCGTTTCGTTCTCCACAGCCATGCCTGTAAAACTCATCAGATTAGACAAATCAGTAAAGAGGCAGCTCTAAATTTGTGTGAATTGGGGAAAATGACTGACCATTGTCAAGAAGCAGGACGATGTCGCTGTGAAGGACCGAGGTGATTCGATGCGCAATGGTGATGACAGTAGCCCCTGAGAACTGCTGTCGCAGTGTGTTCTGGATCAGGTTATCTGTCGCGGTATCCACTGAAGCAGTGGCTTCGTCCAGAACCAGTATCTTGGTCCGTCTCAGAAGCACCCTGCCAAGACAGACAAGCTGGCGCTGGCCCACGCTCCAGTTCTCTCCATTCTCTATCACTGCGAGGGGAATTTTGAATTTCAGATTTTTCACAAGAATTAAGAATATTATTATAGTGTGAACTGTATGATTTCAATAGACCAGACCTGGTGAGTCAAGTTTCAGCTCCTTCTTCCGGACTTCATCTCCTAACTGACAGTGATCCAAGGCCTGAAGTGCATAATGAGTTTTTTTCAGACAAGTAGGACCTCTGTATTCGAGAAATGCATGCAGCTATTGCAGCCAGTGACTAGAGGTTTGTAAAGTCTAATTATACATGGAGACAAATAGTTCATTGTTTATCATAGGAATAAATGTGGAGACAGCTCAAACATTATATATTTTTGCAAGTAAAGATTCATACTACTATATGTTTTTTAAAGCGAGTGTTCAATAATTCGAGAAATGACAATTGATGAAGTATGTGCAAATCGAGGTTACCTCCCAGATTTGATTATCTGGGTACTCTCCTAGAGGGTCAAGGTTGTTTCTCACGGTTCCCTCGAACATCGTTGGGTCTTGCGGAATGATGCTCAATCTAGATCTCAGATCATGCAACCCAATGGTGCAAATATCGACGCCGTCTACAATTATCTGACCGACGGTAGGATCCATTATACGGAAAAGGGCCTGTATGAGAGTTGATTTACCACTGCCTGTTCTACCAACAATACCCGTCTTCATGCCTCCAGGAAAAGTTACTGTAAGGCCCTTCAGAACAAATGGTAGTTGCGGAGCATATTTCACCTGCATTATTCTAGAAAAGTTAAGGACTGTGCTACGTAGAACGGTTATTTTGTTCATATGGAAAATCACTGAATCTAAAAATTCCTTTGGCCATGAGTCTAGATTTCTGATAGTTTATTGACAAGGGAAGAAAATAAAGCTTCTGCAGAACATGCAAAAAAAAAACCCTACAAGAAACAGGTGTAGGCAGGAGGAACGTGGATGAGTGTATTTACATGGAGGTTATGGAGCTGAATTTCTCCCACTGATGGCCAGTTATGAGCCAACCTATCTCCAGAGATTGAAAGAGGGGCCTCTTCAGGAAGCCTTAGGTATTGCAGAATTCTCTCCACAGAGATGATCTTGTTCTCCAAACTGCACATGCTTGATACAAGCGCTACTTGCATTATGTTCAGATTAAGCCCATATGTGACTACAAGGCCAGCAACTCCTGGACATGGGATGAAATTTCAGTTGCAAACTCAGGTCTTATCTACCACCATTTGTTCAGTATAAAAACTGTTCAAAACTTTTTCCTGTGTTATTTTGTTTATAACGTTGTAAATTCCCCCGTTCTTCAAATGAAATATAGATACTGTTAAAAAAATTCTCAAAACTAACACCATACCTGGATCAATGAGACCAGCCGGCAGATTGATCAAAAATATCAAAGAGATGGCAAATGTAAGGGATGATAGCATATCCAAGCGGAAGCAAAGCCACTCCATTGCTCCAGCATTGTAGAATTTTGGTCGTGAGTAGGCATCCATTAGATGGCTATTAGTTGACACAAACTGAATTTCCTTGCCAAAACTTCTGATGATTGTTGATCCAGTTATTGATTCTACAAAGTGTTGTATGATAGGCGCTTTGCAAATCCCGACCATCCTTTGCAACTCTCTGGCCGTGTCAATGTAGTAGTGCTGGAAAATGATAAATATAAGCGAAAATACCATGTGTACCACCGAATAAAACCATAATCCTCTCTATACCGCTGAATACATACCACTAACTTTTGTTTTTATTCCATCTATTTTTGTACAGAAAAAGTTGATTAATTTTCCTTAGAAAAGTTGTGCCCTAGTTTGTTAAGAAAATTGTACAAAAAGATCTTTTAAGTTTCTGTAAAAATGCTTCAAAATTTATGTACAAATGTGTTCAGCATTTCTTCAAAATTTCTGCCCAAAACTATGTACAGAAATTTGTTAAGAACAATATAGAGTTTTATTTAACTTTTGTACAAAAGTTCTACTGAGACTTTACATCATTTTTTTGGCGCCAAGGACTTGGGCATACACAGGGCAATTTATGTACTCCCTCTGTCCCATAATATAAGATGTTATTACAACCAGTATACTCATAAATTGGTTGTAATAACATCTCATATTATGGGATGGAGTGAGTATTTAGAATAAATAAAAGGAATCACATTGCAAGTGAAACACAAGGGTAAAAAGTATTTTACACACTTAATGGAGTTGGTTAGATGGAAGGTTAACAAAGATGGCATACACGCAATCGACACGAAATAGTGGTAGTGGTACTGAAGTAGGATAAACTATAAAGTACCTGATACCAGAGGCAGACAGCAAATATAGGAACGAAAACAACAAAGACCTGCCATGCAACCTGAGACATCACTGCAATAATCCCAACAAGTTGTATGATGTAAAATGCAATAGAACCCATCTTGTTAGCAATGTTGGTGTCCACTAGGCTTTGATCAGTCGAAACCTACAAAGTGAGTTCTCGCTTTAGCATGCTCCAAGCAAATAAATTAAAATTCCTGGGAGAATTGAGAAAAAAAAACGACTTACCCTGTTCAAGATGCGCCCACTTGGAGTGGAATCGAAGAAAGACATCGGAGCTCTGAATATGGATATATGCATCTTGTTAAACAACAGAGTCGCTGTCTTGTATGCAGCTGGTACAAGAAACAAGGCTCTTACGAAGGTGCACAGCGAGCTTCCAAGAGCCAATGCTACGTAGACGTATATCAGTGTGTACATGCTCACTGGAGGCTCGACGTCCTTCGACGGAGGAGCGGCCCAGGCCATCCAGTAATTGCTAGCAATGTGAAGTACTTCAAAAAGTATCTGCGCGAGCAACACAAATGGTACAAGAGCTCCCCCATAAGCTAAGGTGAGGTACTTTCGGTAGACCCAAAACCCCACCCTGCCTCTCTCCCTCTCTTCTTCCTGCACCAGCTGCCCACTCTGAGCATTGCCATCATCTTGTTTGACATTTTGCTTATCCTTTTTCTCTGCTGATGACAGTGAACCAGATAGGCTTTCTGCACCACTAGAGGAGAAATCCTCACTGGCTCCATTCACAACATCGATTGCGTCGATTCCTGAAAGAGCTTCCTGATGAGCACCAACCAGTTGCATAAACTCTTCCCCTGACCCAAGTATTTCGTTGTATGTGCCTGCCTGTGCTATTCTCCCCTCTTTAATTACCTGCAATACTTGGAGTACTTTCTAAGGAGAAGCACTTTATGGCAATAAATAATTCACACAAACGTCCCTCAAAACCAAATATACACGAATTTTTTGCTCATGAGAATCTCACCAGAATAAGGTCAGCAGCAGGTAAAAATTCAATCTGATGAGTGACATACACCACTGTTTTTAGAGCCAAAGCCCCAAGCAAGCATTCCTGCAGACGATACAAACCTCAAGTAGTGTGTTGTCAAATTCCTGTTGAACATAGAAGATATCAATTATACCTTGAATATGTGGGATCCTGTATGAGCATCGACTGCACTGAAAGGATCATCGAACAAATAAATGTCAGCGTCCTGATACAGAGCTCGTGCTATCTGAACTCTTTGCTTCTGCCCACCACTGAGGTTGATGCCTCGCTCTCCGATTATCGTCTGGTCGCCCAATGGAAAGTTCTCCAAGTCTTTCTTCAGCGAACACAACTCAAGCACCCTGTCATACTTCTCACTATCCATCTGCTTGCCAAACAGTATGTTGTCTTGAACCTTGCTGCTCTGTATCCATGCTGACTGGCTAACATAAGCTATTGTACCGCAAGTCTTGACCACTCCTGACAGCTTTGGCACCTCGCCCAGAATGCAAGAGAGCAAGCTCGATTTACCGGAGCCGACAGTCCCACAGACCGCAACATGCATGCCTTGCCGAGCTTGAAAGTTCAGGTCCTTCAGCGTTGGCGTTTCAGGCGAGGGATCCCAAGAGAAGCACCCATTGCTGACCTCAATTGCAACATCTGAACTACCACTTGACAGCCTCTGCACAGCATCCGTTGGGAACTCCTCGAGGCATAGGAAGGAGGCTATCCTGTCAAGAGACACTTTGGTATGGATCATCGCCGAGAGCCTGTCCGGAAGGTTGTAAATCGGTTCCTGCAACACCCGGAATGTTGCCAATGCAGACAGCACCTTCCCTGACTCCAGAGATATCCCCATTAAGATGCAAGATCCAAAGGTAACCACTGCGATGAAGGTCGGGGCACTCCAGAACACGAAGTTGACCATGGTTGACGTGTAAAGGTACTTCTTGAGCCAGTCAGTCTCGGTCTTCCTGAGGGCGATAATCTTGGATAAGAACTTCATCTCCCACCCCTGCAGTTTAAGAATCTTCATGTTGCGTAGGATCTCGGACGTTGCCTTCATCCTCACGTCCTTGCACCCCATCAGCTTCTTCTGGAGTCTGTCCTGAACTTTCCCTGAAGGAACATTGACAAGCATGACGGCCACGGTGGCGCCTAGCGTGGCGAGCGAGGCAAGCCCGAGATTGGAGTAGAGGACGAACAACGCCATGCCTACTTGGAGCGGTACCAACCAGATATCGTGGATGTACCATGAGGAGGTGCCGACGCGGTCGGCGTCGACGCCGACGATGTTGATCATCTCGCCGCTCGAGTGGATGTGCCTGGAACGGCTGGAGAGTGACAGCCCTTTCTCGTAAACGACGGAGACAAGCGCAGACCGCACGCGTATCCCGACTTGCTGCTGCCGGAAGCAGGAGTGCTGTTGCGACAAACACTCGAACACCTTGGCTGCGACGAAGGCGAGGACAAGGAGGTGCCCCTTCCTCGCGAGCCTCTCGTCGCCGC
This sequence comes from Avena atlantica, assembly GCA_910589765.1. Taxonomy (NCBI): domain Eukaryota; kingdom Viridiplantae; phylum Streptophyta; class Magnoliopsida; order Poales; family Poaceae; genus Avena; species Avena atlantica. Next base: position 480,967,792 of record OU342735.1, on the reverse strand, counting down.
CGTTGAGGTACTGCACGAGCGAGCTGATGAGGTACGGGCCGACGTAGGTGGCCACGTTGTAGATCAGCGCGTAGAGCGCGGTTACCGCGACATGCCACCGAAAGGTGCGCACTAGGACCTTGGTGAGCTTGAACGCCGTCAGCTTCGGACCCGCAGTGCCGTCGCCAGCGAGCGCCTCGAGGTTGGCCTTGAACGCCGGGAGCAGGCCAGCCACGCTGTCGCTGTGGTCGAGGTCCGGGACGTCGTCGAGGCCGAGGGTCTTCTTGTGGCCGACGGCGAGCAGTGGAGACATCCAGGAGAAGGTGATGTGGCAGAGGAAACCGGCGCTGGCGTACGCGGAGGCATAGGCGCCGGTGTTCTCGCCGGCTGTGTCATCCAGCAGCAGAGGCTCCTCGGTAGCAGAGCCGCCTGCTTCTCTCCTGCCCAACGACCCCGCGACGAGCAGTACCCCGGCCGCGAGGACCGACACGGCGTCGAGCGCCCACGAAAGCGCGGGCACGGGGATCCCGTCGAGGCTTGTCGCGGCGTGGACAGCGAGGCCGAGGACCGAGAGCAGCAGGAAGAGCGCCCACCAGAGCATGAGCGGCGCGGGGAACCTGTCCTCGCGGCGGCTGCGGCGGCGCGGGAACTCGAACTGCAGATACGCCGCGAGAAGCAGCCACGCCACCGCGCGCGCCGCGGCATCCGCCTGGTCCGCAACCGCGTCGAGCACCCACCCGCCGCTAGCTCCCTCGTGGCAAGAGTACGCGGCGAGGAGGAGCTCGAACGCCGCCAGAGCCCACGTTGTGCGCACCGCCACCCCGTAACCCCTGAATCCGCCCACGGCGCCGTTGCCGCTACCGGCCACCGCCCTGTCCTTCCCGCGGCCGGCGAAGAGCTGCCTCCCCGCGATGGCAAGCGCGAGGAGGAGGTGTGCCCCGGCGCTGACGACGTGGAGGAAGAAGCAGGGCAGGGATCTCCCGGTCGCATCCATCGCTCCCGCGGCGGGCGTGTGCGCTTGATATGCGTAGCTCGATCAGTGACGGTGGCTGATGTGCGGGGACTTATATAGGGAGACAGAGTAAGTCGGTCACAGCACCGCCAGTGGCTGGTCGCTGTGGTCGTGACGGCGACGGCGCAGCTCCTTGCGGCGTGACGCTGCCGGACAGCGACGGCGACGGGTCCTTGCGGTGCAAGACAACGCCATTCACCGCAGGAACGATGTGGTGCTGCCGGACAGCGACGGCGAAAGGGAACTTTCGTGTGGACTGTCACCAGTTCGCTGCCAAGTCCTAGGTCAATTAAGTTAAGTTTGTTAGTGCTGTCAGGTTGAATGCTGTTCTGGTTGATTTTGGAGTACGGAGTATGTCTTTTCCTTCTTGATTATTCAGTATGTTTTTTTTTTTCAAAAAATAAGACAAAGCTGGCAACACAATTACCGACCTTAGTGGAGCTGGTGTCACCATGACACGGTTTGGTGGAATGTCGCATACATCTCTTCTTTAGCTTTAAACTGATGCAAACTACAAAAAAAAAAAAACCATAATAATAGAGGACCTTGTAACTAACACAAGAAATAAGATAGTAATCCTCGTTCTGTAGTGCAAGCACAGCAGTAGTGCATTGACTAGATGGTACTACTACAAACAAAAGAAAGCAAAGACTGACTGACAAAAGGGATAAGTTACTCTGTTGATCACCCCCTCGTTGTCTTTCACAGCACGTGCATGGAGGGGAAATTTCCAGGAAGGTACCGTCAGCCAATACAAGTTTTAGCCAGGTATAGTACATTACCACGGGCTTAAGTACAGCACCGAGCGAGGCACTACATTAACTGACAGTTCTGGCCGTCAATGCTGTTAGAGGACCGTGAGCGCGTTGAACCATTCGGTAGGCGTCCACCAACAGCCAGATTAGCTCGCTGAGCTGATGTGTACTGCCCTCTCCGCTGCTGACCCTGGTACGCTTCAGCTGCTGCTCCCCTGCCTGAATTCTGAACTGGTCTGCTTCCCGTGGTGGATCGGTACGGATCGGCAGTCAAATATCCCATCAATTCCGCGAATTCGTGCTGCTGGGGACTCATCGCAGGATTTGTGTAACGGCCAGCCGTGCCTCTTGTGGTCACACCTAGTTCTGAACGGACTTCAGGTGTGCACAGCAGCGAAAGCAATTCCTTCCGACCGGCGCGCCTGTCAGGGAAGACCATGTCTTTTGCGTGTGTGAAGGCTCTGGAGATACGCCGAAACTCTAGCATATCAACTGTTCTAGCTGTGTTCTCAGGTCTTTGGAATGGATCTTCGACCTGAACCAAAAGGAGCAGTGCACAGATGGGGTATCAACTTCAGCCTAAATTTTTTCAACAGTGTGAGCACTAAGCCACCAAATGCACTGTTATGAAGGGAAAATACTTACAAACAAGGAGTAGGATCTGGCCGTCCAGTATAGGTGGTGTGGGATACGCTTGAGCTCACCCGTGTAAGTGGATATAAGATGATCACTAGAATACGTACCAATATCGCAAAACTGCAAAACAGTATAACATCACCGGTTAAGATTATTTGTACCTCAGGTTATTATTACCTCTGTTCCACAATGTATGATGTTTTAATGTAAATATGCTAGTAACAAAAAATGAACTAATATTATTAAGCGATTAGCCCATGCGCCCACCAAACTGTAGTCGCCAAAAAGTTCGTCTAATATAGGTTGGCTAAGTTGGACTTATAAGTTACAACCCCAGTAAGGATCATATGCGCTTGATAAAACGCAACTAAGCCACATAAGAACCTCCCTTCTCCCAGGTAAAAAAAAAAGAACCTCCCTTCTCATGTGGCATTGCTTGAGCTTCATTATCGATAAATGTTTGTTCTAAACTCATTAGCTAAATCCCAAGCATAGACCAATTGTTTACCCACTATGCTAAGTATATTATGATATGATGAACACCTCAAGATAGGATAAAAAGTGGACTAGAAATATGGCAGTCAAGAGCTATATAATACAGACTGAAGAAAATGTGCTTTCAAATGTGAATATCACATTTACCGTAGTTTGAACAACAAACATGTATTTAGAATTTAAGTAGTCAGGGGCAAGGTTGACTTAGTGAATAGAATGGGCAATATGCTCAATTACCTTCTCAAAAAAAGTTGCAAGGAGATGGGACAGAGAGCTCTGATTTCTTTGTCCTATGTTCTGGCGTCGAAAATTTGCTATATTTTCCCCACAGATCCAATCAAGATTGTTTTCATTAAAACGCCCACTTCCTGCATGTGAACACAATGGTGAAATTACTACCACTGATACATGGTAAACCAGACAATCATTACTCTCACAAACAAGAGAAACTTTCACCTTCTGCAATGTTGACATCATAAATCTCCTTCATAGGTGGTAAAATTGCAGGCTTGCATGTCTGCAAAATTCAAGACAAAGAGCGTGAGAGACAAGCTATAAAACTTTGATCAAACTATTATAAAGAATTAGGTGGCTTCTAAAGTTAAAAAAAACCTGAAAATGAAAAAGAACAAGTAAGCAAAGTGAATAGGAGTTCAGGGTCCCATTTTTTGGATCATTAATGTTTTGCGCTTTGGCCCATTCCTTGACCTGCAAAGAAAATATGGTACTGAGCCTTGGCCTTAACTAAGAAATTATGGACACAGAAACTCTGTCTTGGTTAAACAGAGCTTACCAACAAAACCATATCACCAAACCGCTCATCTATAGTACTGATCCAGTACAATACTTTGGATTTAATTCGACCAGGGTAGTTATTGATGGATATATCACAGGAAATGCCAGATTTGTTGCTCACATACTGAAGAACTGGAACTCTTGCAGTAGGAATGAAGTTCACATCTCTAGCAACACCTGGATGGAAATAAAATTTATATGAGAACTTATGTAAAAACTAATCTCACAAAAATTTGAATGAGAATTCGCAAAAACATCAAAATGTTTTGCATTCAAACAGGCAACCGTGGAACATGATTGTTTGACAAAATTTATCTGTGTCTGGAGCAACCAAAAACAAGAGGATACTCTTGAATATATTGATCGAACATACAAGAGTACAAGATATTTCATTTTGTTCACAGCTGCATGGATCTAAAAGAAATTACCTTTATTTTGTAAAGTTATCATTAGTTCTCCCAAGACATCCTGCTTCTTTTCCTTGCTTGTAATAAAACCAAACACATTTGGAAGCTCAACTGATACATCTAAATCACCTGATTTTGAGTAAAGATTTGATAGAAAGGATCCAAAAGGTTTGACAGCAGCATCTGTTTAAGAAAAATAGAAAATGCCAACAAAAATATACTCAGAAAACATAGAAGGCACCACCTCCTACAAACTTATAAATAAGATACTACTTTGAATCACCAGGCATAGTATAGGAAAAGAATAATCACAGTAAAAATGTTTGCCATTAGAGCAGCTTACATACTGGAACACGCCTACACCACTTGCAGTAAAAACATTGCCAGCCATTTGTCACAAACCAAACTTATCTGCCTTTAGGATTATAGATTTTACAAGCTTGTCAATTGCCAATTGTTTCCATACAACACAAACCAAACCTATCTTCCTTTAGGATTATGGATTTTACAAGCTTGTCACTAATCAATTGTTTCCATACAACACAACCCAGAACTCATAACCTACAGTTCATTGAAGTGGGAAACTTCCTGGAGGTTCTTGAGGAATACGATTATACAAGTAATGGAAGTTATGAATAAAATGTTCAGATGGGCATCTATGTTAAACCAGTCTACCAAGAATCCACATTAGTATAGAACCAGAGCAAGCACAAGAGAAAACGCTTTCCTTCTATAGTTTGTAGCATTACCCAAGGTTGATGTCAAACAATTACATTACACCCTTAATAAATAGATTAAATATCAGGATCGCAAGTGGTTGTTTCCAAGTGATGGAAAAGAGCCGTGTGGTAACCAAGTAGTGAGAAGTTACCTCCCAAGCCATTGACTAAACAGATGGAATTCACAATCTCCCGAACAGCATGCAGTCGTTTGTTTCGATCATCCTCGGTAGGCTTGATTACAGAGAGAATATCTTTTGTGCACTTCTCCAGCTCATGATAGCTTTGGGTGAGCTCAACCATGTTGAAACCCTACAGGGAAATATACAATCTATTAAGTTTAAAAGAGTACGGAATAGCGTTACCAGATAATTATAAATCATATATAACCAAATTCAACTAAGAACGTTCCTCTCTCAACTAAGCACAAAAGCATTGTGTCTTGCAAAATCCCCGCCACGTCGGCTGTAGCGCACACACACTCTTCAGTTCAGATGGTTGCTTTCAAATCTCACCAAGAATATGCAAAACATCTCAAGCCTTACCAAAGTTGCAAAGAGGATGCTTGCCCTGGTTTTCATTTGTACATATTCTTCTCTGAACAGAATGTAAATGAAAGCATGACGTTATGTTCTGAATGAAATATTCTCACAGTTTATTAAATGTTCCTGGATGGAGTAATAAATGCTCTAAGGGAACTAAATTTCTAAAAATAGAATATGTTGAGACAACGCAGATCTGAAGCTGAGAGCTTGCACATGAGAAAATTGCAGGTATACTGTGACTAATATTTTCGGCATTCACTACCACCTTCAGTCAACGGGCAATGCAACACGACAATGTGCATACTACGTGACTATGAATGACAGATGAGCAAATCCAAACCAAACATACTAAATAGTAGGAGTAGCACATTTCCACGTGCCAGGAGTAATTTGGTTGACCTCGTTAAAAAATCCCATCATATCGCACAGAGCCATCCCCTCCACAACCAGAGTACCACGACCAGGGGAATGGATCGGTGGTTCGCACGCAACCAAAGCCTCCAAAATCTTACAAAACCCTCGAAATCGAACTAAATGGCCTCGAGCTCGAACCAAAAATACATTGCTCGGTTAGGACGGCGCGGCCGCGTGTTTTGGCGCCCAACGACGGCACGGCAGCGGGGTAATACCCTAACTCGGAGATCAACGAAACCCATCTACGGAATAAGCAGTAAACCCGTTGCACGAACTAACCTGAGAGAGTCCAGGGGATTAAGTTGCGGACGGATGGGAGTCTTGTGAGGCGACGGACGGACGGCGGCGGCGACGAGGAGGCAGCAGCTTGAGGCGTGCTAGATGGACATGGGGGAGGAGGGGCTAGATCATCGCGTATTGGCAGACGCGCGTCAGAGCTTTGCGGGGAGCCGAACGAAATGCTGAAGTGGCCTCGCGTAGACCACAGTCCACGGAGCCACACGGAGGAGACCCGGGTTTTGTTGGATTCGGCTGGGTATGCGGGCCCATGCTGGGAAGTGGACGCTGGGCCTCAATTTTGGGTCCCATTTGGAGTATGAATTTGCATTTTAAAAAACAGCCACATCCTTTTCGAAACAAAGGGCGTAGAAGTTTTTAGAGCAACTCTAGCCCATACTGTAAACACCTAAACTGTAAAACTCGTTTATAGTCACCGAAAACATATTGAAAATACAATTTAAACGGTGTAAAAACAATAGAAAGTGAGGAGGGAAAGAAAGCTTTCATTTCTGAATTGCATTCCCTCTTCATTGATAACTGTCACCCCACTTTAATTAGTGGGGACTTCAGTTTAGTCAGGTTCCAAGAGGATAAGAGTAATGGTGTTGTCAACCATAAATGGTGTGACAAATTTAATTCTTGGATTGAGCTTTGGGGCCTCATGGAGGTCAAACTGTCTAATAGGAGATTTACCTGGACCAATAACCACGAAAACCTCATTATGTCTACTATTGATAGGATTTTTTGCAATACTGAATTTGATGCTATGTACTCCCTCCGTTTTAAAATATAAGATGTTTTAGCTTTGTGAAGCAAATGTATCTGGACTACTTTTAGTATGTAGGTTCACTTAGGTTTGGAGTGAATCTAGACACTAAAACAAGTCTAGATACATTTTCTCCACAAACCTAAAACATCTTGTATTTTGAAACGGAGGAAGTACCCTTTAGCTTCTTCTCAAGCTTTTACCAGGCTTGGAAGTGATCATACTCCCCTCTTGTGGGACTCTGGGATCACCCATTCTTTTAAACCTGTCTCTTATAAGTTTGAAAAGTGGTGGCTCCTTAGGGTAGATTTTAAAGAGCTTGTCACTAAATCTTGGCTTGCGATGATGCTTGAGTATGATAGTTTAGATTTGAAGGCTGAGTCTGAAAGCCTTACGGACTCGGAACACGCTAGGCTTAAAGAAATTAACTTAGAAATGTAGAAAATTTGGCTTAAGAAGGAAACCAAAGCCAAGCAAAGATCTAGAGATAGAGATATTGTTGAAGGTGATATAAACACGGCTTACTTTCATGCTGTAGCTAATCAACGTCGTAGGAAAACTATGATTACCTCCCTGGAAGGCCCTGAGGGTCCTACCTTGGAATTACCAGAAATGTTGGGAGTAGCTACTGATTATTATAGGGTTCGGAAGATCTTGGGGGTTCCGGAGGGTTCAGGGTCGGTACATAGGGTCCGGATCTGGGGTTCGGTCTCGGCGGGATCGGTCTCGGATAACGAAAATAGATCTTGGCGTTCCGCGAAGAAGGGCTTGGTTCGGTGTCGGGGCGCATCGGATTCGCCCTGGTTGGTGTCGATCTTGTCGTTGCGAAGATCTTGTCGGGTCCGCGCCATCAAGTCGGTCTTGGCATTCGGGATGAAGAACTCGGCATCCTCGAGGAGGTACTTGTCGTATCCGTGAAGAAGATCATGTCGGTCCACGGGGTGCGGTCTTCGGGGTTCGACGGGTGTCTTGGCGTCCCATGTAGGCATCCTCGGTGCTCCGTGTCGAAGTCATCGGGGTCTCCGGGTAGGAGAACATGGAGTTCCGAGGGGTTCAGTCCCGTGAGGCAGATCTTGGGGTTCGGTCTTCAAACACCGGGATCGGTCTTCGGATCTCGACGGGAACGGGCTTCGGAATCCATGTTGGCGCATTCGAGGTCCTCGGCGATCTTTGTTCGGGGATCTTGGTGAAGGCACACTCGTATCTTTGAAGCCACGCGAAGATCTTGACGGATATGATGCCACCCGAACTCGTCGGTTCAGGCTGCAAACAGGAAGCAGAGATCATGCGGTCGCAACACCATCCGCGGTAGAATGCATCGGGGACAGGATCGGGTCCTCGCTGTACGGCTCGGGGCTCAATAGAGGTCGCAGCCGCGACAAGCGCTTGCAGAGGAGGCCGACTCGAGTCAGAACCTGGCGCCAGGGCGACAAGCGGGTTGACAGAGGCCGGACGCGGTATGGGGCAGAGGAGGCGAGGGTGCCCCTAGCAGCGTCGGTGCGGAGGCAAGGCCGGAGGTGGCCTGGCGCGCGCAGCTAGGGCGGCGGCGGGCAGAGGGGTGTCGGCCAGACGAGGAGGTGGTGGATGGTGGCAGGTTGATGCAGATGGGTGAGGCGGCGGGGATCAGGGCGATGCGGCGAGGCCTGGCGGCGGGGTGGAGGCCGCGGGCGGCGGTCGCGGCTCAGGGAGGCGGAGCGCGAGCGGAGGCGGTGGGGAGCGGCACCGGGGAAGAGGAGATGCGGGGCGTCGGCGGGAGGCAGACGCGGCGAGGGCGGGCCTCACTGGCTCGGCAAGCACGCCGCTGCCGAGCTGCGTCCGGCCAGGAGGAGGGCACCCGCGGCGACGCTAGGGCAGCAGACGCCAGGAGGGAAGGTGCAGAGGGCGATGACGCGGGACCGGCCGGAGGCGGCGCTAGGGGAAGGCGGGGCGCGGAGCTCGGTGACGGAGCCGAGGAGGGGGAGCAGAGGGCGGTGGTGGAGGGGACGCCGGCGGCGGGGTCGAACGGGAGCGGAGAGGAGGGGCCCTGGCGGCGGCGGCTGCGGGAGGAAGAAGGCGAGGAGCGAGGCGAGGCCGACGCGCGCGAGGGGGCGGGGAACGCGGTCGTGGTGGGGCCAAGGGGAGTGGGTCGGGGGAGGGAGTGTGGGGCGCGCCAGGTGGGGCGGGATCCCGAGGTGGGGTTGGGAACGGCCAGGGGAGCGGGCAGGCATGCAGGGGAAGAGGGCGGGGCAGGTGGGACCGGCAGGAGGCGTTGGGGTGTGGGCAGGGTGGGTGGTTGACCAGGCGTGGGTAGGTCGTGTGGGTCCTGCTGGCAGGTCGGCCAGGTCAGGGAGGGGTGGGGTGAGGGAGATGGGGGTGGTGAGGTGGCAGGCTGGGATAGGATAGGGGGAAGGGAGAGGATGAGGTGGCAGAAGGCTATTGGGTGGGGTGAGGTGGAGGGGGGCTGGGTAGACTAGGTTTGGGTAGAAAATGGTTTAGGTTTTAGGTTTATTATTTTGTAAGATATTTATTTGTTTTGTTTTGTTTGAAATCTTTTTAGCAAATAATGTTTAGTTAAATAGTTTAGCAGATAATTATGAGACTTTGTTTCGAAATAAAAGAAGGGTAATTTTAGAAAACAAAAATAGGCTTATTGAAAATAGTTTCAGACAAACAAATGCATGATGATGACAATGCTCAAATGCAATGCACAAAAACAACGCGATTTTCTAGTAGTGGTTTGCGGGATGCCACAGTTGGGAGGCCAAACTCACATGAGAGGTGCTTATACTAGGGCGTGTAATCGAAAGGTTAGGATTGATTATCCGCATACTGAGTATGGTGAATTCAGGATTTGTTTCTGACGGATGTATCGAATGTTGTGGTGAAAGTGTACAATCTCTGCAGAGTGTCAAACTATTCGAATAGCCGCGTCCGCGGTTATGGACAGTTGGAGTGGCCATGCTGTTCCCCCGTCAGACTTTTCAAAATGACCCGTGAGATGAATTGAGACTTTGACTTGACCACAACAGAGTTGTGATATGAAATACAAGTTCCCGCTTAGCATTTATAAAATTGTGACTAGCTTTGGAGCTTAGTAGAGATAAATCTGGCTTTTGCAAAACAACCCTAGAGCCTAGTGTCATATTATCCAAAAAAAAACCTTTACCTATTAGTATTAGTTTGCGAGTACTTAAAGAGTACTCATGGCTTTGTCCCTGGCTATTCCCATGGCCAGACTATGAAGAGGAGTACCTGGAAGATGGAACCCAGGAAGGTTACGACAACTAGGATCATCTCCCATCATCAGCATTGCCTGTGACCCCGAAGATGGAGCTTCGCCTACGCTACCGTTATTGTTACGTATTCCGCTGCTTGATGTTGTATTAAGAACTGGATCATGAGATCCCTATTTGTGTAAGAACTTATGTATCGTTTGTAATGGATGATGTACTATGGTATCCAATTCTGTTATGTCTCACAAAAATGGTAATCCTGGGATTGCGATGTATGGCATAACAGGCATCTAGGATTGAAAAATCCGGGTGTTGACAAGCCAGGACCCCTTCGGGGTGTCATTTTGGTTCTGCCCTATTGGGCCACAAGGGCCCAATAAACCAACACAGGCAACCCATTTACCTAAAGGCAGATTTTAATAAATAAGAAAAGACCAAAATGCCCCTAAACTTAAATAAATTCTATAAAATAAAATAAAAATCCAAAAATTATAAATAAAATATTTTTTGATTCAAAATAATCCAAACTATCCAAATAAATTAATAAATAAAATTTTAGACATATAGATTTTATTAAGAATTTTGTAATATATATACTCCTTATGGAATTTTACAAAATTATTAAAAGATGATAAAAATAAATAAAAATCACTTTCATTATATAGTAATATTGTTGTATTTTAGAAAAATACTAAACAAATATTTAATATCAATTTTTTATATTTAAATGATAATTCTTAAAGGAAATATTAAATAAAGAAAATTCAAATAAAAGGAAATAAAATAAAAGAATACAATACTCAATAAATATTAAAAATTAATATTTATAAATCCTTTATTATTAAAAAGAATTTTTACAATTTAAATAATGGGGGAGAATACACACAAAGCTAAATAATGCATTACATTACTTTGCATAATCATTTTGCTTCTTTAAATATTGTCCTTACCGAGCAATAATGATGGTTTTGTAGACATAGAAGCTCAAGGTCCAGTGCAATCATTCGACTTCACTACCTTGCAATCACAAGGCAAGTTCATCACTTGCTCATGTCCTTTGAAGAGTCTTTATCAAAGTATTTGCAAATTGTGTATTATCAGCTATATTCTAGAAAAAATAAATAAATCTTAGATATCATCCTAAGCGATGATATTATGGAGCAATGGAACTTAGGTTTCTAATTGAAATAATGATGAACAATTAGAAATTAATAACCCATGACATCAGTGATTCTAGCGTCGTATATTACGCGTTAACCATGAGATTTGGAATGGGACGGAGAAGTCAGCTGTATCCTTTTCCTCTTGTATGAAGGCAAGACGATCTTAACGTGACGTTGTGATTCCTTGTGTGTATCCAGCATATGGGTGGGCACCCTTACGCCCCAAACTTTTGGTGTCTAGATTATCTATGGATGGTGTTTAGGGATATAGTACATTTAAATGGTACTCGTCTAGGCATCACCAGGTCATAGAGTCTTCAGAAACTCATCAGGGTTTTAGCCCGCCTGAAAGGGGGCTTAACGGAGGTGAGCCGGCCCCGAAGGATCGTGCAGACATATGAGGTCGTGGAGAGGGCAGTGATTGGCTTAGACCAACTACTGGGCCCCACATCATGGAATTGTGGACGGGAAAGTACGCCCGGTTGTGCAACAAGGAAGTTGATCTCTCATGGGAAAAGTAACACACCTCTGTAGAGTGTAAGAACTGTAACTTGTTACTCCCTGTTCTGGGAAGGAGCTGCGAACGCGGCAGGAAAGGAACTCCATGAAAGTTCTAGTCAACCTGTGAAGGCTAATGGTCATAGATTTTCATAATAAAATCAATCTTTGAAGAAAGATTTACGAAAATTGCATAGTGCCAAAGACTTATAGTCTGAGGTGGTAGTTAGAGCATCAAACTTCCTACCTTGCATATAATGAACTTGTTGGGTAACGCTGTTACTCATCCTTTCCTTTGAATCCTTGCTTAGACTCTGAGAATCCCGAAGATACTCCAATGTATGCAACTGAGAGCCAGGAGGAGGTCTTCTATGAAGAGCCCAACCTGTATGGATCCGTAGAAGGGGAGGACTACGATATCGTCTATGGAGGAGAGTTTCAAGAGTCCGAATAATTACTATAGTTCTAGTAGTCACTTGAGACGAGCAACATGAACAATATATAGCAATAAGTTGTTGAGCTCGATTTGGAGTTTAAGTTTTAAATTTGAAACTTCCGCTGAAACACTTATATTTTGGTTTGTAAGTTGACTCTTTTGGAAGTCTTGAACTTCCGGTATTGTAATAATAATAATGTGTGTATGTTTGTAATATGGACCCGCAATGTTTCTGTTGTACCACTCTGAGGGATGTGATATTTACGGAACGGTGTTCTGTGGATGTCATGTCAACGACTATAGTGTACTACACATGCAGTGGTATGCTGGTCACCGCATCTGTCTCTTATTACAAAGGATCCTGATGCTTCTACCATGAAGATATTCAGGCCCATCAGTCTTTTGAATTGTGTTTTTAAGATTTTTACTAAGGTTCTGACCAATAGATTGGGTAAGGTGATGGATTTTCCAATTGCTCCCAATCAGACTGCTTTTATTAAGTAGGTTTATTCTTGAAAGTGTGGTTACGGCACACGAAGTCCTTCACTCCGTTGTTCGAGGTGATGAGAAAGGGGTTGTGCTTAAACTAGATTACGAAAAATCTTTTGACCGGGTTAATTTGGATTTCCTTGATGAGGTCCTGACTCTGAGGGGTTTTGGCCCTAGAATCTCTAATTGGATCCATCTTGCCACTAGAGGTGGCTCTTGTAGGGGTTCGTATCATGGAAAACAAAAAATTCTACCGCATGCACACAAATAAGCCAAGATCTATCTACTAGATTGTAGCAACGAGTCGATTAGAGTACTCACCCTCGAATATTCCAAAGCGGTTAACGAGAGCAGATTCTCATGGGTAATGTAGTCGTACACTTGCCGATCTCAAGATCGTGTAGATGATCCTTTCGGCGTTGTGTTCCGGCAGCGCTTCCATAGTCGGTCACACATTCGGTACTCGATGAAGACCTTCCTCTCCCTTGTTCCAGCAGGCAGTGGAGGTTGTAGTTCTCCCCTCGCGATTCCGCAGCACGACGACGTGGTGTTGGAAGTAGAGGGAAAAACCTGTAGTGCTTCGCCTAAGCCAGAGCAGGTTATGGTGGATCTAGGGTTTAGAGGGCCGGAGAAGAGGAGGTGGAGTCGGCGGCGGCTAGGGCGGCGACACTGGGGGCAACGACGGTGCTAGGTGGGGAGGGGCTGGTGTTGTGTGTCCTTGGGGCACCCCCTCCCCTCTATTTATGAGAGAGATGGCAGCTTGGGAGAGGGGAGTTTGAATCCTTCCCCAACTCCCTCTCCTAGTTGGCTTGTGGTGGATGGAAAGAAGGATTCTTTCCTTCCTCCACTAGGAAACATTGTCCCAGTTTGACTTTTCAAACCTGTCTTTTGACTTTCAATTTGGAGCTTAATTTCTCTCTTGTAAATGCCCAACCAAGTGACCTAGGACATGATCTAATCATTCTACTTATCCATGACACATTCATGTACCCTTCCCCTTCCGGTACGGTGAACCTTCTAGACCTTCTAGAACCTCTCCGATGAAATCATCGGAATCATTTTCGAACTCCGGAATTGGACTTTCCTTATATGAATCTTACTCTCCGGACCATTATGGATCTCCTCGTGATATCCCGAATCCCATCCAAAACTCCGAACAACATTCGGTCTCCCTACTTACATTCCATATCTACTAAACAACATCGAATCCTTAAGTGTGTCTCCCTACGGTTCGTGAATTATGCAAACATGACCAAGACTCTTCTCCGATCAATAACCAATAGAGGAATCTGTAAATTCATATGGCTCCCACATATTTCTACGATTACTTAGCGATCGAATGAACCACCTACATACGATACCAATTTCCCTTTGTCTCGCGATAGTTTACTTATCCAAGGTTTGATCATCGGTATCTCTACATACCTAGTTCAACCTCGTTACCGATAAGTACTCTTTTTTCGTTACACATGTTTGCAAGCTAATTGGATGACATTCCACCGAGAGGGCCCAGAGTATATCTATCCGTCATATGAATGGACAAATCCCACTCTTGATCCATGTGCCTCAACACATACTTTTTAAACACTCAATGCCACCTTTTTAACCACCTAGTTACGGTGTGGTGTTTGATGTAATCAAAGCATCATTCCTGTGATAGTGATTAGCATGATCTCATGGTCGAAGGAATTAGGTTACTATGTATCAGAAAGCTTATAGCAAATGAACTATTGAAATGACTTGATCTTTATGCTACACTTATCTATAGGAGTATGTCCATCACATCATTCTTCTAATGATATGACCTTGTTGTTAATAACATCTCAATTTTTATGATCAGGAAACCATGATCATATATTAACCAACAAGCTAGTTTAACAAGAGGCTTTACTAGGGACTCTTTATGTTTACAAATCACACAAGTATTAATGTTTCCAATTAATACAATTATGGCATGGTATGTAAACATTTATCATAAGCATGAAGATATGATAATAACCACTTTATTATTGCCTCTTGGGCATATCTCCAACAGCTCTGTGGCTGTCAAACTAAATGGTGTTGAAGGCAACTTCTTTACCACTAGTATAGGGCTTAGGCAGGGAGACCCCATGTCTTCCATCCTTTTCAACTATGCCGTGGATGTGTTCAATTGTATGTTATCTAAAGCTGCAGCTAACAACCTCATTAGAGGTATGTGCACTCAGCTGATTCCTGGAGGTGTAATCAGCCTGCAATATGCTGATGACACTATCTTGTTTGTTGATAATGACAGTGAGTTAGTTAGAAATCTTAGATGGGTGCTGACTTGTTTTGAACAAGTCTCTGGCATGTAAATTAATTATGAGAAAAGTGAGCTAGTGCCTATTAATTTAAATGGTGATGAGGCTAAGGCTCTAAGTGATATCATGGGTTGTGTGATTGGTAAATTCCCTATAAAATATCTGGGAGTTCCATTACATCATGATAAGCTAAATAGAGAGGACCTACAGCCTATTATTGATAAAATTTTGCAAAGGATAACAGGGTGGAGAGGGAAGCTTCTCTCTTATGCTGCAAGATTGGTCTTGATTAGAACATGTCTTGCAAGCATCTCGATCTATCTTTTGTCCTTTTTTAAGTTTCCTAAATGGGCCTTGGATCTTATTAACTCTTAGATGGCAAACTGTCTTTAGAATGACTCTAAGGATAAAAGAAAGCTTCACCTTGCTAACTGGAATTTGGTCTATATGACTAAAAATTAGGGGGGTTTAGGAGTTCCTTATCTTAGAGATGTTAACATCTGTCTGTTAGCTTCTTGGCTTAAGAGGTATGTTAATAGTGGTGATAAGCTTTGGAAAAGCATCTTGGATGCCAAGTACAATACTCTGAATCCCAATATCCTTTGTTGTGGGGATTCCAACGCTTCTATTTTCTTTAAAGGGTTCATGTGGGCAGTCTGTTGGAGATATGCCCTCCAGATTCCTCTATTGGTTATTGTTCGGAGAAGAGTCTCGATCATGTCCGCATAATTCACGAACCGTAGGGAGACACACTTAAGGATTCGATGTTGTTGAGTAGTTATGGAATGATGAGTAAGAGACCGAATGTTGTTCGGAGTCTCGGATGGGATCTGGGATATCACGAGGAGATCCGGAATGGTCTGGAGAATAAGATTCATATAAGGAAAGTCATGTTTCGGAGTTGGAGAATGATTCCGGTGTTTTCATCGGGAATGTTCTAGAAGGGTCCGGAAGGTCCGGCACTCCGGAGGGGAAGGGTACATGAATGTGTCATAACAAGTTGGAATGGTTGCATCATGTACTAAGTGTCATCGCTGAGCAAAATAAAGGGATAAATCAAATCCTAGTTTGAAAAGTCAAACGCCAATTTGAAAAGTCAAACGACAAGTTTGCTTGGTGGAGGGAGAGTAGGAAACCTACTTGGGGAGGAGTTCCTCTCCCTCCACCCGCCGGCCAAGGAGGCCGACTTGGGGGAGGACTCTCCTCCCCTGGCCGGCGCCCTCCCACCTATAAAAGGAGGGGCAGGGGTGGCCCTCTAGACCTACACCTCTCCACCCAAAACCCTAACCCTAGCCGTCGGCCCTCCTGCAGCCGCCAGCCCTAAGGTTTGCCCTAGCCGCCGAGTTGGGGCTCTCCACTTTCCCTAGCCGCCGGCCTAGCTCTCTCTCCCTTGGTGCCTCTAAACCCTAGATCGCCAAGGCCTCTCTCATAGTCCACCATACTCGCTCTGGCTTAAGGCGAAGCCCTGCGAGATCTCCCCTCTACTTCCGATACCACGCCGTCGTGCTGCCGGAATCGCGAGGAGAGTGCTATAACCTCCACTGCCTGCTGGAACAAGGGAGAGGAAGGTCTTCATCGAGTACCGAACGTGTGACCGACTGCGGGAGCGCTGCCGGAACGCGGCGCCGGAAGGATCATCTACACGATCTTGAGATCGGCAAGAGTACAACTACATCACCCACGAGAATCCGCTCTCGTTAAACACTTTGGAATCTTCGAGGGTGAGTTATTCTATCGACTCGTTGCTACAATCTAGTAGATAGATCTTGGCTTGTTTGTTTGTATGCGGTAGAAAATTTTTGTTTTCCATGCTACGAACCCCTACAGTGGTATCAGAGCCAGGTTTATATGTAGATCTGTTGCACGAGTAGAACACAATGGTCATTGTGAGCGGTGGTGATTTTATTACCAATTGCTTCTTGTGTACTTTGCATCTTGCGGTATGATGGGATGAAGCGGCCCGGGCTAACCTTGCATGACATCGTTCATGAGACTTGCTCCACGCTCAACATGCAACTTGTATTGCATAAGTGGATTTGCGGGTGTCTGTCTCTCCCATTATAGTATAGATCCAATTTACAACGGGCACTTGATAGTTCAAACATCAACGTTGTGGTTCTTATTCGTAAGTTAGATCGACATTTATTGAAATCCTCAAACCACGTAAAATATGCAAAGAAATTAGAGGCGTATAACTTTGTTTTGCAGGGGTGTGCTGTGATGTGATATGGTCATGATTGTGATTATATTTGATGTATGCAATGTTCCTTATTGTAAGTTGGCAACCGACAGGAGCCATATGGTTGTCTTTAATTTCTGTTAAGACCCGTACGTCTATTCAAAGTAGTTGTAATAGTTGTATGCGGTAGAAAATTTTTGTTTTCCATGCTACGAACCCCTACACAGTCAGGGCTGTCCAATTCGGGTACAAATAGGTTGTTGGGGATGGGGCTAAAATCAGGTTTTGGGAAGATATTTGGTTTGGCACATCCCCTTTATCTATGCAATTTTGGGAGGTTTATTGCGTCTGTAACGAACAGATAAAGGGGATGCCCAAAGTGCTGCAAGCCACAGTTATAGAAGCTACTACGTACCTTCTTACCAACCAACCACCAGTCAGGGATCCATGATCCACCATACACAGATCCGTCATTGCAGGCCTCGGGCTCGTCAGAGCCACATTGGCCGGAGAGGAGGCTCCGGAGCCAAAGAAAGTTATGGTGAAGTTTGCAAGAAACCGCACGCCCTCATCCGATGAGGATGACCACGACCTGTCGCGGCAACGCCGTAGACCACAACGGAGGAGCCACAACTATGATGCTCGTGATGAGCTCACTCAACGCAAAATCGACAATCGACAAGCTGCGCGCCAAACGCGCATGCTCCATAGAGTCAGAGGACGAAGATACGGAGCTCTGCGGTGCCAGATGCTTCAGCCGAGCCATACGACAATCGTGAATTTTCAAGGGATTCAAACTTCCTTCGGACAATCCAAAGTTTGACGGCCTGCAGGAGCCGAAGATCTTGCCGGACGACCACATCTCGTCAGTCAAGCTTCATGACGGAAGCAAGAACACGGTTATGCAATGCCTTCAGCTGGGCGCGACACGAGCCTGACTCAACAATCTCCCCTCCGGATCCATCCGCAGCTACAACTTCATCCGCAATTTTAAGGGCACCTGCAAATGGCCGGGCTCAATCGAAGAATTGTGTGCTTGTTGCCAAAGGACCTCCGAGGGGCTCGAACCCGGGTAAATCTCGTGTCCTACATTGTTTATTTGTTAGCCGTTCCGCGATCTCCAGTGTTCCCCACTTCTCCAAAACTCAAGCCCATAACAATGGGCATTGATTTGTTTAACCCTCGTCACGCTCGCTGGCACTGCCCGCCCCCTACCGCTCGCCGTCCCTGCCCTTCTCCAACCCCACCATGTCCAGCCCCATCCGCGAATTGCTGAAAATTGGCTGGGATTCCATGGAATTTCGTCGGTGCGAAGGTAGTTGGCCGGATTCCGGCGAGTCCCGCAGGGAACAACACCAGAACCTCTTGAAATTTCCGTGCTCGTTTACAAGCCACACTCGATTCGCCCATTCAGCCCTTGTTTGTAGAGGTCGGAGTGGGGTTTTCTCTGTGGACTGTAAAAAAAATTATAGGTCTGGCATATTTACAGGATCTGCTCGGGGCCGTCTTTTCATCCGGAACCGAAAAGAGCTTTGTACTCCCTCTGTTTGGAAATATAAGATGTTTTAGCTTTATAAATGAGATGTATCTAGACACCTTTTAGTGTCTAGATTCGTTTGAACCTATACACTAAAACATGTCTAAATACATCTTTACAAACCTAAAACATCTTATATTTCTGGGAGTAGTATTCAGTAATATATACTTTCAAGCTTGATCAGTCAGTATAGTATAAAAAGGTTCATAAAATGAGTCAGTTGGCAATACAATTACCAACCTTGGTGGAGCTGGTGTCACCATGACACCATTTGATGGAATGTGCATACGTCTCTTCTTTAGCTTTCAATTGGTGCAAACTACTACAAAAAATTAATAAGAGAGGACTTTGTCTAACTGACAAAAAAGAGAAGATAATCCTCGTTCTGTAAACAAAGTAAAGCAAGGACCCACTGCCGCCACTCCAATTCTGCTAAAAGGAGGCGTGTTTTCATCTTTGTCCTCCACGGCACAAAATTTCTGTGAACCAATACAAAGTTTTGTATCCTAGAATGCACATAAACACGGGTTAAGTACATCAGCCTGCTGGATACTACATTACTTAAAAATTTAAAATGGATCCAAACCGTCAGGTAAAAGCTAATTAAACATAGTTGGTCAAAAGCTGAAGATCGTCTGCTGCTACCCTGGGACTATCTGAATTTGTCAGTTGATTGCTGTTGGCTGGCTACCATTGCCATGTACTGCTTGAGGAGGCTTGGGGTTGGGGTCGTGAGTTCGATGTTGAATCGTTCTGGAGGCCGCCACCAACAGCCCCTTCTAGTCAAAGCATGCCTATTAGCTGGATTGTGAACCGGTATTGCTTCCTGTGGTTCCTCTGGCTCTGCTAGCTGCCAACATATATTCTATAAATCTCCTGATTTTGTGCTGTGGATGACTCGTTGCAGGATATGTGTAACGGTCAGCTGTGGCTCTTATGCCTAGTTTTGAACCAACTTCCGGTGTACACAGCAGCGAAAGCAATTCATTGCGGTCGGCACGCCTACCAGAGTTAGAGAAGATTATATCTTTTGTAAGTGTAAAGGCGCTGGTGATAAGATGAAGGTCTGCAACACCAACTGTTCTAGCTGCATTATCAGGTCTTTGGAATGGATCTTCGACCTAAACGAAGAACAGTGCACAGATAGGATATCAACGGAGAACAGTGCACAGATAGGATATTCTATAAATCTTCAACATTATGAACATAGCCACCAAATGCACTCGCTATAAATGAAATACTTACAAACAAGCAGTAGGATCCGGTCATCCAATATAGGTTGCGTTCGATACGCTTGATCTCACCCATGTAAGTGGATATAAGATGATCAATGGAATAGGTACCAATGTCGCAAAACTGCAGAACAGTATAACATCACCGGTTAAGATTATCTGTACCTCAGGTTAGGATAATGCTACAGTAGTACAATGCATTTTGACATGGTCCATGTTATGTCCAACGAAAATTATTCATGCCAAATTTCATTACAGTAATGCATATACATACTGCACATAGTGCACTTCACCTAAAACTCAAATGTACTTTAATGTAAATATTTTTGAGCTACAAAAATGAATTAATTTTGATTAGGCGAGTGATTAGCTTGTTTGCCCACAAACTATACTTGCCAAAAAGGCCATCTAATGTAGGTTGGCTTAATTGCATTTACATATTACAACTCCAATAAGGATCACAGGTACTTGATAAAACTCAACTAGTTGAACAACATACATGTATTTAGAATTTAGGTAGTCACAGGCATGCATGACTTGGTGAATATAGTGGATACTGTGTCAGTTACCTTCTCAAAAAAAGTTGCAAGGAGATGCGACAGAGAACTCTGATTTCTTTGCCCTATGTGCTGGCGCCGAAATTTTGCTATATTTTCCACGCAGCTCTGATCAAGATTTTCTTCACTAAAACGCCTACTTCCTGCATGTGAACGCAACGGGTAAATTACTAGCACTGATACACCGTACACCAAAAAATCATTGGCCTCACAAACAAGCCAAGTTCATTCACCTTCTGTGATGTTGACATCAAAAATCTCCTTCACAGGTGGTAAAATTGCAGGCTTACATGTCTGCAAAATGCAACATAAAGAGCATGAGACAAGCTGTAAATTTTGATCAAATTATAAATAAGAACTAGGTGGCTTCTAAAGTAAAAAAAAACACCTGAAAGTGAAAAAGAACAAGTAAGCAAAGCGAATAGGAATTCAGGGTTCCATTTTTTGGATCATTAATGTTTTGTGCTTTTGCCCATTCCTTGACCTGCAAAGAAAATATGGTGCTGAACCTTGGGCTTAACTAAGAAACTGTGGAAACAGAAACTATCTCTTGGTTACACAGACCTTACCAACAAAACCATATCACCAAATCGCTCATCTATAGTACTGATCCAGTACAACACTTTGGACTTAATTCGACCAGGGTAATTATCGATGGATATATCACAGGAAATGCCAAAGTTGTTGCTCACATACTGAAGAACTGGAACTCTTGCAGTAGGAATGAAGTTCACACCTCTAGCAACACCTGGATAGAGTATGGATATAAAAGTTAAATGAGAACTTTCTGTAAAATTGACATCAGAAAATTTGAGCACATCCACACAGAAATCAAAAGGTAATGCAATCAAGCAACTGTGAAACATGATTGTCTGAATTTTTTAAACATGAGCATGCTCTTGATATATTGATCAAACATATCAGAGTACAAGATAGTTCATTCTGGTCGGAGCTGCATGGATCTAAAAGAAATTACCTTCAATTTGTAAAGCTATCATTAGTTCTCTCAAGACATCTTGCTTCTTTTCCTTGCTTGTAGGAAAGCCAAACTTATTTGTCAGCTCAACTGATACATCCAAATCACCTGACTTTGCGTACAGATTCGATACAAAGGATCCAAAAGGTTTGACAACAGCATCTGTTTAAGGAAAATATAAAAACCAACAAATCTATAGTCAGAGAATGTAGAAGGCATACAGCTCCCTACAAACTTAAATAACATACTTTGACTCACTAGGCATAGTATAAGAAAAGAATAACAAGAGTAGAAGTGTGTTCCACTTAAGCAGCTTACATATTGGAATCATTGAGAAGGCAATGCCTTTCGCAAAGCAAAATTATCCGTTTTTAGGATCATGTATTTTACAATCTTGTCGCTAATCAATTGTCTTTGTTATCAATTGTTTTCATAGAATGCAACTATTACCTAGAACCCATAACATACAATCCATTGAAGTGGGAAAACTTCCTGGAGGTTCTTGAAGAATACAATTATACAAGTAATGGAAGTTACGAATAAAATGTTCAGATGGGCATCTATGTTAAACCAGTCTACCAGGAATCCACATTCATGGTATAGCACCAGGGCAAGCACAAGAAGGGAAAACGTTTTCCTTCTATAGTTTATATAAAGCATTACCCAATGTTTATGTCAAACAGTTACATTACTACAGTACACCCTTAATAAATAGATTACATATGAAGTGGTTGTTTCCAAGTAATGGAAAAGAGACATGTAGTAACCAAGTAGTCAGAAGTTACCTCCCAAGCCACTGACTAAATAAATGGAATTCACAATCTCCTGGACTGCATGCAGTCGTTTATTTCGATCGTCCTCGGTAGGCTTGATTACAGAAAGAATATCTTCCGTACACTTTTCCAGCTCATGATAGCTTTGGGTGACCTCAACCATGCTGAAACCCTGTGGTAAAAAATATAATCAACAAGTTTAAAAGAGTAAGGAATAGCGTTGCCTAGGCATTATAAATCATATATAACCAAATTCAACTAAGAACGTTCCTCTCTAAACTAAGCACAAAAGCCTTGCGTCTTTCTGGCTGTAGCGCACACACGTGCTTCAATTCGGATCGTGAGCGTCAAGTGTTATAAGTTTGGCATCTCGCCATCAAAGGCACATGGCTTCTATTGCTTCCAAATCTCACCCCTTAAGAATATTCAAAACATCACAAGCCTTATTAAAGTTGCAAAGAGGATGCTTGCCCTGGTTTTCATTTGTACATATTTTTCTCTGAACAGAATGTAAATGAAAGCACGAAGCTATGTTCTGAATGAAATATTCTCACTGTTTATTAAATGTTCCTGGTAGAACTAAACATATCTTCGATCCTCCTAAAAATAGAACGTGTTGAGACAACGGATCTGAAACTGAGAACTTGCACATGAGAAAATTACAGGTATGAGCATGACTAATATATTCAGCATTCACTATCATGCCGAACGCAACATGACAATGTGCATACTACGTGACTATGAATATCAGCAGAGCAAATCCAAACCAAACATACTAAAAAGGAGTAGCGCATTTCCACGCACCAGGAGTAATTTGGTTGGCCTCATTAAAATCCCATCATGTCGCACAAGGACACCCCCTCCACAATTTCCCCAATGCACCACGCATAGCAAGCAAGGCACTAAAATGAATCGGTGGTTCGCACGCAACCAAAGCCTCCAAAATCTTACAAAACCCTCGAAATCGAACTAAATGCCCGCGAACTCGAACCAAAATACATCGCTTGGTTACCAACGGCGCGGCCTCGTGTTTTGGCGTCCAGCCACGGCACGGCGGCGGGGTAAAACCCTAACTCGGAGATCAACGAAACCCACCAACGGAATAAGCGGTAAACCCGTTGCACGAACTAACCGGAGAGAGGCCCTGTGAGGAGACGGACCGGCGGCGGCGACGAGGAGGCAGCAGCTTGCGGCGTGTTAGGTGGACTTGGTGTGTGTGTGTGTGTGTGCCTGTGTGGGTGGGTGGGTGGGAAGGAGGAAGGTCTAGATCATCGCGTATTCGCAGGGACGCGTCAGAGTGGTTTCTTTGCGGGGAGCCGAACGAACTGCCGAAGTGGCCTCGCGTAGACCACGGTCCACCGAGCCACACGGAGAAGACCCGGGTTTTGTTGGATTCGACTGGGCGTCTGGGTGGTGCTGGGCCTCACTCAGTTATGGGACCCATTTGGAGTAAGAATCTGCATCCTGGAAAAAAAAATACGGAGTAAGAATTTGCATAGAGTTTCTCCATTTTCTAATGGAATTTTTTCAAAGTTTTTGAAACAATCGAAATTGCATTCCTACAACTCGATCTGGTAGGATTTCAATAACAGGTTAGCTTTGTCTCAGGTCAAAAAATAATACTCCAAATGGTACTTTGTTTTTGCAGGAATACATTTGTACACAT
Source organism: Avena atlantica (assembly GCA_910589765.1). NCBI lineage: Eukaryota > Viridiplantae > Streptophyta > Magnoliopsida > Poales > Poaceae > Avena > Avena atlantica. The sequence goes on along the minus strand of OU342735.1, from coordinate 480,943,990 downwards.
GGGTACCAAATTAATATTGAATATCCATTTTAAAATATATAGTTTCATAATTTACTAATTCATGCCATAGAGAATGGTACTCTACATTTTTTATACTCCCTCTGTCCAGAAATAACTGGTTTGGTTTTGTCTAGGTTCAAATGTATCTAAAAGCATTTTAGTGTATAGGTTTATTCGAATCTAGACAAACTCAAGTCAGTTATTTCTGGACGAAGTGAATATAAAGTTTGTCAAGCTTACAATAATTTGACTATGAAAAAGGTAAATGTACACTTATTTCTAGACGGATGGAGTATGTTCGAGACAAGAGATAATAATGTGTCAAATTTGAAAAATTGGTGTAGAAACAATTATACAATGGGTGTATGTCTTCATATGTAGACACAAATATGAGTAAATTGCGTGTACGACAGATTGTACAATGGCTTATAGCGAATACGGCCATACAACTGTAGGTATAGGGGCACGGCAAGTCAGCATTACCTGTCAAGCGATCGTGACGGCAGCGAGTGGCGCGCGATTCCTTGCGATGCAAGAAAACACCACACACTGACACACCCTCTCCACGTTGGGTACCCCAGGGGCGGAGCTGGATGGATCCCAAGCCTGATGCTAAACAGTTTTAATGATGTTAATTATCTGTATTTTTCCTATTTTTAGCCTTAAAAAATTAGCACTGCTCGCCCCTAGGTACCCCTCCACACCTCACCGTGGCCAGCAGTGACAATGTGAGTCTTCGTCACGTTGCGATGCCCAAGGGGGATTTTTCCTTTTGAGGCAACAACTATGACGGCCATTAGCCGGTCTAAACCATTTCTATTAAAAGATCGAACCTGAATATGAATGCAACGGCTACCACATGTAGCACACACACTTACACAAGAAAATGTGGGAAAAGAAAAAGAAAAAAGGGGAAACCAGACACGAGCAAAGCTACATCACCACCAAGCAATATACTTATCGAGAGTCGCAGCCGTCGTCGAAGGGCATCCCCTGCCAAGCTCACCACCGAAGGGCAAGGTTCTATCGAGACTACCACTGCACCTCCTCTTGGTCTCAAACATGACGGCCAACACCAAACTAGTGAACCTGAGCACATCGAAGCCACGAGGACCTCATACGCTATCAAAGGACCACGATCTCCGAGACCTAGGGATGTGTGCATCCTAGGATGCAGAGGCCGGAGCATCCTCCATTTCGAAAAAAAAAGATCACCGAGACCTCGCCGCCAGCACAAACCTCCCAAAGAGTTGGTCAACCAGAGCTCCATGAAGGACCAGAGCGATCATGCCACGACAAAGTTGGAGTAGATTGCAACTGGTTCTTCGCTGCTAAGTCCGTGGTCAATTCTTAAGTTAAGTTTGTTGGTGCTGTCAGGTTGAATGTTGCCTTGTCTGTTGAAATGGATGATTTTGCGTCTTTTCCTGCTTGTTTGATCATTCACTAGTATAAAGAGGTTCATTAAGCAAGTCAGTTGGCAATACCATTACCAACCATGGTGGACCTGGTGTCACCACGACACCATTTGATGAAATGTGCATACAAAAAAGAAATTAGAATAAGAGAGGACTTTGTAACTCACAAACAAGAGAAGCTAATCATCGTTCTGTAAACGAAGAAAAGCAAGGACCCACTGCCTCCACTCCAATTCTGCTGAAAGGTAGTGTGTTTTGATCTTTGTCTTCCACAACACATGCATATGGAGGGGAGTTTCCAGGAAGGATCTGTGAACCGATACAAAGTTTTGGATCCGAGAATTCACATAAACATGGGTTAAGTACATCAGCCTGCTGGATACTACATTACTACTTAAAATGGATCCAAACCATCAGGTAAAAAGCTAATTAAACATAGTTGGTCAAAAGCTGAAGATCATCTGCTGCTACCCTGGGATTATCTATCTGCTTTTGTCAGTTCATTTCTGCTGGCTGGCTACCATTGCCATGCACTGCTTGAGGAGGCTTGGGGTCTTGAGTTCGACGTTGAACCATTCTGGAGGCGCCCACCAACAGCCCTTGTAGTCCCAGCATGCCTATTAGCTGGATTGTGAACTGGTATGCTTCCTGTGGTTCCTCTGGCTCTCTGATCATACCAATTACCATACGGGTTAGCTGCCACATATCCCACATATCCCGTGGATCTGTGCTGCTGAGGACTCGTTGCAGGATTTGTGCGACGGCCAGCCGTGGCTCCCGCACCTAGTTCTGAACTAACTTCAGGCGTACACAGAAGCGAAAGTAATTCATTCCGGCTGGCACGCCTATCAGAGATCATATATTTCGCCTGTGTGAAGGCTCTGGTAATACGCTGAAGCTCTGCCACATCAACTGTTCTAGCTGCATTATCAGATGTTTGAAATGGATCTTCGACCTATACCAAAAAAGAACAGTGTACAGATGGGGTTATCAACCTAAGGCTAAATATTTTCAACAATATGAGCATTGCCACCAATTGCACTATGAGTGAAATACTTACAAACAAGCAGTAGGATTTGGTCATCGAAAATAGGTTGCCTTGGATTCGCTTGAGCTGACCGGTGTAAGTAGATATGCGATGATCACTAGAACGGACAAGAATACGGCAAAACTGCAAACAGTATAAAATCACCTGTCAAAGATTTTTTTTACCTAAGGCTATGATAATGCTACAGTAGTACAATGCATTTGGACATGGCCCTGTTATGTATTTTCTCCAATGAAAATAATCTATGCCAAATTTCATTACGGTATTGCAAATAGGGCATTTCACCTGAAACTCAAATGTACTTTTAGTGTAAATATCTTGAGCTAACAATAGATGAACTAATTTTGATTAGGCGAGCGTTAGTCATTTTCCCACAAAACTGTAGTTGGCAAAAAGGTCATCTAATATATCTTGGCTTAATTGAAACTTACAACCCCAGTAAGGATACAATTAAGCCACATAAGAACCTCCCCTCTGATGTGCCATTGTCTGAGCTTCTTTCTGGACAAGTGTTCTGAACTCATTGGCTAAAGTCCAAACATAGACCAATCGATTACCCACTATGCTAGTAAGTTTATTATGATATGATGAACACCTCAAGATAAGATAGAAAGTGGCCTAAAATATGGCAGTCAAAACACAGATAGAAGAAAGTGTGCTTTGAAACATGAATATCATATTTACCATTATTTGAACAACAAACATGTATTTAGAATTTAGGTAGTCACGGGGACAATATGTTCAATTACCTTCTCAAAAAAAGTTGCAAGGAGATGGGACAGAGGGCTCTCATTTTTTTGTCCTCTGTCCTGGCGTTGAAATTTTGCTATATTTTCCACACAGTACTGATCAAGATTTTTTTCATTAAAACGCCCACATCCTGCAAGTAAACACAACAGATAAATTACTAGAGCGGATACATGGTACACCAGACAATCATTACTCTCAGTAACAATCCAAGTGCGTTCACCTTCTGAAATGTTGAGATCGAAAATGTCCTTCATAGGTGGTAAAATTGCAGGCTTGCATGTCTGCAAAATCGAAGGTAAAGAGCATGAGACAAGCTGTAAACTTTGGTAGAACTATAAATAAGAATTAGGTGGCTTCTAAATTTTAAATACACCTGAAAATGAAAAAGAACAAGTAAGCAAAGCGAATAGGAGTTCAGGGTTCCATTTTTTGGATCATTAATGTTTTGAGCTTTTGCCCATTCCTTGACCTGCACAGAAAATACGGTGCTGAGCCTCGGGCTTAACTAAGAAAGTATGGAAACAGAAACTCTCCTTTGTTACACAAGCTTACCAATAAAACCATATCACGAAATCGCTCATCCATAGTACTGATCCAGTACAAGACTTTGGATTTAATTCGACCAGCGTAGTTATCGATGGATATATCACAGGGAATGCCAAAGTGTTTGCTCACATACTTAAGAACTGGAACTCTTGCAGTAGGAATGAAGTTCAACTCTCTAGCTACACCTGGATAGAGTATGAAAATAAATTTAAATGAGAACTTTCTGTATAAACCGATCTCACAAAATTTGAATGAGCACATTTGCAAAACATCAAAAGGTTCAATCAAGCAACTGTAGGAACATGACTGTCTGAAAAAAATTCTTGATCAAACATATCAGAATACAAGATATTTCATTCTGATCGCAGCTGCAGGGATCTAAAAGAAATTACCTTCAATATCTAAAGCTACCATTAGTTGTCTCAAGACTTTCAGCTTCTTTTCCTTGCTTGTAGGGAAGCCAAACTTGTTTAGCAGCTCAACTGATATATCCAAATCACCTGATTTTGCGTAAAGATCTGATACAAAGGATCCAAAAGGTTTGACAGCAGCATCTGTTTAAGGAAAATAGAAAAACCAACAAAACAATACTCAGAAAATGTAGAAGGCATACACCTCCATTTACAAACTTAAATAACATATACTTTGACTCACTATGCATAGTATACAAAAAGAATAAAAAGAGTAGAAGTGTATTATTGCGTGGCCAATGCCTTTCGCCTACATCACTTGCAGTAAGAAAGTTGCCAGCCATTTGTCACAAACAGAACTTCTCAGCTTTTAGGATTATGGATTTTACAAACTTGTCAATTACAATTGTGTTAGAATATAACTATTATCAATTGGAAAACTTCCTGAAGGTCCTTGAGGAATACACGCAATGGAAGCTCTGATAAAATGTTCAGATGGGACATATGTTAAAGTAATCTAACAGGAATCCACATCCATGGTAAAGCACATTATCAATTGTTTTCACAGAATGCAACTATTATCAGTTGGAAACTTCCTGAAGGTCTTTGAGGAATGCAAGCAACAGAAGTTCCAATAAAACGTTCAGATGGGGATCTATGTTAAAGTAGTCTACCAGGAATCCACATCCATGGTAGTGCACCAGAGCAAGCACGAGAAGGGAAAACGTTTGCCTTCTATAGTTTGTATAAGCATTACCCAAGGTTGATGTCAAACAATTACATTTCACCCTTAGTAAATAGATTAAATATCAGGATCGCGAGTGGTTCTTTCCAAGAGATGGAAACGAGCCATGTGGTAACCAAATAATGAGAAGATACCTTCCAAGTCACCGACTAAATATTTGGAGTTCACAATCTCATGAACTGCATTCAGTCGTTTGTTTCGATCGTCCTCGGTCGGCTTGATTACATAGAGAATATCTTCTGCACACTTCTCCAGCTCATGATAGCTTTGCGCGAGCTCAACCATGTTGAAACCCTGCGGGAAAAAAGTTATAATCAATGTCCAAAAGAGTATGAAATAGCGTTGCCTAAGCATTACAAATCATACATAACCAAATTCAACTTAAGAATGTTCCTTTATCAGCTAAGTGCAAAAGCCTTGCGTCTTGCTAAAGTCCCACCACGTCGGCTGTAACACACAAACGTGCTTCAGTTTAGATGGTGTGCGTCAAGCATTGGACGTTCGCCTGCTCACCATCAAAGGCACAGACCTTCCACTGCTTCCAAATCCACCAGTTAAGAACATTCAAAACATTCTCAAGCGGTCAAGCCTTATCAATCCTCGTTTTCATTTGTACAGATTTGCTCTGAATAGAAAGTGAATGGAAGCATGAAGCTATGTGCTGAATGAAGAACTGACATGTTTATTAAGTGTTGTTGATAGGAATAAATTCTCCGAGGGAATGAGGGAACTAAACATATTTTACCTCTTCCTAAAAATAGAACATGTCGAGACAACACAGGTCAGAAACTGAGAACTTGCACATGAGAAAATTTTAGGTATGACTAATCTTGTCGGCATTCACTATCTATCACTTTCCATCAACGTGCAATGCAACAGGAAATGTGCATACGTGACTATGGACGATAGCAGATCAAATCCAACCCGAACATACTAAATAGCACATTATTCCGTGCGACCCATGAGTAATTTGGTTGGAAATGGCATATTCGCTATTTCCCCTCTTTTCGGATAAGCTATTTCTGAATAAAAAATCCCATCTTCACACAAAGGTGCCTCCTCCATAATTTCGCCAATGCACACAGAGTACCACGAGTAGCAAGCAAGGTACGGGAACTGGGTGGTGGTCCGCAAGCAACCAGAGCCTCCAAAATCTTACAAAACCCTCTAACTCGAATCAAAATACACAGCGCGGCCCCGTGTTTCCCCCGTCCATACACTGCACGGCGGCGGGGTAAAACCCTAACTCGGCCATTAACGAAACCCGCCGACGGACTAAGCGCTAAACCGTTGCAAGAACTAACCGGAGAGAGGCCACGGGTTTACCTAGATGGAGCTGCGGACGGATGTGAGGCGCCGAAACGGCGGCGGCGACGAGGAGGAGGCGGCAGCTTGCGGCGTGCTAGGGTCGTGGAGATGGACTGGGGAGTGGTGGGGCGAGATCGTCGCGTACTGGGAGAGGAGCGTCAGAGTGGTTTCTTTGAGGGGAGCCGAACTGCGTAGACCACCACACCGAGGAGACTGGATATTGTTGGATTCGGCTGGGTGGTGCGGGACCATGATGGGCCGTTGACGCCAGTCTCTTGGGACCCGTTTGGAAGTGAAGTTTCTCTATCAACGCATTGATGCCACTTGACGCCAGTCATTTGGGACCTGTTTGGAAGTGAAGTTTCTCTATCAACGCATTGATGCCACTGAAATTTCAGAAAAATATATCTCCTCGAAACATGCTTTCGTCCAACGCAATGAACCCAAATGAGTTTCTCTATATAAATATTTCAGAAAAAAATATTGGCTGAGAAAACAAGTGGAAACCAAGTAAAATTATATTCAAAGCTTCTATTTATAAAAAATAATACATTATGCTCCAAAGATAATATTCTACGAACATGTAAGATTTGAAGTTCAAAAACGAACTCATTTGAGGGTACGAAGAAAACAAAATTTTCTAGTAGTAATAAATAGTGGTAAATAGGGGAATATCATTGTTCATTCATAATTTTTTTCATACCTCCCAAATAATACTTATGAGTTTGAACTTCAGATTATGTACGTTCATATAACATCATGAGGACCAACACATACTCTCGGCGATAATCATAAAACAAGGAAAGGAATGATAATGTCCACACGGTCAACCGAAAGTCGTAGTGATATTTTGTTTGATCACAGTCCACGGAGCCACACCGAGGAGAGCGGATTTTGTTGGATTCGACTAGGGGGCGCGGGACATACGAGATCACGAGCAGTGGATACCAGTCTTTTGGGACCCATTTGGAATATTTTTTCTCCATTTTCTATAATAAAAATATAAGTTTTTCTGATCAATGAATTGGTACCACTAATATTGGAAAAAATATCTCGTGAAAACCAAGTTACGGTAAAAACTGGTAGAAACCAAGTAAAACTTATGTTCAAAGTTTCTATTTACAAAAAATATAGTATGTTGGATAGATGATATTCTACCAACATGTAAGATTTCAAGTTCAAAAAAATCATTCGAGAAGTACCAAAAGAAAAAATTATGCAATGAATAGTGACAAATAGTCAAAGAAAAATCGAAGTGATATTTCACAAGCATTCCCTGAGTGACATTAATCTGCCCACAATCTCTTTCTTTTTGCAAAAAGGAAGGTTAGATATCTCTGTCTTTCACCCAGGATACTACACAATCATAATTTTGTTTTAAAGTAGTAGACGCAATGCAATGAGGTCAAACATCATTAAACAGAGTACATACAATTAATGGACAACATGACAAGAAATTGCGTTAACTTTAGTTTCCATGTTAATGCTTTGTTTCCATTCTCCCCATGAATGGAGTTTCCTCCACCTTCATCCCTAGCATTCTGGTTTTACAATTCCTTGCAAATGTGTCTTTACGTTGCAGAGCACTCTGGCTGGCAAAAGTCGTCTTAAATAACATAGTATAGCATAAAATTGAATGGAAATTTATACATACTGCCAGGTACTACTTGGAGACAATAATCTGTCAACCTGGACTCGACAGTTTCAGTCAGCTGTGCGGCCTGAGACCAGGAGGCTTTCCAAATCGTCTTTACAGCACATTCCATGGGGAAAAAAAGATTCTGTCAATGGATAAAAGGTTTTGGAAGCAAGAATACCACATAACCACGGGATTAAATGACATAATGATCTCCCCGCAAAATTAGGTACATAAATGGATGCAAATCAACAGGCAAAAGCTAACTAATCAGTTGCTGCACATTGTTGGTCAAAAGCTGAAGATCATCGCTGCTACCCTGGGACTATCTGTTCTGTCAGTTGATGCGGTTGGCTGGCTACCATTGCCATGTACTGCCTGAAGAAGCTTGAGACCGTGGGTTCTGCTGGTCTCTCCGCTGCTGACTCCAGTGCGGAGCAGCTGCTTGCCTGCCTGAGTTGTACCCTTGTGGCCTACCAATTGGTCTGCTTCCTGTGGACCCCATGTGCATGTGCTGCTGAGAACTCGTAGCGGGATTTGTGTAACGGCCAGCTGTAGCTGTTACACCTAGTTTTGAACCAACTTCAGGTGTACACAGCAGAGAAAGTAATACATTCCGGTCTGTGGTCTTACATGAGTAGATTGTATCTTTAGCACGTTTGAAGGCACTGGCAATACGTTGAATCCCAGGAACATTAACTGTTACTAGTTAGTGTGCACGTGCAACGCACGATCTTTCTCTTATCGGTTAAAAATTAGTCATGCCCCTAATGACATGACATGTTCTCATTGTGGATCCCCATTGATTGGCCATCACAATTACATTTGTCGATGCAAATCTCAAATAATGGAAACATAATATCTAATAAAATTTCCAGTAAAATTTTGAGACTACACACCTGTTGTATAAAGGCCCCCACATATTTTTTAAGAGGAACACAACGATAGTCATTACAATAACATGTTGGGCATGCTGCCCGCCACATGGTGTGATGCAAATTGGGCAAACAAAGTTTCATAATGGCCTACCTCCATGGTAGAGCAGCATTACAAGCCCTTTGGGCAATGCATAACTTGCACATCATTGAAATTCAGACTGAAACAGAATGTGATTTCTCTAAAGATAACTGCTTGCACACATATCTGCAGGAATGGTGGCCCGTTTCTGAACACATGAGTAAGTTTCAAATTTTACATGTTAATAACTCATTTGGCACGTATAATAGCTGATTCTAGCAAGGCTTGAGCTTCAGTATGAAGACTATCCATCTCAAAAAAATAAAAAATGAAGAGGATCAATTACTTGCTCCAAGTTGCCTGCTCCAACAGCAATCGGGTAACATAAATCTTAGTGGTATTAATAAGGCAGCAACAAAACACGAATTACACATATATCCACCTCACATTCCATCACTTCTAGCCGCTATTTTGATCTCAAAAAGAGTCCACCGATAGTCCAGGGATAACAATTGGTAATACCATTATAGGGATATGGTGATACTGTTAATATATCAAGTATACTAATAGCATAATATAGTCTGGAATTTTTATTTGTAAAAGTATGTCTTTGTCATCCTTGTAGATGATAGGAAATCAAAATTTCAGATCTGATGATGTGAAGTGAGTGAGTACATTACCACTTTTTTGACTGAACTATAACCTAGCATAATAGGGTGATCTTAACTCAATACTGCTGAAGAAGAATGTACACCTATATTTTTTACTTCCACCAACTAAGAGATGGCTGAGTACCTTGAAATATTAATTCATTCCGTATTTTCCAAAATGTTCGAGGCCACTCAAATGTAACCTCATCGATATAGGGACCATTAAAAATATCTTCAACCTCCTGAAAGCATTGCCTGATTACACATTGCCTCCCTGAAATATTAACATGATTCTAGCACTGTTGCGCAAAGCTACATGGAAGAAAGAGATGATCTCTGTTCTCCAAGGTGCCATCTGAACATAAGATGCAGTCTCTCCCTTGAGTCTAGGTACCAATGCCGATGCACCATGGTGTCTCTAGTGTTGAGTCTATTCATAAAAAACAACCAGGCAAAGACCTTTAACTTGGGCAAACACTTTAATTTTCAAATGCCGAAAAGAACCTTATCATCCGGTAAGACTCCAAAGATGGATTTATAATATTTGACAGAGGTAAATTCCGAAGATCCCCATACAAAGTTTCTACGTTCAGCTTCTTGCAGGTCTGCCAATGTCATTGAGTACGTTACCGCTCAATATTACTTCTGAATATGTTAGGCATAATTACCTAATGCTCCCCATGTACTCGAGCTGGATTGTACACAAATTCAACTCGAAAAAATTCTGCACAAGAAGATCAGTTAATTCCTGCAGTTGTTAACCAAGAAAATTGATAAAGCTATCACGATGTCATGGACAGTACATGTGCAGTTTACTGATATTAAAATTTTATAGTTCCTGTGTACCTCATGTGAAGTAGCAATGCATGCCTTTCTGCATCTCGTATGTACATGATACACACCGTCGTAAACTGCAGCACGCCGATGTCCGCCACCGCGCTTGACAGCAGCAACCCGGCATCGCCGCCGCAGATGACAAAAAGAGAAGAAAAAAACCAACCAAATTAACCGCACCGGCAGACAGCAGCTCCAGTGCGCAGCGTTAGGGTCGTCCTCCCTGTAGTTGATGAGAGCCAGTTGTAGAGGGCTCGGTGGTGTTACATGGAGAGGAGGCGGCGTCGCGTGAAAAGGAGAAGGACAAGACGATCGGATATGGGACGCGCTGCGCGGAGAAGACGAGCAGATTGCGTGGAGAGGCAGTTATGTTTTTTTTAACTTCATGATTGCGTGGGTCATGGAACTTTCTTCCGCGGCAGAGGATCGTCCGACGCTACTAATCGCTAAGTGCACCCAACACATCATATTAGATTGATCCAGTCTGTTAGATCTAATTAAGTGCCATAATCCAACGGCATAAATCAGGTTAGGTACGTTTATCGGGGTGACTAAGAAAGAAAAGGTTCGTTCTTTTATAATTAGTATAGATATCTGCACCAGATCTCTCAAATAGATCGTTGACCTAAACCGAAAATAACAGTGCATAGGCGGGGCATCAACTTCGACGTTAATTTTTTCAACATTATGAACATAGCGAGCAGATGCAAGATGAAGGAAATACTTACAAGCCGGCAGGAAGGTTTGGTCATCTCTTGAGTTTGCTTGAGCTGGGCAGTTCGAGTGGACCACTGCAAGCAGTATAAAATCACATGTTAAAACTTTTTATCTGAGATTCTAAGGTAACAATATTTTATTACAAACTTCTATTTTCCTGCAGCAATGGCTATCGGTGATCAAGGACAAGGACAGGGAAGCATAATTGTCTTTCACGATCCGCAACTGGCTGTCGGCCTCTTAGGCCTTTCACAATGGGGGTTTCTTAGCTCCATATCCTAGGCACTTTTCTTATGTGGCACTATAGCTAAGGCTGGTCATAGTAAGGGTAATTTCACTAGTAACTAAGAGTCCAAGTCAGCATTTTTGCTTATGTGACAATGATTTAATAAAGAGAGAGATGAATTAAGTAACTAGCTATGTTACTGTAACATCACACATACCAAGGCAAAATGTCTCTATAACCTAATTAATGTGACATTGCATGTTATCATACCTACTCCCTCCGTCACGGTTTGGAGGGCGTTTTAGAGAGATTGTTGGAACCTAGGTGGACGCTGATTGGGCCAGATTTTTATAAAAAACATGCGCATATTAATTATTTGGCGCCCTATTAAACGTAATTACTCAATGAAAACTGAAGTTTAGCCGCATGCATTGGTGGAGTTGCATGTAAGAATTAATTACTTGGCTGCATGAAGTAGGGAGTGAGGAGGAAAAAAGGAGCATTAACTCTGTAATTAAGTCTAACGCGCCTAGGAGGAGAGGAGTTTTGGAAACGCATGTCTTTTATAAGACGCTCTCCAAACCGTGACGGAGAGAGTAAGTTATTTCCCACTATGAAGTTAGTAACTTAGACTAGTAACATATGCATGTTACTACTCTAAGTTACTCCATACTATGACCAGTCTAATGAGGAAAGAGAGTGAGGTTGTATCTTAACTAAGAAACACCACTTGCATGGAACCATAGGCAAAATACATTGCTAGACCAATCATATGCATGCATGCCCTCTAAATCATTAAATATAGAGAATCCACTTAAAGAATAATGCATTATACTAGTTGTTTCTTAAATTTTAATTGTTTATATAAAAACGTGCTAAGAAACAGCCCATTATAAAAGGCCTTAGTACTTCTCTGTTATGGGCCCTCGGCTGGCTTTGTAATGGTTACCTAAGCCTGTGCGTGCGCGCATGCGCGTGGGCCGGGTGTGCGTGTGTGTGCGCTGTTGAACCTGTGACTTTGCTGGTTATGGCTTTACTACTTAAAGTCAGGCTCTTCTCGAGTCCTTGGTCTAGAAAAAGGTTATGATGATGCTAGTGTCATTCCTTTTAACATAGGTAGTCAGGGGCAAGGATGACTTAGTCAACAGAGTGGATAATAACTACATATATAAAAGACAAGCAGTTTAACCATCGATGTGCCTTGCCACCTCAACGATTGCACTGTAGATGTTGCTTCCCGTCTTCACAGCCGTACGACCTAATCTGAACGTTTTGGTTAAAAACGATCCAGTCAAAACTCAAAAGCGGTGTCCACCTCCATCCTGAACCATCGAGGCCTCTATCTAAAAAAAAAAAGAACCATCGAGGCCTCTTCCTCTCCGTGATTTTTTTTTAAAATAATACACTTTTTTTAATATTTTTCACATCTATTACACGTTTTTTGGATTTTACAAAAGTAGTATTTTATCGGTCTGAAGGAGGCCGATTGCGCCAATCGGCCTGGAGCAAGCCAACTGGACGTCGGCGCGTGGGCCCGCTGGGCTGCGTCGGCCAATCGGCCTGGGGCAGGCCGACTGCCCCAATCGGCTTGGGGCAAGCCGACTGTCTTAAGCATGCATGGCCAACACAAATTGATTAATTGATAGCATGCGAAGCCCATCTTAAAACATGCATGAACATGAGTGCATGCATGCAGAGTAGGGGCAATCCGCTTGGCCCAAGCTGACTGGGCAGTCGGCCTGCTCCAGGCCGATTGCCCAACGCGGGCCCCAGCTGTCTCACACGCCGACGCTCAGTCGGTTTGCTCCAGGCCGACTGGCCCAATCGGCCTTCTCCAAGCCGACAAAGTACTATTTTTGTAAAATGTTAAAAACGTGTAATAGATCTAGAAAATATTAAAAAAAATGTATTATTTAAAAAAAATTCGCTTCCTCTCCTATCCCCATCGATCCATCTTCCTTCCAAATTCCCCACAGACCTGCTCAGAAAAAATCTCCATCCCTGTCGCTCACATCCTCTGCCTAGGAGCCGGCGGCCTCCTCCCCGACCTAGGCTTCCTCTGTCTCTGGTGGCCGTGGGGTGGCTTGCTGGCTGCAGCTCCTCACGAAGATTTCTCTCTCCCTGGCCGCCCTGCTACCTCCCGAGGGGGCCATCGACGCGCCTGTCAGCACGGTGGAGGATCTCTCCGCTAGGGACGGCGCCATCCACTCCCTCTGGAATCAGGCCTCTATTCCCCTTCTTGAGGTGGCTGGAGACAAGAACGGCAAGCATGTCGACGCCTCAGGTTTCCAGTGGGGACGAGGTAGAGGCAGCACGCATGATAAGTTCGATTTAGGCTGGCACATCCTACGATTCATGGCGGTTTCCTGACCGAAGACGGCATAGGTCATTCGATCGGCGGCAAGCAAGCACCAGATAGGAGTGGACACAGCAAGCAGATTAGCGGGAGGAGCGGCGACGGCTGCACACCACTCTTTCAAGCAGATTGAGTGGTCATCGACGCTTCCCAACTTCCTACACCTATTTACTAGGCAAGAAACTTTGTACCCTTGAGTTCCTACACCCTTGAACATTTATCACCCATTGATGTACGCTTCTTCCCTAACTCAGTTTTTTGCCGTACCCAATAAACTATGACTGGTTCTATGATTTCTTAGTTGCATAACACCTTCTGTTTTACACAGGAACATGTAGACTTCCTCAAGAAAAACGGTACACAGGAACATGTAGACTTCCTCAAGATAAAACGGATGAACGCTGCATACTGAATTCGGTTCGTTGTTTGCTGCTTCTAGAGTAATGGCATTTCCAATTCCTTTGGGTAATTTTTGAGTTTGCTATTACAGGTATATGGACTGCGCAGATGCTTCGTTTTTTGTTAACTGCTTCCAAACTAATATGAAAATAGGATGTCCGGAAGATTCAATTTCTGTTAACTTTTTTTGAACTAATAAGAAAAGAGGATGTCAAGAATGTTCTCCACGGTCTCCTTTTAGTTTTGAGATGGTTGCATAGGCCCTTGAATTTTTGGTTATACAAATTTCATATGAACTGATGAAGACCCCTGGGTATATGTAACTGAGTTGGAAACTTTCATGTTTGGACTTTATGCTTGGTTGCAGGAGGTGATTTAGACGGACAAGGATTGAGACTATAGGAAGTTCTCAAGATGTTTTCTTGCTTTATTATGTTATTTTGTCTTGAATGCAAGCCAGGTATACAATTCCCTTTTCCATGATAACTTCATTATCTTACAGATGTTACCGACAGCTGAAAGTTCATGAACATTGTGTTTAAACTGTTATTACTTGGGTCTGTAATTTTTAGCGTATGATTTATGCAGTATGACTTACTCTAAGCACACTGCCACATGGCAGTTAGAATTGTTTTTACCTCCTCATATTTTTGACCTGATAGAATTATTGAGCTTTTAATCAGGGAGTAGGGAAATTCTGGCCTTAAATGACCATATCTGAAGAAGTATGGTTATCCAAACATATTTCACCACCTTCTACTGACACAGTTGTACAGAGAATAAAGTGCATGTGTGTGTGTTTTATTTTCATCCCCTGCAATCCGTTTGTACTGAGTTGCAAGGCTCCATCCAATGCTCTACATTTATTCTGGAAACAGAATGTATAAGCACATGGTATTTTTTTTAATTTCCCTAGCATTTCCCCCATTTGTAGTGAATTGGTCAGTCAAATCCTTGGTCTTCTGTGTTGGCATCAAGTAATTTATTTATTTAGCTTTCTCTGCCCCTTTTGGTCGAGTGTGAGCATTGACGTTTTTGTGTCGTAGGACTCTGGGGTTGTATCAGCATAGGTTTATTAGAAAATAATTAATATTCACTCCCTTTCAGCCATGTGAGTATCAACATCAGTATGCCTAAATCCAGCCAAAGGATCATCAGAATTGGTTATTTAATTGCTCAATAGTTATCAGAGATATTGAAGAGGTTAGTAGTTGGTCCGCTTAAAATTGTTTCCGTAGTTCACTACCACTGAGTTCCTGTAGTAAATGTTTTTTAATGGAAAAATATAGGAATCGATGCAAACAACTTTCACCATCCAGGTTTACAATGCTAACCATGTGAAAATAGTGGAGTTTTGATACACACCCGGGATACGGGTGAGGTCCACATGAAGTACCGAGGATAAGAAAAGTTGTACGATTTAAGAGGTCAGCTTTTGTCTATTTTGTTTTAGTTACTACGGCTAGATTTCTACAAACTTAAGTTCAGATTAATTGTTTCATTGCTACTGTAATACTTTTCTCTCTGCAATCATGTAGAATACTTGAGGTGGTCTACTTTGAATTCAGTTCTTAAAGTTTTCCTTCTTTTAACCATGACTTCAAACCTAGATTTCTAATGCCAAGTTCACTATTCTGTACGGACCAGGTATGGACGAGTCCTGGGGGCGCGGTCGACGAGTTAAGAAAATCATTATGAGCAATGCTCAGCAAAATTCTGAATATAGCATAATTGAGCAATTCTGCACCTTGAAGAGTAAGATTGGACATGCACCCCTGTCATTTATGCTTACTATTTATTTAGAAATTTGTCCAGTGTAACGAATTTTCTCTCTACGGGTCCAAAATTTTCTAGGATTTGGGGACTGTATGTTGCGATGTATAGACGACAATAGCAGGGATTGTTGTAGTGTGCTCACATCATCAAGAGATAAGCTGAGAACTACTCCCGACTGTTGTTTTGCACCGTGTGTTATCCTACGTATCTGTATTGTACAGACATATAAAAGGTTGTTTGCTACGTTTCCTGTTTTATGCTGCTCTCTGTTGTTGTTGATGGTGCGTGCCACAACACTTTGATGTTAAGAGTTCAGCTCAATGAGTATGCACCTCGCGTTCTGGCCTCTCAAGTCCGGGACTATCTACAGGACCTAAAGGCTATAAAGCTGCCTAATCAGTTTAGTTTGCTGATTCTAAATAAAAAGACCGATAGGGAGAATATGGTAAAAGAGATTACTCATGTATTCCAAAAAATATTTAACTGCCAACGTCTGTGTTGTTTGTCCTTGCTTAGGTTTTCAGTTACCAACCACAGTACCAGGGAGCAGTTTCACCAAGATGAATGAACTGGCAGAGTGTTTGAAAATATTAGAGTACTAACGAGTAATTTCACTGAATGAACATATTTTCAAGGTGTTTATAACTGATTTCTCCCTAATAGTCTTTTCACTTCAATTTGTCTGACACCCTAAATTTGGTTTCCATCTACCGAACAAAAAATATAAACAACACCCTTAAGACGCTATAGGAAAAGATAACATACCAGTCACTGATAGTTCCTCCTGTCCTCCATGCTCGCTCATCCTCATCCTCACACAGTTGCAAGGACGAGGGCGCACGCAGCCGCTCCAACGCCAAGCCGGCAGCAAGGAGCCTACGCTGACGGAGGTTGCCGCCAGCACCAACAAAATGGAGCGCCGACCACACAGCAAGTCTAGATCCAGTGTTGTGCCCGGAAGAGACGAGCAGAGGGCATGCTGCCCAGGAACTTCATGTACGTCCGCTGTCCTCCATCTACGTCTCTCAAACAAGGGATTCTCACCATCTTTCTCCCCCAGATTACTCACTTGCTTCTTTTTTTCTCTTTCTGTCTTTAGTCTTTACCCCCAGTCTGTGCTTCCTGGCTCACTGATGCGTGACTGTTTTCCCTCGAGCAAAGGCTGCAGTCCGGACAAGAGCGCACCGGCTAGGCAGGCTATGCACGTACAGAGCAAGCAAGGAAAGAAGAATAGGGCGCAGGTAACAGATTGGCGGTGCATGTCAAGGAGAGCATGGTAGGCTGCCCGCCTGTGTCGATTGATGGCTCCGGCAGGCCGAATTGGGGAGCAGAGGAGGTGGCAGTAGCGTCAGAGGAGAGATTGCAAAAGGGGATCGGGTGGTCGGTGTTAGGAACGCTGAGTATGTCACTCTTGCCACCGTGCATATTGTGTGAGAAAAGGACGAGAATGAGATGTTAGTATTATGTTTTCTGAGATAGATTATAATTACAACTGTCTACATGCGTGTAACTTGTGTACATCGTATGAGCTTTCTGTTGCTTTAGTCAAGCAATATAGAAAATAAAATTATAAAACAATCCACGGAGTAAGCATTACCTATAAATAGAATATGGACTACTAACAGATTTATTTTCATTAACTGTTGAATTATTCTTAACAAATAAAAGGTTATTTTATAAGTGACTACCAAACTTTATAATATATCACCTCTGTTTCGAAAATAAAATGTTTTAGTTGTTTCACTATGAAATAGATATAGACTAAAATGAGTGAATTAGGCACACTAGAAAATGCATCTAGATACATATCATTTAAAAAAAAGACTAGAATATCTTATAATTCAAAATAGAGAGAGTAGCTATTTAGGATTTTTAACAAGCTTCCTTACGTTGAACTATTTTTTTTAACATGACGCAATTTACAAAGTACAAATGATCTCATACCAAAAAATTGGGCATGTCTTAATATAAATCATTTAATCAAATGTTTTGATGCATTTTTATTACCAATGAATATTCAGCTTTGACATATTTTGATCTTTTTTTTTGACATATTGGAAAATATGAATATTAACTATTATAGATGAATGCACTCCCCTTCACTGATGAAGAGAAACTAATGGTTATGCTTCAATGTAAGAAAATTTAATCTTTTTACATTCTTTTAAATTATTATTTTTACAATTTTTTACATCAAACACACCACAAGCATCAAGGGTGCGGCGTGCCGCCGTGCCAAACTTCCTAGTATGTTCAATTACCTTCTCAAAAAAAGTTGCAAGCAGATATGACAGAGAGCTATGATTTCTTTGCCCTATGTCCCGGCGTTGAAATTTTGCTATATTTTCCTTCCAGATCTGATCAAGATGTTTTTCATTAAAACCCCCACTTCCTGCATGTGAACACAACAGGTAAATTGCTGGCACTGATACAAGGTACGGTAGAAAATGTAGTCTAACAAGAAAGTCAAGTTCGTTTCACCTTCTGCAAGGCTCGCATAAAAAATCTCCTTCATAGGTGGTAAAATTGCAGGCTTACAATACTGCAAAATGCAAGGTAGGGAGCCTGAGAAATAAGTTGTAAACTTTGATAAAACTACACCAGACGACTTCTAAAGTAAAAAAAAAACCTGAAAATGAGAGATGACAAGTAAGCAAAGTGTATAGGAGCTCAGGGTTCCATTTTTTGGATCATTAATGTTTTGAGCTTTTGCCCATTCTTTGACCTGCAAAGAAAATATGGTGCTGAGCCTTGGGCTAAACTAACAAAATGTGGAAACAGAAACTCTCTTGGTTACACAGAACCTACCAATAGAACCATATCACCAAATCGCTCATCCATAGTACTGATCCAGTACAACACTTTGGATTTAATTCGACCAGAGTAGTTATCGATGGATATATCACAGGAAATGCCAAAGCGGTTGCTCACATACTTAAGAACTGGAACTCTTGCAGTAGGAATGAAGTTCACATCTCTAGCAACACCTGAATAAAGTATGAAAACAGAATTTGAACGAGAACTTTGGGCGAACGATTATCTTACAAAATTTAAGTGAGCACAGCCCACAGAAACAAAGGGTGTTGCATCAATCAAGCAACCGTGAAACATGATAGTTTAAAGCAAACAAAAACATACATGATACTCCCGAATAGAGTGATCAAACACATACATTACAGTATAGATCATTCATTCTGGTCGCAGCTGCATGGACCTAAAAAGAAGTTACCTGTGTATTTTAAAACTTCCTCTAGTTCCTCCAAGGCCTTTATCTTCCTTCTCCTGCTGGTAGGGAAGCCTGAGTCATTTCGCAGCTCAACTGATACATCCAAATCACCTGATTTTGCGTAAAGCTTTGATACAAAGGATCCAAAAGGTTTGACAGCAGCATCTGTTCAGTAAAATCAAACACTCAGAAACTGTAGTACTAATAACCTCTCAAAACTTCCCTAGGAACCAAACTAGCATATGCATCGACTCACTAGGCATAGAATAAGGGGACAATAACGAGCGGAGAAGTGTATATGCCATCTGTGCAGCTTCCGTAATGGAAATCATTGATTAGCCATAGCCTTTTGCCTACAATACTTGTAGTACGAACAAAATTAAACGGTAATTTCTCACGAACCAACTTATCCGTTTTAGGATTACAAGGCTTGTAACTTGTCAGTGTTTTCATAAAATGCAACTAACCCATAGCCCATAACATATAGGCCATTGAAGGGGAAAAAGCGTTTCCTTCTATAACGTACGTTACAACACTGTTGAGAAGAGAAAACATTGTCCTTCTATAGTGATGTTAAACAATCACATCATTGCGCCCTTAATAATTATCAGGATTCGCAAGTGGTTATTTACAAATGATGGGAAAGAACCCTGTGGACACCAAATGATGAAAAGTTACCTCTCAAGGCACCAACTAAGCAGATGAAGTTCACAACCTCCTGAACTGCGCCAAGTCGGGTTTTTTTATCTTCCTCCGTTGGCTTGATGACAAAGAGAATATCTTCCATACACTTATCCAGCAGATGGTAGTTTCGCACGTATTCAACCATGCTCACAAAAAAAAAAAAAACCATGCTAAAACCCTGAAGCAAAAATTATACAAGTACAAAACAGAGTTCCCTACACGTTATAAATCATGTATAACTAAGTTCAACTTCAGAACATTCATTTCTCAACTAAGCATAAAAGCCTTGAAGCTTGTTGATTGATAAAACGAAAAAATTTATGGACAAGACACTAGTGCAGAGCCCCCCTTTAACTCCGGTTGGGAGGGCCCTCTAACAGCGGTTCCCCAACCGCTGTTGAGGGTTCGGTGTTAGAGGGGGGGCCCCTTTAACACCGGTTCTTATACGAACCGGTGTTAAAGGGTGGCGCACGTGGGGCTGCCGCAGGCCACAGCCCCCCCCCTTTAACACCGGTTCGTACTTCTGCCGCGGCAGAGATTTAGGCCGTTTTTCTGCCGCGGCAGAGTGCCACGGCAGACTTCTGCCTCTGCCCCGTTCTGGGCGTATTTCTGCGGGAGGGGGGGGGGGGGGGGGGGCGAGGGGGAATCGATCGGGAGCGGTATACACATAAATCGTCATTGGTACATACGAGTAAATGAATAATTAAGCAACTATTATTATACACAAACATCGTCATCGGCACATACATCGTCATCGGCACATATACATCGTCATCGTTCATTTTGGTGGATATCTAAAGAGTTCTCCGCCAGGCGTGACGACCTCATCAAGTATGAACCCCGCCAATTTCTCTTGAATGGCTCGTATGCGTTCAAATGGTAGGAGTTGGTCCCGCATCCGTTCGATCTGAATATATATGAAGAATGGGCCGTCAATATATATAAGAATAAAACTCAACACAACTGATGGTAATAAAATAATGTTGTGGACTTTGTTTACTTACTCTAAGTTGTTCTAGTGCGGCTTGGCCCGCCGCACATATCGTGTTGCGAATGAACTCGCAAACATTGTACGCACATAAGTTATTGCCGTGTCCCTGATGCGCGCACTTTACGAGAATAGAGAGTTCAATCAAAATAATAATCAATAAAGCATGATATAATGGAATTGGAAGCTAGCTAGTATTACTTACATTTTGGTCTACAAATTTTAGTTCTTCTGACCATTCACCCACGGCCCTGTCCGTGAACCTTTTCCAAACCCTGTCCGGCAAAGAAAATGGATAAAGGAGTAATTAATTACTTGTTGTCACGAAAGTTGCCGATCTAGTGCGATAATATGATTGAAATTACCTCTGGAGCATCTCTCTAAAGTCTGCCCATATCTCTTTTTCTTTTCGTAACGAGTCCATGACAAGGACTTTTCCTGAGTCGGGTTGAATGACTAGCAGAATAAAGTGGAACCTACGCACGCATAACTCATCATCAGTTACACTTAACATCGAGTAAGCCGAAACAGAATGTGTACAAGAGAGAGGGTAACAGCACTCACGAGAAGTTGTAAGGCAATAGTATTTCCCTTTTGGTTTGTTGTCTCAGTAAAGACTTTAGCAAGTAATCTTCTGTTTGCCCGGGTTTGGTTCTTACCACTTCTTCATGAACTCTATTTGGGTCAACGAACCCAATGTCAAAAGGGCCTCCTTTCATGCATTCCATAACCTTTTTCCTGCATAATAGTATATACATATATGGTGAGCATATATATATACATGCAATTAATGAAGTGAATGAGATGAGATAAAAATTACAGAAATAGTACTTACACACAATAAAGGCTGATGGCAGATTTGTCGAGTTCCTTCTGATTGAATAGAAAATGCAAGTCTTGAATGTTGAAGTCGATCGTGTCATCTCCGCACAAGAAAATCTGATCTCTTATATGCGCCGTGATCCATTCTTCTTTTCTCGTCTTGCAGAAATCAAGGTACCACTTGTGCAATTTTCGCATCTTTGTTGGTAGATTCTTGAGCTCCTCTTTCTTGACTAGATTCTTCCCATACTTCCATGGCTGTATGGGGTTGGCATCGCATTTGGGCAAGTTGTCTCCCATGATGTTCAAGTATGCAATGTAAGTCATCCCCATCTCATTGTCCTTTCTTTGTAGCTCTGGCTCGTAATCATTTACGGGAGGAGCGTCCCGTGTGTCGAACATTTG
This sequence comes from Avena atlantica, assembly GCA_910589765.1. Taxonomy (NCBI): domain Eukaryota; kingdom Viridiplantae; phylum Streptophyta; class Magnoliopsida; order Poales; family Poaceae; genus Avena; species Avena atlantica. The sequence continues at coordinate 480,922,092 of OU342735.1, read as the reverse complement.
GAGCGGGGCACATGATTGGTTTTCCTGATCTCCGAGCATGGGAACTGTTTTCTGGGGTGCCTCACGACTGCTACTTTCAGTCTCCCTGCGGCGCCTTGCATCCGCCTTCAAAATCTGGCGCTCGTAGTCCGGCACAAGTGGGGTTTCAGGTTTTAAAAGATTTTTGTAAAACTTCTCCACCACCGCCGGATCTATTTTCTCCTTTGGCTCGGCCCGTCTAGGTGCAAAGAATTTCTTGACCCGTTCTTCCGAGATCCTATTGGTCTCCTCGTCGCTGCGATTCCACGGTAAAACCGGCAATGGCTTGGCGGAAGGCTGCGGGACGTAGTTTTTTGAACTCTTTGGCGTACGGTTTCCTGCGGATTTCTTTGTGGCAGTGCTACTGATGCTCCTCGTGGCAGTGCTCTTCCACTTACGCTGAGGATATGGCTGAAGCACCGGAGATGGCTGACGGGCCGGAGATGGCTGCCGCGCAGGAGATGGCTGATGGGCCGGAGATGACTGCCGCGCAGGAGATGGCTGCCGCGCCGGAGATGGCTGCCGCGCAGGAGATAGCTGAAGCGGCTCAGACTGCTGACGCTGCGGAGACGACAGGGGTGCCAGTGACCTCCAATTTGGAAGCACAATGTGTTCCTTCTTTCAAAGAATGGTTGTTTTCACTGCAAATTTGAGTTGAGTTTCCCCTTCACCTGTAGCATGGTCAAGCTGTGCTTCCTCATATTCCTTCACAACCTCATCCACCCCGACAATAGCATAGCCATCTGGAATCGGTCGGCAGTGGTAAGTTCCACCAGCTACAGGAGGTAAGGCATAGTCGACATCCACCTTAATGGATAAGCCCATTAATCTCACATGCAGCTCAGCGTGTTCGCTCTCCGTGATCTTATCCACGGGGTATCGAGGACCCGTCATTTCAAGCGTGGGCTGCACGTTCTCCGTGGAAGCCACACTGCTTTTCCGCGCAGAGTCTGGACCGCGGGCAGCTTCCAATGCAGGCTCTTCGTGCCGCCAAGATGGGCCGGTAGCTTGATGGCTCTGTTGTGCATTTACTGGCGCCTTCAGCGCCGCAAGTGCATGTTCTATATGTGTCATCCGCTCTGTACGCTCTTTTTATTTTCTGCCGCGCCATCTGTAAGAGTCGCTCCAGTCGGCAAACCCATCCTTCCACGTCATACCCCCTGTGCCTCGTGCATGTCCAGGGTGTTCTTTTTTACCGATGGCGCGTGTGAGCTGGTCATTCTCTCTGTCGGGATGGAAGGTCCTGGCGGATGTTTCCTCGTATGCCGTGATGAGTTCAGTGACGGGTTTGGCAAGGAGTGTTGGGAAGATACACAATCCTGTTTCTAGGTCCAACCTTGCCCCGATTCCGTAGAACCAAGTCTTTGCACGTAGGTCCCACCCATCTGTCTGGGGTGTGATCCCTCTCTCGCGCAGGGCCTTCTCAGCTTCCTCCCACTTAGGCCTCTGAGATATGTAGCCACCTGACCCCGTCCTCTGGTGATATTCCTTCTTCAGGGCATTAAGCGTATTGGTTTCTGACCTCTTTTTAGCTATAGTACTTTTTTTATGTCTCAAATTCGGGCCAGTGAGGTCTTATCTTCGCATAATATGCGTCTTCGAAATTTGGAGTCTCGCCAGATTTGACAAATTTTTTCAATTTTGTCTTCCAGTTGCGGAAAGCGTCAGCCATCTTCTTTAGAGTCCACTCTTTGACCTTTTCCTTTATAACCGGGTTGTTTTCATCCTCCTCTGGCGGAAGGGTGAAATTTACCAACAACGAATTCCAAAGCGTTTCTTTGGATCTGTCATCGACAAAGGTACCGTCGCCCTTCTTTGGCTTATTCCAATTTTCAATTATGATTGGGATTTGGTCCCTAACAAGAACTCCAGCCTGACGTACAAATTTGTCTGCGGCCTTTTTGGGCTCCATCGGCCTGCCATCAACACGGACTGCTTCGATCGTGAACTTTGCACGATCTTTCAACTGCTGGCTCGCGCCTCGCTTGCTCTTTTTCGTAGAAGAAGATGGTTGCTGGCTGGTCGATCCAGAGGACTAAAAGAAGAAAGAAGCGTTAATTAATACATGTAGAAGAAGATTGTTGGTGGAAGTCAGCAGAGGCTTAATCAATGCATATACCTCGCCGGACTTTATAACCATTAAATTGCGTTCACCGGAGTCTTCATCTTCTCCATGACTAGTACTTGAGCTGTCGTCATCATGTCCCTCCAAGTTCAGATATTGTGAGGTGTCCTCATCAATAATGTTCTCCATTATTTCTTCTTCTTCAAGGTTTCTACTAAGTGGATCCATAGTTTCTAAAACAATAATATTATCTAGAGTAAGAGTGTAAACATTCAAGTGGACTTGGATTCATACACAAATATACATATTATTCATACAAAAATACACAAATAAATACACAAATGAGTCAGAGGTCCAATTTGTATACAAGTTTTAATCTATGCATGTAGTACAATTTATCGAGCAAACAAGTTTTAATCAGGATGAGTCAGCAATCACACACGTGGCAGACACGTGGCGCTCACCGGTGGGGTGACGTTGGTCTCGTCGGGCGGCGGTGCTCGTCGGACGGATGCGGCGGTCTCGTCGGGCGGAGGTGCTAGCGGCGGGCTCGTCGGGCGGCGGGCGACGTCGGCGTTGAGGCGTGGCCTACGAGCTCCGAAGCGGCGGCGGCGAGACGCTCCTGCACGGGGAAGAGAGCGAGGTGGTCAGGGCTCCTCGAAATAGGCTTGCGCTCCGCTATATTAATATAGCAATCACAAGATACAACGACAATGTTGGAGCAACAGAAAAGCAACAGCACAATCTAACCCAAAAGAAAATAAAGAGAAAAATAAAAGAAACAAATGCCGACATCGAGCAGATCGACGAACGAAAACGACCCGTGACCGCTGCGCCCTCCGGAGTTGTCCCACCTCACTCCTAGCACTTCGAAGCACCGTGTTTCAAGCAACACCTTCAAGAAGGAATGCGACGTCGACGACGCTGTTGCCCGGACTTGTCCTAGGGTTTCCCCCGATACACGGAGGGGAGTGGAAAAAGGGTGCATCCGACGCCCTTCAAGAAGGATGACGACACCCGCAGGTGTCACCGCGTCGATGTCGGACGAGCCGACAGGGACGAGCCGACAGGTGTCACCGCGTCGATGTCACCCGCAGGTGACATGCACTGTGTTTGCGTGGAGGTGCGTCTAGTTTTCAGGCCGAGTTGTGGTCACGATCATGGGATGGCGCGATATGTGGATCATGGCGTAGGAGTCGGTCTTAGTTTGTTGAGTTTTTTTCTGTTAAATAAAAGGGATATAACAGAAAAGACGCAAGATTAGGCGTCGCAGACTCTGTCTCATGCTCTGTCTGCGTGCGTCTGCAGGGGGAAAGTCGAATTCAACCACCAAAATTCCACGGGTTCGCATGAGCGGGCACGTACACAACGCCGACCAGAAGGATCAACACCGATCTTGCCTCGGCTAGCGGCGGTGCCGTGGTGCAGCATTCACCGTCAAGAAGAGGCGTCCCGATCCATTACCCGTACCAGCTCTCTGCCTCGCCGCCAAAGGGAAGCGCCGCCGCCGGACTCGATGCCAACCGCGAGGTTCACCGCCGCCAGAGCTTTCTCCCGGGCTGAAGCCCTCGCGCGCGGGTAGAGACCCGACCGCCGCCACCGGCCCCGCACGGGAAACGCCCGCGGTCCTGCCGATGGCGGCGGGAGGGAGGGGAAGGATGAGGGGAAGAGAGGGTCGGAGGCGGCGGACCTCGAGCTCTGAAGCGGCAGAGGCGAGACGGAGGACGATTCCTCCCTCACTCCGAGGGCGGCGGCGGCGAGACGCTCGCGGGCGGCGGTGGCGGTGCTTCTCTCGCTCTGCGCGCGGCCGGCGGCGTGTGTTCGATCGATCTGTGGCTCAGCTGGGGGGAAGAAAGGAAAGGGAAGGTGAAATAAATAACCCCCCCTTTAACACCGTTTCGTGGCTGGAACCGGTGTTAAAGGGGGGGATTCCGTTTCCCACGCGCATTTATTACACCCCCCCTTTAACACCGGTTCCATCCAGGAACCGGTGTTAAAGGGGGGGGTGCACGCGGGAAACAAAATAAATGCCCCCCTTTAACACCGGTTCCTGTCTGTAACCGGTGTTAAAGGGGGGGGGCATTTATTTCATGCATTAAAGGGGCATTTTTAATTCAAAAAATATGATATGAATTTAGAAAATTCATATCTTTTTCATTTCAACTCAGAAAAATATGAATAATATATCATAATTTTCATAAAAATAATATCTATCCATTCATGTAAATCATTTTTGAATTGATTGGATATTTAAAATTCATTAAAGGGGGGCATTTATTTCATGCATTAAAGGGACATTTTTAATTCAAAAAATATGATATGAATTTAGAAAATTCATATCTTTTTCATTTCAACTCAGAAAAATATGAATAATATATCATAATTTTCATAAAAATAATATCTATCCATTCATGTAAATCATAATTTAGAACATTTTTTGTATACACTTTTGTATTAACATTTTTGAATTGATTGGATATTTAAATGTCGCATCTTTTGTATACACTTGAATCTCACCAAGCCTCGCTCAACTTGCATTTTTTTTGATAAAATAGCATATTGTGAACCTAAAAATGATTTTTGTGAAAAATCATGAGCATCGTATCATGTACTTGTAGTTCATATCTGACCCACTTCCTACCGATTCGGTAGGAATTTGTCTTTTTCACCAGAGGTGGACGGAAAGGTTTCAGATCCCCCTGTTGGTACATTGTGCATATAAGGTGGTCTAGTATTTTTGTAAAATGTGTTGGTGGTTTTTTGAATTAGCCATTTGGTGGTTGCTTCACAAAACCGTCCGTTTTTTATGCTCGGAAAATGGAAAATGCCTTTTTGGTGCGATAAAAAGGAAAACTTCCACTTGCAACATTGTTTGCCATGCCATGATGCACATATATGCACAATATGGCCATATTATCACAAACTATGCCTTGATTCTAGCCATAACATTGGTCATTTGACCCGAAAGCCAAGAAACCTCGAATGAGATAGGTCATTTTGAGACAGTTACATAAAGCCGAACTGGAACTGAAAATTAAGATACATAAAAGAACTGAAAATTAAGATACATGGCCAGATTAAGTAACAATCGGCCGAACTGGAACTGAAAATTAAGATACATAAAAGAACTGAAAATTAAGATACATGGCCAGATTAAGTAACAATCGGCCGAACTTGTTTCGGAATGTTGGAGTGATTCAGTCATGCTCCTGCCTACACCTGTAATACTCGCCACTGTAGTCGTCGTACTCGCCGCCGCCGTCATCGCTGTCGTCGTCGGGGTCGCCGTAATTGAACCTCTGGAGAGTACGCGTGGGCTGGACTTGAGGGTAGCGCAGACGGGGTTAGAGTCGGCGGCAGTGTCATAGGCCATGATGCTCTGGAGAGTCCAACCGCGCCACCATAGCCGACGGCTGGCCTCGTTGAAGTTAGGAGGAGGTGGGTCATCCTCCTCGTGCCTGGCGAGCGCCCTCTCACGCTGATCCACGAAGAAGGCTTCCCAAGTAGGGAAATAGTCGGGATGCCATCTGGGATTCCTCCGCTGCTCTGGCGTGAGCTCGAAGTAGTAGTGGTTCGTGATGGCCATCCGGCACGCCACACCTAGAGGGACAGGAGGAACCGGCACGCTTCCGACGCTCAGCATCCAGCCGACGGGGACACAGTAGCCCAGCGGGCAGGGGTAGTTCGAGGCGCAAAGCGCCTTCGCCTCCCTGGGGGTTAGTGCTATGGTGGAAGCCATGGGAAAGAGTGATAAGGTTGCAGATATGAGTCTAGAGATGTGCAATGACAATGGAGGCCAACCCCTACATATATATATAGTGAACTAGCGGGAAGAACTGGAGGGAAGAACTGGCGGGAAGAAAAATGGCGGGAAGAAAAATGGCGGGAAGAAGAATTGGAGGGAAGAAAAATGGCGGGAAAAAATGGCGGGATGAACCTTTAGTCCCGGTTGGAGACACCAACCGGGACAAAACACGAGTCAGCACTAATAATAGGGGTGAGTTTCGACATTATGTCGTGCGGCGTGTACCTTGTCCTGGATGGTGTCACCAACCGGGACTAAAGATGAACCTTTAGTCCCGGTTGGAGACACCAACCGAGACAAAACACGAGTCAGCACTAATAATAGGGGTGAGTGTCGACATTATGTCGTGCGGCGTGTACCTTGTCCCGGATGGTGTCACCAACCGGGACTAAAGATGAACCTTTAGTCCCGGTTGGAGACACCAACCGGGACTAAAGATGAACCTTTAGTCCCGGTTGGAGACACCATCCGGGACAAAACACGAGTCAGCACTAATAATAGGGGTGAGTGTCGACATTATTTCGTTAGTGTCAACACTATGTCGAGCTGCTTGTACTATAAATAGGCATCCTTGTGAGTCCAGTCCTCCAGCCAGTTTGAGGCAGGGACACCACTACGGCTAGTTTCAGGAAGATGCCGACGGAGCCCAGTCCTCCGGCATCTCCGAGAAACTGGTCATAGAGGCACTCCCTAATATGTGAAATTAGTTAGCTCCCAGGTGTATTGATCTAGTTAGAGAAGTTACAAAGCTGCAAGATGGTTTTCGAGAGCAGGGACACCACTACGGCCAGTTTCAGGGAGATGCCGACGGAGCCTAGTCCTCCGGCATCTCCAAGAAACTGGTCATAGAGGCACTCCCTAATATGTGACCGCGCGCGTTTGGAGATCAGATCTTAATGGTAAGTACGAATCGGGACAACTTCTTCTCATAGTCCCGGTCCATCCACAAAACATGACTAACACTCAAGACATGTATTAATATTAAAAACATGAACTAGAGTTACATAATATGAGCATGAACTTCTTGGCATATGTCCTTCCTTATGATCGCTTCAGACGTAACCATGGAGCATCTTCTTTACTTAACGGAATGCTTGGGTCAGTTTTCACTGTGAAGGGCGGAATTTCATCAAAATTATTATAATCTTTTGACATGTCTGTCTTGTCCTCGATTCCCACGATGTTTCTTTTCCCTGAAAGAACTATGTGACGCTTTGGCTCATCATATGATGTATTCGTTTGCATATTTTTTCTTTTTTTTTGGTCTGGAGGACATGTCCTTCACATAGAAAACCTGAGCCACATCATTGGCTAGGACGAATGGTTCGTCTAAGTTCTTCATAAGATTGTTGAGATCCACCGTTGTCATTCCGTACTTCTTGTCTACCTCAACCCCTCCTCCTGTTAGCTTGACCCATTTGCATCGAAACAAGGGGACCTTAAAATTAGGTCCATAGTCAAGTTCCCATATCTCCTCAATGAACCCATAATACATGGTCTTTTGCCCATTGTCTTCTGCTGCATCGAAGCGGACACCACTGTTTTGGTTGGTGCTCTTTTTATCTTGGCCTATCGTGTAAAATGTATTCCCATTTATCTCGTACCCTTGGAAAGTACATACAGTCGAAGATGGTGTCCTGGCCAACAAGTATAGCTGATCCCCAACAGTGGTGTTATTCGTGAGAAGTCTTTGCAGCCAGCCGCCAAAACTCGCCATGTGTTCACTTATAATCCATTCATCAGACTGCCCCGGGTGTTTGAGGCGTATTAAATTCTTGTGTTCATTGATATACGGGGCAACCAAGATAGATCTTTGTAAAACCGTGTAGTGTGCTTGATTGAGAGAATGCCTGTCCCTACATATCATTGCTTTACATCCTAGGGTGCCTTTTCCATGCAGTCTCCCCTCATGTCGTGATTCTGGAACACCAATCGCCTTAAGGTCAGGAATAAAATCAACACAGAACTCAATGACCTCCTTTGTTACATAGCCCTTGGAGATGCTTCCTTCTGGCCTAGCACGGTTATGAACATATTTCTTTAAGACTCCCATGTACCTCTCAAAGGGGAACATATTGTGTAGAAATACAGGACCGAGAATGGCAATCTCTTCTACTAGGTGAACCAGGAGATGCGTCATAATATTGAAGAAGGATGGTGGGAACACCAACTCAAAGCTGACAAGACATTGGGCCACATCTGTTTGTAACCCTGGTAGGCTTTCTGGATCGATTACCTTCTGAGATATTGCATTGAGGAATGCACATAGCTTCACAATGGGTACTCGAAAATTTTCAGGTAGAAGCCCCCTCAATGCAATCGGAAGCAATTGTATCATAATCACCTGGCAGTTATGAGACTTCAGGTTTTGGAATTTTTTCTCTGCCATATTTATTATTCCCTTTATATTCGACGAGAAGCCAGACGGGACCTTGATACTGCTCAGACATTCAAAAAAGATTTCCTTCTCTGCTTTGGTAAGAGCGTAGCTGGCAGGAGTTAAGCGGCATCGTTTACCCTTCTCGTTCTCAGGATGCATAGGCTCTTCAGGGGCCTTCAGACGTTGCTGGTCCTTCCGTGCTTCCGGTGTATCTTTTGTCTTCCCATACACTCCTAGAAAGCCTAGCAGGTTCACGCAAACATTCTTCGTCACGTGCATCACGTCGATTGAAGAGCGGACCTCTAAGACTTTCCAATAGGGTAGGTACCAAAATATAGATTGCTTCTTCCACATGGGCGCGTGTCCGACATCGTCATTCGGAACAGATAGACTGCCAGGACCTTTTCCAAAGATTACTTCTAGGTCCTTGACCATACCAAATACCTCCTCACCGGTACGGAGGACAGGCTTCCTCCGGGGTTCTGCCAGACGTTTGAAATGCTTGCCTTTCTTACTGGATGCAGGTTCGGAAGAAATCGGCGATACCCTAGGTACACAACCTTCTTACATTTATCCAAATATACACTTTCAGTATCATCTAAACAGTGTGTGCATGCATTGTATCCCTTGTTTGTCTGCCCTGAAATGTTACTAAGAGCAGGCCAATCATTGATGGTTACGAAAAGCAATGCTCGTAGGTCAAATGGCTCCCCTTTGCGCTCATCCCACATACGTACACCTGGTTTGGCCCACAGCTGTAAAAGTTCTTCAACTAATGGCCTTAGGTACACATCAATGTCGTTGCCGGGTTGCCTCGGGCCTTGGATGAGCACTGGCATCATAATGAACTTCCTCTTCATACACAACCAAGGAGGAAGGTTATAGATACATAGGGTCACAGGCCAGGTGCTGTGACTGCAGCTCTGTTCACCAAAAGGATTCATGCCGTCTGTAATTAGACCAAACCTTAAGTTCCTTGCATCACGTGCGAAGTCCGAGTACTCTCGCTCGACTTTTCTCCACTGTGACCCATCAGCGGGGTGTCTCAACATCGCGTCTTTCTTACGGTCTTCCATGTGCCATCGCAACAACTTGGCATGCTCTTTATTTCTGAAGAGTCGTTTTAACCGTGGTATTATAGGAGCATACCACATAACCTTGGCGGGAACCTTCTTCCTAGGGGCTCGCCCTCAACATCGCCAGGATCGTCTTGTCTGATCTTATACCGCAGTGCAGTGCATACCGGGCATGCATCCAAATTCTCGTACTTCTCACCGCGGTAGAGGATGCAGTCATTAATGCAGGCATGTATCTTCTGCACGTCTAATCCTAGAGGGCAGACAACCTTCTTTGCTTGGTATGTACTGTCGGGCAACTCATTATTTCTTGGAAGAATATTCTTCATTTTTACCAACAACTTTGAAAATGCGCTGTCAGTCACACCATTCTCTGCCTTCCATTGCAGCAAATCCAGTGTGGCACCTAGCTTTTTGTGGCCATCTTCGCAAGTTGGATACAACAATGTTTTGTGATCCTTTAACATCTGCTCCAGCTTCTCCTTCTCCTTTTCAGTTTCACATTCTTCCTTTGCATCAGTAATGGCCCGACCAAGATCGTCATCAGCGGGCCCATCTGCTCCCTCTTGATCTTCATTATCTACCTCCGTTGCATTATCATCATATTCAGGATACATATTATGATAGTTGTCATCATCCTCTTCTTCTTCGTTGTCTTCCATCACAACCCCTTTTTCTCCGTGCTTGGTCCAACAATTATAGCTGGGCATGAAACCGGATCGAAGCAGGTGGGCGTGAATGGTTCTGGTATTTGAGTAGTCTTTCTTGTTCTGACAGTGAACACACGGACATCACATAAAACCATTGTGACCATGGTTTGCATTAGCCACAACGATGAAATTTTGGAGGCCCGTAATGTACTTGGAAGTGCGGCGGTCACCGTACATCCATTGCCGATTCATCTGCATTAATATGTAGTATATATCAAAAAATAATAGGGAGATGACCATATATATAGTACATCAATGACACATGAAACTATAGTTGCCGACCTTGACCGAGACGGAAAGAGCAACAAGAAAGCTTATTTTGAGCTCTCGGGCATTTCACCGAACACCTCTAGTGCATATGAAAAAAACACAAACTAGCACTCTTCACACCCTCTTGCTAGGCTCCAAAATGTGAAAGAATGGAAGAGTGGGGTGTGTGTGGGCTAGGGTGGTGTCTTATATAGCCCCCCCCTTTAACACCGGTTCATGCCACGAACCGGTGTTAAAGGGGGGGGGGGGGTGCGCGGGCCACTGCTGCAGGGACCTTTAACACCGGTTCGTGGCACGAACCGGTGTTAAAGGGGGGCTCCTTTTTTGCCGAAGGGGCCACGCTGGTACGGCCGGTGTTAAAGCCCTTTTTCGGGATCAACAAAAGACCTCGTTTCCACTAGTGAGACTAAGGGTAGGAAACACCTACAACCGAAAGAAGCAAGGCTTCTGCTGCTTCCAAATCTACCACTTAAGAACATGCTAACTACAAGTTACAAGGAGAATGGTTCGGCTGGTTTTCATTTGTACATAAATGAAGCCATGGAGCTTTGTTCTCAATGAGGTATTCTCATGTTTATTAAAAGCTCTTGACAAGAAAAAAAATGCTCCAAGGGAATCAAACATATCTTTGCTCTTCCTAAAATTAGAACATGTAACTTGCACATGACTAATCTTGTCAGCATTCACTATCGCCTTCCATCAACGTGCAATACAACAAGATAGTGTGCACGCCTGACTCTGTATGATGTTAGAAATAATGGGGCTAATCTATTTAGGCCCATGTGTATTTCAGATTTTCCCTAAATCTCAAAGCCCAAATTTGTGGCAGCCCATATGTGTTTGGGCCCATGTTTGTGGCAGCTCACATGGGAGTGGAGTGGGAGCTAAAGTTTAGTCCCACATGAAAAGTTGGAGGAGAGTTGCACCACCTTATAAGGTGGAGTATTTCACCACTTTGTAAGTGAGTGACAATAAGAGAGATACACACGCGCACTCCTCCTCCAACGATGCCGCCGCTCGCCCGCCCGCCCGCCCGCTCGTCTCGTCACGACGCGCGCGCGCGCCGCGGGTTGCGGGAATCTCGCCGAGCCGAGCTATCGTGGGCTACTGTAACCGACCCGAACGTGCGTAACATGGACTCGACCCACGTTCACCTTCGTTAGGGTTTCCTGAGCCGCTCTATATAAAGTCCTGCGCGGCTACCGCCACAACACAACAGAAAACCAATCTAGGGTTTTGCCATCCTCTCTACTTGCGCCGTCACCGTAGTCTACTCCATCCCTCTTGCCGGCGTGCACCGGCGGACGGGAGAGCAGGTCTCCGGAACCACTCGCCTTTGCGATCCTGTACGGGAGAGGGCGAATAAGGTTTTTGGGAAGCGCTCCGCGCGACTGCTCGAGTTCTCCATCATGGGTCGTCTTCCATCCAAGTCATGCGGTGTTGCCTACCGCCGTCTTCTTTGCCATCTGCTGCGATCACTCTTCCCCAAAGTTTCTACCACGACAACCGAACGGTACGTGCTACGTGATCCTGTTTGGTTATTCATTATGTTCTGTGAGTACATGTTAAGCTGCTGTTTGTTTCCGATCATCCTGTTGTTTAGTACATCTAGTATGTTCGAGTTACATGAACTAGTAGCTGGTTTTGTCATGATTTATATTCTGGAATTAATCGTGGAAATTATGCCTAATAATCCAACAATCTAAAAACCTTATTGTAGGCAATTTTCTGAATTAACAATGGCTGGTTTTACCGATGCACTGAGGCCGGATAAGTTTACCGGTGTGCACTTTAAGAGGTGGCAGTACAAGGCTGAGCTTTGGCTGACCACGATGAAAGTGTTCCATATCAGTAAAGGCAAACCTGAAGGAACTATATCTGACGAGGATCAGAAGAAGTTCGAGGATGCTAATACTGTCTTTGTGGGATGTATTATGAGCATTCTTGCTGACCGTCTGTGTGATGTGTTTATGCACATAAAAGACGGGAAGGAGCTCTGGGATGCACTGGATGCAAAGTTTGGTGCTGCAGATGCTGGCAGTGAACTATATATCATGGAGAGCTTTCATGATTTTAAGATGACAAAGGACCTTCCTGTGGTTCAACAAGCTCATGAGATACAGTGCATTGCCAAAGAGCTCGAACTCCTTAAGTGTACCTTACCCGACAAGTTTGTGGCGGGTTGCATTATTGCTAAGTTGCCCCCTTCATGGAGGAACTTTGCCACAACTCTCAAACACAAGAGACAGGAGATATCAGTTGAAAATCTGATAGCGTCCCTTGATGTTGAGGAGAAGGCTCGGGCTAAGGACACTACTGAGAAAGGAGAGAGTCATGCTACTGCCAACTTTGTGCAGAAAGGCAAATCTATAGGCAAGAACAAAGGGAACTTCAAACCCTCCTTTAACAAGCCTATAAAGACTACAACCTTCAAGAAGAAGAAGACGAACAGGGACAAGAGTGAACTGTCTTGTTACACTTGTGGAGAGCCCGGCCACTTTTCCAAGGACTTTCCAGAACGCGCAGACCGCAGAGGGAAAAAGGCCAAGACTGTCAACGTCGTGACCGCTAGCAATACTGATGGGTATGGTAATTTATTTACTGCTCTTTCAGTATTTCAATCACCGTGTTGGTGGCTTGATACGAGTGCTAATGTTCATGTGTGTGCTGACATCTCTATGTTCACTTCTTATCAGGTCGCTCGGGATTCTTCCGTCCTAATGGGGAATGGATCACATGCTTCTGTTCGTGGTGTTGGCACGGTGGATCTGAAGTTTACTTCCGGAAAGATCATGCAGCTGAGGAACATGCATCATGTCCCTACTATGAACAAGAATCTCGTTAGTGGCTCCCTTCTTTGAAGAGATGGGTTTAAGGTTGTCTTAGTGTCTAATAAAGTCGTTGTTTCAAAACATGGACAATTTATTGGTAAAGGTTATGAGTTCGGAGGCTTGTTCCGATTTTCACTTTCAGAGTTTTGTAATAAATCCGTGAATCATATTTGTGGTGGTGTTAATGATGATACCAGTATTTGGCATTCTCGTTTATGTCACATTAATTTTGGTTTGATATCCCGGATGTCCAGCATGAGTTTAATTCTGAATTTCACTATTGCCAAAGGTTCTAAGTGCCATAGTTGTGTGCAATCAAAGCAACCTCGAAAGCCTCACAAGGATGCCGAAGAGAGAAACTTGGCACCTCTAGAACTCATACATTCTGATCTATGCGAGATGAATGGTGTGTTGACAAAAGGTGAAAAGAGATATTTCATGACATTGATAGATGATGCTACTAAATTCTGCTATGTTTACTTGTTGCAAACTAAAGATGAGGCTTTAGACTACTTTAAAATCTATAAGGCCGAAGTTGAAAATCAACTAGAGAGAAAGATCAAGCGTCTTAGGTCGGATCGTGGTGGTGAGTATTTTCCCAAAATATTTGACGAATTCTGTCAAGAACACGGAATTATTCATGAGAGGACGCCTCCGTACTCGCCCCAATCAAACGGGGTTGCCGAGAGGAAAAACCGCACGCTGACTGACTTGGTGAATTCCATGTTAGCCACTGCTGGTTTATCAAAGGCATGGTGGGGGGAGGCTTTGTTGACTTCATGTCATGTCCTGAATAGAGTTCCTAACAAGAATAAAGAAAAGACCCCTTATGAGGAGTGGGTTGGGAGAAAACCATCACTTTCGTATCTGCGCACTCGGGGATGTTTGGCAAAGATCAACATACCGATCCCCAAGAAACGCAAGCTCGGACCCAAGACAGTGGATTGTATCTTTCTAGGATATGCTCCACGGAGTGTAGGCTATAGATTTCTAGTGGTAAAATCTGAGATACCTGATATGCATGTTGATACTATAATGGAATCTCGTGATGCAACATTCTTTGAGAATATTTTTCCTATGAAAGATATGCATAAAATTGGTAGAATTTCTTGTGAAATACTTCCTGAATCTAGTGCATCTATTGAGAATTCTGAACAACCACATGAGGAATTTCTTGAGAAGGATGACGATGAACCTCTCACGAGGAGTAAGAGACAGAGGGTTGCAAAATCCTTTGGTAATGACTTCATCGTGTACCTTGTGGATGATACTCCCAGATCCATTACTGAGGCATATGCATCTCCTGATGCAGATGATTGGAAAGAAGCTGTCCAAAATGAGATGGACTCGATTCTTTCTAATGGAACTTGGGAATTATCAGAACGACCCTATGGTTTAAACCTGTGGGATGTAAGTGGGTGTTCAAGAAAAAGCTAAGGCCTGATGGTACTATTGAGAAGTACAAGGCGCGTCTTGTAGCTAAGGGATACACACAGAAAGAAGGCAAAGATTACTTCGACACCTATTCACCTGTCGCTAGACTGACCACCATTCGAGTGCTACTATCCCTGGATGCCTCTTATGGTCTTCTCGTTCATCAAATGGACGTGAAGACAGCTTTCCTTAATGGAGAGTTGGAAGAGGAGATCTATATGGATCAGCCAGATGAGTTTGTGGTAAAAAGTGAAGAGACAAAGGTGTGTAAGTTATTGAAATCTTTATATGGCCTGAAACAAGCACCTAAGAAATGGCATGAAAAGTTTGACAGATGTAAGGGGTCCCAATCTTTAATAAGATAGAGCCTCCTGTGTTTACAATTCTAGTCCCTGGATCAATAGCTAGCATCCACAGTTAAGATGTAATATCAAGAAACAAAGGTCATAATATAACTTTATATCCAGGAATAACATAGTTTTATTACATCTTACATAGCTCATATGGCTATTACATTACATTGCAGCGGAATAACTATAAGCATGGGGTCCTTCATCTTCAAAGTGCCACAGGCAGATGTTGGTTGTAGACTTTGTAATCCTAAACAATCAATCTTCACTAAAATCAATCAAACCTGCAACATACAAGTTACAGCCACAAAGGGTCAATACATTTTGAATTGTATTGGCAAGTGATACTAGGGTAGTATAGTGGAGTCTAACATCTATATGCATTTGGCTAAGTGGAGTTGAGGCTTGCATTGCTCAAAATAGATTTTCCTTTACATTTTGAAAATACTAAGTTTTTGCTTGACAAAATCATTTTTCTCAATCAAAGATTGAAGATCCTTTCCAAGGCATCTATCAACCAAAGATTGAAGATTTCAAACAACCCTTGTTCAAACCACAAGTTTTAACTTAGAAATTTGAATGATGAGATTCTTGATTGCTTCCATGTCTTGATGCTCAAATTGTCCTTTACCAGGGACATGGCTAAGTACTTAGATTTTACACTCTGCAGAGGTGGTGCACTTTCCCCACAAGACTTGGTTTCCCAAGACAAGATCTTTCAGAAGCCTCCCCTTAGACCAAAATGGACGCGTTCCAACCTATCAAACACTACCACCCTCTGTCCATATGGCTAAGTTCTTGCAACCTATATGATCATGGCAGAGCCCATATTGCCAAGTGGTTGCACTTGAAGCTTCTCAACATTTGACATCTCAAATCCCTTTGTTCCTGGGTGGCCATCCACAAGTGAGATACACAAGGTTCACCAGTCCCCTGGCCTTGTGTACCCACTCAACCAAAAACCACCAAGCAAGCCCATTCCACCTAGGTGATTCATTAACTTAGTTGTTTTATTAGATAAAATCACAAGTCCTCAGACTTAGAATATTTTTCCATAGTGTGAATATATATTCCACCCATGTTTTCTATTAGCTAGGCTAAGCTTGATAGTAATAGGAATCTTTAACTTAGGAAATCCTACTAAGGATTCATCTACTAGGTTTTCCTATAGCAAGGTTCATACTTAGCAGAATCCATGCAAGTTTTACTTAGCAAAATTCACTAATGCATAGAGGAAATAATGGGACAAAAAGTATGAAGCATCACTTGCCTTTTTGGTAGAGGTTATAGGTTCACTCCTTGTCCTTGCAACAATCACACTCTTCAAGTCACTACAAGTCAATCAAGCAAGGCACAAACTCAATCTACCAATCAAGCAAAACAACACACATAAAATGACAAAGTCAAAGTAATGCATGCAAGCATGCAAAAGATGGTTCTAATTGCAAAGGTGGTCTCCACTAGGTTTCTAGACTTTGTAAAGTCAAAAGTGGTCATTTTCCAAGTGGCAAAGTCATTTGTAAAAAGGGTTTTGGTCCATAAATCATTTTTAAATCTAATCATTATTTTATGTGGTGAAAATTATTTCTATCAAAGCAAAACTTTATGTTTTTCACCCAATGAGTTGCTATTGCAAAACTTGGTGTTTTTGGGTCAGTAGGTTTGGTCCAAAAACATTCTCCCAAAGTTGTCTTTACAAAAACATTTTCATAATAAAATCAATAATTTCATTTGGCTAGAAATTGGCTAAGTCAAAAAATTCAACCTAAATTTTACCAAAATAATTTTTAACACCAAGGGTTGGTTCCTAGGGTCAGTGAGGTCACAACAAACCATTTTTCAAAAGTTTTAACCCTAAAATCAATTTTAAACAATTTTTATACTCTAAACAAGCTCACCAAAGAATCTGCAAAAACAAGCAAACTAACAAATACTATTGGCTAAACCAATTCCACAGTTGGCTAGGGCTTGTTCTCCTGAATCCAACGACATAAAATTTGTAATTTTTGGACGTGTGGATCCAAAGTTATAAGGGTTTGAAATTCACAAAATATTCTGTTTTCAAATCAGTTTTTAAACAGATCAGTGACACGCGGCGCTTTCTAACTGGGCGATACCGGTTCGGCTGGATCACGCGACGACAGCCGTTGGATTTCAGTTAAATCGTGCGGCACAGGCGTGCTCTTACCGCTTCGCTCTATTTTCTATCCTATCCACTAGATCAAGATCGGACGGTTGCTGCTGCCTGGCCAAGGACTGGCGGCGCTGACGGTGGCTGCGCGGCGGCGCGGCTCTTCCGATGACGCTGCCGGCAAACTAGGACGCGAGGGGTAGGGTAAAGATGCTTACCAGATTCGCTGTGGAGCACTGATTCTAGTTGATGCTTTGGTTGGCCAAGGGAAACTCGGAGGCGTTGACGATTGCTCGCCGGAGATGAGCTGGGCTTCGGGCGGTTTAGGAGGTCATCGAGGGCGAGGATAGGGGGCGCCCTAAGACCAGTAGATTGCACCGTTAGGTTCGCCAGAGGGAGGCGAGTATGTGTGCATCATAGGGAGGTGAAGAGGAAGTCTGGTTTCACCTGTAGATGCCGCCGGAGTTGGAGAAGGAGGTCGTGGCGTGCTGGTGTCGTCGGGGGCGACGTCCTGGGGCGTGCGCTAGTGAGCTACCGCCACTGGGAGGTACGCCTGGTGCTGGCGAACTTGCTCGTGTGCTCCCTGGGTAGTGAGGTCGTCGGGTTCCGCCGGAATTTCGAGCAGGACCTCGTCGGAGACGGCGGCGGTGCAGAAAAGATTGGCGACAGCCTGGTGGCTCTCGAGGCGTGGGGTTTGGGGAGGGATGAAAGAGGAGGAAGAGGGGATTTATCACGCGTGATCACTGCGAGGTTTAATCGCGACATTAAGTCGAATTGACGACGCGAAATCACTGCCAGAAACGGGGAGGAACGGTCGATGCGGTGAGAACGATGAACAGGAGGGGTGGGTCCTGGCTGTCTGTGAGAGATTGAGCGCGGGTGTGGGGTCCAGTTGTCACTCTCTGTGCGGGTAAGTTTTTGAGTGAGAAAAGAATGCTTCAGGGGAAAAAGAGAGATGGGCTGCTGGGCTGTTGGGCTGAGTTGGGCTGGTCCAATTTCATTTTTTTCTGTATGTTTGTTTTATTCTTTTCTATTTCCTGATTTTGATTAATCAAACAAATGATTCAATCAACAATTCAAACAATTCAAACAAAAAAACTTGTAATGAGTTTTTGGTTCTGTTTATCAACATAAACCAAATCTCAAAATAAAAATTATATTTTTATTCATTTTTAAGATCTATTTAATAATTAAAATAAAATAGCCCTTTAGTTATCTAAAATAGGGTTTGATTTATTTAATAAAATCTTCATTTGAAATCCAAACACTTTCAAAACCAATTCAGTAGGTTTTATTTGGGAAATATAGAATACTTGGAAACTTGTTTTAAAACAAAATAACATTTTATTTTAGAGTCCATTATTAATTAAATATAATAGACTTTCATTATTAAATCAAATAGGATTTGTTTTATTGAGATATTCATTTTGAAATCTAAAATAAAACCAAAACACTTCAGTAGGTTTTAATTAAGAAAATAAAATACTTAGAAAACTTATTTAAAATAATTTAATAAGTTTTGATATTTTAATTAAAATGGTAAAAACCTTTTATTTAAATAAAGTTGGATATTAAATCCTTATTAATTTATTTAAATAAGACCTTTGTTATTATTATTTTTTTATTCGAAAACAAAATATTTAATTCAAAAGCTTGGCCAAGGTTTAATTTGGCTTTATATAATATTCTTTATTTATAAACTTCTATTTCATATGAAAACAAATCTTTTCATTTAATTGTTTCAAAATAGTATTTCCAAATGTTTTTATTTTCCTTTTATAAAATGTTTATATTTTTAAATCCCTTTAGTTTTTATTTAAATCAAATGGGTTTGAAGTTCCAATTGTATTCAAAAGTTTCTTCTGGCTCTGAAAATCAAACAAAGTTTTATTTTATTAATTTATTTTCACATTACAAGATTTGGAAAATCTTGGGATGTGACAGGCTACCACCCTTAAAATAAATCTCGTCCCGAGATTTGGGAAGGCTGGGGTTACAAGCAAGTTCAAAACAACTAGGGTACTACCACCCTTAAAAATTTTCAAACAAAAATTACATATTGTCCTTCTTGGGATCCTGGGGAAAACTTCTCTAAGCAAACATTTGCATTGAGTCCTTGTTTTCCATTCTTGACTCATGAAGCTCATGGGCCAAGGTTGAGTTTCTCCATAGACTTGTTTAACTTGTTCTTCATCTTTCTTGGACAATTGTTTGCATAGTGGCCAAGTTCCTTGCATTTGGAACACATCACTTGGCTGATATCTTTCTTTTCCTTTGGTATCATTGCCTTTTGTTTGTTTCCTTGGTTCTTCTTCTTTTCTGGGCATTCGCTGGCATAGTGTCCCATCTCTTTGCAATTGTAACACTGCAATTGGCTTATGTCTTTCTTCTTCTTGTTGGGTCTCTCCAAAGCTAGGAGTTCTTCTAGTTCATGTTCTTCATAGGTGGGAGATCTTTCTCTCTTCTTGGGGCATTGATCTTCATGCTCCTTGGATGCATGATTCTTGTATCTAAAAACATTGCTAGCTTGGGTTCCTTCTAGAATAACATCTTTGTCATCCTTGTTGTCATTAGCTCTTTGGGAAATGTTTTCTCCCATGTTGATCATTTGAGTAACCAATCCTTGCAACATTTGGGATTGAAGTTTCAAAATCCTTTGTATGGCTGGGTCTAGTCCATTGTTGTTGGCTAAAAGCTGAGTTGTCTCTTGGCTCAACTGGTTTTGGGTTGCTATAAGTTCTCTCATGTTGTCTTCTTGGTTGGTGTTGGTGTCTCTTGGAGTAGTCATCTGTTTGGGTTGGATTGGGATTAGAATAGGAAAAATATTTCTAAGGAATTATTTCTAATCACACACATCACAATTCACACAAACAATGTGCATGCAATCACAAGCAAACACTCCACTCAAACAACAAGTTTCAAGCACATTTTTAGGCAACAAAATATTTTTGTTACACCACATAAGTTGGTGTATTTGACTTAACTAAAATATGGTGGTCCATCTATATGGTTCACTTGTGATCCTTCCATCTTTTATGATTCTTCTTGTATGAGATCATGGTTCCTTGAGATAAACTCTTGGTCACAATACTTCAAAGTTGTTGAGGGATTCTTCTTATTTTGCATTCCCTTAGTCTCTAATTCTTGAGCAAGATCTCCTTGTTTCACTTGTAGTCCTTAGTGGTTTCCAAGTTGGATGTCCTTGGGGAATATGCTGAAGATGTTGAAGTCATTAGTGTTGAAGATGTTGAAGTCATTAGGGTTGAAGAAGTTGAAGAAGTCCTTTGCATATGGTGTAGTCTTTGGCCATGGGTAGGTTTTTCCATCAAGTTTGAAATAGATGAGATGTAGAGTTGAAACTAAAATGGTTGAGGAAAGAGTTTACAAGTGTTTTTGTAAATAAGTTTTGGTACAAGAACAACTCCTATTTTTCTAAGGGTTTTTGTCCAATCCTAGGGTTTAGAAATCTTACAGGCAACACAATGCTCTGATACCATCTGTAAGGGGTCCCAATCTTTAATAAGATAGAGCCTCCTATGTTTACAATGCTAGTCCCTGGATCAATAGCTAGCATCCACAGTTAAGATGTAATATCAAGAAACAAAGGTCATAATATAACTTTATATCCAGGAATAACATAGTTTTATTACATCTTACATAGCTCATATGGCTATTACATTACATTGCAGCGGAATAACTATAAGCATGGGGTCCTTCATCTTCAAAGTGCCACAGGCAGATGTTGGTTGTAGACTTTGTAATCCTAAACAATCAATCTTCACTAAAATCAATCAAACCTGCAACATACAAGTTACAGCCACAAAGGGTCAATACATTTTGAATTGTATTGGCAAGTGATATTAGGGTAGTATAGTGGAGTCTAACATCTATATGCATTTGGCTAAGTGGAGTTGAGGCTTGCATTGCTCAAAATAGATTTTCCTTAACATTTTGAAAATACTAAGTTTTTGCTTGACAAAATCATTTTTCTCAATCAAAGATTGAAGATCCTTTCCAAGGCATCTATCAACCAAAGATTGAAGATTTCAAACAACCCTTGTTCAAACCACAAGTTTTAACTTAGAAATTTGAATGATGAGATTCTTGATTGCTTCCATGTCTTGATGCTCAAATTGTCCTTTACCAGGGACATGGCTAAGTACTTAGATTTTACACTCTGCAGAGGTGGTGCACTTTCCCCACAAGACTTGGTTTCCCAAGACAAGATCTTTCAGAAGCCTTCCCTTGGACCAAAATGGACGCGTTCCAACCTATCAAACACTACCACCCTCTGTCCATATGGCTAAGTTCTTGCAACCTATATGATCATGGCAGAGCCCATATTGCCAAGTGGTTGCACTTGAAGCTTCTCAACATTTGACATCTCAAATCCCTTTGTTCCTGGGTGGCCATCCACAAGTGAGATACACAAGGTTCACCAGTCCCCTGGCCTTGTGTAACCACTCAACCAAAAACCACCAAGCAAGCCCATTCCACCTAGGTGATTCATTAACTTAGTTGTTTTATTAGATAAAATCACAAGTCCTCAGACTTAGAATATTTTTCCATAGTGTGAATATATATTCCACCCATGTTTTCTATTAGCTAGGCTAAGCTTGATAGTAATAGGAATCTTTAACTTAGGAAATCCTACTAAGGATTCATCTACTAGGTTTTCCTATAGCAAGGTTCATACTTAGCAGAATCCATGCAAGTTTTACTTAGCAAAATTCACTAATGCATAGAGGAAATAATGGGACAAAAAGTATGAAGCATCACTTGCCTTTTTGGTAGAGGTTATAGGTTCACTCCTTGTCCTTGCAACAATCACACTCTTCAAGTCACTACAAGTCAATCAAGCAAGGCACAAACTCAATCTACCAATCAAGCAAAACAACACACATAAAATGACAAAGTCAAAGTAATGCATGCAAGCATGCAAAAGATGGTTCTAATTGAAAAGGTGGTCTCCACTAGGTTTCCAGACTTTGTAAAGTCAAAAGTGGTCATTTTCCAAGTGGCAAAGTCATTTGCAAAAAGGGTTTTGGTCCATAAACCATTTTTAAATCTAATCATTATTTTATGTGGTGAAAATTATTTCTATCAAAGCAAAACTTTATGTTTTTCACCCAATGAGTTGCTATTGCAAAACTTGGTGTTTTTGGGTCAGTAGGTTTGGTCCAAAAACATTCTCCCAAAGTTGTCTTTACAAAAACATTTTCATAATAAAATCAATAATTTCATTTGGCTAGAAATTGGCTAAGTCAAAAAATTCAACCTAAATTTTACCAAAATCATTTTTAACACCAAGGGTTGGTTCCTAGGGTCAGTGAGGTCACAAAAAACCATTTTTCAAAAGTTTTAACCCTAAAATCAATTTTAAACAATTTTTATACTCTAAACAAGCTCACCAAAGAATCTGCAAAAACAAGCAAACTAACAAATACTATTGGCTAAACCAATTCCATAGTTGGCTAGGGCTTGTTCTCCTGAATCCAACGACATAAAATTTGTAATTTTTGGACGTGTGGATCCAAAGTTATAAGGGTTTGAAATTCACAAAATATTCTGTTTTCAAATCAGTTTTTAAACAGATCAGTGACACGCGGTGCTTTCTAACTGGGCGATACCGGTTCGGCTGGATCACGCGACGACAGCCGTTGGATTTCAGTTAAATCGTGCGGCACATGCGTGCTCTTACCGCTTCGCTCTATTTTCTATCCTATCCACTAGATCAAGATCGGACGGCTGCTGCTGCCTGGCCAAGGACTGGCGGCGCTGACGGTGGCTGCGCGGCGGCGCGGCTCTTCCGATGACGCTGCCGGCAAACTAGGACGCGCGGGGCAGGGTAAAGATGCTTACCAGATTCGCCGTGGAGCACTGATTCTAGTTGATGCTTTGGTTGGCCAAGGGAAACTCGGAGGCGTTGACGATTGCTCGCCAGAGATGAGCTGGGCTTCGGGCGGTTCAGGAGGTCGTCGAGGGCGAGGATAGGGGGCGCCCTAAGACCAGTAGATTGCACCGTTAGGTTCGCCAGAGGGAGGCGAGTATGTGTGCATCACAGGGAGGTGAAGAGGAAGTCTGGTTTCACCTGTAGATGCCGCCGGAGTTGGAGAAGGAGGTGGTGGCGTGCTGGTGTCGTCGGGGGCGACGTCCTGGGGCGTGCGCTAGTGAGCTACCGCCACTGGGAGGTACGCCTGGTGCTGGCGAACTTGCTCGTGTGCTCCCTGGGTAGTGAGGTCGTCGGGTTTCGCCGGAATTTCGAGCAGGACCTCGTCGGAGACGGCGGCGGTGCAGAAAAGATTGGCGACAGCCTGGTGGCTCTCGAGGCGTGGGGTTTGGGGGGGATGAAAGAGGAGGAAGAGGGGATTTATCACGCGTGATCACTACGAGGTTTAATCGCGACATTAAGTCAAATTGACGACGCGAAATCACTGCCAGAAACGGGGGGGAACGGTCGATGCGGTGAGAACGATGAACAGGAGTGGTGGGTCCTGGCTGTCTGTGAGAGATTGAGCGCGGGTGTGGGGTCCAGTTGTCACTCTCTGTGCGGGTAAGTTTTTGAGTGAGAAAAGAATGCTTCGGGGGAAAAAGAGAGATGGGCTGCTGGGCTGTTGGGCTGAGTTGGGCTGGTCCAATTTCATTTTTTTCTGTATGTTTGTTTTATTCTTTTCTATTTCCTGATTTTGATTAATCAAACAAATGATTCAATCAACAATTCAAACAATTCAAACAAAAAAAACTTGTAATGAGTTTTTGGTTCTGTTTATCAACATAAACCAAATCTCAAAATAAAAATTATATTTTTATTCATTTTTAAGATCTATTTAATAATTAAAATAAAATAGCCCTTTAGTTATCTAAAATAGGGTTTGATTTATTTAATAAAATATTCATTTGAAATCCAAACACTTTCAAAACCAATTCAGTAGGTTTTATTTGGGAAATATAGAATACTTGGAAACTTGTTTTAAAACAAAATAACATTTTATTTTAGAGTCCATTATTAATTAAATATAATAGACTTTCATTATTAAATCAAATAGGATTTGTTTTATTGAGATATTCATTTTGAAATCTAAAATAAAACCAAAACACTTCAGTAGGTTTTAATTAAGAAAATAAAATACTTAGAAAACTTATTTAAAATAATTTAATAAGTTTTGATATTTTAATTAAAATGGTAAAAACCTTTTATTTAAATAAAGTTGGATATTAAATCCTTATTAATTTATTTAAATAAGACCTTTGTTATTATTATTATTTTATTCGAAAACAAAATATTTAATTCAAAAGCTTGGCCAAGGTTTAATTTGGCTTTATATAATATTCTTTATTTATAAACTTCTATTTCATATGAAAACAAATCTTTTCATTTAATTGTTTCAAAATAGTATTTCCAAATGTTTTTATTTTCCTTTTATTAAATGTTTATCTTTTAAAATCCCTTTAGTTTTTATTTAAATCAAATGGGTTTGAAGTTCCAATTGTATTCAAAAGTTTCTTCTGGCTCTGAAAATCAAACAAAGTTTTATTTTATTTAATTTATTTTCACATTACAAGATTTGGAAAATCTTGGGATGTGACAACAGAACTCTACTTTCGGATGGCTTTGTCATTAATGAGGCTGATATGTGTGTTTACTATCGCCATGGTGGGGGCGATAGCGTTATATTATGTTTGTACGTGGATGACATTCTGATCTTTGGTACAAACATGAAAGTGATAAATGAAGTCAAGTCTTTCTTGTCAAAGAGTTTTGATATGAAAGATCTGGGAGAGGCTGATGTCATTCTGAACATCAAGCTTATTAAGAACGAGAATGGGATTACTTTAACGCAATATCATTATGTTGAGAAGGTCTTGAGCTGATTTGGCTTTAATGATGGAAAGACTTCTCCAACACCTTATGATCCCAGTTTGACATTACGAAAGAATAAGAAGGAACCGACCGATCAGCTGAAATATTCACAAGTTGTTGGTTCTCTCATGTACTTAGCAAGCGCTACAATACCCGATATCTCTTTTGTTGTGAGCAAGTTGAGTAGGTTCATGTCTAACCCGGGTATTGATCATTGGCATGCACTTGAAAGGGTCACGCACTATCTATGTGGTACACTGAGCTATGGGATTCACTATTCAGGGAATCCTGCTGTGCTTGAAGGATATAGTGATTCAAATTGGATCTCTGACGTTGATGAACTCTACGCCACGAGCGGGTATGTGTTTACCCTTGGAGGTGGCGCAGTGTCATGGAGGTCTCGTAGACAAACCATATTGACGAGTGTAGGGTTCGCAGCATAGAAAACAAAAATTTTCCTACGATGTGAACTATATACCAAGATCTATCTACTAGATACAAACAACGAGCGGATGTATATCCGTAGAGAACATACCCTTGAAGACCGACAAAGCTTAACGAGTTCAACTCGTGGTTGATGTAGACGATCTCTTGCCGATCTCAAGATCGAGAGGAAGTCCTAGCGCCGCAAATCAGCAGCGCATCCGTGCTCGCACACACGTTCGAGGCACCGAGCAACCTCCACCTCCTCGCTCCAGCGATGCAGCGGAAGCACAACTCTTTCTTGCCGAATAGCCACCGGGAACATGTATCTCGCTAGTCCGACACCATGGGGGATAAATTCTAGAGGGGGAGAGAGATCCTTCACGAGGAGGTGTGAGAGACAAGTGAGGAGGGGGGCTCCTTTTATAGGAGGAGGGGGGCAACCAAGGGGGTGGCCGCCGGCCATGGGGGCTGCCCCCTCCCCTCCTTCATTCATGTGGGTGGACACTCCACTCACAAAATGCCCTTTAAAATCCCTCCACTCAAAAGTCCACTCAAATTCCCATTAAATTTCCACCAAATTTAATGCAAACTCTCATTAAATAAAACTCTTTTATTTTATTCAGAATTTTGTCAATTACTTTAATGACAAACATTCACAAATAACCCCTTGCTAGAATTCTATTTCACATGCATAACCACTTTATGCAATTTCACCCGAAAACCTGTTTCGGTATCTAGTGAAATAAATTCCTGCGCTTGTTCATTCTTTCGGCATGAAACATTTGCTCCAATTGGATGTCGGTGCCTCTTAAGTGTGTCACCCTATGGTTCGTGAATAATGCAGACATAATCGAGACCCCTCTCGGATCAATAATCAGAAGCGGGATCTGGAGACCCATACTGACTCCCACACATTCAACGATGACTTTCTTGTGATCGTCGGAACCTTTTACGCTAGTATGTTAATCCCTTTGTTTCATGATATATTACATGTCCGAGATTCGATCATCGGTATCTCCATACCTAGTTTGATCTCGTTACCGACATGCACTCTTTTCTCGTTCCTGTGATATAACATTCTAGTGATCAAATCACTTGCTTGCAAGCTAATCAATGTGATATCACCGAGAGGGCCCAGAGTATATCTATCCGTCATCGGGATGAACAAATTCCACTCTCGATCCATGAGCCTCAACATAACACTTTATTAGTTCTGAATCCATCTTTATAATCACCCTGTTACGGTGTGACGTTAGATGTTATCAAGAAAATCTTCCCGTGTTAGTGATTGACATGATCTCATGGTCTAAGGATTAGGATCACTTCGTAAGTTGTTATAGCAATATAAACTCAATGACTTTGATCGTAATGCTATACTTCGGATGAATGTTCATCACACCATTACACTAATGTTGTGATCCCGTTATTAACAACATCCAATGTCCATGATCAGGAAACCTTGATCATCTTGTTAATCAACGAGCTAGTTTATGAGAGAGGCATAACTAGGAACTTTCTGTTTGTTTATTAAACACACATCTATTAACATTTCCGTATTAATACAATTATAGCATGAAAAATAAACATCTATCATATACTTGGAATACACATAATAAACACTTTATTATTGCCTCTCAGGGCATATTCCCTTCAGTCTCCCACTTGCACTAGAGACAATAATCTAGTTACATAGTGATAAATCTAACACCCATTGAGTTCTGGTGTTGATCATGTTTTGCTCTAGGGAGAGTTTTAGTCAACGGATCTGCTACATTGAGATCCGTATGTACTTTACAAATCTTTATATTTCCATCCTTGACATGCTCGCGGATGGAGTGAAACCGGCGCTTAATATGCTTGGAATGCTTGTGAGACCTTGGCTCTTTGGCATTGGCAATGGCACCATTGTTGTCACAATAGATCACCATTGGGTCCAACGCGTTTGCCACCACTCCTAGTTCGGATATGAACTCCTTCATCCAAACTGCTTCCTGAGCCGCTTCTGAAGCAGCAACATATTCGGCCTCCGTTGTTGATCCCGCTACCACAGGTTGTTTGGAGCTCCTCCAACTAACCGCTCCGCCATTCATGAGAAATACGTATCCGGATTGAGACTTAGAGTCATCCGGATCGGTGTCAAAGCTAGCGTCGACATAACACTTAGCGACGAGCTCTTCTTCACCTCCGTATACAAGAAACATATCCTTAGTTCTTCGTAAGTACTTAAGGATATTCTTGACCGCTATCCAGTGTTCCGAACCTGGATCCGATTGGTACCTACTAGTCAAACTAATAGCATGTGCCACATCCAGTCTTGTACATAGCATGGCGTACATTATAGAGCCTGTGGCTGAAGCATAGGGGACTTTGTCCATTATCTCTCTTTCTTCCGCCGAAGCCGGACTTTGAGTCTTACTCAATGTCTTGCCTTGCAACATAGGTAAGAACCCCTTTTTACTTCCGTCCATTTTAAACTTCTTTAAAATCTTATCAAGGTATGTACTTTGCGATATCCCTATTAGGCGCCTAGATATATCTCTATAGATCTTTATGCCTAATATGTATGACGCTTCACCTAGGTCCTTCATTGAAAATTTGCTGTTTAGATAACTTTTAACACTGTTTAAAAGATCTATATCATTTCCGATCAATAATATGTCATCCACATATAATATCAGAAATGCCACATTGCTCCCACTCACTTTCTTGTAAATACAAGCTTCTCCATAAGTTTGGACAAATCCAAACTCTTTGATCACCTCATCAAAGCGGAGATTCCAACTTCGTGATGCTTGCTTCAATCCATAGATGGATCGCTGAAGCTTGCACACCTTGTTAGCATCCTTAGGATCGACAAAACCCTTTGGTTGTATCATATACAACTCTTCTTCAATATTACCATTGAGAAACGCGGTTTTGACATCCATCTGCCATATCTCATAATCGAAATATGCAGCAATTTCTAACATAATCCTAACTGACTTTAGTATCGCTACGGGAGAGAAAGTCTCATCGTAGTCAACTCCTTGAATTTGTCGAAACCCCTTTGCGACAAGTCGAGCTTTATAGACGGTCACATTACCATCAGCATCAGTTTTCCTTTTGAAAATCCATTTGTTCTCCACGGCCTTTCAGTCGTGAGGTAATTCCACCAAGTTCCAAACTTGATTTTCATACATGGATTCCATCTCGGATTTCATGGCTTCTAACCATTTGTTGGAATCCGGGCTCATCATCGCTTCTTCATACGTCGCAGGGTCATCATTTTCATCAACCATGAAATTCATGATAGGATTTCTGTACAGCTCGGGAGCTGCACGCGTCCTGTTTGACCTGCGAGGTTCGGTAGTACTCTCTTTCGGAGTTTCATGATCATTATCATTAGTTCCCTCTTCAACAGGTGGAGCCAACTCCGGAACAACTTCCGGCGCTGCGCTACTCGCCATACTTTGAAGAGAAGGTTCCACAACCTCTTCGAGTTCTACCTTCCGACTACTCACACCTTTCGTGAGAAACTCTTTCTCTAGAAAGGATCCATTCTTGGCAACAAAAACCTTGCCCTCGGATCTGTGATAGAAGGAATACCCAATAGTTTCTTTAGGGTATCCTATGAAGACGCATTTTTCCGCTTTGGGTTCGAGTTTATCCGGTTGAAGTTTCTTCACATAAACATCGCATCCCCAAACTTTAAGAAATGACAGCTTAGGTTTGTTTCCAAACCACAATTCATACGATGTCTTTTCAACGGATTTAGATGGTGCCCGATTTAAAGTGAATGCAGCAGTTTCTAGTGCATAACCCCAAAATGACAACGGCAAGTCCGTCAGAGACATCATAGATCAAACCATATCTAATAAAGTACGATTACGATGTTCCGACACACCATTTCGCTGTGGTGTTCCGGCAGGTGTGAGTTGTGAAACAATTCCACACTCTTTCATGTGAGTGCTAAACTCGTAACTTAGATACTCACCTCCACGGTCGGACCGTAGAAATTTGATCTTTCTATTACGATGATTTTCCACTTCATTCTGAAATTCCTTGAACTTTTCAAAGGTTTCAGACTTGTGTTTCATCAAGTAGATATAACCGTATCTACTCAAATCATCCGTGAAAGTAACAAAATAACGATATCCACCTCGCGCCGACACACTCATTGGACCACATACATCAGGATGTATGATTTCCAATAAATCTGTCGCCCGTTCCATTGAACCGGAAAACGGCGTTCTAGTCATCTTGCCCATAAGGCATGGCTCACATGTATCAAATGATTCATAATCAAGTGATTCCAAAAGTCCATCCGAATGGAGCTTCTTCATGCGTTTAACGCCAATATGACCTAGACGGCAGTGCCACATATATGCGGATATATCATCATTAAGTTTAATCCTTTTAGCATCAACATTATGAATATGTGTAACATTATCATCGAGATCTAATAGAAATAAACCATTCATCATCGGTGCATGACCATAAAAGATTTCATTCATATAAATGGAACAACCATTGTTCTCGGATTTAAATGAATAACCACTTCGCATCAAACACGATCTAGATACAATGTTCATGCTCAGTGCAGGCACCAGATAAAATTTATTCAAGTTTATAACTAATCCCGACAGCAAGTGGAGAGGCAGCGTTCCGACGACGATCACATCAACGCTTGATCCATTGCCGACACGCATCTTGACCTCACCCCTTGCTAGCGGTCGCTTGTTCCGTAGCCCCTGATTCGAGTTACAAATATTAGCAACTAAACCGGTATCAAATACCCAGGTGCTACTGCGAGCACTAGTCAAGTACACATCAATAACATGTATATCATATATACCTTTGTTTGCCTTGCCGGCCTTCTTGTCTGCCAGATACTTGGGGCAGTTGCGCTTCCAGTGGCCAGTCCCCTTACAATAGTAGCACTCGGAATCAGACTTAGGTCCAACTCGGGGTTTCTTTTCAGGTGCGGCAACCGGCTTGCCGCCCTTACTTCCCTTCCGTTTTCCCTTCTTGTCTTTCTTGAAACCAGTGTTCCTATTGATCATCAACACTTGCTGTTCCTCTTTGATCTCCACTTCTGCAGTTTTAAGCATTGACAGAAGCTCGGGGAGAGACTTCTTCATGCCTTGCATATTATAGTTCATCACGAAGCTCTTATAGCTAGGTGGCAGAGACTGCAGAACACGATGGATGCCTAAGTCAATGGGAATCGATATTCCCAAGGACGCAAGCTTATCGGCGTAACCCGACATCTTGAGTACATGCTCACTAAGGGAGTTGTGCTCTTCCATCATGCAGCTAAAGAACTTTTCTGAAGCGTTGTAGCTCTCTACAGCAACATGTGTGTCAAAAATCATTTTCAACTCACCCATTGTATCAAATGCATTGCCGTTTTCGAAACGCTTTCAAAGTTCCGGCTCTAGCCCATACAATATGCCGCAATGAACTAAGTTGTGGTCCTCCTGACGAGTCTGATAGACATTCTTCTCCTCGTCAGGGGCATTCTTCTCCTAACGGCGCTTCTAGCACATATTGCTTTTGTGCAGCAGAGAGGAGAATCCTCAAATTCATGGCCCATTCGGTAAAGTTGCTACCGTTCGTTGCTAGTTTCTCTTTCTCCATGAACACATTGAAATTAAAAGCAGGTGGTGCCATCTACAATAGAATTTGTAAAGTTTAGACTAAGTGTATGATAGATTGAGTTCAACTAATCTATATTACGAATGAAATCCCACTCAAAAACGACATCCCTCGTGCCTTTTTGGTGATTACATGAACCAAATCCACTACACCAAGTCCGATCATCACGTGCGTCGGTATAGCTTCAAAGGCGAGCATCAAATGGGCATCATATCAACTATATGACTCATGCTTAACCTTTCGGTCCGTGTTCCGAGGCCATGTCTGTACATGCTAGGCTCGCCAAGTTAGAACCTTAGTATTCGCGTGTGTAACTGTTTTACACCCGAAATATGGTCGTGGATCCAAGAACACCCGATCATCACGTGATGTCTTGGAGCGACCAAAACATAATAGGTGCATACTAAAGGAAGAACACATTCTTATCTTGATATTTAAATGAGGGATCATCTTATTATGCTAACAAAGCGCTAAACAAGCAATATAAGATGCTATCAAACATCATATGTTTATTAGTGAAATGATATGGTTCCCGCAGATGATCTCTATCATGTGCATCGTGGTATGATCACTATCATACCTATATGTGTAAATCCAAGGTCTATGGATTTTACACACTATGTGTGTTGTAATAGTATCATCTCATACTTCTACTTACAACACTACCATATCATAACACTAGCCCAGCAACAATCTAAACTAGATGCCTCTAATTTATCCATTGCAAGTTTTACGTGGCTTAGGGCTTTCGAGATAGAACCGTTCTTACCTACGAACATGAACCACAACGAGGATAATCAAATTGTTGACAACTCGCTTGCAAAATAGATATTGACTATAGTAGGAGAGATAGACACCCGCTAGCCACTTATGCAAACTAGTTGCATGTCAAGCGTGGAACATGTCTCATGTGCGAGGACATGTAAAGTTTGTCCGGACCGCTTCATCCCACTATGCCACCAATATCCAAAATTACAACAAAGGAGCAACAACATGATCATCATTGCCCACATACTCATATGTGTACTACCCGTGTAAAGTATCTACGGATAGATCCGGCTCTGATACCACTGTAGGGTTCGCAGCATAGAAAACAAAAATTTTCCTACGATGTGAACTATATACCAAGATCTATCTACTAGATACAAACAACGGGCGGATGTATATCCGTAGAGAACATACCCTTGAAGACCGACAAAGCTTAACGAGTTCAACTCGTGGTTGATGTAGACGATCTCTTGCCGATCTCAAGATCGAGAGGAAGTCCTAGCGCCACAAATCAGCAGCGCATCCGTGCTCGCACACACGTTCGAGGCACCGAGCAACCTCCGCCTCCTCGCTCCAGCGATGCAGCGGAAGCACAACTCTTTCTTGCCGAATAGCCACCGGGAACATGTATCTCGCTAGTCCGAGACCATGGGGGATAAATTCTAGAGGGGGAGAGAGATCCTTCACGAGGAGGTGTGAGAGACAAGTGAGGAGGGGGGACTCCTTTTATAGGAGGAGGGGGGCACCCAAGGGGGTGGCCGCCGGCCATGGGGGCTGCCCCCTCCCCTTCTTCATTCATGTGGGTGGACACTCCACTCACAAAATGCCCTTTAAAATCCCTCCACTCAAAAGTCCACTCAAATTCCCATTAAATTTCCACCAAATTTAATGCAAACTCTCATTAAATAAAACTCTTTTATTTTATTCAGAATTTTGTCAATTACTTTAATGACAAACATTCACAAATAACCCCTTGCTAGAATTCTATTTCACATGCATAACCACTTTATGCAATTTTACCCGAAAACCTGTTTCGGTATCTAGTGAAATAAATTCCTGCGCTTGTTCATTCTTTTGGCATGAAACATTTGCTCCAATTGGATGTCGGTGTCTCTTACGTGTGTCACCCTACGGTTCGTGAATAATGCGGACATGATCGAGACCCCTCTCGGATCAATAATCAGAAGCGGGATCTGGAGACCCATACTGACTCCCACACATTCAACGATGACTTTCTTGTGATCGTCGGAACCTTTTACGCTAGTATCTTAATCCCTTTGTTTCACGATATATTACATGTCCGAGATTTGATCATCGATATCTCCATACCTAGTTTGATCTCGTTACCTACATGCACTCTTTTCTCGTTCCTGTGATATAACATTCTAGTGATCAAATCACTTGCTTGCAAGCTAATCAATGTGATATCACCGAGAGGGCCCAGAGTATATCTATCCGTCATTGGGATGAACAAATTCCACTCTCGATCCATGAGCCTCAACATAACACTTTATTAGTTCTGAATCCATCTTTATAATCACCCTGTTATGGTGTGACGTTTGATGTTATCAAGAAACTCTTCCGGTGTTAGTGATTGACATGATCTCATGGTCTAAGGATTAGGATCACTTCGTAAGTTGTTATAGCAATATAAACTCAATGACTTTGATCGTAATGCTATACTTCGGATGAATGTTCATCACACCATTACACTAATGTTGTGATCCCGTTATTAACAACATCCAATGTCCATGATCAGGAAACCTTGATCATCTTGTTAATCAACGAGCTAGTTTATGAGAGAGGCATAACTAGGAACTTTCTGTTTGTTTAGTAAACACACATGTATTAACGTTTCCATATTAATACAATTATAGCATGCAAAATAAACATCTATCATATACTTGGAATACACATAATAAACACTTTATTATTTCCTCTCAGGGCATATTCCGAAGTATAGCATTACGATCAAAGTCATTGTGTTTATATTGCTATAACAACTTACGAAGTGATCCTAATCCTTAGACCATGAGATCATGTCAATCACTAACACCGGAAGAGTTTCTTGATAACATCAAACGTCACACCGTAACAGGGTGATTATAAAGATGGATTCAGAACTAATAAAGTGTTATGTTGAGGCTCATGGATCGAGAGTGGAATTTGTTCATCCCGATGACGGATAGATATACTCTGGGCCCTCTCGGTGATATCACATTGATTAGCTTGGAAGCAAGTGATTTGATCACTAGAATGTTATATCACAGGAACGAGAAAAGAGTGCATGTCGGTAACGAGATCAAACTAGGTATGGAGATACCGATGATCGAATCTCGGACATGTAATATATCGTGAAACAAAGGGATTAAGATACTAGCGTAAAAGGTTCCGACGATCACAAGAAAGTCATCGTTGAATGTGTGGGAGTCAGTATGGGTCTCCAGATCCCGCTTCTGATTATTGATCCGAGAGGGGTCTCGATCATGTCCGCATTATTCACGAACCGTAGGGTGACACACTTAAGAGACACCGACATCCAATTGGAGCAAATGTTTCATGCCGAAAGAATGAACAAGCGCAGGAATTTATTTCACTAGATACCGAAACAGGTTTTCGGGTGAAATTGCATAAAGTGGTTATGCATGTGAAATAGAATTCTAGAAAGGGGTTATTTGTGAATGTTTGTCATTAAAGTAATTGACAAAATTCTGAATAAAATAAAAGAGTTTTATTTAATGAGAGTTTGCATTAAATTTGGTGGAAATTTAATGAGAATTTGAGTGGACTTTTGAGTGGAGGGATTTTAAAGGGCATTTTGTGAGTGGAGTGTCCACCCACATGAATGAAGGAGGGGAGGGGGCAGCCACCATGGCCGGCGGCCACCCCCTTGGGTGCCCCCCTCCTCCTATAAAAGGAGCCCCCCTCCTCACTTGTCTCTCACACCTCCTCGTGAAGGATCTCTCTCCCCCTCTAGAATTTATCCCCCATGGTCTCGGACTAGCGAGATACATGTTCCCGGTGGCTATTCGGCAAGAAAGGGTTGTGCTTCCGTTGCATCGCTGGAGCGAGGAGGCGGAGGTTGCTCGGTGCCTCGAACGTGTGTGCGAGCACGGATGCGCTGCTGATTTGCGGCGCTAGGACTTCCTCTCGATCTTGAGATCGGCAAGAGATCGTCTACATCAACCACGAGTTGAACTCGTTAAGCTTTGTCGGTCTTCAAGGGTATGTTCTCTACAGATATACAACCGCCCGTTGTTTGTATCTAGTAGATAGATCTTGGTATATAGTTCACATCGTAGGAAATTTTTTGTTTTCTATGCTGCGAACCCTATAGCTATGGAAGCAGAACTTACTGCTTTAGACACAGACACTGTTGAGTCAGAATGGCTGCGTGAGCTCTTGATGGACTTGCCTGTGGTTGAGAAACCTGTGCCGGCAATCCTTTTGAATTGTGACAACCAAACTGTTATTGTCAAAGTGAACAATTCTAAGGATAACGCGAAGTCATCAAGACACGTGAAGAGACGTTTGAAATCTGTCAGGAAATTGAGAAACTCCGGAGTAATAACTATTACGTATATTCAAACAGACAAAAACCTGGCAGATCCCTTTACAAAGGGACTATCACGAAATGTGATAGAAAGTGCATCGAGGGAGATGGGGTTGAGACCCATGGATGTCACACCTTAGTGGTAACCCAACCTATGTGATCGGAGATCCCGTGAATTAGGACCTGGGAAGAACAAGCTAGTGGTTTGACCGAGGAGAGTATTTTGTAACCCTCTCTATGTGAAGATGCATGACTCTCATAATCTACAAGGCAGGTTGGCAACATGCCTTAATGTGTTTCTGTTGGCTTTAATTAGCAAAGATGCCGTCCTACAGGGCATTCTTGAAAGAACACACCTATATGAGCTCGACTGTAAACGTCGCGGTCTATGAGACTTGGATGATCTCTAGTAAACTCATGAAGAGACCAGGGAGTATGACGCATATGCTCCAACCCACGGGGTAGGCTACTGACAGCCAAGTACTAGTTATGATTTTGAGCGAAATCTATTGGCACCAAACTTGCAATTCAAGGTTTGTCCATTGTTCAAGTTTTTGATAGACGTAGTTCAAGATTCTAGATGGAAGTTCAACTTAACAGTCTCTGCTGAAACACTGGTATATAAATAAATAGCGAGGATTGGCAAATCTTCAAATGGGCATTTGAGATCTGGTGGGGGATTGTTAGAAATAATGGGGCTAATCCATTTAGGCCCATGTGTATTTCAGATTTTCCCTAAATCTCAAAGCCCAAATTTGTGGCAGCCCATATGTGTTTGGGTCCATGTTTGTGGCAGCTCACATGGGAGTGGAGTGGGAGCCAAAGTTTAGTCCCACATGGAAAGTTGGAGGAGAGTTGCACCACCTTATAAGGTGGAGTGTTGCACCACTTTGTAAGTGAGTGGCAATAAGAGAGATACACACGCGCGCTCCTCCTCCGACGACGCCCGCCCGCCCGCCCGCCCGTCACGACGCGCGCACGCAACACGCACGCCACGGGTTGCGGGTTGCGGGAATCTCGCTGAGCCGAGCTTTATTTTGCTACTCAGGAAAACTGTAAGGTTTTGACAAACGTGTCAAACAGTTAGCTTATTCGGGTCGCTCCCGGATCATGGGCTACTGTAACCGACCCGAACGTGCGTAACGTGGACTCGGCCTACGTTCGCCTCCGTTAGGGTTTCCTGAGCCGCTCTATATAAAGTCCTGCGCGGCTACCGCCACAACACAACAGAAAATCAATCTAGGGTTTTGCCATCCTCTCTACTTGTGCCGTCACCGTAGTCTACTCCATCCCGCTTGCCGGCGTGCACCGGCGGACGGAAGAGCAGGTCTTCGGAACCACTCGCCTTTGCGATCCTGTACGGGAGAAGGCGAATAAGGTTTTTGGGAAGCGCTCCGCGCGACTACTCGAGTTCTCCATCACGGGTCGTCTTTCATCCAAGGCAGGCGGTGCTGCCTACCGTCGTCTTCGTCGCTATCTGCTGCGATCACTCTTCCCCAAAGTTTCTACTACGACAACCGAACGGTACGTGCTACGTGATCCCGTTTGGTTATTCATTATGTTCTACGAGTACATGTTAAGCTGCTGTTTGTTTTCGATCATCCTGTTGTTTAGTACATCTAGTATGTTCGAGTTACATGAACTAGTAGTTGGTTTTGTCATGATTTATATTCTGAAATTAATCATGGAAATTATGCCTAATAATCCAACATATGATAGCAGATCAAATCCAAACCAAAGTTACTAAATAGCACACCCTGTTGCTGCGTATGTCTCTTTTTTTTCCCTTTCCGGAGGAGCTACTTCTCATTAAAAAAATCCTACGGTATCACACAAAGTAAACCCCTCCACAATTTTGGCAATGCAGCACACATAGCACCACGAGCGTGCCAAAGTTCCAAGCAAGACACCAAAATCTTACAAAACCCTCGAAGTCGAAGCAAAATACACTGCCTGGACAGAACAGCTCGGCGACTTTGCTGAGAAAAACAGCGCCAACATATTTTGGCCGCCGAATCACGACGGACGGCGGTGGGTAAAACCCTAGCTTCGCAATCAACGAAACCGACGGTCGGACTAAGCGATAAACCCTATGTACGAAATCACTAAGGCTTTGTTCGGTTGTAGTGGAAGTAATCCTCTAGAGTAATTAATCCACCGAGGAATTGGGTGAACCCCGTCTCTGCACCCAAATCCCCGTAGGGATTAATACCTGTCATTCCATGATTCTTGGATTCATGAGGACGGGACGGAACCGGCGAACCGCCACGGCCTTGCATCCACGAGAACTCTGACAGAACACACAGAGATACCTTGCCGGATCGATCTGGATCGGTGCGCTGACGGGGAGGATGTTAGCTATGTCGTTCGGAGCACCGGTGCCAAGGCCACAGCGCGGGACAGAGCCAGCGACGGCGAGAACCGGGTCAGCGTCATGTGGGGAGATGGCGGACCGGGCAGATCCAGCGGCGCCGCCGAGCACACGGCCGGCCAGTGGAGTGGAGGTGGCCATGGGAGACGAGAAGGATCGGGATTAGCATTCGGGGCGGCGGATGTCGCCGACGACGGCGTCTCAGAGAGGTTGTTGAACAAGGTCGCCGCCCAGTTCATCCAACCGGATCGCAGCGATGTACCTCTCGCTTCTCGGGATTTTTTCCACGGGTGGACGCACGATTTTTTTCTCCACCGTGGAATGGACGGGTTTGACGGGGTTTGGGCCAGGGATTCAGCCCGATCGGGTATAACCGAACGCGAAATTTTGGCTGGGCCTGGATTTTGCCCCCGCCGGGGTGGCCACCGTGAAACCCGTCCAATCCGCCCGGGGATGGGACGAACCGAACAAAGCCTAACTGGAGATTACAGGGGTTTACCTAGAGGAAGTTGCGGGCGGATGGGAGTCCTGCGAGGCGACAGACCGGCGGCGGGAGGAGGAGGCGGCAGCTGGAATGCGCTTGCGGCATGCTAGGGGCGCGGAGATGGGACTGGGAGGGAGGGGCGAGATCGTCGCGTAGTGGCAGAGCCCTGTCACCGTCAGAGTGGTTTCTTTGTTGGGAGCTGAACTGGCCGAAGCGGCCTCGCGTAGACCACAGTCCAAGGAGCCACACCGTGGCAATTTAAATAAAAATCTATATATATATATATATATATATATATATATATAATAATAAAGGACGAAGTGTTTCTTCCGGTCCAACACTTTTTTGGACGGCTTTGTCCATCCACCAAAACATATATTACCATGGATGCCACCAGTAAGGACTCACGTGGAACCAGTCTGCCGAGGGTTTGTTCCTGATTACGCCGTACCGTTCCTCGATCCGATCCCGACAGAGGCGCTGGCCGGTACGAGCTGATACATGAGCTGATACATCCCACGGGGCCTCAAGGTGCGTCCCGCCGCCCGCCGAATTCAGCTGCGATCTGTTCCAGCATGAGATGTGTTTTTCCTCCCCACCTGCTTATGTTTCTGGCTAGATTAGTTCTCGCTGATTACGCGGAGCGGCCGCCGTGCGTTCTGTTTCCGACTCTCCACTACCTAGACCATCGCTGCCGGAAACTATCATAGTAACGTGGAGATTGACAAGTTCAGGAAAGCTTCTTGACCATGGCTTAGCTCCTCGATCAGTAATTTTTGGCCAAAAATTAGGATCGATCAGGTCTAGCCCCAGTACGCTCCAAGATTTTTGGTGCCTTCGCTATAAAAAAAATTTGGCTCCAAGTTTGTTTGTGCCGAATGAGCTCTAGCTTTGTAGGAACTTTTTTTTAATTACGTGAAGTGCTAGCTCCATGTCTACTTCTTTTCTGTAATTATGATTAGTTTCTTGAAAGTAGAATACAAAAATTGCCATAACCATCTTATTAGCGGTATATCAGTATATGGATATATGAAAACTTCTAAATTATTTCATATCTTTTTGTAGTGCTGTCAGCTCCTCTATCGCAGGCACCGAGCAACCATGAGGTGACAGACATGGTGATCCAAAGGTAATCGGGAAGACGGCCGATGACAGTAAAAATAGTAGCTATGCGGGTAATCGCTTACTATAACGATGGCGGCCCTAACACACGATTTTAGCTCAATGGGGTTTGCGATGGTCAATGGTGCTGCAATTTAGCTCTGGGAACAAGGTATATACACGTACATTTTCCTCTCCCGTTGCAGTGCACGAGTATATTTTCCAATTAGATCGAAAATATTACCCACCACGCCATACCTCCACGGTTCGGTCCGGTTGCATGCGGCGTAGCGGGATGTGATAAAACGTATGGGCCAACGAGGACAAATATCTACGACCCAATTGACTCCGGTGTTCACGACTCTTGGCAACCCCATAAATCTATTCATCCGTCGTCGTAGCAAATAGCCGATTTGAATAATACCACCTTGCTTGCTTTACAACGAGTTTCACCTGTTTATATACTTTTGTAGGTTGCCTGGAATCAGCGAGCTAATCAAAAGAGCATGCTAAATCTATTCATCTGTTTCCGACTCTCCACTACCTAGACCATCGCTGCCGGCAACTATCATAGTAACGTGGAGATTGACAAGTTCAGGAAAGCTTCTTGACCATGGCTTAGCTCCTCGATCAGTAATTTTTGGCCAAAAATTAGGATCGATCAGGTCTAGCCCCAGTACGCTCCAAGATTTTTGGTGCCTTCGCTATAAAAAAAATTTGGCTCCAAGTTTGTTTGTGCCGAATGAGCTCTAGCTTTGTAGGAACTTTTTTTTAATTACGTGAAGTGCTAGCTCCATGTCTACTTCTTTTCTGTAATTATGATTAGTTTCTTGAAAGTAGAATACAAAAATTGCCATAACCATCTTATTAGCGGTATATCAGTATATGGATATATGAAAACTTCTAAATTATTTCATATCTTTTTGTAGTGCTGTCAGCTCCTCTATCGCTGGCACCGAACAACCATGAGGTGACAGACATGGTGATCCAAAGGTAATCGGGAAGACGGCCGATGACAGTAAAAATAGTAGCTATGCGGGTAATCGCTTACTATAACGATGGCGGCCCTAACACACGATTTTAGCTCAATGGGGTTTGCGATGGTCAATGGTGCTGCAATTTAGCTCTGGGAACAAGGTATATACACGTACATTTTCCTCTCCCGTTGCAGTGCACGAGTATATTTTCCAATTAGATCGAAAATATTACCCACCACGCCATACCTCCACGGTTCGGTCCGGTTGCATGCGGCGTAGCGGGATGTGATAAAACGTATGGGCCAACGAGGACAAATATCTACGACCCAATTGACTCCGGTGTTCACGACTCTTGGCAACCCCATAAATCTATTCATCCGTCGTCGTAGCAAATAGCCGATTTGAATAATACCACCTTGCTTGCTTTACAACGAGTTTCACCTGTTTATATACTTTTGTAGGTTGCCTGGAATCAGCGAGCTAATCAAAAGAGCATGCTAAATCTATTCATCTGTTTCCGACTCTCCACTACCTAGACCATCGCTGCCGGCAACTATCATAGTAACGTGGAGATTGACAAGTTCAGGAAAGCTTCTTGACCATGGCTTAGCTCCTCGATCAGTAATTTTT
This sequence comes from Avena atlantica, assembly GCA_910589765.1. Taxonomy (NCBI): domain Eukaryota; kingdom Viridiplantae; phylum Streptophyta; class Magnoliopsida; order Poales; family Poaceae; genus Avena; species Avena atlantica. The sequence goes on along the minus strand of OU342735.1, from coordinate 480,881,214 downwards.
GGCCAAAAATTAGGATCGATCAGGTCTAGCCCCAGTACGCTCCAAGATTTTTGGTGCCTTCGCTATAAAAAAAATTTGGCTCCAAGTTTGTTTGTGCCGAATGAGCTCTAGCTTTGTAGGAACTTTTTTTTAATTACGTGAAGTGCTAGCTCCATGTCTACTTCTTTTCTGTAATTATGATTAGTTTCTTGAAAGTAGAATACAAAAATTGCCATAACCATCTTATTAGCGTGATATCAGTATATGGATATATGAAAACTTCTAAATTATTTCATATCTTTTTGTAGTGCTGTCAGCTCCTCTATCGCTGGCACCGAACAACCATGAGGTGACAGACATGGTGATCCAAAGGTAATCGGGAAGACGGCCGATGACAGTAAAAATAGTAGCTATGCGGGTAATCGCTTACTATAACGATGGCGGCCCTAACACACGATTTTAGCTCAATGGGGTTTGCGATGGTCAATGGTGCTGCAATTTAGCTCTGGGAACAAGGTATATACACGTACATTTTCCTCTCCCGTTGCAGTGCACGAGTATATTTTCCAATTAGATCGAAAATATTACCCACCACGCCATACCTCCACGGTTCGGTCCGGTTGCATGCGGCGTAGCGGGATGTGATAAAACGTATGGGCCAACGAGGACAAATATCTACGACCCAATTGACTCCAGTGTTCACGACTCTTGGCAACCCCATAAATCTATTCATCCGTCGTCGTAGCAAATAGCCGATTTGAATAATACCACCTTGCTTGCTTTACAACGAGTTTCACCTGTTTATATACTTTTGTAGGTTGCCTGGAATCAGCGAGCTAATCAAAAGAGCATGCTAAATCTATTCATCTGTTTCCGACTCTCCACTACCTAGACCATCGCTGCCGGCAACTATCATAGTAACGTGGAGATTGACAAGTTCAGGAAAGCTTCTTGACCATGGCTTAGCTCCTCGATCAGTAATTTTTGGCCAAAAATTAGGATCGATCAGGTCTAGCCCCAGTACGCTCCAAGATTTTTGGTGCCTTCGCTATAAAAAAAATTTGGCTCCAAGTTTGTTTGTGCCGAATGAGCTCTAGCTTTGTAGGAACTTTTTTTTAATTACGTGAAGTGCTAGCTCCATGTCTACTTCTTTTCTGTAATTATGATTAGTTTCTTGAAAGTAGAATACAAAAATTGCCATAACCATCTTATTAGCGGTATATCAGTATATGGATATATGAAAACTTCTAAATTATTTCATATCTTTTTGTAGTGCTGTCAGCTCCTCTATCGCTGGCACCGAACAACCATGAGGTGACAGACATGGTGATCCAAAGGTAATCGGGAAGACGGCCGATGACAGTAAAAATAGTAGCTATGCGGGTAATCGCTTACTATAACGATGGCGGCCCTAACACACGATTTTAGCTCAATGGGGTTTGCGATGGTCAATGGTGCTGCAATTTAGCTCTGGGAACAAGGTATATACACGTACATTTTCCTCTCCCGTTGCAGTGCACGAGTATATTTTCCAATTAGATCGAAAATATTACCCACCACGCCATACCTCCACGGTTCGGTCCGGTTGCATGCGGCGTAGCGGGATGTGATAAAACGTATGGGCCAACGAGGACAAATATCTACGACCCAATTGACTCCAGTGTTCACGACTCTTGGCAACCCCATAAATCTATTCATCCGTCGTCGTAGCAAATAGCCGATTTGAATAATACCACCTTGCTTGCTTTACAACGAGTTTCACCTGTTTATATACTTTTGTAGGTTGCCTGGAATCAGCGAGCTAATCAAAAGAGCATGCTGAGATAAAGACGGAACGACAGACACACTCGGGGAGAGGCGGAGCATGAGTGACACCGGTCGGTGGGAGGGGCTTCACACAAGCGGCAACAAGAACCTCGGGGAGAGGAGAAACATGAGTGCAGCCGGTCGGTGGAGGGACTTGAGACAAGCGGCAGCAAGAACCAAGGGGCGACGCTCACTCGACCTTGTAGGCATATGGTGGCAGTTTCGGGTAAAATCCGGCCTCCATGGCGGAGCTGCGTCAAGGGAGAAGGAAGCTCCTGGCAGGAGGAATGTTCGGGGTTGGCTGCCGGCATGTGGCGAGCAGCATGGCTTGCGTGCGTCAAGCAAAAGGGGCCAGACCATGGTGGCGAGGAAGGGGCAGCGAGGACACGGGCATGGGCGTCGATGCGCCTACGACCTCGAAGGGGCAGCGAGGACGTGTGCGCTAGCGTCTATGTGCTGGAGGCGGAGGAGGAGATGTTGAGGGGCGCAACCGGGACAACAAACAAGAAGCTTGGTCAGGGCCACAGATGTGAGGCGGCAACCGGGACAGCAAACAAGCAGCTTGGTCAGGGCTGCAGATGTGAGGCATCGGTGTCGCTGGGTGAGGTCCAGGGGCCTAACTCGTGTCGGGTGTGTCTATGGTGAGTGTGAGAGATGAAGATAGGATAATGTAGGGGCCTGCAAGTGAGGGAGAAAGAGTAGCGGGGGGGTGGCTGCAAAAAAATCCAAGGTGTGTTGGAATAGACTCCGGATTGCATTCACGTTACTTGTGCTCTGTCATTCAGATACAGTGAGAAGTACCGCTGGTTTGACGAAGGTAAACTCAACACAAATCATCTATACATGTGTTTGAACATACCAAACATTATTTGTTTTATTTTTTATCCGTAGCAACGCACGGGTTTTGTGCTAGTAACTCAAAAGTCAAACAAATCTATCTACTAATTTTCCGTTCACCTTTTCTTTTCCGGTTTTGCCCCTGCTGTTTCGATGTATTTACCCACCATGCCACCGAAAAGTGACCTTTGTCGTGTCAGACGTTCCACGCAGTGCGCCGCCGCTGCGCTTCTCGTCTCCGCGCCCGACCCCGCCCCTCCCGTTACCCGCGGTTGTCGTCTCCAACCAAGAGGAATACGTACTCCCGAGAACCTGCCCCCTCCAGCGCCGGAAGGAGGGTCGGTGGGCGGCAGCCCTCTGCACCGGTGAGCCGTGTCGCGAGGTGAAGTCCGCCGGTGGATGGTGGCTATAATCTGCTGGCTGAGAGGGAGGCGGTGGCTTCAATCTGGTGGTGGAGAGGGAGCTTGCGGGGGCGAGCTGGCCGACAGGTGTGGAAGGGTTGCGCCATGGCCAAGAGGAGGACGTTGAGGAGCCGGTGGACGCCTCCTTCCACTTCTGGTGGTCCTTGACAGGGTGAAGGGGATCCCGCAGAGCTGTAGGGAGGTAGACGAGGATAAGCAGAGGTGGGGCCGGCGTAGGCTTGCAGGGTGGCGAGCTGGCGGTGCTGCAGGGAGGTAGCCGAGGAGAATAGGGGGTGTGGTTTTTTTCCTTGGGGCGTCGGTATTACTCGTATGGTGTATGCGTGTGCTTTTCTTTAGAACAATAGGATTTCGTATGGTATAGATGGCCTATGGGTGGGCCTCCAGCTAGATTTATCTTCGACCTTGCAGGTTTGGGAGGTCTGCCATCTTATATTATTTCTTATTTTTTTTACCAGCACAAAATAAGTGACTTCAATTTATAAAATACCCCTTGCAGGTTGGGAGGTTTGCCATCCTATATTATTTCTTACTAGCACACGTGCTCGTGCATTGCACTGAGAAAGACGAAGACCAAAGTTGTTGTTGGTTCTTTTATAATTCTATTCCATCTCATGTCCATAGGATGTGCATATAGAATTAAAATGATCTCCTAATAATACATATGGTAAACTTGAGAAAGCACACAACCCACACATGGATACACGCACTGATCGGTAGATTTGCACAACACGTACTCCTCACGCACACAGGCCGGCAACCAACACCATGACACACGCAACGCACGCACTCGCCTGGCTCGCGTCTTCCACTCCTAGAGCCGCCACGGACCAACCCCTCGATCTGTGTCGCCGCCTTGCTTGTTTCCTCGTCTGCCGCCCCGACGAGCTCGAGCCCGCCACCGGTTCCCCCGCTCCTCTTCGCTCTCTGCCGCCTCGCGTCTATAGCCTTCCGCGCTTCCTTGCTCTTTGATTTTCAATTCCTCTCCCCCCACAAGCCCATCACCATGTTAGCCCTTGAGCCGCTCGTTAGAGCCATTGCCGTTTAATTGTGCCATGTTCATCGCAGCCATTGTTGTTCAATTGTATCTCATCAAGATCCTTTTGATTAGCTTGTTGATAGTCAATGTGCCAAAGTACATACACCGGTGTATTTTTGTGTAAGGGAGCAAGATGGTACTATTAAATATACAATCCTTGGGCAAGGGATCTAACCAGCAGCCAAACAGTCCCGCCGGTCAAACGATCTATTTTGACGTTTTACGTGGCCGGCAGGAGCTGACCACGTGACTTGTACTTAGGAAACTTGATCAGCCCAAAGAATCAAACTGGGTCCAAGTCCAAGCGACGTAGCTTTGTAGGATACGATTGTATGTGCACGTCAGGTCGACTTGACTTATAGATGGCACATGTGGATAATTATACTAGATAGATATGGGAAAACTGTCCAAAAATGTTGGACCGGAAGGAACACTTCGTCTTTATTAGGGGTATAGATTTTGTTTTACCAATACAAAACAAGTGACTTCAATTTGTCAAAATACCTCAAGCAATTTAATACTCCCTTCGTCCGGAAATAAATGACTTTGATTTGGCTAAATTTACATGTATCTATAAACTTACATAAGAATCTCGATAAATGCAAGTCACTTATTTCCAGATGGATGGAGCAGTAAAGTTATATGTAGTGGTAAAATAAACTTTAAGGTCCATAACAAAAAAGAGAATTGCCTTTTTAAACTATTTGTATATTTATCTAAATTAATTCTTTCGTAACTGTTGCAATCGCACGGGCATATTCTTGCTCATCCCGATCCCCCAATGGATGCATGTGTTCTCTAGGTAAAGCGGTTTCTGCGAGTGCACACGACTACATAACTAGAATCTTGGCTGTTCCGGAATAATTCTTCTTCCTTAAATTGTATATCATTATATTTAGTTGATTTTTTAGTCAGATGAATTTGTTAGGCTTCATGTGATGTGCTGCCAGCATTCTCTATTGCAGATGGTGAAAGTTAGGAGGTGGCGCACAGCTGTTGTGCTATGTGTCCCGCGTTGCCTATTGGTAAATACTCATTGAAAGGATTAAATCTATTTTTAATTTATCCAAAAGAGGATTTCTATAAACTAGACAAACTTAACCCTGAGAAATGATACACAACCCTCGGGGATCGTGTCATCCCATCGTCCGGGTGCATCAGACGCGGAGCAGCCCACCCGTTATCTTATCTCCTCCTCGTTTTATCTCAACCGCGCCGCTCCTCCAAGTCAACCACGGATGCATGCCGCCAAAGCACGCCGCGATTCCTCCTATGCCCCGCATCGCCGCACACCATCGGGAACTCGCTGCCTCCCTCCTTTTGTCAACGGGACATGAGCTCAAATAGGAGAGGGGTGGCAATTGTAAAACTTATCTGGGGTTATGCCCCCTCACCGGCGCTTCGCTCCGCCTCCTGAGGCCTTAGCGCTCGGAGGTGTGGCCTTAATATGATCTATTTATTATTTATTGTAAAATTTTATGTCCCGTAGCAACGCACGGGCATTCAGCTAGTTTAAATAATAAACCTTCCGGCAAACAATTTCACATAGACTAACTCTTTTCTGCAACTCCCGCCTGCGCGGCACCGCACACATGGGTGCAACTCCACGACACACGGCGCTGCAGACTTGACTAGCTGGCGCGGTGGGACCCGACTCGGCAGAATTACCACACTCGCGCATTTGCGGCGCTAGGTTGCACGGCGCCGCAACCACTGTGGAAACGCCAGCTCAAACGGCGCTGCACCCTTGCACACGTTGGCATGGTGGGTCCCGACATCGCAAGTGTGGCGCCATGGTAGGCGGTGCCGCACCCTTACTTACAGCGCCGTGCTAGATGGCGCTGCACGTCGAGCACGACTTTGATGCACCAATGGACGAAGACGGCCACCCCCTTCGGCACCTCCATGTAGCGTGTCACCGCCTCCTTCGCCGAGGCCATGTCGGCACGCCTCGTCAACTCTTGCCTCGGCCTCTACGCGTCGCTCCCCAAGGCCGCTTCCCTGTCGCCTCCCGCCTCATCAACTCTAGCATCGCTGACACGTTCCAGGTGTTCAGTGACATCAGCTCCTTCTTCAAGTTCTTCCACTTCTCGGCCAACCAGGCCATCCGAGAGGCGTGTTCGAGGGGGAGGACCGCGTCCATGGAGGCGCTCGGGGCCACCGGGAAGCGGCTGTCGGACTTCACGGAAACGCTGGGCCTGCTCTTCGATCGATTTGATCTACCCCATGGCGGACAAGGCAGGGAACCTTGACCGGAGAAGCTGGGCGTTGACACGCGCCGACGAGAGGCCGTCGCCGTCCATTGGCTCCACCACTCGCTCTACGACGTCACTGGAAACGACGCCAACACTCTCTGACTCATCCAAAGGTACTTTACTATGCTATGCTTCTTCCGCCTTCCATTGTGAAATGAATCTTCAGACTTTTCACTTCACAAGTGTCAAGTCATCTTGGCGTCAAGCATCAAGTACCGATGGTACTATTCCAAGTACGCCATTGATTGATCTAATGATTAACATGAAAATATGGCGTTAATTTAGGAGCTCTAAAAGTTCGTCATTATGACTAACTTTCTATGTTTTTTCATGATCTTTGTGATTCAAAAAGAAATATATAAACTACTCTACTGCAAGTATACTCCGTTTGATCCGAGAAGAAAGTTTCTAGATCAAGCTAAACGTTCTTATCATCATGACTAGCTTTTCATGCAAAAAAGTTTTTCAACTTTCTTTGTTCCAAGTGCCACAAAGGTCGATTATTAAACTGAAATGACTATCATCTTGTCTAATAATCAGTTGACCAGGCTAAGCTCTAAAGTTGATCCGGCCCAAGGTAACGTACTTGTATTGTATACGGAGCCAAGTAAATTAACCAAAATGTCATTTGCTTGGCAATGCTAAATGTTCGAGTTTGTCTTAGTTCTCAACAGAATCACCTTAATTTGATGTACTGATCTTGCTATATGGACCATGGATCATACATAGGTTGGAGCCAAAGGTGGTGACAATGGTGGAGCAGGACCTCAGCCACTCTGGCTCTTTCCTTGCTCGTTTCGTGGAGACCATCCACTACTACTCGGCCCTCTTCGACTCGCTTGACGCGAGCTACAATGAGGACAACTCGGAGCGGCACGTCGTGGAGCAGCAGCTGCCGGCGCGGGAGATCCACAATATACTGGCGGTGGGCGGCCTTCGCGCACCGGGGACTTCAAGTTCAGGAACTTGCGTGAGAAACTCATGCAGTCGGGAGTTGACGAGCCATGCCGACATGGCCTAGGCGGCGACACGCTGCATGGAGGTTCCGAAGGGGGTCGCGGTCTCCGTCCATTGGCGTGGCTAAGTCGTGCTAGACGTGCAGCGCCATCCACCACGGCGCTGCAGCTAAGGGTGCGGCACCGCCTACCATGGCGCCACACTTGCGATGTCAGGACCCACCACGCCAGTGTGTGCAAGGGTGCAGCGCCGTTTAAGCTGGCGTTGCTGCAGTGGTTGCGGCGTGACGCCGCAAGTGTGCGCCAGCGTGGCAATCTTGCTAGCTAGACAAGTCTGCAGCGCCGTGCATCGTGGAGTTGCACCCAGGTGCGCGGCGCCGCGCGGACGGGAGTTGCAGAAAAGAGTTAGTCTATATAAAATTGTTTATTTAAATTTGTTTGATTTTTGGGTTATTTTTATTTAAATTGCCCCACACCGAGGAGACCGGATTTTGTTCGATTCCGCTTGGGTGGTGCGGGACCATGCTGGGCAGTGGACACTGGGTTTTTCTTCTTTTTTCTATGAGTACCTTGGAAACCGGTATTTTGCGAGTCATTATACTGCCCAGCGCTGAGAGCATCTCCCCTCGTTTGGCTGAATCTATGGTGAAATTTGGTTCATTTTTCAGCCAGACTGAACTAATTTTCGGCCTGGGTATGCCCATTTTCTCAATCGCGTACCCAGGCCGAGTCCCCAAATTCGGCTAAAATTTATTAAATTTAGGCGATTTTCATTAAGTTGGGCGAATATAGGCGGATTACATCAAATTTAAACGAAACTAGTACATAAATAAACTTAAAAAGGCCGCCGCCGGTGCCTTCGCCATCCTACATGCCGAAGTTGTCGTAGAACGACGTGTAGCGGGGGTCGGCTCGGCCGTCATCCTCGCCACCGTCGTCGTCGTCGTTGCTCGGCGGCTGGTTCTGGCGGAAGCTGCCCTGGCCAGGTGTGGCGTCCCGCCAAAACCACTACTAGAAAATCGCGTTGTTTTCGTGCATTGCATCATCATGACCGCATGCTCATGTCATCATGCCACCTTGCATTTGAGCATCGTCATGTCATCTGACATTTGTTGCATAAAACTATTTTGGAAAAGCCTGTTTTTGTTTTTGAAACGCCTCTTCTTTATTTTAAATCAAACCCGGGCTTTTCCGAATTATTTTGTTTCGTCTACAACGGATTTCAAATGCCCCGTTTTTAAATAATAAAATATTTATTTTATTTTTAGGGGGCAGCCAAACCGGGTCGATCCGACCCAGTCGGCCACCCCCAGTACAAAACCGGACTACCTAAACCCTTTTCCTACCCCAACCTAATCTACCCACCCTTCCTCCACCTCATCCCACCCAATCGGTGCTCGCCACCTCAGTTATCCTCCCTCCATCCACCCAATCACCAACCGCCACCTCACCACTTCCCCAACTCCCTCCACTCCCATGCCGCCACATCAACCACCGGCCCCACCACCTGCCTCTCCTCGCGTGGGCCCACCCTCGCCCCCTGCTCCTCCCTCACCTCTCTCGATCCCCATGCGACCCGCACCCCACCTCTGCCGACCCCCGCTTGCCTCCTCCTCTCGCAGAGAACCGCCGCCGCCTGGGGCTCCCTCCTCCTTCGCCTCTCCCGGCCGGCCGCCGCCCCTAGCCATGTCTCTCTCTCCCTGGCCCCATCACCTGACCCCGCCCGCTCGCTCGCTCGCCAGACCCCCCTCTCCTTCAATCCCCGCCGCCAGGGCATCTCCCCCCTCGGGCGCCCCCTCGCTGGCCCCCGTCCGCACCTCGCCTCTTCCTGCCGGGACCCTCCAAGATCCGGCCGCGCTCGGCGCCGCTCACCCCGCCGCCCTGGACAGCAACCTTGCTGCCCGCTCCCGGTCCCTCCCCGTCGAGCTCTGCACCGCCTCCGGCCTGCCTCTCCGTTGGCCTCCGGCGCCGCCGGCTGTCGCCTTCCTTGGCGAGCTCCTCCGCCCCGCCCTAGACCTCCTCCGTTGCGGTCGCCCTCTCCCTCCCCGTATCGCAAGGCCGCCCCCTTCTCTCGGCCTCGCTCCTCCCTCTCCTGCGATCCCGAGCTCCCCATGGAGCCTCGCCTCCCCCTGCGCCGACCCAGCTCCCCCGAGCGCCCCCCGAGCAGGGCACGGCTCTAGCCGCCATCCTCGTGCCCGCCCCGTCCCAGCTCACCGGAGGCCGCCTCTACAGTCGCTCCTGGCCGCCTCCCCGAGCAAGCTCGCGTTGCCTTCGGCCGATGCTTCTCTACAGCGTGCGTCCTCGCCCTCGTCCCTGTGGAGTCCGCCTCCTGCAACTCGCACCGGCGCGAGACCTCGCTTTCCCTTGGACCTCTACACCGCCGCCATGTTTCCCCACATGCGTGGTGCCCCTCTGTCCTTGCCCTCGACCTGGTCTCCTTCTGTTTGTGCCCCCTGCCGCATCCCGTTTGCAAGGCGCTCGCGTTAAAGTCCGAACGACACGACAGTGTTCCTATGTTCCTTTTCTTCTTTGTGTCATTCTGCTGTGCATAAGTTGCTGTGGTCCGATGTGGTCATGTGTAAGAGTTGCTCCGCATCGTGGTGTCATCCGATCTCTCGCCAAGATCTTTCGAAGACCAAGATGCACCCCAAGTTCGCCAACGACCATCGGCGCCGAACCCGATGACCGCCAAGCTCGCCACAAAAACGACAAGCACTTCATCGCGGGACACCGAGAATGCCGACATGGAACCTGGGACCGACAAGTTCTCCCTCACAGATCCGATGACTGAGACCCTGAAGACCGATCCGAAGCGCCAGGACCCGAACCTGAAGAACGCCAAGATCGTCGACGCGGATACGCCAAGTTCTTCTTCCCGAACGCCAAGACCGACCCGATACGACGACCCGACAAGACCTTCGTGACGACAAGATCGACACCGACCAGGGCGGATCCGATGTGCCCCCGACGCCAACCAAGTCCTTCTTCTCGGATGGGACAAGATCGACTTCCGTTGTCCGAGACCGATCTCGTCGAGCCATTCTCCCGTCGAACTCTGAGACCCGACCCCGAACCCCTCGGAGCCCAAGTTCGCCGAACCCTAATGTGATTCCCTATTCGAGACCCCCCATTATTTTATAATATGACATTATCAACCGATGCATATTAAATTGTTCATGCATGCATACTTGTCTGTGGTTTGGGGGCATTATGCCAATTCATCTCATAATTAAATATGGAGTCTATATGCGGGATATCTTTGTCTTATTCCGGACTCCATTTAAATTGGCATAGCGAACCGAAGCCATGTTTTGTCTTGCTAATCCAACATTTAATTTGCGGGGTAGATAAATAACTTGAACCGTTTAATTAAATGTCGGGACCCCGGTTCCGCTTAATATGGCCTAATTGCATCGCATGCCTGCCATGTCATACACCATACATGCATCATGCCCGATCTTTTGCCGTAGTATTAAATAGTCCATCCGGTGTTTCTTCTAGTGCTTTGCTTCTTCACGGATTAGGCCGATGAGTTGATGCGAGTGTCGACCCGATCTTCGGATGAACCTTCGGCAATGTTTTCAGGCGAGCATCCCTTCCCCTTCTACCTATTTTGCATTTATAGTCTTTATTTCCTCCTGTTGATCTATTGCTATCTGTGTTGCGATGCTCTAGTTTCCGTACCCGTGAAATCCCTTGCAGCCTTATATTGCCTTGGACACATCCTATTACCTGTTGTTTTGTAGATAGTTGGACTTGCGCGTCGTAGTCGCTTGCTCAAGTGCTGTTGCGTGTCGTCCAGTACCACAGTTGTTGGAGTGTTGCCGCATGTTTAATGTTGGAGATGATCATGGCTTTAATTACTGTTTAATAACTAAAATTGAAAGTAGGTAAATGCAGAGGCACCGGTGGGTAATAGACAATATTTGGATTTTAACCGCTCACTGGTGTCCCGTAGGACCCCGAGTTCTTGACACCTGTTCCGAGATCGAGCGCGCTAACCACAGGTGGGGTGTGTGGGCACCCCCATCGATTAGTACCTGATTTCAAAGTATTGTACCGGGGGCCACAAGTAGTTTGGGGCTTTATTACTATCCTGTACTTATGCCATGCTTTACTGCTTTAATTACGATTGTGCGAGGAGCACCTGTACTGTTTAGGACCGTGACACGTTTTCGCTGTATCGACAAGCCCAGTCACATTTTTGGGTTCCCAGTCGTTTACAGCCGTCTACACAAACCCTGAGTCCGTCTCGGAGACCGGCCGACTTCGTTGCGGGTAGCTTAGTGGGATGGCCCCCATGTACTTGCTTTGGGTCTGGGAAACGTCATGACTTAGGCCCCGCCGACATACCAATGGGTGTATGTTAACTGATCTGGCAAAAAGGGTCGAAGTGCGTGTGGATACTTTGGTGCACCCCTGCAGGGTTAAATCTTTTCGAGAAGCCGTGTCCGCGGTTATGGACGACTTGGAGCACAGTTCTCGATCATAGACAACTATAACTAAAGTTTATTGCTATAATTTGACTTGTATCCGATATGACTAGTAATCAGCTCCACTACAACGGAATGGCTAAATAAAAGTACCAACAACTGCTGGGTTTGGGATATCTCATGCTAATCGTATCTGACTAGTAAGTGTTGCAACTACAACGGAATGTTTAACTAAAACTGCCCACTGCTTATTATATCAGGGTGAATCATGCCATCTTTATTTGACTAGTAATTGCCGTCACTATAACGGAATGAATAAAACTGCCAACGGTGTGAGTTCCTCGGTTGACTTCCTCGTTTGGTCTCGAGGGGGAAACACCAGGATGGGTATGTTTGGTGGTAGTATCAGGTTGGTTCCGAATAGGTCTTTCTTACCCCTCTCTGATAGCCGCTAGTTGTATCGAGTCTCTATAGGTTGTTTAGTGCATGCCGCGCTGCCGCTTCAGTCCACCATACCTATGTAGGCGAGGACCGCCGAATTCTAGTCTCGCCGTGTACTGGCCTCAGTACTGACCGCTCTCTCTTTTTCCTTTGCCCTTTGTCGGCACCCCTTTTGTTTAAGCAGGTTTTGAGATCGACGTCGTTAGCAGGGTTACCCTTCCGGCTTGGCCTGGGCAGGGTTATGGACGCCATTGGCTATTCTTCAGGGCTCTTAGCTCAATTTGCATCTTGTCCGTACTCGGACGCTATATCGTTTTAAAGGTGATTTGGATCTTTGTATTGTATATCTGTATTCTTGACTCTTTGAGTCGCCGTTGTATATATCTGTTCTGTGGGTTCCATCGTGGACTATTGTGTAATGATATTACTTCGTTTTCCACCCGCACGAAAGTGCCTGGTGGGCACCTTTGAATCGTTTCTATGCGGGTTTGGCGGGTTTCGCTAAAACTTGCATAGGGCCGATTCTAAGGGTGTTACAGAGTGGTATCAGAGCTCAGCAGTTGCGATACCCCACAAGTCCAGCCTGTAGGATAAACTAGCTAACGGCCGAAGTAGAGTGTCAAAACTATTTTTGCAAAATCGGTTGGATAGTTCTGATTAGGTCTGATTTTACTCCTTACCCCTCTGCTGCTCTCCTCTCACCTCTACGTGTTTTGAATCCGCTCTCTTCTCTTTCTTCGAGTCCAGGATTTCTCGTGGTTGGGTTCCATCGTACCTTCAGGGTTTCGCTTCCTCCTTTGGTAACGGTGTTTCTACATCTGGTCTTCATGCTATCCGAGGAACCCTTCGTCTGGTGGACTTCTCTTTGTTCCTTCTCGTACTTTCCGGTGTTTTCCGACGCGACGACATCATCTACGCTAGATCCGATGCAGAGTCTGCATTACTCCTTTGTTTCTGAACCTCGATTGTCGAGATATTCAGTCTGATTCCGAGAATGGTTGCACGCTTTTCTACTGATTGTGCAGAGTAATAGTTTGGGTGCGTGATGGACTGGCCCCCATGCCGACTACTCACTCTATTCGCTTGTGTACATTGAAGTGGATGAGAATGCATCGGTTCCCTCTTTCCATCGAAGCTAGAGGTGGCTTTATTTATTGATACTTCTGCCTTCGCCTTTTGTTTGTGTTCTCTCGACGATCACGGACCACGACCTCTTGTTAGTGGTGTCGCGAGGATCTACACGATGCGAGAAGATTCAGATCGCCGCCCTTCTTTCCGGTACCATGAGGCGGATCTCGAGGGCGAGATCCATTGTTAGTGGTGTCGAATTGTGGCGCCCCGCCAAAACCACTACTAGAAAATCGCGTTGTTTTCGTGCATTGCATCATCATGACCGCATGCTCATGTCATCATGCCACCTTGCATTTGAGCATCGTCATGTCATCTGGCATTTGTTGCATAAAACTATTTTAGAAAAGCCTGTTTTTGTTTTTGAAACGCCTCATCTTTATTTTAAATCAAACCCGGGCTTGTCCGGATTATTTTGTTTCGTCTACCAACGGATTTCAAACGCCCCGTTTTTAAATAATAAAATATTTATTTTATTTTTAGGGGGCAGCCAAACCGGGTCGATCCGACCCATTCGGCCACCCCCAGTACAAAACCGGACTACCTAAACCCTTTTCCTACCCCAACCTAATCTACCCACCCTTCCTCCACCTCATCCCACCCAATCGGTGCTCTCCACCTCAGCTATCCTCCCTCCATCCACCCAATCACCACCCGCCACCTCACCACTTCCCCAACTCCCTCCACTCCAATGCCGCCACATCAACCACCGGCCCCACCACCTGCCTCTCCTTGCGTGGGCCCACCCTCGCCCCCTGCTCCTCCCTCACCTCTCTCAATCCCCACGTGACCCGCACCCCACCTCTGCCGACCCCCGCTCGCCTCCTCCTCTCGCAGAGAACCACCGCCGCCTGGGGCTCCCTCCTCCTTCGCCTCTTCCGAACGGCCGCCGCCCCTAGCCCTGTCTCTCTCTCTCCCTGGCCCCATCACCCGACCCCGCCCGCTCGCCAGACCCCCCTCTCCTTCAATCCCCGCCGCCAGGGCATCTCCCCCCCCTCGGGCGCCCCCTCGCTGGCCCCCGTCCGCATCTCGCCTCCTCCTGCCGGGACCCTCCAAGATCCGGCCGCGCTCGGCGCCGCTCACCCCGCCGCCCTGGACAGCAACCTTGCTGCCTGCTCCCGGTCCCTCCCCGAGCTCTGCACCGCCTCCGGCCTGCCTCTCCGTTGGCCTCCGGCGCCGCCGGTTCTCGCCTTCCTTGGCGAGCTCCTCCGCCCCTCCCTAGACCTCCTGCGTTGCGGTCGCCCTCTCCCTCCCCGTCTCGCAAGGCCGCCCCCTTCTCTCGGCCTCGCTCCTCCCTCCCCTGCGATCCCGAGCTCCCCATGGAGCCTCGCCTCCCCCTGCGCCGACCCAGCTCCCCCGAGCGCCCCCCGAGCAGGGCACGGCTCCAGCCGCCATCCTCGTGCCCGCCCCGTCCCAGCTCACCGGAGGCCGCCTCTACCGTCGCTCCTGGCCGCCTCCCCGAGCAAGCTCGCGTCGCCTTCGGCCGATGCTTCTCTGCAGCGTGCGTCCTCGCCCTCGTCCCCGTGGAGTCCGCCTCCTGCAACTCGCACCGGCGCGAGACCTCGCTTTCCCTTGGACCTCTACACCGCCGCCATGTTTCCCCACATGCGTGGTGCCCCTCTGTCCTTGCCCTCGACCTGGTCTCCTTCTGTTTGTGCCCCCTGCCGCATCCCGTTTGCAAGGCGCTCGCGTTAAAGTCCGAACGACACGGCAGTGTTCCTATGTTCCTTTTCTTCTTTGTGTCATTCTGCTGTGCATAAGTTGCTGTGGTCCGATGTGGTCATGTGTAAGAGTTGCTCCGCATCGTGGTGTCATCCGATCTCTCGCCAAGATCTTTCGAAGACCAAGATGCACCCCAAGTTCGCCAACGACCATCGGCGCCGAACCCGATGACCGCCAAGCTCGCCACAAAAACGACAAGCACTTCACCGCGGGACACCGAGAATGCCGACATGGAACCTGGGACCGACAAGTTCTCCCTCACAGATCCGATGACTGAGACCCTGAAGACCGATCCGAAGCGCCAGGACCCGAACCTGAAGAACGCCAAGATCGCCGACGCGGATACGCCAAGTTCTTCTTCCCGAACGCCAAGACCAACCCGATACGACGACCCGACAAGACCTTCGTGACGACAAGATCGACACCGACCAGGGCGGATCCGATGTGCCCCCGACGCCAACCAAGTCCTTCTTCTCGGATGCGACAAGATCGACTTCCGTTGTCCGAGACCGATCTCGTCGAGCCATTCTCCCGTCGAACCCTGAGACCCGACCCCGAACCCCTCGGAGCCCAAGTTCGCCGAACCCTAATGTGATTCCCTATTCGAGACCCCCCATTATTTTATAATATGACATTATCAACGGATGCATATTAAATTGTTCATGCATGCATACTTGTCTGTGGTTTGGGGGCATTATGCCAATTCATCTCATAATTAAATATGGAGTCTATATGCGGGATATCTTTGTCTTATTCCGAACTCCATTTAAATTGGCATAGCGAACCGAAGCCATGTTTTGTCTGTTGGAGATATGCCCTAGAGGCAATAATAAATGTAGTTATTATTATATCTTTGTGTTTATGATAAATGTTTACATTCATGCTATAATGGTATTAACAAGGAAACATTGATACTTGTGTGATTTGTAAACTTAATTTGAAGTCCCTAGTATAGCCTCTATACTTCACTAGCTTGTTGGTTGATTAATGATTGTGGTTTCCCTATCATGAACATTGAGATGTTATCAACAACAAGATCATATCGTTAGGAGAATGATATGGTGGACATACTCCTATAGATAAGCGTAGCATAAAGATCAAGTCATTTCAATAGTTCAATTGCTATATGCTTTCTGATACATAGTAACCTAATTCCTTCAACCATGAGATCATGCATATCACCTTTACCGGATGGATGCTTTGATGACATCAAACACCACACCGTAACTGGGTGGTTATAAAGGTGGCATTGAGTGTTCGGAAAGTATTGGTTGAGACACATGGATCAAGAGTGGGATTTGTCCATCCACATGACAGATAGATATACTCAGGGCCCTCTCGGTGGAATGTCATCCAATTAGCTTGCAAGCATGTGACTTGGTCACAAGGGATCACATATCACGGGAACGAGAAAAGAGTACTTATCAGTAACGAGGTTGAACTAGGTATGCAGAGATACCGACGATCATAACCTCCGATAAGTAACATATCGTGAGACAAAGGGAAATTGGTATCGTATGTAAGTGGTTCATTCGATCGCAAAGTAATCGTAGAAATATGTGGGAGCCATATGAATTTCCAGATTCCTCTATTGGTTATTGTTCGGAGAAGTGTCTCGATCATGTCCGCATAATTCACGAACCGTAGGGAGACACACTTAAGGATTCGACGTTGTTTGAGTAGTTATGGTGTTATGAGAAAGAGACCGAATGTTGTTTGGAGTCTCGGATGGGATCCGGGATATCACGAGGTGATCCGGAATGGTCCGGAGAATAAGATTCATATAAGGAAAGTCCCGTTTCGGAGTTGCGGAATGATTCCGGTGTTTTCATCGGGAATGTTCTAGAAGGTTCCGGATTGTCCGGCACTCCGGGGGGGGGGGGGGGAGGGGTACATGAATGTGTCATTACATATTGGAATGATTGCATCATGTACTAAGTGTTCTTGCTGTCCCAAATAAAGGATTAAATTGAATCCTAAAACAGAAAAGTCAAATGTCCAGTTTGAAAGTCAAACGGCTAAAACAAGAAACTGTGGGAAACAAGAAAGAGGAGTTGGGAACCGACTTGAGGGAGGAGTCTCCTCCCCAAGCCGGCGCGCCACCCAAGGCCGACTTGGGGAGGGACTCCCCTCCCCTGGCCGCGCCTCCCCACCCATAAAAGGAGGGGCAGGGCTCCCCTCCTAAACACACAACTTTCTACCTCTAAATCTCCGGTTTAGAGCCGTTTTGGTTTAGAGCTTCTAATTGCTTTAGCCAGCGGTTTAGAGCCTTCTAATTGGTTTAGAGCCTTCTAATTGGTGTGTCTAATTACTAGACCACTAACAGCCTCTCTCATAAGCTCCACCATACTCGCACCGGCTTAAGGCGAAGCCCTGCGGGATTTCCCCTCTACTTCCGGTACCACGCCGTTGTGCTGCCAGAATCGCGAGGAGAGTGCTACAACCTCCGCTGCCTGCTGGAACAAGGGAGAGGAAGGTCTTCGTCGAGTACCGAACGTGTGACCGACTGCGGGAGCGCTGCCGGAACGTGGCGCCGGAAGGATCGTCTACACGATCTTGAGATCGGAAAGAGTACGACTACATCACCCACGAGAATCCGCTCTCGTTAAACGCTTTGGAATCTTCGAGGGTAAGTTATACCATCGACTCGTTGCTACAATCTAGCAGATAGATCTTGGCTTGTTTGTTTGTATGCGATAGAAATTTTTTGTTTTCCATGCTACGAACCCCTACAGTGGTATCAGAGCCGTGTCTATATGTAGATCTGTTGCACGAGTAGAACACAATGGTCATTGTGGGCGTTGATGCTTTTATTGTCGATTGCTTCTTGTGTACTTTGCATCTTGCGGTATGTTGGGATGAAGCGGCCCGGGCTAACCTTACATGACATCGTTCATGAGACTTGCTCCACGCTTGACATGCAACTTGTATTGCATAAGTGGCTTTGCGGGTGCCTGTTTCTCCTAGCATAGTTAAGATCCAATTTACAACGGGTGATTAACAATACTAGTATCAATGTTGTGGTTCTTGTTCGTAAGTTAGAACGACACTTATTGAAAGCCCCAAACCACGTAAAATATGCAAAGAAAGTAGAGGTGTCTAACTTTGTTTTGCAGGGGTGTGCAGTGATGTGATATGGCCATGATTGTGATTATATTTGATGTATGCAATGTTCCTTATTGTAAGTCGGCAACCGGCAGGAGCCATATGGTTGTCTTTAATTTATGTTAAGACCCGCGTGTCTATTCAAAGTAGTTGTAATAGTTGAAGCCGGTGGACGACAACCATGGAGTAGCGTCATTGACCTTGATGCAATGCCGGTGATGATGGAGATCATGTTCGTGCTTGAAGATGGAGATCGAAAGCACAAAGAAGAAAGGCCATATCATATCACATATATATTGAATTGCATGTGATGTTATTCCTTTATGCATCTTGTATTGCTTAGTAGACGACGGTAGCATTATAAGATGATCCCTCATGCACATGAATTTCAAGTCATAAAGTGTTCACCCTTAGTTAGCACCGTTGCTAAAGCTTGTTGTTTCGAAGCACCACGTGATGATCGGGTGTAACACCCTCAGAATCGGACCTATGCAAGTTTGAGCAAAATTCGCCAAACCCGCATAGAAACGATTCAAAGGTGCCGACCAGGCACTTTCGTGCGGGTGGAAAACGAAGTAATAACATTACACAACAGTCCTCGATGGGACCCACAGAACAGATATATATATAACAGCGACTCCATGAGTCAAGAATACAGATATAATATACAAAGATCCAAAACACCTTGAAAACGATAGAGCGTCCAGCTACGGACAAGATGCAAATGGGGCTAAGAGCCCTGAAGAATAACCAATGGCGTCCATAACCCTGCCCAGGCCAAGCCGGAAGGGTAACCCTGCTAACGACGTCGATCTCAAAACCTGCTTAAACAAAAGGGGTGCCGACAAAGGGCAAAGGAAAAAGAAGGAGCGTCAGTACTGAGGCCAGTACACGGCGAGGCTAGAATTCGGCGGTCCTCGCCTACATAGGTATGGTGGACTGAGCGGCAGCGGCAGCATGCACTAAACAACCTATAGAGACTCGATACAACTGGCGATTATCAGAGAGGGGTAAGAATGACCTATCCGGATCCAACCTGAAGCTAACACCAAACAAACCCATCCTGGTGTTTCCCCCTCGAGACCAAACGAGGAAGTCAACCGAGGAACTCACACAGTTGGCAGTTTTACTTATTCAGTTATAGTTGCGGCACTTTACTAGTCAGGTTTAGATAATCGTCCTGATAAAGTAAGCAGTGGGCACTTTTATTTAATCATTCCGTGATAGTGGCAACACTTACTAGTCAGATACATTTATCATGAGATAACCCAAAAACCCAGCAGTTGTTGGTACTTTTATTCAGCCATTCCGTTGTAGTTGCAAGATTTACTAGTCAGGTACAATTGTCGCGAGCGACAACCAAACAAGCAGTTGTGGGCAGTATTAATTAGCCATTCCATTATATTGAAGCTGATTTCTAGTCATTATAAGTCAAATTTATAACAATAAACTTTAGTTATGCTTGTCTATGATCAAGATACTGTGCTCCAAGTCGTCCATATCCGCGGACACGGCTTTCAGAAAGTTTTACCCGGCCGGGGTGCACCAATAGCAACACACACTCGATCAACCTCGGAAAAACCAAATCAAAACCCAACGAGGCTTTCACGACAAAGCAATCACAAGATTCAGAAATATTTCCGGGGCCACCCCTTAAGTAGAACCCGCAACGGAGTAAGCAAGCTCCGAGACGGCCTCAAGGTCTGCGTCAATGGCTGTAAGCGACTGGGAACCTGAAAGTGTGGCTGGGCTTTTCGATACCGCGTAATCACTCCGCTTACCTAAACAGTACAGTGTGCTCCTCGCACAATCGTAAATAAAGCAGTAAAGCATGGCATAGGTACAGGATAGTAATAAAACCTCAAACTAGTTTGTGGCCCCAAGAAATAAGACTGAATCAAGCTCTGGCTCAGGGGGGTCCCATATACCTCCCGGATGTGGATAGCGCGATAAATCAAGGAACAGGTATCAAGTACTCGGGGTCTTACGGGACACAAGTGGGCGTTCGGAAACCAAATATTATCTATCACCCACCGATGCCTCTGCTTATTTCAATTTTAGTTGTTAAACAGAAATTAAAGTGAACAATAAGTAAAACTATGATCATCTCCAACATCAACATGCGGCAATACATCAACAACTGTGGCACTTGACGACACGCAACAGCACTTGAGCAAGCGACTACGACGCGCAAGTCCAACTATCTACCAAACAATAGGTAATAGGATGTGTCCGAGGCAATATAGGGCTGCAAGGGATATCACGGGTACGGAAAACTAGAGCATCGCAACACAGATAGCAATAGATCAACAGGAGGGAAGTAAACACTATAAAAGTAAAATAGGTAGAAAGGGGAGATGCTCGCCTGAAAACATTGCCGAAGGTTCAACCCGAAGGTCGGGGCGAAGCTCACATCAACTCAACGGCCTTATCCGCGAAGAAGCAAAACACTAGAAGAGACACCGGATGCAATATTTAATACTACGGCAAAAGATCGGCATGATGCATGTATGATGTATGGCATGGCAAAAGTACGATGCAATTAGGTCATATTAGGTGGAACCGGGGTCCCGACAATTAATTGAATGGTTCATGTTATTTAGAACCCCCGCAATTTAAATGTTGTATTAACATGGCCAAAATATGGTACCAGTTCACTACATCAATTTAAATGAGGCCAATATGAGACTAGATTTGCCCGCATATGGGCCCCATATTTAATTATTAGGTGACTCGGCATAATGCCCCCAACCCAATGATATGCATGCGAGAAGGACAATTTAATATGCAACAATGTTATATTTCATTTATAAAATAGGGTTTCGGGAAAAGGGGTCACACATTGAGGGGTCTCGACGGACTTGGGGTTCCGGGGTTCGGGGTCGGTCTCGGGGTCCAGGGTTCGACGGATTGGTCTCGGCGGAACGTTCTCGGTAGCGGGGTAGATCTTGTCGCACTCGGGGTCTTCGGGTCATGTTATCGGCGGTCATGGCATTCCGAGAGGAAGAACTTGTCGCGTCCGTGGTCCTCGGGCATCGGATCTGGGGGAAGTACTTGTTGCATCTACCGTCTTCGGGTTCGCTTCAATCGGATCCATGTCGGAGTACTCGGCGTTCCGGGTTGGTGATCATGGCGTTCCGTGCCGAAGAACTTGTTCGGCCTTTTGTCGTTGGCGTTGTGGTACTTGTTCCGTTCCATGGCGATCTTGGGGTTTTCTTCAGGTTCGGGTCCTGGCGTGGCCCTTGGGTCACCGGGATCGGGCGTCGGAAGCTTGGTCATCAGTCCGGTGCAGAAGTTCTAGGGTCCTCGATGACCGTTGTCGTTGTCGATCTCGAGTGGTACCAACGGGGACGATCTTGGCGGTTCACGGCGACCTCGTCTCGTCAGAACGACAGCACCGGAACAGAGGAGCACATCGGCTGCAGCCCCCGAGATGAGGTGGGCCCGCGCGGCGGCGGCTTGCGCTGCGGAGGCGGTCGGGTCCAGGGAGCTGCGGCGACTGCGGGGCACGGCCGACAGGCGCGCACGGGCTGCGGGGCCGCAGGGCGCGGGCTGGGCGGCGCTGTGCTGGTGAAGGGCGGAGGGGCTCGCCGGATATGGAGGGACGGACACGCGGCGGGAGGCGGTCGGCGGCGAGGGCAGGGGCACCAGAGGAAGGCCCGGCGGGCGCGCTCGCGTTGCTGGGGGAAACCGCGGGGTGCGGCGGCGGACGGCGGGGCGCCGGACGCGGAGAAGAGACGCGGAAGGGCGGCGGGAGCGCGCGGTGGAGGTGGAGGCCGGAGCGGCCGGGGCGGCCGGGGCGGCTCGGCCTCGGAGGGCGAGGGCGACGGTGAACGGCGGCTGCGGGGGTGGCGGTGCTCGGCCGGCGAGCTAGGCGGGTGAGGGGGAGGAGCTCCGGTGGCGGGTGGCGCGGAGGCGCGGTCGGCGCAGGCGGCGCGGCAACTCCGGCGGCGGGGAGACGGCGCGCGGGGCCGGCTCGGGGGCGGCTGCGCGCGGCGGCGCTTGGGGCGACGGACTCGAGCGCGCGCGCGCCGGAGCGGGGTGGATCGGCGGAGGCGCGGCGGCGGACGGCGAGGCGGCGCGGGCTA
This sequence comes from Avena atlantica, assembly GCA_910589765.1. Classification (NCBI taxonomy): domain Eukaryota; kingdom Viridiplantae; phylum Streptophyta; class Magnoliopsida; order Poales; family Poaceae; genus Avena; species Avena atlantica. The sequence goes on along the minus strand of OU342735.1, from coordinate 480,859,006 downwards.
CTTGCGGGGGCGAGGCGGCAGAGGAAGGGGAGGAGAAGGGAAAACGCGGAGCCAGGAGGAGCAGAGGGGGCGACGCGGGTTGCGGAAGCTGCTGCGCGACGGGAGGAGGACGATGGTGAACAAGGACGGGGAAGAGAGGCGTGAGGGAGGCGAGCGGGAGTGGTGGGGACAGTGGTGGGGACACGGTTGGTGGAGGGTGCGGTTGACTGGGTCTGCGGGCGGGGCTGGCGTGTGCGGGGCCCGCGGTGGGTCCCAGGCGGCAGAGGCGGTGGCGCGTGCGTGTAGAGTGTGTCGTGTGTGGTGTGCGTCGGTTTGGGGGGCAGAGTCTGGGGGTTGGTGGGGTGAGTTTGGTGAGAGAGAGAGGGGGGATTGGGTGATGTGGCAGCAGCCGATTGGCTGGAGGGAGGAGAGAAGATGAGGTGGCGGATGGGGATAGGCTGAGGTGATGTGGCCAAGGGGTGGGGTAGACTAGTTGGTAACTTTAGGATTAGGTAGGGCTGGCAGGGTGGGCCGATTGTTGTATACGGGGGTGGTCGTTCGGGTCGGGTTGGCCCGTTCGACTGCCCCTACAAAAATAATTTAACTTTTTATTTAATTTGCGCTAACTTTTGCAAGTGGTTTTTAGACAAATAAAATATCCGGCAGCACCCGGGGTTTGGCGTTTGAATAAGGATGGGGCGTTTAGAAAACAAAACGGCTTTGCAAAAATAGTTTTATGCAAACAATGCCTGATGATGACGATGCAATGCACAAATTCAACGCGATTTTCTAGTAGTGGTTTTGCGGGATGCCACAATTCGACACCACTAACAATGGATCTCGCCCTCGAGATCCGCCTCATGGTACCGGAAGGAAGGTCGGCGATCCTCGTCTTCTCACTTCGTGTAGATCCTCGCGACACCACTAACGAGGGTTCATCCTCCACCTTGAAATTGGCGACACCACCAACAAAGGGTCGTTGATCCTGATTGTTGAGAGCACACTCCGGAGAACAAAGGACGAAGGTAGAGGTATCAAACGATAAGGCCACCGCTAACTTCCATTAGAAGAGGGAGAGATTACATTGATCCACCAGTTCGATGTACAGAGCGAACAGTAAGAGTCGGGTAGGGTGATCAGTCCATCCCGGACCCAACTATCAACTCTATACATGGGTAGGAGAATCAGGCAACTCACTCTCGAGATTTGGACTGAAGATCTTCATAGGTGGTATCCGGAACAAAGGGATGCTGCCAGCAGAAATCGTATGAAAGACACACTGATTAGGTTTCGCGATGGTTCCATTGGCATGAACAACACGTGCTCAAGGTTGACTCCAACTTCACCAAAGCTCGTCCTTCTCATATGTTTTTCAACGACACTGATATCCAGCAAGGAACACATATGGATAAAGAGCTCAAGAACAAAAGATTGGAGGAAGGGTACAACAGACAAGTTGCCGATTGATGATCGTAGCACCTCCGTTACAAAAGGGAGAATTCGAAACCCTGAAGGTACGACGGAAACCCAACCACGAGAAATCCTGGACTCGAAGAAAAGAGAAGAGAGCGGATTTAAAACACGTAGAGGTAAGAGGAGAATAGCAGAGGGGTAAGGAATAAAATCAGACCTAATCAGAACTATCCAACCGATTTTGCAAAATAGTTTTGACACTCTACTTCGGCCGTTAGCTAGGTTATCCTACAGGCTGGACTTGTGGGGTATCGCAACTGCTGGGCTCTGATACCACTCTGTAACACCCTCAGAATCGGACCTATGCAAGTTTGAGAAAAATTCGCCAAACCCGCATAGAAACGATTCAAAGGTGCCCACCAGGCACTTTCGTGCGGGTGGAAAACGAAGTAATAACATTACACAACAGTCCTCGATGGGACCCACAGAACAGATATATATAACAGCGACTCCATGAGTCAAGAATACAGATATAATATACAAAGATCCAAAACACCTTGAAAACGATAGAGCGTCCAGCTACGGACAAGATGCAAATGGGGCTAAGAGCCCTGAAGAATAACCAATGGCGTCCATAACCCTGCCCAGGCCAAGCCGGAAGGGTAACCCTGCTAACGACGTCGATCTCAAAACCTGCTTAAACAAAAGGGGTGCCGACAAAGGGCAAAGGAAAAAGAAGGAGCGTCAGTACTGAGGCCAGTACACGGCGAGGCTAGAATTCGGCGGTCCTCGCCTACATAGGTATGGTGGACTGAGCGGCAGCGGCAGCATGCACTAAACAACCTATAGAGACTCGATACAACTGGCGATTATCAGAGAGGGGTAAGAATGACCTATCCGGATCCAACCTGAAGCTAACACCAAACAAACCCATCCTGGTGTTTCCCCCTCGAGACCAAACGAGGAAGTCAACCGAGGAACTCACACAGTTGGCAGTTTTACTTATTCAGTTATAGTTGCGGCACTTTACTAGTCAGGTTTAGATAATCGTCCTGATAAAGTAAGCAGTGGGCACTTTTATTTAATCATTCCGTGATAGTGGCAACACTTACTAGTCAGATACATTTATCATGAGATAACCCAAAAACCCAGCAGTTGTTGGTACTTTTATTCAGCCATTCCGTTGTATTTGCAAGATTTACTAGTCAGGTACAATTGTCGCGAGCGACAACCAAACAAGCAGTTGTGGGCAGTATTAATTAGCCATTCCATTATATTGAAGCTGATTACTAGTCATTATAAGTCAAATTTATAACAATAAACTTTAGTTATGCTTGTCTATGATCGAGATACTGTGCTCCAAGTCGTCCATATCCGCGGACACGGCTTTCAGAAAGTTTTACCCGGCCGGGGTGCACCAATAGCAACACACACTCGATCAACCTCGGAAAAACCAAATCAAAACCCAACGAGGCTTTCACGACAAAGCAATCACAAGATTCAGAAATATTTCCGGGGCCACCCCTTAAGTAGAACCCGCAACGGAGTAAGCAAGCTCCGAGACGGCCTCAAGGTCTGCGTCAATGGCTGTAAGCGACTGGGAACCCGAAAGTGTGGCTGGGCTTGTCGATACCGCGTAATCACTCCGCTTACCTAAACAGTACAGTGTGCTCCTCGCACAATCGTAAATAAAGCAGTAAAGCATGGCATAGGTACAGGATAGTAATAAAACCTCAAACTAGTTTGTGGCCCCAAGAAATAAGACTGAATCAAGCTCTGGCTCAGGGGGGTCCCATATACCTCCCGGATGTGGATAGCGCGATAAATCAAGGAACAGGTATCAAGTACTCGGGGTCTTACGGGACACAAGTGGGCGTTCGGAAACCAAATATTATCTATCACCCACCGATGCCTCTGCTTATTTCAATTTTAGTTGTTAAACAGAAATTAAAGTGAACAATAAGTAAAACTATGATCATCTCCAACATCAACATGCGGCAATACATCAACAACTGTGGCACTTGACGACACGCAACAGCACTTGAGCAAGCGACTACGACGCGCAAGTCCAACTATCTACCAAACAATAGGTAATAGGATGTGTCCGAGGCAATATAGGGCTGCAAGGGATATCACGGGTACGGAAAACTAGAGCATCGCAACACAGATAGCAATAGATCAACAGGAGGGAAGTAAACACTATAAAAGTAAAATAGGTAGAAAGGGGAGATGCTCGCCTGAAAACATTGCCGAAGGTTCAACCCGAAGGTCGGGGCGAAGCTCACATCAACTCAACGGCCTTATCCGCGAAGAAGCAAAACACTAGAAGAGACACCGGATGCAATATTTAATACTACGGCAAAAGATCGGCATGATGCATGTATGATGTATGGCATGGCAAAAGTACGATGCAATTAGGTCATATTAGGTGGAACCGGGGTCCCGACAATTAATTGAATGGTTCATGTTATTTAGAACCCCCGCAATTTAAATGTTGTATTAACATGGCCAAAATATGGTACCGGTTCACTACATCAATTTAAATGAGGCCAATATGAGACTAGATTTGCCCGCATATGGGCCCCATATTTAATTATTAGGTGACTCGGCATAATGCCCCCAACCCAATGATATGCATGCGAGAAGGACAATTTAATATGCAACAATGTTATATTTCATTTATAAAATAGGGTTTCGGGAAAAGGGGTCACACATTGAGGGGTCTCGACGGACTTGGGGTTCCGGGGTTCGGGGTCGGTCTCGGGGTCCAGGGTTCGACGGATTGGTCTCGACGGAACGTTCTCGGTAGCGGGGTAGATCTTGTCGCGCTCGGGGTCTTCGGGTCATGTTATCGGCAGTCATGGCGTTCCGAGAGGAAGAACTTGTCGCGTTCGTGGTCCTCGGGCATCGGATCTGGGGGAAGTACTTGTTGCATCTACCGTCTTCGGGTTCGCTTCAATCGGATCCATGTCGGAGTACTCGGCGTTCCGGGTTGGTGATCATGGCGTTCCGTGCCGAAGAACTTGTTCGGCCTTTTGTCGTTGGCGTTGTGGTACTTGTTCCGTTCCATGGCGATCTTGGGGTTTTCTTCAGGTTCGGGTCCTGGCGTGGCCCTTGGGTCACCGGGATCGGGCGTCGGAAGCTTGGTCATCAGTCCGGTGCAGAAGTTCTAGGGTCCTCGACGACCGTTGTCGTTGTCGATCTCGAGTGGTACCAATGGGGACGATCTTGGCGGTTCACGGCGACCTCGTCTCGTCAGAACGACAGCACCGGAACAGAGGAGCACATCGGCTGCAGCCCCCGAGATGAGGTGGGCCCGCGCGGCGGCGGCTTGCGCTGCGGAGGCGGTCGGGTCCAGGGAGCTGCGGCGACTGCGGGGCACGGCCGACGGGCGCGCACGGGCTGCGGGGCCGCAGGGCGCGGGCTGGGCGGCGCTGTGCTGGTGAAGGGCGGAGGGGCTCGCCGGAGATGGAGGGACGGACGCGCGGCGGGAGGCGGTCGGCGGCGAGGGCAGGGGCACCAGAGGAAGGCCCGGCGGGCGCGCTCGCGTTGCTGGGGGAAACCGCGGGGTGCGGCGGCGGACGGCGGGGCGCCGGACGCGGAGAAGAGACGCGGAAGGGCGGCGGGAGCGCGCGGTGGAGGTGGAGGCCGGAGCGGCCGGGGCGGCTCGGCCTCGGAGGGCGAGGGCGACGGCGAACGGCGGCTGCGGGGGTGGCGGTGCTCGGCCGGCGAGCTAGGCGGGTGAGGGGGAGGAGCTCCGGTGGCGGGTGGCGCGGAGGCGCGGTCGGGCGCAGGCGGCGCGGCAGCTCCGGCGGCGGGGAGACGGCGCGCGGGGCCGGCTCGGGGCGGCTGCGCGCGGCGGCGCTTGGGGCGACGGACTCGAGCGCGCGCGCGCCGGAGCGGGGTGGATCGGCGGAGGCGCGGCGGCGGACGGCGAGGCGGCGCGGGCTACTTGCGGGGGCGAGGCGGTAGAGGAAGGGGAGGAGAAGGGAAAACGCGGAGCCAGGAGGAGCAGAGGGGGCGACGCGGGTTGCGGAAGCTGCTGCGCGACGGGAGGAGGACGATGGTGAACAGGGACGGGGGAGAGAGGCGTGAGGGAGGCGAGCGGGAGTGGTGGGGACAGTGGTGGAGACACGGTTGGTGGAGGGCGCGGTTGACTGGGTCTGCGGGCGGGGCTGGCGTGTGCGGGGCCCGCTGTGGGTCCCAGGCGGCAGAGGCGGTGGCGCGTGCGTGTAGAGTGTGTCGTGTGTGGTGTGCGTCGGTTTGGGGGGCAGAGTCTGGGGGTTGGTGGGGTGAGTTTGGTGAGAGAGAGAGGGGGGATTGGGTGATGTGGCAGCAGCCGATTGGCTGGAGGGAGGAGAGAGATGAGGTGGCGGATGGGGATAGGCTGAGGTGATGTGGCCAAGGGGTGGGGTAGACTAGTTGGTAACTTTAGGATTAGGTAGGGCTGGCAGGGTGGGCCGATTGTTGTATACGGGGGTGGTCGTTCGGGTCGGGTTGGCCCGTTCGACTGCCCCTACAAAAATAATTTAACTTTTTATTTAATTTGCGCTAACTTTTGCAAGTGGTTTTTAGACAAATAAAATATCCGGCAGCACCCGGGGTTTGGCGTTTGAATAAGGATGGGGCGTTTAGAAAACAAAACGGCTTTGCGAAAATAGTTTTATGCAAACAATGCCTGATGATGACGATGCAATGCACAAATTCAACGCGATTTTCTAGTAGTGGTTTTGCGGGATGCCACATCGGGTGTGTTAGATTCCGCAAGTGTATACAACGTGAGCAAGCCAGATTTGCTCATGCGGAAACTAAGGTTTGATCTTGACGAGCCTAGCATGTACAGACATGGTCTCGGAACACGGATCACCGAAAGGTAAAGCATGAATCATATAGTAGATATGATGAACATGACGATTGTTCGCCATTGAAATTATATCAACTCTCGTGATGATCGGTGTTGATGTAGTGGATTTGGTTCATGTGATCACTAAAACAATGTGAGGGATATTGTTTTGAGTGGGAGTTCACCTAGTTTAATTACATTAATTAATTTGAACTCAATTTGTCATAAACTTAGTCTAAACTATTGCAAATATGTTGTAGATCAATGGCAGCCCCTACCACCAATTTTAATGCGTTCCTAGAGAAAGAAAAGTTGAAAAACAATGGAAGCAACTTCGCGGATTGGTTCCGCAATTTGAGGATTGTCCTCACAGCTGGTAATTTGACCTATGTGCTGGATGCACTGCTGGGTGACCCACCTGCAGCTGATGCTCCCGATGAAGTAAGGAATGTTTACCTCGCTCGAAAGAATCAGTACTCCATAGTTCAGTGTGCTATCTTGTATGGTTTGGAATCGGAGCTTCAGAAAAGGTTTGAGGATTCAGACCCATATGATATTGTCGAGGATCTCAAATTGATTTTTGAGACTCATGCGGCAATTGAAAGCTATGAGGCTTCTAAAAAGTTCTTTAACTGCAAGATGGAAGAGGGCAGCTCCGTCAGTGAGCATGTGCTTAAGATGTCTGGGCACGCAAACAAACTTCAAAGCTTGGGTATAGTGATTCCTAATGCTTTGGGGATTTACCGTGTCCTCCAATCACTACCACCAAGTTACAAGAACTTTGTGATGAACTACAACATGCAGAACATGAACAAGACGTTGCCAGAACTCTTTGCCATGTTGAAATCTGCAGAAGTGGAGATCAAGAAAGAGCACCAAGTGTTGTTGGTCAATAAGACCACCAAATTCAAGAAAGGCAAGTCTAAGCAAAAGGGACACTTCAAGAAGGGTGGTAAGAAAGTTACCACGCCGGCGAAGAAGACCAAGGCTGGACCCAAGCCTGATACTGAGTGCTTTTACTGCAAGGGAGAAGGTCACTGGAAGCGGAATTGCCCAAAGTACTTGGCGGATTTGAAGAACGGCAACATCAAGAAGAAAGGTATATCTGATATACATGTTATTGATGTATATCTCACTAGTACTCGTAGTAGTGCCTGGGTATTTGATACTGGTTCGGTTGCTCATATTTGTAACTCGAAACAGGTGCTGTAGAATAAACGGAAGCTAGCGAAGAACGAGGTGACGATGCGCGTGGGAAACGGATCAAAGGTTGATGTGATCGCGGCCGGCACGCTACCCCTTCATCTACCATCGGGATTAGTTTTATACTTAAATAATTGTTATTTGGTGCCTGCGTTGAGCATGAACATTATATTGGGATCTTGTTTATTGCGAGACGGTTACTTGTTTAAATCCGAGAATAATGGTTGTTCTATTTATATGAATAATATGTTTTATGCACATGCACCTTTGATAGATGGTCTATTCTTATTGAATCTCGATAGTGGAAATACACATATCAACAACATTGAGGCTAAACGTTTGAAATCAAGCGATAATTCGACCTATATGTGGCACTGTCGTCTTGGTCACATTGGAGTGAAACGTATGAAGAAACTCCATTCCGATGGACTTCTTGAATCACTTGATTTTGAATCACTTGAAAGATGCGAAGCATGTCTGATGGGAAAAATGACTAAGCCTCCATTTTCTGGTATGATGGAGCGAGCTACGGACTTATTGGAAATCATACATACCGATGTGTGTGGTCCAATGAGTGTAGCATCGCGCGGTGGTTATCGTTATGTTCTTACCTTCACGGATGACTTGAGTAGATATGGATATATCTATTTCATGAAACATAAGTCCGAAACTTTCGAGAAGTTTAAGGAGTTTCAAAGTGAGGTAGAGAATCAACGTAACAAGAAGATTAAATTTCTACGTTCTGATCGTGGAGGTGAATATCTAAGTTACGAGTTTGGCGAGCATTTGAAGAAATGCGGAATACTTTCACAATTGACACCGTCGGGAACACCACAGCGTAATGGTGTGTCCGAACGTCGTAATCGAACTCTCTTAGATATGGTTCGTTCTATGATGTCACTTACAGATTTACCGCTATCATTTTGGGGTTATGCATTAGAAACAACCGCGTTCACTTTAAATAGGGCACCATCTAAATCCGTTGAAACAACCGTATGAATTATGGTTTGGGAAGAAACCTAAATTGTCGTTCCTTAAAGTTTGGGGATGCGAAGCCTATGTAAAGAAGTTACAGCCGGACAAGCTTGAACCCAAAGCGGAAAAATGCGTCTTCATAGGATACCCGAAGGAAACTATTGGGTATACCTTCTATCATAGATCCGAAGGCAAAATCTTTGTTGCCAAGAATGGATCCTTTCTAGAGAAGGAATTTCTCTCGAAAGAAGTGACTGGAAGGAAAGTAGAACTCGACGAGGTTGTCGAACCTTCTCTCGAAATTGCGAGTAGCGCAGCACCGGAAGAAGTTCCTGTGGTGCCTGCATCAATAAGAGAGGAAGCTAATGATGGTGATCATGAAACTTCGGTTGAAGTTGCTACAGAGCCTCGAAGGTCAACGAGAACTCGTACCACTCCAGATTGGTATGATTCCGTTATGAATGTCATGTTGGTGGACAACACCGATGACCCCGAGACATATGAGGAAGCGATGATGAGCCCAGATTCCAATAAATGGCAAGAAGCCATGAAATCCGAGATTGGATCCATGTACGAAAACCAAGTGTGGACTTTGGTGGACTTACCGGATGGCCGGAAGGCTGTCGAGAACAAATGGATTTTCAAGAAGAAAACAGATGCTGATGGTAATGTTACTGTCTATAAAGCTCGACTTGTCGCAAAAGGGTTTCGACAAATTCAAGGAGTTGACTACGATGAGACTTTCTCACCAGTAGCGAAGCTAAAGTCTGTGAGGATTATGTTAGCAATCGCTGCATATTATGATTATGATATATGGCAGATGGATGTCAAAACAGCATTCCTCAATGGAGACATTGATGAAGAGTTGTATATGATGCAGCCCAAAGGTTTTGTCGATCCTAAAAATGCTAACAAGGTATGCAAACTTCAACGGTCCATCTATGGATTGAAGCAAGCATCCCGAAGTTGGAATCAACGTTTTGATAAGGTAATCAAAAGTTTTGGTTTTATACAAACTTATGGAGAAGCTTGTATTTACAAGAAAGTGAGTGGGAGCTCTGTAGCATTCTTAATACTATATGTGGATGACATATTGTTGATTGGGAATGATGTAGACCTTCTTAATACTATATGTGGATGACATATGTTGTTAGTTTAACTAGCAGATATCAAAGTGATCCAGGAGTGGATCATTGGACAACGTTCAAAAACATCCTTAAGTACTTGAGAAGAACTAAGGATATGGTTCTTTCTTATGGAGGTGATGAACAGCTCGTTGTTAATGGTTACACCGATGCTAGTTGGAACACCGATCCGGATGATTCTAAATCGCAATCCGGATACGTATTTATTTTGAATGGTGCAGCAGTTAGCTGGAGGAGTGCAAAGCAAAGCGTTGTGGCGAGATCTTCAACTGAATCGGAATACATGGCTGCTTCGGAGGCTTCACAAGAAGCGATATGGATGAAAGAGTTCATTACAGAGCTGGGTGTGGTTCCTAGTGCGCTGGACCCAATGTCTATCTACTGTGATAACATGGGCGCCATAGCCAATGCGCAAGAACCAAGGTCACACAAGAAGCTGAAGCATATCAAGATACGTTTTCACGCTATTCGAGAACATATCCAGGATGGGGATATAAAGATTTGCAAAGTACACACAGATCTGAATGTGGCGGATCCGTTGACTAAACCTCTCCCGAGGGCAAAACATGACCAACACCAAACTGCCATGGGTGTTCGGTATATTACCATGTAATCTAGATTAGATGACTCTAGTGCAAGTGGGAGACTGTTGGAGATATGCCCTAGAGGCAATAATAAATGTAGTTATTATTATATCTTTGTGTTTATGATAAATGTTTACATTCATGCTATAATGGTATTAACAAGGAAACATTGATACTTGTGTGATTTGTAAACTTAATTTGAAATCCCTAGTATAGCCTCTATACTTCACTAGCTTGTTGGTTGATTAATGATTGTGGTTTCCCTATCATGAACATTGAGATGTTATCAACAACAAGATCATATCGTTAGGAGAATGATATGGTGGACATACTCCTATAGATAAGCGTAGCATAAAGATCAAGTCATTTCAATAGTTCAATTGCTATATGCTTTCTGATACATAGTAACCTAATTCCTTCGACCATGAGATCATGCATATCACCTTTACCGGATGGATGCTTTGATGACATCAAACACCACACCGTAACTGGGTGGTTATAAATGTGGCATTGAGTGTTCGGAAAGTATTGGTGGAGACACATGGATCAAGAGTGGGATTTGTCCATCCACATGACAGATAGATATACTCAGGGCCCTCTCGGTGGAATGTCATCCAATTAGCTTGCAAGCATGTGACTTGGTCACAAGGGATCACATATCACGAGAACGAGAAAAGAGTACTTATAAGTAACGAGGTTGAACTAGGTATGCAGAGATACCGACGATCATAACCTCGGATAAGTAACATATCGTAAGACAAAGGGAAATTGGTATCGTATGTAAGTGGTTCATTCGATCGCAAAGTAATCGTAGAAATATGTGGGAGCCATATGAATTTCCAGATTCCTCTATTGGTTATTGTTCGGAGAAGTGTCTCGATCATGTCCGCATAATTCACGAACCGTAGGGAGACACACTTAAGGATTCGACGTTGTTTGAGTAGTTATGGTGTTATGAGAAAGAGACCGAATGTTGTTCGGAGTCTCGGATGGGATCCGAGATATCACGAGGTGATCCGGAATGGTCCGGAGAATAAGATTCATATAAGGAAAGTCCCGTTTCGGAGTTGCGGAATGATTCCGGTGTTTTCATCGGGAATGTTCTAGAAGGTTCCGGATTGTCCGGCACTCCGGGGGGGGGGGGGAGGGTACATGAATGTGTCATTACATATTGGAATGATTGCATCATGTACTAAGTGTTCTTTCTGTCCCAAATAAAGGATTAAATTGAATCCTAAAACAGAAAAGTCAAATGTCCAGTTTGAAAGTCAAACGGCTAAAACAAGAAACTGTGGGAAACAAGAAAGAGGAGTTGGGAACCGACTTGAGGGAGGAGTCTCCTCCCCAAGCCGGCGCGCCACCCAAGGCCGACTTGGGGAGGGACTCCCCTCCCCTGGCCGCGCCTCCCCACCCATAAAAGGAGGGGCAGGGCTCCCCTCCTAAACACACAACTTTCTACCTCTAAATCTTCGGTTTAGAGCCGTTTTGGTTTAGAGCTTCTAATTGCTTTAGCCAGCGGTTTAGAGCCTTCTAATTGGTTTAGAGCCTTCTAATTGGTGTGTCTAATTACTAGACCACTACTAGCCTCTCTCATAAGCTCCACCATACTCGCACCGGCTTAAGGCGAAGCCCTGCGGGATTTCCCCTCTACTTCCGGTACCACGCCGTTGTGCTGCCGGAATCGCGAGGAGAGTGCTACAACCTCCGCTGCCTGCTGGAACAAGGGAGAGGAAGGTCTTCGTCGAGTACCGAACGTGTGACCGACTGCGGGAGCGCTGCCGGAACGTGGCGCCGGAAGGATCGTCTACACGATCTTGAGATCGGAAAGAGTATGACTACATCACCCACGAGAATCCGCTCTCGTTAAACGCTTTGGAATCTTCGAGGGTAAGTTATACCATCGACTCGTTGCTACAATCTAGTAGATAGATCCTGGCTTGTTTGTTTGTATGCGATAGAAATTTTTTGTTTTCCATGCTACGAACCCCTACATTGTCTTGATAATCCAACATTTAATTTGCGGGGTAGATAAATAACTTGAACCGTTTAATGTCGGGACCCCGGTTCCGCTTAATATGGCCTAATTGCATCGCATGCCTGCCATGTCATACACCATACATGCATCATGCCCGATCTTTTGTCGTAGTATTAAATAGTCCATCCGATGTTTCTTCTAGTGCTTTGCTTCTTCACGGATTAGACCGATGAGTTGATGCGAGTGTCAACCCGATCTTCGGATGAACCTTCGGCAATGTTTTCAGGCGAGCATCCCTTCCCCTTCTACCTATTTTGCATTTATAGTCTTTATTTCCTACTGTTGATCTATTGCTATCTGTGTTGCGATGCTCTAGTTTCCGTACCCGTGAAATCCCTTGCAGCCTTATATTGCCTTGGACACATCCTATTACCTGTTGTTTGGTAGATAGTTGGACTTGCGCGTCGTAGTCGCTTGCTCAAGTGCTGTTGCGTGTCGTCCAGTACCTCAGTTGTTGGAGTGTTGCCGCATGTTTAATGTTGGAGATGATCATGGCTTTAATTACTATTTAATAACTAAAATTGAAAGTAGGTAAATGCAGAGGCACCGGTGGGTAATAGACAATATTTGGATTTTAACCGCTCACTGGTGTCCCGTAGGACCCCGAGTTCTTGACACCTGTTCCGAGATCGAGCGCGCTAACCACAGGTGGGGTGTGTGGGCACCCCCATCGATTAGTACCTGATTTCAAAGTATTGTACCAGGGGCCACAAGTAGTTTGGGGCTTTATTACTATCCTGTACTTATGCCATGCTTTACTGCTTTAATTACGATTGTGCGAGGAGCACCTGTACTGTTTAGGACCGTGACACGTTTTCGCTGTATCGACAAGCCCAGTCACATTTCGGGTTCCCAGTCGTTTACAGCCGTCTACACAAACCCTGAGTCCGTCTCGGAGACCGGCCGACTTTGTTGCGGGTAGCTTAGTGGGGTGGCCCCCATGTACTTGCTTTGGGTCTGGGAAACGTCATGACTTAGGCCCCGCCGACATACCGATGGGTGTATGTTAACTGATCTGGCAAAAAGGGTCGAAGTGCGTGTGGATACTTTGGTGCACCCCTGCAGGGTTAAATCTTTTCGAGAAGCCGTGTCCGCGGTTATGGACGACTTGGAGCACAGTTCTCGATCATAGACAACTATAACTAAAGTTTATTGTTATAATTTGACTTGTATCCGATATGACTAGTAATCAGCTCCACTACAACGGAATGGCTAAATAAAAGTACCAACAACTGCTGGGTTTGGGATATCTCATGCTAATCGTATCTGACTAGTAAGTGTTGCAACTACAACGGAATGTTTAACGAAAACTGCCCACTGCTTATTATATCAGGGTGACTCATGCCATCTTTATTTGACTAGTAATTGCCGTCACTATAACGGAATAAATAAAACTGCCAACGGTGTGAGTTCCTCGGTTGACTTCCTCGTTTGGTCTCAAGGGGGAAACACCAGGATGGGTATGTTTGGTGGTAGTATCAGGTTGGTTCCAAATAGGTCTTTCTTACCCCTCTCTGATAGCCGCTAGTTGTATCGAGTCTCTATAGGTTGTTTAGTGCATGCCGCGTTGCCGCTTCAGTCCACCATACCTATGTAGGCGAGGACCGCCGAATTCTAGTCTCGCCGTGTACTGGCCTTAGTACTGACCGCTCTCTCTTTTTCCTTTGCCCTTTGTCGGCACCCCTTTTGTTTAAGAAGGTTTTGAGATCGACTTCGTTAGCAGGGTTACCCTTCCGGCTTGGCCTGGGCAGGGTTATGGACGCCATTGGTTATTCTTCAGGGCTCTTAGCTCAATTTGCATCTTGTCCGTACTCGGACGCTATATCGTTTTAAAGGTGATTTGGATTTTTGTATTGTATATCTGTATTCTTGACTCTTTGAGTCGCCGTTGTATATATCTGTTCTGTGGGTTCCATCGTGGACTATTGTGTCATGATATTACTTCGTTTTCCACCCGCACGAAAGTGCCTGGTGGGCAACTTTGAATCGTTTCTATGCGGGTTTGGCGGGTTTCGCTAAAACTTGCATAGGGCCGATTATGAGGGTGTTACACCAGGGTCGCTGTACCTCCATGGCTGGTAGGACGGGCCTGCGTCCTCCTCGTCGTCGTCATCCAGGACGTAGAGCGGGGCGCCCTGGTAGGCGAGATCACGTCCGATGACGGGCGGCCTGCTGCTGCAGGCCGAGAATGCGTTGCCTCTCCGCCTTCTCCCAGTTCCTCCTGGACCATTCCAGGATATCCGGCGAGGAGGGCTCGACCGGCAGCAGCGGCAGCGTCTGCGGCGCCATTTCGCGGAGCGACTACTCCAGTGCCATCTTCAAGGCGCCGTCTTCGGCCGGCCCCGAGCCTTCAGCCTTGGGGCGGCGTAGGCGGAGGTGGCATGTTGGCGGCGTAGGCGCAGACAGATCGCCGATGACGATACCGCGCGCGCGTGTCCGCGGCGGTGAGCGCGCAGGCGAGACGGCTTCGCGCTTCACGGCTGTCGGCGTGCGAAGCGGCGCGCTGCCGGAAGAGCGGGACGCCGAAGCGGAGGAGGACGAGCTCATGCTCGCCATCCTCCTCGGCGCCCAGTTCACCGGAGCATGCCGACCCGTCCTGGCCGCCGGCGTCGGGTTGCGCAGGAAGCCGAGCCGCGGAGTGTTCCCGCGGTTGATGTGCTCCAGCACGGCGGCGAGCGTCCGCCCTGGTGCACTCCACCAACGCCGGTGCCCCGCCGAGTTTTTGCGCGCCGGCGGGGACTCGTTCGACGGCCCCTCGTGGCGGGCGAGCTCCTGTTCGCGCCGCTCCGCGAAGAAGTTTGCCCAGTACTGGAGGTTGTCGGCACTTTCCGCTTCGGCCGGGTTGTCCATGCCGGCGATGTACTCTTTTACATCGTACGACAGCTCCTCCGGCATCGGCCCCGGCGGGATTGGGATGCCGCCGGCGCTCAACGTCCATCCCGGAGGCATCCGCGTGTCCGACGACGCCATGTACCCGGCCTCGTAAAGCATGCGCGCCTCCCAAGTCTGGAGGGTGCGTCGGCCGCAGCCGTTCGCCGCAGCACCGTCGCCGGGGTAGCGTTCGCCCATGGTGAGAGAAGGGGGAAAGGTGAGAGAAGTTTCGCCGGAGTTGGGCTTGTGGGTGGGGGGGAGCTGTGAGAGAGTGTGGAGATCTCCGGCGAGGAGTACGGCTTATAAAGGTCGAGGTGAACGGCGAGGGCGGGAGGGGTGTAGCGGCGAGGGCGGAAAAAGTGGAAACGGCGCGAAGTTAGTGACCGCCGGTCCGTCGCGGGAGCCGAGGCGACGACGGTGGCGCCGTAAGTCGGCGACGCGTGGCCGACGCGACGGGCAGTTATTTCCCCGCGGTCGCCGCGTGGTTCCGAGGATGACGACGACTCGGCTTCCGTCACTGACTCGGCGGGTCCACACGCCGCTTTGATTTTTTTTGCCGATTTCGCTGAGTCCGGCGTTCCCAGGGCGTACCCGGAAACCTAGGTTCGGCCTGGGTAGTCCCGACCAAAAATCGTCTAAATCCGGCCGAAAACAGGTCCTTGGGTACGCGACTGGACCAGTTTTTGGCGTCCGGGCCAAAATTCGGCGTCCGGATCGGCCTCTTGGGTAGGCGAGTGGAGATGCTCCGAACCGTGTCCATCTTAAAACTCAGCTTTTGCTTCTACATAGGAGTAGTAAAAAAGTTTCACCCAGAAAACAAAAGAAAAAAACTGGCTTCGTCCAGAGACCTCGTAGAAAAAAATTATGCTATTGCGGCAAAAATCAATCTTATCGAAACATCATTGGAGACCCATCTGAGACCTTGTGGCAGAATATTCGTGTTATTGTAGAAAAAACCGACCTTGTGTGAAACATCGATGAAGACGAAGACCTCATGACAAAAAATTATAATATTATAGCAAAAACACATAATGGTTGTAGCCCAAAAAAAATCACATGATGCAAACCCAAAAACTGCTATAGCACAAAATTTTCTTCTATGATGCACATCCTATTTGTCTACGCAATTATTTGAACCATGGATGGCAATTCTACCATCATTATAGACTTTATGCATCGTCGTCGTGTTGCCTCAAAGTTATTTGCTAGAAAAACTATTCTGACAATGTAAATCCAGTTCGTAAAAGATAAAGTGACTCCACTTCTTTATGGGTTTGAAACTGAATAAATAAATGAAAACCCATATCTATATTCATCGAGACATGATGAATTCAAAATTACAGACTTTCCTCCTAGGTGAAGTCAAATGCACACAGATAAAAAAGAATGAGAAAAACAAGAACAACAAAAAATGACGCAACAAAACACTTGAGGTCCTTCTACTAAATCTGATTTCTCGACATGTGAGACAAAATTTTACCAGCCTATCGATCGAGTCATTGGGGACTTTCCTTTTTCTTTTATGCTAATGTGGATTTCTTACGAACCGGTCCGGCCCCACCTACCAAGGACAGAGGCGGTCGCTAAAGGGATCTAGGTTCATCCCTCTCACTAGTGACGCGCTGGTTCGCTCCGCCTCCAATAGCTTTGGGCCTTGGATGCGTGGCAGACTGACTTCTCGCTAGCGGGAGGATTTCTTTATGGTGGTGAGGCGACAACGACATCCTAAAGTCAGAATAAGGGGTTCCCGCTCTATCCTTGCTCCGATGATGCATCACCGGTGGAGAGTGCATGGAGTTCTATGTCTGGCGGATCTACTGGGATCTGATCGTTTTTCGTGTTCGTTAGTGTGGTTTCATGTCTGGCACTTCCGATCAACAGGTCTTATCTTTGATGACGGTTGTTTCTCTGATGTGTTGGTATTTTGAGGACCTAGCACGACAACTTCATGTTTCTCTACTACAACAAGCTCTTCTACAATAAACTTTGCCCAGCTCCGATAATGGACATGCAAGGATGCCGGCATGCCTTAGGCTCGCGTATGTGTCTATAGTCATCGCCAGGTGGTCCAATGACCGAGAGAATATAACTTGTAGACCGAGAGATCAAGGAGGTCTTGGTAATGAGGTACTTGGAATTAAAAATAGGTGTTTACTAAGCAGGTGTCTTTTTAAATTACTGAGTGAAGAGGAAATGTGGCAAGAGTTGTTACATAATGCGGTGATCCAGCATACCACTGCATGATGTAGTACACTATAGTCATTGACATAACACCAATAAAACACCGTTCACTAGTATTACATCCCTTAGAGTGGTACAACAGAAACACAGCAGGTCCAAGACATGACTATAGGTTACAACTTAACTCTTTACACAAGATCCAGAGAATACTCTAGGTTAAAGAGAGAGAAAGAAACTTTTTACAAATAAGAATAAAAGATTAACAACTCCAAATCCATCATACTAATAAGAAGTATCTAAACTATTGGGCTTGCATCGCGGCTAATGCAATACACTATAGAAATAGGTTCTATGGCTAGAGATTATGTTTCTATCTAATTAGTAACTTCGTCTTCACTTGCGTTGATGTATATATTGACTTTCTTGACTTCATTGAAGAACTTTATCTTCAGGTGATGATTCCTGGAGCATAACTTGATGTAGACATCGTCTGTACTGGCTTTAGAACCTAGCAAGGGTTAAGAAGATACGTTAAGTACGAGCGTAGTCAGCAAATTCACTAAAAAGGAGTGTTTGATGCACTATATCTACAGCCACAAACCATAGGTCGTAGGCAATGCAAGTTTTTATAAACATTTCTTCAAAGGTTGCTTTTACTCTGAAAAGCTATGTCCGTCAGCCTTCACGGGTTTACCAGAACTTTCATGGAGTTCCTTTCCCGCCATGTTCGTAGCTCCTTCCCTTAACAGGGAGTAACAAGTTACAGTTTTTACACTCTGCAGAGGTGCGTTACTTTTCCCATGAGAGACCTTAGCCTTGTTGCACAACCAAGACATGACCTTGTCCATACTTCCTTGGTATGGGGCCCAGTCTAAGATCCAAGCAAATCACTACCCCCTTCGCGACCCCGCATGTCTCCTTGGTGTACACCATGCCCACACATTGAATTACGGTAATGGTTTGTATAGACCGTTAGATGCAAGAACTATCATGGGACGTTGAGGGTTCCCACCCATATGCTGCATATCCTCTACGAATTACCAATTAATTATTGGAGATATGCCCTAGAGGCAATAATAAATATAGTTATTATTATATCTTTGTGTTTATGATAAATGTTTACATTCATGCTATAACAGTATTAACAAGGAAACATTAATACTTGTGTGATATGTAAACTAAATTAGAGTCCCTAGTCCTCTTTATAATACTAGCTTGTTGGTTAATAAATGATTGTGGTTTCCCTATCATGAACATTGAGATGTTATTAACAACAAGATCATATCATTAGGAGAATGGTATGATGGACATACTCCTATAGATAAGCGTAGCATAAAGATCAAGTCATTTTAATAGTTCAATTGCTATATGCTTTCTGATACATAGTAACCTAATTCCTTCGACCATGAGATCATGCTTATCACCATCACCGGAAGGATGCTTTGATGACATCAAACACCACACCGTAACTGGGTGGCTATAAAGGTGGCATTGAGTGTTCGGAAAGTATGGGTTGAGACACATGAATCCAGAGTTGGATTTGTCCATCCATATGACAAATAGATATAACTCTGGGCCCTCTCGGTGGAATGTCATCCAATTGGCTTGCAATCATGTGACTGGCTCAAAAGGGATCACATATCACGGGAACGAGAAAATAGTACTTATCAGTAACGAGGTTGAAATAGGTATGCAGAGATATCGACGATCAAAACCTCGGATAAGTAAACTATCGTGAGACAAAGGGAAATTGGTATCGTATGTAAGTGGTTCATTCGATCGCAAAGTAATCGTAGAAATATGTGGGAGCCATATGAATTTCCAGTTCCTCTATTGGTTATTGTTCGGTGAAGTGTCTCGATCATGTCCGCATAATTCACGAACCGTAGGGAGACACACTTAAGGATTCGATGTTGTTGAGTAGTTATGGAATGATGAGTAAGAGACCGAATGTTGTTCGGAGTCTCGTATGGGATCCGGGATATCACAAGGAGATTCGGAATGGTCCGTAGAATAAGATTCATATAAGGAAAGTCCTGTTTCGGGGTTGGAGAATGGTTCCGGTGTTTTCATCGGGAATGTTCTAGAAGGTTCCGGAATGTCCGGCACTCCGGAGGGGAAGGGTACATGAATGTGTCTAACAAGTTGGAACGGTTGCATCATGTACTAGGTGTCGCCGCTGAGAAAAATAAAGGGATAAATCAAATCCTAGTTTGAAAAGTCAAACGCCAATTTGAAAAGTCAAACGACTATTTTGCTTGGTGGAGGGAGAATAGGAAACCTACTTGGGGAGGAAGTCCCTATCCCTCCACCGCCGGACAAGGAGGCCGAGTTGGGGAGGGACTCCCCTCCCCTTGGCCACGCCCTCCCACCTATATAAGGAGGGTCAGGGTTTCCCCTCCAATACCTACACCTTGCCCTCTCCAAACCCTAGCCCCAAGCCGCCGGCGCCACCACCTCCTGCTGCTGCTGCCGCCGCCTAGGGCAAACCCTAGCCGTCGACTTGTGCTTCCCGAAGACCTAGCCGCCGGCCTAGCCCTCTCTCCTTGGTGCGTCTAAACTCTAGATCACCGAGGACTCTCTCATAGTCTACCATACTCGCTCCGGCTTAAGGCGAAGCCCTGCGAGATCTCCCGTCTACTTCCGATACCACGCCGTCATGCTGCCGGAATCGCGAGGAGAGTGCTACAACCTCCACTGCCTGCTGGAACACGGGAGAGGAAGGTCTTCATCGAGTACCGAATGTGTGATCGACTGCGGGAGCGCTGTTGGAACGCAGCGCCGGAAGGATCGTCTACACGATCTTGAGATCGGCAAGAGTACGACTACATCACCCACGAGAATCCGTTCTCGTTAAACACTTTGGAATCTTCGAGGGTGAGTTATTCCATCGAATCATTGCTACAATCTAGTAGATAGATCTTTGCTTGTTTGTTTGTATGCGGTAGAATTTTTTTGTTTTCCATGCTACGAACCCCTACAGTGGTATCAGAGCCAGGTTTATATGTAGATCTGTTGCACGAGTAGAACACAATGGTCATTATGGGCGGTGGTGCTTTTATTATAAATTGCTTCTTGTGTACTTTGCATCTTGCGGTATGATGGGATGAAGCGGCCCGGGCTAACCTTACATGACATCGTTCATGATACTTGCTCCACGCTTAACATGCAACTTGTATTGCATAAGTGGCTTTGCGGGTGTCTGTCTCTCCCATTCTAGTATAGATCCAATTTACAACGGACACTTGATAGTTCAAACATCAACGTTGTGGTTCTTGTTCGTAATTTAGATCGACACTTACTGAAAGCCCCAAACCACGTAAAATATGCAAAGAAATTAGAGGCGTCTAACTTTGTTTTGCAGGGGTGTGCTGTGATGTGATATGGCCATGATTGTGATTATATTTGATGTATGCAATGTTCCTTATTGTAAGTTGGCAACCGGCAGGAGCCATATGGTTGTCTTTAATTTATGTTAAGACCCGCGTGTCTATTCAAAGTAGTTGTAATAGTTGAAGCCGGTGGACGACAACCATGGAGCAGCGTCATTGACCTTGATGCAATGCCGATGATGATGGAGATCATGTTCGTGCTTGAAGATGGAGATCGGAAGCACAAAGAAGAAAGGCCATATCATATCACATATTATGAATTGCATGTGATGTTAATCCTTTATGCATCTTGTATTTCTTAGTTAACGACGGTAGCATTATAAGATGATCCCTCATGCACATGAATTTCAAGTTCTAAAGTGTTCATCCTTAGTAAGCACCTTTGCTAAAGCTTGTTGTTTCGAAGCACCACGTGATGATCGGGTGTGTTAGATTCTGCAAGTGTATACAACATGAGCAAGCCAGATTTGCTCATGCGGAAGCTAAGGTTTGATCTTAACGAGCCTATCATGTACAGACATGGTCTCGGAACACGGATCACCGAAAGGTAAATCATGAATCATATAGTAGATATGATGAACATGTCGATTGTTTGCCATTGAAGCTATATCAACTCTCGTGATGATCGGTTTTGATGTGGTGGATTTGGTTCATGTGATCACTAAAACAATGTGAGGGATATTGTTTTGAGTGGGAGTTCACCTAGATTAATTTAACTATTAATTAGAACTCAATTTGTCATAAACTTAGTCTAAACTATTGCAAATATGTTGTAGATCAATGGCGGCCCCTACCATCAATTTTAATGCGTTCCTAGAGAAAGAAAAGTTGAAAAACAATGGAAGCAACTTCGCGGATTGGTTCCGCAATTTGAGGATTGTCCTCACAGCTGGTAATTTGACCTATGTGCTGGATGCACCGCTGGGTGACCCGCCTGCATCTACTGCTACCGATGAAGTAAAGAATGTTTACCTCGCTCGGAAGACTCAGTACTCCACAGTTTAGTGTGCTATCTTGTATGGTTTGGAATCGGAGCTTCAGAAAAGGTTTGAGAATTCAGACCCACATGATATTTTCCGTGAACTCAAATTGATATTTGAGACTCACGCGACAGTTGAGAGCTATGAGGCTTCTGAAAAGTTCTTTAACTGCAAGATGGAAGAGGGCAGCTCCATCAGTGAGCATGTGCTTAAGATGTCTGGGCACGCAAACAAACTCCAAAGCTTGGGTATAGTGATTCCTAATGCCTTGGGGATTTACCGTGTCCTCCAATCACTACCACCAAGTTACAAGAACTTTGTGATGAACTACAATATGCAAAGCATGAACAAGCAGTTGCCAGAACTCTTCTCCATGTTAAAATCTGCAGAAGTGGAGATCAAGAAAGAGCACCAAGTGTTGATGGTCAATAAGACCACCAAATTTAAGAAAGGCAAGTCTAAGCAAAAGGGACACTTCAAGAAGGGTGGTAAGAAAGTTACCACACCGACGAAGAAGACCAAGGCTGGACCTAAGCCTGATACTGAGTGCTTTTACTGCAAGGGAGAAGGTCATTGGGAGCGGAATTGCCCAAGTACTTGGCGGATTTGAAGAACGACAATATCAAGAAGAAAGGTATATCCGATATACATGTTATTGATGTGTATCTCACTAGTACTCGTAGTAGTGCCTGGGTATTTGATACTGGTTCGGTTGCTCATATTTGTAACTCGAAACAGGTGCTGCAGAATAAACGGAAGCTATCGAAGTACGAGGTGACGATGCGCGTAGGAAATGCATCAAAGGTTGATGTGATCGCGGTCGGCACGCTACCTCTTCATCTACCATCGGGATTAGTTTTATACTTAAATAATTGTTATTTGGTGCCTGCGTTAAGCATGAACATTATATCGGGATCTTTTTTATTGCGAGACGGTTACTTGTTTAAGTCCGAGAATAATGGTTGTTCGATTTATATGAGTAATATGTTTTATGCACATGCACCTTTGATAGATGGTCTATTCTTATTGAATCTCGATGGTGGAAATACACATATTAATAACATTGAAGCTAAACGTTTGAAATTGAGCGATAACTCGACCTATATGTGGCACTGTCGTCTTGTCACATTGGAGTGAAGCGTATGAAGAAACTCCATTCCGATGGACTTCTTGAATCACTTGAGTTCGAATCACTTGAAAGATGCGAAGCATGTCTAATGGGTAAAATGACTAAGACTCCATTTTCTGGTATGATGGAGCGAGCTACGGACTTATTGGAAATCATACATACCGATGTGTGTGGTCCAATGAGTGTAGCATCACGCGGTGGTTATTGTTATGTTCTTACCTTCACGGATGACTTGAGTAGATATGGGTATATCTATTTCATGAAACATAAGTCCGAAACTTTCGAGAAGTTTAAGGAATTTCAAAGTGAGGTGGAGAATCAACGTAACAAAGAAGATTAAATTTCTACGTTCTGATCGTGGAGGTGAGTATCTAAGTTACGAGTTTGGCGAGCATTTGAAGAAATGCGGAATAATTTCACAATTGACACCACCAGGAACACCACAGCGTAATGGTGTGTCCGAACGTCGTAATCGAACTCTCTTAGATATGGTTCGTTCTATGATGTCACTTACAGATTTACCGCTATCATTTTGGGGTTATGCATTAGAAACAACCGCATTCACTTTAAATAGGGCACCATCTAAATCCGTTGAAACGACACCATATGAATTATGGTTTGGGAAGAAACCTAAAATGCCGTTCCTTAAAGTTTGGGGTTGCGAAGCCTATGTAAAGAAGTTACAGCCGAACAAGCTTGAACCCAAAGCGGAAAAATGCGTCTTCATAGGATACCCAAAGGAAACTATTGGCTATACCTTCTATCATAGATCCGAAGGCAAAATCTTCGTTGCCAAGAATGGATCCTTTCTAGAGAAGGAATTTCTCTCGAAAGAAGTGACTGGAAGGAAAGTAGAACTTGACGAGGTTTTCGAACCTTCTCCCGAACTTGCGGGTAGCGCAGCACCGGAAGAAGTTCCTGTGGTGCCTGCACCAATAAGAGAGGAAGCTAATGATGATGATGATGAAACTTCGGTTGTAGTTGCTACAGAACCTCGCAGTTCAACGAGAACTCGTACCACTCCTGATTGCTATGATCCCGTTATGAGCATCATGTTGGTGGACAACACCGATGAACTGCGACATATGAGGAAGCGATGATGAGCCCAGATTCCAATAAATGGCAAGAAGCCATGAAATCCGAGATTGGATCCATGTACGAAAACCAAGTATGGACTTTGGTGGACTTACCGGATGGCCGGAAGGCTGTCGAGACCAAATGGATTTTCAAGAAGAAAACATATGCTGATGGTAATGTTACTGTCTATAAAGCTCGACTTGTCGCAAAAGGGTTTCGACAAATTCAAGGAGTTGACTACGATGAGACTTTCTCACCTGTAGCGAAGCTAAAGTCTGTGAGGATTATGTTAGCAATCGCTGCATATTATGATTATGAGATATGGCAGATGAATGTCAAAACAGCGTTCCTCAATGGAGACATTGATGAAGAGTTGTATATGATGCAACCCAAAGGTTTTGTCGATCCTAAAGATGCTAACAAGGTATGCAAACTTCAACGGTCCATATATGGATTGAAGCAAGCATCCCGAAGTTGGAATCAACGTTTTGATAAGGTAATCAAAAGTTTTGGTTTTATACAAACTTATGGAGAAGCTTGTATTTACAAAAAAGTGAGTGGGAGCTCTGTAGCATTCTTAATACTATATGTAGATGACATATTGTTGATTGGGAATGATGTAGACCTTCTTAATAGTGTCAAGGAATATTTGAATAATAGTTTTTCAATGAAAGATCTTGGCGAAGCAGCTTATATATTAGGCATAAAGATTTATAGAGATAGATCGAGACGCCTAATATCATTGTCACAAAGCACATATTTGGACAAAGTTCTAAAGAGGTTTGGAATGGAAGATAGCAAGAAAGGGTTCTTGCCCATGTTGCCCAATACGACCTTGAGTAAAACTCAAAGTCCAACAACGACAGAAGATAGAGAAAGGATGAGTAAAACTTCCTATGCCTCAGCCATAGGATCTCTAATGTATGCCATGCTATGTACTAGACCCGACATTGCATATAGTTTTACTAGCAGATATCAAAGTGATCCAGGAGTGGATCATTGGACAGCGGTCAAAAACATCCTTAAGTACTTGAGAAGAACTAAGGATATGGTTCTTTCTTATGGAGGTGATGAACAACTCGTTGTTAATGGTTACACCGATGCTAGTTGGAACACCGATCCGGATGATTTTAAATCACAATCTGGATACGTATTTACTTTGAATGGTGCAGCAGTTAGCTGGAGGAGTGCAAAGCAAAGCGTTGTGGCGAGATCTTCAACTGAATCGGAATACATGGCTGCTTCGGAGGCTTCACAAGAAGCGATATGGATGAAAGAGTTCACTACAGAGCTCGGTGTGGTTCCAAGTGCACTGGACCCAATGTCTATCTACTGTGATAACATGGGCGCCGTAGCCAATGCGCAAGAACCAAGGTCACACAAGAAGCTGAAGCACATCAAGCTATGTTTCCACGCTATTCGAGAACATGTCCAAGATGGTGACATAAAGATTTGCAAAGTACACACAGATCTGAATGTGGCGGATCCGTTGACTAAACCTCTCCCGAGGGCAAAACATGACCAACACCAAACTGCCATGGGTGTTCGGTATATAACCATGTAATCTAGATTAGTTGACTCTAGTGCAAGTGGGAGACTGTTGGAGATATGCCCTAGAGGCAATAATAAATATAGTTATTATTATATCTTTGTGTTTATGATAAATGTTTACATTCATGCTATAACAGTATTAACAAGGAAACATTAATACTTGTGTGATTTGTAAATTAAATTAGAGTCCCTAGTCCTCTTTATAATACTAGCTTGTTGGTTAATAAATGATTGTGGTTTCCCTATCATGAACATTGAGATGTTATTAACAACAAGATCATATCGTTAGGAGAATGGTATGATGGACATACTCCTATAGATAAGCGTAGCATAAAGATCAAGTCATTTTAATAGTTCAATTGCTATATGCTTTCTGATACATAGTAACCTAATTCCTTCGACCATGAGATCATGCTTATCACCATCACCGGAAGGATGCTTTGATGACATCAAACACCACACCGTAACTGGGTGGCTATAAAGGTGGCATTGAGTGTTCGGAAAGTATGGGTTGAGACACATGAATCAAGAGTGGGATTTGTCCATCCATATGACGGATAGATTATTCTGGGCCCTCTCGGTGTAATGTCATCCAATTGGCTTGCAAGCATGTGACTGGATCACAAGGGATCACATATCATGGGAACGAGAAAAGAGTACTTATCAGTAACAAGGTTGAACTAGGTATGCAGAGATACCGACGATCAAAACCTCGGATAAGTAAACTATCGTGAGACAAAGGGAAATTGGTATCGTATGTAAGTGGTTCATTCGATCACAAAGTAATCATAGAAATATGTGGGAGCCATATGAATTTCCAGATTCCTCTATTGGTTATTGTTCGGAGAAGTGTCTCGATCATGTCCGCATAATTCACGAACCGTAGGGAGACACACTTATAGATTCGATGTTGTTGAGTAGTTATGGAATGATGAGTAAGAGACCGAATGTTGTTCGGAGTCTCGGATGGGATCCGGGATATCACAAGGAGATCCTAAATGGTCCGGAGAATAAGATTCATATAAGGAAAGTCCTGTTTCGGGGTTGGAGAATGGTTCCGGTGTTTTCATCGGGAATGTTCTAGAAGGTTCCGGAATGTCCGGCACTCAGGAGGGGAAGGGTACATGAATGTGTCATAACAAGTTGGAATGGTTGCATCATGTACTAGGTGTCAACGCTGAGCAAAATAAAGGGATAAATCAAATCCTAGTTTGAAAAGTCAAACGCCAATTTGAAAAGTCAAATGGCTATTTTGCTTGGTGGAGGGAGAGTAGGCAACCTACTTGGGGAGGAAGTCCCTCTCCTTCCACCGCCGGCCAAGGAGGCCGAGTTGGGGAGGGACTCCCCTCCCCTTGGCCGCGCCCTCCCACCTATATAAGGAGGGGCAGGGCTGCCCCTCCAAGACCTACACCTTGCCCTCTCCAAACCCTAGCCCTAAGCCGCCGGCGCCACCACCTCCTGCTGCTGCTGCCGCCGCCGCCTAGGGCAAACCCTATCCGCCGACTTGGGCTTCCCCAAGCCCTATCCTCCGGCCTAGCCCTCTCTCCTTGGTGCGTCTAAACTCTAGATCACCGAGGCCTCTCTCATAGTCCACCATACTCGCTCCGGCTTAAGGCGAAGCCCTGCGAGATATCCCCTCTACTTCCGGTACCACGCCGTCGTGCTGCCGGAATCGCGAGGAGAGTGCTACAACCTCCGCTGCCTGCTGGAACAAGGGAGAGGAAGGCCTTCATCGAGTACCGAATGTGTGAACGACTGCGGGAGCGCTGCCGGAACGCAGCGCCGGAAGGATCGTCTACGCGATCTTGAGATCGGCAAGAGTACGACTACATCACCCACCAGAATCCGCTCTCGTTAAACACTTTGGAATCTTCGAGGGTGAGTTATTCCATTGACTCGTTGCTACAATCTAGTAGATAGATCTTGGCTTGTTTGCTTGTATGCGGTAGAATTTTTTTGTTTTCCATGCTACGAACCCCTACATTAATATGCACGCTACGAGTGATAACATCCACGACCTGCACATCCGACTACATGCGAGAGGAAGGAGATACAGCTGACTTCTCTGTCCTATTCCAAATCTCATGGTTAACGCGTGATATACGGCGCAAGAATCACTGGCGACATTGGTTGTTAAGTCCTAGATAATATGTTACTTTACCATCGGAACTTTTATCGTAGGTTATTACCTCATGGTAAATAACCTATAATCACATTATTATGAAAATAGTGTTTTC
The DNA here is from genome assembly GCA_910589765.1 of Avena atlantica. Classification (NCBI taxonomy): domain Eukaryota; kingdom Viridiplantae; phylum Streptophyta; class Magnoliopsida; order Poales; family Poaceae; genus Avena; species Avena atlantica. Next base: position 480,831,411 of record OU342735.1, on the reverse strand, counting down.
TTACCTTTTTCAAATGCAGGTGATGACAACACTGGATTTGCAAAATATTTTACAGAAAATAATCAAAGGACATGAGAAAGTGTGAACTTGCCTTTTGTGATTGCAAGATTATGCACCCACGGTCTTCGAGACAATATAAAAGATCCAATATCTGAAATTAGCATCATTGGTCCGGTAAGGACTAATGTTTAAAGAATCAAGATGCTATTATGCATAAGTAATGTAATGCAATTTCGTAAACTCGAATCTCGGGATAAACATTGTTCTAGGGTTTGGATTCTGGAAATGATTTCTTTGGAATGTGTTGCCCTTTTAGATTAAGTTTCACACTTGTGCTTCTTATTAAGGCTTGAGAGTGTCTGTGAAACAACATGTAATTATAAGACCATAAAACAATGAGTTGCACAAATGTGGAATGTTACTCAAGATTGCTTATAAAATAATTGTTTATCTTCAAAATTTATTTTACAAGTAATGCCATTTATAAAGAACTTGAAGTGTTATCAATCTTAAGTATACAAGTAAAGTATAAAGTAATGTGATTACGATTAATTGTCATTGGTTGACTGAAGTGGCAAAACAAATAACTTTTGAAGAAAATATTACTTAACTAAGCAGAATTATTTAAACTTTAAGTTAACCTTATTAGGTTTTCTTTCTAGTTATAGTCTTTTAGTAAGAAAGAATTACTCCATTTGAATAATGATATTAGTAGTATTTGAGACTTATCTACCTTGGTTTTTAACTTGGTTAGTTTGGTATTTGGGATGCACTAAGTCTTAATTCAAACAGACCAAAGTAAACTATAAAATACATAATAAAGTTTTCATCTTAATATTTAAAGTCTTGTAGACTAAAGTTAACTTTAAAGACATAAATAGACTTAGGTGTATTACTTATGATACTTGTATCTTGTATAATTTATTTTGTTTCATTAAAGTTATTTAAGAATGGCACAACTTTTATTTGAGTAGTGGTTTATTAACATTATAAATGTATAATAGGATTTATATCCTTATAAGGGTGTGGTTATGGTTTGTGAATAAGTAAACAATATTATTTACTAATTATGAATTATCTCTGGATTTAGTCCATTATAAAATTGTGAGTGAAACAATGATAAAAGATTTTATTTGGTTAAAATATCAATCTTGAAGATTTTATATTTGTTAAAGATCTTTTTAGAAGATAAAATACACATATGGTTGAAGGATAATTCAATAAAATTGTATTTAAAATGTGTTGGACCAATTTGACTTTATATTATAAATATTTAAGACTAGTATTACTTATTAGACCTAAATTGGCAACTTTAGAAATATTAATAAATTTTATTTACCCTTATATGAATTGACAACTCAGGAAATAGGTTTAAATTCAAGTTAGTAAAGTATTTTTTTATTTAACTCAAAAGTGGAATATTATATTTTTAACATGTAGGTACTATTTTTGTGATCATTTTGGTATATTCCATTTATTTTTGTGATTTATAAATAATAAGATATGATTTTATAAGATTTATTACTTTATAAATACTTAATAAATAATAAATATTTAATTAAGTGAAATAGTAATGCATGATTATAGTTTTAAATTATAGTTCTTATTTTTCTAAGATTTTTGGTTTTTTATTTATATTTTTAACATTATTAAAATATGAATTATCAAAGTATTAATACTTATAAAATATTTATTAAATAATAATTATTTAAATTGTTAACATAATAATGTTTGATAATAGTTTAATGTTATATCTTTTATTTTTTTTGAAAATTTTCATATATTAAACATATTTTTCTGAATTATAAAATAAAAGATACAAGATTTAGTTACTTTATTTCAATTTTTGGAATGTTTATATTTGAATTAATATTGTTTTATCAATTTGGTAAACAGACACTGAAACTTTTATACCGCTCATACACCAAGTCCCAGTCACTGACTGGTGGGGTCGCTGCCACGTCTTACGCCACATAAGCAAGGACTTTGTCAAAATGGCTGACTAGGCCTAGGATGATGTCATCATGACATCACACGATGCTGATCCTCTCATATCGAAGCTCGATCGGCTGATTGTGTGCTTGCGCGCGGCCGAGGCTGGGTTTGTTGGAAAGAGGGCACGATAGGGATCCTAATAGTGGCGGCGCCGCTAATTTTTGTTCACCGGAGCACTGGGTACGATGGTGGTCGACGGCGGAGCTTGCGGTCTAGTGCGGCGGGAAGCAACCAGGGCACGAGAGAGCAAGGGAGATGGTCTACGAGGACGGTGGACTCACCCTGGTGCGGTCGGTGGCGACGGCGAGGTCGAAGGAAGTCTGTGGTGGCGGCGATTGACGATGAACGGCCGTGACTGGCGGTGGAGATGAGGTGTCGATTGGATCGACAGAGGGCTCCCCGGCTTCCGTGAGTAGGGGCAAACGACGGAGAAGGTCACGGCGCATCTGATAGTCACCTCCGTGGATCAATGGGAGGTCGGAGATGTCGAGAAGCTTCGACACCGGTGCCTAGGGTTTGCTGGCCAGAGCTCAAGAGGAAGAAAGCGAAGCGAAATGGCGTGCTAGGGTTTTCTCGGCAGCGTCCAGGGCTTCTTGTAGACGACCGGGAGCGGTGGCACGGATCTTGGCACGGTCGGACAGCGGGGTGGCCGCCAGCGAGCTGCTTCGCCACATCGGGAGGTAGACGTCGCAAGGAGGAAGACGATGAACAGATTCCCCTAAGGGGTATGGGCCAATACTGGGCTGCGATTGGGCCAGGTGGGCTGTAGCGAAGTGGAAGAAAAAGATGGTTCCTGATACCCGTGGGTGGTAGATAGGTCGAGGAGAACACTGGGTCGGCCTGCTGCTCGGGCTAGGTTCCTTTTTTTCTTTCTGTTTCCTTTTATATTTTCTGTTTTGTTTTCATATTTGTATATTACTCATTTGTTTGAAATTTTATTTATAAAATTTATTTGTTAAATAGTTGCAGCAATACTGAATGGTATTTAAAGTCTTTTTGTGAGATTTTATTACATATTGTTATCATTTATTTATTTTCTTTATATATATACTTTTCCTTTTAATATTTGTAGGGTCTTTTCATATGAAGTTAATTTGTCTAATATCCATAAACTTATTAAAAAATGCATTACTATTAACTCATGAGATTTGATTCTTATTAACTTATAATATTAAAGAAACTTTTATATATAGTGATCCTTCATGATTATTTGATACATAAAGTTCTAGGGAACTAATATGGTTAATATTATTCCCATGAATGTAGGAAATAGCAATGTATATATTTTATTATAATTAACATAGGAGTTAGGATTTGAATTGTAAATGCTTACCCTAGGGTTTATGGTACTTAATATACTTATATTCTTTTGTTGATATTAGTAAATATTAATGATTAGACATATTGTCTTTATGTTTGTGATCTTTAATGATATCAACCTTTATAATAGAAATTTATTCTCCGGAATGTCTTATGGAAAGTGATTGATAAAGATACTCCTAAGCACATATGGTTACGGTGATTGGGAATGACAAAGATATGCTTAAGTGATTTACTATAGGAAAATATTCCTCTAAAGCATTATGGAAATAAGATGATTGATCAAATATATGAAATGGATATTATGTTTGGTTAAAGATTTAAAGTTGAGTGTTTACCAAGAATTCCTTCTTGACTTCTAATTAAGGAATTCCTTTCCTAGATATATTACTTCTTCCTATCCATCATCATTCGTTAATCATGATGAGCTTTACTTCACAAGAATCTTCTTATACACCTTTTATTCTTCTAAATCTATTTATAAATGCAATGAGCTTAACACTAAAGCTTTCATAATCTTCTCATATCCATACTTGGGTATATCAACTACTCTACTGCTGATAACCTCCAATCCAACAAGTAGTTACTTCTAACTCCATTCACACTCTTCCTTAATTATCCACCACAGATAATTCTCCAGTAGATGTATATATCAAACTACTCTCCTCAAAACCTTACTATCCTTTAAGAGGAATAACACTACTTCAATAACTCCATACTACACTAGCTTTAGCTTAATCATACTATCTTATATTTACTTTACTCTAGTAACTCATACTCCAACCTCACATTATATTAATGTGTCTTGTAATGACTACTCCAGTGATAACTTATTTATACTAGGTTTTGATCATGTTCTATCCACCAATGTCACTTATACATGATATAAGCATTCAATCTTGGTGACTAAAGCATGGTCATTATAATTCTTTAATCATTTATGGCTTAAGTTTCCGTTTGGCTAATTAAGGTCTCATCAATTCAAATTACAGTTGTATTAAAATTATCTTCTTAGTATCTCTATTGGATTAAGGAATGTTATTCATGGACTATGCTTCCTTAATTCAATAGGATTACTCCTTGGTATCTATCTTCAATGTTCATCCTTATAATCCTATTTGTTACCATATAATTATATCTTCCATATAACTCTTCTATCCATTTAGGAGTGAGTTAAATCCTTCAGTTACCATATTGATTCGATTCCCTTAAATCACTCCCATCCTATAGATGATATCCAAAACTAGCATTACTAGTTACCTCTTATTACTTCCTTCTCAAAAGAATTTAAGTGAATGCCCAGATAAGAACAAGAGTTGATAGATCAAGAATTGATAGTTTAAGAATTTAGGAATCAATGGTTGATTACTCAACATGGATGAACAATGGATATTAGAATAAGGTTCAAGAGAGATGATAAGGATTAATATGGAAAGAAAGATGTGTGGTGAATGGTATTTGAATTGGTTTCCTTCTTACTCCATATAACTAAAGAGTTAGGGTTAAGTATTACCATGACACTGATTGGTAGGAATAGATAAGAATAAGATAGGTCAGGATTAGTTATTACATTCTTGTTACTTGAATTATATTCATAGATTGGTATTCATGAGTTATTGTAATGAATATAATGTGATAATTACTTAAGGATCAAGTATTAATCATTAAGCAATGTATTAGGGTTTAATTATATTACATTTGATCTACCCTTAGATCAAATCTCCTTTACCCAAAGATAAGGTTTTAGCAAAGGTCATATTGAAACTTATCGCAGTCAACTTGATGATCTACTTCAATTCCATCAAGTTGAGAGAAGCTTCAATCACTTTGACAAGTTTTGTTTAAAATCGCGAAAATTATTCGGATTTTCTATGCATGAATGCAATGCACACATCTGGTTTCAGCTTAATTCTAAGCTCTAATGCTGGGATGTTACAGACTCTCCGCCTTAAAATAAACTTCGTCCTCGAAGTTCGTATACTCTCACGTTTCGGAGTAAGGAATCGTCTTGCAATGATTACGATATGTCTCAACTCCATGGTAACCTCTATGGGAATAACTGCAATATCCCATATCCAAATCTTTTCCTTGAATCCTCATCATACTCAACAATCTTTAACTTGGTGTCTCCAATACTCCAAAGTTCTTTTTTACTTTATTCCCTTAGGGATATATCCTTATTACAAAATCCTTTAATTTGGGTCTCTCCTTTAGTTTCTTATCCTGATTAGATATCCTAATCCAATTCTTTCACTTGATCATCGAACTTCCTTACTATATTATATAAGGTCTAGGAAGTCTCACTAAAACAGGTTTTAAATTTTATTAAACAATAATTTTGGTCAAAAGACGAATCTTTGATTTGTCATTGTATGGCTCAAGCTGGTAATCCTTCCAAGATTGGATTTGAACCCATTTAGTCCATACCAATTGGAATTTCTTGTTCCTCTACACATATCTAATTGGTTGTGATGTATTCTCTCTTAAGGATCACTTAAGAGTTGTTTCCTCTAGAATTAGTATGTTAAAATTAATCTATTTTATCACCTTCAAGCTTTTACTTTAGCAGGCTTTGGATAATATTTTATCATCACCTGAAGTACTTCTTTAACTTCAATTTATTAACTATCTTAAGGTCTAAGCGCTACTATCTTGAATTTAATGCTTTGATCTTTTCTCCAGACATACTTCTAAAAGTAATTTTATAATGATGTCTTCTCTTGACCCTATGAAAATAAGGCTTAATGTTATTGTCGGTTAGTCCTTCTTCTCCAACCTTTCCCCAACAAATCGGATAACAATACTTCCATTTTCTGTTTACTCTCCCCCTTAGGGTTTACTAATGGTTTCCAAACCGCATATAAAGTAACCATTAGCGTTATAATTAGAATGTTGGTCTTTGTCCAGCTTATACTTTACCTAGTTAGGGTCTTATGAAAGATTGTACGGTGTATCCACACAATTGTGGATCTCCGAAGCGAATCTTTCAGCATTATCTGTCTTACTTACTATTTGGACATTTTCTCTTTGATAGGTCTGACTTTGCGAAGCGCCTCAAAAGACGGTCAATTTAATGTTTATACTCCGTCATGTCTTTCTTAACTTAGGTCAAATTTTATGCTCTTTATGCAATACTTAAGATGATCTGGTTGACTAAGGTCAGCCAAATATCGGTTGCGGACATTTACCAACTGCGGACCATCTTAGGGTGTATGGATTACCCTACGTTCCTGACATACTACTAGCATTCTCTCTGAATTGTGAGAGCTTGAATACCATTTTTGTTCCAAAGCTTCTTCCTTGTACTTATTCATGATACTCCCATGAACTTGGTACAACTACTCCATTAACTTCTTAGCAACATTACCTATTTTGAGTGACATTAATTTCATCACTTCCTGTTAATTTATACGTTTTCTACATTAATCTACCTTCTTATTTCTAAATAATAATGATCTAAACTTGATCCATCCTTCCAATTGTGTTGATACTCCTTATACTTTGCTACATTCTTCATGTAGGTCTTCATCTTGATCTTTGGAACTCGTCACTCCCTCACACAAATTCCCTTATTCTATCTAGGTCTATAACATCAAGTAATAACTAGATGTTGCAACATGCATTTGCACACCAAGTCAAACTTCATGTACATATCTAGTCAATCTAGAAGATCCAAGAAAAACCAATAAATCCAAATGTGGTACATATAACACACAATATTCTAAGCCCGGAATATAGTAGTTGAGTATAATATCTCTAGAATTCAGGCTTAGTTGTGTAGTATATGACACCTCCTCGTATAGGTTTACATTGTGATACTTAGCACATAGGGTCAAACTATTCTTTTCCTCATAATTTACCCAGGTTGCTCAACTGCAATAGGACAATTTTAAGCAAAGTGGCCACAATTTGGTTTTGACTAACCTTTTGTCTCACTTTTGGAATGACTAATTGAACCAACCTTTTATTATTTAGTAAACTAACCTCACATGAACACTCCAAATGACTAATCAGATTTTATTTGCTAACTTAAACCAAAGCTTATTAGAATTTTTTTTGCACCCATGACTTCTATCATAACTCTACCATGTTATTTTCATACTTCTACTCCAAGATAATTCACTAAGTACTTGTCATACTTACACTTACATCATGGTTTCAGAGTTAATCTCACCATGATCTTGTTATGTTTTACCTATACTTCATGATTTAAGAACTAATCTGACCATGATGACTTTGTTTCTCATTACACTATCATTAAGTCTTAATATAATTGCACTTCATCACATAGAATTCTCAAGTGAATCCCACATGATTACTACTCATTACATCTATTCATGCTCTAATGGTCTTCATTATGTTGTCTTTGGTTATCAACTAACAATAAGATTCCACTATACTACTTGAATTCTAAGGTTAGGCTACACCATTAGGACTGCTTCAATTGATGTCTTACACTTGATCCTAATCTACAATGGCCGATTGACTTTCCTACAGTATCTTGGTGGTTTATGTCTCCTTTGGAAGACACTAAATAGCACTATACTGAGAAAAGATAAAATAATTACTCCTAAGAAAGATGACCTAAGCATACGACTTAGGTGTGACAAGGTTATCCTCAAGTGGATTTTCATCACAAGTCATAAGAATACTTGGTTTAGATAAGATGGCTCCTATAGTCACTATCCAACCTATAGATCTTCCTAAAAGGGTTTTAATCCCAAGGTCAAAGCATATGCTCTGATACCAGCTGTGGTGACCTAGCATACCACTGCATGATGTAGTACACTATAGTCGTTGACATAACACCAATGAAACACCGTTCACTAGTATTACATCCCTCAGAGTGGTACAACAGAAACGCAACAGGTCCAAGACACGAGTATAGGTTACAACTCAACTCGTTACACAAGATCCAGAGAAATACTCTAGGTTAAAGAGAGAGAAAGAAACTTCTTACAAAGAAGAATCAAAAATTAACAACTCCAAATCCGTCATACTAATAAGACTAGTATCTAAACTATTGGGCTTGCATCGCTGCTAATGCAATACACTATAGAAATAGGTTCTATGGCTAGAGATTATTGTAACATCCCAATTTCAGCAACCCTGATTAAATGTCCAAAAGGAAAAAATCAGGGGGAACAAAAACTTTTCTTGCATTGTGTGCTTACCTGTTTGCTTGTGCTCAAGCAACTGTTTGTGTATTAGTTGTGAACTCCTCATCTCAAACTAAGTTTACAAAAACTATTTTACAAAAGATATGTCTTGGCTCATCTTTCATATTCTCAAATGTTCTGACATTTCAAAAACCTGAGCCAGGATGACCTTGACCCAACAAAATACTTTACTAGTTTCTTTTGACAAACTATGGAGACCTATATATTACCTCCTTATGTTTTCAAGACAGAACCTTCAACTACTCTTATCCCTAGGTTTTCCCAAAAACTTTATTAAAACCTTTTCATCTCCATCTTGGTAGAGATACCAAGATGGTACTTATCCTACTTCAAGAAAACCCCCTTTCAACATACCCATCCTTACCTCAAGCCAGGCTTGATGATAACCCTAGTACTAGTTGGATAAGTAATATGATGAATTGCCTTGATCTGCTGTCAGATGCATTGCCTTGATCCGCTGATTGCCTTGTTTGCTTAGGAACTAGAGTGAGCTAATCTAGTAGCTCATCCCTTATGACCCAATCCATGCTTGTGATCATCAATCTCAAGCAAGCACCCCAAGTCTGGATCTATCCTAAGCCACTCAAGTGCCCCTCACATCTCCTGCTCAGATCAATCCCAGGATAATCCTTCTGGATGGCTTCCAACTTAGTGAAGACCTAATCTGAGCATGAATACTATCTACTTAGTTAGTACCTCAACCTCATCTCCTTGATCACAAGTTTGGAACTTAGCATCCTCTCGAAATCATCTACCCTTGCACTCTAGTCTAAAACCCTAAAACTGCCAAAATGGTTGTCTGGATTTCTTATCTAGATTCAATCTTTGGAGCTCTACCTTTTCCAACCTATGTGCATTATTGAGAATGTACTTGAACCATCTTGTAGTACATAATTATTACTACCAAATCCCACTCTTTCCCATGGCTAAGCCATTCTATCTCCCACTCATCCATGATGGTTTTGTAGTCAAGATAATAATCTTTTCTGCAAATCTTATCATCTTGCCTACTTTAGCAGAAGCTCACATCTACATGCCACCTCCCCTTGACAAAATCCTTTCTTGGTTAAGATCTACTAATCATGTCCTATCAATCCCACTTCACTTGTTTCCATTGGAGCCTTGTGCTTCTTAAACCCACATGGTTTAAGAGGCTACCTGATGTACCTGCTATGGCAACCTTATTTTCAACAAAGTTTGCGAGCTCTTCTAAACCACCTCAATAACAACCAAGCCCAACTCTTGTTTCCTTGATCAACTAAATAACATGGTCTATCCATCCATATACCCCTTGTACCAAGGTGAGCTCTGAGCTCCCTAATCCAACCCTGTTTAGACGGCATCAGAATAACAAAACTCTAGATCCTCCCCGAATCTAGTTTCCATACTTTTTCACCACTTTTCTTCCAAACCAAGGTGAACCTTGATGCCTACATCAAGTTTTCATCATCTACCTTGTATATAAGCACCCCCAAATAATTCCCACAATTATTTGGACTATTAAAATATTTTATTCCCTTTTCTTACCCATTTCTCAAAACCCTCATCTATAAAGACAAGTTCGTTTTTTTATCCAAATCACCTTGCCAACTTAAGTCACATTTGATGACTATTCATCCTACCCCATCTTCCCAACTAAAAAATAAATATTTATCAATACCTCCCTTACCTCCCAGAGCTCCACTCTCTTCCCCCACGCTCTATTTTGATCAAGGAAGAAGAAGAAAGGAGATCGGACATTTTCTCTCCTGCAAGCACAACTCCCTCCCTCAAGTTTCCCTCTCTCTGCATGTCACCCTACAGTGACCCACTCCTCCTCCTCTATCTGACCCTGCCCTTATTTTTGCCTAGAACCCCTTACAGCGTTGCCTAGGACGAGCTCCGGCGAGCTCCCTCTCGGACGTCTTCGCGCAAGCTCCCTTCCGACGACAAACCACTTTGTGCCGACCATCTCCGGAGTCGCCGCCGTCAACCGCGTCGCCCCGCCGCCTCCCCGACCTCTCCCGATCCCCCGGTGATCTCTCCCGTCTCTCCCTGGCCCGCCCTAGGTTTTTCCTCGCCAGCAAGCCCGTCCCGCGAGGACGACGCCCCTCGTTCGTCAGATCCCGCCAGATCTGACGACAGGGAGCGCTCGGTACCCCTTCACGCGGACCCCCGCTGGCAGGCCGGCTGCTGGGCCACGGCTGGCAGCGTGCCGCCCACACGCGAGCACTGCGGCTGGGCCGATTTGGCTCTTCGGGACCAGTATTCCCCCCAGATCTGCCCATAGGCCCCGAGCCCCTTCTCCTTTTATTTTAGATTTTATATCCGAGATTCAGCAGTTTGTTTTAAATGAAAACAAAAATGGAAAACCCTTCCAATGGCCCAGATCTAAATTTTATTGGATGCACACATGTTTTCCCTAACATGCATACCAATTCCTACACCAAAATAAATTATAAAATAAAAATGATAAATGTTCTCTTAAGGTCTGTATATATCACTAAATAGTATCTCCAGGAAATTCTACAAGGTCAATAGGAGTAAACCCTTTTGTTAATGAAAAGTATCACCCATACCTTTCATACCCCACATGCCTCATCTTGTTTTGCTTCCTATATTTCTGGTAGCAAAAATAACCAAATAAAGCCTTCTCTGACTTTAGGAATTGCTCTAGGTCAAACCAAATGAGGTTTTGACCTACATCCAACTCCTAGTTATAACCATATCTTGCAAAATACAGCAGCTCATAATTTTGTGAGTATGTTTGATTTTTAGTGAATTAAACTCTTCTATGCATAGTTTAATCACCAATAAAAACACTACAATAGCTATGAAACTCCAATAAGGTTGATTACAATTTCTAAAGAAAGGTATTACCATCACACAACATGTGTCCTTGTAACCAACTAAAATCTCCTATAGATTAAATCTGAGGAAAAAGACAAATCTTGTCCAGTACTGTCTTTGGGAATTTCTCAAGGGCAATATGATAATTGTTTTGAGGAGATTCCAACTACTCTTGATTCAGTCCACCAAATACTACCTTTTCACCCAAGGAAATAATTTTTGGAACTCCAGATAAGTTCTGGTGAATTATTTTCTAAAACTAGAATTTTATCCACTACAAAATCAACTATAAATCAAGGGAAAATGATAAAATAGTGAAAACACTTTTGTTGGCTTCACTTTATCAATACATATCTGATGGTATCATTTTTACACAATGGTATCATACAGATCAAGACCTTGTCAAAAACCCCTCTCTTAGGTAGTTCCTAGACTCTAAATTCAAAAGCATCTTTTCCCTAAGGCCTCCAAATCTTCTTCCAATCCAATCAAATCAATCCTGCAACATCCTACTGATGTATCATGCATTTATCCTTTGCTTGCTGTATGGTTTGATGTTTGTATGCCTTGTATTTATTGTGGGTTGTTTGTTTCATGTGTACTCGATAACGGCGATAGTTGCGATTGTGTGACGCCGAGAAGAAGGAAGGATCGGGTTATCTTTATTATTGATTGTATTGGTATTCTGGTTACCTAACACCATCAAGGGACATCTCGCCGGTCACAGGCAAGCCACCATTCCTAACTCCTATATTTACCCATTTCTGTTTATCAACTGTTTTATATCTCGTTTATGAATTGCATTATCAAAGGCATGGTTTGAATTAAATAAACAGACGTGAGTAACTTGGCTCCTCCAAGTTATGAATGGGTGTCTATTGGACACCTATCCTATTTATACCTATCTTTACCCCTTAGAATGAGGCTAGGATGATTAGCATCTTCCCTCTCGGAACCCACGGATTTTCAAGAATAAAACTCTTTTGGGTTCTTACCCTACTAAATAGTTTTCAAAACAAAACCCTTGGAAAGAGGCATCGTTTCCGAGTGGATGTTTTACTAAAGCAAAGATGAGGTGTATGAAGAGAAAGTCAAGCAAGAGAAGGAAGGGATGTTCTAAGCTAATGTCCGGAACAATTTTATCCGTGCAACCACATTACCCCAGTCGCTAGGGGCATAGCTCGTAGTTTGTGGTCTTTAGTCGGGGCTGCTCTTACTCGCTAAAGGGGAGAAATCCCCTGAAATCCAGGCTACCTGTAGGGTAAGGCACTGGTACAACAATTAGGTCTCTCGCGGACGGTATGCTTTTAGGTAGTATGGATGGAAGATTGTCACTATTGCTACGGGTCAGACTTCGGTCTGGAGGTAGGGGTCAGTACGGAAGGAAGGACCAGGGTCGTCATACCCCATACTCATACCGGAGAGATAAACCCAAAAGGAAAAACGCCGTTGCTAGGGATGGACAAATGAAAAGCGTAAGTTTTATTATCCGAGCCCCTGTCTAGCGTGTGTAGCAAGCCGTGGTTTTATCCCGGCGAATGTATTGATTCTTGTGGGTAAAGTGCACAAACTCTGCAGAGTCTAATATATTCGAATAACCATGTCCATGGACAAGGACGGTTGGAATGGCAAGTGCTAGGAGGACCCTTCGGTTAAGTTGTGGTAAAGTAAAGGATGTGACTTGATCACGAGGAAAATATAAGAATGAATTGGTTTTGGCCAGAGATGGCCGATAAGGTTTTACCAAGGGTTTTACAACAAAACTGTTTTAGAAATATTTTTACAAGGATGTGGAGATGTCTGGATTTTCTAAAAGGAGACATATTTCCTAAAAACTCTTTTTCAACAAAGATATAGAGATGCCAATGTAGGGTCTTTAAAAAACAACTATACTGTAGAGCTATCTCGCCACAGCCAGATATGCATTATCTTATCTACCTTTGTCTCGGTGGTTTGCGAGTACATTCACATTACTCACGGGCATTGTCCCTGGCTATTTACTTGGCCAGATTGCAGATGCTAAGAATCAACGAAGGTGTTGATGTCTATGCGAGCTAGGCCGTATTCCCAGTTAGTTGCCTATAGGTTAAGGCTCGGGCTCTATGCTGAAGACTTCCGCTACTTGTGTTGTAATCGCCATAAAGGACTCCTTGTAAGTTGTTGTACTCGTTAATTAAGGATGATGTAATGATACTTGTCGGTTATGCTCACGGCTCACTGATCATGGGAACGTGAACGATATGCATAACGGGTATTCTCGGACCGTAAATCTGGGGTGCCACAATTATGTTTCTATCTAATCGGTAACTTCGTCTTCACTTGCGTTGATATATATGTTGATTTTCTTGACTTCATTGAAGAACTTTATCTTCAGGTGATGATTCCTGGAGCATAACTTGATGTAGACATCGTCTGTACTGGCTTTAGAACCTAGCAAGGGTTAAGAAGATACGTTAAGTACGAGCGTACTCAGCAAATTCACTAAAAAGGAGTGTTTGATGCACTATATCTACAGCCACAAACCATAGGTCGTAGGCAATGCAAGTTTTCATAAACATTTCTTCAAAGGTTGCTTTTATTCTGAAAAGCTATGTCCGTCAGCCTTCACGGGTTTACCAGAACTTTCATGGAGTTCCTTTCCCGCCATGTTCGTAGCTCCTTCCCTTAACAGGGAGTAAAAAGTTACAGTTTTTACACTCTACAGAGGTGCGTTACTTTTCCCATGAGAGACCTTAGCCTTGTTGCACAACCAAGACATGACCTTGTCCATACTTCCTTGGTATGGGGCCTAGTCTAAGATCCAAGCCAATCACTGCCCCCTTCGCGACCCCGCATGTCCCCTTGGTGTACACCATGCCCACCCATTGAATTACGGCAATGGTTTGTATAGACCGTTAGATGCCAGAACTATCGTGGGACATTGAGGGTTCCCACCCATATGCTGCATATCCTCTACGAGTTACCAATTAATATGCATGCTACGAGTGATAACAGCCACGACCTGCACATCCGGCTACATGCGAGAGGAAGAAGATATAGCTGACTTCTCTGTCCCATTCCAAATCTCATGCTTAACGTGTGATATACGGCGCAAGAATCACTGGCGACATTGGTTGTTAAGTCCTAGATAATATGTTCCTTTACCACCGGAACTTTTATAGTAGGTTATTACCTCATGGTAAATAACCTATAATCACATTATTATGAAAATAGTGTTTTCTTACCTTTTTCAAATGCAGGTGATGACAACACTGGATTTGCAAAATACTTTACATAAAATAATCAAAGGACATGAGCAAGTGTGAACTTTCCTTTTGTGATTGCAAGATTATGCACTCACGGTCTTCGAGACAATATAAAAGATCCAATATCTGAAATCAGCATCATTGGTCCGGTAAGGACTAATGTTTAAAGAAGCAAGATGCTATTATGCATAAGTAAGGTAATGCAATTTCGTAAACTCGAATCCCGGGATAAACATTGTTCTAGGGTTTGGATTCTGGAAATGGTTTCTTTGGAATGTGTTGCCCTTTTAGATTAAGTTTCACACTTGTGCTTCTTATTAAGGCTTGAGAGTGTGTGTGAAACAACATGTAATTATAAGATCATAAAACAATGAGATTCACAAATGTGGAATGTTACTCAAGATTGCTGATGACCCACAAGTGTAGGGGGTATATCGTAGTACTTTCGATAAATAGGAGTGTCGACCCCAACAAGGAGCAGAAGGTGCTGAACAGTGGTATGGAGCAGGAAATCCCTATGAATACTTAGTAAACGGATTTTAGTGGTTTTCTGACAAAGTAACAAAACAAAAATCAAGTAACAGAAGTAATGAACAAACGGAGCAAGTGGCCCAATCCTTTCTTAGCAAAGGACAAGCCAGTGAAAATACTTATAAGGACCAAACGTTCTCGAGGACACATGGGAATTCTGTCAAGTGCTTTCGCTACAAATAGCTGAGTACTCTTCTTTGGTGTTTGTAACTGTTGTGTGGGTGAACCTGTGCTAACAAACTGTCGTTCCTAGGACTAATACATACTTATGATTAAACCCCCTGCAAACATCCGTAACTATAGGAAAGTAATTAAGATATAAATCTAACCACAGCCTTAAACTCTGAGATCCTACACTCGCTTGTGCAAAGGTGTCCTAACAGGGGTTCAGGTTTCTATCACTCCGGCAACCCCACAATTAGTAGCCAAATACACAATGCATTCCCCTAGGCCCACAAATGGTGGTGTCATGTAGTCGACGTTCACATGACACCACTAGAAGAATAGCACCACAACTTAAATACTAAACCATTGAATAATAACTCATCACAGATTCACTACTAACAACATGACTTCTCCCATGTCCTCAAGAACTAAACGAACTACTCACAAGACATCATATGGATCAATATCAAAGATGATATGGTAATGGATAACAATCTGAACATAAACAATAATCCAATGGTTCCACTCAAAAGCATCAACTACAATAGTAATTAACACCGGGAAAGTTGTAGGGTTCGCAGCATAGAAAACAAAAAAATTCCTACGATGTGAACTATATACCAAGATCTATCTACTAGATACAAACAACGGGCGGATGTATATCCGTAGAGAACATACCCTTGAAGACCGACAAAGCTTAACGAGTTCAACTCGTGGTTGATGTAGACGATCTCTTGCCGATCTCAAGATCGAGAGGAAGTCCTAGCGCCGCAAATCAGCAGCGCATCCGTGCTCGCACACACATTCGAGGCACCGAGCAACCTCCGCCTCCTCGCTCCAGCGATGCAGCGGAAGCACAACTCTTTCTTGCCGAATAGCCACCGGGAACATGTATCTCGCTAGTCCGAGACCATGGGGGATAAATTCTAGAGGGGGAGAGAGATCCTTCACGAGGAGGTGTGAGAGACAAGTGAGGAGGGGGGCTCCTTTTATAGGAGGAGGGGGGCACCCGAGGGGGTGGCCGCCGTCCATGGGGGCTGCCCCCTCCCCTCCTTCATTCATGTGGGTGGACACTCCACTCACAAAATGCCCTTTAAAATCCCTCCACTCAAAAGTCCACTCAAATTCTCATTAAATTTCCACCAAATTTAATGCAAACTCTCATTAAATAAAACTCTTTTATTTTATTCAGAATTTTGTCAATTACTTTAATTACAAACATTCACAAATAACCCCTTGCTAGAATTCTATTTCACATGCATAACCACTTTATGCAATTTCACCCGAAAACCTGTTTCTGTATCTAGTGAAATAAATTCCTGCGCTTGTTCATTCTTTCGGCATGAAACATTTGCTCCAATTGGATGTCGGTGTCTCTTAAGTGTGTCACCCTACGGTTTGTGAATAATGCGGACATGATCGAGACCCCTCTCGAATCAATAATCAGAAGCGGGATCTGGAGACCCATACTGACTCGCACACATTCAACGATGACTTTCTTGTGATCGTCGGAACCTTTTACGCTAGTATCTTAACCCCTTTGTTTCACGATATATTACATGTCTGAGATTCGATCATCGGTATCTCCATACCTAGTTTGATCTCGTTACCGACATGCACTCTTTTATCGTTCCTGTGATATAACATTCTAGTGATCAAATCACTTGCTTGCAAGCTAATCAATGTGATATCACCGAGAGGGCCCAGAGTATATCTATCCGTCATCGGGATGAACAAATTCCACTCTCGATCCATGAGCCTCAACATAACAGTTTATTAGTTCTGAATCCATCTTTATAATCACCCTGTTACGGTGTGACGTTTGATGTTATCAAGAAACTCTTCCGGTGTTAGTGATTGACATGATCTCATGGTCTAAGGATTAGGATCACTTCGTAAGTTGTTATAGCAATATAAACTCAATGACTTTGATTGTAATGCTATACTTCGGATGAATGTTCATCACACCATTACACTAATGTTGTGATCCCGTTATTAACAACATCCAATGTCCATGATCAGGAAACCTTGATCATCTTGTTAATCAACGAGCTAGTTTATAAGAGAGCCATAACTAGGAACTTTCTATTTGTTTGTTAAACACACATGTATTAACGTTTCCGTATTAATACAATTATAGCCTGCAAAATAAACATCTATCATATACTTGGAATACACATAATAAACACTTTATTATTGCCTCTCAGGGCATATTCCCTTCAGTCTCCCACTTGCACTAGAGACAATAATCTAGTTACATAGTGATAAATCTAACACCCATTGAGTTCTGGTGTTGATCATGTTTTGCTCTAGGGAGAGTTTTAGTCAACGGATCTGCTACATTGAGATCCGTATGTACTTTACAAATCTTTATATCTCCATCCTTGACATGCTCGCGGATGGAGTGAAACCGGCGCTTAATATGCTTGGAATGCTTGTGAGACCTTAGCTCTTTGGCATTGGCAATGGCACCATTGTTGTCACAATAGATCACCATTGGGTCCAACGCGTTTGCCACCACTCCTAGTTAGGATATGAACTCCTTCATCCAAACTTCTTCCTGAGCCGCTTCTGAAGCAGCAACATATTCGGCCTCCGTTGTTGATCCCGCTACCACAGGTTGTTTGGAGCTCCTCCAACTAACCGTTCCGCCATTCATGAGAAATACGTATCCGGATTGAGACTTAGAGTCATCCGGATCGGTGTCAAAGCTAGCGTCGATATTACACTTAGCGACGAGCTCTTCTTCACCTCCGTATACAAGAAACATATCCTTAGTTCTTCGTAAGTACTTAAGGATATTCTTGACCGCTATCCAGTGTTCCGAACCTGGATCCGATTGGTACCTACTAGTCAAACTAATAGCATGTTCCACATCCGGTCTTGTACATAGCATGGCGTACATTATAGAGCCTATGGCTGAAGCATAGGGGACTTTGTCCATTATCTCTCTTTCTTTCGCCGAAGCCGGACTTTGAGTCTTACTCAATGTCTTGCCTTGCAACATAGGTAAGAACCCCTTCTTACTTCCGTCCATTTTAAACTTCTTTAAAATCTTATCAAGGTATGTACTTTGCGATAGCCCTATTAGGCGCCTAGATCTATCTCTATAGATCTTTATGCCTAATATGTATGACGCTTCACCTAGGTCCTTCATTGAAAATTTGCTGTTTAGATAACTTTTAACACTGTTTAAAAGATCTATATCATTTCCGATCAATAATATGTCATCCACATATAATATCAGAAATGCCACATTGCTCCCACTCACTTTCTTGTAAATACAAGCTTCTCCATAAGTTTGGACAAATCCAAACTCTTTGATCACCTCATCAAATCGGAGATTCCAACTTCGTGATGCTTGCTTCAATCCATAGATGGATCGCTGAAGCTTGCACACCTTGTTAGCATCCTTAGGATCGACAAAACCCTTTGGTTGTATCATATACAACTCTTCTTCAATATTACCATTGAGAAACGCGGTTTTGACATCCATCTGCCATATCTCATAATCGAAATATGCAGCAATTGATAACATAATCCTAACTGACTTTAGCATCGCTACGGGAGATAAAGTCTCATCGTAGTCAACTCCTTGAATTTGTCGAAACCCCTTTGCGACAAGTCGAGCTTTATAGACGGTCACATTACCATCAGCATCAGTTTTCCTTTTGAAAATCCATTTGTTCTCCATGGCCTTTCGGTCGTGAGGTAATTCCACCAAGTTCCAAACTTGATTTTCATACATGGATTCCATCTCGGATTTCATGGCTTCTAACCATTTGTTGGAATCCGGGCTCATCATCGCTTCTTCATACGTCGCAGGGTCATCATTTTCATCAACCATGAAATTCATGACAGGATTTCCGTACAGCTCGGCAGCTGCACGCGTCCTGTTTGACCTGCGAGGTTTGGTAGTACTCTCTTTCGGAGTTTCATGATCATTATCATTAGTTACCTCTTCAACAGGTGGAGCCAACTCCGGAACAACTTCCGGCGCTGCGCTACTCGCCATACTTTGAAGAGAAGGTTCCACAACCTCTTCGAGTTCTACCTTCCGACTACTCACACCTTTCGCGAGAAACTCTTTCTCTAGAAAGGATCCATTCTTGGCAACAAAAACCTTGCCCTCGGATCTGTGATAGAAGGAATACCCAATAGTTTCTTTAGGGTATCCTATGAAGACGCATTTTTCCGCTTTGGGTTCGAGTTTATCCGGTTGAAGTTTCTTCACATAAACATCGCATCCCCAAACTTTAAGAACTGACAGCTTAGGTTTGTTTCCAAACCACAATTCATACGGTGTCTTTTCAACGGATTTAGATGGTGCCCGATTTAAAGTGAATGCAGCAGTTTCTAGTGCATAACCCCAAAATGACAACGGCAAGTCCGTCAGAGACATCATAGATCGAACCATATCTAATAAAGTACGATTACGATGTTCCGACACACCATTTCGCTGTGGTGTTTCGTAGGTGTGAGTTGTGAAACAATTCCACACTCTTTCATGTGAGTGCTAAACTCGTAACTTAGATACTCACCTCCACGGTCGGACCGTAGAAATTTGATCTTTCTATTACAATGATTTTCCACTTCATTCTGAAATTACTTGAACTTTTCAAAGGTTTCAGACTTGTGTTTCATCAAGTAGATATAACCGTATCTACTCAAAACATCCGTGAAAGTAACAAAATAACGATATCCACCTCGCGCCGACCCACTCATTGGACCACATACATCAGAATGTATGATTTCCAATAAATCTATCTCCCGTTCCATTGAACCAGAAAACGGCGTTCTAGTCATCTTGCCCATAAGGCATGGCTCACATGTATCAAATGATTCATAATCAAGTGATTCCAAAAGTCCATCCGAATGGAGCTTCTTCATGCGTTTAACGCCAATATGACCTAGACGGCAGTGCCTCATATATGCGGATATATCATCATTAAGTTTAATCCTTTTAGCATCAACATTATGAATATGTGTAACATTATCATCGAGATCTAATAGAAATAAACCATTCATCATCGGTGCATGACCATAAAATATTTCATTCATATAAATGGAACAACCATTGTTCTCGGATTTAAATGAATAACCACTTCGCATCAAACACGATCCAGATACAATGTTCATGCTCAGTGCAGGCACCAGATAACATTTATTCAAGTTTATAACTAATCCCGACGGCAAGTGGATAGGCAGCATTCCGACGGCGATCACATCAACGCTTGATCCATTGCCGACACGCATCTTGACCTCACCCCTTGCTAGCGGTCGCTTGTTCCACAACCCCTGATTCGAGTTACAAATATTAGCAACTGAACCGGTATCAAATACCCAGGTGCTACTGCGAGCACTAGTCAAGTACACATCAATGTATATCATATATACCTTTGTTTGCCTTGGTGTCTGCCAGATACTTGGGGCAGTTGCACTTCCAGTGGCCAGTCCCCTTACAATAGTAGCACTCGGAATCAGACTTAGGTCCAACTCGGGGTTTCTTTTCAGGCGCGGCAACAGGCTTGCGGCCCTTACTTCCCTTCCGTTTTCCCTTCTTGTCTTTCTTGAAACCAGTGTTCCTATTGATCATCAACACTTGATGTTCCTTTTTGATCTCCACTTCTGCAGTTTTAAGCATTGACAGAAGCTCGGGGAGAGACTTCTTCATGCCTTGCATATTATAGTTCATCACGAAGCTCTTATAGCTAGGTGGCAGAGACTGCAGAACACGATGGATGCCTAAGTCAATGGGAATCGATATTCCCAAGGACACAAGCTTATCGGCGTAACCCGACATCTTGAGTACATGCTCACTAACGGAGCTGTGCTCTTCCATCATGCAGCTAAAGAACTTTTCTGAAGCGTTGTAGCTCTCTACAGCAGCATGTGTGTCGAAAATCATTTTCAACTCACCCATTGTATCAAATGCATTGCCGTTTTCGAAACGCTTTCGAAGTTTCGGCTCTAGCCCATACAATATGCCGCAATGAACTAAGTTGTGGTCCTCCTGACGAGTCTGATAGACATTCTTCTCCTCGTCAGGGGCATCATGTAAAGGTGGGGGGCCTAACGGCGCTTCTAGCACATATTGCTTTTGTGCAGCAGAGAGGAGAATCCTCAAATTCATGGCCCATTCGGTAAAGTTGCTACCGTTCGTTGCTAGTTTCTCTTTCTCCATGAACACATTGAAATTAAAAGCAGGTGGTGCCATCTACAAAAGAATTTGTAAAGTTTAGACTAAGTGTATGATAGATTGAGTTCAACTAATCTATATTACGAATGAAACCCCACTCAAAAACGACATCCCTCGTGCCTTTTTGGTGATTACATGAACCAAATCCACTACACCAAGTCCGATCATCACGTGAGTCGGTATAGCTTCAAAGGCGAGCATCAAATGGGCATCATATCAACTATATGACTCATGCTTAACCTTTCGGTCCGTGTTCCGAGGCCATGTCTGTCAATGCTAGGCTCGCCAAGTTAGAACCTTAGTATCCGCGTGTGTAACTGTTTTACACCCGAAATATGGTCGTGGATCCAAGAACACCCGATCATCACGTGATGTCTTGGAGCGACGAAAACATAATCGGTGCATACTAAAGGAAGAACACATTCTTATCTTGATATTTAAATGAGGGATCATCTTATTATGCTAACAAAGCGCTAAACAAGCAATATAAGATGTTATCAAACATCATATGTTTATTAGTGAAATTATATGGTTCCCGCAGATGATCTCTATCATGTGCATTGTGGTATGATCACTATCATACCTATATGTGTAAATCCAAGGTCTATGGATTTTACACGTTATGTGTGTTGTAAGAGTATCATCTCATACTTCTACTTACAACACTACCATATCATAACACTAGCCCAGCAACAATCTAAACTAGACGCCTCTAATTTATCCATTTCAAGTTTTACGTGGCTTAGGGCTTTCGAGATAGAACCGTTCTTACCTACGAACATGAACCACAACGAGGATAATCAAATTGTTGACAACTCGCTTGCAAAATAGATATTGACTATAGTAGGAGAGACAGACACCCGCTAGCCACTTATGCAAACTAGTTGCATGTCAAGCGTGGAACAGTTCTCATGTGCGAGGACATGTAAAGTTTGTCCGGGCCGCTTCATCCCACTATGCCACCAATATCCAAAATTACAACAAAGGAGCAACAACATGATCATCATCGCCCACATACTCATATGTGTACTACCCGTGTAAAGTATCTACGCATAGATCCGGCTCTGATACCACTGTAGGGTTCGCAGCATAGAAAACAAAAATTTTCCTACGATGTGAACTATGTACCAAGATCTATCTATTAGATACAAACAACGGGCGGATGTATATCCGTAGAGAACATACCCTTGAAGACCGACAAAGCTTAACGACTTCAACTCGTGGTTGATGTAGACGATCTCTTGCCGATCTCAAGATCGAGAGGAAGTCCTAGCGCCGCAAATCAGCAGCGCATCCATGCTCGCACAACGTTCGAGGCACCGAGCAACCTCCGCCTCCTCGATCCAGCGATGCAGCGGAAGCACAACTCTTTCTTGCCGAATAGCCACCGGGAACATGTATCTCGCTAGTCCGAGACCATGGGGGATAAATTCTAGAGGGGGAGAGAGATCCTTCACGAGGAGGTGTGAGAGACAAGTGAGGAGGGGGGCTCCTTTTATAGGAGGAGGGGGGAACCCCAAGGGGGCGGCCGGCGCATGGGGCTGCCCCTTGCCCTCCCCTCTTCATGTGGGTGGACACTCCACTCACAAATCTCCTTTAAATTCCCTCCACTCAAAAGTCCACCCAAATTCCCATTAAATTTCCACCAAATTTAATGCAAACTCTCATTAAATAAAACTATTTTATTTTATTCAGAATTTTGTCAATTACTTTAATGAAAAACATTCACAAATAACCCCTTGCTAGAATTCTATTTCACATGCATAACCACTTTATGCAATTTCACCCGAAAACCTGTTTCGGTATCTAGTGAAATAAATTCCTGCGCTTGTTCATTCTTTCGGCATGAAACATTTGCTCCAATTGGATGTCGGTGTCTCTTAAGTGTGTCACCCTACGGTTCGTGAATAATGCAGACATGATCGAGACCCCTCTCGAATCAATAATCAGAAGCGGGATCTGGAGACCCATACTGACTCCCACACATTCAACGATGACTTTCTTGTGATCGTCGGAACCTTTTACGCTAGTATCTTAACCCCTTTGTTTCACGATATATTACTTGTCCGAGATTCGATCATCGGTATCTCCATACCTAGTTTGATATCGTTACCGACATGCACTCTTTTATCGTTCCTGTGATATAACATTCTAGTGATCAAATCACTTGCTTGCAAGCTAATCAATGTGATATCACCGAGAGGGCCCAGAGTATATCTATCCGTCATCGGGATGAACACATTCCACTCTCGATCCATGAGCCTCAACATAACACTTTATTAGTTCTGAATCCATCTTTATAATCACCCTGTTACGGTGTGACGTTTGATGTTATCAAGAAACTCTTCCGGTGTTAGTGATTGACATGATCTCATGGTCTAAGGATTAGGATCACTTCGTAAGTTGTTATAGCAATATAAACACAATGACTTTGATCGTAATGCTATACTTCGGATGAATGTTCATCACAACATTACACTAATGTTGTGATCCTGTTATTAACAACATCCAATGTCCATGATCAGGAAACCTTGATCATCTTGTTAATCAATGAGCTAGTTTATAAGAGAGGCATAACTAGGAACTTTCTGTTTGTTTATTAAACACACATGTATTAACGTTTCCGTATTAATACAATTATAGCATGCAAAATAAACATCTATCATATACTTGGAATACACATAATAAACACTTTATTATTGCCTCACAGGGCATATTCCCTTCAAAAGTTTCCCCTAACGAACTAAAGCAATATCCAACACAATTGTTACAGCGGGACGGAGTGGTGATGATGGTGCTGGTGGAGATACTGATGTGGATGATGATGATGATCCCGATGAAGCCTACCTTGATGACTGTGTTGATGGTGACGGTCTCTCCTCTCCGGGAAGGAATTCCCCCGACAAAAATCTGTCTGCCGGAGAGATCTTTCTCTCTCGGTGTTTTCCGCCTCCTAGAGGCGGCGGAAGTCTATCTGTGGTCGCCCTCTGGTGTTAGGGTTCCGTAGGGAGGATATAGGCGAAGGGGCGGAGTCGGAGGAGGAACAGGTAGGCCAAACCCACCCTAGGCGCGGGGTCAGGTGGGCCCGCGCCTAGGGGGTGTGGCCTCCCTGTGGACCCCTTCGCTCCTACTTTTGGCTTCCTTCGTCTTTCGGTAAAATAATATGTTTCCATATTTTTTTGGTATTTTTCTGATCTTCGCGAAATTGCACCGTAACGCCGTCTTTTCCATCAGAATCCAGACTCCGGTAGTCCATCCTCCAGGAATTATCCAACATGCATAAAAGATGAAAATCCATAAGTAATACATCATAATAAGACAAATATCAATGAACAGAGGTAAATTATGATATAGAATGGTGATGAAAATTGGGCGTATCAACTCCCCCAAGCTTAGACTTCGCTTGTCCCCAAGAAAATACTGAGCTCAGTAAACATGTCTACAGGTTTATGGAGCGAAGTGTCGATAAAAAGAATACGAACAAGAAGCATCACACTTACCTTTGCATAACTCATAGAAGAAAACAAGTCACCATTATATAACTTAGCTTGCAAGCAAGTACATCAGTAATAATGGAGATACATAAAGATAAATCATAATTGGAATTGGCAAACTTGTTCTTGGTCAGAGAACACCTAACAAACAGTTTCACAAAAGCTTTTTTTTGTAGAAGTTTCAAAACAGGAGCACTCTTTTCTCAAAAAGGTTTTTTCACAAGTGAAGGCTTTCAAAGTAATACTCAATAGATAAGAGTTTTGTGCAAACAAGGAAGATAAAGAACATGATTGAATAAATCACCATATGAATTCTTGAAACCCAACAACTCAAAAGCTTGCTGGAGATAGAGAGGAAGTAGGTTGACTGACTCAACTAGTAACTGGAGAAAGGTCCCTTAATGGAGGGTAGCAGGGATTACAAGTCATAAAGAGCTTCCAAAAGATTATGGTACTTACTAGCTTTGAGCCCTCATTGCCCCTATCATAAGCATCTTTAGATAATTAAAGTTAAAGTGAACAAAGATGGAGTATATGCTTGACGAAATATAAGTTGGCAATCTCATGTCCCTTGAAATATGAGGGCCACTCCTCATGCATACTCAACTTTGGGTCCAGGTAAGTTCTTGTCATTGTAAGTATTTGCATATCATTGAGAACCGCCAACGGGGTACCCCTTGCACATGGTACAGGAGCTTTCCCATAACCAAAATGACAAGGAAAGCAGACAATGAGCATCTCAGCAATCTTTTTATTTACTATGCATATAGCTTTTTATTGAGGATGCTTCACAGATGACTCACTATGGTGATGCTGCAAGTTTCCACCATGATTAAGCATGGCTTAGGCTAGCGGCCCAGGCATTCCTCTAACACAGAATACAAACTCCATGTACTTACAAGTCCCCTCTTTATTTCACACCGTTGACTTCCATAGACAAAAGAGCACGATATCAACTATGTACGACAAGATACAAGTGCAATGTAGAAAACGTTCCCCGTGACAGCACGGTTCTGCTAATCCCAACGTATAGATGCAAGCATATAAAACTTCGATGTCCACAATGGTTCAAGTTTATTAGGGGCAAGTAAATAAGTGTGCCATCAAGTTCGTGAGAGCTTTGCTAACTAGTTTTCACATAACAAATTACTTTTTAATTCGAAAGGTAGATGAAGCTTGAGAATTTGCTAGGAATAGCAAAATCTACTAGGCAGATATGGTGGACACAAGTTGCAAAGGTTTTTGGTTCAAAGGGTTTTGGAAACATGAGAAGTATACCATCTCAAAACAGGTTTTTGGCTAGCAAGGCTGGGTAGCAAGCAAGAGAGTTGAAAGAAACAAGAAAAAATACAAGTAATAAAGCCAAACATGCAATCTTTCCTTTAAGACACAAAAGAATCTTAAATAAAGAATACTAAGCTTATGAGCCAACAAGAAAGAAAACAAAAGATACCAAATACCTACAAGATTTTTCTTTCTTTCTTTTTCTTTCAAATTAATGCCACTGACCAGAACTCAGTTTGGCAAAACCAATTTAGATCCACTTGATGATCCCAGAGTGGTGCCAATACTGATCAACAAGATCCATCATATAATAGAGATTGCAAACTAAAATAAGAAGTGCAAAAAGTAAAAGATGAGACTTCTCTTGATATTCCAATAAAGGCACTCACACCAAGGGATACATAGATAATCAACTAAATGAGAGATACTTCCACATGCAAACCAAACTATAAGATAACCTCTCTACCATAGATATGAACCCACTATAAAGGTCAAGGATAAAAGATAATGGTGGTGATACCGCGACACTCCCCCAAACTTGGAACAAGCCAAGGGGATGCCAAACCTAATGATGAATTACTCCTTCGGTGGTGGTGGTGTTCTCTTGATAAGCTCTTCAATAAGTTTCTTCAACTCCCCAAACTCAAAAGTAAGAGTACGGATCAACTCCGAGTTTTGCTTGATGCGTTTCATGATCATGTCAGACTAAGAGTTCCAGTCCTTGCTATTCTTTCCCCACTCTTCATCCTTAGCATGATCCTTCTATGGAGGGGATGATTGTGGAGAGAGAGTATGACGTCAATATTTCCCTCCTGTAGACATCCGTGCTGTCTTCTTAAGCTTGGTAGGTTATACCACCAAACCAATGCTCGCGATGGCAGCGCGGGTATCCGGATGCTTGTCCTCCTCCATGTCACCTTCATATCCTTCCGGGATCTCCTCCTCCTTGGGGACTTGAGGTTCTTCTTCCTCGGGCTTCTTGCCTTTGTCGTTGGCGGAGGCCATGGTGCTCTAAACTTGAGAAGATTTCCTGACAGAAACAGATCGAAACGAAAACACTACGAGAACACGATGCACGAACCTCGGGAGATCCGAGGGGTTATATATTACGAAATTTCAATGCATAAGGAAGGTTTTGACACGGGAACGAAGCGGAGACAGAGTCTGAGGATGTCAAACCCCCTCCAGGCGTGGCCAGGCTGGTCCCGCGCCTGGGGTGGGTTTGTCCACCTCGGGCTCTGTTTCCTCTTCAGTTACGTCTCGTAGCTTGCCTTATGTATTAAAAACATCAAAAATATAAAAAGATTGGGGTTTCACGAACCTTCTGTTTTCACCACTTTTACCTATTCAAAGACGAACTCTGCAGATTCCTTTTCTCTTTCTCCTGAGAATTTCCTTCTTATAAAACCCTTGCACAAGCTCAATGACAACATCCGTATAAGCAAAAACAACAAACATTTGGTACACACTTCAACTGGAAACTCATCAAAACAAAAGCTTCTGTAAGAGGCAAATGCAAATGATGACAGAAATCTGTCAAAACATACCAGCAGGTAAAGATTGATTTTTCCGAAGACCTTCTGTTGCTCAAATAAAAAAGTGTAGAACTGATGAAAGTTGGGTAACAACTTGGAGAACAAGCACAGGAAAACACAGCTCCATCCGAAGTACTGAGCTTCCTCACGATTTTTTACAATGCAGCACAAAAATCTGTCCCAGGACAACCACTTTTCACAACTCCTCTACTTCACAAAAGTAGTTGAACTTGACACAAAAACCAAAACAAAAAGGATAAGGAGCGGTTATTACAGAGGTAATAACTTCCAAGACTCGACGAAACTCTTGGGTTATCTCCCAACAAGTACTTTTCTTTAATGCCTTTAAGTTAGGCTTGAAACTTCCAAAGATCCTCACATAGGAGATATATATATATATATATATATCTGGAGTGAAAAAGGGCATCAAGAAGCAAATATCCAACACACTTGAGTCTAACCCACTTCCTATACATGGAGGTATCATGATAAAACTAATTGTTGAAACAAAAGGCCACAAGCATAGGAAGACAAAACAGATGCAACTTTAAAGCTTTCAACATAAAACAGGGAAACTTAACATCATTGAGATGCATAAAACCATGTTTCTCTCTCTCATAATAACTTTCAGTAGCACTTTGAATAAAGTTGTCACTGGAAAAAACTTTATCATCAGAATAAGCATACTTACAGTCATCAAAAAGAGGTCCAAGGTCATAGACTGGATCTATAGCATCAAGTTGTTCCATCCTGAAATATTTATTAGGCAAGCTATTTTCACAAGGAGCTTTAGCAAATTTGGAAAAGTTAAACACATAAGACTCTCCATCAAACTTAGTTAAAAAAATTTCCTTCTTACAATCAATAATAGCTCCACAAGTGTTCAAGAAAGGTCTACAAAAAATGATAGGACAAGTTTTGCTAGCTGCTAAATTAAGCACTAGAAAATCAACAGGATATTTAATCTTACCACAGAGAACCTCCACATCTCTTATAATGCCAATGGGGCAAATGGTCTCCTTGTCAGCAAGGTGAATAACCACATCAATGTCCTCAAGCTCACAAGGACCAATCTCATGCATAATTTCCCGGTAAAGCTCATAAGGAATAACACTAGAACTAGCACCAATATCACATAAACCATAGTAGCAATGATCACTAATTTTAACAGAAAGCATAGGAACACTAGCTTTTATAGCCTTACTAGGATGATAGACAATATTAGAAGCGTCTTCACAGAAGACAATATGTTCATCCTCTATATTTCTAGTGACAGTGTCTTTCACAATAGCTACCACGGGTTCATCACTCAAATGCTTACCAGGCTCCATAGTTTCCATTGCACCCTTGTTATTTGCACTAATAATCATAGAATACTCCTTTACCTTAGCTGGGAAAGGCATTTTCTCAACATGGGATTCAGGCATAATATGATTAGTAGTGCAAACTTGAGTACTTCTAACTGGAGCATGATTAACAACATCTTTATAAGGATCATGGTACTTATTCCACTTCTTCTTGGGAATTTCAATGTAAGAGGCGAAAGCCTTAAAATAGCTGGCAATACTTTGGGAATCAAGACCAAACTCATTGCTAATATCACGAAAGCTATCAGTTCCCATACAAGATTTAATGCATTCTTAATCCTAGTTTATACCTGACTTTCTTCCTTTGTCATTCTCCCAAGCTTCAGTGTTATCTTGAATACGGTCTAAGAGATCCCATTTAGCTTCTTACTTCATACTTGTGGATGATCCAACACAAGAAGCATCTAATAAATCTTTATCATGAAGAGAAAGCCTAGCATAAAAGTTATTGAGAATAATATTGTTAGGGAGTTCATCAATAGGACATTTAAGCATTAGTAACTTCAATATCCCCCAAGCTTGATCTGTACTCTCTCCATCAAGAGGCCAAAAGTTATATATAAGACTTCTATCCTTATGGACTTCACTAAGAGGATAAAATTTTAAAGTAAAAGAGAGATGCCATCTCCCCCATTCCATGGATTATCCATTCTTCAGCAGCTTATACCATGCCTCAGCTCTCCCTTTCAAGGATATGGAGAGTAAGTTCCTCTTCACTTGTTCAGTTGTGATACCTGCACACTTAAACAACCCGCATAATTCATGGATATAAAGCAAGTGATCACCAGGATGGACTGTTCCATCCCCAAAATAATAATTATCCATGACATGATTAATAATACTCGCAGGTATCTTAAAAGGATCTATCTCAACAGGTGGTGGTTTATCTACTACCCTTTCAGTGGTAGTAGTTTTCCCAAACAGAAAACCAAGTGGGTTATCCATATTGGAAACAAAGTAACAAGCATTAACAAAAGCAATACTCATAGTGAAAGTTGTAGGGTTCGCAGCATAGAAAACAAAAATTTTCCTACGATGTGAACTATATACCAAGATCTATCTAATAGATACAAACAACGGGCGAATGTCTATCCGTAGAGAACATACCCTTGAAGACCGACAAAGCTTAACGAGTTCAACTCGTGGTTGATGTAGACGATCTCTTGCCGATCTCAAGATCGAGAGGAAATCCTAGCGCCGCAAATCAGCAGCGCATCCGTGCTCGCACACACGTTCGAGGCACCGAGCAACCTCCACCTCCTTGCTCCAGCGATGCAGCGGAAGGAAAACTCTTTCTTGCCGAATAGCCACCGGGAACATGTATCTCGCTAGTCCGAGACCATGGGGGATAAATTCTAGAGGGGGAGAGAGATCCTTCACGAGGAGGTGTGAGAGACAAGTGAGGAGGGGGGCTCCTTTTATAGGAGGAGGGGGGAACCCCAAGGGGGTGGCCGGCGCATGGGGGCTGCCCCCTTGCCCTCCCCTCTTCATGTGGGTGGACACTCCACTCACAAATATCCTTTAAATTCCCTCCACTCAAAAGTCCACTCAAATTTCCATTAAATTTCCACCAAATTTAATGCAAACTCTCATTAAATAAAACTCTTTTATTTTATTCAGAATTTTGTCAATTACTTTAATAACAAACATTCACAAATAACCCCTTGCTAGAATTCTATTTCACATGCATAACCACTTTATGCAATTTCACCCGAAAACCTGTTTCGGTATCTAGTGAAATAAATTCCTGCGCTTGTTCATTCTTTCGGCATGAAACATTTGCTCCAATTGGATGTCGGTGTCTCTTAAGTGTGTCACCCTACGGTTCGTGAATAATGCGGACATGATCGAGACCCCTCTCGGATCAATAATCAGAAGCAGGATCTGGAGACCCATACTGACTCCCACACATTCAACAATGACTTTCTTGTGATCGTCGAAACCTTTTACGCTAGTATATTAATCCCTTTGTTTCACGATATATTACATGTCCGAGATTCGATCATCGGTATCTCCATACCTAGTTTGATCTCGTTACCGACATGCACTCTTTTCTCGTTCCTGTGATATAACATTCTAGTGATCAAATCACTTGCTTGCAAGCTAATCAATGTGATATCACCGAGAGGGCCCAGAGTATATCTATCCGTCATCGGGATGAACAAATTCCACTCTCGATCCATGAGCCTCAACATAACACTTTATTAGTTCTGAATCCATCTTTATAATCACCCTGTTACGGTGTGACGTTTGATGTTATCAAGAAACTCTTCCGGTGTTAGTGATTGACATGATCTCATGGTCTAAGGATTAGGACCACTTCGTAAGTTGTTATAGCAATATAAACTCAATTACTTTGATCATAATGCTATACTTCGGATGAATGTTCATCACACCATTACACTAATGTTGTGATCCCGTTATTAACAACATCCAATGTCCATGATCAGGAAACCTTGATCATCTTGTTAATCAACGAGCTAGTTTATGAGAGAGGCATAACTAGGAACTTTCTATTTGTTTGTTAAACACACATGTATTAATGTTTCCGTATTAATACAATTATAGCCTGCAAAATAAACATCTATCATATACTTGGAATACACATAATAAACACTTTATTATTGCCTCTCAGGGCATATTCCCTTCAGAATTCCCCCGACAGAAATCTATCTGCCGGAGAGATCTTTCTCTCTCGGTGTTTTCCGCCTCCCAGAGGCGGCAGAAGTCTATCTGTGGTCGTCTCCCTGGTGTTAAGGTTCCGTAGGGAAGATATAGGCGAAGGGGCGGAGTCGGAGGCCGAACAGGTGGGCCAAACCCACCCTAGGCGCGGGGTCAGGTGGGCCCGCGCCTAGGGATGTGTGGGCCCCCTATGGTCCCCTTCGCTCCTCCTTCTGGCTTCCTTCGTCTTTCGGTAAAATAATATGTTTCCATATTTTTCTGGTATTTTTCTGATCTTCGCGAAATTGCACCGAAACACCGTCTTTTCCATCAGAATCCAGACTCCGGCAGTCCATCCTCCAGGAATCATCCAACATGCATAAACATATGAAAATCCATAAGTAATACCTCATAATAAGACAAATATCAATAAATAGAGGTAAATTATGATATAGAATGATGATGCAAATTGGGCGTATCCATTGCTTATACAATAATTGCTTATCTTCAAAATTTACTTTACAAGTAATGCCATTTATAAAGAACTTGAAGTGTTATCAATCTTAAGTATACAAGTAAAGTATAAAGTAATATGATTGTGATTAATTGTCATCTATTGACTGAAGCGGAAAAACAAATAACTTTTGAAGAAAATTTTACTTAACTAAGCAGAAGTATTTAAACTTTAAGTTAACCTTATTAGGTGTTCTTTCTAGTTATAGTCTTTTAGTAAGAAAGAATTACTCCATTTGAATAATGATATTAGTAGTATTTGAGACTTATCTACCTTGGTTTTAACTTGGTTAGTTTGGTATTTGGGATGCACTAAGTCTTAATTGAAACATACCAAAGTAAACTATAAAGTTTTTATCTTAATTGTAGACTAAAGTTAACTTTAAAGACATAGATAGACTTAGGTGTATTACTTATGATACTTGTATCTTGTTTAATTTATTTTGTTTCATTAAAGTTATTTAAGAATGGCATTACTTTTATTTGGGTAGTGGTTTCTTAACATTATAAATGTATAATAGGATTTATCTCCTTATAAGGGTGTGGTTATGGTTTGTGAATAAGTAAACAATATTATTAACTAATTATGAATTATCTCTGGATTTAGTCCATTATAAAGTTGTGAGTGAAACAATGATAAAAGATTTTATTGGTTAAAATATCATTCTTGAAGATTTTATATTTGTTAAAGATCTTTTTAGAAGATAAACTACACATGGTTGAAGGATAATTCAATAAAATTGTATTTAAAATGTGTTGGACCAATTTGACTTTATATTATAAATACTTAAGACTAGTATTATTACTTATTAGACTTAAATTGGCAACTTTAGAAATATTAATAAATTTTATTTACCCTTATATGAATTAACAACTCAGGAAATATGTTTAAATTCAAGTTAGTAAAGTATTTAAATTTTTTATTTAATTCAAAAGTGGAATATTATATTTTTAACATGTAGGTATTATATTTGTGATCATTTTGGTATATTCCATTTATTTTTGTGATTTATAAATAATAATATAGGATTTTATAAGATTTATTACTTTATAAATACTTAATAAATAATAAATATTTAATTAAGTGAAATAATAATGCATGATTATAGTTTTAAATTATAGTTCTTATTTTTCTAAGATTTTTGGTCTTTTATTTATATTTTTAACATTTACCATTATTAAAATATGAATTATCAAAGTATTAATACTTATAAAATCTTTATTAAATAATAATTATTTAAATTGTTAACATAATAATGTTTGATAATAGTTTAATGTTATATATTTTATTTTTATGAATTTTTTCATATATTAAACATATTTTTCTGAATTATAAAACAAAAGATACAAGATTTAATTACTTTATTTCAATTTCTGGAATGTTTATATTTGAATTAATATTGTTTTATCAATTTGCTAAACAGACACTGTACCTTTTATACCGCACCTACACCAAGTCCCAGTCACTGACTGGTGGGGTTGCTGACACGACATACGCCACATAAGCCAGGACTTGGTCAAACTGGCTCACTAGGCCTAAGATGATGTCATCGTGACATCACACGATGCTGATCCTCTCAGATCGAAGCTCGATCGGCTGATTGTGTGCTTGCACGCGGCCAAGGCTGGGTTTGTTGGAAAGAGGCCGCGATGGGGATCCTAATAGTGGCGACGCCGCTAATTTTTGGTCACCGGAGCACTGGGTATGACGGTGGTCGACGGCGAAGCTTGCGGGCTAGTGCGGCGGGAAGCAACCAGGGAACGGGAGAGCAAGGGAGATGGTCTACGAGGACGGTGGACACACCCTGATGCGGTCGGTGGCGACGGCGAGGTTGGAGGAAGTCTGTGGTGGCGGCGATTGACGATGAACGGCCGTGACTGGCGGTGGAGATGAGGTGTCGATTGGATCGACAGAGGGCTCTCCGGCTTCCATGAGAAGGGGCAAACGACGCAGAAGGTCACGACGCATCTGGTAGTCACCTCTGCGGATCAAGGGGAGGTCGGAGATGGTGAGAAGCTTCTACACCGGTGGCTAGGGTTTGCTGGCTGGAACTCAAGAGGAAGAAAGAGATGTAAAATGGCATGCTAGGGTTTTCTCGGCGGCGTCCAGGGCTTCTTGTAGACGACCGGGAGCGGTGGCGCGGATCTTGGCGCGGCCAGACGGCGGGGTGGCCACCAGCGATGTGCTTCGCCGCATCGGGAGGTCGACATCGCAAGGAGGAAGACGACAGATTCCCCGAAGGGGTATGGGACAATACTGGGCTGCGATTGGGCCAGGTGGGCCGTAGCGAAGTGGAAGAAAAAGCTGGTTCCTGATACTCGTGGGCGGTAGATAGGTCGAGGAGAACACTGGGCTGGCCTGCTGCTCGGGCCAGGTTCCTTTTTTTCTTTCTATTTCCTTTTATATTTTCTGTTTTGTTTTCATATTTGTATATTACTCATTTGTTTGAAATTTTCTTTATAAAATTTATTTGTTAAATAGTTGCAGCAATAATGAATGGTATTTGAAGTCATTTTGTGAGATTTTATTACATATTGTTATCATTTCTTTATTTTCTTTATATATATACTTTTCCTTTTAATATTTGTAGGGTCTTTTCATATGAAGTTAATTTGTCTAATATCCATAAACTTATTAAAAATGCATTACTATTAACTCATGAGATTTGATTCTTATTAACTTATAATATTAAAGAAACTTTTATATATAGTGATCCTTCATGATTATTTGATACACAAAGTTCTAGGGAACTAATATGGTTAATATTATTCCCATGAATTTAGGAAATAGCAATGTATATATTTTATTATAATTAACATAGGAGTTAGGATTTGAATTGTAAATTCTTACCCTAGGGTTTAGGGTACTTAATATACTTATATTCTTTTGTTGATATGAGTAAATATTAATGATTAGACATATTGTCTTTATGTTTGTGATCTTTAATGATATCACCCTTTATAATAGAAATTTATTCTCTAGAATGTCTTATGGAAAGTGATTGATAAAGATACTCCTAAGCACATATGGTTATGGTTATTGGGAATGACAAATTTGTGCTTAAGTGATTTACTATAGGAAAATATTCCTATAAAGCATTATGGAAATAAGATGATTGATCAAATATATGAAATGGATATTATGTTTGGTTAAAGATTTAAAGTTGAGTGTTTACCCAGAATTCCTATCTTCCATATTTCATAATTCTTGACTTCTAATTAAGGAATTCCTTTCCTAGATATATTACTTCTTCCTATCCATCATCATTCGTTAATCATGATGAGCTTTACTTCACAAGAATCTTCTTATACACCTTTTATTCTTCTAAATCTATTTATAAATGCAATGAGCTTAACACTAAAGCTTTCATAATCTTCTCATATCCATACTTGGGTATATCAACTACTCTACTGCTGATAACCTCCAATCCAACAAGTAGTTACTTCTAACTCCATTCACACTCTTCCTTAGTTATCCACCACAAATAATTCTCCAGTAGATGTATATATCAAACTAATCTCCTCAAAACCTTACTATCCTTTAAGAGGAATAACACTACTTCAATAACTCCATACTACACTAGCTTTAGCTTAATCATACTATCTTATATTTACTTTACTCTAGTAACTCATACTCCAACCTCACATTATATTAATGTGTCTTGTAATGACTACTCCAGTGATAACTTATTTATACTAGGGTTTGATCATGTTATATCCACCAATGTCACTTATACATGATATAAGCATTCAATCTTGGTGACTAAAGCATGGTCATTATAATTCTTTAATCATTTATGGCTTAAGTTTCAGGGTTGGCTAATCAAGGTCTCATCAATTCAACATTACAGTTGTATTAAAATTATCTTCTTAGTATCTCTATTGGATTAAGGAATGTTATTCATGGACTATGCTTTCTTAATTCAATAGGATTACTCCTTGGTATCTATCTTCAATGTTCATCCTAATAATCCTATTTGTTACCATATAATTGTATATTCCATATAACTCTTCTATCCATTTAGGAGCGAGTTAAATCCTTCAGTTACCATATTCATTTGATTCCTTAAATCACTCCCATCCTATAGATGATATCCAAAACTAGCATTACTACTTACCTCATCTTACTTCCTTCTCAAAAGAATTTAAGTGAATGCCCAGATAAGAACAAGAGTTGATAGATCAAGAATTGATAGTTTAAGAATTTAGGAATCAATGGTTGATTACTCAACATGGATGAACAATGGATATTAGAATAAGGTTCAAGAGAGATGATACAGATTAATATGGAAAGAAAGATGTGTGGTGAATGGTATTTGAATTGGTTTTCTTCTTACTCCATATAACTAAAAAGTTAGGGTTAAGTATTACCATGACACTAATTGGTAGGAATAGATAAGAATAAGATAGGTCAGGATTAGTTATTACATTCTTGTTACTTGAATTATATTCGTAGCTTGGTATTCATGAGTTATTGTAATGAATACTATGTGATAATTACTTAAGGATCAAGTATTAATCATTAAGCAATGTATTAGGGTTTAATTATATTACATTTGATCTACCGTTAGATCAAATGTCCTTTACACAAAGATAAGGTTTTAGCAAAGGTCATATTGAAACTTATCGCAGTCAACTTAATGATCTACTTCAATTCTATCAAGTTGAGAGAAGTTTCAATCACTTTGACAAGTATTGTTTAAAATCGTGAAAATTATTCGGATTTTCTATGCATGAATGCAATGCACACATCTATTTTTAGCTTAATTCGAAGTTCTAATGCTGGGATGTTACACATAATAGGTATCTCAGTCAAAAAAACTCTATCCGAAGTACAATTAAAGCCAATTGATTCGCCTTTCTAGAAAGGAATCATGCAGATGAAGGATAAGATCTTTTGTAGGGGTTACTTAAAAGTGGGAGATGGCTCCACTACGAGGTTTTGGGTAGATACAACACATTTCTCGCAAATGAGTATCCATCTTTATATAATATTGTGAAACATAATTTTTTTATAGTTTCTAATGTTTTAGTTAACGTACCACTGAATATTGGATTTAGATGGGTACTAAATGATAATAAGTGGACAGTCTGGTTACACTTATGCCAAAAGTTAATAATGGTATAGTTATCTAGGGAACCATATAGATCTGTGTGGAAATTAACGACCTCGGAAATTTTTCAGTGAAATCTATGTATGAGGACCTTCTGAATGATCATAAGCCTTTTGTTCAAAACTACTTATGAAATTTAAAGGTCACAATAATGATTAAAATTTTCATGTGGTGTCTTAATAATATTTTTTTGCTCATGAAAGATAATTTAGTAAAAAGAAATTGGTTTGGGCGTACAAAATGTTGTATTTGTGGAGCACAAGAAACAACTAAACATTTATTTTTATCATGTCCTTTTGCTACTCTCATTTGACACATAGTGAACTTCGTTTATGATCTTCCACCCCCAACTAGTATCACAAATATGTTTGAATATTGGTTGAATGATGTAGATAAACTTTCTAAGTCTCAAATTCATATTGGGTTTCAGCCTTGCGTTGGTCAATTTTGATATGTCGAAATGAAATAGTCTTTAATAGAATGAGGAATTTCAACTTTTTACAGGTTATCCATATGATTGGCTCATTGGATGCATCTACGGGCATACCTTCTTCTGCTGGAGCAGCGGGATGCTATGGGCGTACCTTCTTCTGCCCAGAGCATAATGGTCGCTCAACAGGATATCTCCTCCTGGACTTAGCTGCTCGCAACATATTAATCAACTACAGGATATATAGTTGATTTTTGTCTTTTACCTTTTGGCTGATTCTTGTCTCAACCTTAAGTGACCCATGATTTGTAATAATGATGATTGATACTATTCTACAATAAAAGTCTGTGTGCGCCAATTGATGCAGAAGCTGGGTTATATCCCCTTTTCTGGAAAAGGTGGTCCAAGGACATATTTATAATTTTTATTAGTTTTTAGGCTCTTTATACTACTATAGATGATTATTAATACTCCATCCATCCCGGTTTAAAGCAAACATATAGAAGATCTCTAGTCCCTAGGCATCTTCTGATTGGAACTAATTTGGCTCTATTAATTCTTTTGATTGACTCTTCCTATAAAATTAGATGCTTATGTGAAGAGGTGGAGGTGTCTTGTTGCATGATTTTAAATATTAACCCGGAATAGAGGGAGTAGATCGGTTTTATCAACTCTCGATCAGTTGTATATAGAATAAAGTCGATTCCTCAACACGTGAGAGACAACTTTTGCCAGCCTATCCGATCGAGTTGTTGGCTTGCTTGGGTTCTTTTCCTGACATGGACTCAACTTTACTTTACTTAGCAGGTTCGGTCTTTATTGAGTAATAAGGGGTGTATAAATTACGTCGCATTGTCATCTGGCAGTGGAGGACTAATTCATCTCCCAAAAGCAATACCTCTCTTCTCTCGTTCCACTTCAATTTTGCTGGTCTTCATTTAAATTTGCTTGCACAAAATTAGAATCTATTCCTTCCGTTTTAAAATATAATATGTTTTTATCTTTGTGAAGCAAATGTATCTAGAGTTTTTTAGTATATAGGTTCACTCAGCATTGGAGTGAATTCTTTTAGTACGTAGCTACACTCAGCATTGGAGTGAATCTATACACTAAAAAAATTGTTTACATACATATTTCTTCACAAACCTAAAACATCTTATATTTTAAAACAGAGGAAGTAGGTGGTAAATGGGCATATGTATGTCAATTTAAAACTCGTCTCTCTATTCTATCCATACTGTTATTTTTTTTAATTTGGCGTGTGCATGCACTTAAACTTTCATTAAGTTACATTGCAAAGTTCAGTTATCTATTAGAATAAAAAAGGACTAGCTCTAGATCAATTGGGTAAATAAAGCCGATTCCTTGACATGTGAGACAACTTTTGCCAGACTAATAATCGAGCTGTTGGGGTCTTTTCTCTTCCTTATCCTAACGTGGATTCTTTACTTGAGTTAGCAGGTTTGGTCTTTATTGAGCAGCGGGTGTATAAATCACGTAGCATTGTCATCCGGCAGTGGAGGTCTAATTATTCTCCCCAACGCAACTCTCGTCTCTCCTTCCACTTCATTTGCTGGTCTTCCTCTAGCTGCAGCCGGTGGATAATCGTTCGCCTGAAGTTGGTTTGTCCCTTGTCGGACAATTCGTTCGATGTAAGCTCTACTTCTCATTTTACCTTATATATACTAGCACGGCAGACTTTTGGAAATGGGAGAACATCATCTTTAATGTATAAAAAATGTTGCAAAATAAATTTATATCTTCCTAAATATTTGTAGTATTATGCAATAATATATTTCTATTGTCACCGAAATTTTATGATAAAACGACTATCACCTTCTTTAATTAATTCGTGAACTACTAATTATTGTGTTATTTGCAAATAAACACCACAATAATGTTAGTATGTTCTGTTCTATCAGCGACATTGCAATAGTGCCTACATATAAAGTTTAGATACGTACTCCCTCTGACTCATATTACTTATCTCAGAAATAGATGTATCTAGACATGTTTTAGTGCTAGATACATCCATTTCTGCGACAAGTAATATGGATATGAGGAAGTACTAAACTTGCATGCATTGCATTACTATGTAGAATTTTGAGTTGTCCCTAGATGTATACCTAAGGATATCTATATTTTATGGCCCATTTATAATTAGATTCCACCATACCTACGACTACATATTTAGATAAAGTTATGAGATCTGTAATTTGCGGATTAAGGGACTGCTACATCAATGTGATATTTATGTACGGTATGAAGATGTATCAAGATGGTCCATTAATTAGGTAACACAATATTCATCTGAAAATTGTCGGACAATGTTTAGAAACATATACGAAGCATGTTCTACCATGTCAATGGGTGAGTTTTTCTTCTTTATTTGATAGTTTTTCAGCTGGATCATCATTTTTCTTGTAGGTCATGTATGTTTTTAATGTACATTGATAGGGTTTGTTAGATTGTGAGCACATAACTTCAGATGAAAAATAGCATGGGTGACAACACGCAAACTTTACGAGTATTTACCCAAGTGCTTATAGACCCATTTAAAATTTTCAAGATAATCCTTAGAATAAAAGGACACAAAAAATTACTTGGCAAAGAGGACACACCAAAAGAATTCATTAGCATGCATACCACTTAACCATTGATGTATTATTGTATTTATTCTCAACTTATCTAGACGTCTCTTCCTCCCATTTACTCCATGCATTCTAAAATGCACAACATCTTTAGACATGGATATAATCTCCAAGGTGTAGTTTTTTCGCTTTCGTATTGTATGAGCATGTTTCTAAGAGACTAAAAATTATGAAAGAATTTTCATGACAAATATGATGATTCCAAGTCTTTTTTATGAATATATGTTCACATATAGATGGTCGAAGTGAAAGTTAGAGAAGCATTATTGAGTTTATATTTTTCTTTAATTTATTCATTTGCTTCTATGCCCCATTGTTCAATCCAAACATTCTACACTCTTGGTCACATTTAAACGTTGTGTTGGGTAAGATTGTACACATGTTAGCAGGACATAGTGCCAACATATATTCATCTTTAATAATCTCTGGTTTTGCTATTCGTGACCAAACTCTTCTTAGTAGTGTCAACGTATCACCGCAATGTTTTATTACGATCTCATGATTCATAAATTTCTGTTCAAGTGGTTAAGCTTGAAATGTTTTCCCCAATTATCGACAATTTCCATTCATTTTAAACAGAGTGCAAAGTGATATATAGGTTTGTTAGATTTATATTTCAATACAACACAAAAACCTCTTTAAAAATAATTTTATATTAGATAATATATTAATATCAGACGATACCAATTACACCAGACCTCTACAACAACACAATGTCAAGAGAAATCGAGACAGTGCCGATGCACATCCTCACCCCGCCGCCCTCCTCCTCGACCTCATCTCGTGGTAGTTGCCATTTAGCTTAGCCTCCTCTCTCTCTATATATGTTGACACCTCATCCTCTCCTCCCACACTGGCCTCCATGCCATGAGTATCCTCCTCCTTAGTGCCAGATCTGGTTAAGGAGGAGAGTAGGTGGCCATGTATCCTCCGACACTGTGCCACGTCGTCTCACTATGTTTTTGTGAGATAGGAAGATCGACCGTGCAGCCGCCATTTCATCTAGATAGGGGGAGAGGGTGCAAGAGGAAGAGATAAAATGATAGGGTTTTGTGAGTTACACTAGCTTATACAATGCCCATGCACAACGGACATACAAGTAGAGGAGCAATGTGCCATACATCATACAATGGCGCAAAAAAATCAGTCATGATGTGGTCGACCATATTGGACATGGGTGTTAGTGCCCAACATGTGCTACGTGGCTCACGTCGAATATTGGCCTTTTTGGCTTACCACCACACACACGGGCCTCCTTCTTTTCCACGGGCTCTTCAACTGGTACCCATACTAAGATAAGATGAAGCACATATGCCTAGAGTATCAAACAGATAGTGGCACAACCATGGCGATGGAGGTGGTGCTAGGGCATCAAACATATTGCTCCTTTTTGACATTAAGGTTGGTAGGTTTCTTCTCGCGTCTTTTTTATGTTTATCTTTTCTATCAAGTGATCGGATACAGAACGGTAACACATGTGGGAGTTCATTGATAAATTCATCGGTTGGAAACAATTAATAGTAGTGACGTATAAAATTCAAGGGTTGCATTTACTTTGTGGGATTTTTAGATGTGCATTTTTTTGTTTACTCGTTTTATACTTCTAATAATAATAGATCACATGCATAGAAAGAGCGCACTTTGTATGCATGTTGTTGTACTTAATCATGTAGAACCTCACACCAGCATACATAGTAGGTATATATTTATTCTCATTGAAAATACATACATATATATAATGAGAATAAACTTGGAAACATTGATATTTAATCATTTTCATGGCTTTTTTTTTCAGTGGATAGATAATTAATGGCAGGAGGAATAGAGGTGTTAGTGGTGTTTTGGAGAGAATGGGGTATCCAAGCGCTGTGCTGCTAAGCTTCACACTAC
This sequence comes from Avena atlantica, assembly GCA_910589765.1. Taxonomy (NCBI): domain Eukaryota; kingdom Viridiplantae; phylum Streptophyta; class Magnoliopsida; order Poales; family Poaceae; genus Avena; species Avena atlantica. Next base: position 480,789,008 of record OU342735.1, on the reverse strand, counting down.
AGGTCATTCTCCTCATCACAGCTGAGATCCGTCATCGCAAAGACTCTGGTGTTCTAAGAGCCATCATTTGGTCAGCGTACCTCCTGGCCGATACGACAGCGATATACGCTCTAGGCCACATGTCCGTGAACATCAGCAAGTGGTTGCCTGAGCACCAGCTGATGGCTTTTGGGCACCGTTCCTGCTGCTGCCCTTGGCGGCCAGGACAACATCACAGCCTACTCCATCGAAGACAAACGGCTGTGGCTACGGCATCTGCAGACATTTGTGGTGCAAGTATTGGCAGCTGCCTATATCCTCTATGAGTCCTCCATCGTGGCTCGCCGGACCTTGCTCCGTCCGGCTGCCATCCTCATGTTTGTGGTAGGTGTTATAAAGTACGGGGAGAGAGAGAGTATGGGCGCTCAGTTGCGCTAGCAGTAGTAACCTATCCGGCAAGAATTACCAGAGTTTTGGCAGGGTGCATATCGAAGATAGATTTGTGCTCTACATACTTGGTAGTCTTGATCATAAAAACGTAATGCTTGTAGCTCACCGGCTATTAAACAATCCCGTTACATTTGTTCAAGGGTCCGTTGCCTCTTCTAGAACTTGACAATGATCTCAAGGGAAGTTATAGTTGGAGTTAATGTACCGGGCAGCCGAGATGCAGCTCTCGCTCATGTACGGGATCTTCTACAGCAAGGCCCCAGTGATCCACACTTGGTATGGGAAGTGCATCGTGTCATCTCCCTGATGGCCACCATCACCGCTGCATTACTGGTGTTCCGTCAATTCAGTGAGGAAGATGGTTACAGCTGGTGCAGCCGAGCGGATGTCCGTGTCACCTATGTTTTGCTTGCTGGCGCCATCATCCTAGAGGTCATATCATTGCTGGGAGCCATGTTCTCTAGCTGGGCTGAAGCGAGCATCACATCCCGGTCGATAACCATTTTATTGTCATGTTCCTTTCACTTGTGGTTTCTCTGCCCGCAATCTCGTGAAACGTGCAATGCGGAAGGCAGGGATGCCATTAAGGTATTGGTCGGGATCCATGGGGCAACACAACTTTATCCACCTGTGCACCCAGAGCAAAGTCAGTCGAAGCAGCAAAGTCGCAAGATGGATGGGGCGCGAGGACTGGTGGAACACACTGGTCTACACATCATCCACCCTTGTCCCGCAAACTTCAGCCAGCTGCTTGAGAATCAACTGGTGCAAAGCAAGGGCGCTAACGGCGACAGCCGGGATCACATCATCAACTCACGGGGTCAGGCAGCGCTGAAGGCGGACGGGATGGCACGACGAATGGCCTGGAGTGTGGACATCCAGTTGGAAGAGAGCATCCTCGTTGGCATCTCGCCACTCATGTCTACCTTAGTGGTACGGTGAGAACACTCGGCGAGCCGGTCGTCGAACCTTGCTAACACGATCCAAGTGCTCTCCAATACATTGTTTTCCTGCTTGCCGCACGTCCCTACATGCTGCCTGACAATGCTAGTCGCCAGAGGTATGTGGAATTGTGCGACAAGGTGATCAATCATCTGGAATATAGCTCGGCTGAGGATCTGGTCAGGTTAATACGGGAGAACGGGGAAAGGCTCAACACTTCTGGCCCTTCGCCTGAGCTCGAGAGGAGATCAGAAGGGGATTAACATTCGACGACAGAGCATCTCAGCTTGGCGCAAAGCTGATCATCAAGGGGTTAGACACAGCCGATGACAGCTAGATCTCATCTCCAAGTGTGGATGGAGATCCTGTGCTACGTGAGCTACCGGTGCAGACAGAGTCCCATGCCAGACAGCTCAGCGATGGAGGAGAGATCATGACCATCGTTGCTATTCTGATGGAATACATGAGAACGGGTTTCCTCAAGGACATTGGACTCGATGGATTTATGTAGTAGAGTATGCCCAGTCTAAAATCTGAAACACGTAGAGTATATATGCCGGTCAAAGAAATGAAACTTTGTAACATTATTGTATGCATGTAAATGGGAATGCTAATTGGAAACACATTTGTTCCCCAACAGTATTTTATTTTGCGAAATCACATGGGATATCTATGTACTACTACTTTTAATGGTTCAATCTCAAAGTCTCCACAGCACAACTATATGTCTTTCTTTCTTCTTTTTTGTCAAGGTAGTTAGAAATGTGAAGCAATATTCTTGATATATAAAGCAGATCCAATCCATAATTTTTTCTTTGCATGGTAACTTCTATGTAACAAATAGCAACCATTTTTCCTGCGGTAGCGCTGTTTTGACATAAAAACAACAATAGGCAAGATCCCAAAGTGTGTGGTTTTCAATTTTTTTATTCCCTCCGATCCATATTATTTGGTCTCATCTTTGTCTGGATATGAATGCATCTACTGTAAATACTTAACTAGACTTATATGAATTTAGATAAATTGAGACGATTAATATGAACCGGAGGGAGTATACAAAATTAATGGGAGTATTCATACGTAAACAGTAGATAGTTACCCCTATGGTATCGACAATAATTTCCCGTGGAATCACTTGCTTCAGATTGGGTTGACGTGTGTGTGTAGCATTTTAGGTTTTAGGTTGCTTACCACGATTCATCAGCGCACACTCATTGACGAAAAGATTTGCAAACTTTTAGTTTATGGGAGTGTCACAGGGTTTTAGGTTGCTTACCCAAAAGGTTGCCTCTTGTTTTGGAAACAGTATGCGGATGACAATTACTGTAACAAGTGTGGGGCCAATAGGTATCATGAGGTACAGGGAGACGATGGTCAGATGACGCAGACAAAATTCGCCATGAAGATTCTTCGTTATCTTCCATTCATAAAAGAATCCAGCGGCTTTACATGACCAAGGAGTCGGCCACACAGATGACGTGGCACAAAACGGGGAAGAGATACGAGGATGAGCAAGACGGGTAAAAGATGGGACATCCATCTGATGGTAATGTAGGGTTTGCAGCATAGAAAACAAAAATTTTCCTACGATGTGAACTATGTACCAAGATCTATCTACTAGATACAAACAACGGGGGATGTATATCCGTAGAGAACATACCCTTAAAGACCGACAAAGCTTAACGAGTTCAAACTCGTGGTTGATGTAGACGATCTCTTGCCGATCTCAAGATCGAGAGGAAGTCCTAGCGCCGCAAATCAGCAGCGCATCCGTGCTCGCACACACGTTCGAGGCACCGAGCAACCTCCGCCTCCTCGCTCCAGCGATGCAGCGGAAGCACAACTCTTTCTTGCCGAATAGCCACCGGGAACATGTATCTCGCTATTCCGAGACCATGGGGGATAAATTCTAGAGGGGGAGAGAGATCCTTCACGAGGAGGTGTGAGAGACAAGTGAGGAGGGGTGCTCCTTTTATAGGAGGAGGGGGGAACCCCAAGGGGGTGTCCGGCGCATGGGGCTGCCCCCTTGCCCTCCCCTCTTCATGTGGGTGGACACTCCACTCACAAATCTCCTTTAAATTCCCTCCACTCAAAATTCCACTCAAATTCCCATTAAATTTCACCAAATTTAATGCAAACTCTCATTAAATAAAACTCTTTTATTTTATTCAGAATTTTGTCAATTACTTTAATGACAAACATTCACAAATAACCCCTTGCTAGAATTCCATTTCACATGCATAACCACTTTATGCAATTTCACCCGAAAACCTGTTTCGGTATCTAGTGAAATAAATTCCTGCGCTTGTTCATTCTTTCGGCATGAACTTTTGCTCCAATTGGATGTCGGTGTCTCTTAAGTGTGTCACCCTACGGTTCGTGAATAATGCGGACATGATCGAGACCCCTCTCGGACCAATAATCAGAAGCGGGGTCTGGAGACCCATACTGACTCCCACACATTCAACGATGACTTTCTTGTGATCGTCGGAACCTTTTACGCTAGTATCGTATCCCTTTTTGTTCACAATATATTACATGTCCGAGATTCTATCATCGGTATCTCCATACTTAGTTTGATCTCGTTACCGACATGCACTCTTTTCTCGTTCCCGTGATATAACATTCTAGTGATCAAATCACTTGCTTGCAAGCTAACCAATGTGAATCACCGAGAGGGCCCAGAGTATATCTATCGTCATCGGGATGAACAAATTCCACTCTCAATCCATGAGCCTCAACATAACACTTTATTAGTTCCGAATCCATCTTTATAATCACCCTGTTACGGTGTGACATTTGATGTTATCAAGAAACTCTTCCGGTGTTAGTGATTGACATGATCTCATGGTCTAAGGATTAGGATCACTTCGTAAGTTGTTATAGCAATATAAACTCAATGACTTTGATCGTAATGCTATACTTCGGATGAATGTTCATCACACCATTACACTAATGTTGTGATCCCGTTATTAACAACATCCAATGTCCATGATCAGGAAACCTTGATCATCTTGTTAATCAACGAGCTAGTTTTGAGAGAGGCATAACTAGGAACTTTATGTTGTTTATTAAACACATATGTATTAATGTTTCCGTATTAATACAATTATAGCATGCAAATAAACATCTATCATATACTTGGAATACACATAATACACTTATATTGCCTCTCAGGGCATATTCCCTTCAGGTAAGGCATGGAAGAACTTTGATAGAGACCACCCCGATGAGGCAGGAGAGGCTCGGAACGTCAGAATTGCTATAGCAACAGATGGATTCAATCCATATGGTATGTCGACCGCCTCGTATAGCTGCTGGCTCGTGTTTGTTATTCCGCTCAATCTCCCTCCTGGAGCCCTAATGCAAAGGAAGACCATATTCCTGTCGCTGATCATTCCAGGGCCTGAATACCCGGGGAAGAATTTGAGTGTGTACATGCAACCGCTTGTGGAAGATCTGAACCACTCTTGGCACCAGGACGTTGACATACGACCGTGCATCAAAGACAAACTTCTACATGAAAGTTTGGTTCCACTATTCCATGCACGACATGCCTGGGTACGTCCTATTCTGCGGATGGTGTACAGCTGGTAAGTGGCCATGTCCAGTGTGCAGGCATCTACTTGAGTTCCTTTGGCTAAAGGCGGGTACGGGGGACAATTATTCCGCATTTGACACGCATCGACCATACCTCAAAGGAGACCATCCGTTCAGACAAGACAAAAAGAACTTCATCAAGGGCAAAGTTGTGCTTGAAGAAAAAGAGATACCAACGTTCGATCGTGTTGCCGTTGATGCCGAGTTACGTGCTCTCGTGCGTACCGAGTCCGGTTTCCCAAAGTTTGAGGGATATGGGCTAAACGCACAAGGCATTCACTGGTTTTCATCTGGAGGTGGAAGACCCTAGGGCAAGGAGACCGACGAGAGAGCGGTGTCGTAGGGGCGTGGCAGGAGCACGACCGTTTCAAGATTCTCGATAGGGTGATCCCGCGAGTAATCCTGCTTTGACCTCACGCAGATCAAGGCTACCCTCACCACCGATGACCCCGCTATCCCGCCTTATGGCCTTAGATCAGCGAACGACGATGTAAGTTTTTCTCATTTCCATCATCTTTCCGAAATCATTCATGAGTGGCAAGTTGACGAGATTCATTGTTTATGAAATTGTAGCCTGCTTTGACGTGGCCTCAAGGCCGCTTTTGCGGAACACTTTGGTGACGCTCGAGACGTGGTCCCAGACCCGAGCGGCCTATGAGGAGTGGGCAAGTTCGCGATGATGTAAGTTTCCACCTTTATTTTTGCAAAATATGACAAGTCTCGCATTACAATTAAATCTTTATTTCTGCATGCCTCACATCTAGAAAGGAATCATGCAGATGAAGGATAAGATCTTTTGTAGGGGTTACTTAAAAGTGGGAGATGGCTCCACTACGAGGTTTTGGGTAGATACAACACATTTCTCGCAAATGAGTATCCATCTTTATATAATATTGTGAAACATAATTTTTTTATAGTTTCTAATGTTTTAGTTAACGTACCACTGAATATTGGATTTAGATGGGTACTAAATGATAATAAGTGGACAGTCTGGTTACACTTATGCCAAAAGTTAATAATGGTATAGTTATCTAGGGAACCATATAGATCTGTGTGGAAATTAACGACCTCGGAAATTTTCAGTGAAATCTATGTATGAGGACCTTCTGAATGATCATAAGCCTTTTGTTCAAAACTACTTATGAAATTTAAAGGTCACAATAATGATTAAAATTTTCATGTGGTGTCTTAATAATATTTTTTTGCTCATGAAAGATAATTTAGTAAAAAGAAATTGGTTTGGGCGTACAAAATGTTGTATTTGTGGAGCACAAGAAACAACTAAACATTTATTTTTATCATGTCCTTTTGCTACTCTCATTTGGCACATAGTGAACTTCGTTTATGATCTTCCACCCCCAACTAGTATCACAAATATGTTTGAATATTGGTTGAATGATGTAGATAAACTTTCTAAGTCTCAAATTCATATTGGGTTTCAGCCTTGCGTTGGTCAATTTTGATATGTCGAAATGAAATAGTCTTTAATAGAATGAGGAATTTCAACTTTTTACAGGTTATCCATATGATTGGCTCATTGGATGCATCTACGGGCATACCTTCTTCTGCTGGAGCAGCGGGATGCTATGGGCGTACCTTCTTCTGCCCAGATCATAATGGTCGCTCAACAGGATATCTCCTCCTGGACTTAGCTGCTCGCAACATATTAATCAACTACAGGATATATAGTTGATTTTTGTCTTTTACCTTTTGGCTGATTCTTGTCTCAACCTTAAGTGACCCATGATTTGTAATAATGATGATTGATACTATTCTACAATAAAAGTCTGTGTGCGCCAATTGATGCAGAAGCTGGGTTATATCCCCTTTTCTGGAAAAGGTGGTCCAAGGACATATTTATAATTTTATTAGTTTTTAGGCTCTTTATACTACTATAGATGATTATTAATACTCCATCCATCCCGGTTTAAAGCAAACATATAGAAGATCTCTAGTCCCTAGGCATCTTCTGATTGGAACTAATTTGGCTCTATTAATTCTTTTGATTGACTCTTCCTATAAAATTAGATGCTTATGTGAAGAGGTGGAGGTGTCTTGTTGCATGATTTTAAATATTAACCCGGAATAGAGGGAGTAGATCGGTTTTATCAACTCTCGATCAGTTGTATATAGAATAAAGTCGATTCCTCAACACGTGAGAGACAACTTTTGCCAGCCTATCCGATCGAGTTGTTGGCTTGCTTGGGTTCTTTTCCTGACATGGACTCAACTTTACTTTACTTAGCAGGTTCGGTCTTTATTGAGTAATAAGGGGTGTATAAATTACGTCGCATTGTCATCTGGCAGTGGAGGACTAATTCATCTCCCAAAAGCAATACCTCTCTTCTCTCGTTCCACTTCAATTTTGCTGGTCTTCATTTAAATTTGCTTGCACAAAATTAGAATCTATTCCTTCCGTTTTAAAATATAATATGTTTTATCTTTGTGAAGCAAATGTATCTAGAGTTTTTTAGTATATAGGTTCACTCAGCATTGGAGTGAATTCTTTTAGTACGTAGCTACACTCAGCATTGGAGTGAATCTATACACTAAAAAAATTGTTTACATACATATTTCTTCACAAACCTAAAACATCTTATATTTTAAAACAGAGGAAGTAGGTGGTAAATGGGCATATGTATGTCAATTTAAAACTCGTCTCTCTATTCTATCCATACTGTTATTTTTTTTTAATTTGGCGTGTGCATGCACTTATACTTTCATTAAGTTACATTGCAAAGTTCAGTTATCTATTAGAATAAAAAAGGACTAGCTCTAGATCAATTGGGTAAAATAAAGCCGATTCCTTGACATGTGAGACAACTTTTGCCAGACTAATAATCGAGCTGTTGGGGGTCTTTTCTCTTCCTTTATCCTAACGTGGATTCTTTACTTGAGTTAGCAGGTTTGGTCTTTATTGAGCAGCGGGTGTATAAATCACGTAGCATTGTCATCCGGCAGTGGAGGTCTAATTATTCTCCCCAACGCAACTCTCGTCTCTCCTTCCACTTCATTTTGCTGGTCTTCCTCTAGCTGCAGCCGGTGGATAATCGTTCGCCTGAAGTTGGTTTGTCCCTTGTCGGACAATTCGTTCGATGTAAGCTCTACTTCTCATTTTACCTTATATATACTAGCACGGCAGACTTTTGGAAATGGGAGAACATCATCTTTAATGTATAAAAAATGTTGCAAATTAAATTTATATCTTCCTAAATATTTGTAGTATTATGCAATAATATATTTCTATTGTCACCGAAATTTTATGATAAAACGACTATCACCTTCTTTAATTAATTCGTGAACTACTAATTATTGTGTTATTTGCAAATAAACACCACAATAATGTTAGTATGTTCTGTTCTATCAGCGACATTGCAATAGTGCCTACATATAAAGTTTAGATACGTACTCCCTCTGACTCATATTACTTATCTCAGAAATAGATGTATCTAGACATGTTTTAGTGCTAGATACATCCATTTCTGCGACAAGTAATATGGATATGAGGAAGTACTAAACTTGCATGCATTGCATTACTATGTAGAATTTTGAGTTGTCCCTAGATGTATACCTAAGGATATCTATATTTTATGGCCCATTTATAATTAGATTCCACCATACCTACGACTACATATTTAGATAAAGTTATGAGATCTGTAATTTGCGGATTAAGGGGACTGCTACATCAATGTGATATTTATGTACGGTATGAAGATGTATCAAGATGGTCCATTAATTAGGTAACACAATATTCATCTGAAAATTGTCGGACAATGTTTAGAAACATATACGAAGCATGTTCTACCATGTCAATGGGTGAGTTTTTCTTCTTTATTTGATAGTTTTTCAGCTGGATCATCATTTTTCTTGTAGGTCATGTATGTTTTTAATGTACATTGATAGGGTTTGTTAGATTGTGAGCACATAACTTCAGATGAAAAATAGCATGGGTGACAACACGCAAACTTTACGAGTATTTACCCAAGTGCTTATAGACCCATTTAAAATTTTCAAGATAATCCTTAGAATAAAAGGACACAAAAATTACTTGGCAAAGAGGACACACCAAAAGAATTCATTAGCATGCATACCACTTAACCATTGATGTATTATTGTATTTATTCTCAACTTATCTAGACGTCTCTTCCTCCCATTTACTCCATGCATTCTAAAATGCACAACATCTTTAGACATGGATATAATCTCCAAGGTGTAGTTTTGGCTTTCGTATTGTATATGAGCATGTTTCTAAGAGACTAAAAATTATGAAAGAATTTTCATGACAAATATGATGATTCCAAGTCTTTTTTATGAATATATGTTCACATATAGATGGTCGAAGTGAAAGTTAGAGAAGCATTATTGAGTTTATATTTTTCTTTAATTTATTCATTTGCTTCTATGCCCCATTGTTCAATCCAAACATTCTACACTCTTGGTCACATTTAAACGTTGTGTTGGGTAAGATTGTACACATGTTAGCAGGACATAGTGCCAACATATATTCATCTTTAATAATCTCTGGTTTTGCTATTCGTGACCAAACTCTTCTTAGTAGTGTCAACGTATCACCGCAATGTTTTATTACGATCTCATGATTCATAAATTTCTGTTCCAAGTGGTTAAGCTTGAAATGTTTTCCCCAATTATCGACAATTTCCATTCATTTTAAACAGAGTGCAAAGTGATATATAGGTTTGTTAGATTTATATTTCAATACAACACAAAACCTCTTTAAAAATAATTTTTATATTAGATAATATATTAATATCAGACGATACCAATTACACCAGACCTCTACAACAACACAATGTCAAGAGAAATCGAGACAGTGCCGATGCACATCCTCACCCCGCCGCCCTCCTCCTCGACCTCATCTCGTGGTAGTTGCCATTTAGCTTAGCCTCCTCTCTCTCTATATATGTTGACACCTCATCCTCTCCTCCCACACTGGCCTCCATGCCATGAGTATCCTCCTCCTTAGTGCCAGATCTGGTTAAGGAGGAGAGTAGGTGGCCATGTATCCTCCGACACTGTGCCACGTCGTCTCACTATGTTTTTGTGAGATAGGAAGATCGACCGTGCAGCCGCCATTTCATCTAGATAGGGGGAGAGGGTGCAAGAGGAAGAGATAAAATGATAGGGTTTTGTGAGTTACACTAGCTTATACAATGCCCATGCACAACGGACATACAAGTAGAGGAGCAATGTGCCATACATCATACAATGGCGCAAAAAAATCAGTCATGATGTGGTCGACCATATTGAACATGGGTGTTAGTGCCCAACATGTGCTACGTGGCTCACGTCGAATATTGGCCTTTTTGGCTTACCACCACACACACGGGCCTCCTTCTTTTCCACGGGCTCCTTCAACTGGTACCCATACTAAGATAAGATGAAGCACATATGCCTAGAGTATCAAACAGATAGTGGCACAACCATGGCGATGGAGGTGGTGCTAGGGCATCAAACATATTGCTCCTTTTTGACATTAAAGGTTGGGTAGGTTTCTTCTCGCGTCTTTTTTATGTTTATCTTTTCTATCAAGTGATCGGATACAGAACGGTAACACATGTGGGAGTTCATTGATAAAATTCATCGGTTGGAAACAATTAATAGTAGTGACGTATAAAATTCAAGGGTTGCATTTACTTTGTGGGATTTTTTAGATGTGCATTTTTTTGTTTACTCGTTTTATACTTCTAATATATAATAGATCACATGCATAGAAAGAGCGCACTTTGTATTGCATGTTGTTGTACTTAATCATGTAGAACCTCACACCAGCATACATAGTAGGTATATATTTTATTCTCATTGAAAATACATACATATATATAATGAGAATAAACTTGGAAAACATTGATATTTAATCATTTTCATGGCTTTTTTTTCAGTGGATAGATAATTAATGGCAGGAGGAATAGAGGTGTTAGTGGTGTTTTGGAGAGAATGGGGTATCCAAGCGCTGGTGCTGCTAAGCTTCACACTACAGGTCATTCTCCTCATCACAGCTGAGATCCGTCATCGCAAAGACTCTGGTGTTCTAAGAGCCATCATTTGGTCAGCGTACCTCCTGGCCGATACGACAGCGATATACGCTCTAGGCCACATGTCCGTGAACATCAGCAAGTGGTTGCCTGAGCACCAGCTGATGGCTTTCTGGGCACCGTTCCTGCTGCTGCACCTTGGCGGCCAGGACAACATCACAGCCTACTCCATCGAAGACAACCGGCTGTGGCTACGGCATCTGCAGACATTTGTGGTGCAAGTATTGGCAGCTGCCTATATCCTCTATGAGTCCTCCATCGTGGCTCGCCGGACCTTGCTCCGTCCGGCTGCCATCCTCATGTTTGTGGTAGGTGTTATAAAGTACGGGGAGAGAGTATGGGCGCTCAGTTGCGCTAGCAGTAGTAACCTATCCGGCAAGAATTACCAGAGTTTTGGCAGGGTGCATATCGAAGATAGATTTGTGCTCTACATACTTGGTAGTCTTGATCATAAAAACGTAATGCTTGTAGCTCACCGGCTATTAACAATCCCGTTACATTTGTTCAAGGGTCCGTTGCCTCTTCTAGAACTTGACAATGATCTCAAGGGAAGTTATAGTTGGGAGTTAATGTACCGGGCAGCCGAGATGCAGCTCTCGCTCATGTACGGGATCTTCTACAGCAAGGCCCCAGTGATCCACACTTGGTATGGGAAGTGCATCCGTGTCATCTCCCTGATGGCCACCATCACCGCTGCATTACTGGTGTTCCGTCAATTCAGTGAGGAAGATGGTTACAGCTGGTGCAGCCGAGCGGATGTCCGTGTCACCTATGTTTTGCTTGCTGGCGCCATCATCCTAGAGGTCATATCATTGCTGGGAGCCATGTTCTCTAGCTGGGCTGAAGCGAGCATCACATCCCGGTCGATAACCATTTTATTTGTCATGTTCCTTTCACTTGTGGTTTCCTCTGCCCGCAATCTCGTGAAACGTGCAATGCGGAAGGCAGGGATGCCATTAAGGTATTGGTCGGGATCCATGGGGCAACACAACTTTATCCACCTGTGCACCCAGAGCAAAGTCAGTCGAAGCAGCAAAGTCGCAAGATGGATGGGGCGCGAGGACTGGTGGAACACACTGGTCTACACATCATCCACCCTTGTCCCCGCAAACTTCAGCCAGCTGCTTGAGAATCAACTGGTGCAAAGCAAGGGCGCCAACGGCGACAGCCGGGATCACATCATCAACTCACGGGGTCAGGCAGCGCTGAAGAGGACGGGATGGCACGACGAACTGGCCTGGAGTGTGGACATCCAGTTGGAAGAGAGCATCCTCGTGTGGCATCTCGCCACTCATGTCTACCTTAGTTGGTACGGTGAGAAACACTCGGCGAGCCGGTCGTCGAACCTTGCTAACACGATCCAAGTGCTCTCCAACTACATTGTTTTCCTGCTTGCCGCACGTCCCTACATGCTGCCTGACAATGCTAGTCGCCAGAGGTATGTGGAATTGTGCGACAAGGTGATCAATCATCTGGAATATAGCTCGGCTGAGGATCTGGTCAGGTTAATACGGGAGAACGGGGAAAGGCTCAACACTTCTGGCCCTTCGCCTGAGCTCGAGAGGAGATCAGAAGGGGATTTAACATTCGACAGAGCATCTCAGCTTGGCGCAAAGCTGATCATCAAGGGGTTAGACACAGCCGATGACATGCTAGATCTCATCTCCCAAGTGTGGATGGAGATCCTGTGCTACGTGAGCTACCGGTGCAGACCAGAGTCCCATGCCAGACAGCTCAGCGATGGAGGAGAGATCATGACCATCGTTGCTATTCTGATGGAATACATGAGAACGGGTTTCCTCAAGGACATTGGACTCGATGGATTTATGTAGTAGAGTATGCCCCAGTCTAAAATCTGAAACATCGTAGAGTATATATGCCGGTCAAAGAAATTGAAACTTTGTAACATTATTGTATGCATGTAAATGACGAATGCTAATTGGAACACATTTGTTTCTCCAACAGTATTTTATTTTGCTAAATCACATGGGATATCTATGTACTACTACTTTTAATGTGTTCAATCTCAAAGTCTCCACAGCACAACTATATTGTCTTTCTTTCTTCTTTTTTGTCAAGGTAGTTAGAAATGTGAAGCAATATTCTTGATATATAAAGCAGATCCATAATTTTTCTCTTGCATGGTCAACTTATATGTAACAAATAGCAACCATTTTTCCTGCGGTAGCGCTGTTTTGACATAAAAACAACAATAGGCAAGATCCCAAGTGTGTGGTTTTCAATTTTTTTATTCCCTCCGATCCATATTATTGGTCTCATCTTTGTCTGGATATGAATGCATCTACTGTAAATACTTAACTAGACTTATATGAATTTAGATAAATTGAGACGATTAATATGAACCGGAGGGAGTATACAAAATTAATGGGAGTATTCATACGTAAACAGTAGATAGTTACCCCTATGGTATCGACAATAATTTCCCGTGGAATCACTTGCTTCAGATTGGGTTGACGTGTGTAGCAATTTTTTAGGTTTTAGGTTGCTTACCACGATTCATTCAGCGCACACTCATTGACGAAAAGATTTGCAAACTTTTAGTTTATGGGAGTGTCACAGGGTTTTAGGTTGCTTACCCCAAAAGGTTGCCTCTTGTTTTGGAAACAGTATGCGGATGACAATTACTGTAACAAGTGTGGGGCCAATAGGTATCATGAGGTACAGGGAGACGATGGTCAGATGACGCAGACAAAATTCGCCATGAAGATTCTTCGTTATCTTCCATTCATAAAAAGAATCCAGCGGCTTTACATGACCAAGGAG